>JAQPPZ010001843.1:0-1306272 GCA_028583015.1 Wollemia nobilis | reverse complement strand
TGTGTGTTTTGGTGCATGAATGCTAGTAAAAATTTATAAGAATGATATTGTTACTCTCTTAATCTTATTAAGATCATATTTGGCAAGTATTAATAAAATCGCAGTATCAATAAGTTCAACGGCTAATTGCGTTTATCTTCGTTTTATATTCTAATATTTTATCTAATAGAAAGTTGTAATTGTTTTTTAAAATAAGTTGTAGAATTGAAATTATCATATGTTTATTACATACTAATCATATAATTATATTAAAATAGTTTAAAATAATAAATTTTAAGTTTTTTTATTCTTTAAAAAAAATAATCAAGTTAATATCATTTATTTAAAAAGTTGTAATTATTATTTATAAAATATATAATAATATGTTTTTTTTTTTTAAATTGTGGTAATATTAAGATATGGGTTTTGACTAGGAATCCCTCAACCTGTTACAACAACTCCACCAGGAAACACACAATTAATATGTTTTGATTTATATTACCATTGTTTGTAATATTATATAAATTATCATACAATTAACTTTAAAAAATATATTAAATTTGTTATTAATTTCTGTAAGATTATATAGTTGAGATTATTTTTCCTTAGAAAAATTAGAAGTACTATATTACTAGTTTTGTTTGGTAGAGCAAACTTATGAATGTTTTACACCTCCAAAATAAGAGGCATGAGTTTTAATTTGGAAAAAGACTAGATCTTTATGCATAATTTCATGGGTGATTAAACATATATTAGAAAGGTGTAGGATTATATACTATATATACTTTAAGAGGCATGAGTTTTAATTTTAAAAAAGGGACTAGATCTTTATGCATACTTTCATGGGTGATTAAACATATACTAGAAAGCCCATTAAACATATACTAGAAAGGTGTACGGCTATATACTATATATACTTTCATAGGTGGATTAACATATATAGAATAAGTTCAATTAATCTCTACTTTTTAAAAGATAAATAATCAAAGAATTAAAAATTATATTATGATATTCTAATAAACTTTAATTTGAAAAATTATAGATATATTCTCCTTGAAAGTATTGAGTTAATGGCATTGATAATAAATTAACTTATTATCAAGGTAAACATTTTTTATATTCAAATAGGAAATATTTATTTTCAAATCACAAAAAGGTGTATATTATTTTTCTCCTAAATGAATATTTATAAACTTATATATTAATCAATAGATTATATTTGAAGATGATTAGTATTTAATTATTATTTTTTATGCCGATTAATTTATATATCTTTGATTTTAATTTGTGTTTAATAATATTTTTAGTTTAGAATGAGTTCAATCATATAATTTTTAAAATTATATATTTTAAAGGTATATAACTAATCAAC
Organism: Wollemia nobilis; assembly: GCA_028583015.1. Lineage (NCBI taxonomy): Eukaryota > Viridiplantae > Streptophyta > Pinopsida > Araucariales > Araucariaceae > Wollemia > Wollemia nobilis. The sequence continues at coordinate 1,304,921 of JAQPPZ010001843.1, read as the reverse complement.
CAATAAGAAACTTATAGATCTGAAACCTCACACGTGCACATGAAAGATCCATTGGAACCCTTGCTTCCCTACTTGAGGGTATCTTTCCAAAGGAGGCCCCGAAGATTTGAGAATCTTCAATGTGAGTAGGATATACCTCATGTATTAAAAAGGTTGTTGTATAGTGTGTTGATACCCAAGTTTGTATGGTGTTTAATGAATTAATTCAACAAACACCTAAGGTTTTGAATCTCCAATATGACTCTTTAGCATGCCTTCATAAGAAAAAAATTATGTTAACTTAAAGAGGAGATCATATAAATTATGTTATAGATGCAATCATACAAAAATACAAGAAAATAAATTCTAGCCTAGCATACCCTTTTGATTTAAATGATGACTAGACTAAAGGATTATTTTCTTTTTAAGCAAACAAGGGATAGTGTAGCTAACAAGCTAACTTAGGATGCAAATATATAATCTTTTGTTATTGCTTAAATGCTTTTGAAAGAGAAAGCCTATCCTAAGAATTTTTTGATTTTCCAAGATAAACGTGACTTAAAAAAGATAGTATAATAAGAAAAGATAAAAAAATTAAAAACAATAAAGTGATAGTACGTAGAGAGGTATCAAGTGGTAGCATAACTTGAACAAAAGTATGAGAAAATTCATCTTAGGTTGAGAAATTTACCACTAGTATTTTTACAAGTGGTTGACATTTTATAAACTTGTAGGATTTACACCAAAAAAAATAGTTTAGCTTGATTTAAGGGATTTGTTTGATTGGAATGAGATAATAGGCTATCTTCCTAGATAATCAAACCCCTTATTAAAACAAATTTTATTGTGGAACTTGAACCTCTGGAATGGAAGCAGATGATTGTAAATTTTTCTTATTTCAATTGATGTATATAAATTCCATAGTTCTTCCTTGGTTAACCAATTGAGATACTGGAATGAGGTTATATATAATACTTGGAATAAAAAATACATCTTCTAATATGTATTCAGAATATGGTAAACCAAGTGTGGCATTCCCAAATCCTTGTACATGGTAAACCTTGTCATTTGCTATCTTCATTGGAATGTTCATTTTAATTTGTATCGAATCAAACCAATGTAAATTTCCTATCATGTGTTGACTTGAACCTAAATATATGTACGATAAATCATATTTATTTATCATTTTCTAATGAATTTAATGTGGTCTTGTCATATGCCTTTGATAATATCTTTGAGTTTGACAATTTCTTATCATAAAATTTAATCCTTTAAATTTGTATGGAGTTCTTGATATATTTATTCTTCATAATTAAATTTCCTTTGATGTAGAATTTCTTATGAATTCCATAATTTTTTTTTCAAATTCTTCCATTTTCTTTAATCACTCAATTTTTCAAATGTCAAATTTCATTTTCAAATTTTAATTTTATTAAATAATCAATTAAATTCTTTTAATCTCCATTTATCTCCAGAATTTTCAAATTTAGTTTTCACAAGCAATCTTCAAATCAATTTCATCCATTTCATTTAATCAATATAATTTTCTTATATCTCCAAAAATTTCAAATTTCATAATCAATCTTCTATCTCAATTTTATACTCAAATTTAATTTTCTTCTTATTCATCCCAAAAATTATTTTCACTTTCATTTTAATCTACACAACTATTAATTCAAAATTCAATTCAAATTTCCAATGTTTAGTTTCCTTATATCTCTCATTCCTTAATTCATTCCATAATATTTCATTTTAAGTCCAAAGTTTAACCTTATAATTATCAAATTCTAAATTTATCCAAGCAAACTTACAACTTCCAAAATTAGCAAATAAAGCACTCTCTATAACTACGCACTCAATCCTAAAATTTGTGACCAAGGATTAATTGATACCTTTGGTATTCACATTTTTATTTTTGTACACTTATGACAACTTTCTTGGGTGACGTTTCACTTCAAACTCAAATGTTTTTGACGTATCCAAAATTATGTCCTTCACAAACATTGGTGCAAATGTTAATTCCTCTTCCTTTTGAATGAACTTCTCACTTTATCCTCTATGGTTCTAGTAAAATTTGACTTAAAGAATTCCTCTTTGGGTCAAGCACTTTCATTCCTCTAAGCTTGAATGCTTCAAAAAGACCACTCAAAATCCTTCCATCTATTGGATATTGATGCAGACTAATAAAAATACAAGACCAAAAGTTCTCCCATGAATTTGAAGAAACCCAAAAGTTTCCAGAGGTCTTCAAGAGTAACTATGATTATTGGACTTCTTATATTGTGAAATGAAATGTTGTAACATTATTTTCTATATTTTAAATTTAAACTATGACATTATAGCTATAGAATATTGTGGAAAAATATTTTTAATACTTTTGAGTTCATTTGGAATGCAAAAAAAAATCTATTCCATTCATTATGTGAAAAATATGCTTGTTGTCCCTGTTTTTCTAAAACCTAAAATCAATTTTAAAAACTCATAACTTTTTTTTACAGATCTATTTTGTGTGTATGATACACCATTGATACTCCCAAAATTTCATCAAATTTTGAGTAGTTTTGGTCCTTCAAATTTGGACTGTTGTGTGCTACTACAAAAATTACTGCATCTTTTTGTTGCTATAATTGTTTCTTGCTGCAATTTTTGTGCTCTTCATTTTTGGATCAAATACTTTATTTGGTATCAAATATTGGTTGATTTTTAGGTTTGAGTGAATATGGATTTGTGGTCATTTGTAATGTACCACAAATCCAGTCAACTCATTATGATGTTCTAGCCTACTTCCGGGATCCCGTAGGCTATGAAAAGTGTGTGGGGGCCTAATGGAGGTCATTTAGTCATCATCCAAATTTTGAGAGCTTTTTATTGGTTGTCTTTCAGAACCATTCTGAGCATGAGAGCATGGACTTACTATTTTTAGTAAGTCAATTTTTAGGGTTTTTGGTCAGACGGGAAGTGCAGTGTTACTGTTCACCGAAAAGGGTATCCAGATTTATTTTCAGTTGGCAAATTGGTTAACCAGAGGTTAGAGATTTTAATGAGCAAAGGTTTGATTATATTAAATTAAATTAAATATTTAATTTACTATAGTTATACCTTTATTTTATAAAGTGAATATATAAGGGGACATAAGTCACTTAAGTGATAAATAATATTTTATAAAGTGGCTTTGTGTTTTTAAAAGTGAGTAAATTAAGTTATAAAATAAAGTTGTTGATCCAATGTTGAATGTCTAGGTAAAAAGGGGACATGGGACTTAAAAGTAAAATATGTTTTAAGTTTTATTCATCATCTGTTGTGCAAGGGAGTTGTCTCAACAAAAGGTCTTTATATTCAGTTGCTTGCTCTCATTATTCACATTCTAGACATTTGATATTTGTTTTCTCTGAGGAGATTGTTGGGAGCTCTGGTTGTAGACTCTATCGGCTATTGGGGATGAAAACCTCCTTCAGTAACATTGTTTTCGGGTGTGAAATATCACCCCTAGGCAATCAATCTGCTGAATTCATTCAGAGTTCGGGATCAATATTTCAAGAAGATTCACAGAGGTATTTGTTTTGATTTTAAGAGTATAATTTTTTGAGGGTTTAATTGATAGATTTGCAGAAGGAAATTTTGTGTGTTTGTTTTGGAGATTGCATATATTTATGCCATTGCTACAATAGCCATACTGCTATAGTACCGTGCTACAGTACCAATTGTACCTTTTGTGAAAAAAGTTATAGTTTGAACATTAATTATTTGAAATTGATTTGTTTCACTGTCAACTTCTTACTGGGTGTCCCATTTTGAGCTGTTGTTTAGGATATTTGAGTGGTGGGTGTATTCATTTCTCAATGCCATATTACCTTAATAGTCTATACTATTTCATGAGAAGGAAATTATATATATTGGATAAGGTTATATAGGTTCAATCACTAGAAACCCTTCCCAATTAATTTAATCATCTATGGAGAGACTTTTAGTGTGTTTGCATGAGATATACTACTATAAGAAATTGTTGGTAATCTTCAAGATGATCCTGCCTATCATTTGAACACTATTAATAGTTATAGAGGCCTGAAGCAGATTCTAAACCCTTCATTGAATTTGTAGAATTTTAGTTGTGAGATACATTTATCTTATTTGAGAGAGTGTTGGTTAATTTAGTGATAAAAGGGGTAGGTAGAGTGTAGCTACAAAAGTACACCATTTAGTTTTAGATCTATCAAACATCATTAAATGAATATGGAGTGCAACTATGGTAGTCCATAGTGTAGTTTCAGATTTACCAGTGAATAATGAAATCAGCTTACAATTTGGTACATGTGTTCATCTGTTTAAGGGGTTTATAATTGAAAGGGACCTTGTTCTTGACCTTGATATTCCTTACAAACCAAAATCTAACTATGATAAGTTGCAGCAAAAAATTCAATAGACTTGTGATTATGCCTTATGGGAGACACCAAAGTGCAGATACAGTGATCCATAAATAGGTTCAGACCTACAGTTTAATATGTAATATGCTTCATTCCCAGATCATATATATATACATTGCATGTTGATATGGAGCAGTTTTCATGAATATGAATGAATAAAATGAAACTTGCTATATTGTTGCAATAACAAATTTATGCATGCTGATTCATTTATCAGTTTCATTAGTAGCATTTATAATTTGTATTGCTTCATTATCGTTAGTCATATTGTTGTTGCAAGCAAGAATCAAGAAAAAAAAACTAGGAGAGATTTATTAGAGTTCCCAAATATCTAAAGCGCAAAACCAGGGGGGACGTTACATCATTCTAACATTTGATCAAGTTCTTGGATAAGTTCATTGAAGAAAATTTTCATTTGTTGTTGCTTGATACTATTGGAAAACTTCAACAACTCATTACTCGTTCTATAATTTAATGGGTAAGAATATTGTTAATTTGAAAAGCTCTTTAGAAGGTATTAGAGAGTGGTTATAAATAACAATATAATAGGAACACATTACAAGGAAATGATAGAACAACAAAAAGGAAAATGAAGAAGAAGAATTAATTAGCCCTCTACCATATTTATTCTGCTCTTGAAAAGCGTTTATTTCCATGTATTGCTACTACTACATCATCCAAGGAGGCTTGGAAATATCTTCAAGAGGTTTACCAAGGAACTAACCAAGTGAGAATGGTAAATTTGCAGACCATGAATAAAGAGTTTGAGAATCTGCAGATAAATGATGGTGAAAGTGTGGGTGATTATTGTGTTAGAGTGAAGGATGTGGTGAACAAGAGGTAGTTGTGAAGAAGGTATTGAGATATCTTACCCCTAAATAGAATCATGTTGCAATATTTGTTTAGGAGTATAGATTTATCTATAATTGAATTTGATTGTCTAGTTGGTTCTCTTATGTCACATGAGGAAAGACTAAGAGAATTCAATAAATAAAATGAGGAGAATGATTTTAATTCTAAGTTAATTTTTTGGAGAATGATGAAGCTGGTCCAAGCACAAGTAAACAATCACATGGAAGAGGAAGAAATTATAATTACTCAAGAGGTAGAGGAGGAAGAGGAAAAGGAGATGTTGTTGGAAGAGGATGTGGAAGGGCTGATAAAAAAATATTGAATGCTACAATTATCATAAAATGGACCACATTGCATGATATTATAGAGTGAAGACCACAAATGGAGATAGATGAGCTCATTATGTATGTGAGGATGAATTTTTTGGTCACAAATCTACCTAAGTGCAAAATATCATTTGTGCACCCTAGACCTAGCCAACATTGAAAGGCCGAAGGAAAGAAATGCCCTTCGGGCAAATATCCAGAGAGGGATGGTTCTTGCACTAAAACTATAGGAAAGAAATGTCCTTCGAGCCAATCTCTAGATAGGGATGGTTCCCGTACTAAAACTATTGATTGGTTTAAATATTAGGGTAGCAAGAAAGAAATGGGAAATGACAGAAAGGAATGGGAAATATGGCTATAAGCTAGAAATATAAGGTGGGGATAACCTAATAGCAAAAATTCATAGCAAGTATTAGTTAGCATATAATAGAAAGCAAGACACAGGAACCACTCACAGTTTGCCAAGATAACTTCCAAGACAACATTCCAGTGTTCACTCCCTCACAAGCAATAATTAAATCTAGATGCAAAATTTAAAATCAGCAAATAATGGACATGAACATAATCAAAAATGACAAACAGAAAGAGATCGAACACAATACTACTCAAGGAGCCAAAAACCGAATGTCTTTCTATTTATGTATAAAACTGAAAAGTGTTTTTCTACAGAGTTTCTATCCTCCTCTTTTACATTGAAATATTTTGTATTTATAGAGGATTTTGCCTCTATCATTAAATGCACAAAACAAAAAAATGTCGGCTAATAAAAAATTAGTAGAAGTAATTCTCTCCTTGGTAATGATGATGCTCGAATCAGATCATTCTTTAGAGAACAGCGATCTAGTTTTCATGGAGTGCGCTTGTAAAATTATCAAAGATGGATGGTGGAAAAGATACTCCAAACGTCAGTGCATAAAAAATCTACAACATCACGTGGCAAATAGGAGCTTAGATTATTAAATTTTGGGCACCATTCCTTTCCTTTCCGCATTGGAATATGACCCTTGCCAGTGGAGATAAACAAAATTTAATTTTTCTTCGAAAAGGAATGAGATTCATGGAGGGAACCTCAAACAATATTTGGTATCACATCATATTTTAGGGTGTAGCATTTAATACTGGCATCTCCTCATCCAAAATCCTAGAAAAATTGATCTCATTGCTCCAATAATTAAATTCTGCCAGTCTTTGATTTTTCCCAAGAGATATCATCAACATGGGTGCTTTGAAAGAAAACATTGCCAAAAAGAAGGGGCAAGAATTGATTTCATCCAAAATCTGGTGTTTTCACCCTTCCAACCTACTTTCACCCCTTTCCTGGGTAATTTCACCTTAAAATGATAAAAAAACATCTTCTACAAGGAATGGAGGCAAAAATAACTGATTTTACCCCTGAGAGAGGCGACAATGATTTTCACCCCAAATCAGGGGTAACTTTGAATTTTATCAGAAAGAAAAGATGTTTTTTCTGGGACTTTCGCCTCAAGATGTCTCTGTTTTGAAATTCACCCCAAAGGAGGGCGAAAATGATTTTTTCCTCTCCTGAGGGGCACCTTTGACTTTGAATTTTTAATTTTATCTCGAATGATATTGTCAAATCATTTGCGCTCCAAAAACATCTTTCATTAGGGTTTCGCCCTAAAGATGGGTGAAAGGGATTTTTGCCCCTCCTGAGGGGCGACTTTGACTTTGACCGTGCCAAGCATGCTCTTCATTCTATTTTTACCCCCAGGATGCTTTTAACTAGAATTTCACCTCAAAGAGGGGTGAAAATGATTTTCGCCCCCTTCTAGGGGTGCTTTTGACTTTGACTTTTTACATCACTTAAAATTTTCCCCTTTTATTTATTTAGATGCAATCTCCCATCAAGGTAGTTTCACCCCAAATGAAGGGCACCAAGGGTTTTCTCCCTTACTTAGGTGAAAATGTTTTTTCTTTAACTTTATTGGTGCCTTCACTTTAAATAAAAATTACAAAAGTCATAGCTGATTTTCCATTAATTCTTCTATTCTGCAACATCCATCGCCATCAATTTTTCCCTTCTATGTTTTTCTCACAACTTCCATTGATTTCTTACTGGTAAAATTTATTGTGCATCTTAGAAATAATTTATTTTTATTTAATGAAGTTTCTTACAGGAAGGGGATAAAAAATACTGCAGTAAAACTATAAAACCAACACAAGTGTATCATTTATATTGTTTTTCAAAAGATTTTACAAGCAAAATTTAGTGTGGCAAAATGGCCAACACTTTTAGCAGCTCTCAGGGTATTTAGTTCTTTCGAATGCAATTGGCCCTAGGCCTTAATCCGTTGGGCTCAGATGTCACCACCATCGACTGCATCAGGTGGTATGTTTGATCCAGTAGCATCCTTCTTCTTTCTTTCCTCTTGCACCTACTTATTTTGTACTTCTATAGTTTTATGTTTTGCTTCTTCATGTGCTCTTGCTTCTTTCTTGGCAATAATTTCACTAGTAGTTTCATACACAATAACTGCTTTAGACCAAGATTTTTGAGTGAATGTAGAGAGTGAACTAAGTGAATCAATAACGAAATACAACATGTTAACTTTATCCAAGCTGATGTGATTTGCTCACTGTTGGAGCTCCAATAGGGATGATTCGATGTGGGTGAGCCTCTCTATATATGGCAACACTTATTCCTCCATGATGGGCTCCTTCCAGCTATCAATCTATGAATTATATTCTACGAAACATCGCCAGGATGCCTTCAACTCTTTGGTTGGCAAACGTTCACCCTACTCATTAATGAAGCTCAAGAAACCAACATAAACTAGAGCCTCAAAATAAATAAGCAAAATGTAATACTTATGTTTGAACATCGTCATCATCTTTTGGCCTTCTCTTGCTAGCACTAACTTGGAAAAGAAGTTGCACAACATCATCCTGGCCTTGGCCCAACTTAACCTAGAAATCAAACTAAGCCAACATCTAAATCTTCAACGCCAATTCAAGCTTTGGTTCTAGTTGTTCCTCATGATACTTTAATATACACTTTCTAAGAAAACAACTATTTAGGCCTCATGAATATACAATAAAACCTTGAGGGCATATGTCACCACTGTCACAAAATCTTTCATCAAATGGCAATAATTTTATTTGATTTTCTCTTTGGAGAAACATACTGATTGCGTGGCTTTCTTGACCAACTATTTTTACACAACCTCAAGCTTGTTTGTTAATGCTTGCACTTGTTTCTATGCTCCTACCCAGGATATTTGGTAACCCTTGGCTTCCTTTTCCAACTCTTTTGCCATCTTCTGCCAGCACTATGACTCTATTTTTTTTATTTCCATCTGGTCTCTATTTTTAACTAGAGCATCATTCAACTCAATAATCTTTACCTCAACCTTGAAGAATATTTTCTTGTAATGCTCACCGTGAAGGTAAAGAGAGCTCATATCCACCTAAATATTCCCTAGCTTCTCCATGGTGCCAATCTTCATCAGGTCCTTGGTAATGACTTCATAAGTGTAATCACTTGGAGCCATTTCTCCTTGAGGCTTATGGACCTGGGGAATCATTTTTATAGTATGAGACTCCATAGTTTCAAGATCAAAAGTGACCTTCTTCAATGTATTTGCTAGAGCTTGAGCTTCTTTTCTCTTATAGTTTTTTAGCCACTATGATGAAATTAATCAAGATTGGCTCATCTTCACTGTGAAAAGATAATTTGGTACAATATCTAGCTTCAACTCTGGTAGCTTCTACAACTCAATAAAATGAGCAGGGAGAAAATGATCCTGTTGAGGTTTTGGATTTGGAAGGGAAGTTGGAATGGGAACGGTTGGTGGAACGAAAGTTGTTAAGGAGGAAGAAGTGAGGGTTTCAGCTATAGTTACACTCACTAGAGGAGGAACTTGTGTACTTATAGCTGTAGTAGAAATTACTGGAATGGAGGATGAAGGGAGTGAAAACATATTAAGACCAGATGTAAAAGAAATGAAAGAAAGGGAAACTATAGAAGTGGGAATAGAAGAAGTGGGAACATTGGTGACTGAAGACTAGGAAATGAGAAGTGAAATAAAGATGAAGGGTATACTGAATGGATTTGAAATTTAAGAAAAAAACCATAGAATGGGGGTAATAGTCACCGAATGCTCAAGATAAAGGGAAGAAGATGTAGAAAATATACCTTCAGGCTCAAACACATTCTAAGCTGATGATGAGGGCAACTGTGTCACTAGTTCTCCCTTATATTGCTCCTCCTCTGTATCCTTATCTAGATCAATGTATTCCATATGCTAGCCAATTTATTCTGCCTGAACCAAAGGAGGATCTTCTAAAACATAAGCCTATGTGGCTTCATTTGTAAGAGGAGGATTTGCACCTGATGAAGGAATTGTGCTTGTTCTGGAATTTTTTGATATCTTCGAGAAAGGGAGTGCCTCATGCATATTATTATTCCTTTGCTGGAGTTGAACATCTGGTGATGGTTGTATTTCTTCTTCCATAAGTGGCATTTCCTTGACCACATGCTACTCATGTCCAGCCATGATATCCTTGCTATTAGATATTTGGAAAGTCTGAGGCATAATATTAGCGAAAGAGATCAGATAATAGCTATCGTAGTATTCATAATAGACATTTGAAAATACTTCATCTATTTCCAGACCAAAAGCTTACCCAATTTTCCCTTTTTGGACCCTCACAACCCACCAGTTGGTATTTTTTTATTAGAACAAGATGACAACTATTATTTCATTTTTCCATATAAAACCGGGGGACGAATTTGATGCTTGTGAACTGTAGGGTTGTATTCAACCTCCATCTCATAAAAATCATGCCATGGTGGAAGTGGTATCATTTTATCAATATGCCATTCAAGATCATACCCTTATGGGTTATTTCTATGTCGTTTAATATTAGGTCTAGGACAAAAATGAATTTTTTTGGCTTTAATGAAATCGATGAACCAACCCAAAGGGTCATACTTCCACCACTGAGGTAACTCCACCATACCCATGTCATAAAGTGCTTCATTGATCAATTTATTTTGGCCAACCTGATCTATCTCAATGCCACCAAAGTGAAATGACATGGTACATGTTGTCTTCTTGCCTCATCCTACCCCATAGACTTCATTGATATAGTCATTCTGATGGAAAAATTCCATTATGAAGAGGTGCTTAGTAGTGAAATATGGAAGGAGAAAAGTATTTCTAGTGAAGCCAAAAATTCGCACCACGATGCCCTGCATTAATAAGAAAATATCTCCTTTCTCCTCAGTGATAATTTCTTCCCTCATCACCCTTGGCAACTCTATCACTTTTAAAAAAAATAAGTTCGAGGGTAGGGCCTAAAAACATGTGGTTAAAATTATAGAATGACTCTCCCCTAGATAATATTGAAATCCACAAATATATCGGTAGCATATTGTCTACCTCATCAACTTGCTTTACTATAATAAAAGAAAACCGTTGGTGCATGTAAAATAAGAAATACCAGGATAAAAATGAAGTGTGCTTTAATAAAACTACTTCTTCACTCTATATCCTCTCCAACTGAGTGTGCATTGCACGACCCACATAATCTGCCCAGTTGAATAAAATGGGGTTTGTACTTGATTGCATAGTTGTAGGGGCATAAAATTCTACTTGTGAAATGCATTGCACCAGCACTGCTTACCATTTGTGCACTTTAGTATCAGTATAAATACCGAACACCCAAGCCAACATAGAACACATGTCCAAACTTTTACATTCTATTAAAGGCTTCGGCAAGACTGACAATTATTTTAACTAGGACACCTTTATCAACTTGTTCTTCATGAACTGATGCAATGTTATATTCAACTGGTACCTTTCCTCTTGCTCTTTTATATTCATATTTTTGAACATGACATACGAGGAAGGCTTTACCCCACAAGCGAATGCCTCTATAACTACACCGAGAAAAATTATAAATAATTTATCTCCCTTCATATTTCAAATGACCCTTGTTGTAGGCTGATAAAACTTTGCAATTGCTATTACCAACTCAGGGTAAGGATGCATAGTTGTACATAGGTACCATGAAAGCTGTGCATGATAAGAAATTATTAATGGAATTTCTAACGTCAAACCTTGCCTGACCGCAGTCTCCACATCCTGGTGTAATTTTTCTATGCATTTGTTCGAAATAAAACAATCTCCAATCTTGGCCAGCTTATCAAAATATGGGTCCAGCTCAGTATTTTCATGCTGCCTAGACTTTTTAGCTTTTTTACCACCCTGTGCTTTTTTGGCTCTGAATTTTTCTTCGAATAAAAAACTTTCTTTGCCATATTCATACTACCATTCTTCACTACAACAATCTAGCAATTCTATAATAAAATAGCAACTCGAGATGTTGAAGGATAATCTGGAAAACATAACTGCCCATTAACTCCCAATAATGCCCTTGTTCTATGAATCTTCCTTGGACGTCGAAATCAGCCACTTTTTTTGCCTTGGAGGGTGCAATATTGATATTCAATGACCCATATCATGAAAAGCAAATGCTACGTGTGAGAGATAGGGGTAAAAATAATTAATTTTGATGTATAAAAATATTGAAACGTCTTTTGAAACTCTTGCCGATGAAATCAATTCAATCTCATGTATTAACTTCAAGATTTTTCTTGATATTAGCGTTGTTCAGTAGAAAACATCAAAGGAGAGTGCTTGCTAGCCAAAAACATCCTAGGATGAAAGTATTCACACAACCCGTGCTTCGAAATTGCTTCTTTTGTTTGCTTTATGGAATTCATGCCTCACAACCCCTTTTTAAAATAATTCATTTTCTTAATTCACCCTAAAACATCTTAGTTCTAAAAGTGGCTTTAACTAAAAGCATCTTGCATGAAAAAGCAGGGTGAAATTAATTTCACCTCCTTTTTTGCCTTACTTAGCGCTGCCAACTGAATCTTGTAAAAGCATGCATCTATTTTTTTTCCCTAGCAATTTTACTCCAAAAATACCTGCTTGAGGGGTGCCAAGATATTTCACCCCAAAAATAGAAAAAAACAAGACAAATATTCTATTTTGGGCAAAAATAAAAGTTTTCATCTTCTACTTTTGCCTTTTCCCTTTTTTTATCTCCCCCTTCTTTTTGGCAATTTAAAAAAAAAAGGGAATTTTTAAAACGTGGGACGCTCTTTTTTTTTAGCTTTTACTTTTGATTTTCCTTCTGGAAAAAAATAGGAACACTATTTTAACAAAAATGCAAAAAATAGGAACACTTTCTTTTCCCCTTTTTTTCCTGAAAATAATACAAAAGCCGTTCAAAATGTTTTTGGGGCGAAAACAATTTTTTTTTGGTGGCAAGGTGCTTTCGGGGAGAAATCACTTTCTTTAAGGGCAAAAATGATCTCTTGGCAAAATAAACTTTCTTCTCTTTTATTTTATTTTATTATTATTTTTTTTATATTATATTATATCACTTTAAACATATTCAACTGAAACAAAACAACATAATAACTTATGTGCATATATACATATTTGATCAAATTTTGTCACTAATGGTAGGCCTTCAAATGAAGACCATTTACGGGAATTGGCAGTGCACGATTGTTCATATCTTACAAATAAAATGAATTGATTTGATTGACACCCAAAATATAGAATGGGCCCTCCCATATTGCTTCAAACTTGTGATGTTTTCCGACCTTAGTCTTGTTTTCGTTCCATTTTAGCACTAGATCACCTACCTCAAATGACTTCTCAGAAGTTTTCTTTCCAAACCATTTCTACGTCATCCGAGAATATCCCATGAAGATATTGTATGATTTATCTCTCTCTTATTCCAACTATAAAAGTTGTGGCAATCTCATACTCATGGGATTGAAATCATCATCTTCACTGCACAACAAGTGCCATGATTGAAGAGCCGATAATTCGATATGAATGGACAACACTGCTTCTTTGTCGTATATAAAGGAATAAAAAGATGTTTTTATGGATTTCATCACAGATATACGGTCGGCCCATAATTTTTGGTTTAAAATGAAGTGCCAATTGCACTTATTATCACCTAGGGTCCTCTTTCGAATCCTCAAACAATTATTGTTTGTGGACTCAGCCAAGTCGTTCCCCTACAGATAATAGTTAGATGATGTCTTCAAATAAATTACATACTTCCCTACAAATTAGTTGATCCTAGTACCGATGAAGGGAGTCCCATTGTCTATTATGATTACATATGATATACCAAAACAAGTGATATCCTTCAAGAAAAATGATAATTGTTGTTTGGTTCACCTTCTTGGTTGGAATTACTTATGACCATCACATGAAATAGTCAGTTGTAGTCAGAGGATGTATTTGTGTTCTATGGAAGAATTGGGATCAATGACCCCAATAAAGTCTAAGCCCCATTGCTGAAATGATGCTTATACTTGAATCGGGTAAAGGGGAAATGTTGCATTATTACTTTTGCCAACATACCTATAGCACTTGTTGCAATTATAACTGATTTTGAAAGTGTCTGCAAAGAGAGTAGGCCAAAAATATCATGCTTTAATGATATTTAATGCCATTATCCTCCCTACATAATGGCCTCCTGATTGACCAGAGTGAAAATCCTCTAGGAATATTTATTTCTCTAATTCTTGGATGCAGCTGAGGAGTGTTCCATAAATTTTTCTATGGAACAACCAATTTGGCAACATCACATATCTAAGGGCCTGAAGTCTGAATCTCCTTCTTTGTGAGGCATTAAAGTGTGAAGGAAAAATTCCTGATTGGAAATATTTGACAAGGTCCTCTGTCCAATCATGATATCCTATAGAGCAGTTAGCAAAATTGCTTTTGCTTGCTAAATCTTCAAGTTGGCAAACCATGGATTCAGATGCAACACTTTTTGCAAGCTCCTGACACAGTGCTCAAACTTGAACCAGCTTGGTTGCATGGATTTCAATGTCATATTCCTAGATTTTGGAGATCCATCCAACTCTCTTGTATCTCACATCTCCTTGTATGATGAAACTTGGAACATATGGATGAACAATATAAACTATCGTCTTACTTTGAGAAAAAAATATTGAAACTTATTCAAGGATTTCATCATCACATATACTTGCTTCTCAATGAAATTATATTTTTTTCATGTGGTTGGATGACTTGACTCAAGAAAGCAATCTGTCACTCATCTCCATCATCTCATTTCTATGTGAGCACCACCGCATAGCTCTCTTGTTCACCAAAGGTGTACAAAATAAAATATTTTGAGTAATCAGGATTCACCAGCATCGAAGCTTGAGCAATTTTATCTTGTATTTCCTTGAATGCCTACATCCTCTGGTCGGTCCATTTGAACTCAATATTCTTTTTTAACAGCTCAGTCATCGACTTCACCACTTGGGAAAAATCTACCACAAACTTCCAAACAAAGTTGATTTGCTCAAAGAATGATTGCAAACCTTCTTGTTGGCTAGAAATGGAAGCATTAGGATGGCTTCAGCTCTAGCTAGGTCAATCACCAAACCTTCTTCTAAACTAACATGGCCTAGGATTTTTCCTTCTTTTATCACAAAGATGGACTTCTTCAGGTTGATTGATATTTTGAACTCCTGACACTTTTCAAATAATTACCTTAGATGTAGACTATGCTCTTCCTTGTTGTGAGAGAAAATGGTCATGTCATCCAAATAAATCACAATAACATGATTTAACAACTCACCAAAAGCTATGTCCATTGCTCTCTGAAAAGTTGCGCTAGCATTTGAAAGACCAAATGGTATATGCTAATAAGCAAAAGTTCCTCATTTTGTGGTGAATGCCATTTTGTACTGGTCTTCATCCTTGACCTAGATTTGGTTATAGTTAGAGAATCCATCTAATAAAGAGAATCTCTGAGCACCAACAACTACATGCAAAATTTGATCAATTTGTGGTAGCGGATAGTGATCCTTCAGAGATACCTAGTTTAAATTTTGAAAATCCATGCACAAGTAGATATCTCCATTCTTCTTTCTCATAGGGACCAGATTTGCTACCTAGGTAGAGTGCTTAATTGGATAGATGATTTTGGCTTTAAGCATCTTTAGCAGTTCTACTTTCATCAAAGTTTCAATCTTGGGATTGAACGATCTTTGATTTTGCCTAAAGGGTTTTACTCCTTCCTGCAACTCTTTGGTATACTGGATTACATATTTGTTGTAGCCTTTCAAATCCTAGTAGCTCCAAGAAACAATGTATGGGTACTCATGACATAACTCTTTAATATTCTCTAGATCTTCTTGAATGCAATCAATGATGACTTTGATTGACTTTTTGGGTCCTAGATGCAACTCAGTATACTCCTTTTCATCCACATTGATCCTATGCTTTTCTTCTCTATCATTTTGATCAAAGAGGCTCTCAAGTGTAATAAATCTATTTAGGATATGATTATTCCACAACTGGATCAATCCCTCAACTTCTTCCTCATCAAGTGTTCTCTCTTCCACATTACTAGCTTCTCTTATCAAGAAATTAACAATCTACTCGTCACTTTCGAACACTTGCTAGTGGATATTTTTGATAGGGACTGCAGGTCTATAAATTAATCTCATAGTATTAGGCTTTCTCACTATATGCTCCACTAGGGAAAAATTAGCAACAAGGGATGCAGAGATATCAACATGCTTGTTCTGATCTCGTAAGATTGCTTGGATGTTCAATGTTGTATAAGATTCAAAAAATCCTATACCTTATTTCAGTATACCAAGTAATGTTGGTTGGAGACACACTTACTAGTTACCTGGTTGATGATTAGCTTAGAATATCCAAATATTTATAGTTGTTTAAACTCGAGCTTCTCTACCTTTTTTAGAATAAAACAGAGTGCTTCATATTCAATAACATTATTTGTGTAGCTCTAGGTAAGAGTACATCTTCGATATACCAAAAGGAGAAATGAGAACAATCCTAGGTCCTACACCATTCTTGCATATTCCACCATCAAATTACAGCTTCCATAGTTGATCAGGAATAATATTTTCCTTATTAGACACCTTCGCTTTGGCTTTTTTAGGCTTAGTAATGGTGTAGCATCTGATTTTGGTCTCCATCATGGTGTTAAAATCGAGCATTGAAAACTCGTATTCTGTCCTAAGTTCATCTATAACTTCTTTCGTTAAGTCTAGCTCCCCCAACTCTTTAGTCATAAAGTTGATAGAATTCATGGGTTTATCTTCCTCTTAAATTTTTTCTATGTGATAAGTTGAAGGCTTCTCATTATAAATTTGGATTCTTCTCCCTTTTATAGGAATTTCCAAATGAGAATAGTCAAGAGAAAGGTAGCCTCCCAACTTGGTAGTAAAATCTCATGATAGGCACATGCTGAAGTAAGGTTCCAGATCAACCACAACTACCTCCTGGATCATAGTGATCTAAGGCATTTTGTGCAATACAATGGGGATGTCTTTGATGACTCCCACCATCCTAACATGGGTTTTATCCAACTACAAGATGCCATAGTTGCTTCTTGTATATTCCATACCCATAATATCGTAAACTACCTTTGGCATGATAGTCATTGCAATGTCGAAGTCGATCATGCAATTGTGCACAATCCAACCTTCCATCCTGAGAGATAGGTAGAAATGGGGTGGTCTATTTTTCCTAGTGGTAGATGTTGTCAGTGTTTGATCTAACACTATCTAAGTCAGATTATTCCCCTTATATTTCATAAATTTTAGCGATTCTTGCAACAAGTCCACTTTTCCAGGCAATTGTAGTGCATCATAGAGACTCACCTTGGCTGGAATCCTCTTCAACTCTTCAACAATGTTATATGTGGATGCATAGGACTCTTTTCCTTCATTGGTAGTTTCATATCTGCTTCGATATTGTTGTGTAGCTTCTACCCTCTAACACTTGGTGCAAGAGAGGTACTTGAGATTTTCTCTTACTTGTTCCTCCATTTTAGCTCTCGCTTGTAAAGTTGAAGCCTTTTCTTGCACTCATTCTTTCACTCATGGAAGCAAAATATATTTTAGCTGGATGGGCACATCAGGATTGGATTATGGAACAACTGCCTTTACTTGTGCTTGTTTTTCTCATTTTGTACCTTTGAGTTAGTAGGTACCTTCAAAGGCTCCATCTCAGCTGGATCCACAGTAATAGTTTTATTCTAGATCTCATGATAATTGAAACTTGGTCTTTATAAGGAACCATGAAATTATGATCGACTTCTATGATCATTTTGATTTGACTAGCAGATAATTTTTTTACCAATGTTTACACGTAGTTTAGGTGAATCATGCAAGTTTCCTCACCATGCAAATCATTGCATGTAGAGCACTAGTATGCTTTTTCAAATGTGCCAATTTTTTTATTTGTTAGTGTCATTGGATTTCTCTCAAGTAC
The DNA here is from genome assembly GCA_028583015.1 of Wollemia nobilis. NCBI lineage: Eukaryota > Viridiplantae > Streptophyta > Pinopsida > Araucariales > Araucariaceae > Wollemia > Wollemia nobilis. The sequence goes on along the minus strand of JAQPPZ010001843.1, from coordinate 1,287,011 downwards.
CTTACTGGTTGAAGCTCCTTGCTCCCTGGTGATAGGCAGTGGCTGAAATATCCTAAGCTGGAAATATATTTTGGCCTATTTCCTTTTAATAACCATGATCTCATTACCAATTTCTCTTATGACTGAGTTTATGGACTGCAACTCCAACACCTTATCTTATGGATCAGGATTTGAGGGTGTTGGAGGAGCTAGCAATGGAAGTGGAACAGGAAAAAATGGTAGTGCTGGGAATGGAAATAGAGCGGGTAACTACGGAATGGTTGGAGTGGGTAGTTGTGGGATAGAAATTATCACCATGGATTGATATGTACTTGGATTCCATGAAGGGATTGGATATATAGAGGACATGGGAAAAGGTTGAGAAGATGCATTTGCATATAAATACTGTGGAAGATTGAGAAAAATAGGCATGGCCATTTTTAGTGAAATATTACCAATAGCTATCAAATCAACCTCCGTATTTTGTGTAGCAGAATACAAATCAAGAAATGTAATGACATTGGATTATCGGATAGCCATACTAATGTTGGAGTTGAAATATCAGAGGTAGTAAAATACTACTTTCTCAGGAGTTAGTCAAAGACCATCATGAATTCTATGCCATGTTCGGGTGAACTTGAAATTAAAGTCCATAATTTCCTCTTGCGGATGCCTTTGAATGGTAGTAACTGATGAAATAGAGATAATGGATCCGCTTGTTTTTTGAAACCTTTGATCAAAAATTCAACCAACTGGTCCCAGGTAGTAATGGTGGCAGGTTGTAACGAATAGTACCAATAAAGAAACTTACCTCTGAGACTGAGCATGAGCAATATTACCATTATATCCTTATTTTTTATGCTATGGATTGTCACTAAGGTAGCTACATATTGGACATGCTCATAAGCCATCTTCCTTGTACCATGATAAGCAAGGAAAGATTTCATCGTTGCTTTCAGAATCAGGTTATGAGCTTGCAGATTTAGAGGTCTAGAATGGTTCCATGATAGGAACTACCTTGGTGGCTGTGGTGGTGTATTTTGAGCCATGTGTACTGGAGTGTGTGGTTGGGGAGGTGCAAAACTAGTGGATTTACTAGTGGTTGGGTGCCAAGATCATAAAACTCAACGATGTCTTCTAGATTTTTGGCCTTCAATATTGTGATCATGAAGAAAGCTTTCACTCACTTCACGTTCAAAGGATTTTTGGTAAAGCTAAGTTGCTAGATGTTCTAATCATACAATACAAAGGTGAACATCAAACCTTGATACTATTCAAAGTGGAACTTTTTAGTATCCCATTGGGTATGCCAAAAATTGTTCGTCACGAATCTACCTAAGTACAAAATATCATTTGTGCACCCTAGAATACGCAAATATTTAAGGATTGAATGAAAAAAATGTCCTTCGAGCCAATATCTAGAGAGGTCTGGTTCCCGTACTTAAACTACTTATCAGTTTAAAGATTAGGGTAGTAGGAAAGAAATGGGAAATGATAGAAAGGAATGGAAAATATGTCTATGAGCCTAAAACATAAGGTGGGGATAAAGTAACCAAAAAAAATTAGAGCAAGTATTAGTTAGCATATAATAGAAAGCAAGGCACATGAACCACTCATAGTTTGCCAAGATAACTTCCAAGATAGCATTCCAGTGTTCACTCCCTCACAAGTAGTAACTAAATCCAGATGCAGAATTTAAAATCAGAAAATAATGGACATGAACGTAATCATAAATGACAAACAAAAAGATATCAAACACAATACTACTCAAGGAACCAGAAGCTGAATGTCTTTCTATTTATGTAGAAAACTTAAGTGTTTTTCTACAAAGTGTCTATCCTCTTATTTTAAATTGAAATGTTTAATATTTATAGAAGATTTCACCTCTATCATTAAATGCACAACAAAATAAAATTTTTGCTGGTCAAAAATCAGTAGCAGCAATTCTCTCCTCGGTAATGATGATGCTTGAATCATATCATTCTTCTGAGAGCAACGATCCAGTTTTCATGGAGTGCACCTATAAAATTATCAAATATGGACGATGGAAAATATGCTCTAAACATCGGTGCATCGAAACTTTGCAACGTCATGCGACAAAAAAAAGCTTGGATTATTAAATTTTGGGCACCATTCCTTTCCTCATGCCTTTGAATCTGACCTTGCCAGTGGAGATCAACAACATTTAATTATACTTTGAAAATGAATGATATTCATGGAGGGCACCTCAAAAATAACTAGGATCACATCAAATTTTAGGGTGTAGCATTTAATACTGGCATCTCCTCAGCCAGAATCATAGAAAAATTATTCTCGTGGATCCAATAATTAAATTTTGTCAATCTTTGATTTTTCCTGAGAGATATCATCAACAGGGATGCTTTGAAAGAAAATAATGCCAAAAATAAGAGGCAAGAATTGATTTCACCAAAAAATATGGTGTTTTCATCATTCCAACCTACTTTCGCCCCTTTCCCAATTAATTGTGCCCAAAAATGATAAAAAACAACTTCTACAAGGAATGGAGGCAAAAATAATTGATTTCACCATTCCAGGGGTGACTTTGAATTTGACAGGCAAGAAAAGATGTTGTTTCTGGGACTTTCACCTCAAGACGTCTCTGTTTCAAAATTTATCCGAAAGGAGGGCAAAAATAAATTTTTCCCCTTCTGAGGGGCGCCTTTGACTTTGAATTTTCAAATTTCTCTTGAATAAAGTCGTCAAATCGTTTGCACTCCAAAAATGTCTTTCGCTGGAGTTTCACCTTAAGTATGGGTGAAAGAGAATTTCATCCCTCCTAAGGGGTAAATTTGACTTTGATTGCGCCAAGCATGATCTTTATTCTATTTTTATCCCCATGATGCTTTTAACTGGAATTTTGCCCTGAAGAGGGGTGAAAATTATTTTAGCCCCCTTTTAGGGGTACTTTTGACTATGACTTTTTACGTCACTTAAAATTTTCCCCTTTTCTTTATTTAAATGAAATATCCCATCAAGGTAGTTTCACCCCAAAGGAAGGGCGCAAAACATTTTTCATTTAACTTTACTGTCGCCTTCACTTTCAATAAAAACTACCAAATTCGTAGCTAATTTTACATTATTTATTCTATCCTACAATGTCCATCACCATCGATTTTTCCCTTCTACGTTTTTCTCACGACTTCCATTGATTTCTTACTGGCAAAAAATATTGTGCATCTCAGAAACGAAATCAACTTTTTATTTAATGAAGTTGCTTATAGGAAGGGGATAAAAAATACTACATTAAAACAGTAAAACCAACCCAACTGTATTATTTATCTTCTTTTTCAAAAAAATTTATAAGAAAAATTTAGTGTGGAAAAATTTCCAATAGAATCTACACAAGATAATTTGTTTTTGACTAGTGACATGGTTGAAAAAACTAGTCAAGAAGTTTGGTATCTAGATTTTGATTTTTCTAACCACATGATTGGAAAGAAAGAGTTGTTTACTGATGTGAATGCAAATTTCAAGCCCAAGATCATTCTTGGGAACAATAATTCTTTGGATGTGACTACAAAAGGAACCACGAATGTTGGCACTAAAGAAGGTACAAACAAAATTCATGATATCTAATATGCTCCCAATTTGAAGAATAATTTTTTTAGTGTTGGACAACTTGTAGAAAAAAACTATAAAGTTGTGTTTGATAACAATGAATGTATCATTTATAATAAGAATAATAGGAATCGTTTGGTCACCATTGTTCCTATGATAAAGAACATGATGTTTCCTTTGAAGTTTAGAGGAAAATAAAGTATGAACATGGCACATATGGAACTTGAAGATAAGAATTGGATATGGCATCTTAGATTTGGATACTTGAATTGTTAAATTTTGGATTTTTTATTTTCAAAAGACATGGTAAATGAATGAACTACCTAATGTTGGAGAGCACAAGGGTGTGTGTGAAGCATCTGTTATTGGAAAACATGCAAGGAAGGAGTTTCTAAAAGGAAAATCATGGTGGACCTCATACCTGCTCCAACTTGCACATTCTGATATTTGTGGATCTATGTAAACACAAAGTTTGGGTAAGTCTTCATATTTTCTCACATTCATTGATGACTTTTCAAGGAAGTGTTGGGTGTATTTTTTGAATCATAAGGATGCAGCTTTTTGCATGTTCAAGATTTTAAAAGCATTTGTTTACAATGAAAGTGGATATAAATTAAAGTGTTTGATAACTAACCATGGAGGATAGTTTTGTTCAAATAAGTTCAATTATTTTTGCAAACAATATGGCATTAAGAGGTACCTCACTATTACCTATACACCACAACAAAATGGGGTAGCTAGGAGAAATAATAGAAATATTGTAGAAATGAAAAGAAGCATGTTAAAGAAAAAAGGTTTGAGCAATTCTTATTGGTCTTATGCAGTATATACAACATTGTACATTCTCAATAGATGCTCCACAAAAGGACTATACAAGAAGACTCCACATGAATCATGGTGTGGCAAAAAACCCATTGTAAGTCATTTGAGAGTTTTGGTGTGGAAAAAAACCCATTGTAAGTCATTTGAGAGTTTTTGATTGTCTTGCATATGCACATGTGAATTATGAAGTGAGAAATAATTTTAACCCCAAGAGTGAGTCATGCATTCTTGTCGGATATTCTAAAACAAGTAAGGCATATAAACTATAAATTACAAAAACTCACGAGTTCGTATTCTCTAGAGATGTAATTTTTGATGAAGGCTGAGTGTAAAATCATAAAAAATATGCAAGAAAAATATATGATGTTGAAAAAGATAATACAATTGGGGAAAACCTTCAAACGTTCCCTCTACTCCTCCAAGATCACCTATCAGACCATCAAAAAATTCAAAGGAGACTACACCAAGTTAAGCACAATAAAATCATCCACAAGTCCCACAAAGAATACAAATAAAGGAAAGCGAATACTCAAAGCACATACAACCAACCAAATGATGAACAAGAAATTTCAAAGGAGGTTTTAAAAAGAAACGAATTGCAAGAGTTGGACCAAGTTGTTCCAATATTGGAGAAAGATATATGGTTATGATGAAGAAGAACCAAAATGTGAGTTGGTGAATTATACTCTATATTTTGAAGTCGATTTGGAACCTTCATGTTATGAAGATGCTTGTACTAATGATGTTTGGGTGCAAGCAATATAATAATAAATTGAGTCCATTAAAAAATGACATTGGGAAACTTGTGGAATTGCTCAAGGATAAGAAGATTGTTATATCCAAGTGGGTATACAAAATAAAGTCTAACAATTATGAAAGAATATAAATATAAAAAGTAATATTCATTGCAAAAGTATTCACTCAAATATATAGTGTAGATTATGAAGAAACATTTGCCTCTATTACAAGATAAGAGACAATTTGAATGGATCTTTGATTTACAACCAATAAAGAGTGGAAATTTTATCACATGGATGTGAAAAGTGTATTCTTGAATGATTATCTAGATGAGGAGGTTTATGTTCAGCAACCTCAAGGTTTTTAATTGGAAGAAAAGGAAAACCATGTTTATAAATTGAATAAAGCACTGTATGAACTAAAGCAAGCACCTAGAGCATGATACTCAAGAATTGATGGGTACTTCCAAGATTGTGGTTTCAAAAAAAGTAAGAATTACCCCACACTCTATTTCAAGAATGAAGGTGATCATATTCTTCTTATGTGCCTATATGTTGATGATTTGATATACATAGGAAGTATTTCAAAGATGATAAAATATTTTAAGTATGCTATGATGAAGGAATTTGATATGAAATATTTAGGACTGATGTAATACTTTCTTGGTGTGGAAGTACATCAAGGTGATGGTAAAAATTTCTTTTGTCAATCAAAATATGCAAACGATATGTTAAAGAAATATATCATGGAAAATTGTAAATCAGATTGGACACGTGTCGTACATGGATAAGTGTTGTGTAGATACAATAGAGAAGAGAAAGATGATGAAAAATTATTTATAAGAATTATTGGGAGCTTTATGTTCCTTACTATAACAAGACGTGATATTGCATTTGCAGTTTCACTTGTATCAAGGTGCATGGATGAACCTTAAAAAACCACATGAGATAAACCAAGAGAATCTTGAGGTATGTCAAAGGAACCTTGAATTTTGGCATACATTATGATGCTAACAATAAAATAGAACTTGTTGGATATAGTGACTCATATTGGGGAGGTTGCTTGGATGATAGAAAATCAACTTCTAGATTTTTTTTTTCTTGGTTCAAGAGTGATAACATGGATATAAAAGAAGCAAAGTACTATTGCTTTATCTTCTATAGAGGTAAAATATATTACAGCTACTAAACAAGTATACAAGCACTTTGGTTGGGAAAGGTACTTGATGATTTAACAACTCACCTAAAGCTATGTCCATTGCTCTTTGAAAAGTTGTGCTAGCATTTGAAATACCAAATGGTATATGCTAATAAGCAAAAGTTCCTCATTTTGTGGTGAATGCCATTTTGTACTAGTTTTCATCCTTGACCTAGATTTGGTTATAGTTAGAGAATCCATCTAATAAATAGAATCTCTGAGCAACAACAACTATATGCAGAATCTGATCAATTTGTGGTAACAAATAGCGATATTTTAGAGATACCTAATTTAAATTTTGAAAATCCATGCACAAGTAAATATCTCCATTCTTCTTTCTCACAGGTACCAGATTTGCTACCTAGGTAGAGTGCTTAATTGGATAGATGATTTTGGCTTTAAGCATATTTAGTAGTTCTGCTTTAATCAAAGTTTCAATCTTGGGATTGAACGATCTTTGCTTTTGCCTAAAGGGTTTTACTCCTTCCTACAACTCTTTGGTATACTAGATTACATCTTTGTTGTAGCCTTGCAAATCCTGGTAGCTCCAAGCAACAATGTATGGGTACTCATGACATAACTCTTTAATATTCTCTAGATCTTATTGAATGCAATCAATGATGACTTTGATTGACTTTTTGGGTCCTAGATGCAACTCAGTATACTCCTTTTCATCCACCTTGATCCTATGCTTTTCTTCTCTATCATTTTGATCAAAGATGCTCTCAAGTGTAATAAATCTATTTAGGATATGATTATTCCACAACTGGATCAATCCCTCAACTTCTTCCTCATCAAGTGTTCTCTCTTCCACATTACTAGCTTCTCTTATCAAGAAATTAAAAATCTACTCGTCACTTTCGAACACTTTCCAGTGGATATTTTTGATAGGGACTGCAGGTCTATAAATTAATCTCATAGTATTAGGCTTTCTCACCATATGCTCCACTAGGGAAAAATTAGCACCAAGGGATGCAGAGAAATCAACATGCTTGTTCTGATCTCATAAGATTGCTTGGATGTTCAATGTTGTATAAGATTCAAAAAATCCTATACCTTATTTCAGTATACCAAGTAATGTTGGTTGGAGACACACTTACTAGTTACCTGGTTGATGATTAGCTTAGAATATCCAAATATTTATAGTTGTTTAAACTCGAGCTTCTCTACCTTTTTTAGAATCAAATAGAGTGCTTCATATTCAATAACATTATTTGTGTAGCTCCAGGTAAGAGTACATCTTCGGTATACCAAAAGGAGAAATGAGAACAATCCTAGGTCCTACACCATTCTTGCATATTCCACCATCAAATTATAGCTTCCATAGTTGATCAAGAATAATATCTTCCTTATTAGACACCTTTGCTTTGGCTTTTTCAAGCTTAGTAATGGTGTAGCAACTGATTTTGGTCTCCATCATGGCATTAAAATTGAGCATTGAAAACTCGTATTATGTACAAAGTTCATCTATAACTTCTTTCGTTAAGTCTAGCTCCCCCAACTCTTCAGTCATAAAGTTGATAGAATTCATGGGTTTATCTTCCTCTTAAATTTTTTCTATGTGATAAGTTGAAGGCTTCTCATTATAAATCAGGATTCTTCTCCCTTTTATAGGAATTTCCAAATGATAATAGTCAAGAGAAAGGTAGCCTCCCAACTTGGTAGTAAAATCTCGTGATAGGCACATGCTGAAGTAAGGTTCCATATCAACCACAACTACCTCCTGGATCATAGTGATCTAAGGCATTTTGTGCAATACAATGGGGATGTCTTTGATGACTCCCACCATCCTAACATGGGTTTCATCCAACTACAAGATGCCATAGTTGCTTCTTGTATATTCCATACCCATAATATCGTAAACTACCTTTGGCATGATAGTCATTGCAATGTCGAAGTCAATCATGCAATTGTGCACAATCCAACCTTCCATCCTGAGAGATAGGTAGAAAGGGGGTGGTCTATTTTTCCCAGTGGTAGATGTTGTCAGTGTTTGATCTAACACTGTCTAAGTCAGATTATTCCCCTTATATTTCATAAATTTTAGCGATTCTTGCAACAAGTCTACTTTTCCAGGCAATTGCAGTGCATCATAGAGACTCACCTTGGCTGGAATCCTCTTCAACTTTTCAACAATATTATATGTGGATGCATAGGATTCTTTTCCTTCATTGGTAGTTTCATATCTGCTTCGATATTTTTGTGTAGCTTCTACCCTCTAACACTTGGTGAAAGAAGGGTACTTGAGCTTTTCTCTTACTTGTTCCTCCGTTTTAGCTCTCGCTTGTAAATTTAAAGCCTTTTCTTGCACTCATTCTTTTGCTCATGGAAGCAAAATATATTTTAGCTGGATGGGCACATCAGGATTGGATTATGGAACAACTGCCTTTAATTGTGCTTGTTTTTCTCATTTTGTACCTTTGAGTTAGTAGGTACCTTCAAAGGCTCCATCTCAGCTGGATCCACAGTAACAGTTTTATTCTAGATCTCGTGATAATTGAAACATGCTCTTTATAAGGAACCATGAAATTATGATCGACATCTATGATCATTTTGATTTGACTAGCAGATAATTTTTTTACCAATGTTTACACGTAGTTTAGGTGAATCATGCAAGTTTCCTCACCATGCAAATAATTGCATGTAGAGCACTAGTATGCTTTGTCAAATGTGCCAGTTTTTTAATTTGTTAGTGTCATTGGATTTCTCTCAAGTACCTTACTGGTTGAAGCTCCTTGCTCCTTGGTGCAGTGGCTGAAATCTCCTAGGCTGGAAATATATTTTGGCCTATTTCCTTTTAATAACCATGATCTCATTACCAATTTATCTTATGATTGATTTTATGGACTGCAACTCCAACACCTTATCTTATGGATTAGGATTTGAGGGTGTTGGAGGAGCTGACAATGGAAGTGGAACAGGAAAAAATGGTAGTGCTGGGAATGGAAATAGAGCGGGTAACTACGGAATGGTTGGAGTGGGTAGTTGTGGGATAGAAATTATCACCATGGATTGATATGTACTTGGATTCCATGAAGGGATGGATATATAGAGGACATGGGAAAAGGTTGAGAAGATGCATTAGCATATAAATACTGTGGAAGATTGAGAAAAATAGGCATGGCCATTTTTAGTGAAATATTACCAATAGCTATCAAATCAACCTCTATATTTTGTGTAGCAGAATACAAATCAAGAAATGTAATGACATTGGATTATCAGATAGCCATACTAATGTTGGAGTTGAAATATCAGAGGTAGTAAAATACTGCTTTCTCAGGAGTCAGTCAAAGACCATCATGAAATCTATGCCATGTTCGGGTGAACTTGAAATTAAAGTCCATGATTTCCTCCTGTGGATGCCTCTGGATGGTAGTAACTGATGAAACAAAGAGAATGGATCTGCTTGTTTTTTGAAACCTTTGATCAACAATTCAACCAACTGGTCCCAGGTAGTAATGGTGGCAGGTTGTAACGAATAGTACCAATAAATAAACTTACCTCTGAGACTGAGCATGAACAATATTACCATTATATCCTTATTTTTTATGCTATGGATTGTCACTAAGGTAGCTACATCTTGGACATGTTCATAAGCCATATTCCTTGTACCATGATAAGCAGGGAAAGATTTCATCGTTGCTTTCAGAATCAGGTTATGAGCTTGCAGATTTAGAGGTCTAGAATGGTTCCATGATGGTGTATTTTGATCTATGTGTACTGGAGTGTGTGGTTGGGGAGGTGCAAAACTAGTGGATTTACTAGTGGTTGGGTGTCAAGATCATAAAACTCAATGAGGTCTTCTAGATTTTTGGCCTTCAATATTGTGATCATGAAGAAAGCTTTCGCTTACTTCACGTTCAAAGGCTTTTGGGTAAAGCTGAGTTGCTAGATGTTCTAATCATACAATACAAAGGTGAACATCAAACCTTGATACTATTCAAAGTGGAACTTTTGAGTATCCCATTGGGTATACCAAAAATTGTTCGTCACGAATCTACCTAAGTACAAAATATCATTTGTGCATCCTAGAACACGCAAATATTTAAGGACTGAAGGAAAAAAATGTCCTTCGAGCCAATATCCAGAGAGGTTTGGTTCCCGTACTAAAACTATTGATCAGTTTAAAAATTAGGGTAGTAGGAAAGAAATGGGAAATGATAGAAAGGAATGGAAAATATGTCTATGAGCCTGAAACATAATGTGGGGATAAAGTAACCAAAAAAATTTAGAGTAAGTATTAGTTAGCATATAATAGAAAGCAAGGCACATGAACCACTCATAGTTTGCCAAGATAACTTCCAAGATAGCATTCCAGTGTTCACTCCATCACAAGCAGTAACTAAATCCAGATGCAGAATTTAAAATCAGAAAATAATGGACATGAACGTAATCATAAATGACAAACAAAAAGACATCAAACACAATACTACTCAAGGAACCAGAAGTTGAATGTCTTTCTATTTATGCAGAAAACTTAAAAGTGTTTTTCTACAGAGTGTCTATCCTCTTATTTTAAATTGAAATGTTTAATATTTATAGAGGATTTCACCTCTATCATTAAATGCACAACAAAATAAAATTTTGGTTGGTCAAAAATCAGTAGTAGCAATTCTCTCCTCGATAATGATGATGCTTGAATCATATCATTCTTCAGAGAGCAATGATCCAATTTTCATGGAGTGCACCTATAAAAGTATCAAATATGGACAATGAAAAATATGCTCTGAACGTCGGTGCATCGAAACTTTGCAATGTCATGCGAAAAAAAAAAGCTTGGATTATTATATTTTGGGCACCATTCCTTTCCTCATGCCTTTGAATCTGACCCTTGCCAGTGGAGATCAACAACATTTAATTCTACTTTGAAAATGAATGAGATTCATATAGGGCACCTCAAAAATAACTGGGATCACATCAAATTTTAGGGTGTAGCATTTAATACTGGCATATCCTCAGCCAGAATCCTAGAAAAATTATTCTCATGGATCCAATAATTAAATTTTGTCGATATTTGATTTTTCTTGAGAGATATCATCAACAGGGATGCTTTGATAGAAAATAATGCCAAAAAGAAGGGGCAAAAATTGATTTCACCTAAAAATCTAGTGTTTTCGTCATTCCAACCTACTTTCACCCCTTTTCCAATTAATTGTGCCCAAAAATGATAAAAAAAACTTCTACAAGGAATGGAGGCAAAAATAATTTATTTCACCATTCTAGGGGTGACTTTAAATTTGATAGGCAAGAAAATATGTTGTTTCTGGTACTTTCACCTCAAGATGTCTCTGTTTCAAAATTCATCCGAAAGGAGGGCAAAAATAAATTTTGCCCCTTCTGAGGGGCGCCTTTGACATTGACTTTTCAAATTTCTCTTGAATAACGTCGTCAAATAGTTTGCACTCCAAAAATGTCTTTCGCTGGAGTTTCACCTTAAATATGGGTGAAAGAGAATTTTATCCCTCCTAACGGGTAAATTTGACTTTGATTGCGCCAAGCATGATCTTTATTCTATTTTTATCCCCATGATGCTTTTAACTGGAATTTTGCCCTGAAGAGGGGTGAAAATGATTTTAGCCCCATTTTAGGGGTACTTTTGACTATGACTTTTTACGTCACTTAAAATTTTCCCCTTTTATTTATTTAAATGAAATATCCCATCAAGGTAGTTTCAACCCAAAGGAAGGGCGCAAAAGGTTTTTTCCCTTAATTAGGCGAAAACATTTTTCCTTTAACTTTACTGTCGCCTTCACTTTCAATAAAAACTACCAAAGTCGTAGCTAATTTTACATTATTTATTCTATCCTACAATGTCCATCACCATCGATTTTTCCCTTCTACGTTTTGCTCACGAATTCCATTGATTTCTTATTGGCAAAAAATATTGTGCATCTCAGAAAAAAAATCAACTTTTTATTTAATGAAGTTGCTTATAGGAAGGGGATAAAAAATACTACATCAAAACAGTAAAACCAACCCAACTGTATTATTTATCTTCTTTTTCAAAAAAAATTATAACCAAAATTTAGTGTGGAAAATTTTCCAATAGAATCTACACAAGATAATTTGTTTTTGACTAGTGACATGGTTGAAAAAACTAGTCAAGAAGTTTGGTATCTAGATTTTGATTTTTCTAACCACATGATTGGAAAGAAAGAGTTGTTTACTGATGTGAATGCGAATTTCAAGCCCAAGATCATTCTTGGGAACAATAATGCTTTGGATGTGACTACAAAAGGAACCACGAATGTTGGCACTAAAGAAGGTACAAACAAATTTCATGATATCTACTATGCTCCCGATTTGAAGAATAATTTTTTGAGTGTTGGACAACTTGTAGAAAAAAACTATAAAGTTGTGTTTGATAACAATGAATGTATCGTTTATAATAAGAATAATAGGAATCGTTTGGTTACCATTTTTCCTATGATAAAGAACATGATGTTTCCTTTGAAGTTTAGAGGAAAATAAAGTATGAACATGGCACATATGGCACTTGAAGATAAGAATTGGATTTGACATCTTAGATTTGGATACTTGAATTGTTAAATTTTGGATTTTTTATTTTCAAAAGACATGGTAAATGAACTACCTAAGGTTGGAGAGCACAAGGGTGTGTGTGAAGCATGTGTTATTGGAAAACATGCAAGGAAGGAGTTTCTAAAAGGAAAATCATGGTGGGCCTCATACCCACTCCAACTTGCACATTCTGATATTTGTGGATCTATGTAAACACAAAGTTTGGGTAAGTCTTCATATTTTCTCACATTCATTGATGACTTTTCAAGGAAGAGTTGGGTGTATTTTTTGAATCATAAGGATGTAGCTTTTTGCATGTTCAATATTTTAAAAGCATTGGTTTACAATGAAAGTGGATATAAAATAAAGTGTTTGATAACTAACCATGGAGGATAGTTTTGTTCAAATAAGTTCAATTATTTTTGCAAACAATATGGCATTAAGAGGTACCTCACTACTACCTATACACCACAACAAAATGGGGTAGCTGGGAGAAATAATAGAAATATTGTAGAAATGAAAAGAAGCATGTTAAAGAAAAAAGGTTTGAGCAATTCTTATTGGTCTTATGCAGTAGATACAACATTGTACATTCTCAATAGATGCTCCACAAAAGGACTATACAAGAAGACTCCACATGAATCATGGTGTGGCAAAAAACCCATTGTAAGTCATTTGAGAGTTTTGGGTTTCCTTGCATATGCACATGTGAATTATGAAGTGAGAAATAATTTTAACCCCAAGAGTGAGTCATGTATTCTTGTCGGATATTCTGAAACAAGTAAGGCATATAGACTGTAAAATCCAAAAACTCACGAGTTCGTAGTCTCTAGAGATGTAATATTTTATGAAGGCTGAGTGTAAAATCATAAAAAATATGCAAGAAAAATATATGATGTTGAAGAAGATAATACAATTGGGGAAAACCTTCAAATGTTCCCTCTACTCCTCCAAGATCACCTATCAGCCCATCAACAAATTCAAAGGAGACTACACCAAGTTAAGCACAATAAAATCATCTACAAGTTCCACCGAGAATACAAATAAAGGAAAGAGAATACTAAAAGCACATACAAACAACCAAATGATGAACAAGAAATTTCAAAGGAGGTTAACAAGAAATGAATTGCAAGAGTTGAACCAAGTTGTTCCAATATTGGAGAAAGATATATGGTGATGATGAAGAAGAACCAAAAGGTGAGTTGGTTAATTATACTTTATATTTTGAAGTCGATTTGGAACCTTCATGTTATGAAGATGCTTGTACTAATGATGTTTGGGTGCAAGCAATATAATAATAAATTGAGTCCATTAAAAAATGACATTGGGAAACTTGTGGAATTGCTCAAGGATAAGAAGATTGTTATATCCAAGTGGGTATACAAAATAAAGTTTAACAATATGAAAGAATAGAAATATACAAAGTAATATTCATTGCAAAAGTATTCACTCAAATATATAGTGTAGATTATGAAGAAACATTTGCCTCTATTACAAGATAAGAGACAATTTGAATGGATCTTTGATTTACAACCAATAAAGAGTGGAAATTTTATCACATGGATGTGAAAAGTGTATTCTTGAATGGTTATCTAGATGAGGAGGTTTATGTTCAGCAACCTCAATGTTTTTAATTGGAAGAAAAGGAAAACCATGTTTATAAATTGAATAAAGCACTGTATGAACTAAAGCAAGCACCTAGAGCATGATACTCAAGAATTGATGGGTACTTCCGAGATTGTGGTTTCAAGAAAAGTAAGAATTACCCCACACTCTATTTCAAGAATGAAGGTGATCGTATTCTTCTTATGTGCCTATATGTTGATGATTTGATATACATAGGAAGTAGTTCAAAGATGATGAAATATTTTAAGTATGCTATGATGAAGGAATTTGATATGAAATATTTAGGACTGATGTAATACTTTCTTGGTGTGGAAGGACATCAAGGTGATGGTAAAAATTTCTTTTGTCAATAAAAATATGCAAACGATATGTTAAAGAAATATGTCATGGAAAATTGTAAATCAGATTGGACACGTGTCGTACAGGGATAAGTGTTGTGTAGATACAATAGAGAAGAGAAATATGATGATAAATTATTTATAAGAATTATTGGGAGCTTTATGTTCCTTACTATAACAAGACGTGATATTGCATTTGCAGTTTCACTTGTATCAAGGTGCATGGATGAACCTTAAAAAACCACATGAGATAAACCAAGAGAATCTTGAGGTATGTCAAAGGAACCTTGAATTTTGGCATACATTATGATGCTAACAATAAAATAGAACTTGTTGGATATAGTGACTCATATTGGGGAAGTTGCTTGGATGATAGAAAATCAACTTCTAGATTTTTTTTATCTTGGTTCAAGAGTGATAACATGGATCTAAAAGAAGCAAAGTATTGTTGCTTTATCTTCTATAGAGGTAAAATATATTACAGCTACTAAACAAGTATACAAGCACTTTGGTTGGGAAAGGTACTTGATGAGATTAGTGAAGTTTAAAATAGTCCAACAATATTTTTTTATGACAACATAAGTACAATCAAGATTAAAAAAGATCTAGTCCATCATAGTAAAACTAAACATATTGATTTAAAGGTTAATTTCATAAGAAGTATGGTGGAAAAAAATATTGTAACACCAATAACTTGTAGACCTCTTTACCAAAGGTGTTAATAAAGAATAATTTTTGAGATTGAGAGGTAAAATCGTCTCACCACTAAACATCAAGGGGGATTATGTTAGATATTTATGTTGACTAAGAAAAATACAAAACTAAAAGTTCTCCCATGAATTTGAAGAAGCCCAAAAATTTCCATAGGCCTTGAAGAGTCACTGTGACTATTCGGCTTCCTAGAATGTGGAATGAAGTGTTGTAAAATAATTTTCTCTCTTGTAAATGTAAAATAGAGTATTATAGCTATATAATATTGTGGAAAAATATTTATAATATTTTTGAGTTTTTTTGGAATGCAAAGCAACATTATGTTTCATTCATTTTGGGAAAAACATGCTTGTTGCCCCTATTTTTTTGAAACATGTAGTCAACTTTAAAATATCATAAATTTTGTTGTATAGCTCCATTTTGTACATGTTATATACTGTTGGAAATATATTTTTGTGTAGAATTAACTCCCAAAATTTCATCAAATTCTAAATAGTTTTAATCCTTCAAATTTGGACTGTAATGCACTTCACAAAAATTGTTGTATTTTTTGTTGCTGCAATATTTTTCATGCTATGATCTTTCTGCAATTTTTGTGCTCTTCATTTTTGGGTCAAATACTTCACCATATAAAATAAAAAATAGGTTCTCATAGTCTATCTAGATTAAATATTACATAGGTCAGTGTATCCAACAATACAACACAAGTGCTCATAGTCCTTCCAACTCAAATTTTCAAACCTCTACTCTTTAGGCTTCTTCAACTCTTATGTTCTACTCTGATTTAGACCAAAGAAAATACTCCACTTTGCTTTCTTCAATGCATTATCTTTTCTTGTAGTCAACTTCCTCCTTTTCACAACAATATACTCATCTGGCTCTAGTCGTCCATCTAATAAATTCCTTACATTCCTTAACACATATCTCCTCAACATTCCTCATGTAATCAATGTAGTAGTTTCCTCAATGCATTAATGTTTGCACATATTCAATGTAGTAATGTTTTCACTTCAATTTCTCTTTTTAGTAGTTTTTAAACACCTCCACTTTGTTGAGAAGCAACACACCCCCACTGAAAAATGAGATTCCATCCTCTTGAAAACTTTGAAATTCCATTTTGCAGCAGGGACCCTCTTGATCTTTTCAGGTTTTAAATCCAAATTTGCTTGCCTCCTTTTTAAAGTTGTGTTTTTTCTTGCATTCCAGCTGTGTTATCCAAGAATTCACTTTTTACATGCTAGAATCATTCATGCACAAGCAAAATATTGCATCGGTACCGAGAAAATCCAGAAAATAGTTGCATAATTCACTGAAAAATCAAACTTTCCATTTTTGTCGCGACACTACCATTTTCGGAAATGTCGCGAAATCGCGACAGGTAAATCAAAATGTAGCTAAGTCGGAAAAACGTAGCGAAATCGCGACACTTCCAAAAATGGAAAGCGTCGCGAAATCGCTGCAGGATGAGGAGAGAGAAAGCCGGGGAGAAAAATGTCACGAAATCGTGACATGTCGCGAAATCGCGGTAGGAGAGAGAAAGTCCTAAGTTGACCAGAAATGCATTCCAGCAGGAAACAGAAGGCTTCCTGGGGTAGCGACACGTGTCAAAGCGTGAGGCAGACAAGCAGAAGCCGACATGCAAGCTTATTTTGCGGTTTTTAATCTGTTTTAATGTTTTAAGCTTGGATTTAATGTTTATTAAAGAGCTAATTAATCTTTTTGTCTTTCATGCAGGATTCCATCTGGCACTTGCAGGACAACCGGGAAAGACCATAAAGGCAAATTTAAAGTGCGGATTTAGTCAAGGACTGCCATGCTAGGAGAGAAGCTGTCGGTGAGAGCATTAAATAGCAAATTTATTGCAGACTTGATGGCATGAAGATATTTTCAACTTCGGGATGGATTTGCGGAGATCAGATCTGAGAGAGGTGGTGACTCATCCGGCTCACCAACAGAAATTAATGGAGGCATTTATTTGCAGCTGCGGATGAATGCAAAGTGGATTTAGATTTTATCTTCTCCATTTATGACAGTTGACTGCACAAATTTTTTGAAGGGTTAAGTTCTATCCGGACTTTGATTTTAAATGGATTTATATTGTAAAACCCGGGTCCTAGGGTTTAAGTGTGATAATATTTGCAGTTATGAGAAGAAGATATTTCTGAAAATATCAGGGTCTGTCCTGAATCTATAAATACTTCTTCTCAATGTAATTGCGGGAGGCGGAGACTTAGAAATAAAAGGCTTATAAGCAATTTCTTACAAATTTTGTGAAATCCTTTGTTTCTGGACTTGGAGTTGATGTGCTTTAGCTTTTCTGTGATAGCATGGCCAGGAGCCTAATATTTTGCATAGTGTGATAAGTGTATCTTCTTTTGTTATCCATTCCATTTAAAGTTTGTTAGATATATGCTGTAAATCTGACATTATCAAGTTTAAATATGTTGTTAGGCTTCAGTTGTTCTCTTGTATGCTAGGGGAAATTACAGATTTCAGGTGTAAGTTTGTTCTAATTGCTCTGTCTTCACTGTGCGAGCTAGGCTGCCGGTGAAAGATACCAGTTTTAACCAGCTGCCCTTGGATTTATAATTTTCTGCTAGATATGTTTCACTCTGCCTTGTGCTCTTAGTTGAAAGTGATATTAGACTGACTGGACACTTTCTTCTTTGATTTGTTCTGTTGTGAAGCTAGTAGCATAGATAAAATTGATAGTTTGGGTTTTATAGTTGATGTTTGATAAACTTCTCTTTCTGCCCTACCATACCCTCTCTTTGTTTTTTGTGAATGATCCATTTTTATTTTCTTTTTGTCTTTTATTTAAATCTGCTGACCCATGAGAGCTAGATCAAGAATTCAAGTTAAATCTGATTGTCAACAACTTTTGCAACTACTAAACAAGTTCAAGAACCCCCTGTAAGGTAATAGAGCAGTCCATATTGAAATCTATTCCAGAAGTGGAAAAGAGTGAATTGCCATTCGACCCAAATCTGTAACTCGCACCTTGGATAACCAGCTAGATCCTAAAGATGTGTGGGATCCGTCCCGTGGGTGTCTCCGGAGCTTCCCTGCTTCATCCTTTCCCGGGGTGTGCATGAAAGCCGGACCAACAACCTAATTGGCGCTAGAAGGAGGGCCTGTTGAACATCTCGGTTCAAGTTCAGTAGTCTGTTAAGAACTGTAAAGTTGTATGTGCTGAGTCTGGTATTTTATCTTTTGAATCCTTTTCCCTCCTCCTCAGCCAACACCTAATTGGTGCTAGAAGGAGGGCCTATGAACTCAGTTCAAGTATTGTAAGGGCATAACAACAACATTTGAAGGACCCATAGTGAACTCCGGACAATTTTGTAAATTGTCAGTACAGTTTTCTAAATTGTCAGTGCAGTTTTTAAATTGTCAGTACAATTTTTGAAAGTTGTCAGTATAGTTTTTAAAATTGCCAGAGAAGACCTCAAGTTCAGAACAGTTTTATCTCCACTGGAAGTTATCCAATTACAACTCAGAACATCACTGTCAGCCAAGTAATAATGGCAAATTGGTTAGGCCCCACTGCTTTGAATATCCCGGGTATAGCCCATGACCTGCCCAGAAGCCCGGAAAGATACCTTCCTAGGTACAAACATGATGGGACAAGAACTGCAGAAGAACACCTGCTAGCTTTTAAAAATGCTCTAAGATTGTTAAACATACAGCATGAAGATGTTGCCTGCAAATTGTTCCCGTTCACTCTCCAGGAGGGAGCTTATGACTGGTTTTTAAACCTCACCAGCAATTCCATTACTAGCTGGGATGATCTAGAGAAAGCTTTTATATCACAGTTCGGTGAAGTGATAGATCCCAGCATTTTATATCAGCAATTTTCCAGCATCAAGAAAGAGTCGAGAGAAATTGTCAGGTCTTTCAATATGAGGTTCCAAAGAGCTTACGGTAGAATGACTGGCCATTACATCCCAAATGTAAATCTGGCCTTAGAAATCTATAAGAATGCATTGGATTCGGTGACCTCTATTTTCCTCAAGAGAGACATTAAAATCACAACCCTGGCAGGTGCTTATAAAAAAGCCATAATTCTTGAAAGACAGTTAGGGCCTCAAATTCTGAGCAGTCCTTTGATAGCTTATGTTACACAGAACATGCCTGTTCCAGACCCCATTCCACATCATGAGTTAGTGCCAACATGTCATCCTCTACCCAAGGAGACTCCGTTAACTGTGACATCCACTCAGCATGTGCAAAATATAGAGAAAAGTTCTGACAAGTTCAAAGTGGAAGTGCTTGAACTGAACAGTTGTGATCTGGCACCACCCAAATCTAAAGTTTTTCCTGGTGAGTTAAATTTTCCTAGAGATCAAAGAAATATTGATATTTCTAGTTCACCCAAAAACAGTACAACCAGGGTTTCAGATTCTTTC
Source organism: Wollemia nobilis (assembly GCA_028583015.1). Classification (NCBI taxonomy): domain Eukaryota; kingdom Viridiplantae; phylum Streptophyta; class Pinopsida; order Araucariales; family Araucariaceae; genus Wollemia; species Wollemia nobilis. The sequence continues at coordinate 1,267,093 of JAQPPZ010001843.1, read as the reverse complement.
ACTTTTCCTGAGGAGACAGAAAGTCTTGTACAGACTCCTGTGGATGAAATGCAAGATTTTCAACAGTTAAAAGGAGACAGTTATGACTTGAAATGTGAGAGTCCAAAACTTAATAATGATCCTTCCTCATCAGAGGATGATGAAAGTGAGATTCAATATCACTATGCAGAAGTAACTGAGGAGGATAACATCATTGAGGATATGAGGGAACTTAAAGCTGACATCACCCTCTATGAACTGCCTCAGATTGTTGAACAGAAGGTTAACTTGATTGAGGCTTACTCTGGACCACCTGTTGGATTCCAGGAAAAGGAGGAAAAGATAGTAAAAATGAATGTGGTCAGCCAACTTGGAATTGATGAACTGTCTCAACATAAGCCTGTAACTTCTGAACATAATGTCAAAGAAAAGGCTATAAACTGTGTTGATGCAGATATTGGAGTTTATAATTTGGCAACTGAGGAAGTGAGAACAGTTACAGCTCTAAACCATCACAACCATGATGTTTGGACATTGCACATTGATGAGGTTAAATCTAAGCAAGGCTCAGGTGAAAAGGAAAATTGTAAGCATTCTGCTAGAGGGATAAAAATTGAAATCCTAGATATTGAAGCAGTACAGCAACCACAAAATGTTCAAGTTGTTAAGAACCAGGGCATACAAATAAAACATGATTTCTTTTAGTTGTCACATAATTTTGAAAATGTGGTGCTCTGGGTCTATCAATATTTTAAGGTATTTGATCCTAGGGGTTTTTTTACATTCAGTCCTTTTGAAAGAATTCTGCAAACCCTTCAAGTAGAAGCATAAACATGTTATCATATGATTTGTTATTATATGATTTGTTTAATTTGAAGGAGTTGCGGATTTGTTTTTCAAATGGGACAGGGAAGACAGTAAACCCAAGTCTTTCCCAGATAGCAAATTTTTGAAGCACAGTCTGGAGTGCATTTCGTCAACAGGACCTGAAAGGTAATTTTTTTAAATTACTTGCATGGTCAAAATTTTTTTAAGGCACCATTTCTCTGCTTTCCCAACTACTGCATTTTTTGAGTATGAAGGGAAGTTGTAACATATGTATGCATTGTAAGTAAGCTTTGAAGTTTTTCAGTTTTATTTCTTTGTCAGTGCAGTTTTTATTTCTTTGTCTGTACAGTTTTAATCTGTTTCAGTTTAATTTTAATGCTCTGCAGTTTTAATTTATTTGTTTTTCAGTTTTCTTTAATTGTTTTTCAGTTTTAGCTTGTGTAGTTTATTTCTTTTGTCAGTGCTTTTTATTTTCTTTCTTTGTCTTTTTATTTTAGCTTGCTTTTATTTTAGTCTGTACAGTCTTTTCTTCCTTGCAGTTCTTTTTCTTTGTTGTCTGTACAGTTGCGGTTTAATTTATTTCAGTTGCTTTAGTTTATTTCAGTGCTGTTGCAGTTTAGCTTTGCTGCAGTTCAGTAGTTTTAATTGCTTTGCTTTTGTTTTAGCTTAATTTTGCTGCCTGTACAGCTGTGCTTTGCATCCTTTGTAAATAGCCTTGCGGTTTGTTTTATTCCTTTGTCTGTACAGTTGTGCAGTTTTCAGTGTTTAGTTTATTTTATTTGCAGTCTATGCAGTTTTGATTCTGTTTTGCTTTAGAAGCCTGTGCCTGTCCTTGGAAGCCTATACAAAGTCCTTTGGCTTCTAAATTTTTTTGTCCTTTGCCTTTGCTTGAGCAATCAATGAAAAGTCAGCCTGCTGAAAATTGTTTATTCTAAGCTGATCAATCCAGTTTCCATCCAATGCCCATGCTGTTCATTATTCCAATAGAGATAGTCTGCTTGCACTGAACAGTAGAACCATTTTGTTATTCAGGACAAAGGTAGAGAGATGATTGGATCTTGTGTCTTACTTGCCACAATTGTTTTAATGATAGAAAAACTGCTATGTTGTTTAGTTGGAGGAACTCCCGGGGAATCCAAGAAAAGCTGGTTATGAGAGGGGACTATGGTTCATGCAATTATTTGGGTATCCACAGAGGCTATCAATGCCTAGACTGAGACAGTTCTAGATTGATCAAATGTTAAAAGAAAATTATGATTTCCCTAAAAGCATCTCAGATATTGATATATTTCAGAGGGAGAGATATAAAAAAAGAAGAAGAAGAAGAAAAAAAAGAGAAAAAATAGTTGAACAATTAAAAGAGGCAGCCAATATTAGATTCTGCCCTACAGTTGTAAATTTGGGTCGTGTAAATCTAAAGGGTAACTCTGTCTAGGCTGTAAAAGGCTAAACTAGTAAATAGAGCTCTACTCGGTTTCCCCTTTTACAATCTAGAAAAGTTGATTAATCCAAGTTTATCATTCAATTCAGTCATCCTTGAAGAAAGTTTATACCCTTTGAAATTGCACATCAGAAATCTTCCTTGAAGTAATCCAGCCTAGTATGTCCTTGGGAAATTTTAACAAGTTGACGATTAACAGTCAATTTATTGTGAAGAATGTCCGTGGCAAGGCATGATGCATGGTCTTTTTGTTTTGAAACCAGAGTCTTGGGTTCTAAAATAGTGCTACTATTTTACCCGCAGATATCGCCATTTGTTGAGAAGCAACACACCCCCACTGAAAAATGAGATTCCATCCTCTTGAAAACTTTGAAATTCCATTTTGCAGCAGGGACCCTCTTGATCTTTTCAGGTTTTAAATCCAAATTTGCTTGCCTCCTTTTTAAAGTTGTGCTTTTTCTTGCATTCCAGCTGTGTTATCCAAGAATTCACTTTTTACATGCTAGAATCATTCATGCACAAGCAAAATATTGCACCGGTACCGAGAAAATCCAGAAAACAGTTGCATAATTCACTGAAAAATCAAACTTTCCATTTTTGGTAGTGTCGCGATATCGCGACACTTCCATTTTCGAAAATGTCACGAAATCGCGACAGGTAAATCAAAATGCAGCTAAGTCGGAAAAACGTAGCGAAATCGCGACGCTTTCCATTTTTGGAAGTTTCGCGATATCGCGACACTTCCAAAAATGGAAAGCGTCGCGAAATCGCTTTAGGATGAGGAGAGAGAAAGTCGGGGAGAAAAATGTCGCGAAATCGCAACATGTCGTAGAATCACGATAGGAGAGAGAAAGTCCTAAGTTGACCAGAAATGCATTCCAACGGGAAACAGAAGGCTTCCTGGGGTAGCGACACGTGTCAAAGCGTGAGGCAGACAAGCAGAAGCCGACATGCAAGCTTATTTTGCGGTTTTTAATCTGTTTTAATGTTTTAAGCTTGGATTTAATGTTTATTAAAGAGCTAATTAATATTTTTGTCTTTCATGCAGGATTCCATCTGGCACTTGCGGGACAACCGGGAAAGACCATAAAGGCAAATTTAAAGTGCGGATTTAGTCAAGGACCGCCATGCTAGGAGAGAAGCTGCCTGTGAGAGCATTAAATAGCAAATTTATTGTAGACTTGATGGCATGAAGATATTTTCAACTTCGAGATGGATTTGTGGAGATCAGATCTGAGAGAGGTGGTGACTCATCCGGCTCACCAACAGAAATTAATGGAGGCATTTATTTGCAGCTGCGGATGAATGCAAAGTGGATTTAGATTTTATCTTCTCCATTTATGGCAGTTGACTGCACAGATTTGCCGAAGGGTTAAGTTCTATCCGGAATTTGATTTTAAATGGATTTATATTGTAAAACCCGGGTCCTAGGGTTTAAGTGTGATAATATTTGCAGTTATGAGAAGAAGATATTTCTGAAAAGATCAGGGTCTGTCCTGAATCTATAAATACTTCTTCTCAATGTAATTGCGGGAGGCGGAGACTTAGAAATAAAAGGCTTATAAGCAATTTCTTGCAAATTTTGTGAAATCTTTTGTTTCTGGACTTGGAGTTGATGTGCTTTAGCTTTTCTGTGATAGCATGGCCAGGAGCCTAATATTTTGCAGAGTGTGATAAGTGTATCTTCTTTTGTTATCCGTTCCATTTAAAGTTTGTTAGATATATGCTGTAAATCTAAAATTATCAAGTTTAAATATGCTGTTAGGCTTCAGTTGTTATCTTGTCTGCTAGGGGAAATTACAGATTTTAGGTGTAAGTTTGTTCTAATTGCTCTGTCTTCACTGTGCGAGCTAGGCTGTTGATGAAAGATACCAATTTTAACCAGCAGCCCTTGGATTTATAATTTTCTGCTAGATCTGTTTCACTTTGCCTTGTGCTCTTAGTTGAAAGTGATCTTAGACTGACTGGACACTTTCTTCTTTGATTTGTTCTGTTGTGAAGCTAGTAGCATAGATAAAATTGATAGTTTGGGTTTTATAGTTGATGTTTGATAAACTTCTCTTTCTGCCCTACCCTACCCTCTCTTTGTTTTCGGTGAATGATCCATTTTTATTTTCTTTGTTTGTCTTTTATTTAAATCTGCTGACCCATGAGAGCTAGATCAAGAATTCAAGTTAAATCTGATTGTCAACAACTTTTGCAACTATCGAACAAGTTCAAGAACCCCCTGTAAGGTAACAGAGCGATCCATATTGAAATCTATTCCGAAGTGGAAAAGAGTGAATTGCCATTTGACCCAACTCTGTAACTTGCACCTTGGATAACCAGCTAGATCCTAAAGATGAGTGGGATCCGTCCCGTGGGTGTCTCCGGAGCTTCCCTGCTTCATCCTTTCCCGGGGTGTGCATGAAATCCGGACCAACACACTCCTTCAAATCCATATATTCTTTGCAAACTTCAACATTCACTCCTTTAAAAAAATCATTATGAGAAATATTCTCCTCTTTGCACTTTCAATAAAGATGACACTTGAACCACAAAGGCGCTATTACCACTATTGGTAATTAAGCCTTAATATATCATAGGTAAATTTCTCCAAGATCAAATATCACTCACATCAAATCACATCCATAATTAACACAAATATTGTTTACAATACAAAACCTTATTTCATTACTTTCAAAAGAGATTCCTTTATAATCTTAGTTCTATAGCATCGATCTTTGTCTCCAATATATAACTTTACATAGAAACTCTTCAATATTTTTGAATATTTCTCTCTTCAAACTCCTGGGAGATGCAACCTTTCACATGTATTACATTATGATAAAAATATCATCATTACATAACCATACTTGACATCTAATACTTTAGACTATTCACTACCATACTTGACATCTAACACTTATGACTCTTCACTTGCACACTTGACATCTTGTGCACCTTTCATAACACAACCCTCTGTACACTTTGACACATAATTTAGACACACACTCTTCCTATTCTAAATATTTACAATAGTACTCATTGGTACTTTAATATACCAAATAATATAATATCTCCAATAGATTGTACTAGCCATTATCGATACCAAAGAGGCCATAGGAGAATATCAATATGGACTTTATCTTTGGATTACCTCAAACACAAAAGGAGAATGATTATATTTTTTTGTTGTTGATAAATTTTCGAAGATGGTATATTTCATAGCTTGAAGAAAATGAGTGATGCTACTCATATTGTTGATTCATTCTTTTGAGAAGTTGGAATACTGCATGGTTTGCTAAAAAGCATTATGTTAAATTGAGATGCAAAGTTTGCAAGTTACTTTTGGCATATCTTGTAGAATAATTTAGGTACCAAATTGAGGTTTAATTTATTTTATCACCCACAAATGGATGGACAAAATGAATTCATGAAAAGAAGCCTTGGGAATTTTCTAAGGTGTCTAGCTAATAATAAACCAAAATTATGGGATACCATATTGGCTCACGTAAAATTTGCATATAACAATTTAGTAAAGAGAAGCACATCCAAATGTCCATTTCAGATTGTATATGAATCTTCTTCCAAAGGAGTAGATGAGTTGTAAAGTATAATTATCCTTCGATAAGCCTATGAAGAACATCAAAGATATTAATTTTGATTTTATGATGGAAGAATAAATAGTACAATAACCAAAAAAGGAATTTAATGAAATAGAGGTGGTGATAGACTCTAGAGTGGGCAAGAGGACAAGAAGTAAGATCTATTATGAATATATGGTCAAAAGGAAGAACCAATTAATTAAAGTGGTAATATTGATGAATGCTTTTGAGGTTGCAAACTATGGAATATTGATTATGGACTTTGAAAACGTTCATGAGCTTCACTAATGAAATATTTCCTCTTACCTGGTGAGTATGATGCATGAGTATTTGTCAGATAAAAGAAAACAATTGAACATACAAGGGGGAATGCTAGAGGAACCGCCTAGCCAACACATAAAAGAGAAGAAGAAGGGAAAATTTTAGAGAAAACAAATAAAAGGGGAAGAAATTTAGAGGGAAGTCGAAGAAGGTTTGCACTAAGAATTAAAATAGAGTGATTGTATTCAGCCCTAGAGAAATTAAAATTCATATTTTATTTTTATTTTATTAGGTAAAAGAAGGCTTTTTGAGAGGATCCCAAAACCATAGTACATACAACATAGGGAAATACATAGCAAAAGCTAATACTTTCATGACAAATACCATGACCCAAAAAGGATACAACATGCTATAGAAGGTATCTCCAAACAAAACCACAAAAAAAGGAGATAACAAGACAAACAAAACTAGTAGGAAGGACATTAAAAATAATTAAAAAGACCTGTAACTCCCTAGAATCCAAATCTCTAAGGGACATAGAATCTAATTACTTCTTAAAAATATCCTGAATATCATTAACAAAAGCAATAACCACTTGCATCAATCCCAACAACACCTAATTCTTCTCATCAAGAATGTCCATGAGAGACTTTGCATTAGGGGAGCCTAGGTCTTATGGAGTAGAAATATCATTCCCCATGTTAGTTTCTAGAGGGCCTTTAAAAATATTCTGTGTTGGGATGCCTTCGTCTGAGTCCAAAACATCCACTAACACTGATGGTTTTAGGACTTTAGCAGACTTCTCCAACAAATGAACAAAACATTGCACTTGTCCTTACTTAACTTTGAGTAGGGAGCATTTTCCTTTCATTACTAATGATACCCTACGTTTTGAAGTAGATGGGGGAGGAGTAAATTACCCATAATATAAATCTGAAACCTCCTTAGAAGACTCAAAGGAAGTAAAAAATGTCTCGATAGTTGGAGGGATTTTTTAAAATTCAATCTTTCCTAACGTCTCTTCAACTACAATTCCCTTGTATCTCACCGCATGCTCAAAAATCTAGGAGAATTAGCCCTTGATGAATTGGGTTGAGACCTTTTCCACCTCTAATGTCCCATAGGTGTTAATTTAGTGAATGAAACAAAAAATATAGCACATTCATCATGTGTTTTCTCCTGAGTTGATTCAAGAATAACATGTGATAGCTTCGAAGAACCTCTCTACTCAAGTCCATGTGAAATAATCTATTATAGCTATGAGGACTTTATTCCAATGAGATTTTAGGTCCTTGCGATCATAACCATTTTGTACCTTTAGTAGATATTCCCAAGCATCAAAAAATAACCCATACTCATGCTTCATAGAGTGTTTTAGGTGCCTATGGTAACTACCATCAACAATCAATCCAAAAACCTCACTTATAATGTCCATAGAAATGATAAAGTCTATTCCCCCAACCTAGATCCTCCCCTTCCTCCAATAATGTCCTAGAGTCCTTGACAGGGCCCTATGATGCCCATGGAATGACTTAATAAAATCAAGGAGGCCACCCTTACGCAGTATCTTCTTTACTTCTTCATCTGTTTCTAACAAACTAGGCTCAATAGTGATTTTCATTGCTTTGAATTTAGATCTATGAGCTATAGATAATAACCACTCACACTGTCAGGAGAACATTTGAACTCACTCACAAGGAAATTAAAATATAGTCTTAATACTTTACAATCCAAATAAAGAATAAAAAATGACTCATAGGTATCAAATTTTAGCAAGGTATTGAAGATTAGCTTGGAAGCACAGACCAACTGATAAGGAGGACTTTTGATATTGCTATATTAAAAAATAACCAAACATGAAAAACAAGGAATGGACCTTCTCTCATGATTAAAAATGAGATACTTAAAATGAGTCATAGAAAGGGGACAAACACTCCTCTCATGCCATGTTATGAGAACAAAATCCCACTTAGAGTAAATCTAAAGGCTGTCATAGTAATCATCAACATGTAGCTTCATAGGAATACGAAAAACCACCAGGAACAACCAATAGTTAGCAAATATGGTAGTAAATCACAAATACCAATCCAAACAACTACCTAAAGGAAACCACTTCTATCCCCTGTCCCACTAGTCCAAGGAAGGTGATGGGACTACCAAGTTAGCAGAGCTCATATGATCACATGCATATGCCAATATGGTTGACTCAATTTTTTAAAATGCTACAACAACCATCCCATCAATAGGAGAATATAAAATACCTAACACACGTACTCCTTTGTTATTGGATGACTTATTGGTAAGGGGTTATAGATGAAAATATAAAATTTCCTCCCTAATCCCCAAAATATTAAAGTCTAGCACCTAACCATGGTCATCCATGATCCAGTTTTGAAGGTTTTGGAGGAAGTTGGATGTCCACACCATAAGACCTTTTTTAGTTAGGCCAATATTCACCATTAGATCTATCGCTTTATTCCCTTCATATAAAATGTACTGCACTTGCACCTCACATATTGAGGTAAGTATTATAACAAATTCCTCAATAATATTGACAATAATCTAGTTTGGTCAGCTTGAAGAGTTTACAAGATTAATAATATTCAAAAAGTACCCTTCCACAACAAATTTTTTGAAGCCCAAATATTTGATCAGCAAAATACCTTGGAGCAACACCCTCACTTCTGCAAAATGAGAAGTCTAAATTGATAGGAATTCAGAAAAATCCTAAATTAGTTATTCTTTCTTATTTCTAATAATATCTCTCATTGCTACAGGTCTTGGGTTCCTCTTAGAAGCACCATAAAAAATTATCTTAATCCAACCCCTAGGAGGAGAGGTCCATTTCACCATACTTCGCAATGATGCTCGAGGTATATCTAAAGACTAATTATTATAAGGGAATCCAAGCTTGTTTTCCACCAATGCTTCCTTGAGGAGCCCCCATATAGATCAGGGAAACAAGAAGAAACAATTTCCACAATCACTCCAATAGCATTCTAGATAACTAACTTTGGATCTCTCTTTGCATTCTTGAAGACTCTTTGGTTATGCTCCCACAAAATTCTCTAGAACAAATAATGGAAAAGTAATATCTAGAACTTAACCAGTTGAAGGGGATTTAAATAGAGTAGCCCATTGAAGACATACCTTAGAAATTATTGATGAAGAAAGACATTAAAACTCTAAGAATAGAAAGATGAGGTTCAACACTTTAGTGGAGAAGGGGTAGTGAAAGAGTAGGTGTTGGTAGGCCTCATCAGAATTTTCATATAAATAAAACCTGTTAGGGTGAATCATTCCTCTCTTGCGAAGCTTGTCAAGGGTGAGGTATCTATTTTGAATAGCCAACCAATAAAACACATTCACTTTTGGATTCAAATTCTTCATCCAGACTCTACCTGATATATTCCACTATGAAGAATTTGAGTCAATAAATATATAAGTTGACTTGATTGAGAAGGAGCCATCTCTTTCACCTTTTCAAATCAAGGTATCCTTTGACTCCTATATTTTTAGGACCTAAAAGCTAAGGAGATAGGATATGGTATTCCAAGCTTCTACTTCCTCTTTACTGCAATTTGATAAGGGGACTGTCTTCTATGATCTCATTTCATCTGTGATTGAAATAAACTCCCCACCCTAGACTCCTTCCATATGTGATTGAAATAAACTCCCCACCCTAGACCATCCCAGTCTTCGTGTGAGAGCCTTGGTCGGAGCAAGGTTGGCAGTTTGAATCAACGGGTAGTCAGAGAGCCATGTATCCTGCCAAAATTCAAAAAAATTACCATTTCCTACTAACCGCCAGGACCCAAGAGTAAGATTTGATTTGTAATAAATCACACTTTTCTAAAAAGTGGACCCCTCCTAGGGGAGGGAATCAGCTTGTAGACCCTGTGATTGGTCTAAGTATTTGGCAAAAATAATTTTAACCCAATATTTTTTTTTATTCTTTAGGATCTTCTAACCATGTTTTAAAATCAAGGCTTCATTCATCATTTGGAGGTTGTGCAACCCTAAACCCCCATTTTCCTTTCTTGTGCAGGCTTGATTCCAAGAGACTAAGTGGAACTTTTTATGGTCTTGAGACCCTATCCATAGAAAGGTTTTTAAAATACACTCTAAATTGGACAATATATTCAAGGGTAATTTAAAAATAGATAACAAATAGGAAAATATTGAAGCAACAATTTCTAACCTCCATCACTTGCACCACTGAAGCAACAAGTGATAACAATGTATTATCCACAAATTGATGGTGGGAGAAAGAGTTAGATGAAAGAGTTGGTTTGATTCCATCTATAGCTGGGCCTAGATAAATAGCTCTTGTTAAGGTCTCAACCATGAGTATGAAGATATAGGGAGATAATATATCTCCTTGGCGCAGAACCCTAACATTGTGAAAGTAGCCAACTAGGAAAACATTTACAAGGATTGAGAATTTTGTTGAAGTAACACAGGTCTTTACCAGCTAGATCCAATCTTGATTGAAACTAAAATTTTCCAACACCTTGAATAGGAAGTTCCAAGACACACAATCATAGGCTTTATTCATATCTAATTTTAGGAGAAGTTCCAATCTCTTGCTTTTTGAGTAGAATGGATAATTTCATGGACCACTAGGACCCTATCTAGGATATGTCTCCCTGAAACAAAACCACTTTATGCTTTGTCAATCAACAAGGGCATAAGCAATTTTAGTCTATTAGACAATTATTTGGAAAGGATCTTATAGATGGTATTACACAGGCTAATAAGCCAAAATTATCAAATTATTTTCTTTAGCAAATTTTGGGATAAGCACTAGAAATGTAGAATTCACACCATACAGTATAATTTTTGAGCTGTGCACATCCCTCACTACAACACAAACTTCCTTTCCTACTATGTTTCAAAATATTTACAAAAAAAATGAAGGTAATTTGGTCAGCCTCAGAGCCTTCAGAGCACACATAGAAAATATAGCTTCTCTTATCTCCTCGTATTTGAAGGGAGCCTCAAGGGCTTGATTCACGTTGCATGAGAGCAACCTGGGAATTGCTTGAAGAAGATATATTTCAACCTTGATATTTCTTTCATCTCTAGAATCTCTAGAACCCATCAAGGATCTAGAAAAGGAGATTGCTTCAGTCCTAATTTCTTGAATATCCGTCATCTTAGAACCATACTCCCTAACAATTTCTTGAATATGATTAGAGATTTTGTGTCTTAGAGTTGAAACATGGAAATACTTGGTATTTCTATCACCTTCTTCTAGCCAGATGCCTTTGGATTTCGACTTCGATAGGATTTTCTCTTTATATAAGGTGTTATGGAGTTTTAAAAGTATCATCTTCTCCTTAGTTATAGAATCTCTCAACAAGACAATCACTTTTGCTTTCGCTTCCTCCTCAATAGCTACAAGTTAGATTTTTATTTTGTCCTTCCTTTTAGAAATATTTACAAAAACATCTTTGTTTTATAGTTTGAGCCTCCCTTTAACCAATTTTAGTCACTATTTTCAACAACCCTACACTCAAAACTACTTCTTATCACCACTCCTTAATTTTTGGTTCCAATGGATGAGAACACCACGTCGCTTCAAAAATGAATGGTCTAGAACATAATTTTTCTTCTTGAGGAGTTTTCATCAACAAGGGATTATGGTTAGATCCCAATTTTGGTAATGCACCAAGCATGGCATATCCAAATAATTAAAGACTCTATTTAGATAAAACACTCTATCCATATTGGATATAATAATATGATCTCGAATCCTCCTACTACTCGAGGTAAATCTTGCACCTTTCAAATCCAAGTCCGTTAGTTCTCCTTGGCTAACAAAATCGGTAAACTCCTCCATGCATATTTCACATGGGTATTTACCCCATTTTTTATCATAAGGATACAATGGAGAGTTAAAAATCACGTGCAATCAACCATGCTTCCTCCTTGAAATTCTCATGCATTTACATCAAGGAAGACCAAAAATATTTTCTTCTAGGGCCAGTGTTTGGAGCATATACATTAGACATTACCTATCTACGGTTGGATAATTTACAAAATAATAACACGTTAATAACCCACTCAAAAGATGATACCACATAGCCATCAAGATTTGATAGGTCTTAAAAATAGAATATTCCTCTTGAGGAACCATCAACAGGACTTGTAGCAAACCCAACATTTTTCCAAATAGAGTTTCTAATAGAATCAATATTATCATTCTAAATTTTAGATTCTCAGATGAAAATAATGTTTGGAGTTAGTCCTTCCTAATAGATGAAACCAACCTTATTTTAGAGGATCTGTTCAATCCTCTTATATTCTAGAAAATAAATTTAATTTACAGATTTTGGTTTTCTTTTCAGCCACCAATGGCTAAGAGGATCGACTGAAGGATTCTAACTTCAATTGTTTACCACATGAATCCATATTTTTATCCACCTTTAGCTAGGTATGAGATATTTTGGCTATGTCAAAATCTACTTCTCTCTTCCTTAAATATTTTTTTGAATATTTGTCCACCATATTTTTGATCCCCACATCAACTCTTCCTTTTTGGTGACTCCTAGTTTTGGATCCAAGAGTACCATTTTCCATGATGGGTTTGGGAGAGGGAGGTTTATTTAAATTAGATAGCAATTGTTGTAGCACTAGCTCTTTCAAGTGGAGGCTTTCAAAGGAATTAAAGAGAACCAGATCTTTAGGACATACCTCATTTAATGAAGAACACGTGCTACAATTGGATTTTGGATCTAGGTTTTTAGAGTTCACATTTTGAATCGGATCCAAATTCAAACTTTGCATAGCTTCCTCAGAGCTACCCCCTAGTTCTATAGCTATATTTATTTGGGGTGATGAGATAAACTTCCCTCCTTCTACATGAACAACTATTTGAGAAGAAGCCAAAGGAGGAAGAGCGGTCTCCTCACTCTCAGAGATGCTCTTCTCATTTGGAGAAATTAGATCTTTCTCTCCCTCTAAAACTAGGGGAGGAATTTTTGCAGTTGTGTCTTCCACTACCTTTTCCACAAAAGGCTTTTTTGTTAAAACCCAAATTTTCTTACCTCCCCCTTTTATCTTTAGGAATTGCAGGAACCTTCTAAAAGGGGCAAATATTTTTACCATATTCACGTTTTCTACACCACCGACATAAAGTTGGCCCATTTTCATATTCCATTGGTTGAATCCACAAGACCAAATTTGAAATGAGTTCTATGGAGTTTGGAATATCCTCCTCTAGGTTGTTCATGATGCACAACCTAGTATAGGTCATTCACAATTTCACCATTGTAACCACATCTAAGGAAACCAACTCCCCAATATCTCTCGCTATCCTTTTCAAGACATCATAGTACCAATAATGCATAGGAAGCCTTGGCATTTTTTTATTTTTGGTAATTATGGTACAATTTCATTACATCCGGGTTTTCCAAGTTGACCCAAAACCTTTTACAAAATCAGCACAATGTTGTTACGGATCAAAAACTCAATAGGGACAGTCTGTCCTTCGCTACTAGTACCCTTCTGAGGCCACCCTGCCAAGAAAGAGCACCGCCCCTTACACATATTTATCAACACCTTAGAACATAGGCAGTGGCCCACTACAGTGCTCTCTTACTGCCCTAGCCACGAAGATGCGACCTGTCGCAAAATCGTGACATCCTTAAGTCTTCTCCTTCATTTGCTTTGAAGAGTCGCGAAACAGTGACATGTCGCGAAAATGAGACATGTCGCGAAATCATGAAATTCTGCCAACGTTCTACTCCTTTGCCGCTATAAACCACAAAAATGCGACATGTCACGAAAATGAGCCATGTCGCGAAATCACGACATTCGTCTCCCATTTTGCACTCTTTCTGCTTCCAATTGCGAAAATGTGACATGTCATGAAATTGCAACATCCTTAAGTCGTTTCCATATTTTACTTTGAATATTCGCAAAAAATGCGAGCTGTCGCGAAAAAGAGACATGTCGCAAAATCATGACATTCTGCCTTCGTTCTGCATTCTTACCCAAAGGAGGAGAAGATTAATTTTTTGAGTGTAAGTATTAAAATTAGTTTCCCATTTGCACAGGAATAAACCTTTTCTTCAAAAAAACTAGGGCCTCCTTCTAAAATACACTTGGAGTCTTCCTCGTAGTTGAGCTTGATGAGAAAAAAGGTCCTAGGAATCACCACAATGTTAATGGAACTGAGCGGTTTCCAATTGGCTAAAGCCCATTTTCGAATAGAAACCATATCAAGCCTACTACCAAAGAATTTGTCAATCAGGTCCCATGAGATTTATTACTGTTCATGCTAAGAATATCACTCAGGATCCACAAGTTGTGGTTCTCAAGGAATAGATCGTACTGGACTTTCTTATCGCTTCCGTAACAAGACCTTGCAACCACCTTGACATAAGACGAGTTCACGGGAAAATCTTTGATCATGTGACCCCTTACATGGGTCCTTTTTTGTGCCCTAGTAGTCAAGCTTGACGATTAGGCCTTGGTTCCCCTTTTAAACTTATTGGGGTCCCAATTCTGGCACTCGATAGGGACCAAGGGACCATTCAACTCAAAATATTCCCCTTTACGATCCGCTAGAAATTTCACAACCAGATATCCACTCACCACGTTGAGATCAACCATCTCCTAAGGCCTAGAATCTACCCTTGCCAAATTCTCACTCACACACAAATTCAAATTCACACCCATTGCAAAACGACTATTCTTAAATTCATATTTGTTGTAATCATGCATATTATCAATATGTATGCTTGATTACAAATTCATATTCTATTGTAATCATGCATACATATTGATAATATAAATTTTTTATAATTTTAAAACTAACAAATGCTTTAGATTATTATAATTATATATATTTAGAAGTTTCGTACAAGTGGAGGTGTTGTTCAAGTAGAAGTTGCACCATATTATGGTAGTGTCATCTTAAAAAAAGTTCTGTTGTAAGTGTGACTACCATATGACTGTTGTAAATGAATTAACTACTATTGACTGCTTGAAAAGGTTGTCTTTCAGTGGACTCCTTTTTCTTGTCTACATCAATTGTACTAACCTCTTAAAACTGTAATCCCTTTTCATGTCTACATAAATTGTCCTAATATCGTAAAACTAATTTACATTTATGCATATTTTTCATTAATTATAGCTTGTGATGTTTAGAACTTTGACATTCACATTCAAGGAATAGCAGGGGTTGTCGAAGCCAAGGGACTGCGATTACCTGTCTAAAAATTATACCTGATCTCAAGAGGAATCCAGCCTTACAACTTTAATAGCTAAAATAGTCATATCCCTTTGTATCTATATGGTTATTGTATTTATTATGTCTTTTTTATAAACTAGGATTTTTAGTGTAAATTCCTTTGTTCAGTAATTCAATCTTTAAAAAAAATATATCAGCTTCTGTTTAATTTATATTGTCATTCAATCACGGTACACAATATGTGGGTTGATGAATAAGTGGCTATACGTTGCTATTTTGCATGACTAATGTCTAAGGTTGAGCATTGTTTGAAATTTTGTGTGTATTGCGCTCTTATATTTCAAAGAAAAATCCAATACCAACAGTTTTAAGGATAATCTATTCACACAACATTTACCATTTTATCAACAACTAGAGCAGGATTCAATTTTTACTCTAACTCGAGTCTAAAGTTGTACAGCTTCCTCGCTCAATCCCCCATTATTTTTGTAATATATTTTGCCCTGCCCTCATGTTTTCAGAGGGTTTGATGAAGGATGGTGATCAACCTGAGTGTACTGCCTCCTTACATCCTTAATTTACTCGAAAAAATCTGAAGTCTTAACCTCGATCCAAAGTATTCAGGGACAAGATATTTGACTAGCAAACTTAAATCTTCTCAATTTGTCTAAGCTTAAGGTATAAAAAATAAAGGTGTTTTTAATGTCACAACTAATCCAACATGTCTTACATAGATTACACCTTTCAATAACATACAATTTTTACTTGGCCTTATCAGTATAGTCATATACCTTTGTTAGTTTCAACCCTATGATTAAGCTTCTGATAAATTAAGTGCACCAAATCAAAATTGACTAATCCTTCAACTTCATTTCAAGCTCTAATAACTTGATTTTTATCAATTTATCTAAGTGTAAAGTACAAAAATAAAGGTGATTCTTAAGTTCATAACCAACCGAACTTCTTTTCGAAATATGAGTCCTTATTTTTGACATTATAATTTATTTACATCATCTTATATTATTAATCTTGTTAAATACATTTGTTAGTTTTATTCCTAGGGTCAAGCCTATGGCAAATCAAGTGTAATAAATAAAGATTTGTTAATCAACCTATTACGGATGATGGTAAGCTTCCTTATATATAATTATATCTAACTTACATAATTAATTAATATGACAATGAACATTATATATTTTAGTATAATTGATTTCCATGTTTGTAATAGTATAGATTTTTTAGAGGATTTGTTAGGATCCCATCCTAACCCTTAATGTAATAACTTCCATGATGTAATAATTCCTAAATAACGTGGGTAGTACCCATGATTAATATTTTGTAATGTTCTAAGTTTTAGCTTATATAGTGCCTATGACAAATGGCACCCTTTTTATGTAACACATGGTAGATAGGTTATGTAAGGTGGCCTTGTGCATGTAATTCGAGTGGCATTGTGCATGTAATTCGAGTGGCACTATGCATGTAATTCGGGTGGCATTATGCATGTAATCCAGGTGGCATTTTGCATGTAAGCCAACCATGGAAGGGAACTCTTTAAATACCCGAGAAGGCACCAATGTATTCATATTTTTGCAAATTAATGAAGTGTTGAAGGAGGTTGCCCCCTCGAAGAGGCCTACGATTCTATCTTATTGTGAGATTGTTCCTTTATGCAAATTTTTGTTATAATGTGTATTTTGTTCTGAATATTAATATGATGTTTATGTGAGTTTATTTCCAAGCAATTGTGTGAGAGTGTGTTTATTTGAGTTTATTTTATAGTAGGATCCTAACAAGTGGTATCAGAGCACTTTCTAGGGCCAAGTTCTATTGCAATAGTAATGATTCTTGCCTGTTAGGTATAATCCTCTATTATTTTCATGTAATTTTTTTTTACTATTATAAAAAAAAAAGACAAATACCAGTAAAAAAAATATAGTCTTTTTTAGTTGAGTAGGTAGAAACCCTATGTCGGGGTTTTAAAATATCATGAAGGATCTGTCATTATTGGCTAAGCTAGATAGCCCATACAACGTCTAGTGAAGTGAGGGGCGATCAGGCTCCAATACCCAGGCCTCAGATAGAACTCGCGCACGGACTTGAGCTCCCACGCATCTTCGGGTGTATCGGGAGACCATTCTAGGGTTAACAAAATTTTATCTAGTAGGAAGCTTATCGACCTTGTATCATCCATAGTCCATGGGACACAACATCCTGGATGATTACCCTCTCGTACTGTCAGAGAGGCAGATAGTGTGCTCAAGGGTATGTGTGGAATCCTCCTTGGGTAGTGGCCTAAAATATTGGTCCGAGCACTATTGTTCATCACTGCGGTATAACAGAGGGCCTATGGGTGTTACATACTCCTTTACTTAGCATACCCTGGTTCTGTTAAAACTTCAACCTGCAACAAAATCACAAATCAAAACTCCCTGTTTGTAAACCTGCATTCCAAATTCCCAAAAGTGAGCATATGAGAAAGGAATCCTCTACCAAAAAAATAACATACATTGCATGGATTTGGGATAGAATATGAGGGTGATAGTTAAGTTGATAGTCTAGAGAATAACAATCAAATTTATAGTGGTAGTAATAGTGAGGTCAGTCAGGTCAGCACAGTCAGGTCAGAGACTATAGTTTTCAGTGTCAGAACATAACTGTCATAATAGTAACCTACAGAATACAGAGAATCTTCAGACTAGTGAGGTAAGCAATGTCAGAGAGACTGTCAGGTGAGAAAAATATTGAGCGAGTGACCAGAGACCAATTATAGATAGTGCTCTAGTACCCAACTTTTGCACTGTAGCTCAAAATCAAAAATTGTAAACACCGTTAGACTCGACAAAATAGGAGATAAAAAAAGTCTGGGGTGCCCAAAAGTAGTGTTGTGGGATATAGCTCATTGTGACCACCTCTTCGATCTGATCATTTTGATATATAGCACCCAAGCACTTTTTTGGACACTTACTAAAAATAGTAAGTCCTGAAACCCAATTCTAATTTTAGTAACTGGTCACAAAAGGTTCCAAAATGGCCTAGGGTACCCGTGGACATCAAAAAGAGCTAGAACAGATGGACTCCTTAACCAAAGCCATTGAGAATTTGAACTTGGCAATTTTCTCCATAAGGGAAGAGGTCCAAGGTCTTCGTCTAGATCATGAGGCCACTAGCGCTCGCTTAGAAGAAACACTGATAAATATGGGTAGCAAGTTACATAAGGGACCACTCAAAATAGAACACCAGGCTGAAAACTCTACAAGGAATGACCATGACCCATCCTTTAAAATGCCAAAATTGGACTTCCCTCGATTTAATGGGAAGGATGTTGATGGGTGGTTATGTAGGGTTGATCAATTCTTTAGACTTCATAATGTTCCCATATATCATCGAGTTCAGATGGCTTCCTTCAATTTGGAATCTGAGGCTCTACACTGGTTCCAGTGGTTACGTAATTCCAACCCAAATCTCTCTTGGGAGGAATTTGAGTCCCAACTACTGACCCGATTTGGGCCTAGTGAGTATGAGGACTTCACAGGGGCCTTGACCAAACTACAACAAACATCCTCAGTCCATGATTACCAAACTCAATTTGAAAAATTGGCCAATAAGACAAGAGGATTGATGGAAGGGTTCTTCACGAGTTGTTTTATCAGTGGGTTAAAAGGGGATCTCCAAGCTGAAGTAAAGATGTTGAAACCACATTCCATGATGGAAGCTATCAGTTTGGCCCATCTGGCCGAATCTAAACTCTCAAACCAAAGGCGCCCCCCATGGTTTCCTCCAAACCGACCTTCATTTCCTTTTCGAACCCAAAATTCAATGGATAGTAAACCTACTACACCCAAGCGACTGACTACAGAGGAGATGGATGCACGTCGTGCCCAAGGCTTATGTTATAATTGTGATGAAAAGTTTTTTAAAGGACATAAGTGTGCAAACAAAATACTATTCTTGATAGATGTTGAGGAACCTACTAACACTGACCAGAGTGATGAGGATGAGGACCCCCTGAAACACCTTCTCCATAGGAAGAAGATACATAGGGGTCTGAGGCAGAGATTTTAGTCCATGCTCTTGCAGGCATTACCACTCCACAAACCATGAAAGTTGTGGGATTTTTCAAGGGCCAACGTCTTACCATCCTTATTGATTCAGGAAGCACACACAACTTCATTGATCCTAGAGTTGCTAAGCAGGAAAATTGCTATATCCACACTTGTAATTCATTCGAGGTCATGGTAGCCAATGGGGGAACATTACCTTGTAAAGGAAAATGCCACAATGTCAAGATCAGGATAGGGGACTATGAACTCAAGCAGGACATGTTTACCCTCCAGTTGGGAGGATGTGATATGGTTTTGGGATCTCAATGGTTGAGTACATTGGGCACTATCAGTTGGAACTTTGCAGAACTCTGGATGCAATTCTCCCAAAATGGACAAACACACTTACTCAAGGGCTCCCCTATAGGAACACCTCACCTCATTAGTTCCAATCGTATGGAGAAAGTGCTAAAGAAATCAAAACATGGGGTCATTGCACAACTCTTCTCCATCCAACCAACCACTTCACTAATGGCTAAAATTCCATCAGACCTACAACTAGTTCTACACAAACATGATGTTGTCTTTGCAGAACCAACTACACTACCACCGCGTCGCTCTCATGACCATGCTATCCCATTGCTCCCGGGTAGTGCACCACCAAATATCAGGCCATACAGGTACCCTCATGCCATGAAATCAGAACTAGAAAAATTGGTATAGGAATTACTCAAGGTTGGTGTCATCCGGCCTAGTACTAGCCCCTACTCCTCACCTGTCCTACTTGTTCCCAAGAAATATGGCTCATGGCACCTATGTATTGACTACCAAGAACTCAACAAGACTACGGTCAAGGATAAATTTCCTATTCCAGTGGTTGATGAATTACTCGATGAACTACACGGGACCATGTATTTCACCAAGCTTGATCTCCGCTCTGGGTACCATCAGATCCGGCTCAAGGATGAGGACATCCCCAAAACTACCTTTCGCACTCATGAAGGTCATTATGAATTCTTGGTAATGCCATTTGGTCTCACAAATGCTCCTTCTACATTCCAAAGTCTTATGAACAACATCTTTCGGCCCTTTCTGCGGAAGTTCATCCTTGTGTTCTTCGATGACATCTTGATTTACAGCCGCACATGGGAAGAGCACCTCAATCATGTGGATCAAACTTTATAGTTGTTGGTCACCCATCACCTTTTTGCCAAAAGGTCCAAGTGTTCCTTTGGTCTTATTGAAGTAGAGTATCTGGGACACATTGTCTCACAGGATGGCATCAAGGTTGACCCTAAGAAGATTCAAGCAGTTCAAGAGTGGCCGAAACCTCGCACCCTCAAGGGACTTCAAGGATTTTTAGGGCTTACAGGCTATTATCACAAATTTATCTACAATTATGGGAAGATAGCTGCCCCCCTCACCTCCATGTTGAAAAAATATTTCTTCACTTGGACAGGGCCTATTGACCAAGCCTTCATTGAACTCAAGCATGCTATGACCACCACTCCCATCTTAGCCATGCCAGATTTCTCTAAACCATTTGTCATTGAAAGTGATGCTTCTGGTCATGGTATTGGGGCAGTATTGATGCAAGAAGGATGACCTATGGCTTTTACTAGCAAGGCACTCTCTGATCGTAATCTGGGGAAATCCACATATGCTAAGGAAATGTTAGCCATATTGCATGCAGTCACACATTGGCGACCTTACCTCATTGGGCATCACTTCTCCATCAAAACCGACCATCAAAGTCTCAAATATTTTTTGGAACAAAGAGTTGCCATGCCTGACCAACAAAAGTGGGTGTCTAAACTCATGGGCTATGATTATGATATCACCTACAAAAAGGGAAAGGAGAATATTGTGGCTGATGCTCTTTCTCACCAAATGGAGACCGTAAGTATGTTGTGTGCCATCTCAGCACCACTTCCCCAATGGATTGATTCCTTGCATCAAGAAGCACGTCAGGATGCAGATTTGCAAGCTTTGATAGCCTCACTAATGGATGATCCAGATTCTGCACCAAGGTATAATTGGAATGGCCATGATCTACGCTACCATCAATGCCTGGTTCTACCTCATAAGTCCCCACTTCGAGAGCTCCTCATGAAGGAATTGCATGCCACTCCCTCTGCAGGCCATTCAGGGTTCCTTAAAACATATGAGCGACTCAAGCGCACCTTCTTTTGGAAAGGTATGAAATGTGACATCCACTCTTTTGTTGCTGCCTGTGACACATGTCAAAGGATGAAAGGTGAAACAGTGCGCTCTCCGGGCACTCTTCAGCCATTGCCTATCCCGGATCAGGTTTGGACTGACATTTCCATGGACTTTATAGAAGGGCTCCCTAAATCTGGAGGCAAGTCAGTTATTTTCATGGTAGTGGACCGCCTTTCAAAATATGCTCACTTTTGTGCCCTTGCCCATCCTTATACAACATCCATTGTTGCACAAATTTTTCTTGACTCCATATTTCACCTTCATGGCATGCCCACCTCCATTGTATCTGATCGTGATCCCACCTTCACTAGTCATTTTTGGCAAGAGTTGTTTAAGTTGCAAGGGACTCAGCTCAAAATGAGTTCAGCCTACCATCCACAAATGGATGGTCAAACAAAAGTTGTTAATAAATGCTTGGAAACCTACCTTCGTTGCTTTGTCTCAGATCATCCCACTCAATGGGCCAAATGGCTATCCTTGGCCGAATGGTGGTACAACACTTCCTATCATACCACAACCAAACTCACACCATTTGAAGCAGTCTATGGGCGCCTTCCACCTATGCCTTCCTCTTACATTCTTGGCAGCTCCAAGGTCCAGGCCGTCGACAACACTCTAAGTCAACACACCGAGGTCCTTCACCAACTTAAGCAAAATTTGAACATGGCCCAGAATCGGATGCGCCAACAAGCTGATCAACATCGTTCTGAGCGTAGTTTTGATGTAGGTGATATGGTCTTCCTTCGCTTGCAGTCGTACAAACAATCATCCCTACAACTTCGTAGGTGCTAGAAGCTTGCTGCAAAATTCTATGGTCCTTACCAGGTTCTACAAAGGATTGGCCCCACAACTTACAAATTGGTGCTCCCACCTACTTCCAAGCTTCATCCTATTTTTCATGTTTTCGCTCTCAAGAAAGTTGTGGGCACATAGGTACAGGTTCAATCCACACTTCCTGAATTGGATGAAGAAGGCTCCATATTACTTGAACTTGAGCAGTTGTTGGATCATCGGACTCGCACTCTTCGCAACCGTACAATTACAGAGATCCTGGTTCAGTGGCATGGGCTTCAACCTGAAGATGCTACATGGGAATCTCTCCACCAACTCCAGCAATAGTTTCCTCATTTCAGCTTTGAGGACAAAGCTTCTTCAAGGGGAAGGACATGTTAGGATCCCATCCTAACCCTTAATGTAATAACTTCCATGATGTAATAATTCCTAAATAACGTGGGTAGTACCCATGATTAATATTTTGTAATGTTCTAAGTTTTAGCTTATATAGTGCCTATGACAAATGGCACCCTTTTTATGTAACACATGGTAGATAGGTTATGTAAGGTGGCCTTGTGCATGTAATTCGAGTGGCATTGTGCATGTAATTCGAGTGGCACTATGCATGTAATTCGGGTGGCATTATGCATGTAATCCAGGTGGCATTTTGCATGTAAGCCAACCATGGAAGGGAACTCTTTAAATACCCGAGAAGGCACCAATGTATTCATATTTTTGCAAATTAATGAAGTGTTGAAGGAGGTTGCCCCCTCGAAGAGGCCTGCGATTCTATCTTATTGTGAGATTGTTCCTTTATGCAAATTTTTGTTATAATGTGTATTTTGTTCTGAATATTAATATGATGTTTATGTGAGTTTATTTCCAAGCAATTGTGTGAGAGTGTGTTTACTTGAGTTTATTTTATAGTAGGATCCTAACAGGATTGTAATATTTGAATAAATATCATATAAAAGTACAAAGAATAACAAGGATACAAATAAAATATGTTGTAGAATGGATGATAGTGAAAGTAAAATAAAATAATCATGATGAAATTTATTAATAATATATTAATATGGTAACATGTCTTTAGACCTTGGATTTGTTTCCTTATTCTTGTTTTTTTTGTTGTTGTTGGTGTCCTATTTCTCATTATGGCTTAAAAATTGATGAATGACAACAAAAATGTGTTTCATGAATTTGTTATAGGTGTGGAAAATCTAAATCATAACAAGATTAAAGCCTTTGAATTTAATATGAGGGTATGTAGAGATGACACAAGGGTACACTTTAGGCATATTATGGGTATCTATAATATCGTCTAGTCAAATTCTTCCCATGTACTCAGGTTTGTGCAAGTCCTCTTTTATAAGAAGCTATTTTTTCCTATCAATAACCATAAAATCATTAAAAAATATATAGTACATCATTAAGGGACATATTAGAGATAAAAATGTTATATGCATTAGTTTGTTAGCTGCCTTTGCATATGCTTGCCATGGATAGGCTAAGGTATACTAGAGAGTGGATTCATTTAGTTTCAACAATATGGTAATGATCTATTTAATAAATTAGAACTATTCTAGAAGTGATGTATGAAATTCGATAAATTTTTTTAAGTTTTAATAAAATATAGATCAATAGATTAATAAATTAAAACTATCACTAGAAGTGTAACATAATAATAAAAATATGTCATGTTCATTGGTATATAATTTGAGTGTAGAATGATATATTGAATGAGGTATTTTATTCATCACTTAGAATTGTGTTTGTGTTTACAAAGAAGGTTTTTAATTCAAGGATGGTAAAATCTCAAGAAGTGATGGCAATCAAGGTAAAGATAGCTCAAATACTTGTATTTGTATTACAAAGAAGGATCCTAGTGCAAGGATGATGACATATCAATGAGTGATGACATTCAAGCTAAATATAACTCTAACATGGTTGTCAAAGCTATGATGGGTTTGTTAATTCCAAAAAACTAAAGTTTGAAGTAGCTTCTTGAGATATAGAAATCCATACTAATTTATTAAATTCCTACTATAGGAAATTACACTGTTAGTGATATTGTGATTGATGATGTTAAAATCTAGAAGGATATAAGGATTTTACACTTAATTATGTTTGAGGATAGGGCAGCATATTACTACTTTATGGTGATACAATGGTGTGAATGTAGACAATTATTTTGTATCATGTAGGTGTGTTTTGTGTAAATCAATATATATTTTTCTAATAGACAATGATCATTCTATACAAATAAAAGAAATATCAAAAATCCAAGAATACAATATTTATTGGTAGATACTATAACATTTATATTCTATTATTTTTGTATAGCACCCTTTCATCTTGAGGACTTTTTTTAGATTATTTAGATTAAGTGTTGTTTTTACCCTTTAATGCCATTTGATAAGGAATAACATATTATAAAATTAATAATATAGTTCAATAGATTTTATTGAAAAATATTATCTTACAAAAACAAAGTGAGAATTCACTTAAAATATGATGAAAAATCTCAAATATTAGATGCTAAATTAATTCTATATAATTAGCAATCATGGGAAGTAGACATTGAATTTTTTAATTTGAAATAGTGTATATCTTTAGCTAATTAGGTAACTTTCTAAAATAATTGAAAATATTTTTCATGATTTGGATGTATGATATTATGTCATATTCTTCATGAAGGAGCCATTAGTTAATTTGATAAAGGTGTTTTTTAGGTCATAATAAGACAAAAAAGTCTTTGGTCATATGACACTCCCATGTGTGATAAAGGAAAAAATCTTAAGTAATTGTATATTATTAGGGTAGTTGTATCACTTTGGTTTATCCTTTGATCAAGGTTATAATATATTGATTCTTATAAATTTGTGTGAGCTTGAGGTACAAAAAGTAAAGGTGATTCTTAAGGTCATAACCAATCCAATATATCTTGGATAGATGAGTCCTCCTTTCAACAACAGATAAGTTTTAATTTTCCTTATCAATATAGTTATGTATATTTTTTGGTATTAATCCTATGAATAAGTTTGTAATAAATCAATTGTAATAGATAAAATTATGCTAATACACCAAATCCCTTTTAGATCCTCTCATCAAACTAAAAAATGGTGTTTCATAAATTTGCACAAGACCAAAAGTCC
The DNA here is from genome assembly GCA_028583015.1 of Wollemia nobilis. Classification (NCBI taxonomy): domain Eukaryota; kingdom Viridiplantae; phylum Streptophyta; class Pinopsida; order Araucariales; family Araucariaceae; genus Wollemia; species Wollemia nobilis. The sequence continues at coordinate 1,241,600 of JAQPPZ010001843.1, read as the reverse complement.
GAAAGGCAAATGTGATTCTTAAGGTCACAACCAATGAAACATATCTAAGAAAGATGAGTTTTTAGTTTAGCAACATAAATATTTTACTTTACCTTATATTACCAATTTAGCCATATACGTATGTTATATTTAACCCTATGATCAAGCTTATGATAAATAAGTAAATTAAATTAAGGTTTGTTAATTAACCTAATATGAATGATGACATGATTCTTTATGATTAGGTAGTATCACATTAAATTCAAAAGTATTTTTAGTAAAACAAATTTCTATATTTGAAATAAGAACATAAGATGGATTAGGGTTTCAATGATATTACTATTGAATAAGTTTCTCAACTACTTTGAGTGTAGAGTTAGACATATCTTATTTAAAAATAGATTTCCTACTAGTCAAAGTGGAACTTAAAGGTAGGAATCATTCATAAAATCCATATATATATATATACACACATATATATATATAGATAGATATATTTGATCAATACTTCTTATACACATCCTATATGGGGTTGAACCTAGGTCTTATCATCGATAATACAAGTGGTGTTCTTGCTAGTAGACCAAGCACATGTGGATCATAAAATCCATATTAAGAAATAAGAAATTTAAAAGTGAACCTTGGTTATTATATTTCAAAGATATATCTACAATTAAATCACTATAAACACAACACTTAAGGAATTTTGATAAAAAAATATTCCTATACTTTCAATTAAGAGTATTGGTAATTATAATATTATAATAAATATCATGTAAAATATTAAAGAAATTATACCAAATAATATTAGATCAAGTTGTTAAAGATTTGGGATCTTTAATGGAGATATGAAAATTCAAATATTGTAAGTGATATAATACAAATATATGGTTCATTGACATTCCATTGCAACATGGTGATGATTTCATATGGGTGGGACCATTTCCATACCATATAATCAATTTAATTAGAAGAAAAAATAATTGATTAGACACTCATCATTTGAAACATATGTTACTATAACCAACATTGATATGAAATGTAAAGAAAAGAGGTCTAAAACCACTCGAATCATTTCAAATTGTTTGGTCTACCATCATCGAACGCAAACTTTTCCATTTTTCTTGGTGTATCCTCTATCCAAAATATCCCCTTTGGTAAAATATTGGCTCATTTAGGGGTCATAAAATTATGATACCCATTTTATGGATGATATCAAAATATCAAACATCTCTTTTCATTTCATCTCAGATCTCAAGCTACACGGACATATATTTATGGTTTTTTTAATCCTTTTAGATCTAAGTATTTATTCTAAAACATGATTATTTTGGGTGAATAGCCAAACATACCATCCAATTACACCCAACTATGGCATACTTTAAGAGTGGATATTTTATTTGATATTTGGAAAGACATAAATGTACCTATTTTTTCTAGAGCACCTATTGATACACATTTTTCATTGACTGTTAAAGTTAAAATTTATTTGAATATGTTTTTATAGTTATAAGTACATGTGAACAAGATGGAATTGGATATGGCCCTTTTATTGATGCTTATGGACCACTAGGTTAACGCCCCATGCATAGTGGCTCACATACTACCAAAACATCCCTTACATAGGAGCTAGTCTCATAGTCACAATGGTTAGGGTTCATAAGCTCCTTGTTGAAGTCATAACACAAAGCTAGGGACTAGAATTACTTACCACTTTGCCCTTCTTATCTCTATGACCAGGGATACTAGGGTTGGCACAACAACAAAAAGTTTCCCCATCTCATCCTCACCATATCCCTAAGGAGGGATGCAAAAGACAATTAAGTAGATGAAACAAGCTAGGATCCTCCACCTAAAACTTAAAATCCACATTCTATATGGGGTGCCCCCTCGAACAGTGATCCACCACCTCCTTCTAGCTCCATAACTCTTGCTACATAAAACAGTCGATGGTTGATTAACTTTACCTAATTTTGTTTGATAATTCTAGTTCAATGGATTTTCCAAGCATAGAATTTGGGGTGTGAATTTATATCCACCCTTTTGTTTATTAATTAATGTATTCTATTTGTTTTATAAAATAATATAATTATTAGAATTTTCATAAAAAAATATAAGAAAAAGAAGAATTAGAGAAAGAGGAAGAATAAATTTAAAATATAAATATAAATTTTATCGAGTTTGACATCTTTGATTGCTTTCCAAATTTTCAAGGCAATATATAGAACTTGTAGGATTTTGATTGCTCTCTTCTTATATCATTGTTGGATTAAGATTGATGAGATGAATTAAGCATTAAACTATAAGTATTTTATAATTTTTTTTGTCACTTAAAAATTAGGTCCGTTATAATGCTAATTTTGGTTATTGAATTTGATAATTGAAAATGAGTTTAAAAATTAGGGGTTCTCCTTAAAAATGAAATTCTAATCTTGTATGGAAACTCAAATTTACATTAGGGGTTTGTTGGTTCCCAAAATTGCTTTCTTCACCTAGCTGGTTACTCAAAATAAAATCTTGACCATGGATAGTCTCCTTTCAATTGGTTTGATCATCCTCAAGTGCTGCTACTTGTGTCAGTCCAGTTGGGAGTCAATACATCACCTATTATTGGAGTGTCCCTTCTTCCATAGATTCCTAAATTTTATTTTCTCATCCTTCAAAATCGGGTGGATCAAACCCAATTCTATCCTTGAGCTGTTACTCTAATTGCCTAGCCATTTCTTTAACTATGACCTCAAAACTCTTTAGTTCATTTTTATTCCACATTAGTTATGGTAAGTGCGATTAGAGTGCACTAACAGAGCCTTATTTGATACCTGTAAGGATCCCATGTTTATGGATACTAGGGTACTCTATGCTACTACCAAAAAAACTGAGTTGACCTTCTACCCAGAGGCCTTGGACCTTGGCCTTGAGACCAAGATTACCACTTTGTTTAATATTTCCATGGTTCTTTCTCATAATTGCATTCCTATAGTGGAAAAATCTAATGTTAGGTGGAATTATCACCTAGATGGTTGACTCAAATTCAACTTTGATGGGGCAATCAAAGGGAACTCAAGAAATGCTAGAGGTGGTGGCATCATCGGAGACCATAGTGGAATATTCATCCTTGTATTTACTAAAAATATTGGTATTTAAACAAATCATGTCACCGCAACTAGAGTGCTCTATCAATGGATATCCATCCTGGGTGAGCTCCCTCACAATATCATCATCAAATTAGATTTATGGACTATCATAAATTATCTCAAAGGCAATTAGGATCCTACTTGGAGAGTTTTCAATCTCATTGAAATTCAAGAGGACCCTATGCAATCACAACAATCTCATCATCCAACATGTTTATAGAGAAGGCAACAAAGCAGTTCATATTTTGGCAAACCTGGGTCTAGATGAAGAAGCTTTTCATGTGTGGCAAAAATAACTTTCCTCAAACTCTCAATAATATTATCATTAACGAATGTGTGAATTCACTCTAATTCTATCCCTTGAAATAGGAGGATCTCTTGCTCTTGTGGAACTCCTAGTGGGTTCTATGTCATTAGTTTCATCTCTTAGTTTGGGACCATTTTTTGAAGTATATCCCATTTGGCCCTCACTTGGTCAAGATCCACCTTGGGATTCTCTTGTCAGTATCCATTGTGGCATCATATTCCCGCCTCATTATTGATTGATCCTTGCCCTCCAATTATGGTAGTTCTATTGGTTCCTATGCTAGCTATCCCATTTCTTATATTAAATTCCCATTTTCAAATATTCTCTAGTCAGGTTTGTGCATGCCTAGATTCCACTTTCCACATTTAAAATTTATGTCCACCATGGTACCACATTCTCTTCTTGTCATGTGTCATCCCTAACCCTTATTTGATGATAAGCTCATATGTGCTTCTTACATTACCATAAATTATTTTTAGAGTACCTTTAGGAGCAATAATTCCCAAGACATTCTTCGACCTAGCTCCACTGCTATCATTTGTGACTCAAGTCATATCCATAGTTCTATTTTCAATACTGTTTTTACCACCATTGGTCATGATATTTTCTTGCCAAGTTTGGTACCTGAGCCAAAGCTCTCTAGGTATGATGTCCACCAAAGGTTTTAGAGTGGTATTACCTATAAAACCATTGGTATGCATATCTCGCAAGATTCATATGGTTCATCTCTCTCAAATCCTTTTAAATACACCAATGGAAATAATCAAACTCATCATGAGATTTTTTATCTTCTTTACTATCCAAGGTGGTAGCGCGTAGCAGTTTTTGAAGTAAATTATCACTACACAAAGATGGCTCTTTTGGAACCCGACTCTCTATACTTAGATGTCACAATTGAGTAAATCTTGCCAATCATGGTTTTTTTCCCTTAAATAAATTCAATGGGAGTGACTTTGATATTTAATAAATTCAATCAATTGTAGCACAATGGCCATGTTACAGTTTGATATCTCAAGTTTAAGGTCAATATTTATTTACTAGTAGAAGTGATAGATCTCCCCAACAATGGTACAATGATTCACCATGATAAACACTCTCTAGTTGAAGAGACCAATTTCTTTAATGAAAAGGGGAAGAAGTTAAGAAGAGATAAAGGAGTAACTATCAGGAAGCCCTTCTCTATTCCAAGGAAAAGAGAAATGATCCCTATCATGCAGTATTTCATAATTGATAAAATTGATTCCCCTTAGGAAGCTTCTACCTGGACTTCTTAAAGAACCTAAGGGACATCAATACCATCAATGTACTTGAATATTTACTTAGATAAATGGAATCTCTTCATTGATAGTATAAATAAGGGGAACTCCACATATCCAATCCATTAGGACCTCCATCTAATTCTCTACAAGCATGTCCTTCAAAAAATGATTTTTTCATACATTATCAACCCAAATAACCCTACCTTTATTTAGAGTTTGATACAAGAGGACCCTTCAAAGGACACTGCTAGTGAATGTTGAGAAATGGAGATTACCTCTACTAATACTATAAAATCTATAAGGAAATTGAACTTTGGCTCAAATTCGGGAGACACTCTATAGTTGGTCAAAGTTGGGTCTCATCATTGCTTATATAATGGTAAATCCCCTAGAGGAAAATCTAAGACCATTGAACACAGTCATAGAGCCTCGGTGGGTTCTCACTCAAAGCTTAAGAAGGTGAAGGTCAAAGGGACCCCTATTTAGTTGAAGGAAACATAGTCTCCCATCTGACTCTCAACTCACATTCAATAGATATCCACCTCTAATAATATGGTTGGCTTGGAAATGATATTATCTTCTACGTCTAATGCTTCTAAGGTAGCCTAGATATTTCTCCAACTAGCTACAAATATGGTGGAAGATCTCAAGCATCAACAAAAAGGATGCACCTAAGTTTTTGATGTAGAACTCAACACCAGTGATGAAGATCATGTGTTTGAGTAAGCCACATTCATCGTGGTTATTTCATTTTGGTTGTGTTCCATATGTTTTCCTTCATTTAGTTTTCAAGCTCTAATGGATTTCCCTATTCCCTTTACTAGCATATATCAAAGATTCCCTTCCCCAGGTTGTGGTTCAAATCTCTACAACACCAAATAGGCTATATATCTTGATGTGATTAAGTTGATTATTAGCTTTTGATGAGTATATGATATAGGAAATACAACCAAAATATGTAAGATAAGCAATCTAAGATGAATGTATGATAATGGTACTATAATATGAAAAAAAATAAAGAGAAAATTTTACAATAACTCAAAAATATTCCAATAATGAAAGCTCAAAAAAATAGTACAATGCAGTATAATGGAGGACATGAACAATCCATAAACTATTTTAAGGAACTACATTGTACTCCTATACCAATATATACTATGTACTCTCTATATTCTCTACTACCTTTATTTCACTCAATATAGATCTTCGTCTTGGTTTTGGAGTTTGTATCTGCTTCTCTACTTTTTGTATCCTATTCAAGCAAGTAGTTAGTGTCTTCATAAAATGCTATCTTTGTTGAGAGAGCTTTAACTTCATGTTCATCTGTTGGTTCTTCCAGTTCTTTAATTTGATCATGTCCATTTAGTTTAGTTTTTGTGCTTTCTTCATTATAATATTTGTTTGTATCCAGATTAGAATCTTTATCTTGTTCTCTCCTATAATACCTTTTCTTCCTCCTTTTACTTCTTTATTTTTGCATTGCTACTAGATGAATATCTACTTCATGATGAGCTAGTCTATCATAACAATAGTATTGACTATAATTGCTAGTTTGTTTTATGTTTTGAACAAGTTCAAATACAATTAATGTTAGAAATATCATCAATCATTCTTATGATGTGAATATAACTATTTTTTGTTTATTCCACCATGATATGAAAATGACTTCATGAATATAACCAATTAATGTTTCAAAATTTTCTTCTCTTGCTTCTTTAAGGAATAAAGAGAATCTTTCCTTTTCACTAGTGGATAAATGCTTGTATCCTTCAAAGGTATCTATTAGGTTCTAAGAGTAAAATTCTACTTCATTAAATAGTTCCTTATTATTTAATGCATTCTTGAATATTTCATCCATGTTTCTTTTTGTTTAACATTTGAAGTAGAATTCTTATAATTCCTTAGTTTTTTGAGAATAATTTTGATAGAGCCTTTGAAGTAGACTACCTTATGACTCTCTACTATTAATATATAAACTAACTTGATAAAACCTTTCCAAGATTTAGCTTTTGTAGGATTCCTTATGTCTCCTTAGTGATTAGAGTATGCTATAAAGTGCTTAGCTACTATTAGTTAACCTTTTGAGTTGATTTTGTAATGTTTTGGAAATGATAATAATCAACTCCTATTTCACCTCATTTCTCTTATTGAACTTATGCACTTTTCAATTTTATGAATTTTTTTGTGGTTGGATTCTCTTTGTACATTTAATGTGACTATGATACAAGTATAAGCAATAAATTCCAACTCTTTTAAAACAATAAATAATTTTTCTTCTCTATCTTTAAATTTCCAATGGTTCAATTTTCTAAATTCCAATAAACTAAAATTTGATGTAGCACTCCTTATATCTCCCTAATTTGGAATTGTAGAAATTGATGATATTTGCAATAATGATAGTTTGGTTTACCAAGTAGAAACCCTTATATCTCCTATGATATATATTGTAAATATTAATATTCTTATGTTTCAATTAATGTTTTTTGAAATACTATTTAAGGATATAAAATCATTTTTAATTTGCTTTTAAGTTTACTAATGTTGATTTTTATTCTATCTTCAATGTAAATGATAATAATTTCAAAATTATATACTATTTATCACTCCTTAAAGAAAGAAAATATTTATCTAGGTTGAAACTAAACCTTTGTAATATTTATGCTTTAATTTCTATCTCCAAGCCAGGCACTGTATCTCTATGGCTTATGATAACAAGCTTACAGGTTAATGGATGTCCTATTTAATGCACCTTTGACTCCTCATTTCAACCCTTGATTGCATATCTTGAATTCTCTCTACGTGGACTCATGGATTCTAAATTTGAGCTCTTCCTTTCAATGCTTCGTATTGCACACTTATCCACTCAGACTATTAATAGTTAAGTTTAGATGCACTCCACTTGGTGTGTTACTTTGTTGTGTCTCCTCTTCATGCTTCAACCATTTGGTTCATACATTGCTTATATGGTAAGCGGTGGTTATGATCTTGATGAATGCTATTTTAGGTGCCTCCAATGCTCAAGTTCTCATTGAATGATGTGTAATGATGTATATGCCTTCAACGCTTCTATGATAAGCATTACTTCTACCCTCGGTACTTGCTTCATAGAAATTATGATATAGGCATTACAAGGGATATCTGAGAACTTATCTTCTTTTATACCAAGTGGCATGATATTCCCTGAAGTAACAAGTGGAATGTTTTTCCCTTGCATGCAATCATGGTTCTAACATATTTTATTTCCAACATTTCAATGCCAATGAATGTAAGTTGTTTGTCTTACTTTCAACATTATTTCTTCTACAACTAATGGTGTTCCTCCTTCATGAAGTTGGCTCGAGCAATGGTGTATCCAATGTGTTTCAATGCTATGATCTTATCTAGTAATATTAAACCAATGATGATGGCTCTAGCTAATTAGTTATCTCCAATAATGGTGTGTTTTGAGTGCTTCTATACTGGCATCTTAGCTAGTTTTTCATTTAAGCTACTATTGTGATCTGCTTGGATAACACACTCCTTTATTGCACCTTAATTGTTTATGTTACCTTGCAATATGTACTATGTTACCTTACATAGATTATTCGATGATGCAAGCCACTACTCTTGCACTACAATAAGTGGTCCCTTCATGAACCGATGGTGCTTGATTTGGTTCATGAACCAATGGTGCTTGTATAAATCCAGGTATGATGCCCACCAAAGGTTCTAGAGTGGGATTACCTATTAAACCATTGGTATGCATATCTCGCAAGCTTTAGATGGTTCATATCCCTCAAATCCTTTTAAATACACCAATAGGAATAATCAGACTCATCATGAGAATTTTTATCTTCTTTACTATCCAAGGTGGTAGCACATAGCATTTTTTGAAGCAAATTATCACTACACAAAGATGGCTCTTTTAGAACCTGAGTCTCTGTAGTTAGATGTCACAATTGAGGAAATATTTCCAATCATGGTTTTTTTCCTTTAAGGAAATTCAATGGGAGTGACTCTGATATTTGATGAATTTAATCAATTGTGGCACAATGGCCATGTTACAATTTGATATCTCAAGTTTAAGATCAATATTCATTTACTAGTAGAAGTGATAGAGGTCCCCAACAATGGTACAATGATTCACCATCATAAACACTCTCTAGTTGAATAGACCAATTTATTTAATGAAAAGGGGAAGAAGTTAAGAAGAGAGAAAGGAGTAATTATCAGGAAGTCCTTATCTATTCCAAGGAAAAGAGCGATGATCCCTATCTAATTTTTTTCTAGACCCTTCAGGTTTGAGGTAATGTGGCTGCAACATCAGGTCTCAGAATCCAAAATTTTGGAATGGTGGTCTCAAGGTTTTTCGAACCCTCTTATTTCTCAAGTGGCTTCAAAGATCAAATTTATTAAAGCTAATATTAAGGTTTGGAACAAGTACATTTTTAATAATGTGTTCTAGAGGAAAAAAGAGTTGGTAGAATAGTTAAAGGAAGTTGAATTAAATTTGGAGTCAAGAGAGGTGACTGAAGGGGATAGACACGGGGAAAGAAAATTGTTAGTAAATTTTCATAACATGGTAACAGATGAAGAAATTTTGTGGTTTCAAAAATCAAGATCCCTCTAGCTACGTGAAGGTGATAGGAACAAAAAATTATTCACACATCCACCTTAAGTCATAGGAGCAATAAAAGAGTTAAAGAAATGATGAAATCAAATGGTGTTATCTCAAAGGATGTTATAGAAATTAGGAAAGAAGGAGTTGAGTTTTTCAAAACCCTCCTCTACTCTAGATATTATAGGAATCTTTAAGTTGAAGAGAGGTTGATGCACCACATCCCTACCCTATTTGCAGATGATATACATGAAGACCTACGTGCTCCCTTTATGGATGCAGAAATTAGGGCCATTGTATTCTCCATGGGTAGTTTGAAAGCTCCAAGGCTAGATGATTTTCCTTCTATTTTCTTTCAAAGGTTCTGGTACATTATTGGTGGTGACATATGTTCAGCTATGAGGAAAATTTAGGAGTTTAGTTTAATTTTTCTTGATGTAAACTCTAAAATTATAGTTCTTATACCAAAGTTAGTGGGTGCTAAATATTACTATGATTTCAGGCCCATTAGTATTTGTAATACACTTTTTAAAATTATCACTAAAACTATGATGAAGAAGCTCAAAGTGTACCTTTCAATAATTATTGATCATCCTCAAAGTAGATTTGTAGCAAGCAAATAAATTTTGGATGGTGTTATTGTAGTTCATGAGTTGATTTATTTTGTAGATAAAAGTAGAAGACTAGGAACTTTCCTCAAACTTGGTATGAATAAAGCATATGATTAGGTCTCATGGAGCTTTCTGCTTAGAGTTTTGGGGAAATTTGGTTTCAAGTCTTGCTAGATTAGATTGGTCAAAGCTTGTATATCATCAAAAAAAATATCAATCTTAGTTAATGGATCACTGATTGGTTACTTTAGCAATTGTAGAGGCATTATTAAAGAGGATCCTATGTCTTTGTATCTATTTATTTTGTTGGCCAGGTCTTTGGAAAGAGCTTTGAAGATGAATCCCATAGTGGAGGGAATCAAACCTGTAGCTATCATTGACCTGATATCACACCATTAATTTTATGATGACACATTATTATCCTTTTTATCTTCAATCACTCAGGCTAGAGCTATCAAAGAGATCCTCTAGGACTATGAAAGAGCATTTGGGAAAAAAGTGAGCTTGAGGAAAAGTATGGTGTTTTTCCTGAATACTCCTCTCGATAGGCAGAGGAAGATTACTGAGATCTTAGGATGTGAGATTGATTCCCTTCCTTTGGTTTATCTAGGATTTTCCAATGTTCAAAGGGGGGATTAATACTTCTCTATGAAAACCAGTTGTAGAAAGAGTTCAATGAAAACTGGCAGGTTGGAAAGGGATGTTTTTGAGCTAAGGATGTACAATTATGCTACTTAAGTCTTTTCTATAGAGTATACCAGTGTACTTCCTTTCTCTCTTTTGTATTTTGGAAAATATTCTTCAAAAAATTGAATAAATTCAATTATCCTTTCTCAGGTCTAGTTTTGAAGAGAAGAAGAAATTCTCATTTGTGGTGTGGGATCAATTGTGTAGTAGGAAAGAGTTGGGAATTCTAGGCTTAAGAAGAATGAAAACATTAAACAAAGCACTAATATCTAAATATGACTAGAGATTGGTTCAAAAATATAATGTTAATTAGGTTAAATATTGTCAACCAAATATTTAGTTAACACTTGTAATTTTCTCACAGACCCAAGTCCCACCCCCGGTTCAACATTCTGGCACATCATTGTTAACAACCACTCTGATATAATAAAGGGGGGAAGATGGGTGTTAGGTAATGGGAAATGCATTGATGTTTGGAAAGATACGTGGGCAACTAATAGACCATTAGAATTATATCCTCACATAAGTTTGGTGGAACCAATCACAAGCCAAGCTTTCAAGCCAAAGGTATGTGACTTCATTATATTTGTCAATTGTAGAAGATGTTGGAAAATTTTTGTTCTTCTAGGGATTTCGTAGGAAGAAGAAATTGTATTAAATTATTTAATAGATATCCTAAAGTGGATTTTTATTTCTAACTAGGATATGCCAAATAGATTGGTGTGGGGGTTGAGAAGGACGATGGATTTTCTATTAAGTCAGCCTACATGATGTTAGATGTTCCCTTTGATCCCTAGTTTCCTATTAGTAATATCTGGCTAAAGGGTCTTTCCATCAAAGTTAGTATTTTATTTTGGTTGGTAACTCAAGGGAAGTGCCTTATATTGGATAATTTATAGGAAATGGGATTGGTTATCTCGAATAGATGTTACTTGTGTGGTAGTACTGAAGAATCACCTGTGCACCTATTGTTTGATTTTTCCTTTTCTTAGTTTATCTTCTCCTAGTTCTTGAGGACTGTTGGTGTGGTTTAAATTTTTCTAAATTTGTCTAACTTTATCATTCAATGGAGGTCTCCATTTCTATCTCCATGTCTTCAATATTTTTCATCCTTTGGTTTACCTCATGTTTTATGGTGTATTTGGAAGGAGACAAATTCTAGAGCCTTCAAAAATATCTTCCATTTGATTGAGTTCATGGCACTTTGAGCTATTGTTGCCATTGTTGAAAATGTGGATACAATTCCTTTAGATAAAGTCACTTCCATTAGGGATTTGGTTATGGAATCAGTTCTTGGATTTAGATATTATTCTCCTAATCATTGCCTTGAAACTCCTACCAAACATACTACTATTTTGGGACCTCCTCCTTCTAGTTGGTTAAATCTAGATTTCAATGGAACTTCTAAAGGGAATCCATGAATAGTTGGTGTGGGAGGATTGGTTAGAGACTCTAATGGGAGGATTTTGTTGGTTTTGTAAAAAAATTAGATTTTCAAACCAATAATTTTGTGGAAGCACGAGCTCTCTTTCAAGGGGTTTATGAATTGGAAATTTTGAATGGCAAGAAGATAATTATTGAAGGGGATTCCCTCAATATCATTAATACAATCAAAGGTGTTCAGGTTCCTTCTTGGATGATCACAAATGAACTTGCTAAAACCTAAATATGGATTTTAACCCTCGAAGGGGTTGAGATTAAGCATGTTTACATGGAGGGAAATAGATCAACATATTTTTTATCAAACATGGTACTTCTGCAGGAAAGATTCACAATTTGGTAGGAGAATTTCCCAGATTGATTAAATCAAATAGATAATGAAATCTCGAGGAGATAATTTATGTTCTCAAATTGATCTGATTTGCGATAGTAAGGATCCTTTGGGAATCTTTGTTGAACGCAAGAGTCTGTACCTAAACAGTGGCTGAATTTTAAATTTGAATTATAGAAGAATTCACACCACAGCTTCAAATACCTATGCAGACAATGCGTCTTGGATAAACATGGAGAAGACAAAGAGGATATGTCTATGAAATAAGATCCCCATAGCTTCAAATTTTAATAAAGTGAAAATGATAACAAAATCTGTTCTCTGAAAATGACCATTTAATTTGTAATTAGAAAGTGAAACTACACTCAATGAACACTAGGCTCTTCACAGAAGATTCCCAACCCTAGTCCTTCCTTTAACCAAAAATAACAGAACCATAGAATCCAAAAGAAGCAAGAACTACGCCGGGGTTATGCATAAGGGGTTGGACTCAAAATATACTTGTAAAAAAATGGCGAATCCTAATCAAAATCAAGGTGAATCATAGCGAATCCAAAGAAAATCAAATCAATCATCTTCACACCAAACTTTGGGGCATTTGAAGCCCTAAAAAGTAATGTCATATTTGGGATAACTTTTGACCTATTAAATCATCTTATAACTTCATAAAAACACCACCATTAGATGCTTGAAAAGATATTTCCAATGAGTACACATATGCCTATGTTTGGATATATATTGTGGCGAATTGAACCTACGAAACAAATTGGTCTTGAAAATTTTAGAGAATGAACCGACGTCCAAGGTCCTCATATTAGCCAATTTTCAATTTTGAAAATCCTAATATTCACCACTATGCATAACCCTTAGACTGCTTGGAAAATTATGTGATAAGATGTTTACCCTAACAGTAGAATGCGATTCGAAACCGTGAGACTTTCCCTTCGTCGTGATGGAATAAAAACGAAAAACTAATCCTCTTTGGGATTAAAAAGCAATTATACAACAAAATCTATTAATATGTCCGATTGTGCACATGCTACAACAACAGTAAAATAGTGGTCATTGATGTACCGAATAAGGGCTCTGTTTTTGCTGTGTTTATTCTTTTACCCCTAAAAATTCATTAAACAAGAAGGAGGTAACGTGTCTTTCCCGGTCAAAGCATACTACTTGTGATCAGAAATGCAGCTAATCTACATTATGTTCACAAAAAAAGAAACCTTAAGAAATACAAAAAAAAACAACATATTTTAGGGTTTCATTTTTAATTTGAAAAACAAAATACAAATGAGCTCCAAATCGCCAGAAAAACGAATGCAAATGAGCCCAAACCCTAGTTTTGGACCTTAAATAGGCTTTTAGGCCTATAATCATTCCTCCATGGGATGAGTGCTCTAGTTAGCACTCGTCACACCCTGGGAAAATTACTACACTGTCATTCACCCCACCCAGGGATGATTACAGAGCACAAATTTCAAAAATAGCAAAAACTGCACAAAATGCACCAAAAACAAGCAATAAAATTGTCCAAAGAGAGTGCTTTTGCACTTGACATTCCGAGCATGCAAAATAGATGTCAAAGTCACAAATACTCACTATCCTCTTCCCTAAGAAGTCTACCATAGCCGGACCGTTCCACGGGAGGGCGGATTGTCGAGAATTTCATCCCCAAATGGCGTCATCAAAAGGGTCAAAACCCAACCAAAAATAGCAATAACATTGCCGAACGAAGGCACCTTTGTGTTTAACATTCTTGGCATCCAAAATAGATTTTGGGGTCACAAATTGTCACTATCCTACTCCCTAAGAAGTCTACCACAGCTGGACCGCTCCACAGGAGGACAAATTTTTGACAATTTCAGCTCCAAAATGCATCACAAAATGGGTCACAACCCAACCAAAAATAGCCATAACATTGTCAAACGAAGGTGCCTTTGCACCTGACATTCTTGGCATCCAAAAGAGACATTGGGGTCATAAATTTTCACTATCCTACTCCCTAAGAAGACTACCATAGTCAGACCGCTCCACGGGAGAACGAATTTTTGACAATTTCTGCTCCAAAATGCATCACAAAATGGGTTGAAACCCACCAAAAATAGGTCAGAATGTTGGGAAACTGCATAAGCATTCAAAGAAAAACAATTGAAGGCACCCTTACACAAGTCATCTTGGGTCAAGCGACTCGTCGCTTTTCTCATGCAGGTCATTCCCTCATCGATTCGTCGCTTGAGGGGGTAGTCACACTTAGTCACCAATCAACAAATACACACCCAATCATGGAAATGGCATGCATTCAAAGAATCATTGACAAAGACAATCACACCCCTGCTTTGGGTAGAAAACAAGCAATAATCACAAGCTGATCAAACACTTGGCATTCATGAATCATGAACTGATGGAGACCTGAAGAATCGCTCAAACTCTCATTCATTAAACTTCAAAAAGAAATTACAATACTAGCCCACAGGCGTAGTTTCTTGCTCAAGTAGTCCCCCCGCTCCCTGATTCACCACCTGCTTCTATAACAATGTCCGCATTTTTCTTGAGGTTTCGACCCTCTAGGCCATTAATGACCCACCTGGAAGAATACATCCTTCCTATCTAAAAAGTCGGCCCTTCCTCCGCCTTTGTGACTAACCCTTCACATATTTTCCCTAACTAGCAACTGCCACTGGGTTAGCCACAGAAACACGCATTGATGAGCCATCTGAACATCTCTGACCTCTGGGTGTAGCCTTCGAGTGGCCGCCATGCTCAGCAAGCTTATCGAGCAAGAAATCATGCATAAATGAGGCCTTGACCGCCTCGAGAAACATCATCTAGGAACGCGGGCCTTTTTGAATCGTGAACCAGTAGTATGTCGTGATATCATGACATTTTTCTTCCTTGCTGCCTTTCTCTTCTTTGGGTCACGATATCATAACATGTCACGATATCGTGGCATCTTCCTTTCCGGCTCTTCCTTCTTCCTTTCGGTCACGAAATCATGACATGTCACGATATCACGACATATTGCTCTCTGCTTCATTCTCGCCTCTTCGGGTCGTGAAATCATGACGTGTCACGATATCACAACATCTTTGCTCTCTGCTTTCTCTTCGCCTCTCGAGTCACGAAATTGTGACATGTCACGATATCACGACATCTTTGCTCTCTGCTTTCTCTTCGCCTCTCGGGTCACGAAACCGTGACATGTCACGATATCACGACATCTTTGCTCTCTGCTTTCTCTCTCTATTTTGGGTCACGAAATTGTGACATGTCATGATATCGTGATAGCTTTACCTTCCGCTTTCACTCTTTGCTTTGGGTCGTGAAATCACGACATTTCGCGATATCGTGACAGTTTCCTTGCTTTATTTTCTGCTCCTTCGGTCGTGATTTTGCGACATGTCACAAAATATTGACATTTTCTTCTCTGGCTCTTCCTATTCTATTTCAGTCACGATTTTGTGGCATGTCATGATTTCGTGACATTTTTCTTCGGATGCCCTCTCTCTCTTGTTTCAGTCGCGATTTCACGACATGTTGCGAAATCACGACATTTTCGTCGGACGCCCCCTCTCTCCTTTTTCATTCATTATTTCATGACATGTCATGAAATCATGACATTTTCATCGGACGCCCTCTTTTTCCTGTTTTAGTCACGATTTCGCGACATGTCGCAAAATCGTGACATTTTCTACGGATGCCTTCTCTCTCTTGCTTCGGTTGCGATTTCGCAATATGTCGTGAAATAACGACATTTTCTTTGGGCACCTTCCCTCTCCTGCTTCGGTCATGATTTTGTGACATGTCGCAAAATCATGACATTTTTGCTCTGTGCCTTCTCTCTCCTTCCTAAGTCACGAAAACGCGACATGTCGCGATATCGCGACACTTTTTTCCCTTGCATCTTTTCTCGTCCTTTGGTTGTGATAATGCGACATGTCATGATATCATGACATTTTTTCTCCGCGCCTTCTCTCCCCTTCCTGAGCCATGAAAACACGACATGTCGTGATATCGCAACACTTTTCTCCGTCACGATATCGCGACATCAAGGCAAACACTTAGAAATTTTTTTGTTGATGCATGATTGCTCTATTGCCACCAGATGCTCCTACATCATGAAATCAAGGTTCCCATAGACAAAAGGTTGCACCCTTTGCCTATTCATAACTAAACAATATCCAAGATCAAGTAACACCTCACCAAAAAATGTTAACACTTGAATTAAGCTCCTTAGCTCGTCAGAAGCAAGGATTCAAGAATGCGTGCCCTTTCCATACTTGGGGCATCAAGAGTTGGTTAGGTTATTGATAAACCCTAATAATTAGTGCTTTAAGAATCTATTTTTGCTCGACGCTATGCCTTGCACAATGCATCCCAAAAAGGGGCATTTGTAGACACCAAAATAGCACCAATCCGATTATGTGATGACAAGCACTGATCACATTGACACACATAGCCCCTAGGGCAGCCCCCAGAGGTTAAACAATGGTCCTAACCACTCCCAAAAGTAGTTTGAAAGGTCAGAGGTCAATTTGGCACCTTTTTGGAACTTTGTTTCTTACTCGTCCCACCCTGGGATGATTACAAACTGGTATTCGTCCCACCCAGGGACGATTATCAACGTTCGCCCCAGGATGGGGCGAATAGAAGGTTTGACTACCAAAAAGTGAAACCTCGACAGGTCCGCCAGTTAACTATAGCTTCAGGCCATGCAATTGTGAGGAATAGCTTCAAATCAAGAAGAGAGACTTCAGTCATGCATGTCTTTGATTTTGGAGGCCTCATGCAAGGAGACTCTAAATCAGGGAATAATCTTTTCTCTCAAAATAGGACAAGCAACTCAAGTGGAGCCCTCGCATGTGCATTCAAACAGAGAGACCCTAGGTCTATAAATTGGTGAGTCTTCTCACCCAAAATGGGAGAATAGAGAAGGAGTATTTTGAGCAACGAAGTGCTGCCATTTTACATCCACACACACACCTTTTGATTTATGCCTTTCACATCGTTGATCTCTTTTGGAAGGGAGGTCATAGGATGGTTATTGGAAGCACAAATTTGGAACCCAAACCCAAAAATTTGGCCACAATATACCACCAAATTTACCGAAAACACCCCATAAGAGGTTTTGGACCCATCCCAAGTGGATTGGTGCCGAAATAGAGTCCCAAACGGTGGGCGTCCTGCCCCCGAGCGCTCCCCAAACTGTCGCAGTCCTAATCGTCCCACCCCGGAGTGATTAGAAATATATGGCAGATATCCTTTCTATTATTTTTGTATCTGATTCTATACTGCTTAGATAGGTTGTCATTTAAATTTCACATCGTTTTGAGCATTTTTTATCATGTTTTTATCATTTCCAGCCTTTACTAACATGCAGGTAGCATCATCAATTTCCTAGTGATAGAGGCCAAATTGGGAAAATCTTACCTTTTGGGTCTTCCCAAAATATCCCCAATTAGCTAACCCCAACTTTGCAGGTGATTTGGAGCTTCCCGGATGTGACATTTGGGACTGTGCTTTTTGACACTTTGTTGTAGGTCTATTCGTCCTGCCCCGGAGCGAATACGAATCTATAGTGAATTTTCTAACTGTTCCATTTGCAGTGTCTTACTTGTGATGTTTTGATGCCCCTATCAAGTTTTTAGTTCATTTAGATCTATTTCAGTTATCATTTTATTTATATTTTGCATGTGCTAGTTGAAGGCGTGGGGATTGCATGTTTTATTTTATCTACAGGTGCTACTAACTATTTTTTGTTTCTTTGAACATAGGATCTGGACATTAGAGGAGCAGCAAGGAGTCAAGACTCATCAATGCAAGTGGTGACGACGTTTGGTCCATCCATTTTACATGTGGGCACACGAAAGAAGGAATAACATCCATTGATGTGACAAGAAACACATTTAACGCTCCTAGCCCCTAAAAAGGGAGGAGGAGAATTGTAACCAAGTTCTAAAGCTTATTAATGAAGAGGTCTGTCTTCCATATTGGCTTTCCATTTGGTTTTTATTCGTTTATGCTCCTTTCTTTTCATGCACTTTCAATTCATAGGGTTTAGTGTTATCTTTTTCTCATTTACATCACATCCGGGCTTTTCATTTTTGTTTTTGTATCCTCGTGCTTTAAAAATTGTATATATATATATATATATATATATATATATATTGGATGTCTACATAAATTTTTTGACTAGCCATCTATGGTTCTCCACTGAATCATTTCTATATGTGTGTATTTATTTGTAGTTTTTACATGTTTGTTTTTGGGTTTTGCTTATATAAGTGTGAGGGAGGCCTGCGTTAATTTTTTGAAGTAGCCATATATGGTTCTCCATGACTTATTTATTTATTTGCATATATATCAATAAATCTTATTTGTGCTTAACCCTATCAAGGAGAGAAAGTGTTCACCACTAGAAAATAGTGTTTAGGCCTATTATACAGAGAGATCTTAGCAACCATATTTTTTCTTTTGTCGAGTTGTTTTATTTTTTTGTCATCCCTTTTTGCCCTCTTTGATTTTAAGTGTGCCTAAATATCATGTCATAACATGGAACTAACCTTGTAAAATTTTTTTGGAGGCCCTTGATTGATACAAATCCCATGCTCTCAATTTTTGCCTTGTTGTGTCCCTCATCATGAGGTATGATTGTTCTAATTGGAACAATTAGAGGAAATGCTAGTTATATTTTCCAATTGTAATACTTTTTTTATCATTCAAATTTATCTACATTATTCTCTAGCTTGCTTACCGTATCCTATATTATCTATGCTTTCTTTATTCTCTTCATAAAAACTAGTTATTTCCCTATGCAAAATTAATCACAAGTCCATATCTTTGAATTTAATTTTTCCCCAATCATACATTGTAATGACCACATAACTAAAGGTTTCTTTTTCTCATCATTTTTTATAATTGATATGCTAATTTTCTTCCTTTTAAATTTTATTGTTCCTCATGTATGCATTGTAATGACTATATAACCAAGGGTTATTTTTCTCACTTTTTATATATTTTATGTGAAGAAATTGGTCATTTTCTTGAGTTTCACACCCATGAACTTGTTATTCCATGGGTGTGAAACTTTGTGATACAATTTACTTAATGAGAAGAATGCTTACACATTGTGACTAATTATTGAATTATGTGAGACAAATCCATTACACTTTCTGCCATTGGTTGTATGCCATCACATCCGCTCTAAATTAATATTTATCATTCATTAGCATGCTCTCATTGCTAATCATCATTTTAAGTAATCATGTTGGCAAATCGAATGGATCTATTACCAAATTCATGAACCTATGAATATCTAAAACTAAAATTTACTGAATCTAATATTAAAAGAAAAAAAAAAAAAATTTGGACTAAATCAGACAATCTTAATATAGAATATTTTTTATAAATGATAATATTAAACGTACAAATAGAACATATTTGAAATTAAAATCCTATTAATATAACAAATGAAATATATTTTGCTTACAACCAACAAAGAAAACAAGCCATCTTTGTAGATGAGCTACTTCAATTTTGAAAATACAATTAACTTTATCTTCTCTTATGTGAGTAGCATTGTCTTATTTTTCCAAATACCCCTTATCTCGTTATTCATAAAATACTTCATACTTATAGTTTTGGCAAATACCTCTTATTCATGAAGTTCTCCATACTCATAGTTTTTCCAAAGATCTGTTATTTATAAAGTGTTACACTTATTAATGAGAGTGTTTAATTATACTCTTGATTGATTTTCCTAATTATACTTGTTTTATTCCTCCAACACTTTGTTAATATTTCAGTGAAGTCTTGGGAACTATAGATAGGAGGCCCAAGGATTGAATTTTATGGCATGTATTTTATGTATGTGTTATAGGTGGATGTCACAACACATGTTCCTCCTTCCATATATAGTGGATCTAGAGGAGTATGGGATGGTATGATATGTTTAATGATCATGGACCTCAAAAAGTTACGTACTTTACTTAATCATACTTTCTAAATTTTTCATAGTTGCATTTGCTTAATTCTAGTACCTAAACATGTTATACTTATCCAATTGTGCTTGTTGTTTTATTATTTTATTTAATGGATTTATCATCTTAGCTTGTTGACCTTATCCTATCTTAGATTTTGTTTTTGGTGGGTGGGGATGTTACATAAGGGAATTACTAACTTTCCTTAATTTTCTTCAACCACTCTAGCATTTGATTTTAGCTATTACCAATATAACCCTCCCACTCTAAATTAAACATAATGACTACATATTGTATATTATTAGGTGGACCATTGGCCTTAGCAATTGAACCATGGTTTTGCTTCATCAACACTCAATGACTTCTAGTCAATCCATCCTATTAGGTAACTAAGATGTTTTCCTTATTCTCTTTATGAAAGCTAAATTTTGTGTTCCTATATATATAAATTTCTATCATTTATATATAATAACTACTTTTAGTCTTTATGGGGCATATAAGGCATGAACATTGATGCTTGGAAAGAATAAAGGAATTTTTATTATTTTTATTCTTTACCCTTATTTTTTAGGTCTATGTTAATAAAAATATAAATACATATGATTAATTATAATTTCCATATCTCTCTCTCTCTCTCTCTCTCGCTATCTCTCTCCCAAGTGGGCTTTACAGTGAAGATATGGTAATTTGATGTTATCGATCAAGTTTTATAAATGATAATATAAGCCTACAAGAAACCTTTGATGTAAGCCTATAATATTGTGATCATGTTAGACTTTAGGAAATATTTGATATAAGCCTACATTCAATATTCTTATATCCATCCCTTGTGGAATTAGTTAATAAAGTGGGATAGTTACGTATTCACCCCTTGTGGAATTGGTTAAAGGACTTATATGGTTATCCTCAAAAAAATATTTGATTAAAAGTCTAGTAACTTGACTTAACCTTGAGCATTTTATTGATGTTGGTTAAATTAATTATAGTTGTAATTTGAATATTGGTATTAATTATAAATACCCCCAACTACTAATATATTGAATGAGTGTGAAGTGTAATATTCTTATGTGAGCTATTGATATTTTGTGTTCTTGATCTTTCTATTTCACTTCTCTATTTTCTTGTTTATGCTTGTAGTGTATGTTATGTTTCATAATATTATTAAAAATATTACAAAATCCAACATGGTATAAGATAGGGAATGGAGTGACTTCGCTTGGCTATGTGGAGAGAATTTTTCTAAAGCAATTTTCTAAGAAAATATCTTAATCCATAGTAATTAGGGTTTTGTCCTTTAGAAACCTAGTGGGATCTTGGATTATGAGGATCTTTTATGCGATAATGGTTGATTACCTCAAGAGAAATATTCACCAATAGGCTCACCATGTTTATCACTTTTGAAAAATAATTTTTTTTATTGATTAATTATTTTCAATGGATAATTCTAATATCCCTAAAGAAATAATTTTTTTGGATATTGATGGATTGAATTTTTTGAAGCTTTTTATAAATCCTAGTTATCGTTTACAATTTTTTATTAAAAATTTATTACCTTCTTTACTTCAGATCTTGTTTTGAAATTGATGTAGAATAGGTGAGAGGGTAGTTTACATGGTTTCTGAATATTAATAAGAAATTTTTGAACATTTAACAAATCATAATTAAATCCTAGATGAGCCATGGGTAGGCTCTAGTGCATGGTCTAAGACACTTGATAGGTTATTTAATTGGTCCAAGAACCTTTTATGCTACTTTTATGGGAGAGGATTGGTTGATAGGTTGTATTATAGAAAAAAGGTTGTATAAGACAAACCATAGTAGATATGGATGAATTGTTTGTTCTTTTGTATTCTTTGTGAAATTTTGGGAGGGTCCTAGGTTAGAAATGTTATGGACATCTCTTTTGTGATGCCTATTTTTTGCATTAAAAATGAAATTCCCTCAAAAAAAGTGATTTTAAAATTAAAAAATAGAATATTCTACCAAATATTCCTAGTTTGGAGGTAAGAAAGGACAATAAGACTTTAAAATTTGATACTTGAAGTGCAAAAAAAATTATTAGAGGTAATTTAATGTTTTTTAATGCATGTGTTGGTTCAATAGTGAGATGCATCAATGAGTATTGATAGATTATAGTTATGAAGCATGGAAAGATAATTTTTATTTTTGTATGTGTTTGATTTGCATGTATTATTTGGTGCAATAAACAATATCAAGGGAGTTGATTCATCATTTATGAATCAACTATAACACAATTGTAAGTTGTACCATTAATAGAGAGATGGTTGTAAGTTTGAGGTACTACCTAGAGGTTAATTATAAGTATAAAGGAGGAAATATGTATGAGGAGATGTTTCCTAAAATGTCAAATGCAACTATGCAATATGACCATGTAAAAATATCCTTTTTTCTAGCCTCAATACCACTACCTTCTTCAATGAATTATAGGGTAGATATGATGGTTTGATTTTTGAGATAGTGGTTATGATGGTTCAAATTTTTGAGATGGAGGTTATAATGGTTCTTTGTGGTCTATACTCATTCCACAATATTTACTATATGGTATATATTAAATTTATAATCTACACTCCATGGTCTGTACCCATTATTAAATTTGTACTTCATGGTTTGTACCCATTTCATATTCCACACTTCATGGTTTACACATATTTCACAATCCGTATTCTATGGTCCATACCCATTTGGCTTAGTTTAAGTCTATAATCCATATTTTGGAGATCTATAGTCTATATATTGGAGACCCATAGTCAATCTATTGGAATCCATAGTTCATCTATTGAAATCAAGTAATTCGACTTGATCAATCGAGCCTCCTCGAGAAGCGGTGGTTCCAATTGCATAATGTTTTAACATCAAGTATGGAAGCTACTTTTTATTTGGAATTTTGTGAACTATTTGTCTTTGTGATTGAACTAACCTACTTGAACTACTCTATAGAGTTGAGTGGATTGTCTCCTAGTGGTTTTAGCCCATGTTTCAACTATTTAATCCTCTTATATAGGTGCAATACCTTCAAGGTTGAGCTCCTCAACCACCAACTTCTATGTTATTGTGAAAGTGTCTAGAAAATATGAGTAATATGGTTTTAGAAGATCAACATTGAAATAGGATGTAAACCAAGGTAAGGTGGTAGATCTAGCTCAAAGGAATTCTCTCCTACTTTCTTGGTTATGGTATAAGATCCATAGCATAAGATTTTATATTTTCTATTTGGGCTTGCAAGATACTCTTTCTGCAATCATAGCCAAACCTTATCTCCCACTTTGAAAGAGTGTGGGTTATGATGCTAGCCATGATGTTTCTTGTACTTTACATTCATCTAGTCAAGAAAATCATGAATCTACTACTGTATATGTTGAATATGCTCAAAAAACTTCATTGCATTTTTTGTTTCTATTTCTCTATGTGATGTAATGTCCATGGGTATGACTGGAATAGCCACATCCATGGGTTCTAAAGGATGGAAACTAAAATCAACATAAAAGGGATTTTGTTTGGTAGAGTTGTGTAAAACCCTATTATACCTGTGTTGGATGTATGGTAGGTTCTTGTGCCATGTTCGAGGATGCTTTGAATTGTACATATGAAACATATGCATGATCAACCTATTGATAATTTTTGTTTGTCGTTAGTTTGAATATGGAATATTGTGGATCAAGTGAGCTTTGTGTCCATCATCTCACATAGATTGTTCTAGAAGATACTTAAAAATATATTTTCCCTATCTAAGATAATAGATTTTTGTAGACCAAAATCAAGACATACATGGCTTAAATATATTTTTATAGTTTTTCAGTTATAACATTCTTATTGCAAGCAATCATGATAGACATTTTGGAAAAGTGATCAACCACCACAAAAACACAGTTATTTCCATGCTTGTGTCCTTTTTTAATCAATTCTTGAATTTTCCTCTTGATTTCATCATTTTCAAGAATTGATTTTTGATAGACAAGGGTGTTAGGTAAATGAGAACTAGGAATCAAATTGATAGAATATTTTACCTCATAATGGAGTGTCACTCTGATAGGTGATTTGAATATATAAGAATATTTTGTTATGATCTAGTCCATTTGTCATTGTTTTTATGATGATTGTGTAGTCATGGTAATAACAATTCTCTTGTTGGCAATTGAGGTTTGATCATCAAGAGAACAAATTACTTTATTTTTATGATCATATTTTTGCATTGCTTGGCATTGATGAGGAACATAGATATGGAAGGAGTTACCTTTGGTATCCTATATTGTGGGTCCCCAAGGGTGATGATAACTTTTTGGGGTCTTGATGCATACATGTCATATCCCTATCACATGTATTAATGACCAAAAAACAATCCAATGTAATATTGATATGAATGAGGCTTCACAAGAAAATTTACAGCCTTCATAGTATAAAATATATATATATATATTTTTTTTACTTCCACTATCAACAATGAAATATAAGGGCTTACCAATTACCTAGAGTTGTGAATGGAATAATTGATCCTCCTCAAGTAGACCCTCTACTTTGACTTGTGTATTAGAGGTAGAAATAGTCACATGTGGTTCAACATCATGATTTGCTTACCTTTATTCACAATTGGGGGACATGTTGGTGTTGTGGATGTAGAGGGTTATATCAATAAATAGATATTGAATTATCTGACACTCTTTTTGGGAATATCAATTACTCTTATGGTAGTCACACCATTTCCTAGTATTTTTCTTTTGGGGCTTGTTTTCTTGTGACTCTTTCTTCTACTTTTGGTTTTGATTTTGATGTTGACCTTATTTTCCTTGTTTCTCTTGGAAATAAATTGGTATGACCCTTGATATTTTGGTTCTTATCATTTGAACATCATCTATTCTTATTTTTTGCATTTGAACTTCTAATCAATATTGATGATAGATTTGTAATCTTCACCCAAGGTCTTAAACTCAAAGAAGTCCATGTCCTCCCTTATTGATGAGAATCAAGATCAAGAAAGTTAACTGGAATGATTACTTGAAATATCTATTAATAAAATGCATATTAATATACATTACAAAACTGCTTGATGAGAAAAACCAAAGGTAGAAACTAGAAGTGGAGAGATAAGATTGTTAGAGCCTTGCAAGATAAGGCTAACAACTGATAGATGAGATTTTAAAGATATGGAAATTTTAGGTGATTAGGCTTGGAGGACTATCTGACACTTTTAAATAATATTTATTAATTAAGCTTTATGTTTGATTAATTAATAAAATTAATTGGGTTTTTTTATTTAAAGTGTCAGATGGGCCTCTCAGCCTTATTTCCTAAAATTTTTAGGTCTTGAAAAGCTTATCTATTAGTTGTCAGCCTTATCTTGCAAGGATCTCACAATATTATCTCTCTAGTCCTTTTCAAGTCTTAAAAATATTATATGTCAATTGTCAGCCTTATCATGCATGGCTTTGATAATCGTATCTCTCTACTCTTGGTTTGGAATTTTGGTTTTTTATAATAGGTGGTTTTGTAATATATTGTAGAGGGGTAAAACTACCCTACCATGTAGGATTTTTGACTAGATCCACAAGGAGATGAGGTGAACTGCAGGGGTATGTTATAACTCTACACTTGGTGTGGTGGAGGAAGGGTTCATTAAGAATGGTTTTAGGACTCACTCCAAGTCCGGTATGGAATGTGTTTTGATGTGTCAATTTGAGCATACACCTATGTTTGGCCTTTCTATAGCTAAACTATGAAAGCAAAATATAATGCAAGAATACACGAGATTCAGGAATACAAGAGCTAAACCTAGAATGATTCTTTACTTTGAACGATCTCTAACCCTAGGAGTGTAAAAATAAATATTTGAGCAAGGGTCCAAGGGAAATGCAAAAATAATGTTAAAACCCTAGATGTACACTATATACTTTTATCCTTTGAAATTCCTAGAAACTAAATTAATTATTTTCCTTTTTATTTATGGTCTAGGATTTTGATAAAAATAGGAATCATACAAAAAACAACCTAAATATATATCAAGGCACTTATATCATCTGTCGGTTGATCCAAGATTTATATTAATTCTACTAATATATTACAATCCTTATTCCTACAAAATGACTTCATAAACACTTCAAAAATATGATCAGTTTTATGGGGCCTACTTAGGCTACTGTATGATAGTATTCAGATGTGCAATAGTCAAGCCCCCTAGGTCCTTTTATCTGGCCTCTAAAATATGAAAGCGAAAGATAGCCTTTGGAATATGAACAAGCAAGATATAATATAGCAAAGCAATATGATCAACATAATACAAAATATGCTATGATGATTCAAATACAACATGAAAAGTATATCTAGATTTTGGAGGTAGCAAATTACCCCCAAGCCTAGCCTAGGTGAAATTGTAACCCTCATAGAGCGGCCACAATTTTCCAAATAGGGTAAAATTGCACCTCAAAATTATTGGGTACGATTTCATAGTAGAAGAAAAAATTAACAGATAAATACAGAAAAAATGATGCACAATGTAAATCTAACTAATATGTAAATGCAAATGAGTGAAAATCAACTTGGTGGTAGAGAAAAAGTAGGCAAAAGGATGGAGACCTCCAAGTATAATATTCCTCCTTAGGGATCTAACACTTGTCCACCAAGAGAAGCAAACACATAATCATAAATATAGTAGAATATTGCTTCATAACAGAGCTTCAACAAATTACTTGGTACTTTTCAAATTTTATTGATTAAATTGATTTCTTGGGGAGAAAGAAGATTTCAAATTCTTTATTTATGAGGCATTTGAAATGATAAAAGGGTAGGGAAACAAGGGATGTTGGTACCAAAAAGGGTCGATAGAGAAAACTAGGGTTTCTTCTAGAAAAAACCTTGAAAAGGTAAAATTGTGTGCCATAAGGGATGACCACGATTTCATCAGGGCTAAGAAACACAACAACTAGAGAAAAAAATAAGGAAACATAAAATAACGCCCTACAAAGGATGATCACGATTTCACCTAGACTAAGAAAAAGGGAGGGAAAAGAGGGATGATGGGCCAAAACTTGTTTAGGGCAAGTTTCAAGGTCCCTATAAGGATCTAAGGAAAATGACTCACTCAAGTGGGTTGATTGTTTGTATCTGCATTTTATCCCATATTTGATGTATTTATGGCCTAATAAATGCATCAAAGAAATATGTAGACCCCTATGGGTAGAAAGTAACAAACACAAAAAAGGGATGGTTGGGTTAGGACAAAGGGTGATGCAAAAATAGTGTCATTCTAGACAATTTCTTGTTTTACATTTAAATCCAAGTATTAGGGATATTAACACCTCTCAAGCTAGGGTACCCCCTCGAGTTTTATGAGGAATACCAAATTCCTAATAAAACTAAAAAAAATAGAAGAGTGAAACCATAAGAAAAGAGGAGACAAAAAAGAAATAAAAACAGAGACACAAAAAGGGGAAAAGGGTGAAAACCCTAATTCATTTTCACTACACCAAAATAGGAGAAGAGGGCTCTAGAGAAAAAGGTGAAATGGTACTACCAATTACTATTTAGTCGTGATAAGGGGTGACTCCGACACAATAGTATAGCGGGTAGAGGTAAGGACTAAAATCCATATTTTAGGGTAGATTTTATTTCATTTTTAGTAGCCATTTAAATTTTTTACCGTCGTCGTGGAATTCACCGTGCATGACCTGGGTGTGATTTCATGACCCGAATACAATTTCATCTTGGTTCGTGTCAGAAAGCAAAATTGCATCCCAAATGCATGGGGCACAATTTCACAAAATTCCACCTTGTATATGAGGAGCACAATTTCATAGGAGGGAAAAGGACAAAATTATGACTGATCCTTAAATGGGCACAATTTTGTCAATGAAGGAGGAAAAAAACTAAAATAAAGAAGGGAAAGAAGAAAAACAAAACAAAAAATAAAAATAAAGAGCAATAAAGAAAGAAAATCTTTTTAATTTATTATTTATATTTTTTTATTATCATTATTATTATTTTTAATTATTATTATTAATGTGCACAAGGAATTGATGGAATTTTTTATATTTGTAGATGCAGCATGGTGTACTAGAGAGTCATGAGTGGAGTTCGAACTCCTTGGAGGTGGAGCTACATGATATCGTAAAAGAAAATATGGATATCCTAAAGAGAGTGCAACTACACCACTTGGCTGAGATACCTCGTGTAGAGGCAGACCAAGTGCTACTAATAATGCTAGTAGAGATATGGTATCTGGAATCATCTACCTTCTTGTTACCTACAAGAAAGATGAAAATCATAGTAGAGGACGTGTGGCACATTCCATGGATCCTTATTAAGGGGAGGGCCGTTTATAGGGCACATGGGCATTCAACCACTTTATAGAGGCTATCAGGAGGCTAGACCCATGAGGTTCAAGAGAGTGTCATCTTGATCGATGATATGGTGGGATGTTATGGATCTGATCTATGAGAGAGTGTCTATAGCCTTCTTCAATCTAGAAACTTCTCCAATAGGACCTCTTTCTTGGGTCTCTTAATCTCCTCAATGTCAAGGTCTATCTTCAAGACCTAAAATCTCCTATTCTAAATTTGTTCTTGGAATAGGTAAATCTTCAAACTTCTTTGGTTTTCCTTTATAGAGGTAATTTTCTTAACTTCACTATTTTCTCCTTCACCAGTTGAAATGGCATTTGTAACTTTAAAACCTGTGCAATTCAAAACCTTATTGTGGCTCTGATACCACTATTAGCTTTTGAAACTTAATAATTAAGATAAAATTCACCAAAATATCAATAATAATGTTTCAATATGATATATATAATAATGCTAATATTCTAGAAGTACAAAACTCATTTTTAACTTCAACAAACACTCATAAACTTACCATTAATAAATGCTCATGAAAATGGTATAATAGCTCTAAAAGTATCAAGTATCAAGTCATGTCCTATCATGTCACGTTACTTTACATATATACATACACTACACATATAATGTAATATGAATCTTAATATGGAGCACTCTTGATCTTCACTCTTATAGAGACTCTTCCACTTCCTATTCTATGGACACGTGTACATGGACAACTATGCACATTTACAATACTAAAATACTTTTCACACTTTAATAATACTTGTGTACATATTACATTGCATAAAGTAAATTATAAATTCTAATATAGAACACTCTTCCTAATATAAGGATGTACCCAAGGTGGTACATTAGCATGTACCGAATAATGTAAAATATTCCAACATATGGAGTAAGAATTTTTTAGTCGGGATAAAACTATTAAATAGCTCTCAATGTGGGTTAGGATTTTTATGCTTCTGTATCAGCTCACAAATAATGATGCTTTGAACAATATTGGAAATACCCTAGGGAAATTCATATAGAGGGGAATAACTACTAAGGATGGAAAACATGCTATATGGATATGTGTTACTATGGATATTTAAATACTTTACCATAATAAATTAATACTAAATATGAATCAAGTAAATGGGACCAATGAGTGGATTATGAAAATATTGTGTTCAGATGTGCAACTGTTATGAGATTGGACACATCAAAAAATATTACAATGTAAACAAATTAAGACAGAGAGAATTTTTTATCATGATATAAACTTCAATATGAAACAAGGAAATCATATTGTAATAGAATATTAGATTAGATGAAGGATGTTCCACTCCAAATGAAGAAGCGAAGAAATCATATCTATAACATCATATGGAAAAGGTCACCATGGTTCACTTGGATCAACTGTTATATGAAACAAAGAAGGATATAGTGGATGAGAAATTACAATCTACAAGTTCAATTTTTTAATAAAACAAAAAATAAAATTCTTTTGAGGTTATTCCTTGCACTTAGAATTATTCATAGCAAAACAAAATTATACGAGATAAATCTCACTATGGGTAGTATAAAAAAATCAAATATATTGATGAAGATGATATTCTTGGTAGGAATTAAAAGAAGAGAATAAGACCTAAGAAGAAAAAACAAAGTGAAAAATAAACTCAAGAGGATATTGATATGGGAAAAGAAAATAAAATATTACAAGTGTTAACAAGAAGTGGGGCTACACCCATAAATAAAAAATCACAATGAAAATGATATCTTGCAATATTAGGGGCAAGGATAAGACCCTTAAAAAAGAGGTATTAAGGAATTGATGGTTTGTTATAGACAACATATTTATAGATATGAAAATTGGGTAACAAATATTCTAGTAATTCACATAGTGATTTTCATCTTGCCAAAATTTAAATCGTAGAAGGTAATTAAATGATTGATAATTTGAAGTGGTACATTTATATTTTTTTTACCATTGGCGGCTCTGCTAGGGTTTGCTTGCAAGAAAACCTAGTTTCGTCATGTTGCAGGGGGGGTCGGGTTAGGGCGAGGCGGCGCTTGGGCGGGTTGGCTGCTATGGTGGACGTCTGCTGCACCGACGGGCCTCGGTGCGGGGTGGTTGCTAGGCGGGGTGGTTCCTGTTCTGGCTGGCGGCTGTGCGGTTGGGGGTGCTGTGCTGGCTGTCTTCTTTGGCCGCTGCGTGGAGTGCTTCTGCGGGTGCTGGTAGCTGTTCATATTTGGTCCCTGTTCAGGCTGGACCCCGGGCGGGTTGCTGGCATGCGGGATGGCCCCTAGACGGGGTGGTTCCCGTGCGGGCTGGCTCCTGGGTGGGCTAGTCCCTGGGCTGGGTGGATCCTGTGCGTTTGGGCCCGTTGCGGGGTGGTTCTTGTCCCTCTTCCCCTTCCCCTGCCCCCCTCCCCGGGCACTCTCTTGCCCTGCTTTTCTAGATCCCGTGTTTACTCAGGGTTCCCGTTGCTTGGTTTGCTTTTGCTTGGCAGGGTCTACGGTTTCTGGGCCCGAGTTCCTTGGTTTGGCGGGTTTTCAGCTTGCCCAAGGGCGGCTGCTGAAAGAGGGTTGGTTCTGGTTTCCTGGTTGCCACTTGGGGATCTTCATGTGCTCTTTCTTGGCCTTGGGGGGGGGCCTATTCTAGCATATGAGGCCCTTCCTCAGTTGCTCCAGGTTGCCTTTTCCTTCAGGATCTCCGTGTAGATCTGGGGTTTGTCTGGTCTTGAGGTGGACCCTCGATTTCTGTAGTCTGCCCTTTGGGCCCTAGGGGGGGCCAAACCTGCGGCCTATGTCTCCTAGGCTTCGTCTCCTCCGGGATTGGATGGGGCTGGTTGTTCTCTTGTTTGGTCGTTTCAGTGGTCTTCCGCTGCTTTCGTCTTGGCCAAGGTTCCCTTTCCAGCCCCGGGCGCTCGTGGGACAGCTTCCCTGTCCCTCCCTTGTTTTTTGCTTCCTAGCTTCGAGCCTCCTGTTGGGCAGGGGTTTGTTCCTTTGGCAGATTTCTCGCTGAGTAGGATCCTTCTCTTCCAGCTACTGCTGGTTTCCTTGCTGAGCGGGTTGTTCTGCTCCTACTATTTTTTCCCGTGGGGCGAGTTTTCCAATCCTACTGGTTTTCCCGTCGGGCGGGATTTTTCAATTATGCCGGTTTAGGGTTTGCTCCTTTTCCTTCTAGTTGGGATTTTCCAAATAATTTTGTTTTTTCCCTGAGACGGGATTTTAGGGTTTACTATTTTTTCCCGCTTAGACGGGATTTGTCAACTTCATCCCTTTTTTGGATTTTCTCACTGGGTGGGATTTGTCCTAGGGTTTGTTTTTGAACCTAGGTTTGATCTTTTGACCTGTTGTAAAAAGGTTTTGGGATCCTTTCAAAACCTGTTAAAAAAGGAAAAAAAAAAAAAAGGGCCCCGGGCCCCGGACTCCGGCCCTGGGATTAGATTCAGGCGATGGTACTTCCTTTAGCTTCGGCTTTTTCTATAAATAAGGTTTTGGGTCCCTTCTCAAAAAACCCACTGTAAATATAATGCTACTTATCAAAAAAAAAATGAGTGATATTTTATCTCTTTATAAAAGGAATACCATGGATTTGATTATGAAAACACAATACATTAGGAAGATGACAAAAATATTTGATAAGGAAATGAAGAATATATTTAGTAAAAAGGTAATTCGAATGAGGGTTAATTAAGTTGATAACAATGTAATGAGAATATTATAATATTTTATTATTTTAATGACTGACCCCTAATAAAGCCCACATATAATTTTAATATATATATATATATATATAAAGAAGGATTTCCAATGGTGTGTTGGGTCAAGTGGTGGGTTGAGTAAAGATTCACATCATAAGCAAAGGTTTCAATCCCATGTATGATACCTCATAAAATCATAAGGACACTTGTAGGTAAGGATCGATGAGGATAAATTGATCTTGGATTGATTATAACCTTATTATATATTCAAACATATGTTCATGATTTCTATGAGATTTTTTCCATAACTAAACTTAAAATTTCAATTGCTAAAGCTCATAAGTTTGAGGAATATCTTAGTCCATGTTTTTTTATACGTCCAACCATTTTAACTAATAGGTGCAGGACAAATAGTATGGACTCAAGAGTTTAACACCTTTATACATGTTTTAAATTATATAGGTGGGATAACTTATAGATCTTCAAAAATTCTTAAAAGTATCATGTAATGTATGGACCAATGACCAGGCATAATCATAGTTTAGACATAGGTCTATCATTATGTTCTTTTATGCATTGACTCGATGTTTTATTAAGATTTGAAAAAAATTATCTAGCTAAATGTGAGTGGTTATAGTCTTCAAATAAAAAATAAAATATTAAATATAAGTTTTAACTTGCAATTTATGAATTATTAACAAGTGTTTAACCTTTATATATTTAAATAAATTATCTTAAAATATTAAAAATAATTTATCAATGTAAAAAATAATTTTCAACCATTGATTTTATTGTTGAAGAAAATCATTTTAAAAAATTACCTCTAGATCCTTTCAATGTTGGTCCTTCCTAAGAACCACCTTATTAGATTGATTACTATTTTTTGAATAAGGACCCATGACCCTTTCCTAAAAACCCCTGCTAGCTACTTTTATCATTGTTTTTTTTCTTTTGTTGGAAAAAACCATTGTATTAAATAAGATATAATAGTTTATCCGATAAGGAGAGTGCAGTGGTTAGGGCATTGGTATCTATTGGGGGAGGTCCAAGGTTTGAACCATGATGTACCTATAAGGAGATAGGTTGGATGGTAGTAACTGAGTGTTTGTTAGTTAGTTTTCCCATTTTGATGTCATCGAGGGTTGGCGGTCCCCTTGAATTCATCCAACCTAGTGGGTTAGGGTTTATAGTGGCAATACCTAATGATGTTATTGATTCCCATGTGTATTCATCTATATATATATATATATATATAATAAATAAATATATATATATATATATATATATATATATATATATATATATATATATATATATATATATATATATATATATATATATATATATATATATATTTTTACAAGCAACAAAAAATAGGTGTATATGCACACCCCTAAATAGTTATTAATTGTCCATAAAAAATAGAGGTCAAACATACCTCAGACTACTAACTGATTTTATGAAATTTATCAAGAATGTGCAGATTCAACTTTGGATATTATTGCTAGTCATCACTTCTTACCTATAGAATGTGTTCTAAGCTAATGTATACGACGAGTCATATGAGTGGCCATATATAATACATTTAGTATCAAGCTCTATGTATTTGGATGAATAAATAGGCAATGCACGAAAATAGTGTAGGGATCATTCACCTAGTGCTCAATCAATTACTACAAATGGGTCACTAACTATCCATAAAAAATGGAGGTCAAACATGTCTCAAAACACTAACTATTTTTACCACATCTCCCAAATCTATGGAGACTTGTATTTTCTAGATTTCTTCTAATAATCACATGTCATATATAACATGTGTTTCGACCTAGCATAGAGGACGAGTCACCTCAATGGATGGACCTACCATATTCCATATCAAATTTTATGTATTTGGCCAAATAAATGGCTAGTGCAGGAATAATTCCTCAAGTATTAAATCAATTCCTACAAATGGGTCAACTTCATTACCACTTTGTTATCCTATACCAAAGTCTACAATAGAACAAAAAAATAATCTTGACCTTGTCAACAACACTGTAGAATAGAACAACAAAGGCATAAGGGAACTACGAATCATTTTTGGATTTCCATAAAGAAAAAAAATGCCAATTCTAAATAGGTGCCAAAATTTTAAAAACACCAAAGGGAGGAGAGAAGGGTCTCTAAGGAGAATTTATTGCCATGTGAATCATTTTGGGAGAACATGCTAGAAAAAATAAAAATTCCAATTTTATGCATCTTGAGCCTCATGGCATCCCAAAAAGAGATGAAGAAGATATTTAGATTCATGGCAGAATGGATAAAGTGGTATGGGAACCCTAATGTAGATAAGTCATTTACCAAGCATAAGGCTTTGGTGAATTAAACTCCAGGTA
Organism: Wollemia nobilis; assembly: GCA_028583015.1. Lineage (NCBI taxonomy): Eukaryota > Viridiplantae > Streptophyta > Pinopsida > Araucariales > Araucariaceae > Wollemia > Wollemia nobilis. The sequence continues at coordinate 1,206,873 of JAQPPZ010001843.1, read as the reverse complement.
AAGAAAACTTATTTTGGTTTGACATAAATAGACCAAGTTGTGTGAAAATGATGGGCACAAATATACCTAGGTGAAGATATGCACCAACAAGTATTTAGTTTTTCAATCGTGGGTAAGTATGACGATAGCCATTTGTAACCCAATCTAGCTTTATAATTTAGGGGTGTCTCTCGATATCATTGTTAGTACTTCCTCCAAGGATGCTAAGAGTGCATTGTGATCTTGTGAAGGATAGAATCAAGTACATTTTATTTAACTACCGCAAATATTTCCTTATCAATAGAGGTATGTATGAACATAAATTTGATATAATACCTTAAGCTTTAGTTGATTGGGTAAACAAGTCAATCCTTATAGAGATACCCTTTTTATATAATTTGTGTGCATGCATCTATGGGATTTGGGCAAAAGGGATTGTCTGCATAGTCAATAGGGAACAACCAAAGGTTCATAGAATTGATGGATAACTCATCCCAAATACCATTACCTTTCCACCATATCCATGATTTAATGTTTTACCAAGCCTACCAAATGCTATAAATGACAGAAGAGTTTGAAATATTGATGGGAACTTGAGCAATAAGAAGGAAGTGGAAATCCATACCTCTCCAACCTTACCATCCATAGGGATATTCTAAGATCTTCCTCTCCTTCAATAAATTTGATTATCTATTTGACACATAAGACCATGCCTTGGTATATACAATCAAGAAGGTCAAGTAGGCAAGCTTGGCTTCAATTTTTTATATGATAATTTTTAAAATTTTTGAGAGGGAACTATGGAAGGTAAATGTGATACCTAATAACCAAAATACTTCCCCATATTGTATCCATATCCACTAAAATTAAGTCAATCAATTTGGGAGGGGAGATGGAGACTGTTAGAAACAAAGTCTTTTGCCACTGGATATTGGAGCCATAGGTAAGATAAAAAGTATCTAAGCAATGATTGACATTAGTAAATAATTATTCATCCCTAGCTAATGTGAGGAAAGAGTCATCTACAAAGTGTTCATTTATTATTTGGGCTTGATTGTTAGGAAGGGAAATACCTTTAATGAGACCCAAATTGGTTTTATGAACCAAGAGATAATTGAAACCTTCAACTACAATGACATAGTGTGAGGGGAAAGAGGGAAACATTGTCTAATTAATCAAAAAGACCACTAGCCTTTGATTGAGTTCTATTGATAGTGAGTATAGTAGAGGTGTTTACAAAGATAATCTTGATTGCATAGATAAAACTATTACTGAAACCCAAGACTTTAAGCATGAAAAAAATGAAGTGATACTTAATGCAATCATAGGCTTTCTCAAAATTAATTTTGAGATAAATGGTTGGTTGGATTTTTGGACCATTCCATTCCCTTCTAGACAACCAAGATATTATCTAAAATATATTTGTTTTTTATTAAATATATTTTCTCTAGTCTAATGATGGCAAGAAGAAAATGGCACAAATATAAGGCTAAGGCTTTGATAATGATATTGTAAGAAATATTGAGAAGTGTGATTGGATGCCAATTGATGATCAACTTAGGGTCTCTAGCCTTTGGGATAAATTTGATATTACCCTTATTAATTTTTGTTCTAAGAGAAACATTTACCAAATCTTCTTGATAAACTTGGATTAGATTAGGGCCTAAAGGGCCCTAAAGAAATTTGTAAAATTCATTGGGAAAGCCATATAGCCAAGGAGATTTATCATTGGCCATTTGAGAGAGGACCTCGTGTAGATATTCAAGCAAGAGTGATTGATCATAAGCAATTCTCTGACCATCAAAAATTTTGTTAGGGATCACAAAAAGACAATCCTATGGTAAGGCAAGGACCTGCTTGTAGTGTCAGATAAAGGCTTGAATAACCTTTGGCAAGGTGGTATAGGAAAAATATTTCCTATTTAAGGTGTTTTTGGTAATGCAAATACAAGCTTAAATGTTCCACATCAGTTGGTATTAGAGATCTTGTTATGATCATCATTCAAATCCCTAAGTCTACGATCTCAAAGCCTTGTGCCCAATTTTTGTCAATGTTTAGCTCGTGTAGACTAACCTTCTGTTATGTCTAGATTAAACATTGGGCTTGCTCAAATTTGTGTGGGTCCACTTTCCTATACATTAGCAACACTACAATGAAAAGTTTTAAAAGCGTAGCTTATGTTGGCATCCATGTGTTCTCCATCATGGAAAGAAAGCCAAATTCATAGCAACTCTACATACCAATTTGCATATCAATTGATGCATCCTATGAGTTGATATTTTTTCCTTTCATCCCTCACTAACTCAGTTTGCAAATCTAGCCATGCATCCTCGCATTTACTCTTGCCACAATAATAGAAGAGTTTTCTCCCTAAGGCAAGGAGTATTTTACTTTCCAAGGATTTTCAAACTTTCAATGCATGACTTGCCAAACATATTTTGGTGTACTTTCCAACATGTCCCGTTGAATTGGTTGTAGTGAGTCCAACTCAAGGAGATTTTGACAAGATAATTCCATGTTCTTTTAGAATATATATGCTAGTGGCCCACTCTAGGATCAATTTTACTCACTATACTAGATTTTGGCTACCACATGTTTAAGAAGACATCCCTCATCACAAGTGTGTGCAAGATACAACACTTATCATTTTTTTGGTATTTGATGATGTAGTGAGCGATGGATTCAATGTATTGTCTATCTTGCTTGAACATTCAAGGTTTTTTTATCAAATCAATTACATGAATGAACTAATAGCTATTGGAGCATTCCATGCTATATATAAAGGAATTGTGGTTGCATGTTCTATGAAAATGATAGGCCGCTTTTGATGAAAAATAAGATTTTTATACTTCCTTTCTTAGGGATACAATGTATTCTTCTCACAACAAGATCCAATAATATAAAAGTGACAATGTCCAACATTTCCTTCACAAATTTGGTAGGGCAGTTCTCTACTCATTGATGTGACTTGAAATGTCACCTATCAAGGTAGTTTTTCATGTTATTTTATGGATTATTCATCTCCATAAGCACCCAAATTATATTTTGGATATTTCCTTTTATTTTTTTCTTTACAACCATTTTCCTTGTAGCCTTCTTCACCAAGGTGGGATCCTATTCTACAAAATACACACTAGCATTAGTATTAGACCATTAGTACTCATCGACTTCCTCCTTATTTCTAAGTTAGAAATAGAGTTATCACCAAACATTGCTTTCCAAACCAGGCACCTCTTGGTATCTTGAACATCATTAGTTCTTATTAGTTGGTACTTGATTTGCAGCTTCCACCAAAGCATGAATTTATGTTTGACATGTTGACTCCTCATATGACTAATTGTTCTTTGACTGTTAAAGCATTATATTCCAATTATTCTATGATGGGGAGGAATTATGACGAATAAAATATAATATAAAATATATTAATGTAATAAAAAATATGTACAAAGGTAATATATTAAAAAAATTACAAGATAATGTAATATATTACATAATGAATATGGTTTATGGCAATGTAATAAAATAATAAGGTCAGCAAGCACATATTTTTAAAATTTGACTTCTCTAGTTACAAATAACCATTAATGCTAGGTTGTTTGTTATGGCCGTTCGATCATTAATTTAGCCTCAAGTCGTATAGGAAAAATATTATCTATTTAAGGTATTTTTACAATGCAAATACAATCTTAGATATTCCACATCACAAGTTGTTGAGATACCTAAACCAATTCCTATTGGAGGAGTAGCATTGGACCAATGTATGAAATTTGTAACACATTTTCCATTAGATTTGAGAAAGGAGGACCTTGTATGGATGGCATATGATCACCATTCAATCCAACCAATGGTACCAAAAGGATGAGGAACCAAGTTCCATATCCTCCTAATATATAAAAGAAAGGTGGGATGGTGAATAAAGGAGGTATTTAGAAAGAATTATGAGGTGAACTAGCAAGGAGGGGAGGTAGAGATTACAATGGATAAAAAATGGGGGAATGATCAGAGATGATGACATTTGGAGGAGCCTCCATGAAAGGATTCGAACTAGACAAGCGAGAAAAGAAAAATAAACTTTGATTGGAAATCATAACTTTTTCAAGTCATTTCACCACTCAATTTTCTCCTTGTTGTTGATTAGACAAAGATAAAAAAGTATAATTGGAGAAGAAGAGAGAAACAAAAATTAGGGTCAAATAGCCCTTATTTATTCTTCATTAAGTACCAAGCCTCACATTCTCCTACAACCCAATGCATATGAAGAAACCCAACTTTATCATGTGCATATTTAACTATATTAAAGTCGTCACTGACAATCTAGGTGGTAGAGGAAAGGGATAAATAAATCCACCACCTAAAATCACATTTGCTTGAAACATTATTGGGAGTATAAACATTAAGAATGACAATGGGCTAACCTGCAAGCTCCAAAATAATTCAAACTACATGAGAGGTTGGATCTACTCCCCAAGTCACAAAATGAGAGTGGTAGGTATCCAACACAAAAATAATTGCTCCTCTACCAAGAGCATGAGATATGGAGTAAAATTAGTCTTGGGACTAGATAAAATGATAAGTATTATGTAGAATAAAGTTTGTTACCTCAACTTCTTGTAGGCAAAGAATGTCGATAGCACCAAATCTCAAAGAGATATATGAAATACTTTGGCTAACCAAGTACTTTCTAATCGGTTTCGTTAGAATCAATGAGCAAAACCCTCTCTATCTCCTTAGTATTAATCTTTGGAGAATGAGGAAGATGAGAAGAAGAAGAGGTAGAAATCATACTTGAGCCTACTAGAGTAGAATGTTGAAAAATATTATCTATATTATGTTAAAATTGCTGAATTGATTGCTCTATTTCTGCACTATGTGCCTATTCAACTGCATGTTGATCTTGGTCCAACTTCTTCTTACTACTGAATTATTTAGTAGCCTTCCCAATTGAATTTTTTGCTTTTATCTTGAATACTATGGGCAATGAAGAGTCAATTATTGGAGCATTATTCTATACAGGGGGACTCCAATGGAGCTAATATAACACTTTGGACAGAGGGACTTGGAGGTTTATAAGGAGCTACAATAGTGAACCTAAAAGGATAAGAGATTTGAGTATAATATACCTATCTCTTGTTATCTCCTATACATAAGCTTCTGCCCCCAAGGCTAAATGCTTTGGTCTCTTTATTGCCTTTATGTCCTCTGAAGGTCTTGATTCATCATTTCCAAGTATAAACATTCCATGAAAGACACTTCATTTGAAATGCTCAAGGAGCAAATCCCTCTCTATTTCCTTAGTATTGTCAAATTCTATGAGAGAATCAAATGCATTTGAGATAAAACAATGATGATTCTTACTTATGAAGTCAACTTATCTTCTCTTTTCCAAAGGATATTTTGTACGCTTTGTAATAGGACTCTACGATGAAGAGTCACCCCTATGGGTAGGCCACTTTGAATGCTAAAAGCGAGGAGGAAGGGGATATTATAGAAGGGGTGATGGTAGATGGTGGGGAGATAGTAGGGTTATCACCATGAGGCTATGAGGGGATTTGAATGATAACTATAGAGGTGGAGCTAGGAGCGATAAGGGCGGGGGGGACGAGAAGGAGGCACAATTGAAGCAATGGGAGGTGAGGGTTTGTGTAAGGGTCTTGTGAACACTGAGATATGAGTATTTTTATTACTATTTTTGTTTACCATTATTGTCCATTCTTCTAACCCATTGATATCTGCTAGAATTAATGCAGGTGCAAAAGTAGCCATTTGTTTTCTATGAGCTATCGACTCACATCTATAATATGTATTTAGAATGTTAATATAAACCATCCTTTGCTAGAAATAGATGTCTTTGACTTAGATGCCAATCATTTCTTTTTGGTCCTTAGAAAGGTCAACCTCAACACAAAAACACTTGTGAGGATGAATGATATAATTTTTGTTGTTCCATGCAAACAAGTGTGTCAATAGGGACACCTAGTTGTTACAAAAAAGGTCATAACAAAAGAGGGAGATAAAAGAATTCTATCCACATTAGCACTTTCAATGAGACATCCACAAAGACAATAAAATTACAATGTCAAGGTTGAATAACTAAAACAATATTCTTAATGTACTAAGGGTTTCAATTCATGATAGGTTGAAGATCAATAAATTAAAAAAAAAAAAAAACTTATGTTCCACTTTAAAACCATGAAAATATCAAGCAATTTTGATCCACTAACAAATAAAAATATATACTTTTAAAGTGTGTTGTTCAAGTCATCTCCATACATTATCAAAATCTTACATAAAAGACACAATATCAAAAATGAAAACAGTATCTTATATCAAAATCTTACATAAAAGACACAATATCAAAAATGAAAACAGTATCTTATAGTATACTTTGGAGTTTCTGCATACGATCTAACATATAGTTGAAGCCATGACACTATGCGGCATCATCCAAAAATAGATATCATCACACGCTATATCTAAATATAACTCCAACCTTTGAAAGTATGGATAGACTCTGCGTACACATCATCTTTTCAATATGGTCATTACTCCGTAATCAATAGTATTTTCATTGTACAATCGTCGCCTTCTAACACGCCCTATGCGGGTTTTCAGTTAGCCTTAGCCGTGGAATAAGCACGTGTCTGTTCCCTTCTAATACGCGTAAAAACGATGGCCTTTCAACTCTAGCGAAGAACATTATAAAAGTGTAAAGGTTAGGTAAATAATTTTGGAGAGAATTGAATTTATAATATAACATACAGCTCCTCGTTTGAACTTTGGATCATTCAAAAAAGAACCAAGGACCAAGACCTTATGTTGTGTTCAGGGCTGGGCATCTTTGAATCTCTATGACCTCTTATGGTAAGGGGAGAGCTGAACTTATGAGTAGGAAATTTAACACACAGCCCCTATGGGCATCCTTGAATCTCCATGATTTGAACCTTGGACCTCCTGAAGAAGAGCCAAAGCCCTCTGTCTCCTAGAAAAAAAATAAAATAAATATTAACATCTATATCAATACACTTTACTATTTGTTCCTTTGTAAATATAAATATAAATAGTAACACCATTGAATGCTGCTTTTGTAAATTTATATTAACAACCTAGATATCAGATCAATACACTTAACTATTTGTTCCTTTGACTTTATTTATATATATATATATATATATATGGAAATCAATAAGACTATTAGATGCTTTCTTTATAAACTTTAACTCCAACCAACACTTAACTATTTGTTCCTTTGACTTTATTTATATATATATATATATATATATGGAAATCAATAAGACTATTAGATGCTTTCTTTATAAACTTTAACTCCAACCAACACACTTGATCGCCGTCTTATAAGTATATTGTGATTTAAACTTTAAACTTTCTAAAAACCAAAATTTTAAAATAAAACAAAATTTTAAATTTTACTACACAAATATTTTATTATAAAAAAAAATGATTTAAGAGGAACAACTATTAAAAAAAAACGATGTTTCCCACTTGCGACCTAGCAATCCGTAATCCGGCCCCCACCCACATCATCTATCATGTGCATAGTGAATACCAACCGAACCGCACAAGGACACATGATAAACTGGACCGTGCGGCTAGCCAAAAAACATCATTTCTTATACATGTTCACAATTTGGCCTAAGGGGAAAGGAGAATCTGCCCTGGAGTGCTCCAAACTGCAGCGCTCTGGGGCAAATTTACACTTAGAAACTTTTGGCCACTTTCACCTTTTCTTCTTCTGCCTGGAATTTGCCCTAAAGCGCTCCAGGCTGGCCAAATCAATTCAAATGACCAACCAGATTTTACAATTTTATCCTGAAGAAGAAATACCTCAAATAAATCATGAGAATTAGCTCAGGTCTCCATATAAATTGGACACAACTACAAATTTCCTAGAGTAAATATTTGAGAATTAGCTCAGGTCTCCATATAAATTGGACACAACTACAGATTTACTAGGGTAGTAAATATTTAAAAAAATTAAATATTTAAATTAAGAGAGGGGTAGTAATGTTTTTTTAAATTTTGAAATTTCCTAGGGTTATTTAAAAAAAAGAAGAATATGAAAGAAAAAAAAATGAAAATAGACTATAGTGAATATTTTTTAAAATTAAGAGAGGGGGTAGCAAATGTTTTTTAAAAAGGTGCATTTTGTGAGAGAGCGTGCGGTCTCCTATGCTAAAGTTCTATAATACTAATGCTTAAATTGACACCTCTTTTTTAAAACCTTATGAAAAAATATCTTGCATCTGTTCCTCAACCACATTATACGAATTTTGGAATCCGCCAGCGGTTATTCCACCGCTTTGCTCAAATGCTCAACGCTGGCTGTCCTTGTCCATCTTCTTTTTAGTGGCCTTTTTTCTCAAGCTTTGCTGTATTTTAAAGTCCTGCAAGTTGATTTTTCTACTTTTATCTGTCTCATCTTCCTCCGTTTCATTCATTCCAGAAACTCCTGAAAGGCTTGGTCTCATGCGCTCCTTTCTCAGATTCATCTCCAAATAACTGGGGTTAGTCTTTTTTGAGTTTTCACGGACGGTCGTGCTAAGGATAGCGGGGAATAACATTAGTCACCAGGTAAAAGATATTTTAAATAACTTTTCTTCACAAGTATGTAGGTGCCTATTAAAGGGTATGTCTTTGGGCTTGTTCATTCAGTGTGTTATGTTTGTTTAAATGATCCATGTGATATGGATATATACTTTACCAGTCAATGGTTGCAGGTGCGGCATCTTCAGGATTCACTCCTCAATGCTATAAATGGGTGCTCTGCCCCACCCTACTGCATCACTGAGAGCCCTATAGATTTTGGTACGTCTGGTCAAGTATTTCTTCATGCCTTAGCTAAATCTGTGGGTACTGATAAAGGGAAGGGGACTGCTGTATTTGGTATGTGGGTTTGAGTACATTGATTTCAGGGCTATTTGTTTGTTGTTTTAGCGATTGCTATCACTAGAAATGTACAAAGATGGGAAACAATGGAATCTGCATAGATCATGTCCCATTGTAAACCCTAATGAACTGTCCCTTTGAAGAGCAATACCGTATGTCATTTGATGTTGTGGGATCAGTTATATGTTGCCATAAATGTTACAAGTTAATTGAGAGTGAAAATCTGTGTGAGAAGATTATTAACAGGAAGGTACTTTTTCATGGCCGTTTTCTTGTTTAGCTGGAGAGAATCTTGATGATGCTGCATCAGCAATGAATGGCTAAAACAGAGAGGCTGCTTGTTGGCGAGCTGCATACGAGAGTGGATATATATCCCACAAGAGGTAACTATTCCATACTGTTCTTGAAGTTTCTTTTTTTTGGGAACTGATTGTAGATTGGCTGCATTTCTGATGACTAGTAGTATGCTTTTACTGGGAAAAACACGTTACCTCCTTGTTTTTTAATGAATTTTTAGGGGTACAAGAATAAACACAGCAAAAAAAACGCCCTTTTTCAGGACATGAATCGCCACTGTTTTTCAGGACATGTTAATAGAGTTTGGTGTATAATTGTTCTTTAATACCAAAGAGGACTAGTTCTTCGTTGTTATTCCATGACGACGAAAGGAACGTCTCACGGTTTCGAACCACATTCTACTGTTAGGGTAACCGTCTTATCACATCATTTTCCAAACAGTGTAGTTCTTACTGCTGTTTCCACATCGTTTTCCAAACAGTATAGTTCTTGCTGCTGTTTCTTTTTCTTTTTTAAAAAAGTAACAAGAAGCGGGTGCTATAATTAGGCTACACTTTTTAGATGCATAATAACAATAACATAAAACTTCCTTTTTATGACTCGAAATCAAATCATTCAAAAAAAACATCAACTAGATACTATTGGGGATACTATTGGATTTTCTCCCCTTCTTTTGGATTATAAGGAAGGACTAGGGTTGGGGATCTTCTTTGAAGAGACTAATTCTGATATAGTTTATCAGCTATTATCTGGTACGTCTGTCTGTTAACGTAAAACATGTTCATCGACTATAATTTCAACTTTCACTTTTTGCTTACAAATTAAATGGCCATACAAAGTCGGGTGCATTGCACGGAGGTTTATTTTGATATTTAGGCCTTGATCTGTCCAGAGAACAGGCAGGTGTTATTATTTTCATTTTATTAAGACTCTTAAGGCGTGGGAACTTATTTCATAGCCATATCTTCTTCGTCTTCTCCATGTTTATCCCAGACGCATTGCCTGCATAGGTATCTAATTTCCTGGCTAATCTTTTCTCGTGTTTTAAAAAATAAATTTTTAAAAAGTGGATTAATAAATGTTAACGTTGCTGGCTTTTTGAAGGCCTTCTCACCCTATAACATGACATTGTATTTCGTTGTATTTGTAGCAGTTGGTAGGGGCAGCATCATCTAACCAGTAATCTTACTTAGAAGGATCACGATGCCAAGGTCAGCATTTCTACTTCGAAACGCTCACTTTACCGTTAACAAAAATTAAAATTTGTATAAGAGGGGAGTACTTTGTTAAATGTGTGTTTTGGTGCATGAATTCTAGTAAAAATTTATAAGAATGATATAGTGTTACTCTCTTAATGTTATTATTACCATATTTGGCAAGTATTAATAAAATCACAATATGCAGTATTAATAAGTTCAACGGCTAATTGCGTTTATCTTCGTTTTATATTCTAATATTTTATCTAAAATTATTATTTTTTAATAGAAAGTTGTAATTGTTTTTTAAAAAATTACTAACATGAGCTTAACAGAGAAGACCCATACTCCTCCCTAAAAAGAGACATTTCAATATACAGTAAGTTGGGGGAGATTATATTAATTGGAGATTTCAATGCAAGGACATCAAATAAGCAAGCTAACATTCTAGAAGGTAACGAAGATATTCAAATTAATCCTCTTTTGATGCGAGAAGAGGAAAATCAACAGTGGACCAGGACTTCAGAAGATGAGCATGGGGCTATCACGCAATATGGAGAAGAGTTGTTAGGTCTTTGCAGCATATACAATTTGATTATTTGCAATGGGATGAACAAATGGAAAAATTCAGAAAAGTATACATGCAAAACATATAAGGGGACAAAGTGTAATAGACTATGTAATATGCTCACAGAATTACATACCAAAAATAGAGGAGCTAGAAGTGGAAGATTCTCCAGTGGAACTTAAGTCAGATTACAACCTAATTGTTATGAAACTTTCGAATGCATGGAGACAAACCAAGGGAAAAACACTTGCAAGGCAATCAAAATAAGTTGTAGAATTGAAATTATCGTATGTTTATTACATACTAGCCATATAATTATATAACAATAGTCTTAAAATATAAATTTTTTGTTTTTTTTTTTCTTAAAATTAAAAAATAATTAATCAAGTTAATATCATTTGATTAAAAATTATAATTATTATTTATAAAATATATAATAATATGTTTTGATTTATATTACTATTCATTTTTTTGTAATATTATATAAATTATCATACAATTAACTTTAAAAAATATATTAAATTTATTATTAATTTCTTTAAGTTTATATAGTTGAGATTATTTGTCCTTTAGGAAAGAAGACCCATGATCAAGTTTTAAAGAAAAATTAAAAGTATTATATTACTAGTTTTGTTTGGTTGAGCAAACTTATGAATGTTTTACACCTCCAAAATAAGAGGCATGAGTTTTAATTTGGAAAAAAGACTAGATCTTTATGCATACTTTCATGGGTGATTAAACATATATTAGAAAGGTGTAGGATTATATACTATATATAATTTCATAGGTGAATTAACATATATAGAATGCTCAACTAATTTCTATTCTTTAAAAGATAAATAATCAAAGAATTAAAAAATTATATTCTCTTATAATAAGATATTCTAATAAACTTTAATTTGAAAATTTATAGATATATCCTCCTTGAAAGTCTTGAGTTAATGCCATTGATAATAAATTCAACTTATTATCAAGGTAAACATTTTTTAAATTCAAATATGAAATATTTATTTTCAAATCACAAAAAGGTGTATATTATTTTCTCTTAAATGAATGTTTATAAAATTATATATTAGTCAATAGATTATATTTGAAGTGGATTAATATTTAATTATTATTTTTTATATCAATTAATTTGTATCTTTGATTTTAATTTGTGTTTGATAATTTTTTTAGTTTAGAAAGAGTTCAATCGTATAATTTTTAAAATTAGATATTTAAAATGTATATAACTAATAAACCAATAAGAAACTTGTAGATCTGAAACCTTTCACATGCACATGAAGGATCCATTGGAACCCTTGCTTCCCTTCTTAGGGTCTCTTTCCAAAGGAGGCCCCGAAGATTTGAGAATCGTCAATGTGAGTAGGATATACCTCATGTATTAAAAAGGTTGTTGTGTAGTGTGTTGACACCCAAGTTTGTATGGTGTTTAATGAGTTAATTCAACAAAAAACTTAAGGTTTTGAATCTCCAATACGACTCTTTATCATGCCTTCACAAGATATAATTTATGGTAACTTAAAAATAAAATCATCTAAAATATTTGCTAAATGCAATCACACAAAAATACAAGAAGGTACCAAGCAGTAGCATTACTTGAACAAAAAATTGAGCAGATTCACCATAGGTTGACAAATTTACTATTGGTTTTTTTGCAAGTGGCTGATATTATTTAAACTTGTAGGATTTACACCAAAAAAATAGTTTAGCTTGATTTAAGGGGTTTGTTTGATTGTAGTGAGATGATAGGATATCTTCCTAGATAATCAAACCCCTTATCAAAACAAGTTTTATTGTGGAACCTGAACCTTTGGAATGTAAGTAGATGATTACAAAATTTCCACATCTTGGTAAATTTACCACTAGAGTTTTTGATAGGAAGTTGTAAATTTGTTGTGTAATACCAAAGAGACAAATTCACCAATGGCCATAGAAAGTGGTGATTTTGTCCTATAATAGAGGCCAACTAAATTTTGGGTAAAACATTTGGGTTAATTGGATTAAAATAAATTCAAATTAGAGAAAGAGAGTGAAAAATGTAATTCATAGGGACTACAACATGGAGATTTAAAATGTTTTAGAGAGAATTTTAATAATTTTCCTTATGGAAGGGGATGGATAGAATGAAGAATGATGTAAAATAACTATTGGATGCTTGGGTATGCAACTAAATGAGAATGTTGTTGGAGTATATTACATTATTTGATACATGCTAATCTACTTTCATGGTACCTTCAAGGTACATCTTGTAAATATTAGGTTAGGGTTGAGTCTTAGTTTAGAGTGTGAGTAATATTTAATATAATGATGTAATGTGCAAGAAATGTACAAGTCTTATGTAAGTGTGTATATGCAAGAAATGCACAAGTGTCACATGAGTAAAAGTGCAAGTGTACTGTAAGTTTATGTGTACAAGTGTCTTATATGTAAGTTTGCACAAGTATCATTAGATTAGAGCGTTCTAAGTGAATAGTCATGTCTAGGTGTCCATACAAGATAGAGTCATGTGTATGCAAGTGTCAAGTAGAGAAGCCAAGAGTCATGACACTTGGCATATGGAAAGAAAAGTATCCAAAGAGTCATTCTACTATGGCTATATAGAACTCCATAGACAAGCATTGTATGCATTCAATAAGTCATACAATTTCCAAGAGTAGAGAGTAGTGCTATATATGTAAGAGAAAGAGGAGCAATAAATATTGCATACATTTTGATCAATTATTATTGTAAGTTGTGCTACATGCTTTATACATGTATGATTTAGGCTATTAAATTTGTATTGCTATTTATTAATGAATGTTAGTTGATATATTATAAGCCTTGATTTATATATTAATTTTCTCATATTATCCTACTTACATCATTAAATTGATCTTATTATTTTTTGACTATCTAATATTTGATCCTATGAGTTTTTATATTAATATTAAGGCTTAAAAGACCATCATTGGTATTAGAGTTATTACAAGTAGTTTCTTGCATAGGTTAAATTTATTTAGCTACATTCAAAATCATTTTTTTCTAGTTTGATAAAATTAGTTTAGAGTTTGTCTACTTTAAAGGGAGATAAACCTCAGCTCTATTGTAATGTTAGAGTAAGTAGAGGCTAGAGTCTTTCCCTTAGTTGTAGAATAACTAGTGAAGACTATAACTCATCTATAGAGTCTTTCCATAGTTATAACTAGTGAAAATAAGGACTCATCTATTGGAGGGTGAATCAACATTAAGATAGTGTATCATTTAGGGATATAGCCAAACCTTGTTATTAGAATCATTTTTGGGACATAGATATTCCTTGACACTAATTTATATCAAAGAAGGAAGTTGAAGGATTTGGTACAATCAAGTCATCTTGATTTTTATTGAAGCATAAAATAAATTCAATGTCACCTTAAGATCATTTGAGTTCTTAGGTGTGATTTAAGACATTGCTGAAGATAAAGATATAACAGATATTGATCATTAGAAGAGTGAGAAGCTTATTACAATGGATAGAAAATAATTTCATCTTCAAATTGAAGAGTAAATAGAAAATAAGAAGAATCTATCAAGTACTAATATATCTATCTGAATGTAAAATTTCATCAAGTGGAGATTAATTAAAGTTGCATGACATTAAATATTCTAGTCTTAAATATAGACCTTGACATAAGATGTAGAAGATTTAGGTCTTGAAGATAGACCTTAACATAAGAGATAAAATATTCAGGTCTTAAAGATAAACCATAACATAAGAGGTAAAAGATTCAAAACTTGAATACGGACCTTGACATAAGATGTAGAAGATTCAGGTCTTGAAGATAGACCTTGATATATAAGGAAGAAGTTTAAGGTATTGAAGACAAACCTTGATATAATCAAGATTAAAAATATTTTAGTTCATACCCTAACATTGCCAGTAAAAAGAATAAAGAAAAGGAGCAACAAAGAAGATAGAAGAATCAAAATACTTCTATATTCTATAAAATAGAAGGCCCAATATTCATAAGAATAATAGGTCTTGAAGAGATTCTTAGATGTATGAAATTTTTTAGAATAATATAAGTTAAATATCTTGAGAAAATGACTTGAAATAAAATAGCCATTAGAGAGCATCAAGTAAAGCTTATGGGTCCTTAGTAAAGGACCATGTTAGAATACAAAGGATACATTTGAGTGAAGCATAAAATAGAGGATAAGTACCATCACAACAAGGATAATAAGGATAAGTTAAACAACCAAAAAATATATGTATATACAAGCATTAGAGCAGAGAAGCTAAGTGGATATCTATCAAAAATAACAACATCATGAGTAACTATTATAGTAAAGCATAGCCGCAAGAGTCATTATCATGCCCAAGGAAAGACGTTAAGAAAATATCTCAATAAGTCTTAAGGAGCTTGAGAATATTCCAAGCTCGTATAAAAGAACTCAAAAAGGTCCCAAACATACCTAAGAGGTTGAGTAAATCACAAGCAGACTAGAATTCATTTGAGGAATAGTGCACAAAGAGCATCTTAGCATCCAAACCACCTAATGAGCAATGTATCATCCAAATTTTACCCAAGGAGCAGCACATTGATAAGCAAACACAAGGAACGTCATAGCTCAACACCTAAAATTATCCAAGGAATAGCACATCATCTCTAGTTTTATTAGAAGGTATACCAAATGTTCAACAAGGAGATACCAATCAATAGATTAAATGTTGGAAGTTGTAGAAGGAAAGTAATGTAAGGTTGGTAGTTGGAAGACGCGTAACGTAAGGTTGGCCAAATTGAATGTTGAAAAGGGAGTAATAGTCATTCGCATAATTTGAAATTTGTAACAGAAGAATTTCTTTAATGCTTTCCTTAATTCTTATCTGGTGTAGTCTCACTTGAAGAAGAATTTAATATGTGCCATATGTGCGCAACCTATCTAGAAATTAATCATTAGTAACATATTTCAAAGGTTTGATGTTGGTAACATATGGTAAAAGAGATTAAATCCAGAATGCATGAGATTGTTTACAACTCGTCTTTGTAGTATTGAACAAAGATAGGGCACACAGGTATTATTCAGAGGTAAACTCAAGTAAATTAGGGTTATTTAATTTATGCCATAAGAGTGATAAGGTAGTTTTTTATTGAGGTTTGAATATTTTATGAAAGCTTATTTTGGAGTGATAATATTAGGAATTTTAGGAGTGATAAGGTTTATTTAAAGAATTTTAGTTCTTAGATAAATTGAAGTTAATTTTAAAACTTAGTTTATTTTAAAAATTGGAGTTATATGGTTTATAATAGTTTTTTTTTAATTTATTTAAATATATTTTAAAATAAAATATTATTGTATTTTTAGTTATTTGGGAGTCAAGAGTTCTACTTTAAACCTAGGAAAATTAAATTTGAAAAATTCATTAGTTCTTAGGTTCTAAAAACTAGGGAGACAAGGATTTCTACTCAATAGGATTTAATTTAGAAACTTTAAATTATTTAAACATAGGGAGTTATAATATTATCAACTTAAATGGATAAGTTATCAAGAGGAACTTTTCAATGTAGAAGATATTATCAAAGTATAAAATCATATTCTTCAAAATAAAAAGTTCAAGAACAAGGTTCATTTGATGAGAAACATCACATTCTTCAAAACTCTTTCCAACAATGTAAAATAGTCTCAAACAAATCCAATTAAGTGATTCAAACATAAAAGGATCTTTGGTATATAGACTTAAGGCTAGTCATCATATAACTGGTAATTTGCAATGGTTTAATTTCTCGAAAGTCAAAGATAGTTTCTATTTGAATATTTGTAATGATAAAAGATATCTAGTTCATGGAAGTGGTAATGTAACACCTAGTGCACCATTTTCAGATTTTATACTGAAATATGGCATGTATGTTCCATGATAGTAAACCAATCTCATTTTAGTTACTAAATTGGTTGAAAGTAGAAGATCAATTGAGTTCAAATATATAAATAAGAAAAATAAATGTATTATCAAAAATTAAAATATAACAAAGTCTATAGGATCAATTAAGAATATAATATATGCTTTTGATTAAATTAGTTTTTATCAAGAGCTTATATTATTTCAAGATAGGGTTATGCACAGTGGTGAATATTCACAAATTGAGCAATTGTTAGGATTTCCAAAATTAGAAATTGGTGAGTATGAGGATCCTCGATGTTGGTCCATTCGTGTGAAATTTTTCAGACTAATTTTTTATTAAGGTCAATCTGCCACAATATATATCCAAATATATGCATATTTATACTCATTGGAAAGAATTGTTTGAGCCTGATATAACGGTGGTGTTTTCATGAAGTTATAAGGTGATTTAATATGTCAAAATATACCCCAAAGATGACATTACTATTTAGTGCTTCAAATGCCCCAAATTTTGGTTTGAATATATTGCTTTTATTTTCTTAGGATTCACATTGATTTCTATTTGGATTCACCTTTTTTTATAATTACATTTTGAGTCCAACCCATTATGCGTAACCCTGTTTCAAGATAACATTATTGAATGTTTTGAAAGATGAAACATAGAAAATGGGATTCAAGAACCTTTATTTTAATGAAAGCATTGGGTGAATCTAAATTTTAATATGGTGAAACAAATGTGAGGACAACTAAAGATCATATGCATCAGAAGATGAAGAATTAAGACCATGATTGAAGACTATAATATTAAATAAACAAAAAATATAATAAAGGGAGGTGTTAGAGTATATTACATCATTTGGAACATGCTAATGTACCCCCATGGTACCTTCATGGTACATCTTGTATATATTAAATTAGGGTTGAGTCTTCATTTAGAATGTCAATAATATTTTATGTAATGTTGTAATGTGTAAGAAATTCACAAGTGTTATGTAAGTGTGTATGTGAATGAAATGCACAAGTGTTATGTGAGTAAGTGTGCAAGTGCAATATGATTTTATATGAACAAGTGTCCTTATATTAGAGTACGCCAAGTGAAGAGTCATGTATAGGTGTGCATACAAGATAGAGTCATGTGTATGCAAGTGTCAAGTAGAGAAGCCAAGAGTCATGAGACTTGGCATATGGAAAGGAATAATTAAGTATCCAAAAAGTCATTCTACTATGGCTATATAAAACTCCATAGACAAGCACTAGATGCATTTAATAAGTCATACAATTATCAAGAGTAGAGAGTCAAGTGCTATATTTGTAAGAGAAATAGGAGCAATAAAGATTACATACATTTTGTGCAATTAATATTGTAAGTTATGTTATATGCTTTATACATGTATGATTCAAACTATTACATTCATATTGCTATTTATTAATGAATGTTAGTTGATATATTATAAACCTTGATTTACATATTAATTTTCTCATATTATCCTACTTACATCATTATCTTGATCTTACTATTTTGTGGCTATCTAATATTTGATCCTATGGAATTTATCCTATGAGTTTTTATCTTAATATTAAGGCTTTAAAAGCCATCAAATTTGAAGGTGCTTTGACACTTGAAATGGAAGCTAAGTTACCTAAAAATAAGGTTAGAGACTACAAAACCTATATGAAGGAAAATGAAATGAGGTAAAGGGGAAGACTATGTTATATAATAGAGTTTTGAACCATTATTGTTCAAAAATTACAGGAGAGGATTCAATGCTAGCTTACATAAAATAAGGGGCAAGGAGTGCATGCAATGTGGAATGGAAATACAAATAAGTTGTTTTCTAGTTTGCAATAATTTCAATGTGATATTAAAGAGCATGGAATAACATGTAAATAGAAAGCTTATTTAGAATGCATGGAAATGAAAAGATGTAAATATGAGATTAAATGTAGAAAATAAGCATATGAATTTGTAAATGCAATGGGAATGAGTATGAAAATTTAAAAAATAGATAATAAGCTTACAAGTAGATATGAGTTAGATAAAATGGACATAATTATTTGTAAAGTGATAAATATTAGGGACTAGGATGCATAGATGAAAGAAGAAATGATATTAGTATGCAAAAATTAAAGAGAAATGCTTATAAATGAAATAAGCTTGCTATAAATAGAGAAATATAAATACAAATAAGCATTAAATGGATGCAAAAATGTACTATAAATGTTAAATAAATCAGGAAATAAAGTTTATTGATTTCCAATACAAAATCCAATTTAGCAAGACCAAAACAAAAGGGAAAATGCACAAAATAAAGATAAAAAATATGGAAAGAGAGAGGTGCTATGAAAATTTACAATCCTACAAAATTATCCTCCTCAGTAAAATATTATTCTCTTGTCCCAACTCTCCTTGCCTTGCTTTACTTGCTTCAATGCTTTTTGAGAGTGCTCCAAGTGAGAAAATGAGAGTATACAAATGTGAGAGAGAGCAAAAAAAATTGGTAGAGTATTGCTAGTTTAGAATTTCTTGTTGACTGCTTATCCCAAGTGCAACATTAATAGATTTTTGGAGGAGGGATTGAGAGGGAAATTTAGGTTGAAGATGCCATTAAGGAACAAGACCAAATTTTAAATTATAGACCCGGTTCATGGCTAGAGCATGCAAGATCAAAGGAGGTAGCGGAATGAAAGAATCCACATACCTCTAGCTTGTGCTGAAGAATCCTAGCCATTTTGGGAAAAAACCATTGGTATTTTTTTTCCAACTTGGAAATTTTTGTTAATGGTTACCTTGACCAGTAAAACGACTAAAAAATAACTTTTGTGAAAAATATCACATGATAGTAAAATCACCATTGGTGTTTTTTTCATGAGGTGGTGAATTTGAGAAAGGCTAAAAATAATGTATAAATTGTTTGGATTGAGCTTATTGAATGTTTATTAATGCTTGGTATGATGTTTGATATGTTTTCTTAGGTAGTGTGTGAAAATTGTGTTTCTACAAAACTATATGGTCAAGAGTTTGAGATTATTATATATTACTTAATTTTTTAAAAATATTAATCAAATTTCATTCATTTATAATGAGATGTGGGTTTGTATATAATAGCTTAGTTACCACTTGTAATCCTATAATCTTATTATAGCCTACATTATCTGGATAAACTCATGAGGTCTTCCTTCACCAAGTTATTATATCTTCTCCTCAATGTTGAGAAACTAGTCTGATTTATGTGATTGTTTAGAGAGTTTGATTTTCCTCTTCCAAACCTTGTATAGTCTATTCTAAACTCTTTTCTTGACTCTAATAAAAACCATTTTTCATATTTCTATAAATTTGGAAGTCTTATAGAAATTTACAACATAAATACAAGAATCTCTCTTTTAATAACTCTAAATATGAGAATTAATGAATGATTGGTGGATATTGTGACAATTACATCTCCAAAATTAAGTGAGCATATTATTGGAGAATCTATAAGAGACTTTCTTTGATGAACTCCTCTCCCAATTTGAATACATTTTCAAATAAGAAATATTTTTCTATATATAGGAAGACAAGAAATATTACTAAATACACATTGACCAATATACTTTTGTGTTAAAATTCGATTATAGATAATATAGAGCCAAATACCCCTACATAGTTTCATAAATGAACAATGAAAAGTAAGTGAGTGATTCATAACATTTGGATGGGACCAGATAACACATGAGGACACATTTAAGGTCAAAATTAGATGAGAAACATTCATAGCAACAAACTAGAAATTGAAGAATATTGTATTTTTACAATAAAATTTGAGTTGGCCTAATGATAAAGGTTTTGGAAATCCAAAGTGCTTTACTAATCAAAGTATATTTAGTTAATTCTTGAGTAATAAAATTTTCTCCTTCAGCAACAGGAATGAGTGAGCTGAGTTTTAGCGGGTGCGACGGGAGTGAGGGTTTGAATTTTTTGGGCAGGAATCTCAGCCAAGGCAGTAGAGGTAGAGTAGGTACAGAAGTGGTAAATGGCCACCTCAAGAATGGATCAAGTGAGGATCCAGAGGAAGGTAGTCAGGCTACGACAGATTTGGAGGCAGGCATCACACGGGGACCCGACCCTCCTCAGAAAGACCCCGATAAAAAATATACGAAGTACAATATGGGGCCCAAGAAGTGGTTGTCTTTTTCTGAGACTCTTAGAAGAAAAAGAAAGGAGGTTCTCTCTCTTTCACCCCTAGTTCCAGTAAAAAATAAAATTTCAGCCTCGACAAGTTCCATGAGCCTTTTTCTTTTAATGGAAGAATTCTCCCTGGTAGGCAAGTTTTTGGGAGGTAGGCCAGACATGGAGACTATCATGGCTTGGGAAATGGGTAAATGGTGACTGGTAGGCAGCTTGGAGTTGGCAGCTCTAACTTGAGGGTTCTTCATTATACATTTTAACAATATGGAGGATGCTAACCGCATTTTAACAAGAGGTCCTTGGTTTCTAGGCAAAATGAGCCTTTTTCTTAGACAATGGGGTGAAGATTTTGATCGTGAAAAGCAAAATATTAACATTGCACTTATATGGGTTCATCTCTCGACTCTACCTACCTAGTTCTTCAATGAATATTAGCTGCAAGGCATAGCTAGAACTATAGGGGACCTAATCTCCATTGACCATGCGACCTTAGCCAAGACAAGGATGACTCATGCATGAATCTATGTAAATACTAATTTGAATAATGCATTACCAAGGTTTGTGGAGCTAGAGTATGGATAATACTATAGAAAATAGTTGATAGAATACGATAACAGACTGACATTCTATGCAGAATGTAAAAATCAAGGACATCTATGCAATCAGTGCCCTAACCTGGAAATGAATAGAGAAAATCAGAAGCAGGGAATGCTAGACAGAGGAAATTTTAGGAGTTTCCCTGGTAGAGGCGATTGCAATCAGGTAAACTATGTCTACCAAAAAAAAAATAGAGGGTGCAGGGTCCCAACAAGACAAAGGAAAAAAATAGGCTGTTGGAAACCAAAATACTCAGGTAAGTTCCAATCGTCTAGTTTCAAATAAATTTTCAATTCTATCCAATATGGGAGTAGGAGGATTATCAGAAGACATGGAAGCCCAACATCTTCAGGCTAACCTTTCTGACTCTCTCGAATCCCCATCCAAGTCAAGATCCTCAAACCCTAATGCTGAAATTATCGTAAGCCCCGTGGGCATCACAAATCCAAACCCTAATGCACGATATCTAGAATCCACATCCAAGTAAGGATCCTTAAACACCAATGCTAGAAATACTTCAAGCCCAGTGGGCATCTCAAAGACAAACCCTAATGTTGAAGAACTTAGAAAGAAAGTTGAGGCATTGGAAAATAAAAAATCTCATCTCCCTAACATCATCACTAGGAGTGAAGTGAATCCTATTGAGGGGCCATCCCGCAGACCAGGGGAATACAAGAAAAAATGAGAAGATTTGGATGTATTGGTGGAGATATGTGAAACTCTTCATACTGAGAAATATGACAATCCAGTTTTGCAAAAAATTACCTCCCCTCAGTTTAGTCCTAAACAAACCAAGAGCACTATGAAGTCTCCTATAGATTTTGGTAGTGAAAAAAGAAGAGGGAGAATATCAAATGCTGAGCATCAAAAAATTAAAACTAATAATGACATTGCCAATGGAAAACAAAGAACCTTGTTTCAACAGGTTATTTCGGGTTCTAAAGACAAAAAATTAGGAAAACCCCCTCAAGGGAGGGGGAGAGGAAGAAATCCCAAACAATCTAAATGAAGTTCCTCTCATGGAACGTGAGAGGCCTCAATGACCTACCCAAACACAGGGAAGTCAGTGCAATAAGAAATCAAGTGAATCCAACTATTATCATGTTGCAAGAAACAAAAACTGATGAGATTCAGTAAAAAAATAGCAAAAAAAATCTGAAATCAAGGGGAGATGGTTTGCAAATCAGCCAGAGGAGCATCTGGAGGCCTTATGACTTTGTGGGATCCCCGGATAGTAGAAGGCACCATTATTCAAAAATATGACAGGGTTCTTAGCATTTTATTTAAGGAAATAAATAGCAATAGGTCGTGGATCCTTTCAAATATTTATGCCCTAACTTGAATTTAAGGGAGAGCTCTTCTGTGGGAGTACTTAGGTAATATGAGTGAAATATTCCATAATATCCCTTGGATTCTAGTTGGGGATTTTAAAACTGCTCTTTACACTTCAGACAAAATGGGTGGAAATGGACCACATATCAGGAGCATGGATGAGTTCAATGACTTTGTGAACTCCAACATGTTGATGGATGTAAAACTTAGAGGAGTGAATTATACCTAGAGCAATCGGCGGATAGGGTGTCATCTCATTCAAGAAAGGCTTGATAGGTTTTTTCTATCAAATGAGGCTACAACTTTGTTCGGTGATTCTACCCTACAAGCCCTTCCTAAAATTGCCTCTGATCATAATCCAATTTTGTTGGAGATCCCTAACTCTATGTCCTTCAAGAAACATTTCATATTTCAATCTATGTGGATCAAACATTCCAGTTTCAGAGATAACTTAAGTCAGTGGTGGCAACAACCTGTCAAGGGTGGTGCAGCTTTTAAAATTGCTGGCAAATTAAAGTTTGTTAAGGAAAATCTTCGAAATTGGAACAAAGAGGTCTTTGGGAGCCTCTTTGAAAATAAAAAATAGGTTTTTGAATTTTTGAAGATAATTGATCAGAGGATCCAACATGGTGATGCTGATAAAACTACTAGATAGGAGGAACGAACAAAACTAGCAGAGTTTCATAACATTTTGTCCTGTGAGGAAATCTATTGGAGGCAAAAATCAAGGGCTCTTTGGTTGAAATATGGAGATTCAAATTCCAAGTTTTTTCACATCACCACACTTAGAAACAGAAGCAATAACAAGATAATTTTTTTTAAAAAAGCAGATGGTTCTATTACTCAAGACTTAACAGAAATCAGAAATGAGGCAATAACTTATTTCAATTCTATCCTTGGTCAGGAATCGCAGTGCAATGAAGAGGCCAAAGATATTCTCTTGCAATCCATTCCTAGCATAATAAATGAGGATATAAACCTTAAGCTTCTAGCTCTCTTTTCTTATGAGGAAATTAAGGAAGCCTTGTTTAGCATGGAGCCATACAAAGCCCCAGGACCCGACGACTTTCCCCCTCATTTCTATCAAGATTTTTGGGACATCGTAAGTGAGGATGTAATTTTTGTTGTCAGAGAATTCCAAGTAAGCAATCATATCCCAAAAGGTATCAACTCTACTTTTATTTCTCTAATTACTAAGAAGCAAACCCCTAAATCTATGGCTGACTTTAGGCCAATCAGTCTATGCAATGTTTCTTACAAGATCCTAACTAAAGCCATTGCAAATAGAATGAGATATATTCTACCCCGCATCATAGATCCATGCCAGGGAAGCTCTGTCTAGGGCAGGTCAATCTTGGATGGATTTATCATAGTTCATGAAGCTCTGCACTATGCTCATAAGACTAACATGTTTGTTTCTACCCTCAAGCTTGATATGAACAAAGCATTTGATAGGCTAAATTGGGACTTTTTGATTGTTGTCCTTCTTAAGTTTGGTTTTCACCACCAATGGGTTAATTTTATCAAAGAATGTATTTCTAAAGCATGGTTCTCGATTCTAGTTAATGGAACAACTGCTAGTTACTTTCAAAGTCGTAGAGGAATTCGGTAGGGGGACCCTATCAACCCCATGTTATTCATCATTGTGGCAAAATCTTTAGGCAGAACCATAAAAAATACTTGTAGTTCAAGGCTAATATCGGGAATCAAGGCAACATCTCTCAATAGGTTTTTTTCTCACCAACGATTCGTCGATGATACCCTAATATTGACTAAGGCATCAGTGGTTGAGGCCAAAATAATTAAATTCATATTGCAACTCTACGAGGACGTTGTTGTTCAGAAAGTTAATTTTAGTAATAGCAAGTTATATTTATTGAACACCCCCATTTAGAGGCAAGGAAGGATTGCAAAAATTTTAGGGTGTGATATAGAAAACCTCCCCACTTCATATCTTGGTCTCCCTATTTTCATTGGTTCTCCGAGAGAGTCAATGTGGGACAGGGTTATTGAAAGAATTCAAAAAAAACTTGTTGGATGGAAAGGTCATATTCTATCTCAAGAAGGAAAGCTGACCCTCACTAAGGCCTCTCTTCAAAGCATTCTAGTCTATTTCCTCTCCGTTTTCAAAGCCCTTGTGAAGGTTTTCCAGAAAATTGAGAAACTCCAAAAAGAATTTTTATGGACTGGATCAGAGGAGAAAAAAAGGATACACCTTGTAGGATGGACAAAAGTGTGCAGACCCAGGGAAAATGGGGGATTATGTCTGAGGAGAATTGCTCATATAAATTTAGCTTTACTAGTTAAGCATGTGTGGCGTCTCATTTCTGGTGAAGAAAATGAATGGACAACTATCATCAAAAGAAAGTATCTTCAAAATATGGAATTTCTAAGTGACTCAGTTCCAATTAGAGGTTCTACTTTTTGGAAAGTAATTCTTAATTGTAAGGAAATCATCAAAAAAGGTTTAAGATGGGTTTTAGGCAATGGTGAGAGGATAAATTGCTGGAATGACAGGTGGGCTAAGGACGAACCATTAGCACAATATCCTAACTTAGCCCGAATCAGAGATATCATAGAAGAACTCATTGGCAGAAAAGTCTCCAATTATATGGTTGAGGACAGAGGTAGAATGAAGTGGAAACAAATAATAATTCATGGATTTCAAGCAGAATCAAATGATATTTGTAATATTCTTGGGAAACAATTATCCCCATGAGACACAAGGAAGATCAAGTGACCTGTGATCCTACGAAAAATGGGTAGTTCACTGTTAAATAATCTTGTAAGATTCTACTTGATGACGAGGATTTTGTCCTCCAAAAGGACTTAGTTTGGATAAAAAATTTAATTCCAAAAATTGGAGTCTTTTCATGGCTAGTTATCCAAGGAAGAATTCTAACCATTGATAATATGATTCATAAAGGTATTTGTATCACTAATAATTGTTATCTGTGCAGGGCTAATTGGGAGACCATTTATCACATTTTTCTTGAGTGCCATTTTTCCTTGACTGTCCTAAGTGGGGTTTTTCAGGCCTTCAATATTTCATGGGTTAAACTAGCCACCGTACTTGATTTGTTTGTCTAGTGGCCTTACCCCTTTTCAATCCAAATACTTAGATACATGTGGAAAATTTTTCTCAATCACTATCTTTGGTTGGTGTGGTTAGAAAGGAACCATAGAGTCTTTAATGAGTCTATCCATGATCATCAAACTATCATTGCCAGGATCCTATCCTTTGATAACAAGAATGTGAACCTTATCCATTTTGATAGCTATAAAACTCATCTATAGGAGAGCATGATTGCTCAATATTTAAGCTTAACCTTGTTAGATGAGTCTGTGCCTAGGGTAGTCAGCCCTAGAGACAATGTTAAGTGGTCTCCACCTCCTACGGGTTGGTTTAAGCTTAATTTTGATGGAGAAGCTAAGGAAAATCTTGGAAGAGCAGGCGTTGGGGGCATTGTGCAAGATCATAATTGGAATATGATGCTTACATTTTTTGAATATTTTGGAACAAGGACAAACAACGAAGCTGAATCTAGAGCTATGTGGAGAGGCCTTCAAATGACTCAAGACTTAGAAGGCAATTTGATCATAGAAGGAGACTCTATGCATGTTATAAATCTCCTAAATAATTGGAAAACACCTCCTTGGAGGATTAAAACAATTGTTGAAGAGGATAGGATCCTTTTCCATGGAAAACAGGATAGAAAATCCCAACATGTCTTTCGAGAAGCTAACAAAATTGCTGATAAGCTGGCCAATTTGGGTGTCGATGGTGACAAAATTTTCAAATGGGAACACGATGTCTCGAGTGAAGTAGAGGAGCTTATTCAACAAGAATTCCAAGAATGATAGTTGAATTTACCAATAGGGAAGGCACTATAAGTTTGAAGGCTAGGAGTATTCCCGTCTCTTTTTTGAATTGGACTCACAATAAAAATTATCTGAGCTATCAGTCTTTGTGGATTCTACTTGGAAATACCACAAAGACTAATGGGGATAGTCACATGTAAGATAACATAACTTCTAGTCTTCTTAGTAATTTTAGGTTGGCTGATAATCATAGGGAAGGAAAGAAACGACAATATAAGACTTCGAACCAAAGCCACGTGGACCACCAGATAGCCATCGCCATAAATCTAGCAAGTAGGTTCACTTCTCCAAGGCTGATTGCCCAAGATAGTATGTGGTACCAAAGCATGTCATACATGAAAGAAAACAATTACCAAAGAATTATTAAGAGTAACTGTCAATATAGAGCTTGTGGGAGTTTTTTCCAGTACTCTGCTATGTGTGTCTATAGCTTTTTGTTTCTCCATTGTCTCAAGGAAGGGATTCGTGTCTATTTCTTTTTGTAATTATGATGCATGTATGTTTTCTCGGGGTATACCCAAAATGTTGTATGGAAAGTTTCTTTTTGATAACAGTCTATGTGCCTTACCGGATGTAATGGCTTTGGTGACATGTAGATTTTACATATATAGGATCCTTAGTAAGGATATGTTCATCAATAGCCCTGGGTTGATTTTTGTAAAAGGTTTTGGGTCAACCTATAAAACTTGGTATTAATGCTATATTATCTTATCTACCAATATATATATATATATATATATATATATATATATATATTATGTATATATATATAGTTAAATAAACATATATTACATAAATAATCTCCATATATATTTTTGATGTGGGAACATCTGCCAAGTAAAAGAAAACAGTTGGGAAAATTGTACCAACTTGAATAAAAAGGAGAAACTCTAGAGGAACTACCCAGTTGGCATGCAAAATAAAGAAGAAGAAGGAAAAATGTTAGAGGAAAAAGAATAAAAGACAGAAATACAGAGGGAATTCAAATACTTGTACTATGAAATTAAAATAGATTGATTCTATTCAACCTCAAAGTAATTAAAATTCATATTCTATTGTAATCACACATACATATTAATAATATAAATATGTTATAATCTAAATAAAATTTTTAATTCTATTATAAATGCTTTAGGTTATTATAATATTGTATTGTAGGGATATTTGTGTTTAGAATTGCAAGTTTTTGGTATAGTTGCAAGAGAAACAAAGTAAGAGATGTGAGGTTGTGGATGGAATTTTGGATGTCTAAAAACAACTGAGAAGGAATATTTCCAATGAATTAGGTGTTATTTTGTGATTACCATTCACATAAATATTAAAGCATTATTTAGGAGGATGCCATTCAAGTGACTTTTCAAGCAAGTGGAAATTGCATTGTGATATAGAAGTGAATGTGTTATACAAGTGGAAGTGCCATACAAGTGGAAGTATTGTACAAGTGGATGTGCCATACAAGTGGTAGTATCATACAAAGAAAAGTGTCATTCAAAGAGAATTTACATCATATTGTGGTAGTGCCATCATAAAACATAACTTATTGTACGTGTGATTACCGTATGCTTGTTGTAAATGAATGAGTGATTGTTGGCTACTTGAAAGTGTCATCTTTCATTGGATTCCTTTTTATTGTCTACACCATTTGAAATAATTTTTTTTTTCTTATGATATGTATTAAAGAAAATATAGAATAAATAGGAATAGGAGACCATGTGGTCTGGTACCTTGACCCACAAATATACAAAAAATGCTAAGAGGAATCACTGCAAAGTTAGATATAATTGATACTACCTACAAGAGAGGTGTTCATCTAGAGGAGATTAATGATAATGAATATGAGGAATTTGGTTAGTGGAAGCTTGAGATGAAGATAAAGGAGAAGAAATAAATAAATAATTGATTCAAGCAATCTCAAACATGGGACATAAACCAAAGATGAAAATTCCTAAATTTAATGAAAATATAACCCAAAAGAGTTGATTGATTGGATAACTTACTTGGAGAGATTATTTGAATACAAATCAATGGAGGATCCAAATAAGGTCAAATTTACATGTTCAAGGCTAAAGGGACATGCTTAAATTTTGTAGAATATTCCCTATAATTTTTTATAGATGTGGAGGACCTAGCCATCTGGTATATGAGTACCCTCAATCACAAAAAACCAACAATCTTGTAAAGGAAGCCCATAATCAAATTGTACAAGTAGATAAAGAGAGTATTGCTTCACTGAAGCACATGGAGGAACCAAAACAAGGAGAATTATTTATGAGTTGAAACCAACAAATGAGGCATATGAACCTAAGAAAAGGAGGAACATATTTAGGATAATTTATAAATTAGGAGGCAAGTGTTGTAAGGTGATTGTAGATAGCATAAGTATGGATAATTTAGTATCAACAAAGATGGTAGAAAAGCTTGGGTTGAAGAGGATTTAACACCCAAATCTATATAATATCTCATGGTTGCAAAAGTGACATCAAATTTTTGTGAATGAACAATGTATTGTAGTCTTCTAAACTAGTTTTTATAGAAATGAGATCCTATGTGATGTTACTACCATGGATGTTTGTCATGTCTTGCTGGGAAGACTATGCCAATATAATAGAAAGGCAATGTATGATTGTAGGATGAACACATACACTATTGAGAAATATGGCAAGAGGTACACATTAAGTCCATTGAAGGACAAAGTAAAAGAGGTGTGCAAAAATTCAAAATTTTACTTGATCTCCAAAAAGCAAATCTTTAAGGAGATGAAGAAAGGAGAAACATGTTTTGATTTCATTGCTAAACCCATGCAATATGGGATACTGCTTAGGATGGATGAAATTCCACATGAAGTGAAGGATTTTTTAGAGAATTACACAACATGTTACCAACTATGAGAAGCATTAGTTATCAAATATATTTCATACATTAAGCAAGTTTGTCAAACAAGGAAGCTTATAGGATGACACCCATGGAGAATTAAGAGATAAATAAACAATACCAAGAGATTTTTAAAAAGGGGTTGATCAAGGAAAGCTTGATCGTATGTGTAGTAATTTCTATACTAGAACCTAAGAAAAGAGGAGAATGGTGTATGTACATGGATTCTTGAGCAATAAATAAGATCACAATAAGTGATCAAATATATTTCATACATTAAGTAAGTTTTTCAAACATGGAAGCTTATAGGATGACACCCATGGAGAATGAAGAAATGAAGAAACAATCCCAAGAGCTGTTAAACAAGGGTTTGATCAATGAAAATTTGATCGTATGTGTAGTAATTTCTATACTAGCACTTCAGAAAATAGGAGAATGATGTATGTACATGGATTTTTGAGCAATAAATAAGATCATTGTTTAAGTGGGATAGAGTACTTCACAAATATTAATCTAAAAAGTGGTTACCATAGAATTCAAATTAGGGAAGGATATGAGTGGAAGACCATGTTTAAGACCAAAGAGAGACTGTATGAATAGTTAGTTATGCAATTTGGGTTGACATATGCACCTAGTATTTCATGAGATTTATGAAGGAGGTTTTGAAGCCTTTTCTTGGTAAGTTTATGATGGTTTACTTGGATGAATTTTTGGTGTTTATCTATATGAGGGAAGAACACCTAATGCATTTGAGGTTAGTTTTGTAAAAGTTAATTAAAAGAATAATAATTGTTGATTAACTTTAAGATATGTAGTTTATGAAGAAATAATTGGTATACTTGGGTTTTATTATATTTGGGTATGGTTTGTGGATGGATTCAACAAATATGAAGTCTATTATGGAGTGGTCATCACCAAGGAGAATGCTTAAAGCTAAAAATTTTCATGGCTTGGAAAGCTTTTATAGAAAGTTCATCAAAAAATTTAGTGGAATTTGTACTTCAATCACAAAAATGATGAAAGGATATAGGCATAAATTCAAATGGATAAATGTAGCAAAAATAATATTTTAAATATTGAAATAGAAAGTCATGAAGTAGGCAGTTTTAACGTTATCAAACTTTAAATAGGATTTTCAAGCAGATTGTGATGCTAGTGGAACTACCATTAGAGGAACTTTGAGTCAATAAGGTATACCCATCATCTATTTTAGTGATAAATTTAATGAGGCCAAGAAAAAATATATAGTTTAGTATCAAGAGTTCTATTCCATTATGCAAGCACTTAAGATGTGGAGATATTACCTATTACCAAAGAAATTTGTGTTGTTCACAGATCATCATGCTTTATAGTTCATTAACAATTAAGGTAAGTTAAACCAAAGACACATGAAATGGATAAAGTATCTTCAAAGTTACTCGTTGTTTTTAAGAATATGAGTAGTGGTTATAACTAGGTAGATGATGCATTAAGTAGAAGAAAATTGTTGAAGAATGAAATGAAAGATTGAAGTGGTAGGTTTTTATCCCATGAAAGAACTTTAAGTTGATGATTTTGACTTTAAGGAAGCTTGGGTAGTTTGCAATAACTCTACTATAGGATATAGAATGCTATAGCTAGATTGTTTTATCCAAGAAGGATTATTATTCAAGGGACACCAATTATGTATACCACGAAGTTTAATGAGGGATAATATGATAAGAGAAAAACATGGTGGAAAACTAGCTAGATATTTTAAAATAGATAAAACTTTAAAATAAATTTGTGAAGGTTATTACAAGCCAGACATAAGTGTGGATGGGCAAATATTTGCATAGAATTGTCACATTTGTTAGCATGCAAAAGGAAAGAGCAAGAACACTATATTGTGTTGGAAATTAAGCCTTAATATCTCACAGGTAAATTTATCTAGGATCAAATAGTACTCACATAAAATCACAACCACAATTAACACAAATATTACTCACAATACAAACTCATTTCATTACTTTCAAAACATATTCTTAGTTACTCTCAGTTATATAGCATGGAGATTTTTCTCCAATATATTACTTTAAATAGAAGCTCTTAATTATTTCTAACTATTACTCTCCTTATTATCCTAGGATATGCAAAATTTTACATACCTCACATTATGACAAAATATCATGATTAGATAACCATACTTGAAAACTAACACTTATGACTCTTCACTTGCACACTTGACACCTTGCAAACCTCACACTTGCACACCTTTCGTAACACATGCAAATATTTACACTTTGGCACATACTTTAGATATGCACTCTTATTAAGCTAAATATTTACAATAGTACTCAATTGTAATTCAATCTACAAAATAATGTAATATCTCCATCACACCCTTGCATTACATTATTCCATGTGAAGACTTGTACTCTTCAATATTCATATTCTATCTTTGTCTTGTTTTGGTCCATGGATTCTACTTGTTTATTTTGACTAAGATTCTAGGACTTTCTGGTGTAATTCCTTACTATTCTTTTGATAAGTCAAAAAATGCGTCATTATAACATTTTCATGGTAAAATTTGATCTAAAACTTCTTGTGGTAATCACATTATATCTAATTCAAAATTCTATTTTTAATAGGTTCCATATCTTCAACTTTATTTTGTCTCTCAATGAGACATTTCTTATTTCCATTGATGTATTTAAATTCCATAGTTTTTCCTTGGTTAACCAATTGAGATACTGAAATAAGGTTATATATAATACCTAGAATAAACAATACAACTTCTAATATTCATGCAGAATATAGAAAACCAAGTGTGGAATTTGTAGACACCAAAACAGCACCAATCCGATTATGTGATTGCAAACATTGATCGCTTTGACAAACACAGCCCCCAGGGCAGCCCTCAGAGGTTAAACAGTGGTCTTAACCACTTTCATAGCAATTTTGTAAGGTCAAGAAGCAATTTGGCACACTTGGACACTTTGCCCGGTATTCGTCTCACCCAGGGACGAATTCAAAATAGAATCCGTCCCACCCCAGGACGAATTCTGAATCCGTCCCTGGGTGGGACGAATTCTAAGCTTAACGGGAAAAAAAGACAAATGGCGCCAAGTGGCAGCCCAGAACAGTCAGTTGATGACTCCTGCCTTGCACGCGTGTGTAGGTGGACAGAGGGGCCGTTAGAAGACTGTCACAAAAGGCATTTATCAAAGCCCAAGTCAACGGAGGACTCCCCTCCCTCATGGGAAGACAAGAGCGCCACATGGCGCCTATGACCAACACATGGCATTTGTGCTTCCCTCCCAAAAGAGACCCCATGGGTCTATAAAAGGTGGGACTTTTCTCACCCAAAATATACAGGTTGAAGGAGTTTTCAAGCAACGAAGTGTCTGCCGAGTTGAAGACCCACTTGCATCCCTTTTGGTTCACCTTCCCACATCCACCAATCTCTTTTGCAAGGGAGGTTGTTGGGTGGCTTTTGGAAGCTTGAATCTGACCCAAATCCAACACATGGACACCTGAACCAACCAATTCGCCGACCCCCCCAATCCTAAGAGGTTTTGGGCCCATCCCTAGTGGATTGGCACCGAAATCAAGTGCCAACGGTGGGAGGCCCACTTGGGCACCCCCGCACTTTCTAGGTTTTAGAGCATTCTAGATTACTTTTTCAGGTTGCATTTTGTGTTATTATGTTTGGTTAACTCACAGCTGCAATTTCGTAACTTTTGGTCAGATTCTAGTATGTTTTGTGTCGCTTTGTTGTTTCACTGACTTGCAGGTGGCGAGATCAAATTCCCGAGGGTAGAGGCCAAATTGGGAGAATCCGACCATCTGGGTCGTCCCAAAATGGCCCCAATTACATAACCCCCTTGTTTGTAGGCATTTTGCAGGTCTCGGGAATCGACATTGGAGCAGCAACAGGTCGGCTTCTTCAACACAAAAGAATTCGTCCCACCCAGGGACGAATTGCGATCGGAGATCGTCCCACCCAGGGACGAATTCCAAAATTCGTCCCACCCGAGGGACGAGTTGCGATCGAAAATCGTCCCACCCGGGGACGAATTCCGGTTGAAGGCGGATTGGCCATTGTCTCGGTGGCAATGGCCTTACGGTAACATTTTACGTCTTCCGTCAAGTTTTGAGCTGTTTAGAATCATTTTGTTTATTGTTTTAGATAAATGTTTGCATGCATCTTTTGATGATTTTAGAAGAACGAACACTTTTCACTTGCGGCGAGGTGCTATCGACATCTTGGTTGTTTCTTTGTTCGCGGGAGAAGCAGCGGAGGTAAGGACTCATCAGCGTAAGCGGCGGCATCGTCTTGGCCCGTCCATTCAAACGTGGGCACGCGAAAAGAGGAAGACTAAGTCACATATTGTAACAAATACGAATTTAACGCTCCTAGCCCCCCAAAAGGGAGGAGACGTCTATGTAACCGAGGATAAGATATTTGAATAAAGAGGGCTGTGATTTCTTTACATCTTTTCTTTCATTTTCAAATTGTCTCCTTTCTTCGTTTTTGTGCATAGGATTAAAGCGTTACATTTCGTCTTATGTTGCATAATTAGTGCTCCCTCTGCCCGGAATCTCGTGCTTTCAGTGGCGATCACGGTGGGACCTGTCCCATATTTTTAAAATCATAGAAAACTGATTAAATTTTTGTGTTTTGTGCTTGACAGGTACATTTTTTTTTTGCAACTGCTATTCGTCTCTGGCAGGGACGAATTCTATTCTGAAATTCGTCGACTACGGGACGAATTCAAATTCGTCTCTGGGAGGGACGAATTCTGTTCTGCAATTCGTCTCCCAGAGGGACGAATTCCTGCCTATGGATTTTTAGAGCAGAAATTCAGAAGCAACTGGAGCAGGCAGAGAAGAGGTAGGGATTTTTATAATCTCTGTTAAAATTTCTGTTTCTGTTTCTGTTTCTTTGACTGTTTTCATTTTTATCCTGCATTGCTTAGGGAAAATCATTCATGCTTGTTTCAATTTTCGCTAAATAAAATGAATCTCACACACTCCACGCAACAATTTTAAACCAAGGAGCTGGTCGTAAGACCCCAGCCCTTGAGCAAGACCAACGGTGGGTTCATCACCACCTTGGCTTAGCTTTGCATCCATTTCCCGATTGTCAACTGTTGTTAGGCGTAAATCCTGACGAAGACAGACCGAGTGTCGCTGGGGTGATTCCCATGCGCGCGAGGATAAGTTTTCTATGGTAGGTGCCATTAACAGGACAATCCCCCTTCCGTACTGCCTACGTACCATGTACCTTCTGCTCTCACGTACCTATAGTCTCCCTCTCGTAAGGGCGGGTATATAGAGAGGTTGGTATATCGGGTCTGGTTGGTATATTGAAGGGGCTACCATTTTGGGAGTTATATGAGCCGTCATAATGCATTTAAACGATCTTCAAAACCTACAAAAACAAAACAAAACACCAAAATGCACTAAACCAGTTTAGGGCACACCAATAATCCTTAAAAGAGATAATCACGATTTTGTGAATGTGTGTGCTTAATTCTGCTTAGTGTAGACAAAAAAAAATCATAAACGAGATAAAAACTTATTTAGATAGCATAGAAGCACCGCAATGGTGTACACCCGTAGTCAAGCCCAATCAAGGGCAGAAGCTCCGAAAGGTACACAAAAAGCAGGCACAAATCGCCTTCACTTCAGTCTCGAGGATTTGGTCATACCGCCTTATAGGTCTAACCTACAAAAGAATCCAATTCGGAATCCTCGGTGGGGTATGCCTATTCAAAGCAGCCCCTTTCGGGAAGATGCCTTACATGTAGACCTTGACATAAATAGAGAATCACCTCTTGAAGTTAGGCATGAGTGGCCACCGCGCGATGAAGCGCTAGACAGGCACACCGTCCATTTGGAGGGGCAACGTGGATATGGCGTCCCTTCTTTACCTATCATCCGAACAGAGAGACCAAATCCGGAGCGCAGGGCTCCTTACATAGGGCGACCTAACTCCGCCCACCCCCTTTACACCCGTGAAAGGGAGTACGAGGAAAGCCATCGCATTCCTCGAGGGCAACAAACAATGCGGGAACCTTGCATTTCTGCACCAGCAGGATATCATGATCACCCCTTGAGGCCAGAACCTCGAGCACATACCGCTTACCTCGACAGAAGGAAGCGACCCATTGAAACCTTAGACCAGCAAACTCGAGGTAAACACATAGAAGAAACATTCGAACCTCCCGAGCAAAATAGGGTAGACCAAATTGACCCAGATGTCGCCAGATATACCGCCCATCAAGCCCAAATCATGCGGCTTAAACAAAGTCATCAGGAGATAGAGTATCGACACCGCTTGGATAGAGAGCGCATGCAACGCGAAGCGGATGAGTTACGCTATGAAATACCTGAGAGGGGGCCAACCCCTCACATCCAAAGAGCTGAACAGTATGAGAGGCGTAATCCGTTGGTGCAGGACAGGTCTCCACGACCTCGTCAAGCTCTGCCTCCAAGACCTCATAGATTCGAGAGGGAGGCAACTCCCCAAAACAATGATGGGTACCTTCAGCAAGAGCTTGATCAGGGTCATAGGTTTCGCCCAGAGACTCCTCAAGAATTTTACGAGGAGTATGAACCGAGAAGAGGAATATGTTGAAACTCCCCATCAAGGCGGGAATGATGCCAATCGGCCACCCCTCCATAGGCCTCCAGTTTACCATAACTTGCAACAAGAGCGAACAAGAGAGGAAGAAATAAAATCTTTCGATGCATACCAAGCGCTATTGGAGCGTTTGGAGTCTGTGGAGACAAAAGCTGTTGGGCATCAAAAACCCACATTATGTCTACTCCATAATAATCCGGTGCATCCCTCAGTGCCTACACCTCTTTACCCCGAACACTTCAAGTTGCCTCAATTGGCAGTTTTTAAAGGTGAAGAGGACGCACAGGAACACGTTACACGATTTCTAAGCCAATGCTTCGGCATCCAAGATAATGACGCATTGTTGCTTAGAACATTCATAACCACATTCGCAGGCCCTACCTCGGATTGGTTCACACAACTGCCCAAACACAGCATAAGCAATTTAGATCAATTAGTAGACGCGTTTCTTGAACGCTTTGCCTTCAACACAAGGAAGAAGGCATCACTAAGTGATTTAGCGAGCCTCAAGCAATTTGAAGAGGAAACAATGGCAGCGTACGGGAATCGATGGAGAGCTTTGCTTTCTAGGTTACCCTACCGTCCTCCTATGTCTGATCTCAGCTAGATGTTCACAAAAAGTTGCTTAAAATCAATCTCTGGTCTATTGTTATTGTGACAATACGACAGCTTAGAAGAAGCTTTGGCGCAAGCCAGAGTCATAGAAGAGATTAAGATAGGCGAAGGCGCAATTGCCAAGCCTAAGAAGAAAGAGTGGAATAAAACCACTAAAACTGGGACAACGCAACCACAACACGCTGCAGTCAACCAAGTTGCGATAAATGTTCCCGCGCCTATGCAAGAAACGCAGCCTCAAAAGGCTAACTACCAGGCAGTGCCTCCTGCTTATGAAAGAGATAATAGAAGACAGGAGCAAAATTACCCGCGTCGCCCTAGGCAAAATTTCACCCCATATGCGGAGTCTAGGGACTCCTTATTTGACCGCTTGTCAGCGGCAAATTTAGTCACTCTGCCGGAAATCCAAATTATAGACCCTAACATTCCCAAGCCTAGGGGGTAGAGAGAGGAATTGTATTGTAGATTCCATAGGCGCGAGAGGACATGACTTGAATGGGTGCTTGGAAATTCAAAGACCTAGTCCGAGGATTTGATCGACAACGGAACATTGGTTGTGGACAACCCCATCGCACCAAACAACCAAGAAAATGGGGGTATTCAAGGACCCATTGCCAGCCCACGAGGCACAAAAAAAACCACTCCAGATTAACGAGGTGCGACAAGATCTTCCCACACGGGGATTTGTGGGAATGATTAGCATAGTAACAAGGAACGAGAAGGTACCCGACAGCTGCCCCGGGGTAGCTACGAAGGAAGTTCCGGCAACATCGCATCCTCAACAACGCCCAACGCGGTTACCTCCGCCTAGACCCGAGGTCACGATACGAACCAAACTCACGCGGAGTTTGCGGACCACGTCGGCTAGGCTGTCCATCTACGAGCTTATTCAACAATCGGCTCCCCATAGAGAAGCTCTTATGGACATTTTAAAAGCCATTGAATTACAACCCCACGAGGCAAATTCTTTCAACGCCTTCGTGGGACATGTGAAACAATGTACGGAGCCGGTCATCACATTCGAGAGAAGATGAGGTCAAAACGATATCAAATGACATGGCAGATCCACCCCTGCACGTTATCGCGCGGGTCAACGGGATTTCGTACAAGAGAGTGCTGATAGATATTGGCTCGTCCAGTAACATCATAACCACTACGAGCCTTAAAGCATTTGAAGCTGCCGACCTCTCACATCACAGCCTCCACGTACACACTGCGAGCTTTTAATGATGCAATATGTTCGACGATCGGCACGGTCGTTCCGCCGATCCGGGTAGGACAAAAGTCAATACCTACAACTGTGCCATGTCTTTGGAAGGTGAAATGGCTTATAATTTACTTGCTAGGGCGGCCTTGGATCGGGGATATGAAATGTGTCCCTTCGATCGCCCACCGGTGCTTGAAGTATGCTTATGAAGGAGAAATACATGTAGTCCCAATGGACTTAGAGCCCTTCAAGTATTGCAATGCGGTACAATTCATACCTCAATCGACCCTCCCTTCAACGCATTTGGATTTCCAATTAAATCCATCTAAACAAGGTCCAATACCGTAGGCACCACCGGTGGCCAACAAGGCAAAATCCCGACCAGGGTGAGACTTCATCATCGGCTCCTTCATCATCAACGCCACCTATCATGGCCCAACGAGAAGGACAAGGGAAAACAAATCATGGAAGAGGTTAAGCCCTTAGAAGAAAGGTTGCCCACAATTTCAACAATAACAAGAGAGGAAGCGCCCAACGCAACGGAAACCAAGATTCCCGAACCACCAAACATGGAATGGACTCGGGAAGGACTACCGTTTCCTCCCACCCAATCATCAACAATCACTTGTTGAAATGGCCGAGTACGAGGCACGGGGGAATACTTAGTGCAAAATGTTGTGGCAACCCCCACACTGGAGCCAGTACAAGACATGGGAAGACCTCGCCTTCCCATTGGAACAATCGTCCCTCTAGGCTACCCACCGAACCGGACAAATTTTGTGTATGGGGGCTTTGATCATGGTCTTGAACCATGCCAACAAAAGGAAACAGACAAAGAGCCTTTTGTTGAAAACATCAATTATCCGTCAAACCCAGAATTTGCCCTAAAATATCTCGGCCAATGCAATTGGCATGGATACGGGCTCGACGAGATATGAGCAAGGGATGCGGATCCTTTGCCAACCAAGATATCGGATGCCATATGACAAGTCGGGGGTAGGGTTCAACCATCCCCTGCCATTAGACATCTTGGTTGAAAATATGCAAGGCCTAGAAATAGGCAACAAGGGGGGATTGGCATTGGGTCCTTATGCCAATCCGAATACAGAATACACATTGGGAGACTACCTCCCATGGTCAACAAACACCCACGGCAGCAATAGTAATCCCTCTTCTTTGCTAGAGAGAGGTGAAAGTTCAGAGATTAATCCTCAAAGAGAACATCAACGGCTGCCAGACATCTTTACGAAACTGTTCCCCTTAGAGGTTCCAGATGAAATAACACGGTCTCAAGAGAATCGGGTCCCTCCACTAAGAGTGGAACAACCGCAATGGGACCAGATTAATTCACTGGAACAGGAAGAGTCCTCAACGTCGCAAGCAACGAGATGCTTGAAGAGAATGAACAATTTTGGATCTATGAAAGTGATTCAGAAGATGAAACTGAAATGGACTATCTCAGACATGCGCGACGACATCACCGCGCTCTAACTCATGAAGATCTAATGGGACAGATGGGCATACTGTTGGGGCATGAATGGCATGTAGACCCAGCGAGGTGGGACCAAGTGTTGGATCCATGGCTCCAAATTCAAGATGAGCATCGTCCACCTCGAGATCCCATCATGACAGCAGTGCCGAGGGAAGACCCTGCCCTCCTTTTCGCAAAATTTGCACCTAGGAAAGATCCATTCGTGCCCGTACCTCTAGAGCCAGATCCGGAGTGCAAAGACCATCAAGCTGGGGGTACCTCTATCCCCTAAAGAACCATAATTCAAACCCAAAATGCTCCAAGGATTATCGCAATCTCTTGGTCACCCAAAAAGCTCCAAGGATTATCGCAATCTCTTGGTCAATCCAAAAAGCTCCAAGGATTATCGCAATCTCTTGGTCAATCCAAAAATCTCCAAGGATTATAGCAATCTCTTGGTCAATCCAAAAAGCTCCAAGGATTATCGCAATCTCTTGGTCACCCAAAAAGCTCCAAGGATTATCGTAATCTCTTGGTCAACAAAAAAAGCTCCAAGGATTATCGCAATCTCTTGGTCACCCAAAAAGCTCCAAGGATTATCACAATCTCTTGGTCAATCAAAAAGCTCCAAGGATTATCGCAATCTCTTGGTCAATACAAAAAGCTCCAAGGATTATCGCAATCTCTTGGTCAACCCAAAAATCTCCAAGGATTATCGCAATCTCTTGGTCACCCAAAAAGCTCCAAGGATTATCGCAATCTCTTGGTCACCCAAAAAGCTCCAAGGATTATCGCAATCTCTTGGTCAATACAAAAATCTCCAAGGATTATCGCAATCTCTTGGTCACCCAAAAAGCTCCAAGGATTATCGCAATCTCTTGGTCACCCAAAAAGCTCCAAGGATTATCGCAATCTCTTGGTCAATACAAAAAGCTCAAGGATTATCGCAATCTCTTGGTCAACCCAAAAAGCTCAAGGATTATCGCAATCTCTTGGTCAATACAAAAAGCTCCAAGGATTATCGCAATCTCTTGGTCAACCCAAAAAGCTCCAACGATTATCGCAATCGCTTGGTCAAAAAAATCAAGAAATTCAAAAAACAAAACAACAAAAATCATCAAAAACAACAAAGATTTGCATCTCAATTCTAGGCATACTCAAATTCATCAAAAAAATTCATATTCTCGCACCTCATCTTCACCTTCACCAAAAACAATCCATCAAAATTACAAAAATACATAGTTGCATTAAGCATTGCATCCATACATTGCATATTTGTAGTCATACGGGTCAAAGGCACCATAGGCTGCAATAGCTCTGATAGTCCATCTTGTTCCGCATTGTCTCATGTTACAAAAACAACAAAAACACCATGCATAACTTTTACCACACTACAGTCAGTGGTCTAGGAATGTACCAAGAGTTTCAGTGATTGAGTCATCATTTTCCTCTTTAGCCATGTAGTGTATCAAGTCGAACAGATTTTACGAAGGTAGAGTCATACTTGAAATACACCTTGTTACGTAACATCCCAACACAAATTAAAACACTAAAACATTCCCAAGTTGTGTGAACGAAAGATGAAACCTGCAAAATAATCTAGGTCACCACAAGCGAAACGGTTATCTTGCTCATCCCCCTGTGCGAATGACCCCAAGAATGCTTGAGAGTTGGCAAAAGGACAAGCATCCTCCCTACCCAATTCCCTAAGAATCCCTAAAGTTCTCAATAGTTGCAAAACATCAAAAAATTTGCAAAATGTCAAAACTCCAAAATTTGACATCCTACAGTGCACACATCAAAAGGCACAAGCAACAGTGATTTTCGTCACTCCATATCCCCAATCCCTTGCTCGAAAGAAAAACAAATCAAAATAAACAGTGATCTCATCACTACAATGAGCAAGTATCCCAATACAATTGAAGAAAAGAAGGGAGTTGACCTTGAATCCCTGGAACTCTCAGCATTCTATAGGTCATAAGGCAAGCTTCAATACCGATTTGGTTGATAGCCTATCGGTAACTAGCGGTAAACCTCCCGCATGACGATATATCTATCACATTAACTTGCGTACAGATCAATGTTTGCATGTGGATGAGCTAGCTTATGGCATCCTGGATTACACTGCAGATTAATCTTAGTACATACAACAAAGGAGTTAGTGGAGCTAATTAGGTGATCCTCAGTACAGGTTCGGTTGAAAGCCCATCTGGCACTGGCGGTATCCTGATAAATACCACATAAATGAACTCAATTGCACACACGGGGATGTGAAATAGCTCGGTCAAAAACAAGTCCGATTCATACCTTGGTCAAAAGTCTTGTAAGATAAAGTACAGTCATGGCTAGTGAGTTAAAACCATCTGAGTCTCAGAAAACCTTAGCTACATTTCTAAACCAACTGCGCTACTTTTCATCCTTACAATACCATCAAAAAAATACAAAAATAGAAAAACCACATGTATACATACAGAGTCATACATCACGGCAATCGCCTAAAAACAAAATAACGAGTTCTAAACAGTCCTTGGTGCCATAGCCAAACATCACAAATCCCATTCATCCATTTCATATCTGCATATCACATATAAATCAAAACCATTTGCATTCATCATAGCATATGCATCCATCAAAATAAATCAACATGCATACATCCATATTCATCAACCATCATGCACAAGATCAAAGAAAATCAAAACAACAAAAACAACAAATAAATGCAACACAAAAACAAAAAGCAATAAACATTGCCGGACACAAGTGCTCTTGCACTTAACCTCTTGGCATATAAAATCGATGTCGAGGTTCAAATTATCACTCTCCTACTTCCCCAAGAAGGCTAAAATAGCCGGACCGCTCCACGGGAAGTTAGGTTTTCGATGATTTCACCTCATTACGGCATCACCAAAAGGGTTAACACCCACCAAAAATAGGTCCAAATGTTGGAAAAATTGCACACGCTTAACGGTAAACCCTTTAAAGGCACCCTTGCACAAGTCATCTTGGGTCAAGCGACTCGTCGCTTCTCTCACGAAGGTCATTCCCTCATCGATTCGTCGCTTGAGGGGGTAGTCACACTTAGTCACCAACCAACAATCACACACCCAATTAAGGAAAATGACATGCATTCAAAGAATCATTGACAAAGACAATCACGCTCCTGCTTGGGGCAATAAACAAGCAACAATCAAATCAATCAAACACTTGGCATTTCGTGAATCATGAACACAAGGTTCCCCCCGAGGATAAAAACGCCCTTTGCCTGTTCATGACTGATCAATGTCTAAGTTCAAGTCACACCTCAACAAAACAGGTTAATACTTGAAATCAAATTCCTTAGCTCGTCAGAAGCAAGGATTCAAGAATGCATGCCCTTTCCATACTTGGGGCATCAAAAGTTGGTTAGGTTACCAAGAAACCCTAATCATTAGTGCTTTGGTTATCTATTTTTGCTCAAGATCTGCGTCACCTGCAGCGCTTCCCAAAAAGGGGCATCTGTAGACACCAAAACAGCACCAATCCGATTATGTGACTGCAAACACTGATCGCTTTGACAAACACAGCCCCCAGGGGAGCCCTCCAGAGGTTAAACAGTGGTCTTAACCACTTTCATAGCAATTTTGTAAGGTCAAGAAGCAATTTGGCACACTTGGACACTTTGCCCAGTATTCGTCTCACCCAGGGACGAATTCAAAATAGAATCCGTCCCACCCCAGGACGAATTCTGAATCCGTCCCTGGGTGGGACGAATTCTAAGCTTAACGGGCAAAAAGACAAATGGCGCCAAGTGGCAGCCCAGAATAGTCAGTTGATGACTCTTGCCTTGCACGCGTGTGTAGGTGGACAGAGGGGCCGTTAGAAGACTGTCACAAAAGGCATTTATCAAAGCCCAAGTCAACGGAGGACTCCCCTCCCTCATGGGAAGACAAGACTGCCACATGGCGCCTATGACCAACACATGGCATTTGTGCTTCCCTCCCAAAAGAGACCCCATGGGTCTATAAAAGGTGGGACTTTTCTCACCCAAAATATACAGAGTTGAAGGAGTTTTCAAGCAACGAAGTGCTGTCGAGTTGAAGACCCACTTGCATCCCTTTTGGTTCACCTTCCCACATCCACCAATCTCTTTTGCAAGGGAGGTTGTTGGGTGGCTTTTGGAAGCTTGAACCTGACCCAAATCCAACACATGGACACCTAAACCAACCAATTCGCCGACCCCCCAATCCTAAGAGGTTTTGGGCCCATCCCTAGTGGATTGGCGCCGAAATCAAGTGCCAACGGTGGGAGGCCCACTTGGGCACCCCCGCACTTTCTAGGTTTTTAAAGCATTCTAGATTACTTTTTCAGGTTGCATTTTGTGTTATCATGTTTGGTTAACTCACAGCTGCAATTTCGTAACTTTTGGTCAGATTCTAGTATGTTTTGTGTCGCTTTGTTGTTTCACTGACTTGCAGGTGGCGAGATCAAATTCCCGAGGGTAGAGGCCAAATTGGGAGAATCCGACCATCTGGGTCGTCCCAAAATGGCCCCAATTACATAACCCCCTTATTTGCGGGGCATTTTGCAGGTCTCGAGAATCGACATTGGAGCAAGCAACAGGTCGGCTTCTTCAACACAGAAGAATTCGTCCCACCCAGGGACGAATGCGTAATCGTCAGGAGAATTCGTCCCACCCAGGGACGAATTCCAGAATTCGTCCCACCCGGGGACGAATTGCAGTCAGAAATCATCCCACCCAGGGACGAATTCCAGTTGAAGGCAGATTGGCCAGCTGTCTCAGTGGCAATGGCCTTGCTGGTAACATTTTCTGTCTTCTGGCAAGTTTTGAGGCTGTTTAGAATCATTTTGTTTACTTGTTTTAGATAAATGTTTGCATGCATCTTTTGATGATTTTAGAAGAACGAACACTTTTCACTTGCAGCAGGTGCTACTGACATATTCGTTGTTTCTTTGTTCGCAGGGAGGAGCAAGCAGAGGTAAGGACTCATCAGCGTAAGCGGCGGCATCGTCTTGGCCCGTCCATTCAAACGTGGGCACGCGAAAAGAGGAAGACTAAGTCACATATTGTAACAAATACGAATTTAACGCTCCTAGCCCCCAAAAATGGAGGAGACGTCTATGTAACCGAGGATAAGATATTTGAATAAAGAGGGCTGTGATTTCTTTACATCTTTTCTTTCATTTTCAAATTGTCTCCTTTCTTCGTTTTTGTGCATAGGATTAAAGCGTTACATTTCGTCTTATGTTGCATAATTAGTGCTCCCTCT
This sequence comes from Wollemia nobilis, assembly GCA_028583015.1. Classification (NCBI taxonomy): domain Eukaryota; kingdom Viridiplantae; phylum Streptophyta; class Pinopsida; order Araucariales; family Araucariaceae; genus Wollemia; species Wollemia nobilis. The sequence goes on along the minus strand of JAQPPZ010001843.1, from coordinate 1,162,049 downwards.
GCCCGAAATCTCGTGCTTTCAGAATTACCAAATCCTTGTACATATTAAACCTTGTCATTTACTATCTTCAATAGAATTTTCATTATTTGTATTGATTCAAACCAATATAAATTTCCTATCATGTGTTGACTTGCACCTAAATCTATGTACGATAATCATCTTTATTTATCATTTTCTAATGAATTTAATGTGGTCTTGTCATATGCCTTTGACAATATCTTTGATTTTGACAATTTTTTCTCATAAAACTTAATCCTTTAAATTTGTATGGACTTCTGGATATATTAATTCTTCATAATTAAATTTCCTTTAATGTAGAATTTCTTATGAATCCCATAATTTTTATTTCAAATTCTTCCCTTTTCTTTAATCACTCAAATTTTCAAATGTCAAATCTCTTATTCAATTTTTAGTTTCATTAAATAATCAATTAAAGTCTTTTAATCTCCATTTATATCCCAAATTTTCAAATTTAGTTTTCACAAGCAATCTTCAAATCAATTTCATCTCAATTCATTTAATCAATATAATTTTCTTATATCTCTAAAAATTTCAAATTTCATAATCAATCTTCTATTCTCAATTTTATACTAGAGTTTAATTTTCTTCTTATATCTCCCAAAAATTATTTTTACTTTCATTTTAATCTACACAACTATTAATTCAAACTTCAATTTAAATTTCCAATGTTTAGTTTCCTTATATCTTCCATTCATTAATTCATTTCATATTATTTTCTTTTAAGTCCAAAGTTTAACCTTATAATTATCAAATTCTAATTTTATCCAAGCAAACTTACAACTTCCAAAATCAGTAAATAAAGCACTCTCTATAATTATGCACCCAATACCAAAATATGTGACCAAGGATTAATTGATACCTTTGGTATTCACCTTTTATATTTTGCACACTAATGAAAAATTTCTTGGGTTATGTTTCAATTCAAACTCAAATGTTTTTGAAATATCCAAAATTATGTCCTTCACAAACATTTGTGCAAATATTACTTCCTCTTCATTTTGAATGAACTTACCACTTTATCCTCTATGGTTCTAGTATACTTTGACTTAAGGATTCCTCTTTGGATCAAGAACTTTAATTCATCCAAGCTTGAATGCTTCAACATGACCACTCAAAATCCTTCCAAATATTGTATATTTATGTGGACTAATAAAAATACAAGACCAAAAGTTCTCCCATGAATTTGAAGAAACCCAAAAGTTTCCACAGACCTTGAAGAGTCACTATGATTGTTGGACTTCATAGATTGTGAAATGAAGTGTTGTAACATAGTTTTCTATCTTGTAAATTTGAACTATAGCATTATAGCTATAGAATATTATGGAAATATCTTTGTAATACTTCCAATTTCATTTGGAATGTAACAAAAAATTCTATTGCATTCATTTTTTGAAAAACATGTTTTTTGTCCCTGTTTTTCTAAAAACTTATAACTTTTTATATTTTTTGTGCATATGATACACCATTGATACTCCCAAAATTTAATCAAATTTTGAGCAGTTTTGGTCCTTCAAATTCATACTGTTGTGTGCTACTACAAAAATTACTGCATTTTTTGTTGCTATAATTGTTTCTTGCTACAATTTTGCTGCAATTTTTGTGCTCTTCATTTTTGGATCAAATACTTCATTTGGTATCAAATATTGGTTGGTTTTTGGGTTTGAGTGAATATGGGTTTGTGGTCATTCTAACATTTCATCAAGTTCTTGGATAAGTTCATTGAAGAAAAATTTGTCTATTGGCCAACTTCAACAACTCATTACTCATTCTAGAATTTAATGGGTGATATTATGATTATTGGAGAATAAATATGAGAAAATTGTTAATTTGAAAAGATATTTGGAAGGTAGTGGAGAGTGGTTTTAAATAACCACATAATAGGAACACATTACAAGGAAATGATAGAACAACAAAAAGGAAAACAAAGAAGAAGAATTAATCCCTCTACCATATTTAGTCTGCACTTGACAAGATTTTATTTCTATGTATTGCTACTACTACATCATCCAAGGAGGTTTGGAAATATCTTCAAGAGGCTTACCAAGGAACGGACCAAGTGAGAATGGTTTAGTTGCAGACCATGAAGAAAGAGTTTGAGAATCTACAGATGAATGAGGATGAAAGCGTGGGTGATTATTGTGTTAGAGTGAAGGATGTGGTGAACAAGAGGTAGTTGTGAAGAAGGTATTGCGATATCTTATCCCTAAATATAATCGTGTTGTAATAATTTTTTAGGAGAGTATAGATTTATCTACACTTGAATTTGATTGTCTAGTTGGTTATCTTATGTCACATGAGGAACGACTAAGAAAATTCAATAAATAAAATAAGGAGAATGATTTTAATTCTAAGTTTTTTTTTGGAGAATAATGAAGCTGGTCCAATCACAAGTAAACAATCACATGGAAGAGGAAGAAATCAGAATTACTCAAGAGGTAGAGGATGAATAGGAAAATGAGATGTTGTTGGAAGAGGATATGGAAGGGCTGATAAAAAAAATTTGAATGCTACAAATATCATAAAATGGGCCACATTGTATGATATTATAGAGTGAAGACCACAAATGGAGATAGAAGATCTCATTATGTATGTGAGGATGAAGTGGTTGGTCACGAATCTACCTAAGTAAAAAATATCATTTGTGCACCCTAGACTCGGCCAAAATTAGAAGGCCGAAGGAAAGAAATGTCCTTCGGGCCAATATTCAGAGAGGGTTGGTTCCCATATTAAAACTACTGATTGGTTTAAAGATTAGGGTAACAGGAAAGAAATGGAAAATGATAGAAAGAAATGGAAAATATGGCTATAAGCCAAAAAAATAAGGTGGGGATAAACTAACAGAAAAAATTCAGAGTAAGTATTAGTTAGCATATAACAAAAATAAATACACAGGAACCACTCACAGTTTGCCAAGATAACTTCCAAGATAGCATTCCAGTGTTCACTCCCTCTCAAGCAGTAATTAAATCCAGATGTAAAATTTAAAATCAGCAAATAATGGACACTAATGTAATAAAAAATGACAAACATAAAGATATCAAATGTAATACTACTCAAGGAACCAGAAGCCGAATGTCTTTCTATTTATGCAAAAAACTTGAGTTTTTTTTTGCAGTGGCTATCCTCCTTTTTAAATTGAAATGTTTAGTATTTATAGATGATTTTGCCTCTATCATTAAATGCACAACACAAAAAAATATCGATTGGTCAAAAACCAGTATTAGCAATTCTCTCCTCGGTAATGACGATGCTCGAATCAGATCATTCTTTAGAGAGCAGTGATCCCATTTTCATGGAGTCCACTTGTAAAATTATCAAATATTGATGATGGAAAAGATGCTTTGAATGTTGGTGCATCAAAAATTTGCAATGTCACACAACAAAAAGGAGCTTGGATTATTAAATTTTGGGTGCCATTACTTTTATTTATGCCTTGGAATTTGACCCTTGCCAATGGAGATCAACAAAATTTAATTTTGCTTTAAAAAGGAACGAGATTCATGTAGGGCACCTCAAAAATAATTGGGATAACATTGGATTTTAGGGTGTAGCATTTAATACTGGCATCTTCTCAGCCAAAATCCTAGAAAAATTGATCTCATTGCTCCAATATTTAAATTCTACCAGTATTTGATATTTCTTGAGAGATATCATCAACATGGGTGCTTTAATAGAAAATGTTACCAAAAATAAGGGGTAAGAATTGATTTCCTCCAAAAATATGGTGTTTTTGCCCTTCCAACCTACTTTCACCCATTTCCTTAGTAATTTCGCTCAAAAATGATAAAAAACATCTTCTACAAGGAATGGAGGTGAAAATAATTGATTTTACCCCTGAGAGGGGTGAAAATGATTTTCACCCTAGCTCAAGGGTGACTTTGAATTTGACCGACAAGAAAAGATGTTATTTTTAGGACTTTTGCCTCAGGACGTCTTCATTTGGAAATTCACCCCAAAGGAGGGTGAAAATGATTTTTGCCCCTCTTGAGAAGCACCTTTGACTTTGAAATTTCAATTTTCTCCTAAATGATATCATCAAATTGTTTGTGCTCCAAAAATGTCTTTCACTAGGGTTTCACCTCAAATATGGGTGAAAAGGGATTTCCACCCCTCCTGAAGGGGGTCTTTGACTTTGATTGCACCAAGAATGCTCTTCATTCTATTTTCACCCCTAGGATGCTTTTAACTAGAATTTCACCCCAAAGAGGGGTGAAAATGATTTTTGCACCCTTCCAGGGGCGCTTTTGACTTTGACTTTTTACATCACTTCAATTTTTCCCCTTTTCTTTATTTAGACGAAATCTCCCATCAAGGTAGTTTTACCCCAAAGGAAGGGCGCAAAGGATTTCCACCCCTTAGGAAAAAATATTTTTCCTTTAACTTTATTGGTGCCTTCACTTTCAATAAAAATGCCAAATTCATAGTTGATTTTCCATTAATTATTCTCTCCCGCAACATCCATCACCATCAATTTTTCCCTTCTACATTTTTCTCACGACTTCCATTGATTTCTTACTAGTAAAATTTACTATGCATCTCAGAAATAAAATATTTTTATTTAATGAAGTTACATACAATAAGGGGATAAAAAATACTAAATTAAAACAATAAAACCAACACAACTGTATCATTTATCTTATTTTTCAAAAAAAATTACAAGAAAAATTTAGTATGGTAAAATTACCAACACTTTTGGTGGCTCTCAGGGTATTCAGTTCTTCTGGATGCAATCGATCCCATGAATTCATCCATTGGGATCAACTGTCACGACCATATATTGCATCGGGTGGTACATTCGATTCAATAGCCTCTTTCCTTCTTTCCTCTTGCACTTGCTTCTCTAGCTCTTTCATAGATTTCTGTTTTGCTTTTGCCCATGCTCTTGCTTCTTGCTTGGTGAGACTTTCAATGGTAGTTTCATACATAGAAATTGCCTCAGACTATGATTTTGGAGTGAATGTAGAGAGCGAACTTAGTGAATCAATGATGAAACACAATATCTCAATATGATTCATGTTGATGTGATTTGCTCACTATTGGAGCTCTAATAGGGATGATTCGATGTGGGTGAGACTCTCCATATATGGCAACACTTGTTCCTCCATGATGGGATCTTCACAGCTATCGATATCAGAAGTATCTTCTACAAAAAATTGCCAGGATGCCTTCAAATATTTGGTTGGCAAAATCTCACACTGCTCGTTAATGAAGCTCGAGAAACCGATATCAGCTAGATGCTCGAAATAAATGAGCAAAATGCAACGTTCCTATTTAAACATCGTCATGAACTTTCGACCTTCTCTTGTCAGCTCTAACTTGGAAAATAAGTTGTGCAACATCATCCTGGACTTGGCCCAACTATGATCCATCCCACTCATGAGCTTAACCTAGAATTCATACTGATCCAACATCTGAATCTTCAATACTAGTTCAAGTTTTGGTTCCAACTATTCCTCAACATACTCCAAGATTTGCTTTCCAAGAAAAACCACTATTCAAGCCTAATGAATATATAGTAAAAATTTTAAGGCATCTGTCACCACAGTCACATAATATTTCATCAAATGATGATAATTTTCTTTGATTTTCTCTATGGATAAGCCTATTGGTTACGTTGCTTTCTCGACCAACTACTTTTGCACTACCTCAAACTGGTCTATTAATGATTGCACTTGTTTCTCTGCTCCTACCCAAGTTGTCTGGTAACACTTGGCTTCCTTTTCTAGATCTTCTACCCTCTTTTGCTAATGCTCTACCTTTGATTTTTCTATTTCTAGTTAGTCTCTATTTCTAACTAGAGCATAATTTAAATCAATAATCTTTGCCTTAGCCTTGAAGAAGCTTTTCTTGTAATGCTCACCATGCAAGTAAAGAGAGATCATATCCACCTACATATTCCCTAGCTTCTTCATGGTGTCAATATTCTTCAGGTCCTCTATAATGACTTCATAAGTGTAATCACTTGGAGCCATTTCTCCTTGAGGCTTTTGGACCTAGGGAATCATTTTTATAGTATGAGACTCCATAGTTTTAGGGTCAAAAGTGACCTTCTTCAATACCTTTTCTAGAGCCTGAGATTATTTTCTCTTACATATTTTTATCCACTATGATGAACTTAATCAGGCTCAGCTCATATTTACTACAACATGATGCTCTGGTACAATCTCTATCTCCTACTTTGGCAACACCTGCAACTCAAGAAAAGAAGCAGGGATAAAATGAGTCTATTGAGGTTTTGGCTTGGGAAGGGAAGTCGAAATGGGAACCATTGGTGGAATAGAATTGGTTAAGGGGGATGAAGTGAGGGTTTTGGCTATAGTTACACTCACTCAAGGAGGAGCTTGTGTACTTATATTCGTAGTAGAAATTACTATAATGGAGGATGAAGGGAGCGAAAACGGATTAGGACAAGATGCAAAAGAACAAAAATAAAAAGAAACTGTAGAAGTGGGAATAGAAGAAGAGGGAGGATTGGTTACTGGGGACTAGGAAACATGAAGAAAAATGAAGGTGGTAGGTATACCGAATTGAGGTAAAATAGAAGCAACAACCATAGAATGGGGGGCAACAATCTCCAAATACTTAAGAGAAAGGGAATAAGGTGTAGAAAATGTACCTTAGGTCTTAAAAACCTTATGAGCCGATGATGAGGGCAACTGTGGCAATGGTTCACCCTTGTCTTGCTCCTCTATATCCTTCTCTAGATCTATGACTTCCATGTGTTGTCCAAGTTGTTCTGCTTGAACCAAAGGAGAATATTCTAAAATGTCAACTTGTGTGGCTTCATTCGTAGGATGAGGTTTTGCACCTAATGAAGGAATTGCGCTTTTTTTGGGATTTTTGGATATCTTTAGGAAAGGGAGTGCCGCACACTTATTCTTATTATTCCACTAGAGTTGAACGTCTAGCAATGAATGTCTTTCTTCTTCCACAAGTGGCACTTCATTGATCACATTTTGTTCATGTTCGACCATGATGTCCTCGTTGTCAAATCTTTGAAAAGTATGAGACACAATATTAGTGAAATATATTGGTTGATAGCTATCATAGTATTCATAATAGACATTCAAAAATACCTCATCCATTTCTAGACCAAAAGCTTACCTGATTTTTCCTCTATTGGCCCTTGTAACCAACCAGTTGGTAATTTTTTTATTAGACCAAGCCAACAACTATTATCTCATTTTTAAAACAAACTCAAGTGAGGAATTTGATGCCTGTGAATTGCAGGGTTGTACTCAACCTCCATATCATAAAAATCATGCCATGGTTGAAGTGGTGTCATTTTCTCAATATGCCATTCAATATCATACCCTTCTGGGTTATTTTTGTGTCGTTGAATATCATATCTAGGACAACAATGAATTTTTTTGGCTTTAATGAAATCGATGAACCAACCCAAAGGATCATACTTTCATCGGTGAGGTAACTACACCATACCCATGTCATAAAAAAATCCATTGATCAATTTATTCTACCCAACCTAAGCTATCTAAATGCCACCAAAGCGAAATGGCACGGTACATGTCTTCTTACCTTGTCCTGCCCTATAGAATTCATTGATATAGTCAGTATGATGGACAAATTCCATTGTGAATAGGCACTCAGTAGTGAAATATGGAAGGAGAAATGGCTTGCCAGTGAAGCCAAAATTTTACACCACGATGCCCTACATTATTAAGAAAATATCTCCTTTCTCCTCAATGACAATTTCTTCCCTCATCGCCCTTGGCACTCTCTCACTTGTGTAAAAAATAAGTTCAAGGGCAGGGCCTAAAAACATGTTGTTAAAATTATAGAATGAATCTCCTCTAGACAAGCTTGAAGTTCACAAATATACCAACAACTTATTTTTTGCCTCATCAGCTTGCTTTACTACAATAAAAGAAAACTATTGGTGCATGTAAAAGAAGAAATACCAGGCCAAAAATAAAATGTGCCTGAATAAAACTACTTCTTCACTATGTATCTTCTCCAAATGAATATAGATTGCATGAGCCACATAATCTAGCTAGTCAAAAAAAATGGGGTTCATGCTTGCTTGCATAGCTATAGGGGCATAAAATTCTAGTTGCAAAATGCATTGCACCAGCATTGCTTGCCATTTATACATCATAGTATCAGTAGGAATATAAAACACCAAAGCCAACATAGAAAACATGTCCAAAATTTTAAATTCTATTAAAGGCTTCGACAAGGTTGACAATATTTGAACTAGGGCACCTTTATCAGCTAGTTCTCCATGATCTGGTGCAACGTTATAGTCAACTGGTACCTTTTCTATTGCTCCTTTAGATTCATATTTTTGAACATGACATCTGAAGAAGGCTTTACCCCACAAGTGAATGTCTCTCTAACTGTACCAAGTGAAATGGTAAACAATTTATCTCCCTTCACATTTTGGACGATCCTTGTTGTAGGTTGATAAAACTTCGCAATTGCTATTACCAGCTCAGGGTAAGGATGCATAGGTGTACACAGGTACCAGAAAAACTATGCATGATAAGAAATGGTTAATGGAATTTATGATGTCAAAACTTACTTGACCGTAGTCTCCACATCCTGGCGTAATTTTTCTACATATTTGTTCAAAATAGAACAATCTCCAATCTTGACCAGCTTATCAAAATATGAGTCTAGCGTGGTATTTTCATGTCACCTAGCCTTTTTAGATTTTTTACCACCCTATTCTTTTTTTGGCTCTAAATTTTTCTTTGAATCAACAACCTTATTTCCCATCTTCGTACCACCGTTCTTCACTGCAACACTCTAGTAATTCTTCAAAAATATAGCAACTCAAGGCGCTAAAGGATAATCTGGAAAACTTAACTGCCCATTAACAACCAATAATGCCCTTGTGCTATGAATCTTACTTGGATGTCAAACTCAACCACTTTTTTACCTTGGAGGGTGCATTCTGGATATTCAATGGCCCATCTCAGGAAAAGCAAATGCCACATGTGAGAGATAAGGGTAAAAGTAATTAATTTCACTATATAAAAACATTGAAACATCTTCTAGAACACTTGCCAATGAAATCAATCCAATCTCATGTCTTAATTTCAAGATTTTTCCAAAGATTAGCGTTGTTCAATAGAAAACATTGAAGGAGAGCACTTTCTATCCGAAAATATCCTAGGGTGTGTAGACACCAAAACAGCACCAATCCGATTATGTGACTGCAAACACTAATCGCTTTGACAAACACAGCCCCCAGGGCAGCCCTCAGAGGTTAAACAGTGGTCTTAACCACTTTCATAGCAATTTTGTAAGGTCAAGAAGCAATTTGGCACACTTGGACACTTTGCCTAGTATTCGTCTCACCCAGGGACGAATTCAAAATAGAATCCGTCCCACCCCAGGACGAATTCTGAATCCGTCCCTGGGTGGGACGAATTCTAAGCTTAACGGGCAAAAAGGCAAATGGTGCCAAGTGGCAGCCCACAACGGTCGCTTAAGGACTCCCGCCTTGCACGCGTGTGTAGGTGGACAGAGGGGCCGTTAGAAGACTCGTTACAAAAGGCATTTATCAAAGCTCAAGTCAATGGAGGACTCCCCTCCCTCATGGGAAGACAAGACTGCCACATGGCGCCTATGGCCAACACATGGCATTTGTGCTTCCCTCCCAAAAGAGACCCCATGGGTCTATAAAAGGTGGGACTTTTCTCACCCAAAATATACAGGTTGAAGGAGTTTTCAAGCAACGAAGTGCTGCCGAATTGAAGACCCACTTGCATCCCTCTTGGTTCACCTTCCCACATCCACCAATCTCTTTTGCAAGGGAGGTTGTTGGGTGGCCTTTGGAAGCTCGAACCTTACCCAAATCCAACGCATGGACACCTGAACCTACCAATTCGCCGACCCCCAATCCTAAAAGGTTTTGGGCCCATCCCTGGTGGATTGGCTCCAAAATCGAGGGCCAACGGTGGGAGGCCCACTTGGGCACCCCCGCACCTCCCAAGTCCTATTTTTAGTTTTTGAGCATTTTAGATTATTTTTTAGATTGCATTTTGTGTTATTAGGTCTGATTAATCCATAGCTGCAATTTTGTAACTTTTGGTCAGATTCTAGGATGTTTTGTATTGCTTTGTCGTTTCGCTAACTTGCAGGTGTCAAGGTCAAATTCCCGAGGGTGGAGGCCAAATTGGGAAAATCCGACCATCTGGGTCGTCCCAAAATGGCCCCAATTACATAACCCCCCTATTTGCAGGCATTTTGCAGGTCTCGGGATCCGACATTGGAGCAGCAGCAGGTCGGTTTCTTCAACACAGAAGAATTCGTCCCACCCAGGGACGAATTACAATCGAATTCGTCCTGCCCAGGGACGAATTCCAGTTGAAGGTGGATTGGCCAGCCGCCTCAGTGGCGTGGCCTTCCGGTAACTTTTCTTACCTTCTATCAAGTTTTGAAGCAATTTGGATTCACTGTATTCACTGTTTCAGGCAAATATTTACATGCATATTTCGTTAGTTTTAGAGAGCAAACGCTTTTCATTTGCAGCAGGTGCTACTGACGTCTTGGTCATTTCTTTGTTCGCAGGAGAAGCAGCAGAGGTGAAGAACTCATCGACATCAGCGACGACATCATCTTGGCCCGCCCATTGCAATCGTGGGCACGCGGAAAGAGGAATCATTCAGTGATTGTAATCAAACTCTATTTGCGCTCCTAGCCCCTGAAAAGGGAGGAGACGTCATTGTAACGTAGATCAAGGGATATTAATGAAAGGGCTGTGTTTTCTCTATTTGATTGTGTCTCTTCCAATGTGTTTCTTTTCCATTTCATGCAATTTACATTTCTAGGACTTAAGCGTACTTAATTTTGAATGCAATCGCACTTGGTGTTTCCTTTGCCCGGAATCTCGTGCTTTCGATGGCGATCACGGTGGGACTCTGTTCCCTGGTTTTTAAAATCACAGAAACCGATCAAAGTTTTGTGTTTGTGCTTGACAGGTACATCTTTTTTGTTGCAGATCGCTATTCGTCTCTCGACGGGACGAATTCTTTCTCGCAATTCGTCCGACCCTCGAGACGAATTCAAATTCGTCTCTGGGAGGGACGAATTCCGTTCTGCAATTCGTCTCCCAGAGGGACGAATTCCTGTCTACGGATTTTCAGAGCAGAAATTCAGAGACAACAGGAGCAGGCAGAGAAGAGGTAGGGATTTTTACTATCTCTGTTAAATTTTTCTATTTCTGTTTCTGTTTCTTTAATTGTTTTCATTTAATCCTGCATTGCATTAGGAAAAGTCATGTATGCTAGTTTCATTTTTGTTGAATAAAACGAATCCCACACACATCACGAAACAATTTTAAACCAAGGAGCTGGTCGTAAGACCCCAGCCCTTGATCAAGACCATTGGTGGATTTCATCACCACCTTGGCTTGATTTGCATCCATTTCCCGATTGTCAACTGTTGTTAGGCGTAAATCCTGACGAAGACAGACCGAGCGTAGCTGGGGTGATTCCCATGCGCGCGAGGATAAGTTTTCTATGGTAGGTGCCATTAACAGGACAATCCCCCTTCCGTACCGCCTACGTACCACGTACCTTCTGCTCTCACGTACCTATAGTCTCCCTCTCGTAAGGGCGGGTATATAGAGAGGTTGGTATATCGGCCTGGTTGGTATATTGAAGGGGCGACCATTTTGGGAGTTATAAGAGCCTACATAATGCATTTAAACGTTCTACAAAACCTACAAAAACAAAAACAAAACATCAAAATGCACTAAACCAGTTTAGGACACACCAATAATCCTTAAAAGAGATAATCACGGTTTTGTGAATGTGTGTGTTTAATTCTGCTTAGTGTAGACAAAAAAAAAATCATAAACAAAAAGATAAAAATCTACGCATTTTGTCATTTTCTCCAAAAAGCTCCAAGGATTCCCGTAATCGCTTGGTCACTCCAAAATGCCCCAAAGGTGTCCATGAACCCTTTGGTCAACCCAAAATCACCCCAAATGTGCCCATAAGTGATGCAGGACCATCCAACAAAAAATGGGAAATCTTGTATTTTTCTCTAAATTTTAGTGCATCTTGCCGGGGCCATAACTTCTCAACCGTAGCTCCGTTTGACATGAAATTTTATAGGGAGTTGGTTGGGAGAATTTTAATTTTCGGGGCCAAATTCCATCATCTAGTGCCCCGAAATTAGGTTCTAAAATTGCGTGCCCAATTTTTTGCACTTTTTGAGCTGTTCGGATGTCAATATCTCCTAATGTATTTAGAGTTAGGACTTGAAACTTCATTTTTGTCTTATCTATTATAAGAGGGATGCGCACACCAATTTTGGGCCCCATCTGACTCATTTTCAATTTTAGGGCTTTTTAGAGAGACATCGTCATGGTGCTAACCCGTAGCCAAGCCCAATCACGGGCGAATGCTATGGGGAATATCCCAGGAGGCACGAGTCACCTCCGTTACAATCCCAAGGATTTGGTCATACCACCTTGGCGACCTAACACACAATGCAGTCCCCTCCACACCTTAAAGGAAAGAGACTACAGGGACACCTCTTCGAGGAGCACTCCTGTTCAACATAGCACTCATCACACACCCTTCCATGAGGGGTACAGTCATAGGAGAGCTCCCTTAGATGATCGCTATGAGCGGTCACCGCGCGATGAAGCGCTAGGTCAACATAGGGTTCGACGGGAGGAACCACATCATTACACTACCCGTCCTTCACCCCCTCTAGTTGTCAGGACTACAAAGACAAATCCAGAGCACAAGGCTCCTCAGGTGGGGCGGGCCAACTCCACCCGTTCCTTTTTCATTTATGAAAGAGAGCACGAGGAAGACCTCTACCTTCCTCGAGAGCAATATACAGTGCGAGAGCAATATGCCTCCGCACCTGCTATCTATCAAGAACACTCACTGAGGCCAAAGCCTCGAGGGAATGCTGTTACCCCCAATAGAGGGAGGTCGCCTATAGAGATCTTGGATCACTACGACCGAGATAGATATCTAGAAGAGGCATCTAGGCCTTCTAGACATGAAGCAATGAGAGCTCCCTTAGATGCTCGCTATGAGCGGTCATCGCGCGATGAAGTGCTAAGTCAACATAGGGTTCGAAGGGAGGAACCACATGATTACATTATCCCTCCTTCACCCCCACTAGTTGTCAGGACTACAAAGACAAATCCAGAGCACAAGGCTCTTCGGGCAGGGCGAGATAGCTCCGTCCACCCCCTTTTCACTTATGAAAGAGAGCACGAGGAAGACATCTACCTTCCTCGAGAGCAATATACCATGCGAGAGCAATACGCCTTCGCACTCGCTATCTATCAGGAACACTCATTAAGGCCAAAGCCCCGAGAGAATGCTGCTACCCCTAACGGAGGGATGTGTCCTATAGAGATCTTGGATCACTACGACCGAGATTTTTATCTAAGAGAGGCGTCTAGGCCTTCTAGACATGAGGCGGTGGGACCAACTATCGTAGAATCTATCGAATATATCACACATCTCAAGCAACTCACGCAACTTGAGCTCGAACGACTACCGTTAGAGGAACCGTACCATATTAACGAAGAGCACCTTCAGCGCCAGAAGGATGAGCTGTTCCAACACACTATGCAAGAGAAGACTCCAACCCCTCACATGCATAAGACAAAATATTTTGAGTGGCACAACCCATGGGGGAAGATAGGTCATCGCGACCTCATCAAAAGCTACCCCCAACACCTCCTAGACAGGAGCGGGAAGCTACTCTCTCGATTCCCGAAGCACCACCCCCGACGCCTCCTAGACATGAATGGGAGGCCGCTCCTATAACCAATGACGGGTGCCTTCCTCGGACATCCACCCAGGGCTTATGAGCCACCCTTAGAAATTCATCAAGAAGCCTCTAAGGAATCAGAGCACGAAGAAGAGCGGGATGAACTGCCCTACCAAGGCATGGGGGTGCCATCTGGCCACCCCTCCATAAGCCCCAAGTTCCTCAACAAGAACCAACCAAAGAGGAGGAGTTCAAATCTCCCGATACATGCAAAGCACTAGAGCACTTAGAGTTGGTAGAGGCCAAGATTTTGGAGCTCCCAAGGCCCAACTTACATAAGGCTCCTTTCGAAGAGGATCAACCTTTAACCATAGGGCTACCTGATGATGCAGTCCTCCATGTCTCAGAATCTCCAGATTCTGATGAGCTATACACATTGTCCGAAGGTGAGGATGAAACAGACATAGCCCACAGCAATCACATGCGACAACATCGGCATCCCATAAAATTTGAGGAAGCATGTCAACAGATAAACATAATACTAGGGCATGAGTGGCGTGTTAACCCACCGCAGTGGGACCAAGCATTACATCCACAACTTTGGGCACACAAAGAGCAACTTCCACCAAGAGACATCATAGCAACATCAGTGCCGCGGGCGGACCCCGTCCTCATCTCCGTGCATAGGGCCGATCCATTCATGCCCATACCTCTAGAGCCAGATCCGGAGTGCAAAGACCATCAAGCTGGGGGTACCTCTATCCCCTGAAGAACCATAATCCAAACCAAAAAGCTCCAAGGATTATCGCAATCCCTTGGTCACCCAAAAAGCCAGCAAGCTCCAAGGATTATCGCAATCTCTTGGTCACCAAAAAGCTCCAAGGATTATCGCAATCTCTTGGTCACCCCAAAAGCTCCAAGGATTATCGCAATCTCTTGGTCACTCCAAAAGCTCCAAGGATTATCGCAATCTCTTGGTCACTCCAAAAGCTCCAAGGATTATCGCAATCTCTTGGTCACCCAAAAGCTCCAAGGATTATCGCAATCTCTTGGTCAACCCAAAAAGCTCCAAGGATTATCGCAATCTCTTGGTCACCCAAAAAGCTCCAAGGATTATCGCAATCTCTTGGTCACCCAAAAAGCTCCAAGGATTATCGCAATCTCTTGGTCACTCCAAAAGCTCCAAGGATTATCGCAATCTCTTGGTCAACCAAAAAGCTCCAAGGATTATCGCAATCCTTGGTCAACCAAAAGCTCCAAGGATTATCGCAATCTCTTGGTCACCCAAAAAGCTCCAAGGATTATCGCAATCTCTTGGTCACCCAAAAAGCTCCAAGGATTATCGCAATCTCTTGGTCAACCAAAAAGCTCCAAGGATTATCGCAATCTCTTGGTCACCCAAAAGCTCCAAGGATTATCACATCTTGGTCACCAAAAAGCTCCAAGGATTATCGCAATCTCTTGGTCACCCAAAAGCTCCAAGGATTATCATTTGTACAACTCAGATTATCTTGGTCAACCAAAAAGCTCCAAGGATTATCGCAATCTCTTGGTCAATCCAAAAAGCTCCAAGGATTATCGCAATCTCTTGGTCACCCAAAAGCTCCAAGGATTATCGCAATCTCTTGGTCAACCAAAAAGCTCCAAGGATTATCGCAATCTCTTGGTCAATCCAAAAAGCTCCAAGGATTATCGCAATCTCTTGGTCAATCCAAAAAGCTCCAAGGATTATCGCAATCTCTTGGTCAACCCAAAAAGCTCCAACGATTATCGCAATCGCTTGGTCAAAAAAAATCAAGAAATTCAAAAAAACAAAACAACAAAAATCATCAAAAACAACAAATATTTGCATCTCAATTCTAGGCATACTCAAATTCATCAAAAAAATTCATATTCTCGCACCTCATCTTCACCTTCACCAAAAACAATCCATCAAAATTACAAAAATATATAGTTGCATTAAGCATTGCATCCATACATTGCATATTTGTAGTCATACAGGTCAAAGGCACCATAAGCTGCAATAGCTCTGATAGTCCACCTTGTTCCGCATTGTCTCATGTTACAAAAACAACAAAAACACCAAGCATAACTTTTACCACACTACAGTCAGTGGTCTGGGAATGTACCAAGAGTTTCAGTGATTCAGTCATCATTTTCCTCTTTAGCCATGTAGTGTATCAAGTCGAACAGATTTTACGAAGGTAGAGTCATACTTGAAATACACCTTGTTACGTAACATCCCAACACAAATCAAAACACTAAAATTCCCAAATTGTGTGAACGAAAGATGAAACCTAGCAAAATAATCTAGGTCACCACAAGCGAAACGGTTATCTTGCTCATCCCCCCGTGCGAATGACCCCTAGAATGCTGAGAGTTGGCAAAAGGACAAGCATCCTCCCTACCCAATTCCCTAAGAATCCCTAAAGTTCTCAATAGTTGCAAAACACAAAAAATTTGCAAAATGTCAAAACTCCAAAATTTGACAAACTACAGTGCACACATCAAAAGGCACAAACAACAGTGATTTTCATCACTCCATATCCCCAATCCCTTGCTCGAAAGAAAAACAAATCAAAATAAACAGTGATCTCATCACTACAATGAGCAAGTATCCCAATACAATTGAAGAAAAGAAGGGAGTTGACCTTGAATCCCCGGAACTCTCAAGCATTCTATAGGTCATAAGGCAAGCTTCAGTACCAATTTGGTTGATAGCCTATCGGTAATGTAAGTAAACCTCCCGCATGACGATATATCTGTCACATTAACTTGCGTACAGATCAATGTTTGCATGTGGATGAGCTAGCTTATGGCATCCTGGATTACATCGCAGATTAATCTTAGTACATACAACAAAGGAATTCGTGGAGCTAATTAGGTGATCCTCAGTACGAGTTCGGTTGAAAGCCCATCTGGCACTGGCGGTATCCTAACAAATACCACTAAATGAACTCAATTGCACACACAGGGATGTGAAATAACTCGGTCAAAAACAAGTTCGATTCATACCTTGTTCAAAAGTCTTGTAAGATAAAGTACAATCATGGCTAGTGAGTTAAAACCGTCTCGAGTCTCGTGAAAACCTTAGCTACATTTCTAAACCAACCGCGCTACTTTTCATCCTTACAAATACCATCAAAAAAATACAAAAATAGAAAAACCACATGTATACATATAAAGTCATGCATCACAAAAATCGCCTAAAAACAAAATAACAGAGTTCTAAACAATCCTTGGTGCCATAGCCAAACATCACAAACCCCATTCATCCATTTCATATCTACATATCACATATAAATCAAAACCATTTGCATTCATCATAGCATATGCATCCATCAAAATAAATCAACATGCATACATCCATATTCATCAACCATCATGCACAAGATCAAAGAAAATCAAAACAACAAAAACAACAAATAAATGCAACACAAAAACAAAAAGCAATAAACATTGCCAGACACAAGTGCTCTTGCACTTAACCTCTTGGCATAGAAAAATTGATGTCGTGGTCTACAATTGTCACTATCCTACTCCCTAAGAAGGCTACCATAGCTGGACCGCTCCACGGGAAGATGGATTTTTGACAATTTCATCCCCAAATGATGTCACAAAAAAAAACAACAAGAAAATCAAAAAAAAAACAATAAACATTGTACACAAAGTGCTCTTGCACTTAACCTCTTGGCATAGCAAAATTGACTGGTTACATTGTCACTATCCTACTCCCTAAGAAGGCTACCATAGCCGGACCGCTCCACGGGAAGACGGATTTTCGACAATTTAATCACCAAATGGTGTCACAAAAACAACAAAAACAAGACAAAATTCAACAAAAACAAACAAAAAAAAAACATTGCCGGACATAAGTGCTCTTGCACTTAACCTCTAGGCAAAGAAAATCGATGTCGAGGTCCAAATTATCGCTCTCCTACTTCCCCAAGAAGGCTACCATAGCCGGACCGCTCCACGGGAAGTTAGATTTTCGATGATTTCACCTCATTACGACATCACCAAAAGGGTTAACACCCACCAAAAATAGGTCCAAATGTTGGAAAAATTGCACACGCTTAACGGTAAACCCTCTAAAGGCACACCTTGCACAAGTCATCTTGGGTCAAGCGACTCGTCGCTTCTCTCACGAAGGTCATTCCCTCATCGATTCGTCGCTTGAGGGGGTAGTCACACTTAGTCACCAACCAACAATCACACACCCAATTAAGGAAAACGACATGCATTCAAAGAATCATTGACAAAGACAATCACGCTCCCGCTTGGGGCAGTAAACAAGCAACAATCAAATCAATCAAACACTTGGCATTTCGTGAATCATGAACACAAGGTTCCCCCCGAGGATAAAAACGCCCTTCACTTGTTCATGACTCGATCAATGTCTAAGTTCAAGTCACACCTCACCAAAACAGGTTAATACTTGAAATCAAATTCCTTAGCTCGTCGAAGCAAGGATTCAAGAATGCATGCCCTTTCCATACTTGGGGCATCAAAAGTTGGTTAGGTTACCAAGAAACCCTAATCATTAGTGCTTTGGTTATCTATTTTTGCTCAAGACTCGCGTCACCCGCAGCGCTTCCCAAAAAGGGGCATCTCGTAGACACCAAAACAGCACCAATCCGATTATGTGACTGCAAACACCGATCGCTTTGACAAACACAGCCCCCAGGGCAGCCCTCAGAGGTTAAACAGTGGTCTTAACCACTTTCATAGCAATTTTGTAAGGTCAAGAAGCAATTTGGCACACTTGGACACTTTGCCTAGTATTCGTCTCACCCAGGGACGAATTCAAAATAGAATCCGTCCCACCCCAGGACGAATTCTGAATCCGTCCCTGGGTGGGACGAATTCTAAGCTTAACGGGCAAAAAGGCAAATGGTGCCAAGTGGCAGCCCAGAACAGTCAGTTAAGGACTCCTGCCTTGCACGCGTGTGTAGGTGGACAGAGGGGCCGTTAGAAGACTCGTTACAAAAAGCATTTATCAAAGCTCAAGTCAATGGAGGACTCCCCTCCCTCATGGGAAGACAAGACTGCCACATGGCGCCTATGGCCAACACATGGCATTTGTGCTTCCCTCCCAAAAGAGACCCCATGGGTCTATAAAAGGTGGGACTTTTCTCACCCAAAATATACAGGTTGAAGGAGTTTTCAAGCAACGAAGTGCTACCGAATTGAAGACCCACTTGCATCCCTCTTGGTTCACCTTCCCACATCCACCAATCTCTTTTGCAAGGGAGGTTGTTGGGTGGCCTTTGGAAGCTCGAACCTTACCCAAATCCAACGCATGGACACCTGAACCAACCAATTCGCCGACCCCCCAATCCTAAAAGGTTTTGGGCCCATCCCCGGTGGATTGGCTCCAAAATCGAGGGCCAACGGTGGGAGGCCCACTTGGGCACCCCCGCACCTCCCAAGTCCTATTTTTAGTTTTTGAGCATTTTAGATTATTTTTTAGATTGCATTTTGTGTTACTAGGTCTGATTAATCCATAGCTGCAATTTTGTAACTTTTGGTCAGATTCTAGGATGTTTTGTATTGCTTTGTCGTTTCGCTAACTTGCAGGTGTCAAGGTCAAATTCCCGAGGGTGGAGGCCAAATTGGGAAAATCCGACCATCTGGGTCGTCCCAAAATGGCCCCAATTACATAACCCCCTTGTTTGCAGGCATTTTGCAGGTCTCGGGATCCGACATTGGAGCAGCAGCAGGTCGGTTTCTTCAACACAGAAGAATTCGTCCCACCCAGGGACGAATTACAGTCAGAATTCGTCCTGCCCAGGGACGAATTCCAGTTTAAGGTGGATTGGCCAGCTGCCTCAGTGGCAGTGGCCTTCTGGTAACTTTTCTTACCTTCTGTCAAGTTTTGAAGCAATTTGGATTCACTGTATTCACTGTTTTAGGC
This sequence comes from Wollemia nobilis, assembly GCA_028583015.1. NCBI lineage: Eukaryota > Viridiplantae > Streptophyta > Pinopsida > Araucariales > Araucariaceae > Wollemia > Wollemia nobilis. The sequence goes on along the minus strand of JAQPPZ010001843.1, from coordinate 1,142,392 downwards.
AAATATTTACATGCATATTTCGTTAGTTTTAGAGAGCAAACGCTTTTCATTTGCAGCAGGTGCTACTGACGTCTTGGTCATTTCTTTGTTCGCAGGAGAAGCAACAGAGGCGAAGAACTCATCGACATCAGCGACGGCATCATCTTGGCCCGCCCATTGCAATCGTGGGCACGCGGAAAGAGGAATCATTCAGCGATTGTAATCAAACTCTATTTGCGCTCCTAGCCCCCGAAAAGGGAGGAGACGTCATTGTAACAGAGATCAAGGGATATTAATGAAAGGGCTGTGTTTTCTCTATTTGATTGTGTCTCTTCCAATGTGTTTCTTTTCCATTTCATGCAATTTACATTTCTAGGACTTAAGCGTACTTAATTTTGAATGCAATCGCACTTGGTGTTTCCTTTGCTCGGAATCTCGTGCTTTCAGTGGCGATCACATAGGGATGTTAAATAACTCGGTCAAAAACATGTCCGATTCATACCTTTTTCAAAAGTCTTGTAAGATAAAGTACAGTCATGAATAATGAGTTAAAACTGTCTGAATCTCAGAAAATCTGACATTCATTCCAAAACCATCTGCGCTATTTATAATCCTTATGATACCATCAAAAAATACAAAAATAGAAAAAACAAGGTAAATAAAGAGCTTCTTAAACAGCCTACAGTGCAATCAACACAAATATCATTCATCCATTTCAATTTGCATATCACATAGACATCTAAAACATTTGCATTCATCATAACATTTGCATTCATCAAAATGAATAAACATGCATAACAAAAATCACATCATCACATGTACAAATTCAAAAATAAAATAGGTATATATATATATATATATATATATATATATATATATATATATATATATATATCGTCAAAAAGATGCCCGTAGGCTACAAAACCGGTCCTCAGACCCCGCAAGCATATCCAATAACCCAACCTAAGGTGTCGGCCACCATGATCATGCAGGATCGGTGCGACGGGAAAAACCCCCCCTGGTGTGGGTCCGACGGGACCTTGCAGGGCGGCTACTGCTAGCCCCCGCATCATGCCTACTACCACCCCCCTCATCTAACCGCCTACGACGAGATGATGCTGACTGCTCAGTCAAACTATCCCTCGTCCGTTGAGAAGATCTACTGATCGAAGGCTTAGGGAGCCGCCCGCCAAGGCGGATGACCTCCCTCTCCAAGTCTATCCGATACAGACACCACTCTGCCTCTCGTCGATGATAGATAGACAATGCATCATCGCGCTGCGCCAAAACTCTATCCCGCTCTGCCAATTGAGCCCGCAGAAGATCCCTCTCCAGATCCCGCATCCGTAGCAGCTCTGTAAGTCGTGCAACCTCATCGCCTACATCCGACCCCACCTCCTCTGTATCTAGCGGACGCATAGGACTCACGGGGACAGTAGCCTGCTCAGGCTCCAAATGCTCCTCCACATCTTGCATGTCCGACTGCTCCGGAACACCCAAGTCCACATCCTCATCTCCCACATATACCATGTCTGCATCATCCAACAGCCCCCCCAATCACCCCCTGCCGCCTCAGCATCCTCCACTGTCGCCTCCGTGCCTCCCAGTGGACCCTCTCCTCTCCAGCGCCACGATACCCACCACGAGTCATACTCAGTGGTAGTACCTACGTCATCCACATCCAACACCTCAATCACCGCATCCGACTCCTCACCCAATGGCACGAGGACCGGTGGCTCTAGATCCCTCTCATCTCCCCGACGCCGATAGCCTACGGGCTCACCAGGCAACCCCTGGTGCACCCCAAACTATCGTGTAACCCGGCGGTACGAAAAAAACTCATGCTCCGTCCCGTGCCGCCCAGTCAACCATCGCTCCCTCCGCACCCGTCGGATCCACTCTCCAGCCTCAGGCCAGGCTGGACAGTCCCGATAGGGACGCCAAAATACCTCCCCTGGAGTGAGCCAAGAAAAGGCATCAATGTAGTGCTCAATGGCACCTGCCCATCGCCGACTCTGCCCCTGCTCTGCAGATCGTCACCACAAAGCAGCATAACCAATCTCCTCATCCTCCATCACCACCCGAGTCATCCACGGTAACCCGGTAGGCCTCTCAACAGCTATGTGCTGCCAACCCCAGCACTGCAACAAAAAATTGCAACTGACACCCTTCCGCTGTCGACAGCGGACCCCGTACAACTCCCCGTAAAGCTATGCCAACAAAGTCTGTCCCCATCTTAGAATCAACGGTGCCTCTATCGGGCACTCTGCCAACTGCCACACCAAATCCAGCAAGTTCCACGGGAACCTCATGCCTGACGAATCAGGGAGAAGAATGTTAGAAATGAGGCCCATCAGGAATGCGTGCCTCACTCCTAACACCCCCCTCTCCTTCCACCAGCTAACCAAAATCCTGCCAGCCTGGCAATCCGCTTCGGCTGTCTCCATCAGGTCTGCTACACCCAGCTCCCCCCCATGCCCAAAACATCTCGTAAGTATAGTAGTACGCTGATCAAACGGAGATGTCCTAATAGGCAGACCATCTATCAGAATCTGAAGCAACCGATAGACGTCCTCAAGAGTCATAGTCATCTCCCCTATCGGGAGATGGAAAGTATTGGTCCACGGATCCCAAAGCTTGATCAGGTCCATCAGATAGGCCTGATCTAAAACCACAGGCTCCAGTCGAGCCACCTGCTTGAGCCCAAGGGCATCAAGCCATTCCCAATCATCATCGGTCAAGGCCAACCGCGCCTCAGTAAAGGCAGCGGGTACACGGTACCGGCTCCTAAAAACCTGCAAGCAAACAAAAAAAATAAAAATAAATAAATAAAACAGATCAAATTTTCAGTTCTAGGGTTTCTAACCTTAACTGTTAAACAAAAACATCACAAAAAATCTTAAAGTTTTGAAAAGCGTCAACGAAAAAACAATGCAGTAAATTAAAGCAAAATAAACCCTAGGGTCACTTACAGGTCTCGCCTCGGCTCTGCCGCTCGAACCAATTTGTGCACTCATGATGGAAGAGAGAATTCCAGCAGTGCTTCACTTCGCAGAATTACCTCCTCCTCCCAGAGCTCCAAAATCGCAAGAAAAAAATGACACAAATGAGCCCAAAATCAAGTTTTGGCCATTAAATAGGCCTATTGCACTGGAATTCATCCTTGACTAGGACGAGCGCTCTGATCAGCACTCGTCCCACCCAGGGACGAATTCTCCAGATGGAATTCGTCCCACCCAGGGACGAATTCAGGCCAACACAAAAAAAAATCAACAAAAATGACTAAAAAGGCACTAAAAACAGACAATAAAATTGCCCAACAGGATTGCTACTGCACCTAACAACAAGGGCATCCAAAATAGACATTGGAGTCACAAATTGTCACTATCATACTCCCTAAGAAGGCTACCATAGCCGGACCGCTCCAAGGGAAGACGGATTTTAGACAATTTCATCCCCAAACGTCATCACAAAAGGGTCAAAACCCACTCAAAAATAGTACAAAATTAAACAAAAATACAAAATAAACATTGCCAGACAGAAGAGCTCTTGCACTTAACCTCTTGGCATAGCAAAATTTATGTCGGGGTTTGCATTGTCACTATCCTACTCCCGAAGAAGGCTACCATAGCCGGACCGCTCCACGGGAGGACGGATTGCCGACAATTCAATCACCAAATGCAACACAAAAACAAAAAGCAATAAACATTGCCAGACACAAGTGCTCTTGCACTTAACCTCTTGGCATAGAAAAACTGATGTCAGGGTCTACATTGTCACTATCCTACTCCATAAGAAGGCTAACATAGCCGGACTACTCCACGGGAAGACGAATTTTTGACAATTTCATCCCCAAACGATGTCACAAAAGGGTCAAAGCCCACTCAAAAACAACAAGAAAATCAAAACAACACAAAAAGCAATAAACATTGCCAGACACAAGTGCTCTTGCACTTAAACTCTTGGCATGGCAAAATCGACATTGGAGTCACAAATTGTCACTATCATACTCCCTAAGAAGGCTACCATAGCCGGACCGCTCCACGGGAGACGGATTTTAGACAATTTCATCCCCAAACGACATCACAAAAGGGTCAAAGCCCACTCAAAAACAGTACAAAATTCAACAAAAATACAAAAAAAAACATTTTCGGACATATGTGCTCTTGCACTTAACCTCTAGGCAAAGAAAATTGATGTCGAGGTCTAAATTATCGCTCTCCTACTTCCCCAAGAAGGCTACAATAGCCGGATCGCTCCACGGGAAGTTGGATTTTCGAGGATTTCACCTCATTACGGCATCACCAAAAGGGTTAACACCCACCAAAAATAGGTCCAAATGTTGGAAAAATTGCACACGCTTAACGGTAAACCCTTTAAAGGCACCCTGGCACAAGTCATCTTGGGTCAAGCGACTCGTCGCTTTGCTCACAAAGGTCATTCCCTCATCGATTCGTCGCTTGAGGGGGTAGTCACACTTAGTCACCAACCAACAATCACACACCCAATTAAGGAAAATGACATGCATTCAAAGAATCATTGACAAAGACAATCACGCTCCTACTTGGGGCAGTAAACAAGCAACAATCAAATCAATCAAACACTTGGCATTTCGTGAATCATGAACACAAGGTTCCCCCTGAGGATAAAAACGCCCTTCACTTGTTCATGACTGATCAATGTCCAAGTTCAAGTCACACCTCACCAAAATAGGTTAATACTTGAAATCAAATTCCTTAGCTCGTCAGAAGCAAGGATTCAAGAATGCATGCCCTTTCCATACTTGGGGCATCAAAATTTGGTTATGTTACCAAGAAACCCTAATCATTAGTGCTTTGGTTATCTATTTTTGCTCAAGCAATGCGTCACCCGCAGTGCTTCCCAAAAAGGGGCATCTGTAGACACCAAAACAGCACCAATCCGATTATGTGACTGCAAACACTGATCTCTTTGACAAACACAGCCCCCAGGGCAGCCCTCAGAGGTTAAACAGTGGTCTTAACCACTTTCATAGCAATTTTGTAAGGTCAAGAAGCAATTTGGCACACTTGGACACTTTGCCTAGTATTCGTCTCACCCAGGGACGAATTCAAAATAGAATCCGTCCCACCCCAGGACGAATTTTGAATTTGTCCCTGGGTGGGACGAATTCTAAGCTTAACGGACAAAAAGACAAAGGGTGCCAAGTGGCAGCCCAGAACAGTCAGTTAAGGACTCATGCCTTGCACGCATGTGTAGGTGGACAGAGGGGCCGTTAGAAGACTGTTACAAAAAGCATTTATCAAAGCTCAAGTCAATGGAGGACTCCCCTCCCTCATGCGAAGACAAGACTGCCACATGGCACCTATGGCAAACACATGGCATTTGTGCTTCCCTCCCAAAAGAGACCCCATGGGTCTATAAAATGTGGGACTTTTCTCACCCAAAACATACAGGTAGAAGGAGTTTTCAAGCAACGAAGTGCTGCCAAGTTGAAGACCCACTTGCATCCCTTTTGGTTCACCTTCCCACATCCACCAATCTCTTTTGCAAGGGAGGTTGTTGGGTGGCCTTTGGAAGCTCGAACCTTACCCAAATCCAACGCATGGACACCTGAACCTACCAATTCGCCGACCCCCCAATCCTAAAAGGTTTTGGGCCCATCTCTAGTGGATTGGCTCCAAAATCGAGGGCCAAAGGTGGGAGGCCCACTTGGGCACCCCCGCACCTCCCAAGTCCTATTTTTAGTTTTTGAGCATTTTAGATCATTTTTTAGATTGCATTTTATGTTATTAGGTCTGATTAATCCATAGCTGCAATTTTGTAACTTTTGGTCAGATTCTAGGATGTTTTGTATTGCTTTGTCGTTTCGCTAACTTGCAGGTGTCAAGGTCAAATTATCGAGGGTGGAGGCCAAATTGGGAAAATCCGACCATCTGGGTCGTCCCAAAATGGCCCCAATTACATAACCCCCCTGTTTGTAGGCGTTTTGCAGGTCTCGGGATCCGACATTGGAGCAGCAGTAGGTCGGTTTCTTCAACACAGAAGAATTCGTCCCACCCAGGGACAAATTACAGTTAGAATTCATCCTGCCCAGGGATGAATTCCAGTTGAAGGTGGATTGGCCAGCTGCCTCAGTGGCAGTGGCCTTCTGGTAACTTTTCTTACCTTCTGTCAAGTTTTGAAGCAATTTGGATTCACTGTATTCACTGTTTCGAGCAAATATTTACATGCATATTTTGTTAGTTTTAGAGAGCAAACGCTTTTCATTTGCAGTAGGTGCTACTAACGTCTTGGTCATTTCTTTGTTCGCAGGAGAAGCAGCAGAGGTGAAGAACTCATCGACATCAGCGACGACATCATCTTGGCCCACCCATTGCAATCGTGGGCACGCGGAAAGAGGAATCATTCAGATGATTGTAATCAAACTCTATTTGCACTCCTAGCCCCTGAAAAGGGAGGAGACATCATTGTAACGAGAGATCAAGGGATATTAATGAAAGGGCTATGTTTTCTCTATTTGATTGTGTCTCTTCCAATGTGTTTCTTTTCCATTTCATGTAATTTACATTTCTAGGACTTAAGCGTACTTAATTTTGAATGCAATCGCACTTGGTGTTTCCTTTGCCTAAAATCTCGTGCTTTCAGGGTGAAAGTATTCACACAACCTGCACTTTGAAATTGCTTATTCTATTTGCTTTGTGGAATTCATGCCTTGCAGTTCCTTTTTAAAACAATTTATTTTCTTAATTCACTCCAAAAAAGGTTACTGCTAAAAGTAGCTTTAATTGAACGTGCCTTGTATGAAAAACTAGGGTGAAATTAATTTTACCTCCATTTTTGCCTTACTTATAGCTACCAACTGAAGCTTCTAAAAGCATGCATCTATTTTTAAAATTTTTTCCCTGGCAATTTTTCTCCGAAAATACTTGCTTGAGGAGTGCCAAGAGATTTCACCCCGAAAATAGAAAAAACAAGACAAATATTCTGTAGGGCAAAAGTAAAAGTTTTTATCTTCTAATTTTAACTTTTGTCTATTTTTTTTAATCTCCCCCTTCTTTTTGGCAATTTAAAAAAAAAATAGAGAATATTTAAAACGTAGGACGCTTTTTTTTTTTTTTTTAGCTTTTACTTTTGCTTTTCCTTCTAGAAAAAATAGGAACGCTCTTTTAATGAAAAATCAAAACTTTGAAGTCCAAGTGAGCCCATGGCGCTTTCATAATTTCTCACCAAAAAAAAACCTGCTTTCTTTTCCTCTTTTTTGCTCAAAAATAATACAAAAGCCATCCAAAACGTTTTTGAGGCGAAAACGATTTTTTGTTGGTGGCAAGGTGCTTTCAGGGCGAAATCACTTTCTTTGGGGACAAAAAATGATCTCTCGACAAAATCAACTTTCTTACTTTTTTTTTTTATTATTTTATTATTATTATTATTATTTTTTTATATTATATTATATCACTTTAAACATATTCAACTAAAACAAAACAACATAATAACTTATGTACATATATACATACTTGATCAAAATTATGTCACTAATGGTAGGCCTTCAAATGAAGACCATTTACGATAATTGGCAATGCACGGTTGTTCATATCCTGAAAATAAAATGAATTAATATAATTAACACCCAAAATATACAATTGGCCCTCCCATATCACTTCAAACTTGTGATGCTTGTCAGGATTAGCCTTGTTTTCATTCCATTTCAGCACTAGATCACCTACCTCGAATTACTTCTCAGATTTTCTTTCCAAACCATTTTTGTGTCATTCGGGCATGTTCCATGAATACATTGTATGATTTATCCCTCTCTTATTCCAACTGTAAAAGTTTTGCCAATTCTATAATCATGGGACAAGAATAATTATCTTGAGCACACAATCAGTGCCATGATTGAAGATCTAACAATTCGATATGAATGAACAAAACTACTTATTTATCGTATACCAAGGAATAAGGAGACATTTTGATGGGTTTCTTCATGGAGATACAATCGTCCCATAATTCTTAGTTTAAAATTAAGTGCCAACTGTGTTTATTATCACCCATGATCCTCTTTAGAATCCTCAACAAAATCTTGTTTGTGGATTCAACCAAGCCGTTCCCCTACGGATAATAGTTAGATGATGTCTTCAAATAAATTTCATCCTTCCTCACAAATTCGCTAATCCTAGAACCGATGAAGGGGGTCCCATTTTTTGTTATGATTGCATCTAGTATACCAAAATGGGTGATTAATCCTTTAAGAAAAGTGATAACTATTGCTTGGTTTTCCTTCTTGGTTGGAATTGCTTCTGACCATGGGGTGAAATATTTAGTTGCATTCAGGATGTATTTGTGTCCAGTGAAATAATTAGGATCATTGACCCCAATAAAGTATAAGTCTCATTGTTGAAATGATGCTTCTACTTGAATCAGGTGAAGGGGTAATGATGCATTCTTGCTTCTGCCAACATACCTCTAGCACTTATCGTAATTTTGACTTATTTTGAAAATGCTACAAAGAGTGTAGGCTAGAAATATCCTGATTTAATAATATTTAATGCTATTGGCCTCCTGATAGACTAGAGTGAAACTCCTCTAGGATTATTTATTTCTCTGATTCTCGGATGCACTTGAGGAGTATTCCATCAATGTTTCTATGGAACAACCCATTTGGTAGCATCATGTATCTAAGGGCCTGAAGTCTGAATCTCCTTCTCTACGAGGCATTAAAGTGTGAAGGACATCTTCCTGATTGGAAATATTTGACAAGGTCCTCTATCCACTCATGATCGCCTGTAGAGCGATTAACAATATTACTTCTGCTTGTTGAATCTTCAAGTTGGCAAGCCATGGATTCAGATGCAACACTTCTTGCAATTTTCTAACTAGTGCTTGGCCTTAAAACAACTTGGTTGGATAGATTTCAATGTCATATTCCTAGATTTTGGATATCCATCTAGACATCTTGTCTGCTAGCTCTCCTTGGATGATGAAACTCTGAATATCTGGATGAACAACATAAACTACTATCTTGCTTTGAGAAACAAAATATCAAAACTTCTTCAAGGATTTCATCACCGCATATACTTTCTTCTCAATGAAATTATATTTTTATTCATTCAGGTGGATGAGTTGATTCAATAAAGAAATCGGTTACTCATATCCATCATATCCTTTCTGCATGAGCACCACCACATAGCTCTCTTGTTCACCAACACCGTACAAAATAAAATATTTTGAGTAATCAGGATTCACCAGCATTGGATTTTGAGAAATTCTCTCTTTTATTTCCTTGAATTCCTGCCTCCTCTGCTCGGTCCATTTGAACTCAACATTCTTTTTTAATAGCTCAGTCATCAACTTCACCACTTGGGTAAAATCTACCATGAAATTCTAAAATTTTTTTATTTGCTCAAAGAATGATTTTAATCCTTCTTGTTGGCTGGCAATGGAAGAATTAGGAGGGATTTATCTCTAGTTGGGTCAATTACCAAAATTTCTTATGAAATAAAGTGGCCTAGAATATTTCCTTATTTTACCATGAATATGGACTTTTTCAGGTTGACTGATATTCTAAACTCTCAACACTTTTTGAATACTTGCCTCAGATGTAGACTATGCTCCTCCCTTTTGTGAGATAAAATGGTCATGTCATCCAAATAGATCAAAATAACGTGACTTAAAAACTCATCGAAAGTTATGTCCATTGCTCTCTAAAAATTTGTGCTAGCATTTGAAAGACCAAATGGCATATGGTAATAAGCAAAAGTTCCTTGTTTTGTGGTAAATGCTATTTTGTACTGGTCTTCATCCTTGACCTAAATTTGGTTATAGTCGAAGAATCCATCTAATAAATATAATATCTGAGCACCAATAACTACATGCAAAATTTGATCAATTTATGATAACGAATAGTGATCTTTCAGATATACCTAATTAAAATTTTGAAAATCCAGGCACAAGTAGATATCTCCATTCTTCTTTCTCACGGGGACTAGATTTTCTACCTAGGTAGAGTGCTTAATTGGGTGGATGATTTTGTCTTCAAGCATATTCAGTAGTTCTACTTTCATCAAAGTTTCAATCTTGGGATTGATCAGTCTCTACTTTTTCTTGAAGGATTTTACTCCTTGCAACTCAATGGTGTGGTAGATTACATATTTGTTGTATCCTTTCAAAACCTGGTAGCTCCAAGCAATAATGTATGGGTACTCATGACACAACTTTTTTATCTGCTCCATATCTTCTTGAGTGCAATCACTGTCAACTTTGATTGACTTCTCAGGTCCCAGATGTAGCTCTATATATTCCTTTTCATATACCTTTATCCTATGCTTTTATACTCTATAATTTTGACCAAAGATGCTCTCAAGTGTAATCAATCCCTTTGGGATATGATTATTCCATATATGAATAAATCCCTTGGCTTCTTCCTAATCAAGTGTTCTATCTTCCATATTACTAGCTTCTCTTATCAAGAAATTAACAATCTACTTGTCACTCTTGAACTCTTGCCAGTGAATATGTGTTATTAGGGATTTGCAGGATTGTAAATTAATCTCACAGTATTAGGATTTCTCACCATATGCTCCACTAGGGAAAAATTAGCACCAAGGGATCCAATATATCAATATTCTTGTTCTACTCCCATGAGATTGCTTGGATGTTCAATGTTTTGTAAGATTCAAATAATTCCCATACCTTATTTTGGTATACCTTCAGATAATGTTGCTTGGAGATACACTTACTAGTTACTTGGTTGATGATTAGATTAGAATATCCATAGATTTGTAGTTGTTTAACCCTAAGCTTATCTGCCTTTTTTAGACCCAAACAAAGCACTTCATATTCAGCGATATTGTTTGTGCAGCTCTAGGTCAACCGGTAAGAGTACGTCTTCTGTATGCCAAAAGGATAAATGAGAACAATCCCAACTCTTGCACCATTCTTGCATCTTGCACCATCAAAGTACAACTTCCATATTTGATCAAGAATAGGATCTTCCTCATAAGACACCTTTGCTTCAGCTTTTTCAGGCTTAATAATGGTGTAGCAGTTGATTTTGATCACTATCATTGCATTAAAATCGAGCATTGAAAACTTGTCTTCTATTTGAAGCTTATTTAGAACTTCTTCCATTAAGTCTAACTCCCCCAACTCTTCAGTCATCAAGTTGATAGAATTCATAGGTTTATATTCCTCTTAATTTTTTCCTATGTGATAAGTTGAAGGCTTCTCATTATAAATCCAGATTCTTCACCCTTTTACAGGAATTTCTAAATGAGAATAGTCAAGAGAAATGTAGCCTACCAACTCTGTAGTAAACTCCTATGATAGGCACATGTTGAAGTAAGGTTCCAAACCAACCAAAACTACCTCCTAGATCACAATGATATGAGGTATTTTGTGCAATACAATAGGGATGTCTTTGATGATCCCCATCATCCTAATAGGTATTTCATCCAACTGCAAGATGCCAAGACTGCTTCTTTTATATTCCATACCCATAACATTACAAACTACCTTTGGCATGATAGTCATTGCAATGCTAGAGTCAATCATATAATTGTGCACAATCCAGCCTTCCAACCTAAGAGAAATGTAGAAATGAGGTGGTCTATTTTTCCTAGTGGTAGAAGTTGTCAGTGTTTGAGCTAACACTATCTAAGTCAGATTATTCCCCTTATCTTTCATAAATTTCAATAATTCCTACAACAAGTCCACTTGTCTAGGTAATTGCAATGCATCATAGAGACTCACCTTGGTTGGAATCCTCTTCAACTCTTAAAAAATGTTATACATGGATGCACATTACTCTTTTCCTTCATTAGTATTTTCATATCTTCTCTGATATTATTGTGTATCTTCTATCCTATGATGCTTGGTAAAATAGGGGTACTTGAGGTTTTCTCTTGCTTGTTCCTCCATTTCAGATCTCACTTACAAAGTTGAAGCATTTTATTGCACTCTTTATTTAACTCATGGAGGCAAAATATCTTTTAGTAGGATGGGCACATTGGGCTTGGATTTCAAAATAGTTGCCTTTGCTTGCACTTATTTTTTCTCATTTTGTACCTTTGAGTCAATAGTTATCTTTAGAGGCTCCATCTCAATTGGGTCCATAGTAACTTGTTTTCTTCTAGCTCTTGTGATAAATGAAACTTGCTCTTCAGAAGGGACCATGAAATTATGATCGACTTCTGTGATCATGTTGATTTGAATAGCGGAGGAACTTTTCACCAATGTCTGCACGTAGTTTAAGTGAACCATGCAAGTTTTCTCACCATGTGGATCATTGCATGTAGAGCACCAGTATGCTTTGTTAGATGAATCAATTTATTTTTTCGTCAACATCATCAAATTTCTCTTAGGTGCCTTGCTGGTTGAATCTCCTTGCTCCTTGGTGATAGGCAGTGGCTGAAATCTCCTAGGTTGGAAATCTCTTTCGACATGTTTCCTTTTTATAACCATGATCTCATTACCCATTGCTCTTATGACCAAGTTCATGGACTACAACTCCTTCAAAACCTAATATTTTGGATCAGGATTTGAGGGTGTTTGAGGATATGGTAATAGGAGTGGGACAAGAAAAAATGGTAGTTCTATGAATGCAACTAGAGCGGGGAACTGGGAAATGGTTAGAGCGGGTAGTTGGGGGACATAAATTGTCACCATGGATTGAGATGTACTTGGATTCCATGAATGTATTGGATACATAGGGGACATGGGCAAAGGTTGAGAATATGCATTAGCGTATAAATACTGTGGAAGATCAGGAAAAATAGACAAGACCATTTTTAGCGAAATCTTACCAATAGCTATTATATCAAACTCGATATTTTGTGCAACAGAATAAAAATTGGGAAATGTGTTGACATTGGACTATCATATAGCCATATTGATGTCAGAGTTGAAATCTCAGAGGTAGTAAAATGTTGCTTGATTAGGAGTCAACCGAAGACCATCGAGAACTCTATGCCATGTTTGGGTGATCCTAATATTAAAGTCCATGATTTCCTCCCATGGATACCTCTAGATGGTAGTAAAATAATGCAATAGGGAGAATGGATCTGCTTTTTCATTGAAACCTTTGATCAATAATTCAACCAACTAGTCCCAGGAAGTAATCGTGGTAGGTTGTAATGACCAATACCAATAAAGAAACTTACCTCTGAGGGAGAGAACGGGTAATATTACCATTATATACTCATCTGTGATACTATGGATTATCACCAAGGTAGCTACATCTTGGACATGCTCATAAGCAATCTTCCACATACCGTCATAAGTAGGAAAATCCTTCATCATTGCCTGTGGAATTGGGTTCTGAGCTTATAGATTTAGAGGTCCAAAATGGTTCTCTTCTGGGAACTACCTTGGTGGCTATGGTGGTGGATTTTGAGCCATGTGGACTTGAGTGTGTGGTTGGGAAGATGGAAAAATAGTAGCTATGCTAGTAGAATTCGAAGGAACAGAGAACACACCAGCTAACTGTGAATATGTAACACTTAATGAGACATCTGGAGTAACTAACCTAGGATGTTCTCCTAGCACTTGGGTGTCAAGCTCATAAAATCAATGGGGTCTTCTAGATTTTTGGCCTTCGATCTTGTGATCATGAATAAATTTTTCACTCACTTCATGTTCAAAGGCTTCTAGGTAAATTTGAGTCACCAGATGTTCTAATAATACAGTACAAAGGTGAACATCACACCTTGATACTATTTAAAGTGGAACTTTTGAGTGTCCCATTAGGTATGCCAAAAATTATTCGTCATGAATATACCTAAGTATAAAATATCATTTGTGTGCCCTAGGCCCTACCAACGTTGAATGATCGAAGGAAATAAATGTCCTTCAGGCCAATCTCCAGAGAGGGTTGGTTCCCGTACTAAAACCACTGACCAGTTTAAGGATTAGGGTAATCGGATAGAAATGAGAAATGATGGAAAGGAATGGGAAATATGGCTATAATCCAAAAAAATAAGGTGAGGATAAACTAACAAAAAAAATTCATGGTAATTATTGGTTAGCATATAACAGAATGTAAGGCACAAGAACCACTCACTATTTACCAAGATAACGTCCAAGATAGCATTCCAATGTTCACTCCCTCACAAGAAGTAACTAAATCCAGATGCAAAGTTTAAAATCAGAAAATAATGGACATGAAACTAATTAGAAATGACAAACAAAAAGAGATCTAACACAATACTACTCAAGGAACCAAAATTCAAATGTCTTTCTATTTATACAGAAAATTAGAAGTGTTTTTCTATAGAGTGTCTATCCTCCTCTTTTATATTGAAATATTTAGTATTTATTGAGGATTTTGCCTCTATCATTAAATTTAAAACACAACAAAATTTTGATTGGTCAAAAATCAGTAGCAACAATTCTCTCCTCGATAATGACGATGCTCGAATTAGATCATTCTTCATAGAGCATCGATCCAGTTTTCATGGAGTGTGCTTACAAAATTATCAAATATGGATAGTGGAAAAGACACTTTGAACATTGGTGAATCAAAACTCTGCAACATCACATGGAAAAAGGAGCTTGGATTATTAAATTATAGACACCATTCATTTCCTTTATGCCTTGTAATTTGACCCTTGCCAGTGGAGATCACCAAAATTTAATTCTGCTTTGAAAAGGAATGAGATTCATGGAGGGCACCTCAAAAATAATCGAGATCACATCAGATTTTAGGGTGTAGCATTTAATACTAGCATCGCCTCAGCTAGAATCTTGGAAAAATTGATCTCATTGCTCCAATAATTAAATTCTGCTAGTCTTTGATTTTTCTTGAGAGATATCATCAACAGGGACATTTTGACAGAAAACATTGCCAAAAAGAAGGGGCAAGAATTGATTTCACCCAAAAATCTGGTGTTTTCACCCTTCCAACCTACTTTTGCCCCTTTCCCAGTTAATTTCACCCAAAAATGATAACAAAATGTCTTATACAAGGAATTGAGGAAAAAATAATTGATTTCACCCCTAAGAGGGGTGACAATGATTTTCGTCCCAACCTAGGGGTGACTTTGACTTTGACCGACAAGAAAAGATGTTATTTCCAGGACTTTCATATCAAGACGTCTCTGTTTGGAAATACACCCTAAAGGAGGGTGAAAATGATTTTCGCCCCTCCTGAGGGGTGCCTTTGACTTTGACTTTTCAATTTTCTCTCGAATGACATCATCAAATCATTTGCACTCCAAAAATGTCTTTCTCTAGGGTTTCACCTCAAATATGGGTGAAAGGTATTTTTGTCCCTCCTGAGGATCAAATTTGACTTTGATCGTGCCAAGCTTGCTCTTTATTCTATTTTTATCCCTAGGATGCTTTTAACTGGAATTTCACCCTTAAGATGGGCGAAAATAATTTTCACCTCCTTCTAGGGGCACTTTTGAATTTGAATTTTTATGTTACTTAGAATTTTTCCCTTTTCTTTATTTAGACGAAATCTCCCATCAAGGTAGTTTCACCTCAAAGGAAGGGTGCAAAGGGTTTTCACCCCTTAGGTGAAAATATTTTTCCTTTAACTTTAATGGCATCTTCACTTTCAATAAAAACTACCAAAGTTGTATCTGATTTTCCATTAATTCTTCTATCCAGCAACATCCATAACCATAGATTTTCCCTTTTAAGTTTTTCTCACGACTTCCATTGATTTCTTACAGAAAAAACTTACTGTGCATCTCATAAATGAAATCAGATTTTTATTTAATGAAGTTGCTTACAGGAAGGGGACAAAAAATACTACATTAAAATAGTAAAACCAACACAACTATATCATTTATCTTCCTTTTCAAAAATATTTACAAGAAAAATTTAGTGTGGAAAAATTACCAATAGAAGCTATACAAGATAATTTATTTTTGACTAGTGACATGGTTGAAAAAACTAGTCAAGAAGTTTAGAATCTAAATTTTGATTGTTCTAACCACATGATTGGAAAAAAAGATTTGTTTGCTGATGTGAATGCGAATTTCAAGCCCAAGATCATTCTTGGGAACAATAATGCTTTGGATGTGGCTGCACAAGGAACCACGAAGGTTGACACTAAAGAAGGTACAAATAAAATTCATGATATGTACTATACTCCCAATTTGTAGAATAATTTGTTGAGTGCTGAACAAATTGTAGAAAAAAACTATAAAGTTGTGTTTGATAACAATGAATGTATCATTTATAATAAGAATAATCGGAACCGTTTTGTCACCATTGTTCCTATGATAAATAACATGATGTTTCCTTTGAAGTTTAGAGGAAAGGAAGTATGAACATGGCACATATGGTACTTGAAGATAAGAATTGGATTTGGCATCTTATATTTGGACACTTGAATTGTAAAATTATGGATTTTTTTTTCAAAATATATGGTAAATGAGCTACCTAAGGTTGGAAAGCACAAGGGTGTGTGTGAAGCATGTGTGATTGGAAAACATGCAAGGAAGGAGTTTACAAAAGGAAAAGCATGGTGGGCCTCATACCCACTCCAACTTGCACATTTTTATATTTGTGGATCTATGCAAACACATAGTTTTGGTAAGTCTTCATATTTTCTCACATTCATTGATGAGTTTTCAAGGAAGTATTGGGTGTATTTTTTGAAGTATAAGGATGAAGCTTTTTTAATGTTCAATATTTTCAAAGCATTGGTTGAGAATGAAAGTGGATATAAAATAAAGTTTTTGAGAACTAACCATGGAGGATAATTTTATTCAAATGAGTTCAATAATTTTTGCAAACAATATGACATTAAGAGGCAGCTCACTACCATCTATACACCATAACAAAATGGGGTAGCTGGGAGAAATAATAGAAAAATTATAGAAATGGAAAGAAGCATGTTAAAGAAAAAATGTTTAAGTAATTCTTATTGGTCTTATGTAGTAGATACAACATTCCACATTATTAATATATGCTCCATAAGAGCACTACACAAGAAGAATCCACATGAAGCATGGTGTAGCACAAAACTCATTGTAAGTCATTTCAGAGTTTTTGGTTGTCTTGCATATGTAAATGTGAATGATAAAGTGAAAAAGAAGTTTAACCTCAAGAGTGAGTCATGCATTCTCGTTAGATATTCTGAAACAAGTAAGACATATATACTGTACAATCCAAAAAATCAAAAGTTTGTTGTCTCAAGAGATGTAATTTTTTATGAAGGGTGAGTGTACAATAATAAAAAATATGCAGGAAAAATATATGATGTTGAAGAAGATAATACAATTGGGGATCAACATTCAAATGTTCCCTCTACTCCTCCAAGACCACCTATTAACCCATCAACAAATTCAAAGGTGACTGCACCAAGTTCAAGAAAAATCAACTCATCTACAAGTCCCACCAAGAATACAAATAAAGGAAATATAATACTAAAAGCACATACATCCAACCAAATTATGGACAAGAAATCTCAAAGAAGGTTAACAAGAAATTAATTGCAAAAGTTGGACCAAGTTGTTTCAATATTGGAGAAGCTCCAAATGTATGGTGATGATGAAGAAGAACCAAAAGGTGAGTTGGTGAATTATGCTCTATTTTTTGAAGCTGATTTGGAACCTTCATGTTATGAAGATGCTTTTACTAATGATGTTTGGCTGCAAGAAATATAATAATAAATTGAGTCCATTGAAAAATGACACTGGGAATCTTGTGGAACTACCCAAGTACAAGAAGATTGTTGGATCCAAGTGGGTATACAAAACAAATTTTAACAATTATGAAAGCATAGAAGATACAGAGTAAGATTGGTTGCAAAAGTATTCACTCAAATATATGGTGTAGATTATGAAGAAACATTTACCTCTATTACAATACAAGAGAAAATTCGAAAGGATCTTTGATTGGCAACCAATAAATAGTGGAAATTTTATCACATGGATGTGAAAAGTGTATTCTTGAATGGTTATCTAGATGAGGAGGTTTATGTTCAACAACCTCAAGGTTTTAAAGTGGAAGGAAATGAAAACCATGTTTATAAATTGAAGAAAGCACTGTATGGACTAAAGAAAGCACCTAGAGCATGATACTCAAGAATTGATGGGTACTTCCAATATTGTGGTTTCAATAAACGTAAGAATGACCCCACACTATATTTCAATAATTAAGGTGATCATATTCTTCGTATGTGCCTTTATGTTGATGATTTGATCTACATAGGAAGTAATTCAAATATGATGAATGATTTTAAGAATGATATGATGAAGGAATTTGATATAAAATATTTAGGACTGATGTGATAATTTCTTGGTGTGGAAGTACACCAAGGTGATGGTAAAATGTTCTTTTATCAATCACTCAATATCAATGGGGATTATGTTGTATATTGATTTTGAATAAGAAAAACACAAAACCAAAAGTTCTCCCATGAATTGGAAGAAGCCCAAAAGTTGCCACAGGTCTTGAAGAGTCACTATGACTATTCGACTTCCTAGAATGTGGAATGAAATGTTGTAAAATAATTTTCTCTCTTTTAAATATAAAATAGAGTATTATAGCTATAAAATATTGTGGAAAAATATTTTTAATACTTTTGAGTTTGTTTGGAATGCAAAACAACATTCTATTCCATTCATTTTGTGAAAAACATGCTTGTTGTCCCTATTTTTTTGAAACATGTAGTCAAATTTAAAAGATCATAACTTTTGTTTTATAGCTCCATTTTGTGCATGTTATATATTGTTGGCAATATATTTTTGTATAGAATTAACTCCCAAAATTTCATCAAATTTGGAATAGTTTTAATCCTTCAAATTTGGATCGTAATGCACTTTACAGAAAATGTTTTATTTTTTGTTGCTGCAATTTTTTTCATGCTATGATTTTGCTGCACTTTTTATGCTCTTCATTTTTGGGTCTAATAATTAACCATCTAAAATAAAAAATAGGTTCTCATAGTCTATCTAGCTCAAATATTACATAGGTTCTTGTAGTCTATCCAAAATACAACACAAGTGGTCGTAGTCCTTCTAGCTCAAATTTTCAAAACTCTGCTCTCTAGGCTTCTTCAACTCTCATGTTCTAATATTTAATTTAGACTATTCAAACTCCTCTACTTTGCTTTATTTAATGCATTATTTTTTTTTTGTAGTCAACTTACTCCTTTTAACAACAATATATTCATCTGGATCTAACAAACATTCTCTCATTTAACTACACAAAACAGTTAACCTAGGGTTTTCATCCGAGTCTACACTGACCAAAAACAAAAAAAAACAAAATACCAAAAAAATTTAACCTAGGTTTTTCATCCTAGTCTAAACTGACAAACAAAAAAACAAAATACAAAAAAATAGTTAACCTAGGGTTTTCATCCTAGTCTAAACTGACAAACTTACAAAAAAAAATCACAAAAAAAATCAATACAAACAACTCTAGGGTTTATAATTCTAGTTTAAACTACAAAAAATAAAACAAAATAACAACTAGGGTTTCTAACTCTAGTTCAACAAAAATAAAAATTTACCCTAGGGTTTTCATTTTACTGTCACACTAAAAAATACAACACACAATAAAAGTTTTCAGTTCCTAGGGTTTAACATTCGTCTAAAAACTGATGAACAACAACATAAAAACATTTTTTTAGGCTAAGTTGTCAATCTTAGTTTAGACTAGGGTTTTATTTTTTTAGTTTACAAAAAAAAACACGGTTTTAACTAGGGTTTCAATCATAGTTCTAACAGATCACTACAAAACACAAATTCACACAAAAATAACAAACATTTAACTAGGGTTTTCTTTTTTTAGTTTACAACAAAAAAACAAAAACATGGTTTTAACTAGGGTTTCAATCATAGTTTTAACAGATCACTGCAAAACACAAATTCACACAAAAATAACAAAAATTTAAATCGAAAAACAAATGCACCACATTCTCTTCTTGTCATGTGTCATCCCTGACCCTTATTTGATGATAAGATCATCTATGCTTCTTAGATTACCATAAATTATTTTTGGAGCACCTTTAGGAGTAATCATTCTCAAGACATCCTTCGACCTAGATCCACTACTATCATTTCTGACTCAAGTCATGTCCATAGTTCTATTTACAATACTATTTTTACCACCATTGGTCATGATATTTTCTTGCCAAGTTTGGTACATGAGCCAAAGCTCTCTAGGTATGATTCCCACAAAATGTTCTAGAGTGGGATTACCTACAAAACCATTGGCATGCATATATCGTAAGCTTTAGATGGTTAATCTCTCTCAAATACTTTTATGTCCACCAATGGGAATAATCAGACTCATCATGAGAATTTTTATCTTCTTTACTATCCAAGGTGGTTGCACATAGCAGTTTTTGAAGCAAATTCTCACTGCATAATGTAGACACCAAAACAGCACCAATCCGATTATGTGACTGCAAACACTGATCGCGTTGACAAACACAGCCCCCAGGGCAGCCCTCAGAGGTCAAAAAGTGGTCCTAACCACTTTCATAGCAATTTTGTAAGGTCAGGAAGCAATTTGGCACATTTAGACACTTTGCTCAGTATTCGTCTCACCCAGGGACGAATACTAACTGGAATTCGTCTCACCCAGGGACGAATTCTGAAATCGTCTCTGGTAGGGACGAATTCTGAGTTTAACGGGCAAAAAGAAGAATGGTGCCAAGTGGCAGCCCAGGACAATCGATTGATGACTCTTGCCTCGCACGCGTGTGTGGGTGGACAGATAGGCCGTTAGAGGACTGTCACAAGGGCGATTATGAAAGCCCAAGTCATGGAGGACTCTCCTCCCTCATGGGAAGACATAACCGCCACATGGCACCTATGACCAACACATGGCGCTTATGCTTCCCTCTCAAAAGAGACCCCATGGGTCTATAAAAGGTGGGACTTTTCTCACCCAAAAGAGGCAGGTTGAAGGAGATTTCAAGCAACGAAGTGCTGCCGAGTTGAACACCCACTTGCATCCCCTTTGATTCACCTTCTCACATCCACCAATCTCTTTTGCAAGGGAGGTTGTTGGGTGGCTTTTGGAAGCTTGAATCTGACCCAAATCCAACATATGGACACCTGAATCAACCAATTTGCCGACCCCCCAATCCTAAGAAGTTTTGGGCCCATCCCTAGTGGATTGGCTCCAAAATCAAGTACCAACGGTGGGAGGCCCACTTGGGCACCCCCGCACTTTCTAAGTTTTATTCTGAAGCATTCTAGATTACTTGTTCATGTTGCATTTTGTGTTATTCTGTTTGGTGAATTCATAGCTTCAATTTCATAACATTCTGATCAGATTTTATCATGCTTTGTGTCGCTTTGTTGTTTCACTAACTTGCAGGTGGCGATATCGAATTCCCGAGGATAGAGGCCAAATTGGGAGAATCCGACCATCTGGGTCATCCCAAAATGGCCCCAATTACATAACCCCCCTGTTTGCAGGCGTTTTGCAGGTCTCGAGATTCGACATTGGAGCAGCATCAGGTCGGCTTTTCCAACACAGAAGAATTCGTCCCACCCAGGGACGAATTGCAGTCAGAATTCGTCCTTCCCGGGGACGAATTCCGGTTGAAGGTAGATTGGCCGACTGTCTCAGTGGTAGTGGCCTTCTGGTGATGTTTTCTATCCTCTGTCAGGTTTTCAGGTCATTTAGAGTCATTTTACTCACTGTTTCAGACAAATGTTTGCATGCATCTTTTGGCGATTTTAGAGAACAAACACTTCTTATGTGCAGCAGGTGCTACTGACATCTTCGTTGTTTCTTTGTTCACAGGAGGAGCAACAGAGGTCAAAGACTCATCGACATCAGCGACGGCATCATCTTGGCCCGTCCATTTCAAGTGTGGGCACGCGGAAAGAGGAACCTTAAGTCTCGATTGTAGTCAAATTCTTTTAACGCTCCTAGCCCCTGAAAAGGGAGGAGGCGTATTTGTAACAGAGATCAAGAAAGTTTAATGAAAGGGCTGTGTTTTCTCCATTTTCTTGTATCTCATTTTAATGCGTCTCTTTCATTTCATGCAATTTACATTTCTAGGACTTAAGCGTATTTGATTTTGAATGCATCGCAATTAGTGTTTCCTTCGCCCGGAATCTCGTGCTTTCAGTGGCGATCACGGTGGGACCCTGTCCCCTGGTTTTAAGATCATAGAAACTGATTAAATTTTTGTGTTTTGTGCTTGACAGGTACATTTTTTTGTTGCAGATCGCTATTCGTCTCTCGATCGTGACGAATTCTTTATCGCAATTCGTCTGACCCCGAGACGAATTCAAATTCGTCTCCGGCAGGGACGAATTCTGTTCTGAAATTCGTCTCACCGAGGGACGAATTCCCGCCTGTAGATTTTCAGAGCAGAAATTCAGAAGCAACCGGTCCAAGCAGAGAAGAGGTAGGGATTTTCATAATCTCTGTTAAATTTCCTGTTTCTATTTTTGTTTCTTTGATTGTTTTCATTTTATCCTGCATTGCTTAGGGAAAGTCATTTATGCTTGTTTCATTTTTGTTAAATAAAATGAATCCCACACACTTCACGCAATAATTTTAAACCAAGGAGCTGGTCGTAAGACCCCAGCCCTTGAGCAAGACCAACGGTGGGTTCATCACCACCTTGGCTTAGCTTTGCATCCATTTCCCGATTGTCAACTCGTTGTTAGGCGTAAATCCTGACGAAAGCTGACCGAGTGTCACTGGGGTGATTCCCATGCGCGCGAGGATAAGTCTTCTATGGTAGGTGCCATTAACAGGACAATCCCCCTTCCTCGTCCTACCGTACCACGTACCTTCTGCTCTCACGTACCTATAGTCTCCCTCTCGTAAGGGCGGGTATATAGAGAGGTTGGTATATCGGCCTGGTTGGTATATTGAAGGGGCGACCATTTTGGGAGTTATATGAGCCGTCATAATGCATTTAAACGTTCTTCAAAACCCTACAAAAACAAAACAAAACATCAAAATGCACTAAACCAGTTTAGGGCACACCAATAATCCTTAAAAGAGATAATCACGGTTTGTGTATGCGTGTGTTTAATTCTGCTTAGTGTAGACAAAAAAAAAAAATCATCATAAACGAGATAAAAATCTACTTAGATAGTATAGAAGCAACGCAATGGTGTACACCCGTAGCCAAGCCCAATCAAGGGCAGAAGCTCCGGAAGGTACACAAGAAGCAGGCACAAGTCACCTTCGCTTCAGTCCTGAGGACTTGGTCATACCGCCTTATCGGTCTGGCCTACAAAAGAATCCGATTCGAATCCTCGGTGGGGTATGCCCATTCAAAGCAGCCCCTTTCGGGAAGACGCCCTACATGTAGACCTTGATGTAAATAGAGAATCACCTTCTGAGGTTAGACATGAGTGGCCACAGCGCGATGGAGCGCTAGAGAGGCACACTATCCATTTGGAGGGACAACGTGGATATGGCGTCCCTTCTTTACCTCCCATCAGGACGGAAAGACAAAATCCAGAGCGTAGGGCTCCTTACACAGGGCGAGCTAACTCCGCCCGCCCCGTCCAAACCCGTGAAAGAGAGTACGAGGAAAGCCATCGCATTCCTCGAGGACAACAAACAACGCGGGAACCTTGCGTTTCCGCACTTGCTAGGTATCATGATCATACATCAAGGCCAGAGCCTCGAGTACATGTCGCCCACCTCGACAGAGGGAAGCGACCCATTGAAACTTTAGATCAGCAAACTCGAGGCAAACACATAGGAGAAACATTCGAACCTCCTGAGCAAAATAGGGTAGACCAAATTGACCCGATAGTTGCTAGACAGGCCACCCGTCAAGCCCAAATCATGCGGCTTAAACAAAGTCATCAGGAGATAGAGTATCGACACCGCTTGGATAGAGAGCGCATGCAACGCGAAGCGGATGAGTTACGCTATGAACTACCTGAGAGGGAGCCAACCCCTCGCATCCAAAGGGCCAAACAATATGAGAGGCACAATTCGTTGGTGCAGGACAGGTCTCCACGACCTCGTCAAGCTTTGCCTCCGAGATCTTATAGACCCGAGAGGGAGGCCACTCCCCGAAACAATGATGGGTACCTTCAGCGAGGACTCGATCAGGGTCATAGGTCTCGCCCGGAGACTCCTCAAGAACTTTATGAGGAGTACGAACGAGAAATAGAATATGCTGAAACTCCCCATCAAGGCGGGAGGATTGCCATTCGGCCACCCCTCCATAGGCCCCCGGTTTACCATAACTTACAACGGGAGCGAACAAGAGAGGAAGAAATAAAATCTTTCGATGCATACCAAGCGCTATTAGAGCGTTTGGAGTCCGTGGAGACAAAAGTTGCTGGGCATCAAAAACCCACATTACGTCAACTCCGCTAGTAATCCGGTGCATCCCTCAGTGCCTACACCTCTTTACCCCGAGCACTTCAAGTTGCCTCAATTGGCAATCTTTAAAGGTGAAGAGGACGCACAAGAACACGTTACAAGATTTCTAAGCCAATGCTTCGGCATCCAAGATAATGACGCATTGTTGCTTAGAACATTCATAACCACATTCGCAGGCCCTGCCTCGGATTGGTTCACACAACTACCCAAACACAACATAAGCAACTTAGATCAATTAGTAGATGCGTTTCTTGAACGCTTTGCCTTCAACACAAGGAAGAAGGCATCACTGAGTGATCTGGCGAGCCTCAGGCAATTTGAGGAAGAAACAATGGCAGCATATGGGAATCGATGGAGAGCTTTGCTTTCTAAGTTACCCTACCGTCCCCCTATGTCTGATCTCACGCAGATGTTCGCAAAAAGTTGCTTAAAATCAATCTCTGGTCTATTGTTGCTGCGGCAATACGACAACTTAGAAGAAGCTTTGGCGCAAGCCAGAGTTATAGAAGAGATTAAGATAGGCGAAGGCGCAATCGCCAAGCCTAAAAAGAAAGAGTGGAATAAAACCACTAAAACCGGGACAACGCAATCACAACACGCTGCAGTCAACCAAGTTGCGATAAATGTTCCCACGCCTGTGCCAGAAATGCAGCCTCAAAAGGCTAATTACCAGCAGTGCCTCCTGCTTATGAAAGAGATAATAGAAGACAGGAGCAGAATCAGCAGCGTCGCCCTAGGCGACAATTCACCCCTTACACGGAGTCCAGGGACTCCCTATTTGACCGCTTGTCAGCGGAAAATTTAGTCACTCTGCCGAAAATCCAAAATATAGACCCTAATGCTCCTAAGCCTAGGGGATACAGAGAGGAATTGTATTGTAGATTCCATAGGCACAGAGGACATGACTTGAATGGATGCTGGAAGTTCAAAGAATTAATCCAAGATTTGATTGACAATAGAACATTGGCCGTGGACAACCCCATAGCGCCAAACAATCAACAAATGGGGGTATTCAAGGACCCTTTGCCTGCCCACGAGGCACAGGAAAAACCACTCCAGATTAACGAGGTGCGACAGAATCTTCCCATGCAAGGATTTGTGGGAATGATTAGCATAGTAACAAGGAACAAAAGGTACCCAGCAGTTGCCCCCGAGGTAGCTACGAGGGAAGTTCCGACAACATCGCAGCCTCAACAACGCCCAACGCAGTTGCCTCCGCCTAGACCCGAGGTCACGATACGGACCAAACTCACACAGAGTTTGCGGACCACATCGGCTAGGCTGTCCATTTACGAGCTTATTCAACAGTCAGCACCCCATAGGGAAGCTCTTATGGACATTTTAAAAGCCATCGAATTACAGCCTCACGAAACAAATTCTTTCAACAACTTCGTGGGACATGTGAAACAATGTACGGAGCCGGTCATCACATTCAGAGAAGATGAGGTCAAAACGATATCGAATGACATGGCAGATCCACCCCTGCACGTTATCGCGCGGGTCAACGGGATTCCGTACAAGAGGGTGTTGATAGATACTGGCTCGTCCAGTAACATCATTACCACTGCAGCCTTAAAACATTTGAAGCTGCCAGCCTCTCACATCACAGCCTCCACGTATACACTGCGAGCTTTTAACGATGCAATATGCTCGACAGTCGGCACAGTTGTTCTGCCTGTCCAGGTAGGACAAAAGTCAATACCTACACTGTGCCATGTGTTAGAAGGCGAGATGGCTTATAATATACTGCTAGGGCGGCCTTGGATCAGGGACATGAAGTGTGTCCCTTCGATCGCCCACCAATGCTTAAAGTATGCTTATGAAGGAGAAATACATGTAGTCCCAATGGACTTAGAGCCCTTCAAGTATTGCAATGCGGTACAATTCATGCCTCAATCGACCCTCCCTTCAACGCATTTGGATTTCCAGTTAAATCCATCTAAACAGGGTCCAATACCGCAGGCACCACTGGTGACCAACAAGGCAAAATCCCAGCCAGGTGAGACTTCATCACCTGCTCCTTCATCATCAATGCCACCTATCATGGCCAAACAGAAGGACAAGGGAAAACAGATCATGGAAGAGGTTAAACCCTTAGAAGAAAGGTTGCCCACAATCTCAACGGTATCAACGGAGGAAACACCAAGCACAACAGAAACTAAGACTCCTGAACCACCAAACATGGAATGGACTCAGGAAGGACTACCGTTTCCTCCCACCCAATCATCAACAATCATTGTTGAAATGGCCAGTACGGGCCTGGGGGAATATTTAGTGCAAAATGTTGTGGCGACGCCAGCATTGGAGTCAGTACAAGACATGGGAAGACCTCGCCTTCCCATAGGGACAGTTGTTCCTCTAGGCTACCCTCCAAACCAGACGAATTTCGTGTATGGGGGCCTTGATCATGGTCTTGAACCATGCCAACAAAAGGAAGCAGACGAAGAGCCTTTTGTTGAAAACATCAACTATCTGTCAAACCCAGATTTTACCCTAAAATATCTCGGCCAATGCAATTGGCATGGATACGGGCTAGGCGAGATATGAGCAAGGGATGCGGGTCCTTTGCCAACCAAGATATCGGATGCCATATGACAAGTCTGGAGTAGGGTTCAACCACCCCCTGCCCTTAGACATCTTGGTTGAAAATATGCAAGGCCTAGAAATAGGCAACAAGGGGGGATTGGCACAAGATCCGTATGCCAATCCAAATACAGAATACACATTGGGAGACTACCTCCCATGGTCAACAAACACCCCTGGAAACAGCAGTAATCCCTCTCCTTTGCTAGAGAGAGGCGAAAGTTCAGAGATTAATCCTCAAAGAGAACATCAACGACTTTCGGACATCTTTCTGAAGCTATTCCCCTTAGAGGTTCCAGATGAAACAACACAGTGTCAAGAGAATCAGGTCCCTCCACCAAGAGTGGAAAAACCACAATGGGACCAGGTTAACTTACTAGAACAAGGAGAGTCCTCAACGTCGCAAGCAACAGTTGCTGAAGAGGATGAACATTTTTGGGTCTCCGAAAGTGATTCAGAAGATGAGACTGAGATGGACTATCTCAGACATGCGCGACGACATCACCGCCCTTTAACTCATGAAGATCTAATGGGACAGATGGGCATACTACTAGGGCATGAATGGTGGGTAGACCCTGCAAGGTGGGACCAAGTATTGGATCCATGGCTCCAAATTCAAGATGAGCATCGTCCACCTCGAGATCCCATCATGACATCAGTGCCGAGAAAAGACCCTGCCATCCTTTTCGCAAATAGGGACGAATTCGCACCTAGGGAAGATCCATTCGTGCCCGTTCCCGTAGAGCCAGATCCAGAGTATAGGGAGCATCTAAAAGAATCGAGTTATCACACCCACGGTTCTGGAGACCAAATTCATTCCATCCACATGATCTCCATTGATTTGACCGCACCCATCCGCAATCCGGCCGATCCATCACAATCATTGCACCTAGACATAGATGCCATCGACTGGGATCGCGTCAATTCACCTTTATCACCATCAGAGTACTGGCCTTTCGGTGAAATGCTTCATTCCACCCCAAGGACAACTTAGGATATTTTTTAGGCTGAAGAGGGACCCGAGGTTCCAAACGCAGATCTAAACTCAGCTAATGATATCCATTTGATCCCAACTCCACATCAGTTGGAGGACGGATCCCACATGTCAGTCGAGGAAACGACTGACGTAGATATCGGCTTAGACCCAACGAATCCACAGATTATCAAGCTAGGGGTAAGTCTTTCCCCCGAAGAGCAAGCCGACTATATCGCCCTTCTCAAAGCGAAGAAGGAAGTTTTTGCATGGTCATACAAGGATATGCCAGGACTAGACCCGCAGCTAGTCACGCATAATTTAACGCTTGATCCGACAATCAAGCCCGTAAAGCAAAAACTACGAAAGATGCACCCAACAGTGGCCTTGATGGTCAAAGATGAATTGCAAAAGTTGTTGGATGCACAGTTTGTCATCTGCGTGGATTATCCGCCATGGCTGTCCAACATGGTTCCCGTCAAGAAGCCCGACGGGAGGATTCGCATATGCATCGATTTTTGAGACCTAAACAAAGCGAGTCCTAAGGATGATTTCCCCTTGCCAAGCATCGACGCGTTAGTAGACGCTACAACAGGTCATGAAATGCTCTCCCTAATGGATGGCTTCTCGAGATACAATCAAATTCGTATCAATCCTGAAGACCAACTTAAAACGGCGTTCACAACGCCTTGGGGGACATTTTGCTATAAGGTCATGCCTTTTGGCCTTAAAAATGCTGGCGCTACCTACCAACGTGCCATGACATATATCTTCCATGATTACATGCACAAAACTATGGAAGATTACATGGATGATTTGTTAGCCAAGTCTCTTTTGCGCTCAGATCATCTCGGTGACTTAAGCAAGATCCTCGATCGCCTCATAGAGCATAAGGTCAGACTGAATCCCAAGAAGTGCGTATTTGGCGTCACATCCGGAAAACTCTTGGGTTTTATAGTCTCAAAATGAGGCATCGAAGTGGACCCAAAGAAAGTCAAGGCAATCCTTGAAATGGCTCCCCCAACTACCATCAAGCAGCTCAAAGTCCGCAAGGAAAGGTCGCGTCGATTAAACGCTTCATAGCACAATTATCCGACAAATGCCGACCCATGAACAAATTGTTGCACAAGGGAGTCACATTCCATTGGGATGATGAGTGCCGATCGACCTTTGACGAAATCAAACAATACTTGGCTTCGTCGCCGTATTGGCACCACCTAGACCAGGAGTGCCGTTCTACTTATACATCTCGGCTATCGAGGTGGCATCGGGTGCCATGCTAGCCCAAAAGAATGAACTTCACAAAGAACAGGCTACTTACTATCTTAGCCGCACCCCGGTCGGTTACGAACTTAACTATGCATACGTTGAGAAACTCGCTTGGCGGTGGTGTTTGCTACCAAAAAGCTATGCCACTACATGCTGAGCAACACTACGTATGTTGTGTCTAAGGAGAATCCATTGCGATACATGATGAGTCGTACTTATCATAGTAGTCGCACGGCGAAATGGATCATGTTGTTGACGGAATTTGACATAGAGTTTATTGGGCAAAAATCTATCAAAGGACAAGTCATAGCCGATCAACTAGCAGAGGCTCCTCTTGAAGACGATCAGCCTCTGGTCATAGAACTACCCGATGATGGGGTCTTCCATGTCTCAGAATCGCCAGATTCTGATGAGCCTGAGTCACAGGCCGACATAACCCTATTCTTCGATGGTTCTAAATGCGAGCAAGGTGGTGGCACGGGAATTGTATTCTTCACACCGCAGGGTGCTCCAATGCCCCTGTCATTTAAATTAAACTTCCAGTGCACCAACAATAATGCAGAATATGAAGCCTTGCTCCTAGGTCTTCAGACAACAATCGCCATGAACATCAAACGACTGAACATCTTTGGTGATTCGCTGTTAATAGTCAATCAAGTCAAAGGGGTATATCAATGCAAATGCCCAGTTCTGAAGGCCTATAAAGCCCTCGTGGACAAATTCCTGGCAAAACTTGAGTGGTATGACATCGAGGCACTCCCTCGATCATCGAATCATTTTGCGGACACAATGGCCTCCTTGGGGTCACTAATCCCGCAAGACCTTTTCGGTGATATGACAACTATTCAAGTCAAAACCTTATCGCAATCCGCGATAGAGCGCGCAAGCTCAGACTTGACGCCAGGAATCCACATGATCCAGTATTGAACCATCCTCGGATAAGTTCTTTCGAATCCGAGATCGTCTGAAACGTGCCAAGCTGGGGTCCTTGTTTTCCCCCACTCCCACTAATAGCAACACAATGCTATTCTTACAAGTTCTATCCCATTCAGCATTTGTTAGGGAAGAACTTCGAAAGGGATTGGCTGTTCATATTGTCGAGGTTTCTGATCAACAGGACTGGTATTTACCCATTAGAGACTACCTCAAGTTAGGTAATCTTCCCTTTGGATTGACGCACGCCGCAAAACGAACATTCAAGCAGAAAGCGGCTAAGTATGTCTTGATAGGAGACATTTTGTATCGTCGTAGCTATGACGGAATTCTTCTTCGTTGTTTGGACCAGCAAGAGTCCACTTGGGCAGTCGCCCAAGCGCACGATGGTACATGTGGTGGTCACTTTAGTGGTATGGCCATCGCAAAGCGCATTCTTCGCATGGGCTATTATTGGCCATCTTTAGAGCGAGATTGTTGCGCATATGTCAAGAAGTGCATGAAATGTCAACATCATGCCAATTTGATGCACGTACCTTCCCAGGCCCTACAGACAGTCCGATCTGCTTGGCCATTTTCGTAGTGGGGCCTCGATCTAATCGAAAAGATCTCCCCTGCATCGTCGAGGCCGTCACACGTTTATCATAACGGCCACGAGTATTTTACTAAATGGGTGGAAGCAATTCCGTTAACCTCAACGAAAGGACCCCGCATTGTGGAGTTCATCTTGCATAACATCATATGTCATTTTGGTATTCCATCCAAAATAATATCGGATAATGGGCCATCATTCAAGAACAAAGACGTGCGTGCTTTGACCACAAAGTACAAAATTCAGCACAACTTTTCAACGCCCTATTATCCGCAAGCAAACGGGCAAGCGGAGGCATCAAACAAAACACTAGTGGCCATCCTTAAAAAGACAGTCAGCAGACAGTCATAAGGATTGGCACATACAAATCCCACTTGCCCTTTGGGCTTACCGCACTAGCGTTCGGACGCCAACTGGGGCAACTCCGTTTTCGCTCGTGTATGGCTCAGAGGCAGTAATGCCTCTCGAGTTGGAAATTCCTTCCCTTCGCATATCAATGCAGGAGTTCATCGATGATGACACTACGTGGCAGGCCCGGTTAGACCAACTTACGTTGCTTGACGAATGATGCGTTAATGCTCTCGAGCACTTACGTATCTACCAAGAGCGGCTTAAGAAAGCTTACAACATGAAAGTTCACCTAAGGGACTTTCGGGTTGGTGATTTGGTTTTGAAGGAAAACCAACAGAACTCTAATTTGCCGTCCCACCTAAGGGACAAGTTCACGGCAAATTGGTTAGGTCCATATGTCATTGATAGCAAAATAGGACCCGGGACGTATCGGCTAGCTTCTCTTGATGGTATCAAGGAAACAGAACCCTTGAATATCAGTCATTTGCGACCATTTTATATCTAAGAGAGCCATATCCCAAAAATGCTCCAAGGATCCATAAAATCACTTGGTCAAACCAAAAAGCTCCAAGGATTATCGCAATCACTTGGTCAAAACCCAAAAAGCTCCAAGGATTATCGCAATCACTTGGTCAAACCAAAAAGCTCCAAGGATTATCGCAATCACTTGGTCAAACCAAAAAAGCTCCAAGGATTATCGCAATCACTTGGTCAACCCAAAAAGCTCCAAGGATTATCGCAATCACTTGGTCAAACCAAAAAGCTCCAAGGATTATCGCAATCACTTGGTCAAACCAAAAAGCTCCAAGGATTATCGCAATCACTTGGTCAACCAAAAAGCTCCAAGGATTATCGCAATCACTTGGTCCAACTTATTCCTTCACAAGGATTTCAAGGATTATCGCAATCACTTGGTCAAACCAAAAAGCTCAGGATTATCTTCCAAAAAGGATTATCGCAATCACTTGGTCAAAACCAAAAAGCTCCAAGGATTATCGCAATCACTTGGTCAACCAAAAAGCTCCAAGGATTATCGCAATCACTTGGTCAAACCAAAAAGCTCCAAGGATTATCGCAATCACTTGGTCAAACCAAAAAGCTCCAAGGATTATCGCAATCACTTGGTCACCCAAAAAGCTCCAAGGATTATCGCAATCACTTGGTCACCCAAAAAGCTCCAAGGATTATCGCAATCACTTGGTCACCCAAAAAGCTCCAAGGATTATCGCAATCACTTGGTCAAACAAAAAAGCTCCAAGGATTATCGCAATCACTTGGTCACACCAAAAAGCTCCAAGGATTATCGCAATCACTTGGTCAAACCAAAAAGCTCCAAGGATTATCGCAATCACTTGGTCACCCCAAAAAGCTCCAAGGATTATCGCAATCACTTGGTCAAACCAAAAAAGCTCCAAGGATTATCGCAATCACTTGGTCAACCAAAAAGCTCCAAGGATTATCGCAATCACTTGGTCACACCAAAAAGCTCCAAGGATTATCGCAATCACTTGGTCAACCAAAAAGCTCCAAGGATTATCGCAATCACTTGGTCAAACCTAAAAAGCTCCAAGGATTATCGCAATCACTTGGTCACCCAAAAGCTCCAAGGATTATCGCAATCACTTGGTCAAACCAAAAAGCTCCAAGGATTATCGCAATCACTTGGTCAAACCAAAAAGCTCCAAGGATTATCGCAATCACTTGGTCAACCAAAAAGCTCCAAGGATTATCGCAATCACTTGGTCACCCAAAAAGCTCCAAGGATTATCGCAATCACTTGGTCACCAAAATGCTCCAAGGATGTCCACAATCACTTGGTCAAAATAAAAAAATAATAAAAAACAACCAAAAATTTGCATCTCATATCTAGGCATACTCAAATTCATCAATCGAGAGCTCTTCTCGCACCTCATATTCATATTCACAAAAACCAATCCATCAAAAATACAAAAACATGTAGCTGCATTAAGCATTGCATCCATACATTGCATATTTGTGGTCGTATAGGTCAAAGGCACCATAGGCTGTAATTGCCCTACTAAGTCCATCTTGCTCCACACTGTTCCATTTTACAAAAACAACAAAAACACCATGCATTGCTTTTACCACACTAGAGTCAGTGGTCTTTTAATGTATCAAGAGTTTTCGTGATTCAGTCATCATTTTGCTCTTTAGCTACGTAATGTACCGAGTCAGACAGATTTTACGAAGGTAGAGTCATACTTGAAATACACCTTGTTACGTAACATCCCAACACAAATTAAAACACATAAAACAATTCCTAAGTTGTGTGAACGAAAGATGAAACCTGCATAGTAATCCAGGTCACCAAAAGCGAAACGGTTATCTTGCTCATCCCCCTATGCGAATGACCCCAAGAATGCTGAGAGTTGGCAAAAGGACAAGCATCCTCCCTACCCAATTCCCTAAGAATCCCTAAGTTCTCAATAGTTGCAAAACATCAAAAAATTTGCAAAACGTCAAAACTCAAAAATTTGACATCCTACAGTGCACACATCAAAAGGCACAAACGATAGTGATTTTCATCACTCCATATCCCCAATCCCTTGCTCAAAAGAAAAACAAATCAAAATAAACAGTGATCTTATCACTACAAACGAGCAAGTATCCCAATACAATTGAAGAAAAAGAAGGGAGTTGACCTTGAATCCCTGGAACTCTCAGCATTCTAAAAGGTCATGAGGCAAGCCTCAATACCGGTTAGGTTGATAGCCTATCGGTCACTGGCGGCAAACTTCTCGCATGACGATATATCTATCACATTAACTTGTGTATAGATCAATGTTTGCATGTGGATGAGCTAGCCTATGGCACCCTGGATAACACCGCAGATTAATCTAACTGAATACAACAAAGGAGTTAGTGGAGCTAATTAGGTGATCCTCAGTACAGGTTCGGTTGAAAGCCCATCCGCCACCTGGCGGTATCCTGATAAATACCACAATAATGAACTCAATTGCACACACAGGGATGTGAAATAGCTTGGTCAAAAACAAGTCCGATTCATACCTTGTTCAAAAGTCTTGTAAGATAAAGTACAGTCATGGCTAGTGAGTTAAAAACTGTCTGAGTCTCAGAAAACCTTAGCTACATTTCTAAACCAACTGCGCTGCTTTTCATCCTTACAATACCATCAAAAAATACAAAAAAAAAAAAAAACACATGTATACATACAAAGTCATGCATCACAGCAATCGCCTAAAAACAAAATAACAGAGCTCTAAACAGCCTATGGTGCCATAACCAATCACCACAAATATCATTCATCCATTTCACTTTGCATATCAAAAAGAAATAAAAAACATTTGCATTCATCATAACATAAGCATTCATCAAAATAAATAAACATGCATACATCCATAGTCATTAGCCATCATGCATAACAAAAATCACATCATCACATGTAAAAAACCACAATAAAACCGGTATATATATATATATATATATATATATATATATCGTCAAAAAGATGCCCGTAGGCTACAAAACCGGTCCTCAGACCCCGCAATCATATCCAAAAACCCAACCTAAGGCGTCGACCACCATGATCACGCAGGATCGGTGCGACGGGAACTACCCCCCGTGGTATGGGTCCTATGGGACCCTGAAGGGCGGCTACTACTAGCCCCCACGTCACGCCTGCTACCGCCCCCCTCATCCAATCGCCTACGACGAGATGATGCTGACTGCTCAGTCGCACTATCCCTCGTCCGACGTGAAGATCCACTGACCGAGGGCTCAGGAAGTCACCCACCAAGGCGGATGACCTCCCTCTCCAACTCTATCCGGTGCCGACACCACTCTGCCTCTCGTCGATGATAGTATGACACCGCATCATCGCGCTATGCCAAAACCCTATCCCGCTCTACCAGCTGAGCCCGCAGGAGATCCCTCTCCCGTAGCGCGTCCCCCAGCTCCCGCCTCGCATCCCCCAACTCCAGATCCCGTATCCGTAGTAGCTCTATCAGTCACGCATTTTTAGCGCGTATCTCAGACTCCACCTCCTCTGTGTCTGCCTGACGAACAGGACCCTCTGGAACAGCAGCCTGCTCTGGCTCCCACTGCTCCTCCACGTCCTGCATGTCCGGCTGATCCGGAGCGCCCAAGTCTACATCCTCATCCCCCACATCCAACATGTCCGCATCATCCAACGGACCTCCCCAATCATCCCCTGCTGCCTCAGCACCCTCCACTGCCGCCTCCGTGCCTCCCAGTGGCCCCTCTCCTCTCCATCGCCGTAGTACCCACCACGAGTCATACTCAGTGGTAGTCCCGACGTCATCTACGTCCGGGACGTCAATAACCGCATCTGACTCCTCGCCCAATGGCGCGGTGACCGGTGGATCTAAATCCCTCTCATCTCCCCACCGTCGATAGACCACGGGCTCACCAGGAAACCCCTGGCGCACCCCAAACTGTCGTGTAACCCGGCTGTATGAAAAGAACTCATGCTCCGTCCCGTGCCTCCCAGTCAACCACCGCTCCCTGCGTACCCAACGGAGCCACTCTCCGACCTCTGGCCGAGCCGGACAGTCCCGATAAGGGTGCCCAAATCACCTCCCCTGGAGTGAGCCGAGAAAAGGCATCGGTATAGTGCTCTACAGCACCTGCCCATCGCCGACTCTACCCCTGCTCTGCAGACCGCCGCCACAAAACTGCATAGCCTATCTCCGTGTCATCCATCGCTGCCCGAGTCGTCCATGGTAACCCGGTCGGCCTCTCCACTACTATGTGCTACCAACCCCAGCACTGCAGTAGATAACTGCAACTGACGCCCTTTCGCTGCCGACAGCGGACCGCATACAGCTCCCCGTAGAGCTGTGCCAACAATGTTTGTCCCCATCTCAAAATCAGTGGTGCCTCTATCGGGCACTCTACCAACTGCCATACCAAATCCAGTAGGTTCCACGGGAACCTCACGCCTGACGAATCAGGGAGAAGCATGTTAGAAATAAGGCCCATCAAGAATGCGTGCCTCACTCCTAACACCCCCCTCTCCTGCCACCAACCAACCAAAATCCCGCCAGCCTGGCAGTCCACCTCGGCTGTCTCCACTGGGTTCGCTACACCCAACCGCTCCCCATGCCCAAAGCATCTCGTAAGTACAGCAGTCCGCTGATCACGCGGCGATGTCCTAATAGGCGATCCATCTATCGAAATCCGAAGCAACCGATAGACATCCTCCAAAGTTACAGTCATCTCCCCTGTCGAAAGATGGAACGTGTTGGTCCGCGGATCCCAAAGTTTGATCAAGGCCGTCAGATAGGCCTGATCCGGGACCACAAGCTCCAGTCGAGACACCTGCTTGAGCCCAAGGGCATCAAGCCATTCCCAATCATCATCAGTCAGTGCACCCCGCGCCTCAGTAAAGGCAGTAGGTACACGGTACCGGCTCCTAACCTGCAAAAGAAAACAATTCAACAAAAAAAATTAAAAATCATGGAAAAGAACTGTACAGCAATAACAAAAGAAAAAAAAATCAAATAAACAAAACAAAAACAAACCTTCAGTTCCAAGATTTCTAATCTTAACTGATTAATTCAAAAACAGAATAAAAAGAAATTCAAAAACACAAAAAAAATATACGTCTTAGGGTTTACGTTCCGTTAACCTAGGGTTTAGTCGTAAGCAAAATTCTTTGCCTAGGTTTAACTACGTTTAATTGTACAATAAGTCTTAGTGTCTTCAATCCAGTTTCGAGTTTAAGTTTTAAAACACATTTTGAAAAACAACATCACAAAAAAAAAAACAATTAAATAAAACAAGTGCAAATTTAAACAAAAATAAGCTCTAGAAGACACTTACAGGTTTCGCTTCGGCTCCGCCGCTCGAACCAGTTTGTGCACTCATGATGGCAGAGAGAATTCCAGCAGCGCTTCGCTTCGCAGAATTACCTCCTCCTCCCGCAGCCCCAAAATCGCAAGAAAAAAATGACACAAATGAGCCCAAATGCAAGTTTTGGCCCTTAAATAGGCCTTTTGAGCTGGAATTCATCCTTGACTGGGACGAGCGCTTAGGTTAGCGCTCGTCCCACCCAGGGACGAATTCTACAGCTGGAATTCGTCCCACCCAGGGACGAATTCAAACCAGCACTTCAAAAACATCAAAAAATGATCAAAAATGCACAAAAAACAGACAATAACTATGCCCGATAAGAGTGCTACTGCACCTGACATCCAGCGCATACAAAATAGACATGGGAGTCACAAATTATCACTATCCTACTCCCTAAGAAGGCTACCATAGCCGGACCGCTCCACGGGAAGACGAATTTTCGATAATTTAATCCCCAAATGGTGTCACAAAAAAAACAACAAAAACAACAAATAAACGCAACACAAAAACACAAGCAATAAGCATTGCCGGACATAAGTGCTCTTGCACTTAACCTCTAGGCAAATAAATTCGATGTCGGGGTTCAAATTCTCATTCTCCTACTTCCCCAAGAAGGCTACCATAGCCGGACCGCTCCACGGGAAGATGGATTTTCGATAATTTCACCCCATTACGACATCACCAAAAGGGTTAACACCCACCAAAAATAGGTCCAAATGTTGGAAAAATTGCACATGCTAAACGGTAAACACTCTAAAGGCACCCTTGCACAAGTCATCTTGGGTCAAGCGACTCGTCGCTTTTCTCATGAAGGTCATTCCCTCATCGATTCGTCGCTTGAGGGGGTAGTCACACTTAGTCACCAATCAACAATCACACACCCAATTAAGGAAAACGACATGCATTCAAAGAATCATTGACAAAGACAATTACGCTCCCGCTTGGGGCGATAAACAAGCAACAATCAAATCAATCAAACACTTGGCATTTCATGAATCATGAACACAAGGTTCCCCCGAGGATAAAAGGTTGCGCCCTTTGCCTAATCATGACCGATCAATGTCCAAGCTCAAGTCACACCTCACCAAAATAGGTTAACACTTGAAATCAAACTCCTTAGCTCGTCAGAAGCAAGGATTCAAGAATGCATGCCCTTTCCATGCTTGGGGCATCAAAATTTGGTTAGGTTACCAAGAAACCCTAATCATTAGTGCTTTGGTTATCTATTTTTGCTCGACGCTGCGCTATGCACAGCGCATCCCAAAAAGGGGCATCTGTAGACACCAAAACAACACCAATCCGATTATGTGACTGCAAACACTGATCGCTTTGACAAACACAGCCCCCAGGGCAGCCCTCAGAGGTCAAACAATGGTCCTAACCACTTTCATAGCAATTTTGTAAGGTCAGGAAGCAATTTGGCACATTTAGACACTTTGCTCAGTATTCGTCTCACCCAGGGACGAATACTAACTGGAATTCGTCTCACCCAGGGACGAATTCTGAAATCGTCTCTAGTAGGGACGAATTCTGAGTTTAACGGGCAAAAAGAAGAATGGTGCCAAGTGGCAGCCCAAGACAGTCAGTTGATGACTCCTGCCTCGCACGCGTGTGTGGGTGGACAGATAGGCCGTTAGAGGACTGTCACAAGGGCAGTTATGAAAGCCCAAGTCATGGAGGACTCTCCTCCCTCATGGGAAGACATAACCGCCACATGGCACCTATGACCAACACATGGCACTTATGCTTCCCTCTCAAAAGAGACCCCATGGGTCTATAAAAGGTGGGACTTTTCTCACCCAAAGGAGGAAGATTGAAGGAGATTTCAAGCAACGAAGTGCTGTCGAGTTGAACACCCACTTGCATCCCCTTTGATTCACCTTCTCACATCCACCAATCTCTTTTGCAAGGGAGGTTGTTGGGTGGCTTTTGGAAGCTTGAATCTGACCCAAATCCAACATATGGACACCTGAATCAACCAATTTGCCGACCCCCCCAATCCTAAGAAGTTTTGGGCCCATCCCTAGTGGATTGGCTCCAAAATCAAGTACCAACGGTGGGAGGCCCACTTGGGCACCCCCGCACTTTCTAAGTTTTATTCTGAAGCATTCTAGATTACTTGTTCATGTTGCATTTTGTGTTATTCTGTTTGGTGAATTCATAGCTTCAATTTCATAACATTCTGATCAGATTTTATCATGCTTTGTGTCGCTTTGTTGTTTCACTAACTTGCAGGTGGCGATATCGAATTCCCGAGGATAGAGGCCAAATTGGGAGAATCCGACCATCTGGGTCGTCCCAAAATGGCCCCAATTACATAACCCCTCTGTTTGCAGGCGTTTTGCAGGTCTCGGGATTCGACATTGGAGCAGCATCAGGTCGGCTTTTCCAACACGGAAGAATTCGTCCCACCCGGGGACGAATTGCGATCGAATTCGTCCCGCCCGGGGACGAATTCCAGTTGAAGGTAGATTGGCCGACTGTCTCGGTGGCAGTGGCCTTATGGTGATGTTTTCTGTCCTCTGTCAAGTTTTCAGGTCATTTAGAGTCATTTTACTCACTGTTTCAGACAAATGTTTGCATGCATCTTTTGGCGATTTTAGAGAACAAACACTTCTTATGTCCAGCAGGTGCTACTGACATCTTCGTTGTTTCTTTGTTCGTAGGAGGAGCAGCAGAGGTCAAAGACTCATCGACATCAACGGCGACATCATCTTGGCCCGTCCATTTCAAGTGTGGGCACGCGGAAAGAGGAACCTTAAGTCTCGATTGTAGTCAAATTCTTTTAACGCTCCTAGCCCCTGAAAAGGGAGGAGGCGTATTTGTAACAGAGATCAAGAAAGTTTAATGAAAGGGCTGTGTTTTCTCCATTTGCTTGTATCTCATTTTAATGCGTCTCTTTCATTTCATGCAATTTACATTTCTAGGACTTAAGCGTATTTGATTTTGAATGCATCGCAATTAGTGTTTCCTTCGCCCGAAATCTTGTGCTTTCACATAAATATGGCTCTTTTAGAACCTGACTCTCTATAGTTAGATATCACAATTGAGAAAATATTACCAATCATGATTTTTTACCATTCTTAAGGAAATTCAATGGGAGTGACTCTAATATTAGATAGATTCAACCAATTGTAGCACAATGGCCATGTTACAGTTTGATATATCAATTTTAAGGTCAACATTCATTTACTAGTAGAAGTGATAAAGCTCCCCAACAATGGTACAATGATTCACCATGATAAACACTCTCTAGTTGAAGAGACCAATTTCTTTATTGAAAATAGGAAGAAGTTAGGAAGAGAGAAAGGAGTAAATATCAGGATGTCCTTCTCTATTCCAAGAAAAAGAGTGATGATCCCTATCATCCAGTATTTCATAATTGATAAAATTGATTCCCCTTAAGAAGATTCTACCTGGCCTTCTTAAACATCCTAAGAGACATCATGACCATCAATGTAATTGAATATTTACTTATATCAATGGATCTCTTCATTGATAGTATCAATAAGGGGAACTCTACATATCCAATCCATCAGGACCTAAATCTAATTCTCTACAAGCATGTCCTACGAAAAATGATTGTGTCATACATTATCAACCCGAATAACCCTACCTTTATTTATATTTTGATACAAGAAGACCCTTAAAAGGACATTGCTAGTGAAGGTTGAGCAATGGAGATTACCTCTACTAATACTATAAAATCTAGAAGGAAATTAAACTTTGGATCAAATTCGGGAGACACTCCATAGTTGGTCAATGTTGGGTCTCATTGCTGCTCATCTAGTGGTAAATACCCTAGAGGAAAATGTAATACCATTGAACACAGTCATAGAGCCTCGATGGATTCTCCCTCACAGCCTAAGAATGTGAAGGTTGAAGGGACCCCTACTTAGTTGAAGGAAATAAAGTCTCTAATATGACCCTCAAATCGTATTCAATAGAGGTCCACCTCTAATTCTATGGCTGGCCTAGAAATGATATTGTCTTCCACGTCCAATGCTTCTAAAGTAGCCTAGATATTTCTCCAACAAGCTACAAATATGGTGGAATATCTCAAGCATCAATAGAAAGGTTGCACCCAAGTTTTTGATGTAGCACTCAACACCAGTGATGTAGATCATGTATTTGAGTAAGCCACCTTCATCGTGGTTATTTCATTTTGGTTGTGTTCCATGGATTTTCCTTCATTTAGTTTTCAAGCTCTAATGGCTTCCCCTATTCCCTTTACTAGCATCTCTCAGATACTCCCTTCTCCAGGTTGCGGTTCAAATCTCTACAACACCAAATAGGTTATATAGCTTGATGTGACTAAGTTAATTGTTAGCTTTTGATGAGTATATGATATAGGAAATGCAACCATAATATGTAATATAAGTAATCTAAGATGACTGTATGATAATGATACTATAATATACAAAAAAAATAAAGAGATAAACTTTTGCAATAACTCAAATTTTTTTTATTAATAAAATCTCAAAAAAATAGAACAATGCAATATAATGGAGGACATGAACAATTCATAAACTGTTTTAAGTAACTACATTATACTCCTCTACCAATATATGCTATGCACTCTCTATATTCTCTACTACCTTGATTTCAGTCAATATAGATCTTTGTCTTGGTTATGGAGTTTGTATCCGCTTCTCTAATTTTTATATCGTATTCAAGAAAGTAGTTGGTGTCTTCATAAAATTCTATATTTTTTTAGAGAGATTTAACTTCATGTTTATCTGTTGGTTTTTCTATTTGTTTAATTTGATCATGTCCATCTATTTACAGTCTTTGTGTTTTCTTTATTATACTCTCTATTTGTATCCAGATTAGGATCTTTGTCTTGTTCTCTCCTATCATACCTTTTCTTCCTCCTTTTCCTTCTTTATTTTTGCATTGCTACTAGATGAATATCTACTTCATGATGAGCTATTCTATCATCACAATAGTATTGACTATAATTGCTAGTTCGTTTTATTTTTTGAACAAGTTCAAAGATAATTAATGTTAGATATATCATCAATCATTCTTATGATGTGAATATAACTATTTTTGTGTATTCCACCATGATTTGAAAAGGACTTCATGAAGATAACCAATTAATATTTCAATTTTTTCTTCTCTTTCTTATTTAAGGAATAATGAGAATCTTTCCTTTTCCCTAGTGGATAAATGCTTGTATCATTCAAAGGAATCTATTACGTTCTAAGAGTAAAATTTTACTTCATTAAATAGTTCCTCATTATTTAATATATTCTTGAATATTTCATCCATGTCCCTTTTTGTCTAACCTTTGAAGTACAATTCTTATAGTTCCTTAGTGTTTTGAGAATAGTTTTGATAGAGCCTTTGAAGTAGACTACATTATGAATCCCTGCTATTAATGTATATGAAATAACTTGATAAAACCTTTCCAAGATTTAGGTTTTGTAGGATTCCTTATGTCTCATTAGTTATTAGAGTATGCTATAAAGTGATTAGCTACTATTAGTTAGAATTTTGAGTTGATTTTGTAATGTTTTGGGAATTATAATAATCAAATCCTATTTCACCTCATTTCTCTTATTGAACTTATGCACTTTTCAAATTGATGGAGTTTTTTGTGGTTGGATTCCCTTTGTACCTTTAATGTGACTATGAGACAAGTTTAAGAAATAAATTCCAACTCTTTTAAAGCAAGCAATAATTTTTCTTCTCTAACTTTAAATTTCCAATGGTTCAATTTTCTAAATTCTAATAAACTAAAATTTAATGTAGCACTCCTTATATCTCCCTAATTTTGAATTGTAGAAATTTGAAGATATTTGCAATAATGATAAATTTGTTTGCCAAGTATAAACCCTTATATCTCCTATGATATTAATTGTAAGTATTAATAATCTTATATTTCAATTAATGTATTTTGAAATACTATTTAAGGATATAAAGTCCTTTTAATTTGCTTTCAAATTTACTAATTGATGTAAATTCGGCTACAAGAGGTCAAAACATAATACCTCCCATTACATAAAAACTACGATAAATGAAAATAATATATAAAACCCTCCATTTACATAAAAACTGCAATAAATGAAAATAATCATAAAAACCCTCCATTCACATAAGAACTACAATAAATGGAAATAAACCAATAAATAATTTTTTTTCATTCCTGGATTCACTTCCCCTTTTACAATGCAATACCAAGGGAATATATATCCCCAAAGAAACCCTGAAATTTGAAGCCCTAAAAGAAACCCTAAAGCTTAAAACCCTAAAACTTAAAGCCCTAAAAGAAACCCTAAAGCTTAAAACCCTAAAAATAAAAAAATATTATTTTCGAAAAATTGATTTTTCCACCAAAAAATGCTTTTTTAAGTAATTATTGTTTTTGGAAAATTATTTTTTCATAAAAATTTATCTTTTTAGTTATTACCATTTTCAGAAAATTATAATTTGCCAAAAATAATTCCATTTTGAGTAATAAAAACTTACTTTAAAACTTCTTTTAAAAAACCCTCTAAAGATAGGCTCCTACATCACTAATGTTGATTTTTCTTCTATATTCAATGTAAATGATAATAATTTCAAACTTATATACTATTTATCACTCCTTAATGAAACAAAATATTTATCTAAGTTGAAACTAAACCTTTGTAATATTGATGCTTTGCTTTCTATCTCCAATCCAGGCATTGTATCTCCGTGGCTTATGATAACAAGATTACTGGTTAATGAATGTCCTCTTTAATGCACTTTTGACTCCTCATTTCAACCCTTGATTGCATGTCTTGAATTCTCTCTACGTGGACTCATGGATGTTGAATATGAGCTCTTCCTTTCTATGCTTTGTATTGCACACTTCTCCACTAAGACTATTAATAGTTTTAAGTTTGGATGCACTCCATTTGGTGTGTTACTATGTTAAGTCTCCTCTTCATACTTCAACCATTTGGTGCATACATTGCTTAGATGGTAAGTGGTGGTTATGATCTTTATTAATGTTATTTTAGTTGCATCCAATGCTCAAGTCCTCT
Organism: Wollemia nobilis; assembly: GCA_028583015.1. NCBI lineage: Eukaryota > Viridiplantae > Streptophyta > Pinopsida > Araucariales > Araucariaceae > Wollemia > Wollemia nobilis. The sequence goes on along the minus strand of JAQPPZ010001843.1, from coordinate 1,098,570 downwards.
TTGAATTGTGTGTAATGATGAATATACCTTCAATGCTTCTATGACAAGCATTACTTCTACCCTAGGAACTTCCTTCATAGACATTATGATATAGGTGTTACAAGGAATTTTTGAGAACTTATCTTCTTTTGTGCTAAGTGGTATGATATTCACTACCTTGAAGTGACAAGTGGAATGTATTTCCCTTGCATGCAATCATGCTTCCAAAATATTTTATCTCCAATGCTTCAATTCCAATGTATGCAAGTTGTTTATTTTTCTTTCAACATTCTTTCTTCTACAATTGATGGCATTCATCCTTCATGAATTTGGCTCCAGCAATGGTGTATCCAACATGTTTCAATTCTATGATCTTATCTAGTAATCTTATACCAATGATGATGGCTCTAGCTAATTATTTATTTCCAAAAATGGTGGCTTTTGAGTGCTTCTATACTGGCCTCTTAGCTATTTTTTCATTTAATATTATAGACACCAAAACAACACTAATTCGATTATGTGACGATAAGCACTGATCGAATTGACATACATAGCCCCTAAGGTAGCCCCTAGAGGTTAAACAGTGGTCCTAACCACTCCCACATTAGTTTTGGAAGGTCAAAGGTCAATTTGGCACCTTTCAAGAACTCTGCTCCCTAATCGTTCTACCCTGGGATGATTACAAACTGGTATTCATCCCACCCCAAGACGATTAGTAGCATTTGCTCCAAGGTGGGGCGAATAGCAGGTTTGACAGGAAAAATGTCAAACCTTGACAAATGGCAGCTCAAATCTGCCACTCAACTCCACATTCAATGCATGGGAGTGCGAGTGAGCATTTTTGAGCTCAAAGGGGTAGTCATAGAGGCAATCATGGAGCCCTTAATCAGGGAGAAATCTTCTCTCCCCTGGGAAGGCATGATGGCCAAGTGGCCCTCTGCATGCTCATTCACAAGAGAACCTCAGGTATATAAAATGGTGAGTCTTCTCACCCCAAAAAAAGAATAGAGAGGAGCATTTGGAGCAATAGAGTGTTTTCGAATTACATCCTCACCCCTCACTTGTGCTTCTTACATCCTTGATCTTTCTTTTGGAATGGAGGTTATTGGGTGAACATTGGAAGCACAATCCGGACCTAGAACTAAAATATTTTGCCACAATACCCAACCCAATTTGTTGACACAACCCCCTAGGGGGTTTTTGACCCATCCCAAGTGGATTGGTACCGAAACCAAGCCCCAAACAGTGGGTGTCCTGCCCCCCGGGTGCCCCCCGCACTACTGCAGTCCTAATTGCCCCACCCTAGAGTGATTAGAAATGTGTAGTATATTTCCTTACTATTTATTTTGCATTTTATTTTTTCTTTCATATATGCTGCCATTCAAATTTCATGCCATTCTGATGAGTTTTGATTATTTTTTCATTGCTTTTCGCTTTCAGTAACATACAGGGAGCATTTTTGGATACAGGACGATCAGGGCCGAATATGCAAAATCCAACCTCCTGGGTCGTCTCAAAATGCCCCATTTTTCCTAACCCCAACTTTGCAAGTTTTTTGGAGTACTCTGGATAGGACATTTAGGAGGTTGCCATTTGACGTTTTATGACAGTCCTAATCGTCCCTCCCCGGAGTGATTAGAAATATACAACATATTTCTCGAATGTTCCTTTTGCAGTGTGTTCCTGATAGTGTTTACATGCTTCTATCCAAATTTCATCTTATTCTGACATGTGTTTATTGTCGTTTTAATTATTTCATGCATGAATTAACCGAAGGCCTTGGGGATTGCATATTTCCCTCCATCCGCAGGTGCTATTAACCATTTGATATTTCTTTGAATGCAATATCTCAACAATGGAGGGGAAGAAAGGAACTATAGATGCATTCATGCAAGCGACGGTGACGTTTGGCCCACCCATTTCAAATGTGGGCACGCGAAAGATCCCGAAGGGAAGCATACCATCCATGGTGTAACAAAAATATATCTAACGCTCCTAGCTCCTAAAAAGGAATGAGACATATTGTAACCTGGTATCAAAGAAAAATTAATAAAGAGAAGGGCTGCACTTTACATTTTCTTTATATCTCATTTCAGTTTGTTTGTTTTCTCTTTTTCATGCACTTTAGTCCTTTATTCATTTGTAGGACTTAGCGTTTCACATGCTTTTGTTTGCACCACACCCAGTATGCCTGTGGGCTTCCGTATCGTCATGCTTTCAGTGGCAATCATAGTGGGATACTGTCCCTTGATTTTGGGATCAAACTTATGATCAAAATTATGTGTTTTTTATTTCAGGTGTCAATCCTTCAAGCGTTGGACTACTTCTCATGCCACCCTATGACGAATACAGACTGGAATTCGTGCCACCCTGGGATGAATAAGGCATTCATACCACCCTATGATGAATACAGATATGCTATTCATCCCACCCTAGGACGATTAGCTCTCTATGTAGTTTTTGAGCAGAAACTCGGGGGCATCTTGTATGGGCAAAGAAGAGGTAGGTTGTCTGAACACTCTTTGTAATTTTATATCTTTGTTTCTATGATTTTTTTGTTTCTTTGCTTGCATAGGAAATTTTACTGCATGTTTCCTTTCTTTGCACAAGTAAAAATAACCACACACACCATGAGATAATCTAAACATCAAGGCATTGGTCGTAAAACCCCAACACTTGATCAAGACCAATGATGGATTTCATCACCACCTTGGCTTGAATTTTGCATACATAACCCCGATCGCTATTGTTGCTAGACGTAAATCCTGATGAAAGCTAACCAAGTGTATCTGGGGTGATTTCCAGCGCATGAGGATAATTCTTCTATGGTGGGTGTCAAAAATAGAGCGATTCTCATTTCATACCACATATGTTCCACGTACTATTCTGCTCTAGCATACCAATAGTTTCCCTCACGTAAGGGCAGGTATATTTATAGGTTTGGTATAATGACCTGGAAATGGTATATTGAAGGGGCGACCATTTTTGGGAGACATAAGAGCCCTCATATTATATTTACAACAAAATTTTCTTTACAAATATTTCAAAACAAAAATCAAAACATACTATACTAGATCTAGGGCACACCTTTAATCTATAAATGAGATAATCACTTCTTTGTTTGTGTGGCTCCTATTTTTTTAGTGTAGCATACAAAAAAAAATTGTTGTAAAGAAGATAAAAACCTACATATCTTGTAGAGAGACACCACCATGGTGTACACCCGTAGCCAAGCCCAATCACGGGTAGAAGCTACGAAAAGTGTACAAGGGGGCACAAGTCACCTCCGCTATAACCCCAAGGACTTGGTCATACCACCTTGGTGGCCTGACCCAAAAAATAGTCCACATCATACCATGACGGAATGCGACTATAGAGGCACCCCTTCGAGGGGCACTCCCATTCAACATAAACCCTTTCAGGAGGAGTCCTTACACGTGGCACTCAACATAGATGGGAAGGCTCCCTTAGAAACTTGTTATGAGTGGCCATCATGCGATGAAGTGCTAGAACATCATAGGGTCCATAAGGAGAGACCACATGATTACATCATCCCTCCTCTACCCCTTATTACTGTAAAAAATAGTAGGCCAAATCCAGAGCACAAGGCTATTTAGACAGGGTGAGCCAACTCTGCCCGCCCCTTTCACACATATGAAAGGGAGCATGAGGAAGACCACTACATTCCTCAAGAGCAATACACAGCGTGGGAGAAATGCGCCTCCACACCTACTATTTATTAGGATCACCCAATGAGGCCAGAGCCTCGGGTGAATATTGCTAACCTCGATAGAGGGAAGTGACCTATAGAGATCTCGGATCAACACAACCAAGATATATGTGTAGGGGAGGCATATAGGCCTCCTAGACTCAATATGGCAGAGCAAATTGACTTGGAATTTGCCAAACATACCACCCACTGACCGCAAATCACGTAGCTTGAGCAAGACCAACAACAGTTAGAGCACCTTTATTGCCTTAGCAAAGAGCGCATTCAGCATCAGATAGATGAGTTGCTCCAGAACACTGTGCCTGAGAGGGTACCATCCCCTCGCATGCATAGGATAGAGTTGTATGAGAGGCACAACCCCTTGGTGTGAGACAGGTCTCCATGACCTTATCAAATATTGCCTCCAATACCTCCTAGACCTACGCGAGAGACCACCCCTAGAACCAATGATGAGCACCCTCCACGGGAACCCACCCATGTTTATAGGTCATGCATAGGAACTCCTCAAGAAGCCTATGAGGAATTCGAGCAAGAAGAAGAGTGGGATGAAATGCCCTACCAAGGTAGGGGGGTGCTACCCGGCTACCCCTCCATAGGCCTCAAGTTCCCCGTAATTCACAATAGGAACAAAACAAGGAGGAAGAGATCAAATCTTTCGATGCATACAAGGCACTACTAGAGCACTTAGAGTCTATGGAGACCAAGACTTTTGGGCCCCAAAAGCCCACTTTACGCCAGCTCTACAGTCACCCTATGCATCCTTCAGTGTCTGCACCCCAATACCCTGAACACTTTAAAATGCCTCAATTGGCAATCTTTAGAGGGGATGAGGATGCCCAAGAGCACGTGACAATATTCCTAAGCCAATGCTTTGGAATTAAGGACAACGATGCTTTGCTTCTACAAACATTTATAACCACGTTCGTAGGCCCTACCTCGGATTGGTTTACCCAATTACCGAAGCATAGCATCAGCAACCTGGACCAGCTAGTGGACGCATTCCTCGAATATTTCACCTTTAATACCAATAAGAAGGCATCGTTAAGCAACCTATCTAGCCTCAGATAGTATGAGGAAGAGACCATGGCGGCCTATGGGAATTGGTGGAGGACGTTGCTTTCAAAGCTACCTTACCTCCCTCCCATGGCTGACTTGACCCAAATTTTCTCGAAGAGTTGTTTGAGGTTGATCTCTAGTCTATTACAGCTACGGTAATACACCACTCTCGAGGAAGCTTTGGTGCAAGCCAGAATCATAGAAGAGATCAATATACAGGATGGCGAGATTGATAAGCCACACAAGAAAGAGTGGACCAAAAATGCCAAAACTGGGTCAATGTAATTGAAACCCACCACCGTCAATCAGGTTGCTATAAACATACCTAAGCTTGCACAAGAAACACAACCCCCAAAGGGTAATTACCGGGTAGTTCCTCTTGACACCTATGAAAAGGAAAATCATAGGCAAGAGCAAAATGAGCAGCGTCGCCCTAGGCAACAATTCACACCCTTCACAGAGTCTAAAGACTCATTTTTTGATCGCTTGTCCATAGCAAACCTGATAAACCTACCAAAAAGTCGACCCGTAGACCCCAACACACCAAAACCCAAGGGCTATAGGGAAGACTTGTACTGTAGATTTCATAATAAGGACATGACCTTTACACGTGTTGGAAGTTCAAAAGCTTAGTACAAGACCTAATAGACAATAATATGCTAGCGATGGATAATCTTGTGGCACCAAACAACCAACATATGGAGGTCTTCAAAGACCCCCTACCTACCCATGATGCGTAGGCAAAGACCCTTCAAGTCAATGAGGTGACATAGAACTATCCCATGTAGGGGTATGTAGGGATGATAAGCATAGTGACTCGAAACAAGAGGTACCCAAGCATAGCTGCCCTCGCGGCAGCTACAGGAGAGGTTCCATCAATGTCACAACCTCAACAACACCCTACACAACCTCCCCTACCTAGACCAGTGGCCACAATTTAGACTAAAGTTACCCAAAGTTTAAGGACCACGTCGGATAGGCTCTCCATCTACAAGCTCATCAAACAATCACCACCCCATCGAGAGGCTCTAATGGAGATATTAAAAGCCATCGATATGTAGCCCCACGAAGCAAACTCTTTCAACAACTTTGTGGGACATGTAAAATGATGTACAGAACCAGTCATCACCTTTAGAGAAGACGAACTGAAATCGATGACTGGTGATATGGTAGATCCACCCTTGCACATCATAGCGCGGGTCAACGGGATTCCATTTAAGAGGGTATTAGTGGACACTGGCTCGTCCAATAATATAATCACAACAATAGCATTGAAACACCTCAAGTTGCCAGCATCTCACATTGTGGCCTCCACCTATACCCTTTGAGCTCAATGATGCAATATGCTCGAAGGTTGGCGCAATTATCCTGCCCATCCAAGTGGGACAAAATACTATTCCTATGTTGTGCCACATCCTAGAAGGTGAGATGGCATACAATATTTTATTGGGCTGACCTTGGATTAGGGACATGAAGTGTGTACCTTCGATAGCCCATCAATGCCTAAAGTACACATATGAAGGGCAAGTGCATGTGGTCCCAAAATACTTAGAGCACTTCAAGTATTGCAATGCAGTGCAACTGAAGCCACAATCAACCCTTCCATCGACACATTTGGACTTTCAATTGAATCCATCCAAACAGGGTTTGATTCCACATACATCCCCACTGTTAAGTACCTCAAATCCCTAGTTGGGTCCATATTCATTGTCTAGTCCCTCACTAACGACACCACCTACGGTGGCCACACTGAAGGACAATGGGAAGAAACTCGTAGAAAAGGCACCACCATCAGTCTCAACCATCTCTATCGAAGAGGTGCCTAGCCGAATGGAAGTCAAGGCACCTAGTTCAACTAACATGGAGTGGACTCAAGAAGAACTCCCATTCCCTCCCCCTCAATCACCAATGATCACCGTTGAGATGCCTAATATGGGACTGGGGGAGTATCTAGTGTGGAACATTGTAGCAACACCTACGCTTGAGTCCATGCAGGACATGGGGAGACCTTGCATCCCCATTGATACTATTGTCCCTTTTGGCTACCCACCAAACCAGACAAATTTTGTATATGGGGGCCTCAACAATGGCATTGAACCTTACCTACAGGAGGAAGAGGATGAAGAGCCCTTTGTAAAGAATTTCAACTATCTGTCCAACCCGAACATCACTTTGAAATACCTTGGACAATGTAATTGGCATAGATATGGGTTAGGCAAATATGAAAAAGGGGTGTGCGCTCTTTGTCAACCAAGATATCATATGTCGTACGACAAATCAGGAGTAGGGTTCAACCACCCTTTGCCCCTTGACATCTTGGTAGATAACATGCAAGGCCTAGGGATAGGCAACAAGGATGGGTTGGCACAAGATCCATATGCCAATCCTAACACAACGTACACATTGGGGAATTATCTCCCATTGTTAAAAACCAACCTTGTTGACCTCAACACCCCTTTCCCTTTGATCAATAAAAGAGAAAGTTTGAGGACTCACCTACAAGAGAGATATAGACAAGGTAAAGAAGGATCTTCAGAAGACGAGTCAAAGTATGAGGTAGCGCCTTGGGACCATTTCAATTCTGATAGCAATCACTCACAAGTGATGCCCATAGATTATTATTAGGAGGAATTCATGGCGATGTTCCCCTTGAATGCTCCAATCAAGCAAATGCCACCTCAAGAGAATTAGGTCCTTTCACAGAGAGCGAAACAACCCCGATGGGACCAAATTAACTTTCTCGAGTAGAACAAGCCTCACATGCCGCAAACAGCTATTGGAGCCAATGAAAGCCTATGGATATCTGATAGTGATTATGAAGATGAGACTGAGATGGCATATCTCAATCATATGCAACAACAAAAATACCCCATGGACATTGATGACATGTTTGAACAACTAAACATGGGGCCAAGGAATAGGTGGCACCTAAACCAAGCACAGTTGGACCAATTACTACACCCACAACTTCAGGCATACAGAGAGCATCCTCCACCTATAGACCTTATAGAGCCATCAGTGCCAAGGGCAGACCTTGTCCTTTTATCTGCATATAGGGCCGATCCATTTGTGCCAATACCCACAAAGCCATATCCAGAGCACAAAGATCACCAAGAAGGTTCGAGTCACCACCCACATGGTAATGGTGACCAAATTCACTTCATAAGCATGATCTCCATTGAATTAACCACCCCCATCCACAATCCAGCCGATCCAACATGACCATTGTATCTGAACCTAGATGCCATAGACTGGGATTGCGCTAACTCACCACCATCTCCATCAGAGTACTGGCCTTGCGGTCAGATGCTTCATTTCACCCCAAGACCAACTCAAGTATCTTCCATGCTAAAGAGGAACCCGAAGTTCCAAACGTAGATCTAAATTCAACAACTAATATCCACCTAATCCCAACTCCACACCAGTTGGAGGACGGGTCCCACATGTTAGTCAAAGAGACGATTGACGTAGACATCGGTTCTGATCCAATGAATCCGCTAATCATCAAGATGGGGGTAAGTATATCCCCCGAAGAGCAAGCCGATTACATTGCCCTTATCAAAGATAAGAAGGAGGTTTTTGCATGGTCCTACAAAGACATGTCGGGGCTAGACCCATAGCTAGTCATGCATAATCTAACGCTTGATCCAAAAATCAAGATAGTTAATCAAAAACTATGTAAGATGCACCCAAAAGTAGCCGTAATGGTCAAATACAAGCTACAAAAGATGTTGGATGCACAATTTGTCATCTACGTGGATTACCCACCATGGCTGTCCAACATGGTACCCGTCAAGAAGCCTAACGAGAGGATTCGCATATGCATCGATTTTTGAGATCTAAACAAAGCGAGTCCCAAGGATGATTTCTCCTTGCCTAGCATCGATGCATTGGTAGATGCTACAGCAGGCCATGAAATGCTTTCCCTCATGGATGGTTTCTCGAGATACAATCAGATTCATATCAATCCCGACGATCAACTCAAAATGGTGTTCACAATGCCTTGGGGGAAATTTTGTTATAAGGTCATGCCCTTTGGCCTTAAAATGCTGGTGCCACCTACCAACGCGCTATGACATACATCTTCCATGATCACATGCATAAAAATTTGGAAGACTATATGGATGATCTGTTGGCCAAATATCTTTTACGCGCAGATCATCTCGATGACCTAAGCAAGATCCTCAATCGCCTCATCAAACATAAAGTCAGACTAAACCCCAAGAAGTGCATATTTGGCATCACATCTAGAAAAATCTTGGGTTTCATAGTTTCAAAATGAAGAATCGAGGTGGATCCAAACAAAGTCAAGGCAATCCTTGAAATGCTTCCCCCAACCACCATCAAGCAGCTTAGAACCTTGTGGGGAAAGGTCGCATCAATAAAGTGCTTCATAGCGCAATTATCTGACAAGTGCCAACCCATGAATAAATTATTATACAAGGGGGTAGCATTTCACTAGGATGACGAGTGCCAGTCCGCCTTTGACGACATTAAACAATACTTGGCTTTGTCGCCCGTATTGGCACAACCTAGACCAGGAGTGTCGTTCTATTTGTACATCTTAGCTACTGAGGTGGCACTGGGTGCCATGCTAGCCCAGAAAAATGAACTACATAAATAGCAGGCTACTTACTATCTTAGCCGCACCCTGGTCAATTATGAACTTAACTATGCATACGTCGAGAAGCTATGCTTAGTAGTGGTATTTTCTACCAAAAAGCTATGCCACTACATGCTGAGCAATATGACGTATGTTGTGTCTAAGGAGAATCCATTATGGTACATGATGAGTCATACTTATCACAGTAGCCACACGGAAAAATGGATCATGTTGTTGACAAAGTTTGACATCGAATTCATTGGACAAAAGTCCATGAAATGTCAAGTCATAGTCGATCAACTAGCAAAGGGTCATCTCAAAGACGATCAACCTCTGATCATAGAGCTACCCGATGGTGAGGTCTTCCATGTCTCAAAATCTCCAGATTGTGACAAGCCTAAGTCATAGGCCGATATAACCCTATTTTTTGATGGTTCTAAATGTGAACAAGAGATTGGCACGAGAATTGTATTCTTCACACCGAAAGAGGCTCCAATGCCTCTATCATTTAAAATTGATTTCCCGTGTACCAATAACAATGCTAAATATGAAGCCTTTCTTATAGGTATTCAGACAACCATCACCATGAACATCAAATGCTTGAACATCTTTGGTGATTCGCTGTTAATTTTCAACCAGTTCTGCAGGCCTACAAAGCTCTTGTGGATAAATCCTTGGCAAAACTTGAATGGTATGACATCAAGGCACTCCCTCGATCATCGAATCATTTTTTTGACACCATGGCCTCCTTGGGGTCACTAATCTTGCAAGACCCTTCTGGTGAGATGACAACCATTCAAGTCAAAACACTATCGCAATCCACGATGGAGCGTGCAAGCTCTAACATAATGCCAGGAATCCATTTGATCCATATTGAACCATCTTAGGATAGGTTCGCTTGAATCCATGATGGCCTGAACCACGTCAACTGGGGGTCCTTGTTATCCCCTATTTTCCTTAATAGCAACACCATGCTATTATTACAAGTTCGTTCTCGCTCAGCTTTTGCTAGGGATGAACTTCTAGAGGGATTGGCCATTCATACCATCGAGGTTTCTAATTAGCAAGATTGGTACACAACCATAAGAGACTACCTCAAGCTAGGTAACCTCCCACTTGGATTGACGCACGTTGCAAAAAGATCATTCAAAGAGAAAGCGACAAAACATGTCTTGCTAGGAGACATTTTGTACCGTTGGAGCTATGAAGGGATCCTCCTCCATTTTCTTGGACCAGCAGGAGTTTGCTTGGGCGATCACCCAAGCGCATGATGGTACATGCGATGGCCACTTCAGCGGTATGGCCATCGCAAAGCGTATTCTCTACATGGGCTATTATTGGTAATATTTAGAGTGAGATTGTTGCACGTATGTAAGGAAATGTGTGAAATGTCAATACCATGTTAATTTGACACACATCCCTTCTTAGGCCTTGCAGCCGATCCAATCGGATTGGCCATTTTCATAGTGGGGCTAGATCTAATTGGAAAGATCTCCCCTACGTCGTCAGGCCGTCACACGTTCATCATAACGGCCATAGAGTACTTCACCAAGTGGGTGGAAGCAATTTCGCTTACCTCTACGACTGGACCTCGCATTGTGGAGTTTATTTTACATAACATCATATGTCATTTTGGTATTCCATCCAAGATCATCTCGGATAATGGGACGTCATTTAAGAACAAATATGTGCGTGCTTTTACAACAAAGTACAAAATTCAGCATAGTTTTTGAACCCCCTATTATCCGTAGGCAAATGGGTAAGCAAAGGCGTAAAAAAAAATGCTAGTTACCATCCTTAAAAAGATGGTCACAGATAGTCATAGGGATTGGCACATTTAAATACCACTTTCTCTTTGGGCTTATCGCACTAGCATTCGGATGCCCACTTGGGTAACTCTATTTTCGCTGGTGTATGGCTCTGAGGTAGTCATGTCTCTCGAGTTGGAAATACCTTCCCTACGCATATCAATGCAAGAGTTCATCGATGATGACACTGTGCGGTAGGACAAGTTAGACCAACTTACGTTGCTCGATGAACGATGCATGAATGCTCTCCAACATTTATGTATCTATCAAGAGCGACTTAAGAAAGCATACAACATGAAAGTTCACCTAAGGGAATTTTAGGTTGGTGACTTGGTCTTAAAATAGAACCAACAAAATTATAACTTGTCGCCCCATCTAACGGACAAGTTCATGGAAAACTGGTTAGGTCCCTATATAATTGATAGTAAAATAGGACCTGGAACATACCGGCTCGCCTCTCTAGAAGGAATAAATGAACTAGAACCCTTGAACATCAGTCATTTGAGGCCATTCCACATTTAGAGAGCCACATCCCACCCCAAAAGCTCCAAGGATTCTCACAATTGCTTGGTCAACCTAAAAAGCTCCAAGGATTACCACAATCGTTTGGTCAACCTAAAAATGCCCCAAAGGTATCAATAATCTCTTTGGTCAAACAAAAATCTCCAAGGATTCCCACAATCGCTTGGTCAAACCCTAAAATGCCCCAAAGGTGCACATAATCCCTTTGGTCAAACCAAAAGCTCCAAGGATTCCCACAATTGCTTGGTCAAACCCCAAAATGCCCCAAAGGTGCACATAATCCCTTTGGTCAAACCAAAAATCTCCAAGGATTCCCATCATCGCTTGGTCAACCCAAAACACCCCAAAGGTGCACATAATCCCTTTGGTCAAACCAAATGCTCCAAGGATTCCCATCATCGCTTGGTCAACCCCAAAAGCTCCAAGGATCCCACAATCGCTTGGTCAACCTAAAATGCCCCAAAGGTATCCATAAACTCTTTGGTCAAACCAAAAGCTCCAAGGGTTCCCACAATCGCTTGGTCAAAAACAAATATTCAAAAACAAACAAAAATAAAAGATAATAAAAAATAACAAAAAAAAATTGCATCTCACTTCCATGCATACTCTTAAAAATCAAAACACAAACATATAATAAAATGCATTAGGCATTGCATCCATACATGGCATATTTGTTGGTCATACACATCATAAGCACCATAGACTGTAATTGCTAGGCAATTCCATCATTTTCCACATTTAGTCCATTTTGTAAACACATCCATCCAAAATAACACCATCCACATTTTTTTTATCATAATTAGTTGTCTGGTAATGTCTTTAGGGTTTTTTGTCATTCAATTGTCTTTAGATTTTTGGTAAAATGTTGTACAAAGTTAGACATATTTTACAAAGGTAGAGTTTTACTTGGATCATGCCTCATTACGTAGCATCCCCACACAAGTTAAAATACATAAAAATTCCCAAGTTGTGTGAACGCAAGAGAAACCTACAAAGCAGTCTAGGGTACCATGGGTGAAAGGTTAGCCTGCTCATCCCCCTGTGTGAATGGTTCGAGAATGCTGAGAATTGATAAAAGGACAAGATCTTCTCCATCCAATTCCCCATAATAAATAGTGGTTAAAATCCACTATCAAAAAACCCCAATCACCTTTGATACCCAAAGTCGTAAGGATTCATACTACATGCCCCTGACAAGGATGGGTAGTCATACCTAAGGCCTAAAAGATCAATGCCATTGCATAATCAGATCTCTAATCACCTTTGGCCCCCAAAGTCGTAAGGATTCGTACTACATGCCCCTGAACAGGATGGGTAGTCATCCCCAAGGCCTAAAATATCAATGCCATTACATAATTAGATACCCAATCACCTTTGGTCTCCAAAGTCATAAGGATTTGTACTACACGTCCCTAAACATGATGGGTAGTCATCCCCAAAGCCAAAAGGGATCAATTCCATTCACAAGCCAAAAACCTACAAGCTCAACTTTGAAACCAAAAATGCAAAATCAAATAACAGTGGTTATCACCACTATTCAAACCCCTTGCTCAAAAAGAAAAACAAAAGAGAAAAATAAACAGTGATTTTCATCACTATGTATGAGAGCAAGTATCCCAACAATTTGAGCAACGGAAAGACGCCTGAGCTTGAATCCTTGGAATTATCAGCATTCGAAAAACCATCTAGGTGATCCTCATTACGGGTTTTGTGGACAACCTACCTGGCAATGGCGGTATCCTAAAACACATGATGATATGTCTATAACATTAGCTTTGCATGTAAGCAGACCAATGTTTGCATGTGGATGAGCTAGATTATGGTACCTTAGATTGTCCTATGGATTAATCTTACTAAATACAACAAAGGAGTTAGTGGAGCTAATTAGGTGATCCTCAGTACAAGTTTGGTGGACAGCCTACCTGGCACTAGCGGTATCCTGACAAATACCACATAAAAAAATTCAATCGCACACACAGGGATGTGACATAACTTGGTCAAACTCAAGTCTGATTTGTACCTTGTTCAAAAGTCTTGTGAGATAAATGTATAGTCTTGGCTAGTTAGTTAAAACATCTGAATCTCAAAAAAACCTTAAACTACATTCTAGAACATCTGTGGTACATTCCATTCTTACATCACCATCAAAAAATACAAACAAAAATATATATATATATACATGCAAAGTCATCACATAGTACAAAAAGCCAGTAAATCCTGTACAGTCTATGGTGCCATCGAAAAGTTATCAACAAATCATTCCATCCATTCCATATGCATACATCATATAATTGGAAACATCACATTCATAATAAAACATGCATACATCAACGTAAATAAATGTGCATAAAAGTAACAACAAATTACGACAAGTGTATAAACAAAAAGAAAGTCATGTATATATATCACCAAAATGCCTGCAAGCTACGATAAGTCGGTCCTATGACCTCATAAAAACATCAAAAACTCGAAAACCCCAAGCCTAGGGAGTCATCCACCATGATCACACATGATCGATGCGACTGGAACCACGCCCAGTGGTGTGGGTCCTATGGGACCTCTCAAGGCGGCTATTGCCAGCCCTCACATCACACCCACTAGTGCTGCCCTCACCCACCCGCATGCAACGAGAGGAAGCAGACTGCTCAGTATCACTGTCTCTCGTTTGGTGTGAAGATCCACCTCCAGTGAGCTCAGGTAATTGCCCATCGAGGCGGATAATATTTGCCTCCAAATCCAATCAGTGCCAGACCCAATCCACCTCCCACTAATGGTACACAGCCAATGAGTCATCGCGCTTTGCCAACTGAGTCTGTAGGAGATCCCTCTCTCGTGAAGCATTTGTGTCCCCATCCCACTGATGGTACACAACCAATGCATTCTCTCACTCTGCCAAATGAGTTTGTAGGAGATACCTCTCCTGCAAAACCTCCCTATGCTCCCCATATCATCTCCACAGTAGATCCTTCAATCGTGCTATCTTAGTGCGATACCTAGCCTCCATGTCCCCTAGGACTGCCCGAGGCATGGGCATATTTGGGACAACGGGCTACTCTAGCACCCACTACTCTGAAATGTCCTATATATCTAGATTCTCAGAAACCCCTAGGTCATCCCCAGTCAAGTCGTCAACCTCCACCATATCTGCATCATCGAGCGGAGCTCCCCAATCCTTCATAAACTTCCTCTGGAGTAACTGTCATCTCCTCTGTTGGGAGATGAAAGGTGTTGGTGTGGGGATCCCACAAATTGATCAAGGCAATCAGATATGCCTGATCCCCCACCATAGGCTCTAACCTAGTCACCTGATTGAGCCCAAGGGCATCAAGCCACTCCCAGTCTTCCATAATTAGTGCCTCCCACGCTTTAGAAAATACCGTTGGCTGACGGTACCGACTCTTCACCACCTAAAAAAAAAATACAAAAACATTAAAATAGGACAACAAAAATAAATTGTACAACACTAAAACAAATATACAACAATGTATACAAACTGTACAAAAAAAACATTTAATAAATTGTACAACAACATTAACAAAATGCACAGTACAAACATTCAAAAAAATCAATAAACAATGCAACATAAAACAAAATTTTTAACCTAGGGTTATTAACTCTAGTTTAAACAACAAAAAACAAAAAAAATTAACCTAGGGTTTCTAAACTCTAGTTTAAAAAAAAAAAAACAAAACTTTAAACCTAGGGTTTTTAACTCTAGTTTTAAACAACAAAAAACAAAATTTTTAACCTAGGGTTTCTAAACTCTAGTTTAAACAAAAAAAACAAAACTTTAAACCTAGGGTTTTTAACTCTAGTTTTAAACAAAAAAAAAAAAACTTTAAACCTAGGGTTTTTAACTCTAGTTTTAAACAAAAAAAAAACAAAATTTTAAGCTAGGGTTTTGATCTTAGTTTAAACAATGCCACACAAAATACAAATACAAAACACTTAAACTAGGGTTTTAATCTTAGTTTAAACAGAAAAATGAAATACAAAATAAATAAATTACGGTTTTGAACAAAATAAAGCGTAGGAGCACCTACCGGTATTGCCTTAGCTTTGGAACTCGATGATCCGATCCGTGAAATCATGGTATCCGTGAAATCTTGATAGCACTCCACTACGTAGACTCGAACTCCTCCTCACAACTCCAAATTGCCAAAAAAACAAAGTGCAAATGAGCCCAAAACCTCCTTTTGGCCCTTATATAGGCTTTTAGGCCTGTAATCATTCCACCCTGGGACGAGTGCTCCAGTTAGCACTCGTCCCACCCTGGGACAATTACAAAACTGGTATTCATCCCACCCAGGGATGATTACAGAGCAAGAAAATAAAAAACAATAAAAACTACATCCAAAATGCACCAAAAATAGCAATAAAATTGCCAAACAAAGGGGCCTTTGCACCTACGATTCATGGCATCCAAAACCGATGTCAGGGTCCCAAATTGTCACTATCCTACTCCCTAAGAAGGATACCATAGCCGGACCGCTCCACGAGAGGATGAATTTTTGACAATTTCATCCCCAAAATGCGTCACAAAAAGGGTTAAAACCCACCAAAAATAGGTCAGATTATTGGGAAACTACATAAGCATTCAACGGAAAACAACTTAAGGCACCCTTACAAAAGTCATCTTAGGTCAAGCGACTCATATATTTTCTCATTTTGGTCATTCCCTCATCGATTCATCGCTTGAGGGGGTAGTCACACATAGTCATCAACCAACAACTACAAAAGTCATCTTGGGTCAAGCGACTCGTATATTTTCTCATTTTGGTCATTCCATCATCGATTCATCACTTGAGGGGGTAGTCACATGTAGTCACCAACCAACAACTACACACCCAATCAAGGAAATGGAATGCATTCAAAGAATCATTGACAAAGACAATCACGGTCCTTCTTGGGATAGAAAACAAACAATTATCACAAGTTGATCAAACACTTGGTATTATAGAATCATGAAATCATGGTTCCCATAGACAAAAGGTTGTGCCCTTTGCCTATTCATGACTGAAAAATGTCCAAGATCAAGTAACACCTCACCGAAAAAGGTTAACACTTGAATTAATCTCCTTAGCTTGTCAGAAGTAAGGATTCAAGAATGTGTGCCCTTTACATACTTGGGGTATCAAAAGTTGGTTAGGTTACTAAGAAAACCTAATCATTAGTGCTTTGGTTATCTATTTTTGCTTAGCACTGTGCCACACACAGCACATCCCAAAAAGGGGTATCTGTAGACACCAAAACAACACCAATCCGATTATGTGATGACAAGCACTGATCGAATTGACATACATAGCCCCTAGGGCAGCCCCCAGAGGTTAAAAAGTGGTCCTAACCACTCCCACAATAGTTTTGGAAGGTCAAAGGTCAATTTGGCACCTTTCAAGCACTCTTCTCCCTACTAGTTCCACCTTGGGATGATTACTAACTAGTATTCGTCCCACCCCAGGAAGATTAGCAGCATTCACTCCAGGGTAGGGTGAATAGCAAGTTTGATGGGTAAAAGGTCAAACCTTGACAAATGGCAGCTCATATCCACCACTCAACTCCACCTTCAATGCATGGGAGTGCGAGTGAGTGTTTTTGAGCTCAAATGGGCAGTCATAGAGGCAATCATGGAGCCCTTAATCAGGGAGGAATCTTCTC
This sequence comes from Wollemia nobilis, assembly GCA_028583015.1. Lineage (NCBI taxonomy): Eukaryota > Viridiplantae > Streptophyta > Pinopsida > Araucariales > Araucariaceae > Wollemia > Wollemia nobilis. The sequence continues at coordinate 1,081,217 of JAQPPZ010001843.1, read as the reverse complement.
TCCCCTAGGAAGGCATGATGGCCAAGTGGCACCTTTGCATGCTCATTCACAAGAGACCCTCAGGTATATAAAATGGTGAGTCTTCTCACCCCAAAAAAAGAATAGATAGGAGCATTTGGAGCAATGGAGTGCTTCCGAATTACATCCTCACACCTCACTTGTGCTTCTTACATCCTTGATCTCTCTTTTGGAAGGGAGGTTATTGGGTGAACATTGGAAGCGCAATCCGGACCTAGAACCTGAACATTTGGCCATAATACCCCACCCAATTTGCCTACACAACCCCCTAGGATTTTTTGGACCCATCCCAAGTGGATTGGTACTAAAACCAAGCCCCAAACAGTGGGTGTCCTGCCCTCCGGGCGCCCCCCGCATTACTGCAGTCCTAATCGCCCCACCCCGAAGTGATTAAAAATCTGTAGCAGATTCCCTTACTATTTATTTTGCATTTTAATTTTTGTCTTTCATATATGCTACCATTCAAATTTCATGACATTCTGATGAGTTTTGACTGTGTTTTCATTGCTTTTCGCTTTCACTAACATATAGGGAGCATTTTCGGATATATGGCGATCGAGGCTGAATCTACAAAATCCGAACTTCTGGGATGTCTCAAAATGCCCCATTTTGTCTAAAACCAACTTTTCAGGTGCTTTGGAGGCCTCTGGATGGGACATTTAGGAGGTTACCTTTTGACATTTTATGACAGTCCTAATCATCCCACCCCGGAGCGATTAGAAATATACAATAGATTTCTCAACTTTTCCTTTTGTAGTGTGTTCCTAATAGTGTTTACATGCTTCTGTCCAAATTTCATCTTATTCTGACATGTTTTGATTACCGTTTTAATTATTTCATGCATGCATTAACCGGAGGCCTTGGGGATTGCATATTTCCCTCCATCCGTAGGTGCTATTAACCGTTTGCTATTTCTTTGAACATAGGATCTCAACATCAAAGGGGCACCAAGGAACTATAGATGGATTCATGCAAGCAGCGATGACGTTTGTCTCGCCCATTTCAAATGTGGGCACACGGAATATCCCAAAGGGAAGCGTACCATCAGTGGTGTAACAAAACTATATCTAACGCTCCTAGCTCCTAAAAATGAAGGAGACATATTGTAACCTGGTATCAAATAAAAATTAATAAAAATAAGGGCTGCACTTTACATTTTCTTTATATCTCATTTCAGTTCGTTTGTTTTCCTTTTTTCATGCACTTTAGTCCTTTGTTCATTTGTAGGACTTAGCGTTTCACATGCTTTTGTTTGCACCGCACCCGGTACATATGTGGGCTTCCGTATCCTCGTGATTTCAAATATACTATTGTAATATGCTTGGATAACACATTCCTTTCTTGCACCTTAATTATTTATGTTACCTTGCAATAGGTACTATGTTCCCTTACGTGGATTCTTCGATGATGCAAGTCACTATTCTTGCACTATAATAAGTGCTCCTTTCATGAACCAATGGTGCCTGATTTGGTTTCTTTAGAAAACTTGAACTTGATGCTTATGAGCCCTTTATTTAGCTTCCTCTACTTGAAGTGTGCTCCTCAAACTTCAATAATATGGCTACTCAGAGACTACTTCGCTAGTTATTGTAGTATCTTTAAGATAGTCTATTTTATCCTCTTTTGTTGTATCTGAAAGGACAAGACTGGTGCCAATGTAATACAAATACCTTTGCAATAGATAGGATAAAGTACCTTGATTTGCACTAAATTTTTACATCTCCTTAAGTCTTCTTTTTGAATATTTTCCTTGCTTCTTAGATATGATGGCTACTTTGCACTACTCCTTAAATATAAGTGATAATTTCATGATGTCTTCCTTCCTAGACAACTCTTTCTTTTTATTGGTTAACTTAGTAACAATAAATCCAAGCTCTTAATCATGCAACTAATATATCTTTTTAAAGGTTTAACTTTGCACTAATTTTCACTTTAACCAAAATCCTTAGTGCACTTTCAATAACTAGTATAGTGCAATAATCTCTCCTTATTACTCCTTGTAAAGAAATCTTAAAAGTAACTTGAATATTGCACTAAAGTCTATGCTTTAGAATGTAGTCTTCAATGCTTCAACTAGACAATAGGAAGATGATATTTTTATTTCTTTAAAAATATATCTAACTCCTATTTTAATGTGTAGGTATTAACCTTATAAGAAACTATCTTTTACACTCCCTTGAAGACTTTAATATGCAATATTCTCCTTGCAACTTTTAAACTCTAATATGGTGCTTAATGAATATTAATAATGAACCAACAATCTAAAGTTCATCTAATGAACATTTTGCACCAAAGTTTATTACCTTAAAGAACTCTGTAGATGAAGGATTGCAATATGATTAGATTCACCTTACTGTTTCCTTTTACTAGATGAATTTTCAGCTCTTATTTGACTATCCAAAACAATTCTCTAACTCACTTGTTTGCATCTTTGAAACCCTCTAAATTGCTGCCCTAAAATTATAGTAGGTGACTTTAAATATCCTTCAGAATGCACTTTATAAAATTAAAGTTTTATGGCTAGTAATTTTATCCTAATCGTTTCCCTTTCACAATAAATTATTTCACTGAAATACTATCCTTGAACCTCAAATATTTGGTAGGGAACTCCTCCAAATCATAGCTGAAATTTTTCTTCAACAACCCTTTAGTTTTTATTATAAAAACCAACAAATCTCCTTTCTTTGAATGAGGCTTCTAGACTTCAAAATTAATCTTTAAATATCTTGGATTTGGTAGCTCCTTCTATCTCGTTTCTCCTTCAACCTCCTTATCAAATTATAACTTCAATCTAGGCCTTCTTGTCAAGAAAGTCTTGAGGTCTTCACCAATTACCTCTATAATTTGGCAAGATTCTTTCCAAATCCTTCTCTCTTGGTCTTGTTGTTGGATGGCAAAAATTATTCCAAGTTATTTACTATCAGGAAATTCTCCTTGGGAGTAAATTTCTCCAATGAGTTATCCTAGGAACTCCTCCAATGACCTTCTTCGAATCTCCTTCAATGAGGTCCTCCAAGCCTTCTCCTTGTTTCTTCTTGAGATCTCTTCTCTAGGGTCTTCACTCTTCCAGCTTCGATGGTCTTTCGAATGAGACCTTCCCTTCAACCTTCTACTATGGAAGTGCTGCAATGATATCTCCTTTTAGATATTTGAAATCAACTACTTCTAGAATAGGACGTTTGTCAGTTCTTCTTTATATTCAATCTTCCAAATCTAGAAATTGTTAAATGGAACCTTCTATGGGTCTCTTCAACTCCTTCAAGGCGAATTCTACAATATTCAATGGAGATCACCAATCTCTTATCTTCATCAAGACTCTTCTCATTGAGTATCTTCTTCCTCGAATCTACAACAAGGCTTTTGTGTCCTTTTCTTCTTTTGCCCTCTATAGGTCTACAATATCTAGTAATGGGATATTTTCTATAGGCCTCCAAATCTTTGATATTTCATTTGTTGCTTCAAGTATTGGATTGATTCCAAAGAAGATATTCTTCCTAGCTATATTTAGGAAGATTCCAAACCTTATTTGAATCTCCTTTTCCTACAAAAAAGTATTAGGACTGTAATAGAAGAAATTTTAAATCTAGAGATGATCAATTTGATTTGTCAATCTAGTGGAATCAACATTGATTTCTTGTCTTCATGAGTTTTTTGTAATTCTATGAAAAAACTCTAACCAATTGCAATCTTAGAAAATTTAGAAATGAGATTTACTATCTACTCTAAATATCACTTGTGTCTCTCCCTATTTCCTATCTTATCTACCGTGTGCTCTGATACCACTGTTAGCTTTTGATGAGTATATGATATAGAAAATGCAACCACAATATCTAATATAAGCAATCTAAGATGACTGTATGATAATGGTACTATAATATGCATGAAAATAAAGAGATAAAATTTTACTTTAAATAAAAAATATACCATTAATGAAAGCTCACAAAAATAGTACAATACAATATAATTGAGGACATGAACACTCCATAAACTGTTTTAAGAACTACATTGTACTCCTCTACCAATATATACTATGCACTCTCTATATTCTCTACTACCTTGATTTTACTCACTATAAGGCCTATATATAGGAATATAGGTTCCTTTTCCCTTAATCTACTTATGACTCTTTATTTACCTTTCCTATGACTCATGTACAAGTGGACTTTTTGTATATTTACATCATTGCACATTGACACTTGTGTATTTATTACATTTCTTGAAGTAACTACCTAGATTTACTCTAAAGTAAACTTCCACTCTAGTTATGTACCCAAGGTGGTACATTAGCATGTACCCAATAATGTAATATACTCTAACATTTATGTAAAAAAGAAAAATGAACCCTTTCAAAATCCTACTTAAAAAAGAAGAAAATACAATTTATCTAGATTTAAAAATAATTACTATAGCAATTTTAATGTTCAAAGTTGGAAAATTATATTTGAAATGTCTAAGTATTTCTTTGTCTCATAAAGGAAATAAGAAAGAGATTTGGGTGTCAATTTTACATAGGATAAAAATCTTTTTTGGTAGGTTGAAAAGGTATTTTTAATCATGGATGGAAGGCTATAATTTATAAAGACTATATTACAATCTCTCTATGTGTGTGTGACTTTTAAGATTGATAATAAGTATAGCATTTGAATGTGATAAACTTCAAAGATATTTTCTAGAAAGGATGTGAAGAACAATTTAGTTTTTATCTTTTTATGTGGGATAGAGTTTGCATATGAAAGAATATTGGAGGGGTAATATTATAAAATTATAAACTTAGGAGTTGTAATTAGGGATAAAATTTTATTGAAGACTATTCAAATATTAATAAAAGAGTTGGGATAATACATCACATAAAAAACATATATATTTTATGAATGAAATAAAATTATTCAAGAAATGAATTATATCTAGAAACTTGACAATATGGAATTTTATATCGGATAACATGTAGTTGATTAAGAAATATATTAGATGGTTTTTTAATCAAGGAATTATATGAATTGTTAGATTGATACTTATTTTAGGTATTAGACTCTTATATAATATCTAAAATGATAATCATTAGCTCAATCATATTAAGCTTGTAAAGGTTTAAAGGTTTAAAATCATGTTAATATGACCAAAAATTTGAAATTATGTATTTCTATTAGCAACAAGGATAAATGAGAGGACCTTGAATAAAGAGAATATGAACTTTAAAATATGATTATAGAGTACCATTTACCTATTTTAAGGTGGAAGGATGAATTTTTTTGGAATATATCAAAATTAGAAGAATGAGTTATTCTTAAGTATATCAAAAGAAGTTGGATACTTGATCAAGAAATCAAAATTTCCTACTCCTAAATATTTCCATTGGAAGAAAGTATGGTCCCCAAAGTCCCTCCTTGAGGACACAATATTACTTTTGTTAGAAATCCAATGCAAGACTCTTATAGGTGAGAGTCTATAAATAAGAGGATATCATGGACATTTTAGTTGTTCCTTGTATAAGAAGTGTTTAGAAATATTAAATCACTTAGTTATTCAATGCTCCTTTATTTAAACCATTTGAGGTTGATTTTTTAAAAATAGGATAACATATTGGGTGGATGCAACAATATTAAAAGAGTTTATGAAATATTAGATTTACTATTTTAATATAAATGATTTATATGGAGTATTTATTCTATCATTATTTTTTGGAATTTATGGCTTGAAATGAAAAATAGATATTTAAAAAATATATATTGGAATTATTGCCCAAGTTTAGAAGTTAATTATTATCTCTCTTGGAGAATTTTTACAAGCATAGTGCTCATCATGGGGAGTTTCAAATATGGAAAAAAAAGTGATAGCATCTTGGTCACATGTTTTAAATATGCATACAAGTGTCATCTATAGTAATGGAGCTAAAAAAAAGAATATACATTGATCTATTGTAAACTATAAATTTATATCCATAAGTTTGGTTCATCAAAATTAATTTTAATGGTGCCTCCAAAGGAAATCCAGGAACATATACCAAATGAATTTTATGGAGTATTGATTCTATCATTGTTTGTTGGAATTTATGGCTTGAAATGAATAATAGATATTTTTAAATTAAATATTGGAATTATTGCCCATGTTTAGAAGTTAATTATTATCCCTCTTGGAGAATTTTTACAAGCATGGTTCTCATCATGGGGAGTTTCAAATATGGAAAAAGAGGAGATAACATCTTGGTTATAAGTTTTAAATATGCATACAAGGATCATCTATAATAATGGAGCTAACACAAAGGATCTACATTCATCTATGGTAAAAAAAAAATTATATCCATAAGTTAGGTTTATCAAAATTAATTCTAATATTGCCTCCAAAGGAAATATGGGAAAAGATACTAAAGGTGGTATTTCCAAAATAATAAAATAAAAAAGACTAAAATTGTCCTCACTTATACGTAATATCAAATAATAAGTATGTAGAGGTTAGCACACTTCTTATAGGGATAAAAATTGCCATTAAAAAGGATGTTAAAATATTTTAATTTATGGATATTTATAAGTTATTATTAATTATAGCAAGAAAATTTAATGCTAACATTGGATAACATTTTTTTTTGATGTCCATCAATTATTGTTTTTTTGAATTTAGAGAAAAGCCCCATGCAGGGATGACTTGGTCGGAGAAACCATGACCAAGGAGTTCTACATCGTAAGAGGTCATGCCTGACCTTGACCACACCAACATTATCAACTGGATTTTTGGTACCCGATGTGTGTTGGGTAGGGTGGAGATTCAAACCAAGGACCTCCCTTGGACAATTTCCCTACCCTCTCCAACTCACCTACAACACGTGGGTATCCATCAATTATTGTTAAATATCAATATATCTATAGATATGATAACTAAATAATAGAGATTTTAACCAATTATAATGTTAATGTTAATCATGAAGAAATTTAAATATTAGAAGTCAACTCGTTAAGTAATATTTTATCTCTTAATGAAAATAATATCAAGGATTTGATTGTAGAAACATAGTAGTTTGAGGAAAATGAAGACTATATGTAATAGAGAGGCACATAAAGAACATCTTTGATAAAAAGGCAAGTTGAATATGGTTTACATGCTTTAGCAGAAAATATAATAATTTGTTATTTTGATAGGAGTGGTTGCTCATAGAATCTACACATATCTTCTTAAAAATGTCTATGAGGTCCCATAAGCTATCAAATATCTCATACCTTTAACTAGATTCTAGGAACAAACAATATATAGCTCAACAAATATAATAGTGATTAGAATAAATGTCATGATAGGATAGATATTATGTTAGTCTTATTAAAGAATATGTTCTAACTACTCCAATAATAATGAAAATAGGGTGTGACTTACAACACATCAAGGAAATTCCTCTTGGAAATTCATCCTCCAGTATTTTAATTCAACCATTATTATCTATCAATGATATAATATTATTTTTAATTACTTTATTTCCTAATGATCCTATATGAAAGCGCATTTGCTCATAGGTATGAAGGATATGAAGACATAAGTTATCAGGGAATAAATTTAGTTAAAAAGAGGTCTTTATGCAATCTCTATTTTTTTAATCCTCTTTGTCTACCCATACCAAAAAATCATAGTGAGATATTTATTTTATTTTACCCAAGTCAATCACTCCTAATATAAATGGTATGGAACTAACTACTAGTATTTGAAGGATGTATCTTAGAAGGCAACACTTAAGTCATTTGGGTTGGTTTAACCATAGTTAAAAAAATATGGGATTCTTTGTGACCTTCTCAAATCCTTGTGAGATTCCTAAGAGAAAAATTTAATGGAAATAAATATTAAAAAATGATTTAAAACATTTCAAGAATAGAGAATTATAATCCTTTGGTTGATACATATAAATAAGTATAAAAATTACAAAAGAAGCATGAACAAAGTGATGATATTCCATAGTACTTTACTTCATGATGACCATAAATGATTAGAATTTAGAACTAGTGTAGTAGAGGATGATCCAAAATTAAATTTATTATTCTTTATTCCATTGTAACTATAAAGACAAGTAATAGTTAACCAATAAGAAATCAACAAATATAAAATAACAATTCATATCAATTGGTTTTAATTTTTATATAATATAAATAATAGGAAGATAAATACAATATCAAAGTTTATAATGCGAGTATACAAGTGTAGTCTACTAATTAGAGTGTCCTTCTATTCACGAAGAGAAATAGAGGCCCGATGGATTCTTCTATTTACCCATATATGAATTAAAGACTATGGAATTGGAGGAATGGAAAGTTTCTTGAGAAGAAAATTTCATATAATCAAATTTAATAAAATAAATTAAAACCACAAACTTTTTTATTTTATTTTTAAAGCAGGTTATAGTCATAGTGTCAAAATATAAAATATTTTGATGGGTTTTATGATAATAAGGGGTTAAGTACAAAGAAATATTTTAAATGTTTGAAAAGGATCATAATACTTATTTGGTTACATGCATATCACTTACAAATAAACTTAGTATATGTGGAAGGAATTTGGAATCAAACAACACCTACTTAAAGATTATAAAAAAAGAATACCAACATAATAATAACATACATATTGTACACATCAATGATGACTTGAAGTAGGACAAAACCAAATAAGCTTGGGAACTACGTCTTGTACCAAATTTTTAATTCAATGAAATATATGAAAATAAATAGATGGGTAAAGCAAGATAATTTTTTATGTAGATGGAAAAGAGAGGGATGACTCAAAATCTCATTACATGTACTATATTTATGAATATTTTGAATATGGGAATTATTAAGGGGATTTTAATATTTTTGACCACATGCTCAATAGAGGTTCATGCCTGATTTGATCATCTATAACTCCTTTATCAATGGGTTATATAAAAATGTAGCTTAGAGAACTATAAAGGGCTTAAAAATTATATATAGAGATATGGATTGAGATGTTTCCATATTTCAACATTGTCACCTATCACACATTGAGTGATGGATTTTTTATATTTAGAGATATTTATGTTGCTCTTACACTTCATAGTGAAATTATTAGAGAAGATATTGAAGTTAATATTTTAAAGTATAGTATTTTGATGAATGGAGTTTGTAAAAATAAGGGAAATTAACAAAATCAAAATTTCTTTTGAATGAAATGATCACAGGAGATTTTATATCTTGATGGATTATTTGGAACACACTTATTCAAGGCTTGGGAAAACTAAAAAAGCTATTAGATCATATTTGGAAATGAAAAAAGAGGTATTACTCCTAACATTATTACTTATAATTTAATGATTAATTGGTATGCTAGTTCAGGCGATATCAATAAAACACTTTATGATGATATTAAAAATGAAGTCCTTGAACCATTTTTCATAACTTATAATGCATTGACAATTTCAGAACTTATAATGTATCATAACATTACATTAAAAACAAAATAATTTCATAAGTAAAAATAGCTACAATTCCTATAAATGGAACAATAGAAATGTTACTATACTTTCTTATGGAGGAAATGGAACAATATAAAGAATTCATATTAAACTAGGATTCATGCTTTGTATGAGATTGAGAAGATACATAAAAAACAAATTGGTAGGATCTATATGTCATAGAAGATAACTCAATTCTCATCAGTGTGAAAGATAAAAGAACTACTTCAAAATATGGGAACAATACCAAATTATGAATAGATGTAGTACTAAAAGGTATAATTCAGGTTGTTAATTATTTTTTATGAATTTTATAGTTTAAATATATAATTATAGAGTTTATGGATAAAAAATAATGGGTAGTTATCATGACAATTTTAACATGGTTAACTTTAATAAGAAAACATGTAAATAGTACAACTTCATTACATACCTTCATAGGGATATGAAATTTTCTATGAATATTCCTCATATTAAAATGTATCTACTATATAAAATTTAGATCATAAAACAATTGGTTGGCCCTCCAAAAATGCAATGAAAAAATAGCTTTTTTTTTACCAAAGAGGTTAGATTTGATAATATTTCTAAAAAATAATAAAATCAACATGTTGTCTAGAATAATATAATAACTCATATATAAGCACAATGCAATATGAAGTGTTTCGCTAGGCACCAATGTAGTGTCACTAAATAAAATAATAAAAATTCCAACTAATCAAGAAAATAGTTGGTCTTAAGGGGTGTGAAAACTTGAAATACTTGTGACCATAGGTCAAGGTTAAAGAACCAACCTTAAGGTTTATTATTAAAATATTACAATAAACCCACCTATACAAGGTGTACAAGGGCTTATGGGGGTATACAATAAACATAGCATAAAATTTGATCATGGACTTATTAGAAGCTTAACACCATATATTTCAACATTCCCCTTAAGTTGAAAAAGAGACATCAAGAGAGACACTTCTTAGTTATAACCACTTAAGGAAAACTCTCCTACCCTAATATGCTCTAACAATCAAACAAAATACACCTTGGTCATGAAAATAACCAAGTTATTTATTGTCATATCCATTGATAATGCATAGAATAGAACAAGCACCCATGAGAATGAATCTAATAAACATAGTATACCCAAGCCTCAATATGAAACATTGGATTTTGAACAAGCTTGATGGATATTTAATTGGGATAATGAAGGGTGACCAAAAAATACCATGGAATACTCAACCACTCTAAAATAATAAGCATGTATTGATGTTGTGGTAGTCTAATTAGTAGCACAATTTTCAAATGTTGTATAAAAGTGATATATAGTGGACTATCATCTAAAAACTAAGAGACCAATTCAAACCTAAGAAAATTGATAAACATTGTAATGGAGCTTCACTAGTCCAAATCACCAATCCAATATACATTAGATAATTCTATAAAAACTAGAGGTTCTTACACTTAGTGAATACCCATATGAAGTTTATATATGATATTTCAAAAGACATACTTGGTCATTTTTGTTAACTCTCATTCAGTGCCTACATATATACCTATAACAATAGTTGAAAAAATAAAATATATGGTAAAATGTGGGTGAGATAGATAAGCCCCTCCATTAGTAATTAGTATAAGTTGGAATCCTTCAAATAAATAGTGTTATTTTCTTGAAGATTTAATATAGAACCAAAAGGAGTTGAAGCTAGATTTTGTCTCTCCATTAAAACCACTATAGAAGATCAAAGGAATATTTAGGCTAAGAAGTAATGATCCAATAATATGATTGATTGAGTTGAACCTTCAAGAAATAATTAAGGAGGTTGAAATATATTATCTAAAAGGTATCACAAAGTTATGACATTCTCTTCTTAATCAATGATGTTGAACTTCTTATAATGAGATCATTAACATATAACACAAGAACCAAAATATAACATTCTTAATACTTAATGTAGACATCATGATTTATCTCACATCATATAAATCTGCAACTAAGAAATTAAATAAAGAATACATATTCCTGTACCAAGAAAAACGATCCTTATTAAGCCCATCTAAGGACTTCTTCATCTGATAAACCAGGGGAGTGGTTCCATCAAGCTCAAAACTAGGTGGTTATATCCTATAAAACTCCTCCTAGAGTCTACATGAAAAAATATACTCTAAACATCCATTTTATGTACTTCCCATCCATAAAAATCAATAATAGAGAGACTCATTTGAATAGAGTCCATCTGTGAAACTAAGGCAAAAGTCCCTAAATAGTCAAATTCCTCCTTTTGAGGCAATCCCTTAGCTACAAGGTATACCTTGTGATTCTCCACTTGACTATGAAAAGTGTACTTGGTTTTACATACCTACTTACATGTAATAATATTATTTCCATCATGAAGAGAATTAAGATCCCATAGTTGATTCTTCATCAATGACTCGCACTTCAATGTTAGATTTTGAAGTTAAATGCATAGAATAAAGTAATCACAAGATCTAAAATAAAGTTGCAGTATGAAATATATTATAATAGTATTTTATTAAGCATATAAAACTCATAAATTTTTTATAAATAAATCATATAAATACCACTACTAAATTCTCATGAAAATATGATCTTTATTGAATAAAGACCTCAAGTACATCATACTTCATCACTATCTATTGAGACTGTGTATGAACAATCACTCAATATATTTTTGTATCTTGATCTCTATCCATATACCCATTTATAATATGGAATGGGACTCTTCATATGGAGGCTTGTGGGCCTTCACTCTTACTATGAATCTTCATCTTCCTATTCTATGGGCACATGTACATAGAGATAACTATGCACATTCACATTGCCAAAATAATTTGCACACTTGTTCATTTATTATATTGCACAAAGTAAATACCTTCATCCTAATCTATATATGTACCCATGGTGGTACATTGGAATGAACTAAATTATGTAATATATTGCAACACCCTTTGTATTACATTATTTTGTTATTGAAAACTTTTAGTCTTCATTATGGATCTTCTTCATGTTCAGGTTCATATTCTTCTTGCTTGTCTTCAAAAATCTGTAAGCTTTAAGATGATGTCATGCTATCATTTGATTCCTATAAAATATTTTATTTTTTACTTTGTTCTTCATATTACAAATCTTCATATTGGCCTGGTTTCCTTTCTCTATCTTTGAATTTTGTTTAGGACTACTAATATAGTCAATTGTTAGATACCCTTGTTGAGAAAGAGATCTAATTACATCTCTAGTCCATTTTTATTTTTCTTGATCTTTGTGTAATATTATTTTCTATATTCCATGCTTATATTCAATGTTAGCAAAGGATTTTGAAATAATATTTTGGAATAAGCATTGTAATCTAAATGTTAGAATATTTTCAAAACTCAAGTAATATTCTTTCTTGTAATAATAGAAGGTAGAAAAATGAGATTCTTTCCCATAATATTTGCAAGGATGCAAATTCCAACAATCAACCTTTTCATGTCCTCTGTTATAGTAAGTGCATTTCAAGTTTTCTTGTGTTATTTTGAACAACTTAATTTCATTTGTTTTCTTGACTAACTGATATAACCATGTATGAATAGTTGAAGCAATTCTATTTTTACTTCTTTCACAAACCTCTAGGATATTGTCATTATGATTGTCATCAAAAACTTCTATCATTATGATTGTCATCAAAAACTTCTATCATATTGTATGTTAAAGTATTAGCTCTTGTTGAGTTGTCAATTTGTGGTTTCTCAAAAACCTTTTTAAGACAAATTGGTTCTTTTCTTCTATAAACCCATGTTGATCTCTTGAATCCTCTATACTTAATAAGTTCTTCCATTCTAAAGAAATATTCTAAAACTTTAAATTATTAAGATAGACTTCCTTATGACTCCCTAATTTAGTTTGTCAAATATTTCAAATTAATTTTTCCTTAGTTTTTGAATGATAGACTAAGGATAATTTTTAATTGTTGACAATATTTTATCTCCCTAGTTTCAATATAGATATTCAATTCTATGTTTTTTAGAATTTCTTGTATCTCCCTAATGAATATGACAATATAATTTTTCAAATTCTATTCTTCAAAAAAATAGCAATTTTACTTCTTTCATATCAATAAATGATTTGAATGCAATTTTTAAATAGTGCAAATCTTTCAAAATTATATGTCTAATAATTTTGGATTAGATATTAATGCAATTTTTTTTTGTCAATTACTTCTATGTTGAATTCCTTTTATCTTCCAAATTTAAGACTATAATTTCCAATTCTAAATTTCATAAAATATGTTGATGTTGGATTCCTTATAACTCCAACTCTAAAAATTAAAAATTCTAAAAATAATATTTTCAAGTTTTGTGTATTCCTAATTTGATATACGATACCCAAGTGTTGTAGGTGAGTTGGAGAGGAGAGGGCAATCATCCAAGGGAGGTCCCAGGTTCAAATCTCCACCCTACTAAAAAGCTGAATTGGGTATCCAAAATCCAATTGATAATGTTGGTGTGGGCAGGGTCGAGTGTGAATCTCGGGTGACTTTGACGGTGTAGAACCCCCTATTCATGGTCTCTCAGACCAAGGCGGCCCCACACGAGGTTTTTCATTAAAAAAAAAAAAAATTGATCTACGATACATTATTTCTCCAAACTTATCAAATTGCAAATATTTAATTTGTTTTATAAATTCAAATGTGCAAATTACAAAACTTCAAAGTCAATGCTTTTAATATTCAAAATAATCTTCAATACTTTGTAAAAGGCTTTAAATTGTAATATTCATATTTATATGGTTTGAATAATACTTATCTCTCCAATAAAATGATTTTAAAATTTAATGTTAGATAATATATCCTTTTATACTTTATAACTTCTACTTAGCATAATATTTAATTCGAAAAGGTAATAAATATTACCTTTGATATTTTAGGTGCTCCCATATTAATGCTATGTTTGGTCTTCCTTTGAAATTGGGTGCTCTTCCTTTGGTCAACTTCCTTCAAACTGGTCAAAGCACTTCTTCATTGATGTAGTGGAGTCCTTGCTGTGATTTATGAGAGTATTCCATCTCATGCAAAAAATGAGTGCTCAAAATATTTCACCTTCCTTGGTAATGCTTGTAATATTTGCAATATGAGTGACAAGTGTCACTAAAGTTCTCTTTAATGTAACTTGTGGTTGTGTGGTGCTTCTTCTCCTTTATGAAAAATGGCTTCACTAATATCAATGCTCTTGTGACTCTTACATGGTGTTCAACTCTTCCACTTTCATGTAACAAGTGTCTCATGCAATGTTATAATGCTCCCCACACTCTATGAGGAATTTGCAACATCTTCATTGACCAAAATTTTGGTTCTCAAAGTTGTAATATTCCCTGGTTGTATTACTTTTCTTTTTTGGACACTTGGTTGTGTATGTGATATGCTTTAATAGGCTGGTATTGCGTTATGAACATATTATTTCTTAGTGAATGCACGAACTTGAATCTTTCACCTCCTTGATACATTTTAAATAGAAAAATATAGCCTCTTCTCATGCAGGAGCCTATATTTAGAGGGTTTTTTGAAAGAAGTTTTTAAGTAATTTTTTATCACTCAAAATGGAATTATTTGACACAAAATATAATTTTCCGAAATGGTAATTACTTAAAAAGGTAACATTTTATAAAAACATAATTTGCCGAAAATAGTAATTACTTAAAAAAACATTTTTTTTGTGGAAAAATCAATTTGTCAAAAATAGTATTTTATTTTTTATTTTTAGGGTTTTAAGCTTTAGGGTTTTCATTTAGGGTTTTTTTTAGGGTTTCAAGTTTTAGGGTTTTTTTAAGGGTTTCTTTGGGGATATATATTCCCTTGGTATTGCATTGTAAAAGGGCAAGTGAATCCAAGAATGAGAAAATAAATTATTTATTGATTTATTTCTATGTACTGTAGTTTTTATGTGAATGGAGGATTTTACCAGATTATTTCTATTAATTGCGGTTTTTATGTAAATGGAGGTTTTACATATTATTTTCATTTACCGTAGTTTTTATGTAATGGGAGGTATTTCATTTTGACCTCTTGCAGTTGAATTTACATCATTTCGTATCAGATCAAGATGGATCTTGTTGGGAGGAGAAAAGAGAAGAGAAGAAAAGATAAAAGGATAGGATATCAAAGAGACTAAAAAAAAAATGGCACTCTGTGCAATGCAGAAGATTTGTAAAACCTTGGAGATAGAAAATGACATTCTGTGTAAGTTCTTGTAGGAGGTTTTTTTATGTAAAATCCTCAGAGAAAGAGATTGGCACTTTGTGTAGTGTTTGTAGAAGGTTTGTAAAACCTTGGAGAAAAAAATTGGCACTCTGTGTAAGTGCTTGCAGGAGGTTTTTTATATAAAACCCTAGAAGGAGGAATTGACACTTTGTGTAGTGTTTGTAGAAGGTTTGTAAAACCTTAAAGAAATAAATTGGCACTATGTGTAGTGCTTGTAGGAGTTTTTTTTTTTTTTTCATTAAAAATCTCAGAGGGAAGAGTTAGCACTTTGTGTAGTGCTTGTAGGAGATTTGTTATTTTAAAACCTCGAAGGAATAAATTAACACTATGTGTAGTGCTTGTAGGAGGTTTGAGATATAAAACCTTAGAAGGAGATTGGTACTTTGAGGAGTACTTGCAGATGTGTGGCACTCTATGGAGAGCGATTATGAGTTTGATCAGAGGAACTCATAGGAGCAAAGTTCTTTTCAACCAAAGGAGAATGATGCAGGAGCCTATCTTTAGAGGGTTTTTTTAAAAGAAGTTTTAAAGTAATTTTTTTATTACTCAAAATGGAATTATTTTATGCAAAATATAATTTTTCGAAAATGGTAATTACTAAAAAAGGCAATATTTTATGAAAAAATAATTTGCTGAAAATAGTAATTACTTAAAAAGGCATTTTTTGGTGGAAAAATCAATTTGCCGAAAATAGTATTTTTATTTTTATTTTTAGGGTTTTAAGCTTTAGGGTTTTCTTTTAGGGTTTCTTTTAGGGCTTCAAGTTTTAGGGTTTTCTTTTAGGGTTTCTTTGGGGATATATATTCCCTTGGTATTGCATTGTAAAAGGGGAAGTGAATCCATGAATGAGAAAAGAAATTATTTATTGGTTTATTTCCATGTACTGTAGTTTTTATGTGAATGGAGGGTTTTACTGATTATTTCCATTTATTGCAGTTTTTATGTAAATGGAGGGTTTTACATATTATTTTTATTTACTGTAGTTTTTATGTAATGGGAGGTATTTCGTTTTGACCTCTTGTAGTTGGATTTACATAATCTTCTTTGTTGGTTACATTTCCATATTTGTAGGTGTATCTTCAACTTCACCAATGGTAGCTTTCAAGTGCTCTTTTTTTTTTTAAATAAAGGGGTAAAAATTTATTGATAAAAAATTTGGATTACAAAGTACAGCTGACCCCCACCCAAGACTCAAATAAGCAACAAGACAGGCTAAATCACCAGACAAGGCCAACTCCCAAAGAAAGCCAAAAAAAAAAAACAAACCACATTAAGTCTGAACATCCTTATAGATAAACTCCCGTAGGTGTTGAGAATCCCTAGATGGGAGACTCTCCTAGTTATCAATACTCTAAGTATCCAATAGTTCAGAATCCCTTTTGGCCAGGTAATCAGCAACCCCATTCCATTCCCTTGGAATATGCACAAAGGATATAAATTCAAACTCTTCACTCATTCTGAGAATCTGAATGGTCACAGAGGCCAACTGCCAATTAACATCCTCCACTCTTTTGTTGTTTAAAAGATTAACCAAAATTTGAGAGTCAGACTCGCAAATAATCCTATGCCAGCCAAGAGAAAACCCCCTTTGCAAGGCCTCAAGTATCGCCAGAGCTTCCATAATATTGTTGGAGTGAACACCTTTATAAATGGAAAAGAAAAAACTGACCACGCTAGCAGAATATCTCCCAACACCACCAATTCCAGCATGTCCAGGATTGCCCCTGGACGACCCATCAGTATTAATTTTTAAAACTCCTCTAGGGGGCAGCCTCCATCTACCCTCTCTCCTAACCTTCTTGCTAAGCTGATGAATCCTACTAGGGCTAGAAGAATTCACACCAACCCCAAACAAACCAAGGGCCTGTCGTACCTTCTCCTCCATAGAGTCCAAATGAGGGTCCACATCACATTTACTATGGATAGTTTCTTGAACCATACACAGGATCCTTTTCCAGATTTGTTGAACAGCCAAATGACTTCCCTAAAAAATGCATTAGTTTTGTTCGAGCCAAATCTGCCAGATGATGCAAGAAGGACCCAAATTCCAAGCCACTTGGAGGAAGGGGGCCTTGGCTGGAGGTCTGCCTAGACTACTCCAAAAATCCACTAGGGAGAGCACATGAAAACAAGGATGGTTCCAGGAACTCCACCAACAGTGCCAAATGTCTCTGGCAAGGGAGCATTGGAAAAATAAATGAGAAGAGTCATCCTCATTCTTACCACAAAGGACACATAAAGAGGGACCCTGAAATCCCCTCTTCCTCAAGTTATCCCAAGTGAGGCATTTATTATGAGCTACCAGCCAGAGAAAAAAGTTACATTTCGGCCAAGCAAATCTATTCCACACCTTTTTCCACCATGTGACAGGGAGACTCCCGAACTTTTGCTTATCAAGAACTTGATAACCATAGGCTATAGAGTAGGTTCCCTTGGGATTAGGGTTCCAAGCTAGAATGTCTTTATCCCTCAATGAAGAACAGTACCTCCCTACAAGAATTAGAGCAAGCACCTCTCTATCCTCGGCCAATCCCCCTTGGGGCCATTCTTGCGGATCTTTCCATTTGTACATCTCCATATTTCCAAAATACTAGATTTTTTTAAAGTCCTCCACATGAGACCAGCTCGCTTCCAAGAAAAAAATGCTTAGGGAATGTAACCCGGGATATTGAGTCAAGATAGGGGGGTGGCCATCCCAAGAATCCTCCCAAAAAAGAGCATCCGATCCCCGATTGCAAATCCAGAACAAACCCTACTTAATTAAATTAGCTCCCCTTTCGTAGTGTCCCGGATAACGGAACCTTTCCCAACCAAATTGGCTCTAGGGATATCTCGCCTCGAAATACCTCTCAAGTATTTATAAGATAATATTTTAGCCCAAATATGATCTTGAGAGGTACACCATCTCCAATAAAGTTTCGCAGCCAAAGCCTGCCCAGAAAGAGTTTCCTATCGCAACCCAAGGACTCCCTCTTGAACTAGCCTACAAATGGAATCCCATCTAACCAAACTCCATTTAGATTGATCAAGTTTGCCAGACCACAAAAACTATCTTGACAGAGCATCCATGTCCTTGATGAAATGAGGAGTTGTTTGCACAAAACATCTATAAATGGGTAAATCTTGAATAACAGATTTTAAAAGCAATACTCTACCTACAGAGGATAGCCATCTGACAGTCCAGTGATTTACCTTCCTTCTAAACTTATCAAGTATAGACTGCCAAGAAGATCTAGGCAGAGGATGAGATGAAATTAGGATCCCAAGATAAATGAAGGGGGGAGTCCCGACCTAGAATCTTAGAATGCGAGCAATCCTGGCTTGAATAAGAGGGGGGGTATTGAAGAAGAAAATAAAGGAATTTTCCTCATTAATCACCTGTCCAGAAGCACCAAGATATATGTCAAGAGACTGTCTAATTTTTCCAGCTTCCTTGATAGTGGCAACTCCCAACAAAGAAGTATCATCAACAAATTGAAGGTGGGAAAGAGGTGGCAAACTGTTATCCCACTTCCACCCCTGAATGAGACCATGCCTGACCTAAGACTTGAGTAATCTGCCCAACCCTTCTGCCATAATGATAAACAAATAAGGAGATAGAGGATCTCCTTGCCTCAATCCCCTTGAGGCCTCAAATAGCTCCGTTGTCTTGTTATTAACAAGAACAAAGAATGAGGAAGAAGAAATACAACTCATCACCCATCTAATCCATTCCTCCTCAAAGCCAAAAGCAGCAAGAACTTTTTGAAGAAAGGACCATCTAACTCTGTCATAGGCTTTTGCCATGTCTAACTTAATGAACATAGTTTTATCCTTAGAAGTTTCCATTGAGTGAATAGCTTCTGTAGCAATAACAACCCCATCCATGATTTGTCGGCCAGCAACAAACCCACCTTGCTCCTCAGAGATGATTTTGCTCAACCATATCTTCAGCCTCTCAGCAATAATTTTTGTGATGATCTTATATACAACATTACAGAGAGCAATAGGCCTAAACATATCCAAGGAATTCGCTCCCTCTTTCTTGGGAATAAGCACCACAAAGGTAGCATTTAGGGCCCTTAGCATCTGTTTGTTCTTTTGGGACTCATGGACCACTTCCAAAAGGTCAAATTTGATTAACTCCCAAAACTCTTGATAAAAATCAATCGGGAATCCATCCGTACCTGGGGCTTTCCCATTTTTCATCTTGAATACAACACTTTTCAGCTCCTCAAGGGAAATTGGATCCATCAAGTGCTCATTCATCTCTCTAGAAACAATTGAGGGAATACAGTTTAGAATAAGTTTTTCTTCCTCATCATCTGAGAGGGCATCATCCTTGAAGAGAGAGGAAAAATACCTCTTAGTCTCTTCTGAAATATCCCTAAAAGAAGAAAGCAGGGCACCCTGAGAATTAACAAGAGAGGTAATCAGGTTACCATTACGACGAGCCTTAACAGAGTTATAAAAGAAGGTTGTGTTCCTATCCCCTTCCTGAAGCCAATCTACTCGAGATTTTTGTTTCCAAAAAAATTCTTCCCTTAGTTCCCATTCAGCAAGGTCTTTTACAGCCTCAGATTCCTCAACAAGAAGCTCCTCTGTGAGTCCCTGATCTCTAATCTTCCTTGAGGCTTCTTCCACCCTCCTAAGAGCTGCCAGCTTAGCCAAGGAAAGGTTCCCAAAATTTAGTCTATTCCATCTCTTCAATTTATGCTTAACAAATTGAAGTCGCTTCATAAAGGAGTACATAGCGGTGCCATGAGGAGGTTTGCCATTAGTCCACCAGCCTCGCATGAAATCATGAAGCTTAGGATCTCGCAGCCACATAAGTTGAAACTTAAATGAGGGATTCTTTTTTAGCCCTAACTCCAAAGAAGAGAGTTTGATAGGCCAATGATCAGATCCTCTACCCTCCAGAATCACAGAACTAACGCTTCTATTATTGCCAATCCAAAAACTAGAGATCAAAAACCTGTCCAGTCTCTCTGAAATGGAATATTCCCCACATCTTCTATTATGCCAAGTAAATATCCCATTATCCAGCTTGATGTCAACCAAATTCAAGGCCCGGATATGGGCATTGATTACAGAAGAAAAAGGCTCAAGATGATCAATACCACCACATTTTTCCTCCAGACAAGTGATAGAATTGAAGTCTCCAACCAAAATCCATGGGTACAGGGGAGCCAGACTTCTCACAAAGCCAATATGCTCCCATAAATTCACTTTACCATTGTAATCAATAGGAGCATACACATTTGTAAGTAGGATGGTCTCACCGCATTCATTATCATGCCCGATCATCAAAATAGACCACTCGCTGGAAATCCAGGTAAGAGGAGAGATCTTAACTGGATCCCATAAACAAGCAAGGCCACCAACATATCCACATGCACCAATACACTGACATTGCCCCTTTCTCCACAACTTGGGAGCAATATTGAACAAACTATCAATAGCTAATTTAGTCTCCTAAATAAAAATAACATCCGAAGAATGAACACAAATCAAATCACGAACAACTTTTTGTCTAGGGATGCTGTTCAACCCCCTTACATTCCATGAAAGTATAATCATTTTTGGGGGTTATAAAAATGGGAGTCCAATGTTTTCACCAAACCTGACTCTACCAAAGTCTCCCCCATTAACTTAATTTTATCCTGGTGATGCAGGAGCATCCGGTGACAGTGTGGGCAATCTCGCATCCTTCAAAATTTTCTTCAAGTACTTGTATTTTGAATTACATTAATTCATTCCTGGGAGGGGAATTTGTGTGAAGCAGAAGGGGGAAGTTTGTAAAGTTTGTGCGTAAATTGAGTTGGGGCCGCGAAATCGTGACCTCAAAAGGCTTGGCGGGGCTTGAGCCAGTTTTGTCACGATATCGCGACGTCGCGATATCGTGACCGTAGTCCAAAGCAGAGGAAGAGAGCGTAAGTCGTCGCGATATCACGACGTCGCGATATCGCGATGTCGCGATATCGCGATGTCGCGATATCGCAACCGGTTTGCACGGCAGAAGAGAGGGTCTTCAATCGTCGCGATATCGTGACGGTAATGCAAGGCGAAGGGAAGGAGTTTCGAACGTCGCGATATCACGACGGTCTATGAAGAATGGCAGGAAGTTAGAGCTTTGTCGCGATATCGCGACAGGTCACGATATCGCGACTGTCACGATATCGCGACCAGTTAAGGGCCGACATGTGGTCGGTCTTCCGACAGCCATGAAAGGTAAAAGGAGATAGAGAACCAGACCAGGGAGGAATAGCGAACGGCCATGCAAGGCCAAATTGTGCCACGTGGCAAACACGTGTGTCAACAGCTGTGTTACAACAAAGAGAAAGCACGGTCAGATGGCCGCGTAGAAAAAAAAAAAAAAAAAGAAGAAGATGGAGAACAGCCGCGTGCATTAAAGGAAGTGAACCACCATTTGTAAGTATTTTTCAACAAAACAGCTGTTTCAGAGCATGGCCGATATGGAGAAGACGACAGTGTAGAGTACGACGGTGGTTGTAGGTCGAGGGAGACCACGAATGCAAACAACAGTGTAGATCGGGCAGAGATTGCCATTAATGACAATTTTGAAAACCCGGGAAGGAGGGAAATTCAAAATTGGAGATCTTGTTTGGTGGAGCATTGATTGCTGGGAGGACCGGGGGACCTCGAGAAAAAGACCGAATTTTTGTTTTCAGAAGAGGGTGGACCGGAGAACAGAGGAGGTAGTACAGGGGAAGAACAAAGCCGAAATCGGCCTTTGTAAATCCTGCGGGCTGTTTCATTCAAGCTTGTAATTTTTTTTTTTTTAATTTTAATGAAAATGCAAGTTTGTTGAAGTGTGGTTCCCGGTTCCACGTCAGTGGTATCAGAGCGAGAGTTCCTGAGCATACAACAGACCGCCAAAGGAGAGAGGTAGTTGTACCAAGACGTGTGGGAGGGTTTGAGTTTGGGTGAATATGCCTCCGAGAAGAAACCCGATGGGTGGAAGAGGCATGGCAGTGAAAGATTTATGGGAATTGCAACAGCAAGTCCAAGCCCTGCAAGAAGAGCTACGCAGAGGACGTGAGCCGAGCAGGGATGCAGATAGTGAGGATGAAGTGGAAGAAGAGAATCAATTTGAAGAAGAGGAAGAAGATGTAGATCCGGCCCAGGCCAGATTGTACAAGGCCATATCCCAGATCGAGAAGAGGCCAAAGTTAGAAGTTCCTACGTATTTCGGGAACTTGAACCCAGAGGAGTTGATAGACTGGGTGAATGATTTAGAAGAATATTTTGAATACGAAGAAGTTGAAGACCCTAACCGGGTCAGATTTGCTAAGACCCGACTGAAGGGTCATGCTAGCATTTGGTGGAAGGGGGTACAGCTGGAGAGAAACCGAAGAGGAAAGGAGCGGATAACCAGGTGGGATAGAATGGTGGAGAAATTAAAAAGGCAGTTTATCCCCGTAGATTATGAACTGGACCTGTTATGTAAAATGCAGAGCTTGAGGCAGATGAACAGGACAGTTCAAGAATACACGGAGGAATTCTATAAAATCTCCATCAGAACCGGGCATTTGGAAGCTAGCAAGGAAAAAGTGGCCCGTTACATCAATGGGTTGAGACCGAGTGTGCAGGAGGAGTTGAGCTTGGTTCGGGTAAGCACCATCAAAGACGCTTACCAGTTTGCTTTAAAGGTTGAAGGAAAATTGAATCGAAGGTTTGAAAGCAAGCCAAAAGTGAAAGAACCGGGAGGAAAGAACGATGGAAAGAAAGAAGGAAAGGAAGAGAAGAAAGAAGAGGAGAGCAGCAGCCGGGATCAGAAAGAAGAAGATGAAGACCCAAAACCGCAAGTTCAGAATGATAACTACCCGAGAGGAAGAGGTAGATCTGGACGCGGGTATGGAAGAGGAATATTTCGTGGAACATGTTTCCATTGTGGAGAAGGACACTGGGCATTTGAGTGCCCAAAACACTGAGAAAGGACAAACAAGAAGCCAGTGGGTCCTGCCAGAGCAGTTGTGGCAGTTGAGGATGCTGACTCAGAACATTTTGAAGAAGCTAAAAAAGGGGAAGCCATGATTATGAGAAGGACCATGCTGGTGGATGAAGACAAGTCAGAGCAAAAGAGAAGCCTATTCTACACCCGTTGCAAGAGTGCAGGCAAAGTTTGTAATGTGATCATCGACAATGGAAGTACAGACAACTTAGTTTCTGAGGAAATGGTTTCTAAGTTGCAGTTGGAAAGAAGGAGGCACCCGCATCCATACCAAATTGCGTGGTTGTAGAAGGACCACAGAGCTTGGGTCTGGGAACAGTGCTTAGTCACGTTCAATATTGGGAGGTACCAGGATGAAGTCCTTTGTGATGTATTCCCCATGGATGCTTGTCATTTGCTGTTGGGTAGGCCATGGTAGTTTGATCGGAGTGCAGTGCATGATGGTCGTGCTAATACTTACTCCTTGGTGAAAGATGGAGTGCGGCACAAGTTAAAGCCATTGCAGACGGAAGATGAAAAGGTCTGTAGCAATGCCAGAATTTGTATGGTAGAGGGTAGAAAATCTTTCCCAGAAGCGAGATTTGAGCGAATTGTAAAGGTTGTTGAGTGTTCGAAGATATTACAAGGGATGCAGACCGAACGGCTTAGAAGTGAAGGTCACTTCTATTGTTACCCCGGGAATCTGATGCAGGAGCATCCGGTGACAGTGTGGGCAATCTCGCATCCTTCAAAATTTTCTTCAAGTACTTGTATTTTGAATTACATTAATTCATTCCCGGGAGGGGAAGTTGTGCGAAGCAGAAGGGGGAAGTTTGTAAAGTTTGTGCGTAAATTGAGTTGGGGTCGCGAAATCGTGACCTCAAAAGGCTTGGCGGGGCTTGAGCCAGTTTTGTCGTGATATCGCGACGTCGCGATATCACGACCGTAGTCCAAAGCAGAGGAAGAGAGCGTAAGACGTCACGATATCGCGACGTCGCGATATCACGACGTCGCGATATCGCGACCGGTTTGCACGGCAGAAGAGAGGGTCTTCAATCGTCGCGATATCACGACGGTAATGCAAGGCGAAGGGAAGGAGTTTTGAACGTCACGATATTGCGGCGGTCTATGAAGAATGGCAGGAAGATATCGCGGCCAGTTAAGGGCCGACACGTGGCCGGTCTTTCGACAGCCACGAAAGGTAAAAGGAGATAGAGAACCAGACCAGGGAGGAATAGCGAACGGCCATGCAAGGCCAAATTGTGCCACGTGGAAAACACGTGTGTCAACAGCTATGTTACAACAAAGAGAAAGCACGGTCAGATGGCCGCATAGAAAAAAAAAAAAGAAAAAAAATATGGAGAACAGCCGCGTGCATTAAAGGAAGTGAACCACCATTTGTAAGTCTTTTTCGACAAAACAGCTGTTTCAGAGCATGGCCGGTATGGAGAAGACGACAGTGCAGAGTACGGCGGTGGTTGCAGGTCGAGGGAGACCACGAATGCAAACAGTAGTGTAGATCGGGTAGAGATTGCCATTAATGACAATTTTGAAAACCCGGGAAGGAGGGAAATTCAAAATTGGAGATCTTGTTTGGTGGAGCATTGATTGCTGGGAGGACCGGGGGACCTCGAGAAAAAGACCGATTTTTTTTTTTTAGAAGAGGGTGGACCGGAGAACAGAGGAGGTAGTATAGGGGAAGAACAGAGCCGAACTCGGCCTTTGTAAAGCCTGTGGGTTATTTCATTCAAGCTTGTAATTTTTTTTTTTAAATTTTAATGAAAAGGCAAGTTTGTTGAAGTGTGGTTCCCGGTTCCCCGTCACCTGGTATTTCTTCCGACCCACCTTCATATTCTTATCTGAAGCATTTTTTTTAATTATTTTATG
Source organism: Wollemia nobilis (assembly GCA_028583015.1). Lineage (NCBI taxonomy): Eukaryota > Viridiplantae > Streptophyta > Pinopsida > Araucariales > Araucariaceae > Wollemia > Wollemia nobilis. The sequence continues at coordinate 1,055,695 of JAQPPZ010001843.1, read as the reverse complement.
CTACAATCCTAGCACCGTAGGAGTTTTACAGTCCATGGATGACTGCATCAGTGCCTAGGTAGGAGAGGGCATATCTAAATCTGTGCCATTTTCTAAGATAACTTCACTTCCAAGGCTAGGGCCAACCATATCACCTATACTCATAACCAAAGCCCTCTGTTCTTCATTTAAACCCCCTATATCTGGTTCCCTTGGTTCCACCTCATGAAGAGACAACTGACTTGGTCTTGTTATATCTATAACAGGTAGCGATGTTTCAGGTATCTCCACGCACTAATCAAGATTCTCTAGAATTTCAAAACGGTTGAGCTGAGCATCTGGCTGGTTATCCTTAATGTCTCTTTCTTCCTTTGTTTCGAGGTTTTACTATAACAAAGCCTTCCTTATCTTGATCCCCCTCCTTTATCGGGGATTTTCCTTTATCCATATTTTGTACAGCTTGAGAGGGCCTAGGATTTGAAGCCACAGGTAGGACAAACTTAGGGCATTTTCTTTGTAAGTGGCCATATTCATGGCAAATCCAGCAACGAAATGGAAGAGCTTCATAGTCAAGTTTTTGAACCCATTTGGTTGATCCAAACTGTATTTCAATAGAATCTGGAATAGGATTGTTTAAATCAATTTCAACACAGATACGGGCAACAAAGATTACCTTTTTATCCAACGTCTGTCATGACGGCCCAACCGGCTTCCCAAGTAGAAGGGCAATCATAAGCAAGATGTCATTTCTCAAAAATTCCAATGGGAGCCACGAAAGCCGAACCCACACCGGAACCCATGATGGTCGCTCCTCTGATGGGTTGAAACCCACATGCCAGGGTTTAAGAAAGAGTCCCGCTTGGTTACAGAAATAGGTACCTCCTTCAAATGCTTTGTTACGATCCGCAAGACAAGAAAAAACCACCATAAAATAGTTGTTTGCACTCAACATCACCTCCACATCACCTTCAGGGTTCCAAGTCTTCCTAACCCAAGCCTTCACAAAGGGAAGAGAAATTTGGATGCCCATAAATTTATGAATAAGTGCATGTTTGGTTAAATACTCCACATATTCTGCCACCGAGTCTGGTTGAACCACTAGAACCGGCCTGGCTTCACATCATTCCAAACATCCATTGTTCTTTAACAAGCGATTCCTAGCATGCAATGGGAAATCCTATTCCTTCCAATCATTTTTAAAAGAAATACCAGCCCTAGCATGCACGCTCTGTGACGGACCTGATGCCATCACTACATTCCTCCAGTTGTTCATACCTCCTCCAGAAACTGCTGCCATCCCCGCAGATCCCACCAGATAGGTCTCAAAAAAATTTCAGCAAAGCAGCTTTCCTCATCAAACCCTAGCAGACTTCTTTCAAGTGCTCTTATTTGGTGGCTTCTTTCACGATAATTTTATTTTTCTTGGGTACTCCTTTTGTGGTTGTTCCATGGTGATCCTTCATGTATCGGTTGATATTTTAGTGGTTGTTCATCAAGATATTCTTAGGGTGCTTGTCCCCTTGTATTTTGGTGTCACTTTTGCACTCTTCAATGGTGCTCAACTTGTGTAGTTTGGTTGTGATTCCAGTGGTGGATTTTACCACACTATTGGTGATTTCCTTCACCAATATAATTTGCAAGCTTGGTATTTTTAAAAACCTTAAATATACCTAGATTTTTATGACTATATGACCTCAATATAACATAGGATAAATATGCACTTTCTCTTGTTATGAAAACAACATATACTATTCTTCTTATTACTCCTTTTAAGATATTTACAAGCTTTAACTATAGCTATTATAGTATACAAATTTCTACAATAATAATGGTTTGCAATGGTGTCTTTTTCATTGGATTAGAGAAACTCTAGAAAATACTTTTGCTAACTCATAATATCTAAAATTGATGCTCTTAAAAACTTATAATAAGTATTTTTTATTTTTTAAAATAACACTTTGTATGTCATCAATTTAACACACCTTTTATGAATTATTTTGTATCTCTTCTTCTTGATAGCTTGTTGTCCTAAATTTGCAGCAATACTCCATTTATCTTTTTGTTTGTAGGCTCTATATCTTGCAGTTGTAGTTGCTACCCCAAATCAGCTCTCTTGCCTTCAAATGTGTGCTATCGATATCTAAAGTTTATAGCTACAATTTTTTCCATTTGTTGTCCAAATATGTAGTAAATATCCTCTGTAGATGCTTCTAAATACTCTTGTGTTTTTTTTTTAAATATTTTCTAAACATGTCCTAAAACTCTTTCAAAATATGGCCTACTTTACTCTTTCAATGCTGCTCAAATTTGTAGCTTAAAATTCTTTCAATCATTGCTTATAGAAATCTAATTTGTTGATGTCTAGAAATATTCAAATTCACTACTCTCTTTTACTATCAATCCTTCATTTAATTGGCTATCCAAAAGTACTCAAAATGCTTTCCAAAGCTTCTCCAAATTGCAGCTCTATTCTTGGTTCGATTTGCTATCCTATGACATTTCAAATTCTCCTCTAAAAATCAACAAAATCCCTTTTACAAATCAGCCTAAAAAACTTTTAGTTTTTTTCAAATATCTCAAATCTATGGCCTCTTTAATCCTTCTTTCTTCAATATTCTTATCAAATTATGAATTCAAATTTGATCTTATTTGTTGTCTTCTTCCTCAAGAATTTGAATGTCTTGAGATCTTCAAAATTTCTCAAAATTTGAAATACTTCTTGCCAAATCCTTCTTTCCTTTTTTGGTTTGGTTTTGGATGGCGATAATTATCCCAAATTGATTTTATTAGGAGCTTATCCTACTTGCAATATTCTAACATGAACTTTTCTTCAAAACTCGCCCACTGGCCACTTCTTCAAATTTGCAATGAGGCTTTCTCTAGCTTTTTTTTTTCTAGAATCCTCTCGAGACCTCTTATCTTGGGTCTTATAATTCTACAATGAGGATTTATCTAGCCTTAATATTCTTCTATATAAATCATATTGAAACATATTTTCTTGGATCTTCTAAATATTCTTAATCAATTATTTAATGAAATCTTGTCTTGGTTTTTCGATCTTCCAATTATGGAATTTATACAAATAGATCTACTTTATTGGATCTCCAAAATCTATTTCTTCTCAAATCTACAATAGAACCTTTTTATAGTTATATTTATCTTCAATCTTCAGACTTCAATCTTCAATCTTCAATATTTCGAATCTGGAAGTTCTTCAATATGACCTCTTTTATAGGTCTCTTCAATATTCAATTTGTAGTTTGCAATATTCAATGAGAACTTCTTTCATGGTTCTCTTCAATATTCAATGGGGCATTCTTTATTGGACCTATTTAAACTTCATTAAGGACTTCTTTTTTTGTTCTCCTTAATATTCAATAATGCCTTCTTTCTTAGACCTCCTTTGATCTTCAATGTCTATTTTTTTACAACAAATATTTAATCCATGCATGATGAAAGCACATAGACTTTCAGGTAATCGAAGGTGAAATTGTTCTCCATACATTGTAGGAATCTTCTAAAATTTTGAGAACTAATCTTCTACAACAAAAACTTAGACAATAATAATAAAATATATTCAAAGTTCCAATATTTTGAATTCAATAATCTTCACTAGCTATCTAAACACTAATGAAAGTAAATATTTGCTAAATCCTAGTCTTCATGAGTTTTCCTTCAACCCTGTGGAAATATTCTAGCCAAATACTTATTTGAAATCTACTCTCTCTCTCTCTCTTTCTATCAAGATTATAAATAGGACCTCCTTTAGGGGTCTCTTAATCTCTTCAATATCAAGGTCTATCTTCAAGACCTTTAAATTTTCTTCTATTCTAACTTTACTCTTAGAATAGGTAAATTCTTAATTATCACTGGTTTTTCTTCAACATAGTGAGAAAAGCTATCTTCTCTGGTTTTCCTTTCGAGAGGTAATTTTTTCATCTTTACTAGTTTCTTCTTAACTAGTAGAAATTTTCTTTGCAACCAAAAACTTGTGCAAGACAAAACCTTGTTGTAGCTCTAATACGATTGTTAGATTTTGAAGCTAAATGCATAGAATAAATTAATCACAAGATCTAAAATAAATTTTCCATATGAAATTTATGATAATGTCAATCTATTAAGAATATAAATGCCACTAATAAATGCTCATGAAAATATGATCTTTATTGAATAAAGACCTCAAATACATCATACTTCATCACTATCCATTATGATTGTATATGACCAATCACTCTATATGTTTATATATATTCCTCTCTATCCATATACCCATTTATATGATGGAATGTGACTCTTCATATGGAGGATTCTTGACCTTCACTCTTCCTATGCCTCTTCATATTCATGTTCTATGGACACATGTACATAGGGATAACTATGCACATTTATATTATCAAAATATTTTGCACACTTATGCATTTATTATATTGCATAAAGTAAATACTTTAATCCTAATATATGACACTTTTTCCTAATCTATAGATGTACCCATGGTGCTACATTGGCATGAAGTAAATTATGTAATATATTCCAACATTCAAAAGTATGGAAGCATCCAATTCAAATAATCATTGCATGAAAATAAGTAAGGGCATCCCATAAATCATCAAATCTTAAAAATAATGACTAAGATATAGCCTACGAATGATGCTCCTACTAGAAAATTAATTAAGAATTCTAAAATACAGTTCAAACATAGTTGGGCATTAGGAAATATATGTAAGGCTATGACACATTTTGCATAGAATTAGCATTAGAAGCTAATATTATAATGTCAATTCTAAGATCATCATCCAAATCAACATTCAACACTATTGGACAAGGTATGGGAGGATAAAACACATCACTTATATCATCCAAAAACTAGAGTAAGTGTCATATAAATATATAGAAGAGGAGGATTCATATCAGAAAAAACCATGAATAAACACATGCTGGGAAATAGAAAAGTTACAAAAAACTAGAATAGAACTAATGAGAATCTTAGAGGGGATAATTGGAATAGCTAGATACTCCTCAAGAAGAGAATTATCATCCAAATAGTAAGGAAATATTTTGGAAGGATAGGATGCAAGTACCTCATCAAAAAATACCTCTACAAAAATGACATATTACTCCATAATATTATATGAGCAATAAGCCTTGGAGGTGCCAAAACTCCACAAGAGTACATAGTTGGATCTTGATATTAACTTTATTTCATGTATATTTATAAATATGATCCCATGTAGAACATGCAAATATATAGACTCATAGACATCAAGAATAATGCTTATAAATATCTCAATATGTGTCATACATTAAATAATTAAAATCCAATTGATTATATGAATTGCACAAGTAATTGTTTTACCCTAGAAATTGATCTCCATCTACTTGTAATGCAACATACATCTTAACCCTCTTCTCGTACTCATACATCCTATTTTTCTCTAGAATATAGTGAATAGTTATCTCAAAATAAATTTCATGAATAGCTAAAAAATACTAAACACATGACTAGAATACTCACCTCCTTCATAAATACTCAAGTACTTGATCTTCCTCTCAAATATTTTTCACAATATCCTTGAAATTCTTGATAAAGATAGAGATAGAGGCTTGATGGATCCACAAATATCATGATTAGTCAAATATAAAGAATATGTAGCATACCTAATTGTCCCTTTTGGTTAAAATTCTCAATGATGCTTCTATATTATGCACTCCTCACAAACACCACTAAAGGGAAAGATACCATGAAGACCAACAACTAAATCATGTAGAATAATATACCTTAAGGATCCATAGCCAATATATCCAATATTATGGTACCATCATTTTATAGTTTCATATACCCTTGTGACTATATCCATAATGTATTATTTCTTGGAAGAAGAAGAATAATAAGACAAAGAAAATAGAGACTTATCAAGCTTGCACATATATCCAAACTCATCAAAATATTTTAAACCAATTATCTTAAACCCATCATGATTATCCTTAATAACCCATTAATTTGACCAAAACTCAACTTTCTTATTTGTATGGGTGATGTGATACATGGAAAGAAGATTAGGTGCTATACCTAGAACATGAAAAATTTAATCAATTGGATTTTAGAGAATATTATATTATTTGGTACATGTTAATGTACCTTCATGGTGCAGTTATGGTACACTTGTTAATATTTAATAGATTAGAGTGTGAGTATATAGTTTAGAAGTATAATTTATATTTCCTCTTAATATAAGTTTCTATTTGTAGGATATGCACAAGTGTCATGTAATTATGTGTGCAAGTGTGAAGAGTGAGAATGTGCACAAGTGTCATATAATAGAGTGTGTAGGAATGTGCAATGTGTCATATAGTAAAGTGTGCAAGTGTCATAGAATAAAGTGTGCAAATTTAGATTCAAGAGTCATCTATACAAGTGATAATATGATAAGCCAAAAGGCATGAATGGATTTGTTTTATGTATGGAATAATAATATATGCATCTAATATATATGTGAGGAGATAAATAGTCAAGTATTGAAGAGTCATATTTGTAAGGCTATATTATGGATACAAAGCTCCATGAAATGTAATTCAAGTGAATAACATTCAAGCATTAATAATATTGAAGCTTGTATGCATATTTTGAGCAATTCTACTATAAGTTTTCTTCATGTATTTTGCATGAATGACATAGGCCATTCTATTCATATTATTGTTATTTTATATGAATGTTTGTTAATTAATATTGGTCTCATATAATGAATGCTCAAATATTTAATTGTTATATTTAATCCTAACTATTTGAACCTATGAAAATATGGCTTTAAAGTCAATAGTAGCATCAGACCCGCTATCTATAAACTCTATCTATTTTTTATAGATCATATTAAGAGATACTTCAAGTAGTATCTATTGCTAGAATTAGGAAATACGTTTATAGTGTGAATTTAATATTAAAGCCTTTATATTTAAATATCTTTAAAAATTTATGAGCCTTTGAAGATCATATGATTATTTGAGTTTAACTCAAAATTACTGATTTTATTGTTACTTGACTTTGAAAATTAACATTGGCAAGAGTTAATATTCTATTTTTAATAAAGAAGTATATAATGGAAGTGTTGAAGATAACATAAGATGTATTTGACTATGATAAGATAGTAGACAAAGTTGAAGAGCAGCCAAGGAGCTTAAGTCTCATATGAAGATGATAAATATTATCTTTGTCAGTATTAGAAAAAGAAGAACTATATATTTCTAAAAAAAGGATTATATAGAGTGATAAAAATCACCAAATTAGAAGCAAAAAAAATGAAAAGAAAAGTGGGAGTCACTGAAATCATCCCAAGGAGAAGTCACTTGAAAGGACTACTAGAGGGTCTATCCATTTAGAAGCAAAATGATGAATATGAGGACATCATTTGATAGAAACATTGAAGCAACATTATAAGATTTGTTTTGCTAAATAAAAAAGATAAAATATAAACAATATTGGTTAATAGCCACCAAATATTGATTTGGATAATCTTGTGTGATGTATATAAATACATGATTTCCATTGAACCAACTTATGTAAATAAAAATCTAAAATCTACTAGGATTTGATAGACTTATGCAAAATAATCTATGCTAATATGGGCTATCGTTGCATCCTCATGGGTATAGTTATGCATCAAGAAAACTAATGTCCTAAGGGTGAGGTTCTACTATTGTCATAGACCTAGCGCAAGTGCAATGCAAGTGTAAGATATCCTAACTAGTTGTCATCATTGCATGCTTGTGAAGTCCCTTGATTCTATATACATGAGACAATCAAACATACATGTAGCACACAATCATGTAATTTTTTAGGTAATTATTCATGTAATTGAAATAAGTCTATTGGTGTAAATAATATGTTGTGATAGATGCCTCCCATTAAAACATTTATGGATGGAAGATCATAAATTTTTGAAAAATTGAATAATTTTTGAAAAATTGAATAATTTTTGTAGAAGTCTTTATTTTGTTAGGAGAAAAAAATAGTGTTTGATTAAGTGATTTACCAATCATTAAATAAAAAATACCTGATATCCTTATTTGTCATGTCTATAAAGTTTTATGTATTTGTTGAAGAAAAGTAGACCAAATAAGCACTTTTATTTGAAGAAAGAGGTTTAGTGCTTACGAATGTTGGTATATATTGAATTATTACTAATGTTTGTAAAATTCTAGGAAATATCTCTATTTCTAGAGGCTATGAGATAAGGCCATCCGTAATCCTAAGGATTTTGTAATGTTCATCATATGAGACTAATTATGGTAGAGGAATCATAACCTATTTTCTTTTGATAAATCCCTATACCAAGGAAGGAATTTTGATAGAATAATCCCATGTTGTTAGGTGTGTAGGTATGCTAGAAATTTGATAGAAATCAAATGAATATATCACTCATCCTTCTTAGGTATAAGTATAATTCAGATTTTTAAGTGTTGATGATGAAGCATGATACAATGTTGTCTCATGAGATTTGTTATATACCCTTATACCAAGGAAGAATGTTTGATAGAAATATTCCATATTATTGGGTGTTTAATTATATTAAACACTTGCCATGCATCAAATAATTCTACCACTCATCCTCCTTAGATATAAGGATGAACCAGATCGCCAAGTCCTAAAAGTGATGAAGTATGATGCATTTCACATTGTAAATTGAAATTTTTGATAGATCCTAATATAGAAAAAATATTTGATAGAGTTACCAAGCATAGAATAACTCTAACAATCATTCTTCTTAGGTATAGGGATGAATCAAATTGACAAGAAATGTGTGATGAAATATGATATGACTAAAAACTATCGGGTATGATTTTTTTCCAGGATATTCTACAAACAACTAGATGTGTCCCATTTCATCGAGTGTTTTACAAATCTATAAATTTTCACATAGCCTCCATTTGGTAAATAGAAATATGATCACCTCCAAATTATTTGTAATATAACGAGGATGATTGATGATATCATAAGTGGATAGTTATTTTCAAAAGTGGTCCTGCTAGCTTAGATATTTAAACACAATGTAGAGACATGCTTTTTAATATTATGATAATCATGAAGTGCTAGCAAGACACTCTAAGAGGATGATGAAATCAATGATATTTCAAAAAGTTTATATATGTTTATAATATAGAGTGATGAGTTATTAATTAAATTATAAATTTACCATGAAATAAATCTTGATAGAGATTTTCTACCTTAGCAACCTAGCTAAAATACAATTATTTATAACTAGGATAATCATGGCTCTTATAATATATCTCAAATATTTATCCAAAAAACAAAAAATGAATGAAAGCAAGTGAAACATTGTTCAATCATGCAACATGAAGTCAATGCAGATAAGCATATGAAAAAGAAAATGATGTATAATTAGACAATAATTTTTATATGTATTATGTTCATGTCCATCAAATATGACCAGATGATAAGCACTTGAACCATACTTAACGATTACGATGAAAGTGCCTAACCAATTAGGTTCAAATTTATCCTTATGTTCACTCTTGGCATTGGTGTTCTTTTGGTTTTCTTTAAGGACTAGATATATAACATAGAATGATCAAGGTATACTTATTTTGTTATAGGTCTATTTAAGTATTTGATAATAGGGTCAAATATATTCCAAGGATTAGACATACCTTTCATAAAGCAATTCTAGTTGAACTAGGTGAGAATGGTAATATTCGTTGCTTACTACTGCATCCTTTCATAAAATCTAAAGAGATGAGATTTCTAGTTCAAGGGGGAATATAACCTTGGTACCATAGACCAAAGTATAGGGTGTTGCACTAGTTAGAGTTTGAACATTGGTTTGATAATCGCATAATATGGGATGTAGCTGAAGATACCAATCATGTCAATTTATTTTTACTAGTTTTTTAAGGATTCATATAAGAGTTTTATGAGAGGATTCAACTTGGTTGTTACCTTGAGGATAGTAAGGCATGGATCATTTGTGAAAAAAAAATTAAGTTCAAATTTTTAAGCTTAAAAAACTTGAAGCTAAAAATAGCATATTAGAAAACAAAAAACCCTTTGTAACAAAAAAAGAACTAAAAATTACGACAAAGAATATCAAGTTTTATGTTAACCCTTAGAATATAATTTCTACATAGTATCAAAATGTCACACCTTAATTAGTGCAAGTTGCTAAAATAAATCACCATATGGATTATAAGCTTTAATTATCTAATATAAATTATTTTCAATAACTTCTTGGACATTACACCTTAACAACCTATGGTGTGAAAAGTTATTTTCTATTTTTTTTATTAGACGGACGAAAGGAGTTTTGAAAGGACCTCCAAAAATTATAACAAAAAAAACTTAATATCTAGCCACTAGGATATTGAGGACACTTCAAACATTAAAGCAAACCAGCCCTTGGACACAACTATCTACACCCAGACACATAAGCCTAAAAAATGTAAAATCTAGGCACGTAGGCCCGCATGGATAAACAAAGACAAAAAACTAGGCACACAAGCCCGCCCAAAACATTTAAAAAGCAACATCCAATGGGGAGGGTTCTAGCCACCCACCGTAAGTATTTCAACTCAAGTTTGATCTTTTCCTAAATTCATTATCCAACAATCTAAGGCCATATAGGAAATTACCTGTCCAAATGTGAAGATATTACTGTGTAAGACCTTGATTATCCAGGTTGTCAGTAGCTTTGTTACCTTCCTTGAGTTGGTGCTTGAATTAGACTTCTAAATTTTGAATCATTCTCCTAGATTCAATTATAAAATTTACAACAGTCTAGGAGGGATTTTGGTTTCCATTAATCATGTTGATAACATTGAGTGAATCTCCTTCTATGATTAGTTTCTTGTAATTCACCCAGTTTAGTTGGGAAACACCTTGAAATAATACCTGAAATCTAGCAAAATGGCTGGTTTGGTGACCCAAGTTTTCAGCAAAGGCAAGAAGGATTTTCCCGTTTGAGTTTCTAAACAAACCCCCTACACCCATCGGACTCAAGTTCCCTTATAGAAGATCCATAAAATTTGATTTTCAACCAACCCAATGGAGGGGGTTCCTAAATAATGCTAGCCCTATCCTTACTCACCCTGCTCATTGTATTTTGAGGCTGAGTTAAAAAATCCAACGATATTTCTAAATTGATCTCATCTTCACAAGTTATCGAATCCAATTTTAAACCTTTAATATTTTCGACTGTATCTACAATGGCCCTCAAGAAGACCGATGCCTCAGGATGTAAAATATTTTTAAAGGTGCAGGTATTCCTTTCATTCCACACCCACCACCAAATATGTGATAACATAAATTTCCAAAAATGGCATAGGTGGAGAGAGGATAAGGGGGAGATCCATTGAACAACCAAATCCTCTAGCGAGTTGGGAAGAACCCAAGCAACACCCATATCCAAAAATAATTAATGGAAGACTTCAAGGGTATAGGCACAATGGGAAAATAAGTGGAAAGGTGATTCAAAAGCCCTATCGCACAAGAAGCACCTATTAGGGAAAATCATTCCCCATTTTTGAATATTATCAAGAGTAAGGCACTTTCCCTAAATTGCCAACCAGAAGAACACATTGACTTTAGGCATCAGGTCTTTAATCCAAACTTGATTCATAGGGAACTAGGGATCTGAATCATAGTCCAAGCAACCATAAGCAGACTTAACTAAAAACTAGCCATCTTTCTCAGGACCCCAAACCAGTCTATTGTGAAGACTAGTACCCAGGGTTAAGAATCATTTTATGGAGTTTTCTAAATTTATAAAAGCAATTTTCTCCTTATGAGAAATATTTGGGAAGTCAAATGACTTCCACCAAAGGTGACCATTGAATAATTCTAAAAAGTTAGAAACTTTGCGACCAAATAACCTATCGGTGATTGGCTTCGGACAAGCAAAGGTCGAAAAATATTCAAGAGGGGATGACGAAGTTATTTTCTATTACTCTACCTTTATTTGATCGATTTTACATTATATATAAAGCATTAACTAATCTTGAAATTTCTTGCACAATAAATTTCTTTTTATTCCTATTTATTTTAAAATTTAAAATCTTGGATTATTTAGTTTAAATAAATTTTTAATGGATTTTATCAATTTATAAACTCATATTCTAACTTAAAAGACATATTATTATAAATATCAATATCCCATACCAATAAATCCATGTCATTGCAAGTTGTGATAGCAAATATTTATTATTATAAACACAAGTATCATATAGCAATCAATCCATATTATTGTAAAAGGTTGTACTTGTAAGTTATTGTAGCAAGGACATGTTGTTGTAAATACAAGTATCATATAGTAATCAATCCATATTATTTTAAAATGTGGTAGCAAGCAAATAGATATTTTAGTTTAAAAATCAAGAGATTAGTTGCAATTGCACCCAAAAAAAAGTTTTTACATACCTTTAAAAATAAGAAGTTATACTACATGTGAAGGATAAATATATGCAACTATGTTTTAGATATGTTCATTACTTAAATAAATAATATTTTTTTGTCATTTATAATAAAATAAATTTGTAAAATGAAATAATATTACAATTATGTTGCACTTATTAATACAACCTATGTAACAAATACTTTTGTAATATTATATAACAATATTAAATATAATACAAATGTTTATAGATACAAAAATAAAATGAAATCAATTATTTTCAATTTCATCAAAAGAATAGTTGATGAGATTTTTTGAAGGTTATTGTTATATGTCATATAAGGCATTTTATATTTTTTGTAGGAGAAATTTAATCAAAAAACACCTTCGGAAGACTGGATTAATATTAATATTGATGGAGTTGCAAAAGGTAATCTAAATAGAGCTAGAATTGGAGTGGTCTACAAGAATCATGTTGGGATAGTGCTCTATTGGTAATTGTAGGGCTTGGACAAGGCCACAAAACATAAAGAAAAAATGTTAGCTATCAAATTTGCTTATATCTAGGTGTTAAGATAAGGTTATAGGAGGATAATCATATAATTTAATACTCAAATCTTGGTAGAAACTCTGTATTGTATGAAAAAATATACTTTGGAGACATGGAGGTTGAGAATTCTTGTCAACAAAATTAAGGAGTTATAGAGGGAATTGAATGATGTGATTTTGATTTATGTGGGTAAAGCTCAAAATAAAGTGGCTAACTTCCTGGCTAATATGGGTATCGAGAAGGAGGTAGGGGTTCAATGGAACAATGGTGTGGCTATTGAGGATGAGAGGATTAGGCAACTTGGGGAGTAAATGTAATTATTAGATAATTTTGAGAGCCATTTCATACATATGGTTTAGGATATTTGGCTTCAATATAGATCTCCTTTTTGTGTTGTAATCAAAAGTGGTTAGTTCTTAGGATATTGGGTTTTAGAGTTATGGAAGTTTCTTGGAAATTTAAAAGGAGGAAATGGGTGCTCTTGCTAGCTATAGCTATGAGTTGTCTTATCCCAACTTGTAAATAATATTTGTTTTAATATAATTGTTTCAAATTCTTTTTCAAAAATATCCTTTTTATTATAGAGTAACAAAACATATTTTTTCAATTAGTTATTCGATATAACCTTAGTGAACCTAACTATGGAGACATTGGAAATCTGAATAGAGGTCCAAGGTTGGAGAGCCATATATTGGGTAAACAACATCCTCAATGAGGATCATCTCATATTCCCTAGGGGCTAAAACTATTTTACCTTTTATCTTTATTATTCTATAAAAGTATAATATATTTACTAAGAGTATTTTTTATTAAATTGTAAAATAACCATCAATTAATATATCCATTTAAAACATATATATTAACATAAAAAAAACATTTTATGGAATTATGGGAAATATTTGGATTCATAAAATTTCAATATAAAATTTTAAAAATTAAATAATATATATGAAAAAAATAACTTTAAATATTAAAAAGATTATATATATCATAATTGTGTACAAATTGAGTGGTCTAGTCAGAAAACACCTTTGAAAGGCAGGATTAAAATTAATAGTGATGGAGTTGCAAAAGGAAATCCATATAGAGCTTGAATTGGAGTGGTCTATAGGAATCATGTTGGGATAGTGCTCTATTGGGAATTGTAGGGCCTGGGCAAGGCCACAAACAATGAAGTAAAATTCTTAGCTATCAAATTTGCTTATATCTAGGTGGTAAGACAAGGTTATAGGAGGATAATTATAGAATTTAATTCTCAAATCTTGGTAGGAGCTCTAGATTGTATGCAATTTTTTACTTTGGAGACATGGAGGTTGAGAAATCTTGTCACCAAAATTAAGGAGTTGTAGAGGGGATTGGAAAATGTGATTTTGATTTATGTGGGTAGAGCTCAAAATAAAGTGGTAGAATTCCTGGTTAATATGTGTACCGAGAAGGGGGTAGAGGTTCAGTGGAATAGTAGCATGGCTATTGAGGATGAGAGGATTAGGTAAGTTGGTTAGCAAATCCAATTATTAGCTAATTTATAGATCCATTGCATACATATGTTTAGGATATTTGGCTTCAATATAGATCTCTATTTTGTGTTGTAAGAAAAAGTGGTTAGATATTAGGATATTGGGTTTTAGAGTTATGGATATTTCTTGGAAATATAAAAGGAGGAAAGGGGTGCTCTTGCTAGCTATAGCTATCAGTTGTCTCATCCCAACTTGTGATAATATTTTTTTCAGTACAATTTTTTCAAATTCTTTTTCAAAAATATCCTTTTGATTATAGAGTAATAAAAACATATGTTTTCAATTAGTTATTCGATACAACCTTAGTGAAACTAACAATGGAGACATTGGAAATCTAAATAGAGGTCCCAGGTTGGAGTCCTATGGTTTAAGGTTGTACACCATTCTTCAATAGGGAAAATATGGTTGGAGAGCCATATATTGGGTAAACACCATCCTCAATGAGGGTCATCTCATATTCCCTATGGGCCAAAACTATTTTACCTTTTATATTTATTATTATATAAAAGTATAATATATTTATTAAGAGTATTTTTTATTAAATTATAAAATAACCATCAATTAATATATCCATTTAAAATATATATATTAACATAAAAAAATATTTTATGGAAATTATGGGAAATATTTGTATTCATAAAATTTCAATATAAAATTTTAAAAATTAATTAATATATGAAAAAAAAAACTTTAAATATTAAAAAGATTATATATATCATAATTGTGTACAAATTGAGTGGTCTAGTTATAAAACACCTTTGAAAGGCAGGATTAAAATTAATAGTGATAGAGTTGCAAAAGGAAATCCATATAGAGCTATATTTGGAATGGTCTATAGGAATCATGTTGGGATAGTGCTCTATTGGGAAATGTAGGGATTGGGCAAGGCCACAAACAATGAATTAAAATTCTTAGCTATCAAATTTGCTTATATCTAGGTGGCAAGACAAGGTTATAGTTGGATAATCATAGAATTTAACTCTCAAATCTTGGTAAGGGCTCTCGATTGTATGAAATTTTCTACTTTGGAGACATGGAGGTTGAGAATTCTTGTCACCAAAATTAAGGATTTGTAGAGGGGATTGGATGATGTGATTTTGATTTATGTGGGTAGATCTCAAAATAAAGTGGTGGAATTCCTGGCTAAGATGGGTACCGAGAAGGGGGTAGAGGTTCAGTGGAATAGTAGCATGGCTATTAAGGATGAGAGGATTAGGTAAGTTGTTGAGCAAATCCAATTATTAGCTAATATATAGATCCATTGCATACATATGGTTTAGGATATTTGGCTTCAATATAGATCTATTTTTTGTGTTGTAATCAAAAGTGGTTAGTTCTTAGGATATTGGGTTTTAGAGTTATGGATGTTTCTTGGAAATTTAAAAGGAGGAAATGGGTGCTCTTGCTAGATATAACTATCATTTGTCTCATACCAACTTGTAAAAAATATTTGTTTCAATATAATTTTTTCAAATTCTTTTTCAAAAATATCTTTTTTATTATAGAGTAATAAAAACAGATGTTTTCAATTAGTTATTCGATACAACCTTAATGAACCTAACAATGGAGACATTGGAAATCTGAATAGAGGTCCGAGGTTGGAGTCCTATGGGTTAAGGTTGTACACCATTCTTCAATAGGGAAAATATGGTTGGAGAGCCATATATTGGGTAAACAACATCCTAAATGAGTGCCATCTCATATTCCCCATGGGATAAAACTATTTTACCTTTTATCTTTATTATTATATAAAAGTATCATATATTTATTAAGAGTATTTTTTATTAAATTATAAAATAACCATCAATTAATATATCCATTTAAAAAATATATATATATATATATATTAACATAAAAAAACATTTTATTGAATTATGGAAAATATTTGTATTCATAAAATTTCAATATAAATTTTTAAAAATTAATTAATATATATGAAAAAAATAACTTTAAATATTAAAAAGATTATATATATCATATTTGTGTACAAATTGAGTGGTCTAGTCAGAAAACACCTTTGAAAGGCAAGATTATAATTAATAGTAATTGAGTTGCAAAAGGAAATCCAGATAGAGATAGATTTGGAGTGGTCTACAGGAATAATGTTGGTATAGTGCTCTATTGGGAAATGTAGGGATTGGGCAAGGCCATAAACAATGAAGTAAAATTCTTAGCTATCAAATTTGCTTATATCTATGTGGTAAGACAAGGTTATAGGAGGATAATAATAGAATTTAATTCTCAAATATTGGTAGGAGCTCTCGGTTGTATGAAATTTTTGAATTTGGGGACATGGATGTTGACAATTCTTGTCACCAAAATTAAGGAGTTGTAAAGGGGATTGCATGATGTGATTTTGATTTATGTGTGTAAAGATCAAAATAAAGTGGTAGAATTCCTGGCTAAGATGGGTACCGAGAAGGAGGTAGTGGTTCAATGGAATAGTAGCATGAGGATGAGAGGATTAGGTAAGTTCATTTTGAGAGCCATTGCATACATATGGTTTAGGATATTTGGCTTCAATATAGATCTCATTTTTGTTTTGTCATCAAAAGTGGTTAGTTCTTAGGATATTGGGTTTTAGAGTTATGGAAGTTTCTTGGAAATTTAAAAGGAGGAGATGGGTGCTCTTGCTAGCTATAGCTATGAGTTGTCTTATCCCAACTTATAAATAATTTTTGTTTAAATATAATTTTTTCAAATTCTTTTTCAAAAATATCCTTTTTATTATAGAGTAAAAAAACATATTTTTTCAATTAGTTATTCGGTACACCCTTAGTGAACCTAACAATGGAGACATTAGAAATCTGAATAGAGGTCCAAGGTTTGAGTCCTATGGGTTAAGGTTCTACACCATGCTTCAATAGGAAAAATATGGTTGGAGAGCCATATATTGGGTAAACAACATCCTCAATGAGGGTAATGTCATATTCCCTATGGGCTAAAACTATTTTACCTTTTATCTTTATTATTATATAAAAGTAAAATATATTTATTAAGAGTATTTTTTATTAAATTATAAAATAACCATCAATTAGTATATCCATTTGAAATATATATATTAACATAAAAAAACATTTTATGGAATTATGGGAAATATTTGTATTCATAAAATTTCAATATAAAATTTTAAAACTTAATTAATATATATGAAAAAAATAACTTTAAATATTAAAAATATTATATATCATAATTGTGTACAAATTGAGTGGTCTAGTCAGAAAACACCTTTGAAAGGCACGATTAAAATTAATAGTGATGGAGTTGCAAAAGGAATTCCAGATAGAGCTAGATTGGGAGTGGTCTACAGGAATCATGTTGGGATAGTGCTCTATTGGGAAATGTGGGGATTGGGCAAGGCCAAAAACAATGAAGTAAAATCCACAGATATCAAATTTTCTTATATCTAGGTGGTAAGACAAGGTTATAGGAGGATAATCATAGAATTTAATTCTCAAATATTGGTAGAAGCTCTCGATTGTATGAAATTTTTTACTTTGGAGACATGGAGGTTGAGAACTCTTGTCACTAAAATTAAGGAGTTGTATAAGGGATTGGATGATGTGATTGTAATTTATGTATGTAGAGCTAAAAATAAAGAGGTAGAATTCCTGGCTAAGATGGGTATGGAGAAGGGGGTAGGAATTTAGTGGAACAGTAGCATGGCTATTGATGATAAGAGGATTAGGTAAGTTGGTGAGCAAATCCAATTATTAGCTAATTTTGAGAGCCATTGCATACATAAGGTTTAGGAGATTTGGCTTCACTATAGATCTCATTTTTGTGTTGTAATAAAAAATGGTTAGTTCTTAGGATATAGGATTTTAGAGTTATGGATTTTTATTGGAAATTTAAAAGGAGGAAATGGGTGCTTTTGCTAGCTATAGCTATGAGTTGTCTTATCCCAACTTTTAAATAATATTTGTTTTAATATAATTTTTTCAAATTCTTTTTCAAAAATATCCTTTTTATTATAGAGTAACAAAACATATTTTTTCAATTAGTTATTCGGTACAACATTAGTCAACCTAACGATGGAGGCATTAGAAATCTGAATAGAGGTCCAAGGTTGGAGTCCTATGGGTTAACATTGTACACAATGCTTCAATAGGGGAAATATGGTTGGAGAGCCATATATTGGGTAAACAACATCCTCAATGAGGGTCATCTCATATTCCCTATGGGCTAAAACTATTTTTCCTTTATCTTTATTATTATATAAAAGTATAATATATTTACTAAGAGTAATTTTTATTAAATTATAAAATAACCATCAATTAGTATATCCATTTAAAATATATATTAACATAACAAACATTTTATGGAATTATAGGAAATATTTGTATTCATAAAATTTCAATATAAAATTTTAAAAATTAATTAATATATATGAAAAAAATAACTTTAAATATTAAAAAGATTATATATATCATAATTGTGTACAAATTGAGTGGTCTAGTCAGAAAACACCTTTGAAAGGCAGGATTAGAATTAATAGTGATGGAGTTCCAAAAGGAAATCCAGATAGAGCTAGGTTTGGAGTGGTCTACAGGAATCATGTTGGAATAGTGCTCTATAGGGAAATGTAGGGAATGGATTTAAAAGGTGGAAATGGGTGCTCTTGCTAGCTATAGCTATGAGTTGTCTTATCCCAACTTGTAAATAATATTTGTTTTAATATAATTTTTTCAAATTCTTTTTCAAAAATATCCTTTTTATTATAGAGTAACAAAACATATTTTTTCAATTAGTTATTCGGTACAACCTTAGTGAACCTAACAATGGAGACATTATAAATTTGAATAGATGTCTAAGGTTGGAGTCCTATGGGTTAAGGTTGTACACCATGCTTCAATAGGGGAAATATGGTTGGAGAGCCATATATTGGGTAAACAACATCCTCAATGAGGGTCATCTCATATTCCCTATGGGCTAAAATTGTTTTTCCTTTTATCTTTATTATTATATAAAAGTATAATATATTTACTAAGAGTATTTTTTATTAAATTATAAAATAACCATCAATTAGTATATCCATTTAAAAAATATATAATAACTTTAAAAAACATTTTATGGAATTATGGGAAATATTTGTATTCATAAAATTTCAATATTAAATTTTAAAAATTAATTAATATATATGAAAAAAATAACTTTAAATATTAAAAATATTATATATATCATAATTGTGTACAAATTGAGTGGTCTAGTCAGAAAACACCTTTGAAAGGCATGATTAAAATTAATAGTGATGGAGTTGCAAAAGGAATTCTAGATAGAGCTAGATTCAGAGTGGTCTACAAGAATCATGTTGGGATAGTGCTCTATTGGGAAATGTGGGGATTGGGAAAGGCCTCAAACAATGAAGTAAAATTCATAGATATCAAATTTTCTTATATCTAGGTGGTAAGACAAGGTTATAGCAGGATAATCATAGAATTTAATTCTCAAATCTTGGTAGGAGCTCTGGATTGTATGAAATTTTTTACTTTGGAGACATGAAGGTTGAGAACTATTGTCACCAAAATTAAGGAGTTGTAGAAGGGATTGGATGATGTGATTTTAATTTATGTGGGAAGAGCTCAAAATAAAACTGTAGAATTCCAGGCTAAGATGCGTACTGAAAAGGGGGTAGGAATTCAGTGGAATAGTAGCATGGCTATTGAGGATAAGAGGATTAGGTAAGTTGGTTAGCAAATTCAATTATTAACTAATTTTGAGAGCCATTGCATACATATGGTTTAGGATATTTTGCTTCACTATAGATCTCATTTTTGTGTTGTAATAAAAAATGGTTAGTTCTTAGGATATAGGATTTTAGAGTTATGGAAGTTTCTTGGAAATTTAAAAGGAGGAAATGGGTGCTTTTGCTAGCTATAGCTATGAGTTGTCTTATCCCAACTTGTCAATAATATTTGTTTTAATATAATTTTTTCAAATTCTTTTTCAAAAATATCCTTTTTACTATAGAGTAACAAAATATATTTTTTCAATTAGTTATTCTGTACAACCTTAGTGAACCTAACAATGGAGACATAAGAAATCTGAATAGAGGTCCAAGGTTGAAGTCCTATGGGTTAAGGTTGTACACTACGCTTCAATAGGGGAAATATGGTTGGAGAGCCATATATTGGGTAAACAACATCCTCAATGAGGGTCATCTCATATTCCCTATGGGCTAAAATTGTTTTTCCTTTTATCTTTATTATTATATAAAAGTATAATATATTTACTAAGAGTATTTTTTATTAAATTATAAAATAACCATCAATTAGTATATCCATTTAAAAAATATATAATAACATAAAAAAAACATTTTATGGAATTATGGGAAATATTTGTATTCATAAAATTTCAATATAAAATTTTAAAAATTAATTAATATATATGAAAAAAATAACTTTAAATATTAAAAATATTATATATATCATAATTGTGTACAAATTGAGTGGTCTAGTAAAAAAAAACCTTTGAAAGGCATGATTAAAATTAATAGTGATGGAGTTGCAAAAGGAATTCCAGATAGAGCTAGATTCAGAGTGGTCTACAAGAATCATGTTGGGATAGTGCTCTATTGGGAAATGTGGGGATTGGGCAAGGCCCCAATCAATGAAGTAAAATTCATAGATATCAAATTTTCTTATATCTAGGTGGTAAGACAAGGTTATAGCAGGATAATCATAGAATTTAATTCTCAAATCTTGGTAGGAGCTCTGGATTGTATGAAATTTTTTACTTTGGAGACATGAAGGTTGAGAACTATTGTCACCAAAATTAAGGAGTTGTAGAAGGGATTGGATGATGTGATTTTAATTTATGTGGGAAGAGCTCAAAATAAAACTGTAGAATTCCAGGCTAAGATGCGTACTGAAAAGGGGGTAGGAATTCAGTGGAATAGTAGCATGGCTATTGAGGATAAGAGGATTAGGTAAGTTGGTGAGCAAATTCAATTATTAACTAATTTTGAGAGCCATTGCATACATATGGTTTAGGAGATTTGGCTTCACTATAGATCTCATTTTTGTGTTCTAATAAAAAATGGTTAGTTCTTAGCATATAGGATTTTAGAGTTATGGAAGTTTCTTGGAAATTTAAAAGGAGGAAATGGGTGCTTTTGCTAGCTATAGCTATGAGTTGTCTTATCCCAACTTGTCAATAATATTTGTTTTAATATAATTTTTTCAAATTCTTTTTCAAAAATATCCTTTTTATTATAGAGTAACAAAATATATTTTTTCAATTAGTTATTCGGTACAACCTTAGTGAACCTAACAATGGAGACATAAGAAATCTGAATAGAGGTCCAATTTTGGAGTCCTATGGGTTAAGGTTGTACACTACGCTTCAATTGGGGAAATATGGTTGGAGAGCCATATATTGGGTAAACAACATCCTCAATGAGGGTCATCTCATATTCCCTATGGGCTAAAACTATTTTTCCTTTTATCTTTATTATTATATAAAAGTATAATATATTTACTAAGAGTATTTTCTATTAAATTATAAAATAACCATCAATTAGTATTTAGTTCTTAGGATATTGGGTTTAGAGTTATGAAAGTTTCTTGGAAATTTAAAAGGAGGAAATGGGTGCTCTTGCTAGCTATAGCTATGAGTTGTCTCATCCCAAATTGTAAATAATGATTGTTTTAATATAATTTTTTCAAATTCTTTTTCAAAAATATCCTTTTGATTATAGAGTAACAAAACATATTTTTTCAATTGGTTATTTGGTACAACCTGAGTGAACCTAACCATGGAGACATTGGAACTCTAAATAAAGGTCCAATATTAGAGTCTTATGGGTTAAGGTTGTACACCATATTCAATAGAGAAAATATTGTTGGAGAGCCATATATTGGGTAAACAACATCCTCTATGAGGATCATCTCATATTCCCTATGGGCTAAAGCTATGTTACCTTTTATCTTTATTATTATATAAATGTATAATATATTTATGAAGAGTATTTTTTATTAAATTATAAAATAATTATCAATTGGTATATCCCCTTTGGCTCTTCTTAGGGAGGTCCAACGCTCAAACTGTGGCGTGGGTGACTGTGTGAGGGGGTGGGTGTGTGGTGGTTGTGTGTTAAATTCCTTATCGATAAGCATAACTCTCGGCTTAACGGTGAGAACTTAGAAGATTCAGATCAACTCTCGGCTTTACGGTGAGCACTCAGAAGATTCAAATCAGACTACTACCTTTGCAAATAGGCTGCCTCCGAGGTTTGAACCTAGGTGTCTTCTTGGTAAATGCCTAGCCATACAAGAACTTACCAATCCACCTATTCCTCGTGTGCTATAAATTAATTTTTTTAGATCAATTAAATTGGTAAGATCCTTTCATCTTTAACAAATGGACACTTGGGGAGAGACATTCTCTCTGAGGTTTCTCCCTTCCAAAATAGACCAAATCATGTTTCGGCCTCCCAACATATGTCAAGTCATTGGAGCAGACATTCTTCGAGGTTTCTACCTTCCTATATAAGTTAAATCATGTTTTTGCCTCCCAACATATGTCAAATCATTGAAGTTGCCTCTATAACCGCTGCCTCTCTTCCTTAAGTGAGGGAGACCCTACTTGTAGTCAAGCTGGCGCTCACTCAACGACAAGTCAGACTACTTTCTTTACCCATATTAGACATGCCCCAAAATGCTCAAACTCCTAACAATCCTTTACCCATATTAAACATGCACCAAATTGCTCATACTCTTAACAATCCACTAACCCTTCCAAACTCTATCATACATAGATTGACTTTTTTAAAACCTCATCTATTCGAATTTTGGAATTCGCCAGCGGATAGATATATTCATTGTTTTTTTCAGGCTTGGAATGGTCCATGCTGGCTGTCCTTGTCCATCTTCTTTTTATTGGTCATCTTTTCCTCAAGCTTTGCTGTATTTTAAAGGCATGCAAGTTGAGTTTTCTATTTTTATCTTCGTGCTCTTCATTCCTTTCATTCATTCCAGAAATTCCTGAAAGCCTTAGTCTCATGCGCTTTTTTCTCAGATTCATCACCAAATAACTGTGGATTACCAGGAATAACATTAGTTGTAAATACCCTTTCTTCACAAGTATGTAGGTGCCTATTAAAGGGCATGTCCTTGGGCTTGTTCATGCAGTGTGTTATTGATATATACTTTACCAGCCAAGGGTTGGAGGTGGGGCATCATCACGATTCACTCCTCAATGCTTGAAATGGGTACTCTAAGTCTCTGCCCCACCCTGCCACTGAGAGGCCTATAAACTTTGATACGTCTGGCCAAGTATTTCTTTATGTCTTAGCTAAATCTGTGTGTACTAGTAAAGGGAAGGGAACTGGTGTACTTGGTATGTGATTTGAGTATTTGGTTGTTATTTTAGCGAGGCTTGTTATTTGGTTGCTAAAACGGAGAGGCTGCGTGTTGGCGAGTTGCATATGGGAGTGGAAATATATCCCCACACGAGGTAACTATTCAATACTGTTCTTAAAGTTTCTTTTTTTGCGAACTGAATGTAGATTAGCTCCATTTCTGATCACAAGTAGTATGCTTTGACTGGGAAAGACACGTTACCTCCTTGTTGTTTAATGAATTTTTAGGGGTACAAAAAATAAACACAGAAAAAACAGAGCCCTTATTCGGGACATCAATTGCCACTGTTTTACTGTTGTTGTAGCATGTGCACAATCGGACATGTTAATAGATTTTGTTGTATAATTGTTCCTGAATCGCAAAGAGGATTAGTTCATCGTTGTTATTCTACTGTACGACGAAGGGAATGTCTCACGGTTTCGAATCGCATTCTACTGTTAGGGTAAACATCTTATCACATAAATTTCCAAACAGCGTAGTTCTTGCTTATTTTGGAAGGACGAGGGTTGGGAATCTTCTGTGAAGAGCCTAGTGTTCATCGAGTGTAGTTTCACTTTCTGATTACAAATTAAATGGCCATTTTCATAGAACATATTTTGTTATCATTTTCACTTTATTAAAATCTTAAGGTGTGGGGATCTTATTTCATAGCCATATCCTCTTCGTCTTCTCCATGTTTATCCGAGACGCATTGTCTGCATAGGTATCTAATTTCGTGGCTAATATTTTCTGATGGTATGAAATATATTTTCAAAAAAAAGTGGATTAAAACCATGCCTTTCCGTATTCGTATATCTTAGTAAAGAACATTGATTTGAGGAGTTTAACATGCTGGCCTTTTAAGGCATTCTCGCCCTACAACATGACATTGTATTTTTGTTGCATGACATTGTATTTTTGTTGCTTTTGTTGCAGTTCCTATGGGCATCATCTTTTAACCACTAAGTTTACTTAGATGGATGAGGATGCAACGTAAGCATTTCTACTTCGAAACGCTCACTTTATCTTTAACAAAAATTATAACTTATATAAGAGGGGAGTACTTTGTTAAAAGTGTGTTTTGGTTCATGGATGGCATTAAAAATTTACAAGAGTTACTTTTTTTAAGTTTTTTTTTCTTTTTGATAACATGAATGAAGGTGTTTTGAAAGGTGATCTAAACTTTTTATAAAGGTACATAAACTAAGGAATATAAAGATTATTATACCAAACGAAAAAGGATTCATGAAACAACAAAGCTACATAATAGCCAAGCAAGATAAACCCAAACAAAAACCATCAACACACTATGCACGAGACTAAATTTATCAAAAAAATATCGTTAAGCAAAAAATCCCAAAAAACTATGTCCAGCAACAACAACTATTTGTGGTGTGAATTCTTCTGTAATTTAAATTTAAATTTCAGCCACCATTTAGGTACGGACTCTTGCATTCAACAAAGATTCCCAAGGGATCCCTACTACCATAAATCAGATCCATTTGAAAAACAAATTATCTCCTCGAAATTTTATTATCTATTTGATTTAATCCATCTTGGTAAATTCTCCTACAAAATTGTGCATCTTTCCTGTAGAAGTCCCATGTTTGCTAAAACATATGCCGATCTATTTCCCTCCATGTAAACATGCTTAATCTCAACCGTTTCGAGGGTTAAAATCTATCCTTAGGTTTTAGGAAGTTCATTTGTGATCGTCCAAGAAGGGAGCTAAACACCTTTGATCATATTAATGATATTGAGAGAATCCCCTTCAATAATTACCTTCCTTCCATTCAAAATTTCCAATTGACAAACCCCTTGAAAGAGATCTCGTGCCTCCACAAAATGATTTGTTTAACAATCTAAATTTTTTATAAAACCAACAAAATCCTCCCGTTAGAGTCTCTAACAAATCCTCCCACACCAACTATTCTTGGATTCCTTTTATAAGTTTCATTAAAATCTAGCTTCAACCAACTAGGAGGAGGAGGTTCCCAAATAGTAGTAATTTTGATAGGAGCTTCATGGTAATTATTAGGAGAATAATATCTAAATCCAAGAACCGTTTCCACCACTAACTCCCCAATGGAAGTGACCTTATCTAAAGGAATTCTATTCACATTTTCAACAATGGTAGCAATAGCTCAAAGTACCATGAACTCAATTAAATGGAAGATAGTTTTAAAGGCTCTAGAATTCTTCTCCTTCCAAATACACCATCAAACATGAGGTAAAATAAAGGACCAAAAATCCTAAAGACATTGAGATAGAAATGGAGACCTCCATTGAATGATCAAGTTAGACAACTTTAGAAAAATACAAACCACACCAACGATCCTCAAGAATTGAGAGAATATTGAAGGAGAAAATGGACAATCAGACAATAGGAGCATAGGTGATTCTTTAGTACTACCACATAAGTAACATATATTCGGGATAATAAATTCCATTTTCTATAAATTATCTAATATAAGGCACTTTCCTTGAGTCACCAACCAAAATAAAATATTAACTTTGAGGATAAGACCCTTCACCCAAATATTACTAATGGGAAACTAGGGATCAAAGGGAATATCTAACAGCATGTAGGCTGACTTAACAGAAAATCCATCATCCTTCTCAGCCCCCACACCAATATATTTTTCATATCCTAGTTAGGAATAACCATCCACTTTAGGATATACATTACATATTTTAACACAAATTCTTCTTCCTACGAAATCCCTAGAAGAAAAAAAATTTCCAACATCTTCTACAATTGATAAATATAATGAAGTTACATACCTTCGGCCTGAAAGCTTGGCTTGTGGTTGGTTCCACTAAACTTAGGTGAGGATATGATTCTAATGGTCCATTCGTTTCCCATGTATATTTTCAAAAATTAATGCATTACCCATTACCTAACACCCATATTTACCCCTTTATGATATTAGAGTGGTTGTTAACAACGTTGTGCCAGAATGTTGAGCTGAGGGTGGGACTTGGGTCTATGAGAAAATTACTAGTGTTAATTAAATATTTGGCTAACAATATTTTAACCTAATTAACTTTATATTTTTGAGCTAATATCTAGCCTTATTTAGATATTAGTTCTTTGTTTAATGTTTTCATTATTCTTAAGCCCATACCTCCCAACTCTTTCGTACTACACACCTGATCCCACACCACAAATGAGAATTTGTTCTTCTCCTCAAAACTAGACCAGAGAAAGGATCATTGAATTTGTTCAAATTTTTAAATAATATTTCCCAAAACCCAAAAGAGAGAAAGGAAGTACACTGGTATGCTCTATAGAGTAAACTTATGTAGCATAATTTTACATGCTTAGCTCAAAAGTGCCCCTTTCCAACCTACCAATTTTTCATTGAACTCTTTCTACAACTGATTTCCATAGAGAAGTAGTAATCCCCCCTTTGAACATTGGCAAATCCTAGATAAAGAAATGAAGGGAATAAATATCATATCCTAAGATCTTAGCAATTTTCCTCTGCCTATTGGGAGGAGTATTCAGGAAGAACACCTTACTTTTCCTCAAACTCACTTTTGTCCCAACTGCTATTTCATAGTCCTAGAGGATCTTTTTGATAGATCTAGCCTGAGTGATTGAAGATAAAAAGGATAATAATGTGTAATTAGTGAATTGATGGTGTGAGATCAGGTCAATGGTAGCTATAGGTTTGATTCCCACCACTGTGGAATTCTCCTTCAAAGCTCTTCCCAAAGACTTGACCAATAAAATAAATAGATACAAAGACATAGGATCCTCTTGACTAATGCCTCTACAGCTACTAAAGTAACCAATCGATTATCCATTAACTAATATTGAGATTTTCATTGATGATATACAAGCTTTAACCAATCTAATCTAGGAAGGCTTGAAACCATATTTTCCCAAAACTCTAAGCAAAAAGCTCCATGAGACCCAATCACATGATTTATTCATACCAAGTTTGAGGAAACTTCCTGGCCTTCTACTTTTAACTACAAAATAAATCAACTCATGCACTGCAATAACACCATCTAAAATTTATCTACTTGCTAAAAATCCACTTTGAGGATGGTCAATAATTGTTGAAAGGTACACTTTGAGCTTGTTCATCATAGTTTAAGTGAGAATTTTAAAAAGTTTACTACAAACACTAATGAGCCTGAAATCAGAGTAATATTTAGCACCCACTAACTTCAGGATAAGAACTATAACTTTTGATTTTACATCAAGCAAAATTAAATTAAGCTCCTCAATAGGTAAACATATGTCACCACCAATAATGTACCATATTCTTTGAAAGAAAATATAAGGAAGTTCATCCAGCCTTGGAGCTTTCAAACCACCCATTGAGAAGACAATGGCCCTAATTTACTCATATAGAAAGGGAGCACATAGGTCTTCATGTATATCATATACAACCAGGATAGGGATGTGGTGCATCAACCTCTCTTCAACATGAAGATCCCTATAATATCTAGATTAGAGGAGGGTTTTGAAAAACTCGACTGCTTATTTCCTAATTTCTATAATATCCTTTGAGATAACACCATTTGATTTCATAATTTATTTAACTCTTTTATTGCTCATATGCCTTAAGGTGGACGTGTGAAAGATTTTTTTTTTCCTATCACCTTCACGTAGCTAGAGGGATCTTGATTTTTGAAACAACAATTTTTTTTTTTCGTTAGCACGTTATCAATTTTTTTTACAATTTTATTTCCCCGTGTCTATCCCCTTCAGTCACCTCTCCTGACTCTAAATTTAATTCAACTTCCTCTTGAAAGCACGAGATTCCGGTCAAAGGAAACACCAAGTGCAATTGCATTCAAAGTTAAGCACGCCTAAGTCCTAGAAATATGAATTACATGAAACGGAAAAGAGACATGTTGTAAGAGACGCAATCAGATAAAGAAAACAACCCTTTCATTAATTTCTTTCGATCTCTGTTACAATAATGCCTCCTCCATTTTCAGGGGCTAGGAGTGCAAATAGGGTTTGATTACAATCGCTGAATGGTTCCTCCTTCCGCGTGCCCACGATTGCACTGGGCGGGCTAAGATGATGCCGCCACTGATGTTGATGGGTTCTTCGCCTCTGCTGCTTCTCCTGCAAACAAAGAAATGATCAAGACGTTAGTAGAACCTGCTGCAAATGAAAAGCATTATCTCTCTAAAACTAACAAAATATGCATACGAATATTTGCCTGAAACAGTGAAAACAGTGAATCCAAATTGCTTCAAAACCTGACAGAAAGTAAGAAAAGTTACCAGAAGGCCACTGCCACTGAGGCAGCTGGCCAATCCACCTTAAACTAGAATTCGTCCCTAGGCGGGATGAATTCGAGCGTAATTCGTCCCTGGGTGGGACGAATTCTTCTGAGTAGGAGAAATCAACCTGCTGCTGCTCCGATGTCGGATCCCGGGACTTGCAAAACTCCTGCAAACAGGGGGGTTAGGTAATTGGGGCAATTTTGGGACAGATGGTCAGATTTTCCCAATTTGGCCTCCTCCCTCGAGAATTTGGCCTTGACACCTACAAGTTAGCGAAACGATAAAGCAATACAAAACACCCTAAAATCTGACCAAAAGCTACAAAATTGCAATTATGGACTAATCAGACCTAGTAACACAGAATGCAATCTAAAAAAATAATCTAAAGTGCTCAAAAACTGAAATTAGAACTTAGGAGGTGCGGGGGTGCCCAAGTGGGCCTCCCACCGTTGGCCCTCGATTTTGGAGCCAATCCACTGGGGATGGGCCCAAAACCTTTTAGGATTGAGGGGTCGGCGAATTGGTAGGTTCAGATGTCCATGCGTCGGATTTGAGTAAGGTTCGAGCTTCCAAAGTCCACCCAACAACCTCCCTTGCAAAAGAGATTGATGGATGTAGGAAGGTGAACAAAGGGGGATGCAAGTGAGTCTTCGATTCGGCAGCACTTCGTTGCTTGAACACTCCTTCCACCTGCATATTTTGGGTGAGAAAAGTCCCACATTTTATAGACCCAAGGGGTCTCTTTTGGGAGGGAAGCACAAAAGCCAAGTGTTGGCCATGGGCGCCATGTGGCAGTCTTGTCTTCCCATGAGGGAGGGGAGTCCTTCATTGACTTGAACTTTGATAAATGCTTCTTGTAACAGTCCTCTAACGGCCCCTCTGTCCACTTACACATGCGTGCAAGGTAGGAGCCCTTAACTGACTTTTCTCGGGCTGCCACTTGGCACCATTTGCCTTTTTCCCGTAGCTTAGAATTCGTCCCACCCAGGGACGGATTCAGAATTCGTCCTGGGGTGGGACGGATTCTATTTTGAATTCGTCCCTGGGTGAGACGAATACTGGGCAAAGTGTCCAAGTGTGCCAAATTGCTCCTTGACCTCACAAAATTGCTATGAAAGTGGTTAAGACCACTGTTTAACCTCTGAGGGCTGCCCTGGGGGCTGTGTTTGTCAAAGCGATCAGTGTTTGCAGTCACATAATCAGATTGGTGTTGTTTTGGTGTCTACAGATGCCCCTTTTTGGGAAGCGCTGCGGGTGACGCAGTGCTGAGCAAAAATAGATAACCAAAGCACTAATGATTAGGGTTTCTTGGTAACCTAACCAACTTTTGATGCCCCAAGTATGGAAAGGGCATGCATTCTTGAATCCTTGCTTCTAACGAGCTAAGGAATTTGATTTCAAGTATTAACCTGTTTTGGTGAGGTGTGACTTGAACTTGGACATTGATCAGTCATGAACAAGTGCGGGCGTTTTTATCCTCGGGGGGGAACCTTGTGTTCATGATTCACGAAATGCCAAGTGTTTGATTGATTTGATTGTTGCTTGTTTACTGCCCCAAGCGGGAGCGTGATTGTCTTTGTCAATGATTCTTTGAATGCATGTCATTTTCCTTAATTGGGTGTGTGATTGTTGATTGGTGACTAAGTGTGACTACCCCCTCAAGCGACGAATCGATGAGGGAATGACCTTCGTGAGAGAAGCGACGAGTCGCTTGACCCAAGATGACTTGTGCAAGGTTTGCCTTTAGAGGGTTTACCGTTAAGCGTGTGCAATTTTTCCAACATATGGACCTATTTTTGGTGGGTTTTAACCCTTTTGGTGATGTCATAATGAGGTGAAATCGTCGAAAACCTATTTCTCGTGGAGCGGTCCGGCTATGATAGCCTTCTTGGGGAACTAGGAGAGCGATAATTTGGACCTCGACATCGATTTTCTTTGCCTAGAGGTTAAGTGCATGAGCACTTATGCCCGACAATGTTTTTGTTGTGTTTTTGTTGAATTTTGTACTGTTTTTGTTGTTTTTGTGACACCATTTTGTGATTAGACTGTCGGCAATCCGTCCTCCCATGGAGCGGTCCGGCTATGGTAGCCTTCTTTGGGAGTAGGATAGTGACAATGCAAACCCCGACATCAATTTTGCTATGCCAAGAGGTTAAGTGCAAGAGTACTTATGTCTGGCAATGTTTATTGCTTGTTTTGTGTTGCATTTTTTTGTTGTTTTGTTTTGTTTTTTTTTTTTTGTGACACCATTTTGGGATTAAATTGTCAGAATCTGTCTTCCCCTGGAGCGGTCCGGCTATGGTAGCCTTCTTAGGGAGTAGGATAGTAATAATTTGTGACCACGATGTCGAATTTGTATGCCCATGTTGTCAGTTGGATTTGCAATCCTGTCAGGCAGTTTTATTGTCTGTTTTTAGTGCATTTTTAGTCATTTTTCTTGATTTTTTTTTTGTGCTGGCCTGAATTCGTCCCTGGGTGGGACGAATTCCAGCTGGAGAATTCGTCCCTGGGTGGGACGAGCGCTGATCAGAGTTCTCATCCCAGTAAAGGACGAATTCCAGTGCAAAAGGCCTATTTAAGGGCCAAAACTTGATTTTGGCCTCATTTGTGTCATTTTTTCCTTGCGATTTTGGAGCTCTAGGAGGAGGAGGTAATTCTGTGAAGCGAAGCGCTGCTGGAATTCTCTCCGCCATCATGAGTGCACAAACTGGTTCGAGCGGCGAAGCCGAGGCGAGTCCTGTAAGTGACCCTAGGGCTTATTTTGCTTTAACTGAATGCATTGTTTTTGTGTTGCGCTTTTCAAAATTTTAAGATTTTTTTTTGTGATGTTTTTTGTTTAACAACTAAGGTTAGAAACCTTAAAATTGAAAATTTTATCTTTTTCATTTTTTTTATTTATTATTATTTTTGTTTGCTTGCAGGTTGTTAGGAGCCGCTACCGTGTACCTGCTGCCTTTACTGAGGCGCGGTTGGCTTTGACTGATGGTGACTGGGAATGGCTTGATGCCCTTGGGCTCAAGCAGGTGGCTCGACTGGAGCCTGTGGTTTCGGATCAGGCCTATCTGACGGCCTTGATCAAGCTTTGGGATCCGAGGACCAATACTTTCCATCTCCCGACAGGGGAGATGATTGTGACTCTTGAGGACGTCTATCGGTTGCTTTGAATTCCGATAGATGGTCTGTCTATTAGGACATCTCCGTTCGATCAACGGACTGCTATACTCACAAGATGTTTTGGGCATGGGGGGGAGCTGGGTGTAGCATACCCAGTGGAGACAACCGAGGCGGATTGCCAGGCTGGCAGGATTTTGGTTGGCTGGTGGAAGGAGAGGGGGGTGTTAGGAGTGAGGCACGCATTCTTAATGGGCCTCATTTCTAACATTCTTCTCCAAGATTCGTCAGGCATGAGGTTCCCGTGGAACCTGCTGGATTTGGTCTGGCAGTTGGCAGAGTGCCCGATAGAGGCATCGTTGATCCTAAGATGGGGACAGACTTTATTGGCGCAGCTTTACGGAGAGCTGTACGGGGTCCGCTGTCGACATTGAAAGGGTGTCAGTTGCAGCTTTTTGTTGCGATCGTTGGGGTTGGCAGACACATAGCTGTTGAGAGGCCTATCGGGTTACCGTGGATGACTCGGGCAGCGATGGAGGATGATGAG
Organism: Wollemia nobilis; assembly: GCA_028583015.1. NCBI lineage: Eukaryota > Viridiplantae > Streptophyta > Pinopsida > Araucariales > Araucariaceae > Wollemia > Wollemia nobilis. Next base: position 1,022,996 of record JAQPPZ010001843.1, on the reverse strand, counting down.
ATTGGTTATGCGGCTTTGTGGCGACGGTCTGCGGAGCAGGGGCAGAGTCGGCGATGGGCAGGTGCAGTTGATCACTACATTGATGCCTTTTCATGGCTCACTCCAGGGGAGGTGTTTTTGCGTCCCTATAGGGACTGTCCAGCCTGGCCTGAGGCTGGAGAGGCTCCGACGGGTACGGAGGGAGCGATGGTTGACTGGGCGGCACGAGACGGAGCACGAGTTCTTTTCGTACCGTCGGGTTACACGACAGTTTGGGGTGCACCAAGGGTTGCCTGGTGAGCCCGTTGGCTATCGCCGTCGGGGAGATGAGAGGGATCTGGAGCCACCTGTCCTCGTGCCATTGGGCGAGGAGTCGGATACTGTTATTGAGGTGTTGGATGTGGATGACGTAGGTACTACCACTGAGTATGACTCGTGGTGGGTTTTGCGACGCTGGAGAGGTGAGGGTCCACTGGGAGGTGCGGAGGCGACAGTGGAGTATGCTGAGGCGACAGGGGGTGATTGGGGAGGGTCGTTGGATGATGTAGACATGGCAGATGTGGGAGATGAGGATGTGGACTTGGGTGTTCTGGAGCAGTCGGACATGCAGGATGTGGAGGAGCAGTTGGAGCCTGGGCAAGCTACTGTCCCTGCGAGTCCTATGCGTCCGACAGATACGAAGGGGGTGGGGTCGGATGTAGGCGATGAGGTTGTGCGGCTTACAGAGCTGCTACGGATGTGAGATCTGGAGAGGGATCTTCTGCGGGCTCAGTTGGCAGAGCGGGATAGATTTTTGGCGCAGCGCGATGATGCATTGTCTATCTATCATCGGCGGGAGGCAGAGTGGTGTCTATACCGGATAGACTTGGAGAGGGAGGTCATCCGCCTTGGCGAGCGGCTCCCTGAGCCTTCGATCAGTAGATCTTCTCGACGAACGAGGGATAGTCTGACTGAGCAGTCAGCATCATCTCATCGCAGGCGGTTAGATGAGGGAGGTGGTAGTAGGCATGATGCGGGGGCTAGCAGTAGCCGCCCTACAGGGTCCCGTAGGACCCACACCACGGGGGGTAGTTCCCGTCGCACCGATCCTACGTGATCATGGTGGCCGACGCCTTAGGTTGGGTTTTGGATATGATTGCGGCTTTGAGGACCGGTTTTGTAGCCTGCGGGCATCTTTTTTTTGACGATATATATATATATATACCGGTTTTATTTTTGGATTTGTACATGTGATGATGTGATTGATTTTTGTTATGCATGTTTATTTATTTTGATGAATGCGGATGTTATGACGAATTGAAATGTTTTATATGTCTATGTGATATGCAAATTGAAATGGATGAATGATATTTTTATTTATCTGGTTTTTTCTTTGCTGTTTTTGTATTTTCTGATGGTATCTTAAGGATGATAAGTAGCGCAGATGGTTTTGGGATGAGTGTAAGATTTTTTGAGATTCAGACAGTTTTAGCTCACTATCCATGACTGTACTTTATCTTACAAGACTTTTGAACAAGGTATGAATCAAACTTGTTTTTGACCGAGCTATTTCACATCCTTGTGTGTGCAATTGAGTTCATTTAGTGGTATTTGTTAGGATACCGCCGATGCCGGATGGGCTTTCAACCGAACTCGTATTGAGGATCACCTAATTAGCTCCACGAATTCCTTTGTTATATGTACTAAGATTAATCTGCGTTGTAATCCAGGATGCCATAAGCTAGCTCATCCACATGCAAACATTGATCTGTACACAAGTTAATGTGACAGATATATCGTCATGCGAGAGGTTTACTTCTGTTACCGAGTTGGTATTGAAGCTTGCATTATGACCTACAGAATGCTGAGAGTTCCAGGGATTCAAGGTCAACTCTCTTCTTTTTTTCAATTGTATTGGGATACTTGCTCTTTTGTAGTGATAAGATCACTGTTTATTTTGATTTTTTTTTTTTTTTTTTTTGAGCAAGGGATTGGGGATATGGAGTGATGAAAATCACAGTTGTTTGTGCCTTTTGATGTTTGCACTGTAGTTTGTCAAATTTTTGAGTTTTGACATTTTGCAAATTTTTGTGTTTTGCAACTATTGAGAATTTTAGGGATTCTTAGGGAATTGGGTAGGGAGGAAGCTTGTCCTTTTGCCAACTCTCAGCATTCTAGGGGTCATTCGCACAGGGGGATGAGAAAGATAACCATTTCGCTTGTGGTGACCTAGTTATTTTGTAGGTTTCATCTTTCGTTCACACAATTTTGGGAATTTTAGTGTTTTGATTTGTGTTGGGATGTTACGTAACAAGGTGTATTTCAAGTATGACTCTACCTTTATAAAATCCGTTCGACTTGGTACACTACATGGCTAAAGAGGAAAATGATGACTGAATTACTGAAACTCCTAGTACATTCCCAGACCACTGACTGTAGTGTGGTAAGATTTATGCATGGTGTTTTTGTTGATTTTGATGAATTCGAGTATGCCTAGAATTGAGATGCAAATCTTTGTTGATTTTGTTGATTTTTGTTGTTTTGTTTTTGTTGAATTTATTGATTTGTTTGACCAAGAGATTGCGATAATCCTTGGAGATTTTTGGGTTGACCAAGAGATTGCGATAATCCTTGGAGCTTTTTGTATTGACCAAGAGATTGCGATAATCCTTGGAGCTTTTTGGGTGACCAAGAGATTGCGATAATCCTTGGAGCTTTTTGGGTTGACCAAGAGATTGCGATAATCCTTGGAGCTTTTTGGGTTGACCAAGAGATTGCGATAATCCTTGGAGCTTTTTGGGTTGACCAAGAGATTGCGATAATCCTTGGAGCTTTTTGTGTTGACCAAGAGATTGCGATAATCCTTGGAGCTTTTTGGGTGACCAAGAGATTGCGATAATCCTTGGAGCTTTTTGGGTGACCAAGAGATTGCGATAATCCTTGGAGATTTTTGTTTGTTTGTTTTTGTTGAATTTTTTTTTTTTTTTTTTTTTTTTTTTTGGTACATGGCTGTCTTAGATATGAAATGGTCGTAAATGACTGATATTCAAGGGTTCTGTTTCCTTGATACCGTCAATAGAATCTAGCCTGTACATTCTTGGTCCTATTTTGCTATCAATGACATAAGGACCTAACCAATTTGCTACGAATTTGTCCCTCATATGGGACGTCAAATTAGAGTTTTGTTGGTTTTCCTTCAGAACCAGATCACCAACCCGAAAGTCTCTTAGGTGAACTTTCATGTTGTAAGCTCTCTTAAGCCGCTCTTGATAGATACATAAGTGCTCGAGAGCATTAACGTGTCTTTCATCAAGCAACGTAAGCTGGTCTAACTGGGCCTTCCGCGCAGTGTCATCATCGATGAATTCCTGCATTGATATGCGGAGGGAAGGAATTTCCAACTCGAGGCATTACTGCCTCTGAGCCATACACTAGTGAAAACGGAGTTGCCCCAGTGGGCGTCCGAATGCTAGTGCGATAGGCCCAAAGGGAAAGTGGGATTTGTATGTGCCAATCCTTATGACTGTCTGCGATGGTCTTTTTGAGGATGGCGACTAGCGTTTTGTTTGACGCCTCTGCTTGCCCATTTGCTTGCGGATAATAGGGTGTTGAAAAGTCGTGCTGAATTTTGTACTTTGTGGTTAAAGCACACACGTCTTTGTTCTTGAATGATGGCCCATTATCCGAGATTATTTTGGATGGAATACCAAAATGACATATGATGTAATGCAAAATGAACTCCGCAATGCGGGGTCCTGTCGTAGAGGTTAACGAAATTGCTTCCACCCATTTGGTAAAATATTCTGTGGCTGTTATGATAAACGTGTGACGGCCTGACGATGCAGGGGAGATCTTTCCGATTAGATCGAGGCCCCACTATGAAAATGGCCAAGCAGACTGGACTGTCTATAGGGCCTGGGAAGGTGCGTGCATCAGATTGGCATGATGTTGACATTTTACACACCTCTTGACATACGCGCAGCAATCTCGCTCTAAAGATGGCCAATAATAGCCCATGCGAAGAATGCACTTTGCAATGGCCATACCACTAAAGTGGTCGCCACATGTACCGTCATGCGCTTGGGTGACTGCCCAAGTGGACTCTTGCTGGTCCAAGCAACGAAGAAGAATTCCATCGTAGCTGCGACGATACAAAATGTCTCCTATCAAGACATATTTTGCCGCTTCTGTTTGAATGTTCGTTTTGCGGCTTGCGTCAATCCAAAGGGTAGATTACCTAACTTGAGGTAATCTCTTATGGGTAAATACCAGTCCTGTTGATCAGATACCTTGACAGTTTGAACAGCCAATCCATTTTGGAGTTCTTCCCTAACGAATGCTGATTGGGATAGAACTTGTAAAAATAGCGTTGTGTTGCTAATAATGGGAATGGGGAAGAACAAAGACCCCCAGTTGGCATGTTTCAAATAGTATCGGATTCGAAAGAACTTATCCGATGATGGTTCGATCTAGATCATGTGGATTCCTGGCGTCAAGTCTGAGCTTGCGCGCTCCATCGCGGGTTGCGATAAGGTTTTGACCTGAATGGTTGTTATATCACCGGAAAGGTCTTGTGGGATTAGTGACCCCAAGGAGGCCATTGTGTCTGTAAAATGGTTTGATGATTGAGGGAGTGCCTCGATGTCATACCACTCAAGTTTTTCCAGGAATTTATCCACGAGGGCTTTATAGGCCTTCAGAACTGGGCATTTGCATTGGTATACCCCTTTGACTTGATTGACGATTAACAGCGAATCGCCGAAGATGTTCAATATTTTGATGTTCATGGCGATTGTTGTCTGAATACCTAGGAGCAAGGCTTCATATTCGGCATTGTTGTTGGTGCACTAGAAGTTTAATTTAAATGACAGGGGCATTGGAGCACCCTGCGGTGTGAAGAATACAATTCCTGCGCCACCACCTTGCTCGCATTTAGAACCATCGAAAAATAAGGTTATGTCGGCCTGAGACTCAGGCTCTTCAAAATCTGGTGATTCTGAGACATGGAAGACCTCATCATCGGGTAGTTCTATGACCAGAGGCTGATCGTCTTCAAGAGGAGCCTCTGCTAGTTGATCGGCTATGAGTTGTCCTTTTATAGATTTTTTCCCAATAAAATCAATGTCAAATTCCGTCAACAACATGATCCATTTCGCCATGCGGCTACTATGATAAGTACGACTCATCATGTATCGCAATGGATTCTCCTTAGACACAACATACGTCGTGTTGCTCAGCATGTAGTGGCGTAGCCTTTTGGTGGCAAACACCACTGCCAAGCAGATTTTCTCAACGTATGCATAGTTAAGTTCGTAATCGACCAGGGTGCGGCTAAGATAGTAAGTAGCCTGTTCTTTGTAAAGTTCATTCTTCTGGGCTAGCATTGCGTCCAGTGCCACCTCAGTAGCTGAGATGTATAAGTAGAACGACACACCTGGTCTCGGCGGTGCCAATACTGGCGATGAAGCCAAGTATTGTTTGATTTCATCAAAGGCTGACTGGCACTCGTCATCCCAATGGAATGTGACCCCCTTGTGCAATAGTTTGTTCATTGGTCGGCATTTGTCAGATAATTGCGCTATGAAGCGTTTAATCGACGTGACCTTTCCTTGCAGACTTCGAGTTGCTTGATAGTGGTTGGGGGAGCCATTTCAAGGATTGCCTTGACTTTGTTTGGGTCCACTTCGATGCCTCTTTTGGAGACTATAAAACCCAAGAGTTTTCCAAATGTGACACCGAACACGCACTTCTTGGGATTCAGTCTGACCTTATGCTCTATGAGGCGATCGAGAATCTTGCTTAAGTCACCGAGATGATCTGAGCGCAAGATAGACTTGGCTAATAAATCATCCATGTAATCTTCCAAAGTTTTGTGCATGTAATCGTGGAAGATATACGTCATAGCACGTTGGTATGTAGCGCCAGCGTTTTTAAGGCCAAAAGGCATGACCTTATAGCAAAATGTCCCCCAAGGCGTTGTGAATGCCGTTTTGAGTTGGTCTTCAGGATTGATACGAATTTGATTGTATCCCGAGAAACCGTCCATTAGGGAGAGCATTTCGTGACCTGTCGTAGCGTCTACCAATGCGTCGATGCTTGGCAAGGGGAAATCATCCTTGGGACTCGCTTTGTTTAGGTCTCGAAAGTCGGTGCATATGCGAATCCTCCCGTCGGAGCTTCTTGACGGGAACCATGTTGGACAACCATGGCGGATAATCCACGCAGATGACAAATTGTGCATCCAACAGCTTTTGCAATTCGTCTTTGACCATCAAGGCCACTTGTTGGGTGCATCTTTCTTAGTTTTTTCTTTACGGGGCTTGATTTTTGGATCAAGCGTTAAATTGTGCATGACTAGTCGTGGGTCTAGTCCTGGCATATCTTTGTATGACCATGCAAAAACTTCCTTCTTCTCTTTGAGAAGGGCAATGTAATCGGCTTGCTCTTTGGGGGAAAGGCTTACCCCCAGCTTGAGAATCCGTGGATTCATTGGATCTATGCCGATGTCTACGGAAGTCGTCTCTTCAACTGACATGTGAGATCCGTCCTCCAACTGATGTGCAGTTGGGATTAAATGGATATCATCAGCTGAGTTAAGGTCTACGTTTGGGACCTCGGGTCCCTCTTCAGCTTGAAAAATATCTTGAGTTGTCCTTGGGGTAAAATGAAACATTTCACCGAAAGGCCGATGCTCTGATGGTGACAATGGTGAATTGACGCGATCCCAGTCGATGGCATCCATGTTTAGATGCAATGACCGAGATGGATCGGTCGGATTGTGGATGGGTGTGGTCAAATCAATGGATATCATGTGGATGGAATGAATTTGGTCTCCAGAACCACGGGTGTGACGACTTGATTCTTTCAGATGTTCTTTATACTCTGGATCTGGCTCTACGAGAACAGGCACGAATGGATCTTCTCTAGGTGCAAATTTGTCTCTATGTGCGAAAAGGAAGGCGGGGTCTTCCCTTGGTACTGTTGTCCTGATGGGATCTTGAGGTGGACGCTGCTCATCTTGAATTTGGAGCCATAGGCCTAACACTTGGTCCCACCTCGTTGGGTCTAAGTGCCATTCATGTCCTAACCGTATACCCATTTGTCCCATTAGATATTCATGGGTTAGAGCGTGGTGATGTCGTCGCGCATGTCTGAGATAGTCCATCTCAGTCTCGTCTTCTGAATCGCTTTCATAGATCCAAAATTGTTCATCCTCTTCAGCATCTGTTGCTTCCAACATTGAGGACTCTTCCTGTTCCAGTGAATTAATATGGTCCCATTGCGGTTGTTCCACTCTCAGTGGAGGGACCTGATTCTTTGGAGACTGTGTTATTTCGTCTGGAACCTCTAAGGGGAATAGTTTTAGAAAAATGTCTGGAAGCCGTTGTTGTTCTCTTTGATGACTGCTCTCTGAACTTTCACCTCTCTCTAGCAAAGGAGAGGGATTATTTTTGTTACCAGGGGTGTTTGTAGACCATGGGAGATAATCCCCCAATGTGTATTCTGTGTTTGGATTGGCGTATGGGTCTTGTGCAAATCCCCCCCTGTTGCCTATTTCTAGGCCTTGCATGTTTTCAACCAAGATGTCTAATGGCAGGGGATGGTTGAACCCTACCCCCGAATTGTCGTATGGCATCTGATACCTTGGTTGGCAAAGGATCCGCATCCCTTGCTCGTATCTTCCTAGCCCATACCCATGCCAATTGCATTGTTCAAGATATTTTAGGGCAAATTCTAGGTTCGACAGATAATTGATGTTTTCGACAAAAGGTTCTTCATCTATTTCCTTTTGTTCGCATGGTTCAGAACCATGATCAAGGCCCCCATACACAAAATTTGTTTGGTTCGGTGGGTAGCCTAGAGGGACGATTGTTCCAATGGGAAGGCGAGGTCTTCCCATGTCTTGTACTGACTCCAGTGTGGGGGTTGCCACAACATTTTGCACTATGTACTCTCCCAGGCCTGTACTAGCCATCTCAACAGTGATTGTCGATGATTGGGTAGGAGGAAACGGTAGTCCTTCCTGAGTCCATTCCATGTTTGGTTGTTCAGGAATCTTGGTTTCCGTTGCGTAGGACGCTTCCTCTGTTGATATTGCTGAGATCGTGGGCAACCCCTCTTTTAGAGGCTTAACCTCTTCCATGATTTGCTTTCCCTTGTCCTTCTGTTGGACCACGATGGGTGGCGTTTATGATGAAGGAGCCGATGATGAAGTCTCACCTGGCTGGGATTTTGCCTTATTTGCCACCAGTGGTGCCTGCAGTATCGAACCCTGTTTAGATGGATTCAATTGAAAATCCAAATGTGTTGATGGTAGGGTCGATTGAGGTATGAATTGTACTGCATTGCAATACTTTAAGGGCTCTAAGTCCATTGGGACTACATGTATTTGCCCTTCATAGGCATACTTCAAGCACTGGTGTGCGATCGAGGGGACACACTTCATGTCCCTGATCCAAGGCCGCCCTAGCAGTATGTTATAAGCCATTTCGCCTTCCAACACGTGGCATAGTGTGGGTATTGACTTTTGTCCTACCTGTATAGGTAGAATGACTGTGCCGACTGTCGAGCATATTACATCGTTAAAAGCTCGCAGTGTGTATGTGGAGGCGGTGATGTGAGAGGCTGGCAGTTTTAAATGCTTTAACGCTGCAGTGGTTATGATGTTACTGGACGAGCCAGTATCTATCAGCACTCTCTTGTACAAGATCCCGTTGACCCGCATGATAACGTGCAGGGGTGGATTCGGCATGTCATTCGATATTTTTTTGACCTCATTTTCTTTGAATGTGATGACAGGCTCCGTACATTGTTTCACATGTCCCACGAAAGCGTTGAAAGAATTAGCTTTGTGGGGTTGTACTTCAATGGCTTTTAAGATGTCCATAAGAGCTTCTCTATGTGGAGCTGATTGTTGAATAAGCTCGTAGATGGACAACCTAGCTGACGTGGTCCGCAAACTCTGCGTGAGTTTGGTTTGTATCGTGACCTCAGGTCTAGGCGGAGATAACTGCGTTGGGCGTTGTTGAGGCTACGATGTCGATGGAACTTCCCTCGCGAGTACCTCGGGGGCAACTGCTGGGTATTTTCTGTTCCTTGTTACAATGCTAATCATTCCCACAAATCCTTGTGCGGGAAGATCTTGTCGCACCTCATTTATTTGGAGCGGTTTTGTCTGCGCCTCGTGGGCAGGCAAGGGGTCCTTGAATACCCCCATTTTTTGGTTGTTAGGTGCGATGGGGTTGTCCACGACCAATGTTTGGTTTTCGATCAAATCCTGGACTAGTTCTTTGAATTTCTAGCACCCATTTAGGTCATGTCCTCTGCGTCTATGAAATATGCAATACAATTCCTCCCTATACCCCCTAGGCTTGGGAACGTTAGGGTCAAAAATTTGGATTTCTGGCAGAGTAACTAGATTCGCCGCTGACAAGCGGTCAAATAAGGAGTCCCTAGACTCCGCATACGTGGTGAATTATCGCCTAGGGCGGCTGCTGATACTGTTCTTGTCTTCTGTTATCTCTTTCGTAAGCAGGAGGCACTGCCTGGTAGTTAGCCTTTTGAGGCTGCGTTTCTTGCACAAGCGCTGGGACATTTATCGCAACTTGGTTGATTGCAGCGTGTTGTGGTTGCATTGTCCCAGTTTTAGTGGTTTTATTCCACTCTTTCTTCTTAGGCTTGGCAATTGTGCCTTCGCCTATCTTAATCTCTTCTATGACTCTGGCTTGCGCCAAAGCTTCTTCTAAGTCGTCGTATTGTCGCAGACAACAATAGACCAGAGATTGATTTTAAACAACTTTTCGCGAACATTTGCGTGAGGTCCGACATGGGAGGACGGTAGGGTAACTTAGAAAGCAAAGCTCTCCATCGGTTCCCGTACGCTGCCATTGTTTCCTCCTCAAATTGTTTAAGGCTAGCAAGATCACTAAGTGATGCCTTCTTCCTTGTGTTGAAGGCGAAGCGTTCAAGAAACGCATCTACTAGTTGATCTAAGCTGCTTATGCTGTGTTTGGGCAGCTGTGTGAACCAATCCGAGGCGGGGCCTGCGAATGTGGTTATGAATGTTCTAAGCAATAATGCTTCATTATCTTGAATGTCGAAGCATTGGCTTAGAAACCGTGTAACATGTTCCTGTGCGTCCTCTTCACCTTTAAAAACTGCCAATTGAGGCAACTTAAAGTGTTCGGGGTAAAGAGGTGTAGGCACTAAGGGATGCACCAGATTATTACGAAGTAGACGTAATGTTGGTTTTTGATGCCCAGCAGCTTTTGTCTCCACCGACTCTAAACGCTCCAATAGCGCTTGGTATGCATCGGAAGATTTTATTTCTTCCTCTCTTGTTCGCTCTTGTTGCAAGTTACGGTAAACCGGAGGCCTATGGAGGGGGTGGCCGAATGGCATCCTTCCCGCCTTGATGGGGAGTTTCGATATACTCCTCTTCCGGTTCATACTCCTCGTAAAATTCTTGAGGAGTCTCGGGGTGAAACCTATGACCCCGATCAAGTTCTTGCTTGAAGGTACCCATCATTGTTTCGGGGAGTTGCCTCCCTCTCGAATCTATGGGGTCTTGGAGGCGGAGCTTGACGAGGTCGTGGAGACCTGTCTTGCGCCAACGGATTACGCCTCTCATACTTGTTCAGCTCTTTGGATGCGAGGGGTTGGCCCCCTCTCAGGTATTTCATAGCGTAACTCATCCGCTTCGCGTTGCATGCGTTCTTTATCCAAGCGATATTGATACTCTATCTCTTGCTGACTTTGTTTAAGCCGCATGATTTGGGCTTGACGGGTGGTATATCTGGCGACAACCGGATCAATTTGTTCTACCCTATTTTGTTCAGGAGGTTCAAATGTTCCTCCTATGGGTCTACCTTGATTTTGATGCTCTAATGTTTCAATGGGTCGCTTCCCTCTGTCGAGGTAAGCGGTATGTGCTCGAGGTTCTGGCCTCAAGGGGTGATCATGATATCCTGCTGGTGCGAAATGCAAGGTTCTCGCATTGTTTGTTGATCTTGAGGAATGTGATGGTTTTCCTCATACTCCCTTTCATGAGTGTAAATGGGATGGGCGGAGTTAGGTCGCCCTATGTAAGGAGCCCTGCGCTCCGAATTTGGTCTCTCTGTTCTGATGATAGGTAAAGAAGGGACGCCATATCCATGTTGCCCCTCTAAATGGATAGTGTGCCTGTTTAGCGCTTCATTGCACGGTGGCCACTCATGCCTACCTTCAAGAGGTGATTCTCTATTTATGTCAAGGTCTACATGTAAGGCATCTTCCCGAAAGGGGCTGCTTTGAATAGGCATACCCCACCGAGGATTCTGAATTGGATTCTTTTGTAGGTTAGACCGATAAGGCGGTATAACCAAATCCTCAGGACTGAAGTGAAGGCAACTTGCACCTACTTTTTGTGTACCTTTCGGAGCTTCTGCCCTTGATTGGGCTTGACTACGGGTGTACACCATTGCGGTGCTTCTATGCTATCTAAATAAGTTTTTATCTCGTTTTATGATTTTCTCTTTTTTTTTTTTTTTGTCTACACTAAGCAGAATTAAACACACACATTCACAAGACCGTGATTATATCTTTTAAGGATTCTTGGTGTGCCCTAGACTGGTTTAGTGCATTTTGATGTTTTGTTTTGTTTTTGTAGATTTTGTAGAACATTTAAATGCATCATGTAGGCTCTTATAACTCCAAAAAGGTCGCCCCTTCAATATACCAACCAGGCCGATATACCAACCTCTCTATATACCTGCCCTTACGAGAGGGAGACTATAGGTACGTGAGAGCAAAAGGTACATGGTACATAGGCGGTACAAAATGGGGATTGTCCTGTTAATGACACCTACCATAGAAAAATTATCCTCGCACGCATGGGAATCACCCCAGCTACGCTCGGTTTTTCTTTGTCAGGATTTACGCCTAACAACAGTTGACAATCGGGAAATGGATGCAAATCAAGCCAAGGCGGTGATTAAATCCACCAATGGTCTTGATCAAGGGCTGGGGTCTTACGACTAGCTCCTTGGTTTAAAGTTGTTTCATGATGTGTGTGGGATTCGTTTTATCCAACAAAATGAAACTAGCATACATGACTTTTCCTAATGCAATGCAAGATTAAATGAAAATAATTAACGAAACAGAAACAGAAACAAAAATAGAAAAATATAACAGAGATCATGAAAATCCCTACCTCTTCTCTGCCTGCTCCTTTTATCCGTTAGAGGAATGTTACAAGAAGCATTTATCAAAGTTCAAGTCAATGAAGGACTCCCCTCCCTCATGGGAAGACAAGACTGCCACATGGCGCCCATGGCCAACACTTGGCTTTTGTGCTTCCCTCCCAAAAGAGACCCCTTGGGTCTATAAAAGGTGGGACTTTTCTCACCCAAAATATGCAGGTGGAAGGAGTTTTCAAGCAACGAAGTGCTACCGAATCGAAGACTCACTTGCATCCCCCTTTGTTCACCTTCCTACATCCATCAATCTCTTTTGCAAGGGAGGTTGTTGGGTGGCCTTTGGAAGCTCGAACCTTACTCAAATCCGACGCATGGACATCTGAACCTACCAATTCGCCGACCCACCAATCCTAAAAGGTTTTGGGCCCATCCCCGGTGGATTGGCTCCAAAATCGAGGGCCAACGATGGGAGGCCCACTTGGGCACCCCCGCACCTCCTAAGTTCTAATTTCAGTTTTTGAGCACTTTAGATTATTTTTTTAGATTGCATTCTGTGTTACTAGGTCTGATTAGTCCATAATTGCAATTTTTTAGCTTTTGGTCAGAGTTTAGGGTGTTTTGTATTGCTTTGTCGTTTCGCTAACTTGTAGGTGTCAAGGCCAAATTCCTGAGGGAGGAGGCCAAATTGGGAAAATCCGACCATCTGGGTCGTCCCAAAATGGCCCCAATTACCTAACCCCCCATGTTTGCAGGAGTTTTGTAGGTCCCGAGATCCGAAATCGGAGCAGCAGCAGGTCGATTTCTCCTACTCAGAAGAATTCGTCCCACCCAGGGATGAATTACAGTCAGAATTCATCCTGCCCAGGGACGAATTCTAGTTTAAGGTGGATTGGCCAGCTGCCTCGGTGGCGATGGCCTTCGGTAACTTTTCTTACTTTCTGTCAGGTTTTGAAGCAATTTGGATTCACTGTTTTCACTATTTCAGGCAAATATTTGTATGCATATTTTGTTAGTTTTAGAGAGAGAATGCTTTTCATTTGCAGCAGGTGCTACTAACATCTTGATCATTTATTTGTTTGCAGGAGAAGCAGCAGAGGTGAAGAACCCATCAACATCAGTGGCGGCATCATCTTAGCCCGCCCAGTGCAATCGTGGGCACGCGGAAGGAGGAACCATTCAGCGATTGTAATCAAACCCTATTTGCACTCCTAGCCCCTGAAAAGGGAGGAGGCATTATTGTAACAGAGATCGAAAGAAATTAATGAAAGGGCTATTTTCTTTATCTGATTGCATCTCTTACAACATGTCTCTTTTTCGTTTCATGTAATTCATATTTCTAGGACTTAGGCGTGCTTAAATTTGAATGCAATTGCACTTGGTGTTTCCTTTGACCGGAATATCGTGCTTTCAGTGGCGATCAGTGTTTGCAGTCACATAATCGGATTGGTGCTGTTTTGGTGTCTACACCTCTAACTATTCAACCAAATATTTTTTCCTCTAGAACACATTCTTTAAAATGTACTTTATCCAAACCTTAATCTTAGATTTAATAAATATGATTTTTGAAGCCACTTGAGAAAAAAGAGGGTCCAAAAAACCCTGAGATCACCATTCAAAAATTTTGGATTCTAAGCCCTGATGTTCATGCCACATTACCTCAAACTTGAAGGGTCTGGAACAAAATAGAGTTTGAGACCTTCTCAAACACTAGAGTATTATGATCAGACCCCACTTTGAGGAGCCAAGGGATGCATATTTGAACACTGGAAGACCTTCCTTGGAGACTAACACCCTATCCAGCCTAATCTAAATATTCTGATTGCCTTACTCCAAGTGTATTAGACCCCTTCAAATCCACATCTATCAGCTCTTGATGATTAATAAATGTAGCAAAATACTCCATACTTTTAGAACCACAATTACTACCATCATTTTTATCTAAAAGGTATAAAAGGGTATTGATGTCCCAAGCGATAATCCAAGCTTCCACCTTAAAAACCATTCCAACAATAAAAAATGAAAGTTTGACATTTAAAAATGAATTTCAAAAATTAAAGATGAATTTCAGAAATTAGAAAGTCTTCCTCAATCATTTTTTTTTTTTTTAAATTTACATGGTGGAATCGATAGCCGCCATGAATCTAGGCAGGTTGTCCAGCTTTTATGGTCGCCATAGTATTCTGTGTTATCTACCCCGGAAGCCACCACATAGATCTTCATGCAGTCCACCCCTATAACCACCATACCACAATAATTTTAAATCTTTTACGTCACTAAAAGCACCAGGAAAGGGATAAGCGTTCAGTCCAATGAGGCCCGATATTTGAACCTTGGACCTCCACCCCCATTATGGGGTTTGGATGAACCAATTGGTCTACACCTCGGACCTTAGTCTTCCTCAATAATTAAAATTCATTTTTGGGTAATATATTTTGTTCTAGGTTTTAAAAAAAATTAAAGTTGTATCCAAAATTTTGCTAAGTATAAATATTTTCAGAAATATTGCACCTTGGCGGAGTTTGAGGAGGTACTGAATATCCAGTGATGTAGAAAATGAAAATTTGCAAAGTGTCATATTGGTTGGAGATATTTCACCCTACCGAAGCTTGGGGAGGTATCGAAAGTCTGACAATTAGAAAAGTTATTCAACACTCAAACTTGGTGAAGGAAATAAACCCTGACATTTTAAAAATTTCACCCAATAGTAGAAATAAGCCCAGGTAATCGAAAAGTATTTTTGCAATCGAGAATGAAGGCCAAAAAATTAATATTAGCATCTAGATATTGAGAAATAAAGCTCTAGTAATGGAATAGAAACATAACAATGAGAAAGTAAAGTGCAACAATGAAGAATACCCAACAATTAGAAAGAAAGATCTGGAAATGGAAAGAAGCTCATGAAGCTCGACCATGGAAAATTGAGTTTGAAAATCATTCCTGACAATTTGAAAATGAATTTCAGCAAATAAAAAATGAAGCACGACCATGAAATTTACATATGACGAATTGCAAGCTATCTAGATTGATGCCCTAGCAACGAGCAATGATTTAAAAATAAAATCTCAGAAATAATTTTTTGCAATGCCCAAAAAAAAAAATTAAAAATTAAAACAAATATCTAAATTTTAGAAAAAAGGTTTTGTAACCTTAGAAAAAATAAAAAAATTAAAAACCTTAGGAAAATTTAAAAAAATAATAATATTATTAATGTTCTAACCTTTGAAGTTTTTTATTTTTTTTGCAAAATTTTTGTTGGTGGATGCATTAAATGGTGGAAATAATTGTAGGTGTGGATTTTCAATATGAATTGGATAAGCGCAATCATGCTTAGGTCATTTTATGAAGCACTATGCAATTAGAAATTTAATGAAGTCTAGATGTTGAAGGATTCATTGCAAATAAAGTTATTTAAGGAGGCATGACTAGTATGGAAGGAAATTTATTTTTTAAAAGGTCCATCTTGGAAGCAGATGGAGATTAATTGCAAAATATAATGCTAGGTGAAGGCAAAAAAATTACATTAATGGTGGCT
This sequence comes from Wollemia nobilis, assembly GCA_028583015.1. NCBI lineage: Eukaryota > Viridiplantae > Streptophyta > Pinopsida > Araucariales > Araucariaceae > Wollemia > Wollemia nobilis. Next base: position 1,007,330 of record JAQPPZ010001843.1, on the reverse strand, counting down.
CCTTAGATGGTTACAAGGGTCAAAATCCATATATTGACAACCTTTTTAGCTTTCCTTTTTTTTTAATTTTGTAGTTGGATGGAATTTCTAAATCAAGGGCTATTATTTTTGAGCTCTGTTATTTGTAATCCATAAAAGTGAATGAACCTGAATAATGTACTCAACAATTATATTTTAATATAAGTCTTTGAGATTTGTTGTGTTCAATATGTGCATGTTGATGGTGGTTGCACTTAATCATTTTGATAGTCTATTATCCCTCTAAATATTGCACCATCACGAACCTTAGACTGTGTGAATACTGGTTGGTTCGAGATTGGTTTTAATTTGGGTTTGTCACTTTTCTAGATTTGAGTTGGAGTTTCAAGGCAATATCAACTTGTTTTCTTTTATTTTATCTCACCCTTCAACCTTTGAATTTTATTTGAAGCTTATGTAGATTAGGAGTAGTTTAGTTTTCATTTGAAGTATTGAAGCTATTTTCTATAGTGCATTTTGAAATTTTACATAGCTTCAATAATCATTATCTTCATGCAGTCAAGCATTTCAATTTTTAGCACTGTACCAAGAAAATTATATTCAAACATAACCAGAAAAGGCCCCTTAAAAGGAATAATTATCAATAACCTCTGAGTCTATATACACTAGCTAAGACCTTACATACTTGAACCTTGTGGAAAATATATTTCTCTTTTAAGAGGGAACAAATCCCTATTCCAATTAAGTTGACATACCCTTGATAATGTGTCATTTGCACTCAACAAAAATGCCACTAGGAGGATGGTACATTGCTTATTTTATAATTCCTCTAGGCCCTCAATTCTCAATAGAACTGAAACTAGAAGGATAGCCGTTAACTACTGATTTTCTAAGTTCTCTAAGCCCTCAACGCTCAGTAGAACTAGCACTAGAAGGAGGGATAAAACTACACTATTCTTGGTTCATTTTCGTATTACACATATTGATTGTCTAAGTTAGTAATAAAGGTCCATTAATGGAATGTCTTACTCCATGGATGGTAGGAAGTATTCCTTTGAACATACTTAGGCTTGCACATGATACGCCAAAAAATATTGAAATGTATCTTCCTCATTATAGACATGATATTGATTGAATGTTGTCATTATTGCATCATCAGAAATGAGGGAGCTAAGATTTAGTGGGTGCGACGGGGAGTGAGGGTTTGAATTTTTTGGGCAGGAATCTCAGCCAAGGTGGCAAAGGTAGAGCAGGTACGGAAGGGGTGGGTGGGAACCTCAAGCATGGATCAAGCGAGGATCTAGAGGAATGTGGTTAGGTTACGACAGATTTGGAGGCAGGCATCACGCGAGGGCCCGACCCTCCTCAGAAATACCTCGACAAAAAAGATACGAAGGACAATGCGGGGCCCAAGAAGTGGTTGTATTTTGTTGAGACTCTAGGGGAAAAAGAAAGGAGGTTCTCTCTCTTCCACCCCTAGTTCCAGTAAATAATAAAATTTTGGCCCCGACAAGTTCCATGAGCCATTTTATTTCAATGGAAGAATTCTCCCTGGTAGGCAAGTTTTTGGGAGGTAGGTCGGACATGGAGACTATTAGGGCTTGGGCAATGGGTAAATGGTGATCGATAGGCAGCTTGGATTTGGTAGCTCTAACTCGAGGGTTCTTAATTATCCATTTTAACAATATGGAGGATGCTAACAACATTAATAGGAGGTCCTTGGTTTTTGGGTAAAAGGATCCTTTTTCTCAGATGATGGGGTGAATATTTCGACCTTGAAAAGCAAAATATTAACATTACCTCTAATTGGGTTCATCTCCCGAGTCTACCTGCCTAGTTCTTCAATGAATATTGGTTGTAGGGCATAGCCAGAACTATAGGGGACCTGATCTCCATTGACCATGTGACCTTGGCCAGGATAAGGATGAATCCTACATGAATTTGCATAAATGCTAATTTGTATGATGAATTACCAATGTTTGTGGAGCTAGAGTATGGAGAATACTATCGAAAATAGTTGGTAGAATACGAAAACAAATCAATATTCTATGCAGAATGTAAAAATCAAGGATATATAAGCAATCGATGATCTAACCTAGCAATGAATAGAGAAAAGCAGAAGTAGGGAATGCTAGACAAAGGAAATTTGAGGATTTTCCCTGGTAGAAGGGATTTCAATCAGACAAACTATGTCTACTAAAAAAATAAAAGAGAGGGTGCAGGGTCCCAACAAGACAAAGGAAAACAATAGGTTGTTGTCAACCAAAATACTCAGGTAAGTTTCAATCCTCTAGTTTCAAATAAATTTTCAATTCTATCCAATATGGGAGTAGGAGGATTATCGAAAGACATGGAAGCCCAAAACCTTCAGGCTAACCTTTATGACTCTCTAGAATCCCCATCCAAGTTAGGATCCTCAAACCCTAATGCTAAAATTATTGTAAGCCCCGTGGGCATCACAAAGCCAAACCCTAATTCCCAATCTCTAGAATCCCCATCCAAGTCAGGATCCTTAAACCCCAATGCTAAAAATAATTCAAGCCCAATGGGCATCCCAAAGCCAAACCCTAATGCTGAAGAACTTAGGAAGAAATTTGAGGCATTAGAGAATAAAAAATATCATCTCCCTAACATCATCACTAGGAGCTAGGTGAATCCTACTGAGGGGTCATCCTGCATACTAGGGCAATATAGGAAAAAAGGAGAATATTTGGATGTAGGGGTAGAGATATATGAAACTCTTCAGACTAAGGAATATGGCAGTCTGGTTCTGCAACAAATTGCCTCTCCCTAGTTTAGTCCTAAACAAACTAGGAGCACTATGAAGTCTCCTATAGATTTTGGTAGTGAAAATAGAAGAGGGAGAATATCAAATGCTGAGCATCAAAAAATTAAAATTGATAATGACATTGCTAATGGAAAAAAAAGAACTTTGTTTCAACAGGTTATTTCGGGTTCTAAAGACAACACATTAGGAAAACCCCCTCAAGGGAGGGGGAGAGGAATAAATCCCAAACAATCTAAATGAAGTTCCTCTCATGGAACGTGAGAGGCCTCAATGGCCTACCTAAACACAGGGAAGTCAGTGCAATAAGAAATCAAGTGAATCCAACTATTATCATGTTGGAAGAAATAAAAACTGATGAGATTCAGTTAAAAAAATTAGCAAAAAAAATAATTCAAGCCCAATGGGCATCCCAAAGCTAAACCCTAATGCTGAAGAACTTAGGAAGAAATTTGAGGCATTGGAAAATAAAAAATGTCATCTCCCTAACATCATCACTAGGAGCTAGGTGAATCCTAATGAGTGGTCATCCCACAACCATGGGAATATAGGAAAAAAGTAGAATATTTGGATGTAGGGGTGGATATATATGAAACTCTTCAGACTGAGGAATATGGCAGTATGGTTCTGCAACAAATTGCCTCCCCTCAGTTTAGTCCTAAACAAACTAGGAGCACTGTGAAGTCTCCTATAGATTTTGGTAGTGAAAATAGAAGAGGGAGAATATCAAATTTTGAGCGTCAAAAAATTAAAACTGATAATGACATTGCCAATGGAAAACATAGAACCTTGTTTCAACAAGTTATTTCGGGTTTTGAAGACAACACATTAGGAAAACCCCCTCAAGGGAGGGGGAGAGGAAGAAATCCCAAACAATCTAAATGATGTTCCTCTCATATCCCAAAAGGTCTCAAATCTACTTTTATTTCTCTAATTCCTAAGAAGAAAACCCCTGAATATATGGTTGAATTCAGGCCAATTAGTCTATGCAATGTTTCTTACAAGATCCTAATTAAAGCCATTGCAAATATAATGAGATATGTTCCGCCCCGCATCATAGATCCATGCCAAGGAAGCTTTTTCCAATGTAGGTCAATCTTGGATGGAGTTATCACAGTTCATGAAGCTCCGCACTTTGCTCATAAGACTAACAGGTCTGGTTTTGCCCTCAAACTTGATATGAACAAAGCATTTGATAGGCTAAATTAGGAATTTCAATTTGTTGTCCTCCTTATGTTTGGTTTTCACCACCAATGGGTTAATTTGATCAAATAATGCATTTCTAAAGCATGGTTCTCGATTATGGTTAATGGAACAATTGCTGGTTACTTTCAAAGTTGCAGAGGAATTCGATAGGGGGACCCTATCAGCCCCATGTTATTCATCATTGTGGTAGAATATTTAGGCAGAACCATCAAAAATACTTGTAGTTCAAGGCTAATATCAGGAATCAAGGCAACATCTCTCACTAGGGTTTTTTCTCATCAATAATTCATTGATGATACCCTTTTATTGACTAAGGCATCGATGGTTGAGGCCAAAAGAATTAAATACATCCTACAACTCTACGAGGATGCTACTGGTTAGAAAGTTAATTTCAGTAAAAGCAAGTTATATTTCATGAACATCCCATTCAAAGGCAAGGAAGGATTGCAAAAATTTTAGGGTGTGATATAGCAAACCTCCCCACTTCGTATCTTGGTCTCCCTCTTTTCATTGGTTCTCTAAGAGAGTCAATGTGGTACAGGGTTATTGAAATAATTCAAAAAAAACTTGCTGGATGGAAAGGTCATATTCTATCTCAAGAAGGAAAGATGATCCTTACTAAGGCCTCTCTTCAGAGCATTCTAGTCTATTGCCTATCCATTTTCAATGTGAAGGTTTTCCTGAAAATTGAGAAACTCTAAAAAGAATTTTTATGGACTGGATCAGAGGATAAAAAATGATACACCTTGTAGGATGGACCAAAGTGTGCAGACCCAAGGAAAATGGGGGCTTAGGTCTAAGGAGAATTGCTCATATGAATTTAGCTTTACTAGTTAAGCGGGCATGGTGCCTCATTTCTGGTGAAGAAAATAAATGGATAGCTATCATCAAATAAAAGTATCTTCAAAATATAGAATTTATAAGTGACTCAGTTCCAATCAGAGGTTATACTTTTTGGAAAGCAATTATCAATTGTAAGAAAATAATCAAAAAATATTTAATATGGGTTTTACAAAATGGTGAGAGGATAAATTGTTGGAATGACAGGTGGGCTAAGGATGAACCACTGACACAATATCCTAACTTAGCCCGAATCAAAGATATCACAAAAGAACTCATTGGCAGAAAAGTCTCTGATTATATGGTTGAGGATAGAGGCTGAATGAAGTGGAAACAAATAAGGATTTAAGGATTTCAAGTGGAATCAAATGATCTTTGTAACAATATTGGGCAACATTTTATCCCAATGAGACCCAAGGAAGATCAAGTGACCTGGGCTCCTATGGAAAATGGGCAGTTCACTGTTAAATTAGCTTACAAGCTTCTTCTTGATGATGAGGATTTTATCCTCCAAAAGGACTTAGTTTGAATAAAAAAATTAATTCCAAAAATTACAATATTTTCATGGTTGGTTATCCAAGGAAGAATTATAACCATTGATAATATGATGCATAAAGGTATTGGTATCACTAATAATTGTTATCTATGTAGGGCTAATTTGGAGACCATTTATCACATTTTCCTTGAGTACCTTTTTTCCTTGACTATCCTAAGTGGGGTTTTTTAGGATTTCAATATTTCTTGGGTTAAACCAGCCATCGTACTTGATTTTCCCATCCAGTGGCCTTGCCCATTTTTATGACAAATACTTAGATACATGTGGAAAATTTATCTCAATCACTATCTTTGGCAGGTGTGGTTAGAAAGGAACCATAGAGTCTTTAATGAGTCTATCCATGATCATAAAACTATCATTGCCAGGATTCTATCATTTGCCAATGAGAATGTGAACCTTATCTCTTTTGATAGTCATAAACCTCATCTGCAAGAGACCATGATTACTCAATATTTAAGCTTAACCTTATTATATGAGTTTGTACCTAGGGTAGACAACCTAATGTTAAGTGGTCCCCACCTCCTACAGGTTGGTTTAAGCTTAATTTTGATGGAGCGGCTAAGGACAATCCTGGAAGAGCATGTACTTGCGGCATTATGCGAGATCATAATGGGAATATGATGCTTGCATTTTTTCAATATTTGGGAACAAGGACAAACAATGAATCTGAAGCTAGAGCTATGTGGAGAAGCCTTCAAATTATTCAAGACTTATAAGGAAATTTGATCATAGAAGGAGACTCTATACATGTTATAAATCTCCTCAATAATTGGAAAACACCTCCTTGGAGAATTAAAAAAATTGTTGAAGAGGCTAGGATCCTTTTCCAGGGAAGACAGGCTAGAAAATCCCAAAATGTCTTTCAGGAAGCTAACAAAGTTGCTGATAAGCTGGCCAATTTGGGTGTCAATTGTGACAGACTTTTCAAATGGGAACATGGTGTCCCTAGCGAAGTAGAGGAGCTTATTCAACAAGAATGCCAAGAATGATAGTCAAATTTACCAATAGGGAAGGCACTATAAGTTCGAAGGCTATAAGTATTCCCGTATCTTTTTTGAAATGGAATCATAATAAAAATTATTCGATCTGTTAGTCATGGTGGATGCTACTTGGAAATACCACAAAGACTAATGGGGATAGTCACATGTCAGATAACATGGATCCTATTCATCTTAGTAATTTGAGGTTGGTTGATAATCATAGGGCAGGAAAGAAATGATAATATAAGACTTTGAACCAGAGCCATGTGGACCACCAGATAGCCACCGCCATAAATCTGATAGACATGATACAATATTAGCTAATAGACATGCTCAATATTCTTCAAGAAGACGTTTTTTGCAGGACTGCCCAAACTACCGAACTCGTTTCGGCCATATCTCACTCATCCGGACTCGGATTGAGCTGAAATTTTGAGGGTAGATGCCTGAAAAACCCTAGAACGTCTCCACCAATTTTCATATCATTTGGAGCAACACAGATCCTAGCACATCCCTATGTGTGAACGACATATTTGGCAAGCGACTATGCGAGGGTTTCATCTCGGGTTGAGTGCAAGCAGCTCCAGAGGTTGGTTTTTAGGGCCTTCGGGCCCTAGAGGCAAATATTTTTGTGGTTTATGCTCAATATTTTAGTAGGAAATGTTGCAGGGGATACAATATGGGTTAGAAATTTGTCTTTCAATAGATCATACTATGAACTTGAGTGACAACGACTTCCAATTTGTTGCACAAAAGAAAAGTGAAAACCATACCTTTCCACGGCGTCTAGGGCAAGGATTAAAGAGATCACAAAACAAGTTTCAAGTAGTTGATCAAAAAATGGCTCATATCTCAAGTGAATCTGGTGCTAAGGTGCACCCACAAAATAATTCTACTATGAAAACCCCTATCAAGGGTAAGAATTTTGAAGACTCGGTCCCAAAAATGAATTTTAGGGATGCCCTTCGTGGTGGACAGCCTCAGCCCAATGCTAATATCAATATTAGGGCTTCCCATAAACCTCTAAGAATGCCTAAGATTGATCCCAGGAAAATAGAGTCAGGATGTCTTAAAGCAGCTGATGGAACTCCTATTGTTAAGCTTGATATGGGTAACATTCAGACTGGCATTGAAGATTTGGAAAAAAGAGGACTAATTTGTCGGTTCATGGGTTTTCGTCCGAGTCTATCCGCTTTCAAAGTCTCGGGCTGCAAAAAGCTGGAAAACTAAAGGTGAGTTACAAATCTCTATTTATCCAAATGGTTATTTTCTTGTTTTATTTGCTAATAATGAAGATAGAGAGAAAACTTTTCAAGGGGGTCCTTGGTTTTTTGGAAGGGCGGGGCTTTTCATGAAGCCCTGGCATACTAAATTTAAAGTCGAAGAAGAGATGCCTTCTATAGCTCCCGTGTGGGTTAGACTCTTTGGCCTCCCTATTGAATTTTGGAATCCTACTATTTTTTCTTCAATTGGAAACTCTTTAGGAACTTTTATGATGACTACTGATTGTACTCAAAATTTTGAACATATTATTTATGCTCGGATTTGTGTTTTAATGGATTTTGACAAACCCCTACCTAAAAAGATCACATTACAATTTGGGGAAGACACTTGGGAGCAAGTAGTGGACTATGAGAACATTCCTTTTCGTTGTAGAATTTGCCATGAATATGGTCATTTGGCCAATGCTTGCCCAAATAAAATTCCTGATCAAAAGAAAGAAGATATAAACTCAACAGGTTTCCAAATACCTAAGAAGAAGAACACTCATAAAAAACCAGTTATGAAGGATCAATCAAAGTCATCTCGCTAATATGTTTGAAATCCTTTCCACAAATGATGTCCCAAGTGAGGAAGAGGAAATAATGGAAACTGAAATCTTAGAAACACAATTTAAATATGAAGGGAAGAACTCGAGAGACAAACCAACAAATCAAAGGTTTTCAACAGAAAAAAAAAGGAGAAAATTTACACAAGAAAAACAATATTTCAAATGTCAAAACTTCAAATAATGCAGGTCCCAATATAGACTCCGTTGAACCATCTAGTAAAATTTTGGTTGTGTACGAGCATTCTTCAAGGTTAGAAGCCATCTCAGATTCAATTGGAATAAGTCAAGAAATAGGGAAAAAAATTGAAGATGGATTCTAATCAAAAAGTAGGTCGCAAGACCAATCAATATCATATGGTAAAAGAAGGTGAAAAGCTTGTAGAGGAAGGTAATATTAATGCCCTTCCCAAATTTTTTAGCCCTGGTATTAATGAAGATCATCACTTGGAATATTAGAGGACTCAAAGGGAGTCTTTCAAAACAAAATGAAATTAGAAGAATGATTCAGGTAAATCATCCACATCTTGTTTTCCTTCAAGAAACAAAGATGTCAATGGAGGATATGGACTTAATTGCCGATGAAATTTGGCCAGCTGGAAAAGTGGTTTCCCTCAGTTCCCAAGGGACTTCGGGTGGCATTGCTTGTCTTTGGGATCCAAAAGAGGTAGTTATTCACCATATGGTTGGCAGTTGGGGTTTGTTGGCTATAGCTATTCAAAGTAGACATTCCAACCAGATTATGCTCTGCATTACTATTTATGCTCCGACTTCTTTGGAGGAAAAAAGAAGACAGTGGAAGGATATTACTCATATTATCTCTCATTTTCCTAAAGCTTGGATCTTGATCGGAGGAGATTTCAATACCATCCTCTCTCTAGATGAGAAAAGGGGGGGAAATAGAAATTTGGACAAAAGCACTGACCTCATGAGCGAATATATTGCAAACCTCCATCTTGTGGATATCCAACTAGATAATGGCCTTATGACTTGGTCTAATAGAAGGCAAGGCTTAGCTTGTATAATGGAGAGATTGGATAGGTTTTTTCTCTCTAAAAATTTCTTAATCCATGGTCACATTCCTAAAGTGAAGACTCTTAATAATTCTGGTTCGGATCATTGGCCAGTCATGGTGGAAATGTGGAAAACCAATGTGAGTTTCTCTCCTTTTTCGTTTTCAATTAATGTGGCTTAGAGACATTTCCTTCGGACCTCATGTGCAACAATGGTGGAAGGAAGGTAAACCTAGGCATGGGACTAAGATGTTCTATTTTGCCAAAATACTGCAATACATTAAATCCAAAATCAAGACTTGGAACTGGAAAGAGTTTGGGGATGTTCATAAAAAAACATGAAGTTATTGCTCATCTTGAAAATTTGAATAAGAAAATCCGTTTAGATGGCCTCACAGAGAAGAGAAGTGCAGATGAAATTAAACTCACAACTCGGTTAGAGGAATGGGAAAAAAGAGAAGAAATCTTATGGAAGCAAAAATCTAGAATTCAATGGCTCAAAGAAGGAGATCGAAACACAAATTTCTTCCACAAATCTCTTCTAGCTCGAAGATCTCACAACTTTATTTCTTCCTTAAAATCAGATTCTGGAGATGTTGTTTATACTTGGGATGGCATGAACTCTATTGTTGTTGATTACTTTTCCAATATTTTTGCTGCTACTCCCCTTGACTCAGCTTCACAATATAATGTTCTTCAAGCAATCCCTTCTCTTATCACTTCTAAGGAGAACTCTATTTTGACTGCTCTTGTTACTATCAATGAGCTTCAACAAGTAGTTTTTAAAATGCAAAAAGGGAAAACCCCAGGTCCCGATGGTTTTCCTATTGAGTTCTACCAAGAGTTCTGGGATATCCTTCATGTTGATTTATTAGAGGTGGTGGAAGAAGCCAGGAAAGCCAAAGAAATTTTGAAGGTTATCAATAAAACTTATATTACTCTTGTTCCAAAAGCTCAAGAGGTTGATCATATCTCAACTTTTAGACCTATTGCTTTATGTAATGTTCTTCTCAAAATCATTACTAAAATCATGGCAGAAAGGTTGAAGCCTCTTTTGCATAAGATTATTTCCCCAGAGCAAGGGGGTTATGTGGAAGGACGTCAAATAGTAGATGAGATAGTTCTTGCTCAGGAAGCCATCCATTCCATGGATATGCAAAATTCTCCTTCCATGTTCATTCGGTTAGACTTATCCAAAGCTTATGACAGAGTGGATTGGCACTTCCTTATCAAAGTTTTGAGGCAATTTGGTTTCTCTAAGGATTGGATGGATTGGATTATGGGATGTATCTCTTCAGTTTCCTACTTAGTTCTTATCAATGGCAGGCCTTCTCAGTCTTTCCCATCTTCCAGAGGTATTAGGCAAGGTGACCCGCTATCCCCTTATTTATTCATCATTCTTGTTGAATGCTTGGGTAGGACTATAACCAAAAAGAGGGAAAACAAAACCCTTGAGGGAGTTACCATTGCTCATGGAGCTAGACCTATCTCTCATCTTCAATTTGTGGATGACTCTACTCTTTTAGGTAAAGCTACAATTAAGGAAGCTTCTAATATTAAGCAAATCATTAGCTATTTTTCTAAGGCTATTGGGCAGTTGATCAATGAAGACAAATCTAAAGTTATTTTCTTTCACTGCTCTACTAGACAGGAATCCATGGTCTTGGATAAACTAAGATATAAGAAGACCTCTCTTCCAATCACTTATTTAGGTATTCCCATAAATATTCAAAGGCAGAAAAATAAATATTGGAATTGGTTGTTGGACAAAGTCAAGAAGAAAATTGGAAAGTGGACCAACAAGTGGCTTTCTTCCGGGGTAGAATCACCTTGGTAAAATCAGTCCTTCAAGCTATTCCTATTTATGTTTCTTCCATTTTGAATATCCCAAAGTCTGTTCTTCGAGAATTGGATCAAATCAGTCATCGTTTCCTTTGGAGTGGTACTAAGGAGAAAAGAAAATGGGCCTTGGTGAAATGGGATACTTTATGTCTTCCTAAGAGTGAAGGGGGGTTAGGATTACGGTCTTCAATTAATAACAACAAAGCTTTAGCTGCTAAATTATATTGGAGGATGTTGCATAACCCCAATGCTCTTTGGGCCAATAATCTTCATGCTAAATATGCTGAGAACAAAAGTCCTGAAGACCTTGTTCGCTATCAACTTCCTACCAAAGGTTCTCCCATTTTAGCAGTTCTTAAGACTGGTGAGGATTTGATAAAGAAAAAATTATTTTGGATCATTCATAATGGTCAACATGCAAATTTTTGGACAGATTCTTGGGATGGTCACAAGCCTTTGATAACTCGGTTTCCCGATTGGAGGCCTTGGATGGAGGAGCTTCACCGAGCTAATTGGATAAAGGTGGCTAATTACTTGTCGGTACCATACTTCGTTAATTCAAAGGTTGGTAGATATTGGATCCCTATTGAGGACTGGCCTATTCAAATCCCAGAAAGGCAAAGACAAGATATCCAAGGCATCCTTCATATGAGATCCCTCTCTTGGTCCCATGAAAAATATTGTTTTGGATGGAACAACACTACTAAGGGTGAGTATTCAGTTGCTCAAGGTTATTTGACCTTATGCCATAATAATCCCAACCATTCTTCTGACATATTTTCTCGATTGTGGGCTCAAAAGCTCTGGCCTAAGGTGAGGTTCTTTAATTGGCTTTTATTGCATCGTAGGGTGCTTACTGGTGAGCAACTTATGAAGCATGGTTTTCATGGCCCTTTTAGATGTGAAATGTGTGAAGAGAATGTAGAAAATATCAACCATATTTTTATTGAGTGTACTTTAGCCTCCGAGCTATGGAGGAGAATGGCCACTTTACTTGGCTTACAAGTGGTCCAATTTTTTTACTTTTGAACAGCTTTGGAGGGATTGGCCTAATCAAGAGGGTGTTGATCATTTTATTAGGCAGTTAGTTTGGATGGGTTCTACCATTCTTCTTTGGAATATTTGGAATGAAAGGAACAACCAAATTTTTAATCAAGATAGGAAGGATATTCACTATATTTGGCAAAAGACCATAGCCAACTTAGTTGAATCAGTCCATCATCTCCTTAATCACCCCCAAAACTCCCACCAAAGATGGGATCAAGTGATGCAAATATTGAAGATTAAACCTTCTAAGGGCAACCAACTTAAAGGGAATGTGAGTATTAGTAAGATGGATAGGAATAGAAATTGGCAACCTCCTCCTAAGGATTTTGGAAAAGTCAATACTGATGGAGCCTCTAGAGGGAACCCCGGAAAAGCCAGTGTGGGAGGAATTGGTAGACTTTCAGATGGCTCCCCGGTTTTTACTTTTGTTGAGAATTTGGGTATTCTTTCCAATAACCTTGCTGAGGGGTATGGTATCCTCGGAGGCCTTCAGGAGGCTACTAAGGTTGGATGGGAAAAGGTGTTAGTTGAGTCCGACTCTCAACTTATGATTAATCTCTTGAAGAATCCTTCTAAGAATCATAAGGTGGATTGGAGAATAAAAATAATTATTGAGAAGATTCAGTTAATCCAGATGGGATTTTTGAAAGTTGATTACAATCATGTGGTTAGAGATCAAAACAAGAGTGCTGATGCTTTAGCTAATTGGGCTTTGGACAAAGGTGATCTTACTTGTTATGGCCACCCTCCTATATGGTGGGCTTCTCAAATTAGGGAAGCTCTTCTTTCTATCATTTCTTTGGATGGCTCCAGTTCTAAAGGTACCTAGTTTCTTCTTGTTTTTTTTTTTTTGCTTCTCTTTGGTTCATTCAGTTTTTTTTAGTTCCCTAGCTCATTCTATTCTTTATTTTGTTTCCTCTGTTGATTCTTGCCTTAATAGTCTTCTGGTCTAGATAGGTCATTGTTTTGTTCATTTTTTATTTCTTTTTTCTTTTTTGTTTTTGTTTTTAGTTTTTTAAGGTGGGTGGGTTTTTTTTTTTTTGTTTTTGTGTTCTTTGTGTTGTTTTTTGTTGTTCTTGTGTTTTTGTTGTTTTTTTTTTTTTATGTTTTTTGTTATTGTTCTTGTGTTTTTTTTCGTTCTTGTTCTTGGGTTTCTCTTTGTTTGTGTTATTTCGTGTTTTTATGTGTGAGTGTTTTCTATGTTTTTTGTTTTTGTTTATTGTTGTTGGTTGTTTTTTATTTTTATTTTTATTTTTATTTAATTTTTTAATTTTTTAGGTTTTGGTTGTGTTTATTTTTCATGTTTTTTTTGGGGTTATGTCTTTGTAGTGTTCTGTTGTTTTTGTCTTGTTTGTGTTTTGTTATGTGGTTCTTGTGTTTTTCTATGTGGTTTGTGTTGTGGTTTCTTTTATCTTATTGTGCGTGTTTGGTTGTGCTTTTGTTTTTGACACACTCAAGGAGCATGTTTTTTATTTTATTTTATTATTTTTGTTGTTATTTACTTATTTTTAAATTGGTTTTGTGTGTTTGTTTGCTCCTTGAGTATGTCAAAGGTGGTAGGCCAGGTCCGAGTCCTGGGCATTTTTGGTGGAATGGATACCCCTGCCTCCTTGGGTCTTACCCAAAAGTGGCATCCCTTTTGGGATGTTTTCCACAAATAAAAAAAAATGATACAATATTAGCTAAAGAACATATTCAAGCATACAAAGATACATTAATCCATTTACAAATTATGCATGAAGATGTTTCCTATAGAATGTTTCCATAAACATTGGATGAGTTTGCATATGATTGGTATATCAACTTACCTTCAAGATCTATCACTTCTTGGGCTTAGCTAGAAGTAATATTTATCATCCATTTTAGAATGCTTGTTGATCCAGCTATGCTATGTCATCAATTTACCTTTACCCATAGAGAACCTAATGAATCCTTCAGACTATGAATACTAGGTTCCATAATTTATATATAATAGTGGTGACACCTTACATCCTTATAGAGGACGCAACCATCCAAATATACTTTGGAACCTTGGAACCATTAAATTTCTTTTTTTGAGGAGAGTTCCCCATGTTAGATCCTTTCCCAAAGCATATAGTGAGGATGTAACAATTGAATAACAATTAATTCCTAAAGGTTTTGGTATGGGTTAATTACCATCACTAGGATAATTTGGAGCTTTCAATCAAATACTGCAAATGAATCAAGCTTTTACACATCTTCCCATGCTACACCCATTACCAAGAGTTATGTATTCCAACTAGTACCAACCTTTCAATTTGGTACCCTTCAATCAAATAATTTCTAATGTGAGCAATCAATAGACTATCCCAATACATTTGGATAATCAAGTAACCATGAACAATGCACTCAATCATACACTTCACACAAATGGTTAACCAAGATTATCTACACTTTTGAATACATCTACATCCACAAATAATATAATAGCTGAAATGGGACCAAGTCAAGTTAATAACCTAAATCTTGAGTTTGATAGCTTAGAAAATATGGTTTATTAATTGAGCAACAATATGCTTCAATTGCAAAGACAAGTTCCAAAAACTCACTTGCAAATAACATTCAAAATAGGAACTTTGAATTCCAAAGGACTAATCACCAATGAAATTTCATTAAGAAGACCTTAGAAATCTATTTTCTAATTCGAGCATAAAGAATATTTTACCAAATAAAACTTACCATTTTAATTTCATAAGCAAATACAATTGCAAAAAAGGCCCTTTTCATGAAAACTTAGTAATTCCTTTACTACTAAGCATTATCAATAAGCATCCCTTGGTATTCTATGTTACTTTAAAACTATTTAAAGTAACTTAACTTTTCTTGAAAATTTAGACATAATACCATGCATTCATAGCAAGAAAGATAAATGCAAAATACACAATTGTAGATTAGGTCTATATGTGGATATCATGTGTCAAAATATTTGGCTATCTTAACCATTAGTTCTCTATTCACTCATGAGAACACCTATTCTTGTGAAATACACAAATTCATTAGTAGTATATACAAATACAGAAAATTTCAATGATCATTTAATCCAATAGATTTTTCATTTTAAATAAAATATAGTTTCATAAGCCTATTTTATGAAAATATTTTCCAAGGGAGGGTCATGACATACTAAACCCCTTGGGCTAAACATAGTTCGTTGTGTTTCATTAGTATCCTACAATAAAACCATGATTACATTTTATTCATTCATATAACTATGATTTTTTTTTTGCATATCTGCTACTTTTTTCATGTAGCATTTGTTTATGAAGTACCAACCCCACTGGACTTTACACTATTCCATAGTTTGGTTCCTCATATTTTTGAAATGGAACTCCAAGATCCTTATAAGATGTACCTCAATCATTGCAGGGTCATTTATATGCAAGTTAGAAAAAATATATACATGGTCAGGATAAACTACATACTTCCTAAGTAGGGATACTTTAAAAGTATCATGGGTCTTGGACAAGTTGGGTAGCAAGGCAAGATGATAGGCAACTGGACTTATATTCTTGGTGATCTCAAAGGGTCCAACATATCTAGGATCCAACTTGGTTGATTTGATGGCACTCTTCATGGGCTTTACTCTTAAGAATAATTTATCCCTTATAAACAATTCTCGAGGTATAATATTTCTATCAGCATAACTCGTTTTATGATCAAAATATTTATTTAGCATTGATCAAATTATTTTTAGGTGTTCCTCCATATCTTGATCCACATCTAATTTGATGCCAATATGATCTTCTAGATTGTCGCATGAGAGAGGTGTTTAGCATCTTCTACCATACAACACTTCAAATGGAGACATTATCAAAGAAGCATGATGCTCATTGTTATAGGTAAATTGAACAAAGTGTAAAAAATATTCCCATTTAGATTTTTGATCCATGCAATACATGTAAAGCGTGTCCTCCAAAACCTGATTTATGCTTTCAATTTGGCCATAGGTTTCTAGATGGTAGGTAGAACTGATATTCAGTTTCATGCATATAGTCTAATGTAGGTATTTCTAGAATGCCAATTGTAGACACCAAAACAGCACCAATCCGATTATGTGACTGCAAACACTGATCGCTTTGACACACACACAGCCCCCAGGGCAGCCCCCAGAGGTTAAAAAGTGGTCCTAACCACTTTTATAGCAATTTTGTAAGGTCAAAAGGCAATTTGGCACATTCAGGCACTTTGCTCAGTATTCGTCTCACCCAGGGACGAATTCAAACTGGGATCCGTCTCACCCAGGGACGAATTCTGAATTCATCTCTGGTCGGGACGAATTCCAGGTTTAACGGGCAAAAAGAAGAATGGCGCCAAGTGGCAGCCAAAGACAGTCAGTTGATGACTCCTGCCTCGCACGCGTGTGTGGGTGGGCAGATGGGCCGTTAGAGGACTGTCACAAGGGCAGTTATGAAAGCCCAAGTCATGGAGGACTCTCCTCTCTCATGGGAAGACATGACCGCCACATGGCACCTATGACCAACACATGGCGCTTATGCATCCCTCTCAAAAGAGACCCCCTGGGTCTATAAAATGGTGGACTTTTCCCACCCAAAACAAGAAGGAGGAAGCATTTTCAAGCAACGAAGTGCTGCCGATTTGATACCACGCCTTTACCCCTTTTGATTTACATTCTCCACATCCTTAATCTCTTTTGCAAGAGAGGTTATTGGGTGGCTATTGGAAGTGTAAAATCGGACCCAAAACCAGACATTTGGCCATTTGAATCAACCAATTTGCTGACAACCCCATCCTAAGAGATTTTGGGCCCATCCCAAGTGGATTGGTGCCAAAATCAAGTGCCAACGGTGGGCGGCCCACTTGGGCGCCCCGCACCTTTTGAGTTTCATTTTAATTCATTTTTCTGTCATTTGTTCATCTTTCATTTTATTCTCTACTGATTAGATAGTTTATGTATTCAATCTCACAATGTTTTGATCAGATTTCATCATGTTCTCGTCGCTTTTGTTGTCCCACTAACTTGTAGGTAGCGACATGGAATTCTCGTGGATAGAGGCCAAATTGGGAGAATCCGACCATCTGGGTCATCCCAAAATGGCCCCAATTAGCTAACCCCTCTGTCTACAGGTGTTTTGGAGACTTCGAGGTTCGACATTTAGACGACATCACTTCGGCTTTCTAACACAGTCGAATTCGTCCCACCCGAGGACGAATAACAGTCGAATTCGTCCCACCCGGGGACGAATAATAGCAGAATTCATCCTGCCCAGGGATGAATTACAGTTGAAAGCAGATTGGCCGACTGTTTCGATGGCAGTGGCCCTCTGGTAATGTCTTCTGGTTTCTGTCAAATGTGCAGGTCATTTAGAGTCATTTTACTCATCGATTTAGCTAATATTGTACATGCATCTTTTATCATTTTTAGAGAACAAGTGCTTCTTCTTTGCAACAGGTGCTACTAACAATGTCGTTGTGTCTTTGAACGCAGGATAAGCAACGAGAAGCGAGGACTCATCAACACCAGCGACGGCAGCGTCTTGGCCCGCCCATTTCAAATGTGGGCACGCGGAAAGAGGAACATTGAGTCTTGATTGTAATCAAATTCTTTTAACGCTCCTAGCCCCTGAAAAGGGAGGAGGCATCTTTGTAACCGAGATCAGGAGAGTTTAATAAAAGGGCTGTGTTTTCTCCATTTTCTTGTATCTCATTTCAATGCGTCTCTTTCATTTCATGCATTCTATGTTTTTAGGACTTAAGCGTATTTGATTTTGAATACATCGCAAGTAGTGTTTCCTTCGCCCGAAATCTCGTGCTTTCAGTGGCGATCACGGTGGGACTCTGTCCCCTATTTTTAAAGATCAAGAAACTGATCAGATTTTTGTGTTTTGTGCTTGACAGGTACCTTTTTTTATTTTTGACTGTTATTCGTCCTTGACTGTGGCGATTGCTTTACTGCAATTCGTCTGACCCTGAGACGAATTCGAATTCATCTCTGGGAGGGACGAATTCTGTTCTGTAATTCGTCTCACAGAGGGACGAATTTTTGTCTACGAATTTTTAGAGCCGAAGATCAGAAACAACAGATTTGGGCAGAGAAAGGTAAGGGTTTTTAAACTGTTCCTGTTACTTTCTATCTTTTTGTTTCTATTTTCTTTCAAATTTTGCTTGCTTAAGGAAAGTAGTGCTTCTGCATGTTTCATTTTTCAAATAAAAAGAATCACACACACTTCACGCAACATCTTTAAACCAAGGAGCTGGTCGTAAAACCCCAGCCCTTGATCAAGACCATTGGTGGATTTCATCACCACCTTGGCTTGATTTTGCATCCATTTCCCCGATTGTCACTGTTGTTAGGCGTAAATCCTGATGAAAGCTGACCGAGTGTCATTGGGGTGATTCCCATGCACGTGAGGATAAGTCTTCTATGGTAGGTGTCATTAACAGGACAATCCCCCTTCCGTACCGCCTACGTACCATGTACCATCTGCTCTCACGTACCTATAGTCTCCCTCTCGTAAGGGCGGGTATATAGAGAGGTTGGTATATCGGCCTGGTTGGTATATTGAAGGGGCGACCATTTATGGGAGTTATATGAGCCTTCATTACGCATTTAAACGTTCTTCAAAACTTTCAAAAAAAAACAAAACAAAATCATCAAAATGCACTAAAACCAGTTTAGGACACACCATTAATCTTTAAAAGAGATAATCACCGTTTGTGTATGTGTGTGTTCATTTCTGCTTAGTGTAACAAAAAAAAATCAAAAATCATAAACGAAAAGATAAAAATCTGCTTAGCTAGTAGAAAGGTACCACAATGGTGTACACCCGTAGCCAAGCCCAATCAAGGGCAGAAGCTCCGAAGGGTGCACAAGAAGCGGGCACAAGTCGCCTTCGCTTTAGCCCCGAAGACTTGGTCATACCGCCTTGGCGGTCTGGGCCACAAGAGAATCCACATCATTCCATGTCTAGGTGGAATTATAGGGACACCCCTCTGGGGGATACGCCCATTCAGAATAGCCCCTTTCGGGAAGAAGCTTTACATGTAGCACTCAACGCAAATAGAAAACCACCTTTTGAGGCTAGATATGAGTGGCCACAGTGCGATGAAGCGCTAGAGAGGCACAGTGTCCATGAAGAGAGACAACATGAATACGACATCTCTCCTTTGCCTCCCATTAGAACTGAAAGACAAAACCCAGAGCGCAGGGCTCTCCACACAGGGCGAGCTAACTCTGCCCGCCCCTTTCACACCCATGAAAGGGAGAACGAGGAAGATCATCGCATTCCTCGAGAGCAACATACAACGCGGGAGCCTTGCGCTTCCGCACCTGCTAGATATCATGATCACCCATTAAGGCCGGAGCCTCAAGTAAATGCCGCTAATCTCGACAGAGGGAAGCGCCACATAGAAGTCTCGGATCCTCAAAACCAAGATAGATACATCGAAAAGGTGACTAGGCCTCCTAGAATCAAAACAACAGAGCAAATTGACCTATCATTTGCTAGACATGCCACCCGCCAAGCGTAGATCAAGCAGCTTGAGCAGGATCAACAATAGCTAGAACAATTATATCACCTTAATAAAGAGCGCATTCGACGCCAAACAAATGAGCTGCTCCACACCACTGTGCCTGAAAAGGTTCAGACCCCCCAAACGTAGAGGGCAGAAAGGTACGAGAGGCACAACCTCATAGTGCATGATAGGTCCCCAAGACCTCGCCAAGAGGTGCCTTTAAGACACCCGAGACATGAGCGGGAGGCCACTCCCAGGAATGACGATGGGCACCCTTCGCGGGTGCCCACTCCTGTTCATCGAGCTCACCCAATAACTCCTCGAGAAGCTTATGAGGAGTATGAACAAGAAGAACGGGCCAAAATGCCCTATCAAGGTAGAGGAGGTGCTATCCAGCCACCCCTCCATAGGCCCCTAGTTGCTCGTAACACACAACGGGAACGAGTTACGGAGGAAGAGATTAAATCTTCCGATGCATACAAAGCGCTATTAGAGCGTTTGGAGTCTATGGAGACTAAAGCTTCTGGGCATCAAAAGCCCATGTTACGTCAGCTCCGCAGTCATCCAGTGCATCCGTCAGTGCCCACACCTCTTTACCCCGAACATTTCAAGTTGCCTCAGTTGGCAGTTTTTAAAGGTGAAGAGGATGCTCAAGAGCATGTCACAAGATTCCTGAGCCAATGCTTTGGCATTCAGGATAATGATGCATTGTTGCTCAGGACCTTCATAACCACATTCGTGGGCCCTACCTCGGATTGGTTCACACAGTTACCGAAGCACAACATAAATAACCTAGATCAATTAGTGGATGCATTCCTTGAACGCTTCGCCTTCAGCACCAAGAAGAAGGCATCACTGAGCGATCTGGCCAGCCTCAAGCAATATGATGAGGAGACAATGGCGGCCTATGGGAATCGATGGAGGACTATGCTTTCTAAGCTACCTTACCTTCCCCCTATGTCCGACCTCACACAGATGTTTGCACGAAGTTGCTTGAAATCGATCTCTGGGCTATTGCAGCTGCAGCAATATGCCTCTTTAGAAGAAGCTCTGGCGCAAGCCAGAATTATTGAAGAGATCAAAATAGGGGAAGGCACAATCGCCAAGCCTAAAAAGAAAGAGTGGAACAAAAACACTAAGACCGGGACTACGCAACCAAAACCCGCTGTAGTTAATCAAGTTGCGATAAATGTTCCCAAGCCTGTGCAAGAAATACAGCCTCAAAAGGCTAATTATCGGGCAGTGCCTCCTAATTATGAAAGAGAAAATAAAAATACAGGAGCAAAATCAGCAGCGTCGCCCTAGGCGACAATTCACCCCTTATACGGAGTCCAGGGACTCCTTATTTGACTGCTTGTCAACGGCAAATCTAATCACCCTTCCAGAAATCCAAAACATAGATCCTAACGCTCCCAAGCCTAAGGGATACAGGGAGGATTTATATTGTAGGTTCCACAGGCGAAGGGGACATGACCTAAATGCATGTTGGAAATTCAAGGGACTGATACAAGATTTGATTGATAATCAAACATTGGCAGTGGACAACCCCATAGCGCCAAATAATCAACAGATGGGGGTATTCAAGGACCCTTTGCCTACCCACGAGGCACAGGACAAAACCTCTTCGGGTAAATGAGGTGCGACAGAATCTCCCCATGCAAGGATATGTGGGAATGATCAGCATAGTAACTAGGAACAGGAAATACCCAGGAGCTGCCCCGGAGGCAGCTACAAGAGAAGTTCCTTCAACGTCGCAACCTCAACAACCCACTGTGCAATTGCCTCCGCCTAGACCCGAGGTCACGATACGGACCAAACTCACGCAGAGTTTGTGGACCACATCGGCTAGGCTTTCCATTTATGAGCTTATACAATAGTCAGCGCCCCATCGAGAAGCTCTCATGGAAATTTTGAAAGCCATCGAGTTACAGCCTCACGAAGCAAATTCCTTCAATAACTTCGTAGGACATGTAAAACGATGTACGGAGCCAGTCATTACCTTCAGAGAGGATGAAGTTAAAATAGTACCGAATGACATGGCAGATCCACCCCTGCACGTTATCGCGCGGGTCAACGGGATCCCGTACAAGAGAGTGTTGGTAGATACTGGCTCGTCCAGTAACATCATTACCACTGCAGCATTAAAACATCTGAAGCTACCAGCCTCTCATATCACGGCTTCAACATACACACTGCGAGCATTCAACGATGCAATATGCTCGATAGTCGACACAATTGTTCTACCCGTCCAGGTAGGACAAAAGACGATACCCACATTGTGCCACATTTTGGAAGGCGAGATGGCATACAACATACTGCTAGGGCGACCATGGATCAGGGACATGAAGTGTGTCCCTTCGATAGCTCACTAGTGTCTGAAGTATGCATTTGAAGGAGAAATACATGTAGTCCCGATGGACTTAGAACCCTTCAAATATTGCAATGCAGTGCATTTGATGCCGCAATCGACCCTCCCGTCGATGCACTTGGATTTCCAGTTAAATCCATCTAGACAGGGTCCGATGCCATGGGCACCACTGGTGACTAATCCATCGAAACCCCAGCCAGGTGCATCTACATCATCTGCTCCTTCATTACCAATGCCACCTGTCATGGCTAAACAGAAGGACAAAGGAAAAAAGATCCTGGAAGAGGCTCAACCCCTAGAAGAGGTGTTGCCAACGATATCAACTGTCTCAATAGAAGAAATACCTAGCACAATGGAAGCTGAGGCTCCTAATCCACCCAACATGGAATGGACTCAGGAGGGCCTTCCATTTCCTCCCTCTCAATCGTCAACAATTACTGTTGAAATGGCCAGTACGGGCCTGGGAGAATATCTGGTGCAAAATGTTGTAGCAACGCCCATGCTAGAATCAGTGCAGGACATGGGGAGACCTCGCCTTCCCATAGGGACAATTGTTCCTTTAGGTTACCCACCAAACCAGACAAATTTTGTGTATGGGGGCCTTGATCATGGTGTTGAACCATGCAAGCAAAAGGACGAGGACGAAGAGCCTTTTGCCAAAAATATCAATTATCTGTCGAACCCGGACTTCGCTCTGAGATATCTAGGCCAATGCAATTGGCACGGATACGGGTTAGGCAGGTATGAGCAAGGGGTGCGTGTCCTTTGCCAGCCAAGATATCAAATGCCTTATGATAAGTCGGGAGTAGGGTTCAACCACCCCCTGCCCTTAGACATCTTGGTGGAAAACATGCAAGGCCTAGGAATAGGCGACAAGGGTGGATTGGCATCAGATCCTTATGCCAACCCGAACACAACGTACACATTGGGAGATTACCTCCCATGGTCAACAACCACCCTTGGTAACATCAATAACCCTTCTTCGTTGATAGAGAGAGGTGAAAGTTCGGACACTAACTTCCAAGGAGAACATAAACAGTGTCCAGATATCTTTTCAAAATTGTTCCCTTTAGAGGTTCCAATTGAACCAGTGCAATGTCAAGCGAATCAGGTCCCCCCACTGAGTGTGGAACAACCGCAATGGGATCAGATTAATTTGCTCGAACAAGATGAGCATAATATGGCATAGATAATTGTCGGGGCTAATGAGGGCCTTTGGATCACCGACAATGATTACATAGACGAAACTGAGATGGACTATCTTAATCATGCACGATGGCACAATCACCCTGTAACCCATGAAGAACTGATGGCACAACTAGGCATAAGGTTAGGGCATGAATGGTACATAGACCCAGCAGGGTGGGACCAAGTGTTGGATCAATGGCTCCAAGTTCACGATGAGCACCGTCCACCCCGAGACCCTATAATGACATCAGTGCCGAGGGAAGACCCTGTCTTCCTATCAACACATAGGGCCGATCCGTTCATGCCCGTCCCTACAGAGCCAGATCCAGAGCATAGGGAGCATCCAGAATGTTTGAGTTATCACACCCACGGTAATGGAGACCAAATTCATTTCATCCACATGATCTCCATTGATTTGACCGCACCCATCCGCAATCCGACCGATCCAGAATGGTCATTGCATCTAGACATAGATGCCATCGACTGGGATCACGTCAATTCACCGCTCTCCCCATCAGAGTATTGGCCTTTCGGTGAAATGCCTCATTTTACCCCAGGGACAACTCAAGATATTTTTCAAGCTGAAGAGGGACCCGAGGTTCCAAACGTAGATCTAAACTCAGCTAATGATATCCATTTGATCCCGACTCCACATCAGTTGGAGGACGGATCCCACATGTCAGTCGAGGAGATGACTGACGTAGACATCGGCTTAGACCCAATGAATCCACAGATTATCAAGTTGGGGGTAAGCTTATCCCCTGAAGAGCAAGCCGACTACATTGCCCTTCTCAAAGCGAAGAAGGAGGTTTTTGCATGGTCATACAGAGACATGCCGGGACTAGATCCATAGCTAGTCACGCATAATCTAACGCTTGACCCGACAATCAAGCCCGTAAAGCAAAAACTATGTAAGATGCACCCACAAGTGGCCTTGATGGTCAAAGATGAATTGCAAAAGCTGTTGGATGCACAGTTTGTCATCTCATGTGGATTATCCGCCATGGCTGTCCAACATGGTGCCCATCAAAAAGCCCGACGGGAGGATTCGCATATGCACTAATTTTTGAGATCTAAACAAAGCGAGTCCTAAGGATGATTTCCCCTTGCCAAGCATCGACGCGTTGGTAGACGCTACAACAGGTCACGAAATGCTATCCCTCATGGATGGTTTCTCAGGATACAATCAGATTCGTATCAATCTTGAGGATCAACTCAAAACGGCATTCACAATGCCTTGGGGGACATTTTGTTATAAGGTCATGCCTTTTGGCCTTAAAAATGCTGGCGCCACCTACCAACGTGCCATGACGTACATCTTCCATGATTACATGCATAAAACTTTGGAAGATTACATGGATGATTTGTTAGCCAAGTCTCTTTTGCGCTCAGATCATCTCGGTGACTTAAGCAAGATCCTCGATCGCCTCATAGAGCATAAGGTCAGATTGAATCCCAAGAAGTGCGTATTCGGCGTCACATCTGGAAAACTCTTGGGTTTTATAGTCTCAAAGCGAGGCATCGAGGTGGACCCAAAGAAAGTCAAGGCAATCCTTGAAATGGCTCCCCCAACCACTATTAAGCAGCTCAAAAGTCTGCAAGGAAAGGTCACGTCGATTAAGCGCTTCATAGCACAGTTATCTGACAAGTGTCGACCCATGAACAAATTATTGCACAAGGGGGTTACATTCCACTGGGATGACGAGTGCCAGTCAGCCTTTGATGAAATCAAACAATACTTGGCTTCACCACTAGTATTGGCACCACCTAGACCAGGAGTGCCATTCTACTTATACATCTCAGCCATCGAGGTGGCACTGGGCGCCATGCTGGCCCAGAAGAATGAACTTCACAAAGAACAGGCTACTTACTATCTTAGCCGCACCCTGGTCAGTTACGAACTTAACTATGCATACGTCGAGAAACTCTGCTTGGCAGTGGTGTTTGCTACCAAGAAGCTATGCCACTACATGCTGAGCAACACTACGTATGTTGTGTCTAAGGAGAATCCATTGCGATACATGATGAGTCATACTTATCATAGTAGTCGCATGACAAAATGGATCATGTTGTTGACAGAATTTGACATAGAGTTTATTGGACAAAAATCTATCAAAGGACAGGTCATAGCCGATCAACTAGCAGAGGCTCCTCTTGAAGACGATCAGCCTCTAGTCATAGAACTACCCGATGATGGGGTCTTCCATGTCTCAGAATCGCCAGATTCTGATGAGCTTGAGTCACAGGCTGACATAACCCTATTCTTCGATGGTTCTAAATGTGAGCAAGGTGGTGGCATGGGAATAGTATTCTTCACACCGCAGGGCACTCCAATGCCCCTGTCATTTAAATTAAATTTCCCATGCACCAACAATAATGCAGAGTATGAAGCCTTGCTCATAGGTCTTCAGACAACGATCGCCATGAACATCAAATGCCTAAACATCTTTGGTGATTCATTGTTAATCGTCAATCAAGTCAAAGGGGTATACCAATGCAAATGCCCAGTTCTGCAGGCTTATAAAGCCCTTGTGGATAAATTCTTGGCAAAACTTGAATGGTACGACATCGAGGCACTCCCTCGGTCATCGAATCATTTTGCAGACACAATGGCCTCCTTGGGGTCACTAATCCCGCAAGACCTTTCTGGTGATATGACAACCATTCAAGTCAAAACCTTATCGCAATCCGTGATGGAGCGTGCAAGCTCTGACTTGACGTCAGGAATCCACATGATCCAGATTGAACCATCCTCGGATAAGTTCTCTCGAATCCATGATCGTCTGATACATGCCAACTGGGGGTCCTTGTTCTCCCCTACTCCCATCAATAGCAACACAACGCTGTTCTTACAAGTTCTATCCCGCTCAGCATTTGTTAGGGAGGAACTTCAAGAGGGATTGGTTGTTCATACTGTCGAGGTTTCTGATCAACAGGACTGGTATTTACCCATCAGAGACTACCTCAAGTTAGGTAATCTCCCGCTTGGATTGACGCATGCCGCAAAACGAACATTCAAGCAGAAAGCGGCTAAGTATGTCTTGATAGGAGACATTTTGTATCGTCGCAGCTATGAAGGGATCCTCCTTCGTTGCTTGGACCAGCAAGAGTCCACTTGGGCAGTCGCCCAAGCACACGATGGTACATGTGGTGGCCACTTCAGTGGTATGGCCATTGCAAAGCGCATTCTTCGCATGGGCTATTATTGGCCATCTTTAGAGCAAGATTGTTGCGCATATGTCAAGAAGTGCGTGAAGTGTCAACATCATGCCAATTTGATGCACGTACCTTCCCAGGCCTTGCAGACAGTCCAGTCTGCTTGGCCATTCTCGCAGTGGGGCCTCGATCTAATCGAAAAGATCTCCCCTACGTCGTCAGGCCGTCACACGTTTATCATAATGGCCACAGAGTATTTTACCAAGTGGGTGGAAGCAATTCCGCTGACCTCTACGACAGGACCCCGCATTGTGGAGTTCATTTTGCATAACATCATATGTCATTTTGGTATTCCATCCAAAATAATCTCGGATAATGGGCCATCATTCAAGAACAAAGACGTGCGTGCTTTGACCACAAAGTACAAAATTCAGCACAGTTTTTTGACACCCTATTATCCGCAAGCAAATGGGCAAGCAGAGGCGTCAAACAAAATGCTAGTTGCCATCCTTAAAAATATGGTCGCAGATAGTCATAAGGATTGGCACATCCAAATTCCACTTGCCCTTTGGGCTTATCGCACTAGCATTCGGACGCCCACTGGGGCTACTCCATTTTTGCTCGTGTATGGCTCCGAGGCAGTCATGCCTCTAGAGTTGGAAATTCCTTCCCTGCGCATATCAATGCAGGAGTTCATCGATGATGACACTGCGTGACAGGCCCGGTTAGACCAGCTTACGTTGCTTGACGAACGACGCGTTAATGCTCTCGAGCACTTACGTATCTATCAAGAGCGACTTAAGAAAGCTTACAACATGAAAGTTCACCTAAGGGACTTTCGGGTTGGTGATTTGGTTTTGAAGGAAAACCAACAGAACTCTAATTTGCCGCCCCACCTAAGGGACAAGTTCATGGCAAATTGGTTAGGTCCATATGTCATTGATAGCAAAATAGGACCCGGGACGTACCGGCTAGCCTCTCTTGACGGAATCAAGGAAACAGAACCCTTGAATATCAGTCATTTGCGACCATTCTATATCTAAGAGAGCCATATCCCAAAAATGCTCCAAGGACCCCCCCCCCCCCCCCCCCCCCCCCCCCCCCCCACCCCAAAACCCCCCCCCCAGCTTTCCTAAAAAAAATCTCCAAGGATTCCCAAAAAGCTCCAAGGATTCCCGCAATCGCTTGGTCACCCCAAAAAGGCCCCAAAGGATTCTCGAAATCCCTTGGTCACCATCAAAAAAAAAAAAAAACAACAAAAATCATCAAAAACAACAAAAATTTGCATCTCATTTCAAGGCATGCTCAAATTCATCAATAGAGAGCTTTTCTCACATCTCATCTTCATAATCAAAATCAATCCATCAAAAATACAAAAATATGTAGCTGCATTAAGCATCACACCAATACACATTTGTGGTCGTACAGGTCAAAGGCACCATAGACTGTAATTATTCTGCTAATCCATCTTGTTCCATACTTTTCCATTTTACAAAACAAACAAACAAACACCATTAACTGTTGTTTACCACAATAGAGTCAGTGGTCTCGTAATGTATCAAGAGTTTTCGTCTTTCAGTCGGCATTGTGCTTTCTAGCCACGTACTGTACCAAGTCAGAGAGATTTTATGAAGGTAGAGTTCTACTTGAAATACGCCTTGTTACGTAACATCCCATCACAAGCTAAAACACTAAAACAATTCCTGAGTTGTATGAACGAAAGATGAAACCTGCACAGTAATCTAGGTCACCATAAGCGAAATGGTTATCTTGCTTATCCCCCTGTGTAAATGACCCAAAGAATGCTGAGAGTTGGCAAAAGGACAAGCATCCTCCCTACCCAATTCCCCAAGAATCCCAAAATTTGCAAACGTCAAAACTCAAAAATTTGACATCCCACAGTGCACACATCAAAAGGCACATACAATAGTGATTCTCGTCACTCCATATCCCAATCCCTTGCTCAAAAGAAAAATATATAAAAATAAACAGTGATTTTTATCACTACAATCGAGCAAGTATCCCAATACAATTGAAGAAAAGAAGGGAGTCGAACTTGAATCCCTGGAACTCTCAGCATTTCGAAGTCATGAGGTAAGCCTCAATACCGGTTTGGTTGACAGCCTATTGGTCACTGGCGGTAAACCTCCCGCATGACGATATATCTATCACATTAACTTGTGTACAGATCAATGTTTGCATGTGGATGAGCTAGCTTATGGTATCCTAGAAAACACCGCAGATTAATCTGACTAAATACAATAAAGGAATTAGTGGAGCTAATTAGGTGATCCTCAGTACAGGTTCGGTTGAAAGCCCATCTGGCACTGGCGGTATCCTGACAAATACCACATAAATGAACTCAATTGCACACACAGGGATGTGAAATAGCTTGGTCAAAAATGAGTTCGATTCATACCTTGTCCAAAAGTCTTGTAAGACAAAGTACAGTCGTGGCTAGTGAGTTAAAACCGTCTGAGTCTCAGAAAACCTTAGCTACATTTCTAAACCAACTGCGCTACTTTTCATCTTTGCAATACCATCAAAAAATAACAAAAAAAGAAAAACCACATGTAAACATACAAAGTCATACATCACAGTAATCGCCTAAAACAAAATAACAGAGTTCTAAACAGTCTATGGTGCCATAGCCAAACATCACAAATCCCATTCATCCATTTCATTTCTGAAAATCACATATAAAACAAAAACATTTGCATTCATCATAGCATATGCATCCATCAAAATAAATCATCATGCATAAATCCATATTCATCAACCATAATGCATAATATCAAATCATCACATATGCATAACCACAATAAAGCGATATATATATATATATATATTTTTTGTCAAAAATGCCCAGTAGGCTACAAAACTGGTCCTCAGACCCCGCAATCATGTAACAAAAATCACCCAGCCTAAGGCGTCGACCACCATGATCACGCAGGATCGGTGCGACGAGAACTACCCCCCATGGTGTGGGTCCTATGGGACCCTATAGGGCGGCTACTACTAGCCCCCACATCATGCCTACTATCGCCTCCCTCATCCAATCGCCTATGACGAGATGATGCTGACTGCTCAGTATCGTTGTCCCTCGTTCGGTATGAAGATCCACCTCCCGATGGCTCAGGTAGCCGCCCGCCAAGGTGGATGACCTCCCTCTCCAAATCTAGCCGGTGCCGACACCACTCTGCCTCCCGTCGATGGTAGTAAGCTACTGCATCATCGCGCTATGCCAAAACCCTATCCCGCTCTGCTAGCTGAGCCCGTAGGAGATCCCTCTCCTGCAGCATCCCCCAGCTCCTGATCCCACATCTATGACAGCTCTGTCAAACATGCATTCTCAATGCGTACCCCAGACTCCATCTCCTTCGCATCCGCCTGAAGCATGGGACTCTCTGGAACAACAAACTGCTCTAGCTCCCACTGCTCCGCCATGTCCTGCATCTCCGGCTGATCCGGAGCTCCCAAATCTACATCCTCACCCCCCACCTCAACCATGTCCGCATCCTCCAAAGGAGCTCCCCAATCATCCCCTGGTGCCTCAGCATCCTCCGCTGCCACCTCCGCACCTCCCAGTGGCCCCTCTCCTCGCCATCGCCGTAGTACCCACCATGAGTCATACTCAGTGGTAGTCCCGACATCATCCATGTCCGGGACATCGATCATCGCATCTGAATCCTCGCCCAATGGCGCGATGACCGGTCGATCTAGAGTCCTCTCATCTCCCCGATGTCGATAGACCATGGGCTCACCAGGAAACCCCTGGCGCACCCCAAACTATCGTGTAACCCAGCTATATGAGAAGAACTCATGCTCGGTCCCATGTCGCCCAATCAACCACCGCTCCCTACGTACCCGTCGGAGCCACTCTCCAGCCTTCGGCCAGGCTAGACAGTCCCGATAAGGGTACCAAACCACCTCCCCTAGAGTGAGCCGAGAGAAGGCATCAGCATAGTGCCCTACGGCACCTGCCCACCGTCGACTCTGCCCCTGCTCTCCGGACCGCCACCACAAAACTACATAACCTATCTCCTTATCCTCCATCACCACCCGAGTCATCCATGGTAACCCGGTTGGCCTCTCAACTGCTATGTGCTACCAACCCCAGCACTACAATAGATAACTACAACTGACCCCCTTTCGCTGTCGACAGCGGACCCCATACAGCTCCCCGTAGAGTTGTGCCAACAATGTCTGTCCCCATCTCAAGATCAGCGGTGCCTCTATCGGGCACTCTACCAACTGCCACACCAAATCCAGCAGGTTCCATGGGAACCTCGCACCTGACGAGTCAGGTAATAACATGTTAGAAATGAGGCCCATAAGGAATGCGTGCCTCACTCCTAACACCCCCCTCTCCTGCCACCATCCAACCAAAATCCCACCAACTTGGCAGTCCACCTCGACCGTCTCCACTGGGCTCTCTACACCCAAACGCTCCCCATGCCCGAAGCATCTCGTCAGTATAGCAGTCCGCTGATCACGCGACGATGTCCTGATGGGCAGTCCATCTATCGAAATCCGAAGAAGCCGATAGACATCCTCCAAAGTCACAGTCATCTCCCCTTTCGGGAGATGGAAGGTGTTGGTCCGCGGATCCCAAAGTTTGATCAGGGCCATCAAATAGGCCTGATCCGCGACCACCGGCTCCAGTCGAGCCACCTGCTTGAGCCCAAGGGCATCAAGCCACTCCCGATCAACCTCAGTCAGCTGCCCCCGCGTCTCAGTGAAAGCAATGGGTACACGGTACCGGCTCCTAACAACCTGCGAAAGAAAACAATTCAAAAAAAATTAAAATCACGAAAAGAAAACTGTACAACAAAAACATGCATATAACACATTGCCTATCAATGTACAACCAAAATGACAAAATTAAATTTTCAGTTCTAGGGTTTCTAATCCTAACTGAATAATTTAAAAAAAAAAAAAAAAATTAAAAATTTTGTTCTAGGGTTTCTAATCCTATTAAAAAAAAAAAAAATAATTTTTTTTGGGTTTCTAATCCTAAGATTAATTAAAAAAAACAAACAAAAATTCAAAAAAAATAAATTTTCAGTCTAGGGTTTCTAATCCTAATCGATTAATTTAAAACAAAAATTCAAAATTCAAAAAATTTTTCGTTCTAGGGTTTTAATCCTAACGATAAATTAAAAATAAAATGAAACAAAATTAATTTTTCAGTCTTAAGGTTTTTAATCTTAACTGATTAATTTAAAAAAAAAATAAAAAAATTCAAAAACACAAAAATTACGTCTTAGGGTTTTACATTCCGTTATCCTAGGGTTTAGTTGTAAGCAAAATTCTTTAACTAAGTTTTACGCTACGTTTAGTTGTACACTAAGTCTTAGTTGTCTTCAATCCAGTTTCAGGGTTTAAGTTTTAAAATTTTTGAAAAACATCAT
Organism: Wollemia nobilis; assembly: GCA_028583015.1. Lineage (NCBI taxonomy): Eukaryota > Viridiplantae > Streptophyta > Pinopsida > Araucariales > Araucariaceae > Wollemia > Wollemia nobilis. Next base: position 975,634 of record JAQPPZ010001843.1, on the reverse strand, counting down.
CACAAAAATAATCAAATAAAACAAATGCAATTTTAAACAAAAATAAACTCTAGGGAGCACTTACTGGTCTCGCTTCGGCTCCGCCGCTCGATCCGGTTTGAGTACTCATGATGGCAGGGAAAATCCGGCAGCGCTTCGCTTCGCAGAATTAACCTCCTCCTCCCCAGAGCTCAAAATCACAAAAAAAATTAGATGCAAATGAGCCCAAACTCAAGTTTTGGCCCTTAAATAGGCCTTTTGAGCTTCAATTCGTCCTTCCCTGGGACGAGCGCTCTGGTTAGCGCTCGTCTCACCCAGGGACGAATTCTAAAGCTGGAATTCGTCCCACCCCGGGACGAATTCAGGGCAAAAACTTCAAAAACATTAAAAATTGGACAAAAATGCACTAAAACAGATAATAAATTTGCCCGATGAGAGTGTTGTTGCACTTAACATCCCGGGCATACAAAATAGACGTTGGGGTCACAAATTGTCATTATCCTACACCCTAAGAAGGCTATATTAGCCGGACCGCTCCATGGGCAGACGGATTTTCGCCAATTTCAGCTCCAAAAGGCGTCGCAAAAAGGGTTCACACCCACCAAAAATAGGTCTAAATGTTGGAAAAATTGCATATGCTTAACGATAAACCATCTAAAGGCACCCTTGCACAAGTCATCTTGGGTCAAGCGACTCGTCGCTTTTCTCACGAAGGTCATTCCCTCATCGATTCGTCGCTTGAGGGGGTAGTCACACTTAGTCACCAATCAACAAACACACACCCAATCAAGGCAATGACATGCATTCAAAGAATCATTGACAAAGACAATTACGCTCCTGCTTGGGGCAGTAAACAAGCAACAATCACAAATTGATCAAACACTTGGCATTTCGTGAATCATGAACACAAGGTTCCCCCGTGGACAAAAGGTTGCGCCCTTTGCCTAATCATGACTGATCAATGTCCAAGCTCAAGTCACACCTCACCAAAATAGGTTAATACTTGAAATCAAATTCCTTAGCTCGTCAGAAGCAAGGATTCAAGAATGCATGCCCTTTCCATACTTGGGGCATCAAAAGTTGGTTAGGTTACCAAGAAACCCTAATCATTAGTGCTTTGGTTATCTATTTTTGCTCCATGCTGCGCCATGCACAACGCATCCCAAAAAGGGGCATCTGTAGACACCAAAACAACACCAATCCGATTATGTGACTGCAAACACTGATCGCTTTGACACACACAACCCCCAGGGCAGCCCCTAGAGGTTAAACAGTGGTCCTAACCACTTTTATAGCAATTTTGTAAGGTCAAAAGGCAATTTGGCACATTCAGGCACTTTGCTCAGTATTCGTCTCACCCAGGGACGAATTCAAACTGGGATCCGTCTCACCCAGGGACGAATTCTGAATTCGTCTCTGGTCGGGACGAATTCCAAGTTTAACGGGCAAAAAGAAGAATGGCGCCAAGTGGCAGCCAAAGACAGTCAGTTGATGACTCCTGCCTCGCACGCGTGTGTGGGTGGGCAGATGGGCCGTTAGAGGACTGTCACAAGGGCAGTTATGAAAGCCCAAGTCATGGAGGACTCTCCTCTCTCATGGGAAGACATGACCGCCACATGGCACCTATGACCAACACATGGCGCTTATGCATCCCTCTCAAAAGAGACCCCCTGGGTCTATAAAATGGTGGACTTTTCCCACCCAAAAGATGAAAGGAGGAAGCATTTTCAAGCAACGAAGTGCTGCCGATTTGATACCACGCCTTTACCCCTTTTGATTTACATTCTCCACATCCTTAATCTCTTTTGCAAGAGAGGTTATTGGGTGGCTATTGGAAGTGTAAAATCGGACCCAAAACCAGACATTTGGCCATTTGAATCAACCAATTTGCTGACAACCCCATCCTAAGAGATTTTGGGCCCATCCCAAGTGGATTGGTGCCAAAATCAAGTGCCAACGATGGGCGGCCCACTTGGGCGCCCCGCACCTTTTGAGTTTCATTTTAATTCATTTTTCTGTCATTTGTTCATCTTTCATTTTATTCTCTGCTGATTAGATAGTTTATGTATTCAATCTCACAATGTTTTGATCAGATTTCATCATGTTCTCGTCGCTTTTGTTGTCCCACTAACTTGCAGGTAGCGACACCAAATTCCCATGGATGGAGGTCAAATTGGGAGAATCCGACCATCTGGGTCGTCCCAAAATGGCCCCAATTAGCTAACCCCTCTGTCTGCAGGTGTTTTGGAGACTCCGAGGTTCGACATTTAGACGACATCACTTCGGCTTTCCCAACACAGTCGAATTCGTCCCACCCAGGGACGAATAACAGTAGAATTCGTCCCACCCGGGGACGAATAACAGTAGAATTCGTCCTGCCCAGGGACGAATTCCAGTTGAATGCAGATTGGCCGACTGTTTCGATGGCAGTGGCCCTCTGGTAAAGTTTTCTGGTTTCTGTCAAATGTGCAGGTCATTTAAAATCATTTTACTCACCGATTTAGCTAATATTGTACATGCATCTTTTATCATTTTTAGAGAACAAGTGCTTCTTCTTTGCAACAGGTGCTACTAACAATGTCGTTGTGTCTCTGAACGCAAGATAAGCAGCGAGAAGCGAGGACTCATCAACACCAGCGACGACAGCGTCTTGGCCCGCCCATTTCAAATGTGGGCACGCGGAAAGAGGAACATTGAGTCTTGATTGTAATCAAATTCTTTTAACGCTCCTAGCCCCTGAAAAGGGAGGAGGCATCTTTGTAACCGAGATCAGGAGAGTTTAATAAAAGGGTTGTGTTTTCTCCATTTTCTTGTATCTCATTTCAATGCGTCTCTTTCATTTCATGCATTCTATGTTTTTAGGACTTAAGCGTATTTGATTTTGAATACATCGCAAGTAGTGTTTCCTTCGCCCGGAATCTCGTGCTTTCACCAATGTGAATCGAGAATCTCTATCAAATATCATTACTTTAGAAAATCCATGTAGCCTGAATATTTCCTTGGAAAATATATTAGCCACTACAACTACATCATCCTTAGTACTTCAAATATTGAAATGTGTAACCTTGGTCAATGTGTCCACTACTACAAGTATCATGTCATGTTAAAATCTATTCTTAGGCAGTACCACAATAGAGTCCATGGATATTACCTACCATTTCCAAACATGTATATCATGTGGGTATAAAAAGCCTACTAGATATCGATGTTTAGCCTTCACTTTATGATATTCCATACATCTAGTAATAAATTCATTTATGTCATTTATTCCTATCCAATAGAAGGTCATTTTCATGTTTTCCCTTATTTTTGCCCATCCAATATGAGCCGAGTAAGGATATCTATGCACCTCCTACATAATATTCCTTCTTAAGTCACCATTTTTTGGTATGATGACCCTGTCCTTAAAGCATAAGAGCCCATATTTAGTATTATAATATTTATTTTCTTTAGGAATTATTTTCATCTTTACATGAATATCATCACAAGACCAATCATGGGTTTGCATCTCTCTAACTTGGTCCATCAAGTCTATATGGCTACAATTTATAGATGGTCTATGCCTTTATTTGCTCAAGTCATTTGCAACTTTGTTCTCCTTACCTTTGACATAATCTATACCAAAGTCATATTATGCTAGGAAATCAATTCATCATTTTTATCGTGCATTCAATAATGGTTGAGTGAATATATACTTCAAATTTTGATGATCTGTTCTAAGCTCAAATGGTTTGCCTAGCAGATAGTATCACTACATCATAAGGGTATGGACCATTACTACTAGCTCCAAGTCATGCATAGCATAATAAAATTCATCCTTCTTTATTTCCTTGACTCATACACTACCATTGATTCCTCTTGGGATAAGACTCCCCCCAAACCTTCTAATGGTGCATCTATGGATACTAAAAAGTTTCCTTATGGGTCTACAATTTTTACAATCCTTTTTGCTTCAATAACTTAAAATTTACCTTGCACATATCTTTCCATTTAAATTCTTTTTCCTTTATTTGAATATTGGTTATCAAGTAGGATATTTTAGAGTAAATTTTCTCAAAGTGTTTATAGTAACCTGTGATGCCCATAAAAATTATTACTTTAGTCATGTTGGTGGGTCATGGCCAACTCACAATGACCTCTATTTTTCTTTGGGTCCATTGCTATTCTGTCAGTAGAAATTATATTTCCAAGATATTTTACCTTAGGGACATAAGATTCACATTTCAAGAGGTTACCATAAAGTTAGTTTTCCCTTAACAACTCAAGCACTATCTTTATGTGCTTATCATGCTCTTCCTTGTTCTTGGAATATATCAAATGTCATCTAAAAATATCAAAATAAACCGATCTAACTATCTTATGAACACATTGTTCATTAAATTCATGAAGGTTGTTGGTGCATTAGATAGCCCAAATGGTAGCAATATGAATTCATAGTATGCATATCATGTTTTAAATGTAGTTTTGTGAGTATCTTCCCCACGAATTCTCAATTGATGATACATTGATTTCATGTCGATATTGGAGAATATGGTTACCCCTTTCAATTGGTCAAATAAATTTTCTATTATGGGTAAGGGATATCTATTTTTTATTGTCATTTTGTTCAACATTCTATAATTTATACACAATATCAGTGATCTATCCTTATTTACAAAGAGAACCAGTGCATCCTAAGGTGACACACTAGGTTTTATCAACCCTTCTCTAACGATCCCAAGAGTTGTACCTTTAAATATTACATATTTATAGGATTCATCCTATATGGAGTTCTATGCATTGGCTCATTTTTGGGCATCAATTCTATAGTGAAGTCAAATTCTCTTTTTGGTGGTAATCTGGACAAATATGCTAGAAACATATCCCCATATTCCTATAATATTGGGTGTTTATCCAACATATCATCCTTTATATCTATCTCCACTTCATTAAATTTTTCCACAAAAATCATTCTACCCTTTCTTAAGGTCCTCTTTAGCTACATTCCTTATAGTAACCGAGGTCAAAAAGAATCTTGTTCACTAACAATTCACCTTCTTTGTTTATCACTATCAGTATAATCAATCCATCTATACATCCTCCTAGTATTTCAACCAATCCATCCCAAAAATAATATCAAAGGCATGGAGAGGAGATACATATAGATGTCATTTCGTGGATTCATTAGGTAGGATGACTTGTATGTTGGGATAACATTGATACACTAAGTAGGTTTATCATGAACCATACTCTACTTTCCATCCTTCCACCAAGAATTCTAGTCTTTCCGGTATATCCTTGACTAAACTAGATGAAATAAATCTATCTATTTCTTTGATATCCAGAAGAATATTAACACTCTTATTAAAGATCATACCTTTCAAAAGTAGTGATTTAGATTTTAACTACCTATAATTGCATAGATTTAGTGGTTTAGATGTTCAGGTCATTTACTAATTTTAGTTTTATGTGGACAATTATTGGCATAATGTGAACCTCTACAATCATTGCAACCAGTCCTAGGTCCAAAGTGTCTATTCTAATTTTATTCCTCAAGTTTCTCTATCAGCCCTGTGTTAGGTTGTCTCTATGGTCGAGAGGTATTATTGTTGTTGTTGTTATTATTACTTTTTAGAACTTATTTTTATTTTCCCCTTGATTCTTGTCATTTTTATTTTCATAACGTGGGTAATTTTTGCCTTTCTTGTTTTTCTCTCTTTTCTATTGTAGGAAACCTACATTGTTTCTCTTCCAAAAAGCCTAGTGATATTCGTCTGACAAGTTTGTTTCTACTTGTTGAGCCATATCATAAGCCTTTTTTTATCACTTTTGTCTTATTTATATTAAGAATTGATCTTATACTAGGGTCTAATCCTAAAATGAACTTGTGCACCTTCATATTTTCATTTATATCATAGGTAGGCAAAAACTTAAGTAATTTGAAAATTTTCTGCACTAGGTTTCTATAGTGTCCATTGGAATGTGGTAAGCATTGTAAATTTTTCAACATAAAACTATTCTATAAGAAACCTTTTTTGGAGAGCTTCCACAAAACCTTCCTACGTTAGATTTACTGCCTCTATATTTTACCCTTTTCAAAAAGTTTCCCACTAGACTAACTTCATTTCTTAGAGATGTAGGGTAGCCCAACCAGTGTTAATCACTTATGAATAGTTCTTTATGGTGAAATATGACTCTAAATCAGTCATCCATGCTTCATTTGCATTTCCACCTCCTTTACCATTGAATTTAGACACTTTTTTTATATCTTTATCCAACTCTAATTCAGTTTGAGCCCTGGGCTCTTGTTTTGTTGGCACTGGAGTTCTCTCTTGTGCTTCAAAATTTCTATTCTAATATTTTTGACTAAGGTTTCTAATATGTCTTTGTTGCTCTAATTATTATTTCAATAGAGATACAACCATTGTGAAATTTATCACATATGGGTTTGGATTTGCCCCATTCCCATTGTGGGATCCTATCGAAGTATCATTTGATATGATCAATGGTGGTTGTAGAGGGGGCATTCCTTTGCCTCTACCTCTACCTCTTCATGTTTTTGGCACCATTATTCCTAGCCACATGAGTGACTTCTATGAGATATTATTTTATATACCTTAATTTAATTAGTTTATTTTATATTTCAACAACTATCATTATCAGTAAGTCAAGAGTATCACCTGACACACTTTCTTATTGTAAGGTGTCTTAAGAGTAAAATAAATCATCTGACAAATAGTCTGGTTTATTACATCAAACCCACCATCCCCATAGGAAGATTAAGTTCTTCCTTAGTTGCACATCAAATCAAGTCATGCCTAGGTTCTTTCCATGATAAAATTCTTAACCTATAACCTAGAGTTTATTGTAGGGAAGCTTAAAGACCTACTACCATGCTTTGATACCAACTTTAACAACCCAAATTTGAACCCCCAATTTTTTCTTTTAGGTTGTAACTTAACCAAAACAATCTAGATAAATTCTACAAAAGCTTCTAACCAAATTTCAAGTTCCAGATGTTGTAGCATCCCTTGAGTGAATAGGATTGGATAATTATCTTGTAATAAATTTTGGGGTTTACCTTGTATACTGCCCATACAGCTTAAAGGATGCCTTTGTGTGGTTACCTCATTTCCTTTCTATCTTTTGAAGGACATTTTGACCACAATGTGTGGATTAACCATATCTCGTTCGCTTGAGAAAATGGACACTAAATCTCATACTAGTGTTAGTAATTCCTTACTAGTGTTTACATGTAAGCTTCTTATAGTTTTATACACCCCATTTAGTTTAAAACTATTGTGCACCATTAAACTTTTCTTTAGACAAGTTAATGGAGGTGATCATCAAATGTGTGACATCTCCCATTTGGTTACCCATCAATCAGTTAGGGTTTCCAAATACTACCACACCAAGTGATATCCTCCATATAAATTCTTCCTCATTCATTCAGGTTCTTATGATTATCATTTTTACGACATATCTCTCACATGGATATCTTACTATCTACTAGAGAATCCATCATAGGAATTTAGTTACAATGGAATTCTAAGCTCGCCATCTGTTGGAGCACACTTCAATTATCCATTACTAAAGTATCCACTATAACCCTAAGGTATTGTCTCATTACGTCTCCCTTAGTTATGGTCCCAAAATTAGGGATTTAATTTATTTGACACTATATGAAAAACAACCACTTAAGGGCAGATACCCATACCCTATGGTGATGTAAATACAACTGCAAGATGTCAAAACAAAATACCTCCCATTACATAAAAACTATGATAAATGAAAATAATATGTAAAACCCTCTATTTATATAAAAACTACAATAAATGGAAATAATCAGTAAAACCCTCCATTCACATAAAAACTATAATACATGGAAATAAACTAATAAATATTTTCTTTTTTTATTCCTGGATTCACTTCTTCCATTTTACAATGCAATACCAAGGGAATATATATCCCCAAAGAAACCCCAAAATAAAACCCTAAAACTTAAAGCCCCAAAAATAAAATATTACTATTTTTGGCAAATTGATTTTTTCACCAAAAATTTGTCATTTTTAGTAATTACCATTTTTGGCAAATTGTTTTTGTGTCAAATAATTGCATTTTGAGTAATAAAAAAAATATTTTAAAACTTCTTTAAAAAAAACCTCTAAAGATAGGCTCCTGCATCATTCTCCTCTAGTTGAAAATAACTTTGCTCCTGCGAGTTCCTTTGATCAAACTCATAATTGCTCTCCATATAGGGCCACACATCTACAAGTACTCCTTAAAGTACCAATCTCCTTTCAAGGTTCTATATCTCAAACCTCCCACAAGCACTACACATAGTGACAATTCTTCCTTCAAGGTTTGAAAATAGCAAACCTCCTATAAGCACTACATAAATTGCCAATTCCTCCCTCTGAGGTTTTACATAAAAAAAACTCTTGCAAGCACTTACGCAGAGTGCCAATTTCTTTCTTCAAGATTTTAAATTCCTTCTACAAGCACTACATAAAGTGTCAATTCCTCCCTCTGAGGTTTTACATAAAAAAACCTCCTATAAGCACTTACACAGAGTGCCAATTTATTTCTCCAAGGTTTTACAAACCTTCTGCAAGCACTACACAAAGTGTCAATTCCTCCCTCTGAGTTTTTACATAAAAAACCTTCTGCAAGCACTTACATAGAGTGCCAATTTTTTTCTCCAAGGTTTTACAAACCTTCTGCAAACACTATACAAAGTGTCAATCTCTTTCTCTGAGGTTTTCACATAAAAAAAACCTCCTGCAAGCACTTACACAAAGTGCCAATTTCTGTTTCGAAGGTTTTACAAACCTTCTACACACAGTGCCAATTTATTTGGAGCCCCTTCGCTCTCCTCTCATTTTCTCTTTTCTTTTCTTCTCTTTTCTCCCTAACAAGATCCAACTTGCTCTGATACCAAATGATGTAAATCCAACTGCAAGAGGTCAAAACAAAATACCTTCCATTACATAAAAACTATGATAAATGGAAATAATATGTAAAACCCTCTATTCACATAAAAACTATAATACATGGAAATAAACCAATAAATATTTTCTTTTTTTATTCTTGGATTCACTTCCCCCCTTTTACAATGCAATACCAAGGGAATATATATCCCCAAAGAAAACCTAAACCTTGAAGCCCTAAAAGAAACCCTAAAATAAAACCCTAAAACTTAAAGGCCTAAAAATAAAATATTACTATTTTAGGTAAATTAATTTTTTCACTAAAAACTGCCTTTTTAAGTAATTATTATTTTAAGCAAATTATTTTTTTTATCAAAATTTGCGTTTTTAGTAATTACCATTTTCGGAAAATTTTTTTTGCGTCAAATAATTCTATTTTAAGTAATAAAAAAATTATTTTAAAACTTCTTTAAAAAAAACCCTCTAAATATAGGCTTCTGCATCATATGGCAAATATAATACAATAATGTAAACCATTTATTTCATTCATATAAATTTTAGAAGCCACAATTGCATAACTCATATTCTATTGCACAAAATAAAGAAGAGCTAATAATCTACCTTTCTTTACAATGTTACCTTACATGAAACGCATAATAAAATTAACATTTGATTTTTCTTTTTTATATATTCATTTCATAGTAATAGATCAATAAAGCTTATAAAAATTCCATAACAAGTTCTGCCAAAGATGCACAAATGACACATCATGTATCCTAGGAATCCTTTTCGAGAGAAAATCCAACCATCAAATATCCATATTCATTTTCATTACAAGTCTATTATCCAATTTACAAAAAAGAATCCATTATTCCTTTTTACCATAATTTCAATAGGTTGCATAAAAATATACATAATTATCATGTCTTTTCATTTCAATAATTATGTAAATTCCTTTTATAAGTGAGGGAACCCCATAATTCCCTCCATTAAACCTCATTCATTTATGAATATTCGATTACTCAAGAGTCCTCTCCTTGAGTATCTTATTACAAAGTATTTTCTTGTGGAACCCCCATAAGTTTCCTTCCATATATTGGGCCCCATAACCAATCCATCATTCGTAATTCATATTATAAAATTTTATCTCATCTTAACAAAGAATACATATAGTTGGACATTCTATTTTATATAAGGCTTTATGCTTTAAAAAAATCAAGGATGTCATTCATATTTAAACAAATAACTTCATCTTAGTTTCCAAAAGCAAGTAGACATAAATACATCTAGTAGGTAACACTATTATTTTCTAATTATTTAAATAATAAGCATGATCCAAATCCCAATTCAATATATTCAACATTAAAGCACCCACAACATATATTTGTTAAAAAATTAATCAATCAATTATAAGATTACTTTTTTTAATAAAATAACCCCATTATAAACATCAGTTGAAAATTCCATTTAGACAGTCTGTTTTCATTCTTATGATTATCTAATTCATAATAGATTAATCATATTATTTATCCATCCTTAACTATCAGGTATTAACATTATTCTAAATATTACTTTCTAATAGTCTATAGTTTCATTATGTAGATTAAATTCATTTTACCCTAAAATGAATTATCTTACAACCATAAATTATTTCCTTCTAGTTTGAAATATGAAACTAATAGATTATCTTCAACTAAATGATTAATATTCCAACAAAAATATAGTTTACCATATACATTTTATGGTCTTTTCTAATCCAAGTAAAGGAAACGTAATTCCCTAAATCTCATATAACTCAATGATTTAGTGTCATTTAATTCACATTTATCAATCCATATTATAAAATTTCCTACGTATTTTAGTTACATAAATTAAAATATTCTATTCTCCTAAGAGCATCTCAATCATCATTTTTGAGTGTCCTAACTTAGAGGATAACTATCTACCATCCTATTAATACACACATTCCAAGAATATATAGATCCATGAGGGTATGTGGTCATTTCATGTGATATAGAAAAAGTATTCTAGAGCTATACATATAGTCACATGTAGGGTCAATGTGGATAACTAATACAACATGTTTATTTTTTGATAACATTTATTAATCATTTCTATTTGATGCCTTGGCATGGCTAAAATGTAAGGTGGCCCAACTTATACTTATTCTCTATTAATCAAAATATTAATTAGAGACCTCATGTCTCTATGTGCCTTCATGCACACACTGTTGCATAGACAAACTGATGTTGAATGACACATACACAAACTCAACCATCACTACCCTATGGTAAACCTTACAATTAACAAGGTTATAGTAAGGAATTTGATGTTGGTTTGATATAGATAAAACTTTGGGTTTTTTCTAGAGTGTGGCCCCTAGAAATGACACACGCAAGAATACTCCATGAATCCAACTAGAAAGTGTATAGAGAGGAATAAAACAAGGGCAAGGCTTTATATAACCCAACCCAAGATTTTATATATTCTCAGGGTATATATCACAAACTACATGGGTCCACCAGTGAAACTATTACAATGTGGGTTTTCCATATTTTCACTCAGACAACCATGTTTTTACTTTCCTTAAATGGTTTGAAACAATCTAAAATAGATAATTTCATGGAAAGTTACTTTGGAAATTCACTAGATGTCTTGGATATGACTTTATTGCACACCAAAGGAAAGATATTTTTGTCCCTTCCATTCTTCCAAAATTTCAAACAAGCTTCTTCATGCAGTGCGTTCACCCCTAAAAAAATACTATCCTCTCCCTCTTTTCTTCCATCGAAGGTTTTCCAAAGAGGACAGAGCAAGGTTCATTTACGGAATGAACTCGATAACTATCTGCACTTATTCATTTTTTGAATGCTTCTAATTAGAAACAATACAAAATTGATTTAATATTTATAATCATTCTAATATTCAAGGCATTGGTCACTTTGTTTCCTTATAATAAATTCTTTCATTAAAAATATCTTAGAAATCTATTTTCTAATTCGAATATAAGGAATATTTTACCAAATAAAACTTATCATTTTAATTTCATAAGCAAATATAATTGCAACCAAGGATTATTCCATGAAAACTTAGTAATTCCTTTACTACTAAGCATTATCAATAAGCATCCCTTGGTATTCTATGTTACTTTAAAACTATTTAAAGTAACTTAAATTTTCTTGAAAATTTAGACATAATACCATGCATTCACAACAAGAAAGATAAATGCAAAACACACAATTGTAGATTAGGTCTATATGTGGATATCATATGTTAAAATATTTTTCTATCTTAACCTTTAGTCCTCTATTCACTCATGAGAACACCTATTCATATGAAACACACAACTTCATTAGTAGTATATAAAAATAAAAAACTACCAATCATCATATAATCCAATAGTTTTTTCATTTGAAATAACATATAGTTTCACAAGCCTATTTTGTGAAAAATATTTCCAAGGGAGGGTCATGAAAAATTATAGAAAAATACTTAAGAATTCCTCATCTATCTAAGAGGTCTCACACCCACTTTAAAATGAAAAGTGTTATTTATCCTTCAAATAATTTCTTAATGTGATCACAATCACTCTTCATAAAAGAGTAGTGGATGAGTTTCAAGCCCATGAACTCAAATTATGCAAAACATCTTTAATTTGTTGTTTATCCACATATTCAATCAATAACTTTGGAATAAAAATATTATCTCATCCTTAACATCAATATTTGATCCTATAGATCTAACATAAGTTAAAATGATATCATGTTAAGTTTTAAACTCAACACTATTTGTTTAAAATAAAAAATGCCATACCACTCAACTATTAGTGTTGGTTGTGCACTTCATTATCCTTGTAGTCTTTAACACGATGCCAAACACATCAAATGCAATTACCATCATGTCGAACCTACATAAAAATACATTACACCAATGGACCAAGCTCAAGACCTCTTGGGTACTTGTTGTTTGGGTTACCAATGCACCAAATTTGAGGGATAAGTAATTACCTAACAACATAAGACCTTGTAAATATGATTCTAAACACTCATCATCCCAAAAAATACCATTGTGATTTGAAGCATTATTTTGCACTATAAGAGCAATGTTCTAGAATTTTAAATAAGTAATTCCTATGTGCACAAAAAAATATTATTTCAAGCTCAACTCTTATGGTCAATAAGTATGAGCATAAAATTTAATCCACCATCATGACTGATTAGCAAACCACCACTTCGTTAGCCAAGTGTTAATAGGTCAATAATGAGCTTAGATTGACACCATAACATATGCTCTTCAAAAACGTTGTCATAGAGTTTAAAACTTGGTACCACTAGCATACAAAGTAGGATGATTTGACTTAGTTGTAATATATGAAAATATCCTTCACTTATTCCAAATTACAAAAAAAATCATGCATTTACACCAAAACTATTACAAAAAAGAGCTTTAGTGGAGTTTGAACCTGGGACATCAAGCTGCAAACACAATTGTTTTACCATCTTGCCATAGACTACCAATGGATGATAAAAGGATCAAAATTATTCACATTGCCTAAAATATATCCTCCAATATAAATAGCCTCCGAATATTATCCCAAACTCATAACCACCTCTCTATTAATAGTGTAATTTAAAACTGCATTATAGTTAATTTGTAATGAACTAGAAAAACTAACTATATTAACAAAGCAATTATTTTTTAAAACAAAAATCGAGAGGGATTCACATATCCCTAACCAACATGTGCATTAGTGATAAGAGAACTAAACTAATCTAATTTTTAAGTTGATCAAATTTCTCATTCACAAATCTACTAAAGGATATGCCCATATGTATATCATACACAAGTCTTTATGTACGAGTATACTATGTGTATCCAAAATAAGCTATTCATCTTATCTTTCTAATGAGCTAACTTATTTCCTTATATAAGTTGAAGGAATACACACATATCTATACCATACACAAGTTTGTATGTGTAGGTATATTGTACGTATTGCAAAATAATCTATCCATCGTATCTTTACAATGAGCTAACTTATTCCTCTCATGGATTTTTAGGATCATAAACAACTGTTTGAGTTTTTCTTCTAATTTTATCCTTGGAGATCATAATCCCTTAGTTTTTCCTTCTTACCTTTAACACATTAATTATATTGGATAACAAGTCAACCATCTAATCATGCTAAAAAGCAAACCTTCTAACTATGCGAAGTCTATCTACTTAATCTAAAAATAGAATAATATCTACAAGCCTCAAGTAGGTACTTTAAATAAAACATCAACATCTAATTAAAGCATTTAAATGAAGGAATTAATATGAAACCATAACAACTACAATTACCTACACATCAAGTTTGAGATATATTATTCATTTATTTATTATATCAATAAATAATCAAAGTATTGTTAGAAATATTGATTATATTGAGTTGTCAATGATGTCAAAGGGTACATGAGGTAGACATATTTTGATGTCAAAGGTGCATGGTAGTCAAGGAAAAAATATTTTCCATGAGTTTGATAGCAAGCAATGGATAAAATTCAAAGCAAGGTATATGGACATAAATCAAGGCAAGGTATATCTCCAAGATATTTTTCTAAGATAAGAATTATAATATTTAAATGTCAAATTTAAATATTATGAAGAAGGACAAGGTTTAAAATATAATATTATATTTTCTTGGAAAAATATTTAAAGACCACAAGCAGAGGCAAAGGTTTACACACATATATATTTTTCCAAGGGCTAAAGGATTAAAGATTATAAAATTTAAATCTTTCAGATTTAAAATATTATAATCAAAAGAAGGTTTAAAAAGAAAGAGCACCAAAAATTATTAGAGGCTATATGAAAGTCAAAAATCAAAAATAAAATCATGAGCACCTATCATTGTGAAAGGAGGTAATATGCATACAAATAATGTAATAAAATATTTGTTTGGCTAAGGTTTTTATGTAGTTTAACTTGAAATTATTTCGTGCATTGAAACTGCGAATCACAAGAAGAAGGGAATGCAAATTTTGGTAGGAGGTGAAGTGAGGATAAGGACTAGGTATTGTGCTATAGGTTTCAATTGGATAGCTAGCCCAGCTGGTCGCTTGGATAGCGCTAAGGCACTATAGGGGAGAAGATCATAGGTTCGATTTATGCATATGTTGTTTTTGTGGTAGAAATATTATTTTGAGCGGTAGCAAAGAGAAAGGTTTAAATTTACATCGTGCATTATTGTTGCTATCCAATAGGGAAGCCTAGCTGAATGCCTAGATAACGCTAGGGCACCATGGAGCAGGAGGTCATAGGGTCAATTCTTGCAAGCATTGTTTTGCAAGGTAGAGAAAGAAAATCATGCACTTGGTGGAAGGTATGCATAAATTTTTTTGATTAAAATTAATTTACAAAGGCAAATCGTTCACTAGGCATATTGAATATAAAGGGGGGAAAATATTTTGTTTTAAATTTGATTGAAAAAGGGAGTCATAAGGTGTAATAAGGATTATTTGCTATTCTAATGTTTGCATGAGGAAAATAGACATAACGTGGTTTGGGTATTATTTGCAAGTTGTAATATTGCATTTTTAGAAAGGAGACATAAGGTGTATTTGTGATTATTATTATTTGTATTTTTATATTATTAGAAAATGAGGTATAAGATGTATTTTGGTTTATATTTAATTATATTCGTGCATGATAGAAGAAGGTAAATTTGAGGGTTTGTTTATTATGAAAAACTTTATTTTGTGAGACCAAAAAGGAGTTATAAAGTATTATTTTCAAGATTTTTTGTGTACATCTTTTGAGAAGGATTTTTAATGTATGAAAAGGAGATTTGCTAACTTGTTTTTGAAGTGGCAAAAGAAAGGAAAATTATTTTTGAGACAGGTTTTCAAGGCACAACATCATCAAGGCAATTTTGAGGTATGGTGATCTAATTATTTCCTAAGGTGGTTTTTGGTTGAAGAAAATATATTAAGTTGTCATATATTTGGAGGCATAAGGATTGATTTTTTGAGCATTTCTTGGATTGAAATTGGAAAATATTATAGATCAAATTTATGAGAAAACCTATGCATTGTTTTGAATGATATTGGGAATGAAAGTGCAAAAGTTATAGATCATTTTTATGTGTAAATTTAAGCATTGAGTGTGATTGATTTTGAGAGAAATTTTCCAAGGGTTATAGTCCAGTTTTATGAAGCAAACTTATGCATCATTATTGAATGAAATTGGAATATATGTGCAAGGGTTTGATAATAAATTTTTGCATCATTGTTGAATGAAATTGGGAATATATGTGCAAGGATTTGTGACGCAAAAGTGTGCATTGGTTTAGATTAGTTTTGGGAGCAAATAAGTAGGACAATCATCAAGTGCTAGACTAGAGCTATCTTGTGAATGTAATAAATATGATACATGTGAAAGCGAAAAACTTAATGAATATGAAAGAACATTTTGAGTATTTGTAGTGCATATCATTCTTCATATGTTCATGAAGATAAAAGAATTCTAGGTAGAATATGTCTGAATTACTTTAGTCAAAGAAAGCACTTTTGAGAAGGATATAAGCATTGTTTTTATGCAAGATTTGGGAATATTTGAGCAAGTTCTATGAGCATCATTGAGGTAAATTTGAGCAGGTTTGAGCAGTGATAGTGAGCATAATTGAGCAAGTTTGGTGAGCTGATTTGAGCATGTTTGGTGAGAATATTTAAGCAAGCCTTGTGAGTAGGCCTGGAGCATATTTGAGCAAGATTTTGGATCAAATAATAATAGAGGGGATTTGTGTCTCCTGTAGATAGAGGTCCATGATCCAAAGCAAAGGATATTGGTGTCTGCTATGGATAGAGGTCCACAAACCGAAGTAAAGGGGATTGGTATCTCCTATGGATAGAGGTCCATGAACTAGAGCAGAGGGGATTGGTGTCTCCTGTGGATAGATGTCCACAAACTTGAGAATAGGGGATTGGTGTCTCCTTTGGGTTGGTGCCCATAAACATTGTAATAGGGAATTGGTTCCCAAGATATTTATTGAGAAAATTTATAAGAAATATTTTATCTCATGGATGTAGCCCACATTGGGTGAACCACGTTAAATCTATGTCTCTTATGTGTGTGATGATCTGTGCATTGTTTCATTATTGTAATTGATAATATTGTATAATACTTCTTTGGAAAGAAAAAAAAAATGTTTTATCTTATACTGTTCACCCCCCTCTCAATATAATCTTGTGTTCTTTAATTGGTATCAAAGTGGGTTCCTTATTGAAAGCCTAACAACTTGAAGGAATATCTTACAAGAACACACATGGCCATTGAAGTGATAGAATATGTTCCTATGGTTGAAATCAATAAGAAATATTCAGAAAAGAAAGAGGAAACCATAGTTGATATATTTAAGGAACTTCTTGCTGCTCTTGGAGAATTGAAAAGCGTTAGAAAGAATAATTCAGGATTGAAGGCTCAAATTCAAGAGGATGAGGAAACAAAGACAAAGCTTTTACAAGATCTCATAGACTTAAAAGTAAATATTGAAGAGACAAAAAGAATTGAAGAAGTTGTGGTTGAGAAATTAAAGGCAAAAGAAATAGAATGTGAAAATTGGAACATTAAGTTATCTCTCTAAGAAAGGAAGTAGAAAAGTCTAAGGATAAGTTGCAGCAAAATATAAGGTTAGAGAAACAGAAAGAGGAGTCGAACTCAAAAGGAACAAAGACATCAAAGAAAGTTAGTAAAAAGGAGCCCATGGCCTATGCTGATGTATTTAAGGAAGAAGAAGATAGAGAATCATCATGGAAATAAGTCAATCATAGGAACAAAAATGAAAGAACCATGCAATCTTATCATTCAAGGCAATAAAACATGTTCAAAATTTTCTTCCATGGTTATTGTTTTTCATGTAACAAATATGGTCATAAAGTTGTACATTTCATAGTCTATGTGAAAAATAATGTTGGCATCATCAATAGAAATTATAATTCTTTTGCACCTCTTATGAATAACAATGTCATGCGGTTACAAATGTAATAATTTTGGGCACAAAGCTAGATGGTGTAAAAAAATATTTTTTTGAACTTCTAAAATCAATTAAGAAAGAGGAAGGTCAAATCGACCCTCAGAGCTGGGCATGCCTGAGAATCAGATTTCCAGAGCTGGGCATGCCTAAGAATCAGATTTCCAGGTCAAATCGACCCTCAGAGCTGGGCATGCCTAAGAATCAGATTTCCAGGTCAAATCGACCCTCAGAGCTGGGCATGCCTGAGAATCAGATCTGACTGGATCTGACCCAATGGCAATGCAGACCCCTAGATCAGGATAACTGGATCTGACCCTATGGCAATGCTCTCATATCTGACTGGATCTGACCCTATGGCAATGCAGACCCCTAGATCAGGATAACTGCGGGGACTCTACCGATTCGTCCTGAGAGGTGGAAAATCTATCTAACCTAGATGTCTGACAATCTATCAGACCCACGTGAATCTGACAATCTATCTAACCTAGAGGTCTGACAATCTATCAGACCCACGTGAATCTGACAAGGCCGACATCTACACGGTGGGCATTCCCTACACTACAGTGGACACTGGAGGACGTGGCTAGGGGGGCATTCCCTACACTACAGTGGACACTGGAGGACGTGGCTAGGGGGGGACGACGATCGTGACACAAAACCCTACACGGGACCTTAAGGCTATGCTATAGTATGTGGTGAGGAAAAAGGTTCGAAGCGAAGGCCAACCACCATAAGGTGGTTATTGTGTTTGATGTGCTTTTTTTATTTTAAAGTGCTTGGAGATCTCCCTCCCAATGCGTGTGGTTAATGCTTTCTCTAACACTGAAACCATGCAGTCCTGGTCGCACTGCATATGGCAGATGAATCGGCATCCATTTCTAGCTTTGTAGATAATTTTTTAGGTAAACAAAATTGGATCGCCCAATAGCAAACTGGATCTGCGTGGGGACTAAGCCGCTCGTGATGTTATTTTAAGCGGAGATCAGTGAAGGAAATCACATTTGGTGACATGGTTCAGAATATTTGCTCTCCTGCATGACCTCCACTTCGATCGAGAGAAAAAACGACCTCTAACGTCATTTGATAGTCGAACGGGCGCTCGCGCAGAGCGAATTGCAGCACCCCTCCTCAGGCGTATTTTTGTGTTGCTTCTGAGCACTGCGTGTGTCACAACCGTGTGTCTCTGGATGCTGCCAAAGGAGAAGAAATAAATTTTTATAATGCAAACCATATCTGGATGACTTGGTACCCTGCGAGCACAGAAGACGGTAGCTAAATTTACCGGATGCCTAGATGTTTTCTGGTAATAAACAGGCAAGTCCATGGTGCAGTCTTCTCTAATCACCTGTAGAGAGCAGCTCCACAATGATATTTCTTGGTGAAAAATCATTCCCCAGTAGCCAAGCGTTGGTGCAAAACCAGATGATGAAATTGTCACGGCCACGTAAAAGATAGCCATTTGCAGATTGGTCTCTCTGACATGTGCAGCGCCTGACATGTTTTGATATCAGGCGTATGATGCGGGTACTAAAATGAACATAGTTTTAGATTGAAATGCCGCCAGAGAACTTGTTTTCCCAGGAAGAAAATCACTTCCTGAAGCGATCTGTGAAACAAGATGCATCGTGATCTGCAGCACAGTCAGTGTAGAGCCGTTTGTTCTACCGAAGAAGCACAACTGGTACATCAAAATTTTCAATTGCTGGTGGACATCGATTGCTTACCTCGATTGTTGGTGGACAGCGATTGGAGAACGACTTCTAAAAAAAAAAAAAAAATTTTTGCCGACGTCGCTAGGATTGCAGAGTCGCCGTCGCGAGCAGAAGAGCGTCGCTGCCGCTCGACCAGGTGGACGGAGTAGAAATAAATAGGACCAGATGCTCATTTTTTTCACTGACTAAGGTAGCTGGTTTGGTTACTTGGCCTAGCGCTAAGGTGCTACTGCACAACAGGGCTAGGGTTCCATTCTTGACGCGCCCACCAGGAGGTAAACTTTTGCCCATCAATTTTTTATTTATTTATATTAATTAAGTTTTTATTTGAAACTCTAATTAATATTTATGTTTGCAATCATTGTACATAAATATTTAATTAACTTTTTTATTTGAAACTTTAATTAATATTTTTTTTTTTTTTTTGCAAATAATTGACAACACCCAATTTGAGTGTATTTGCAAAATTGATCTAAAGGCAAAAAGTTGTAAAACCTCACAAGGACAAGCTTCATAGTTACAATTTTTTTTGCACTAAGGGGGGGATAATTTTTTTTTTCTCCACCATTTCCTATCTTGAACACAGGGGAGATATAATTTTATAAAACCAAGGGGGTAAGACTTATAAGGGTGCATTTTCGACAGTGACCGACACCTTAGTCAAATTATTTTGCAAAATTCATTGTGAAAGGTACATTTTCGGCAGATACCGACACCTTAAAAATGGGCATATCAAAGAATAAAACTATCCCAAAATCAACTGATGTTGCTAAATCAGTTAAAGGACCATACTTTTCCCCACGTATGGACGGGATGAAGTTTTATGAAGATGGCACGTTTCTCACACTACGAAATGGTGTAGATGCCATAATCAATGATTTTGCGTCTTGTGAAGACATGCATAAAAATGGTGTTCTAATCCCTATTGGCACTGTAATGGGAATATACATGTCATTTTATGCTCTTGATATTGCACAATATAAATTGAAAAGGGACATTAGTGAAGAAATAGAGGTTAAACCCCTAATAGTTGATGCTTGTAGTGACATAAGTGACCTTCAGCCCATGGTGGTGAATGATTGTTGTGACACATATGACCTTGAGCCCATGATGACCAATACTTGTTGTGACACAATCAACCTCATGCCTATGATGGTACATATTAGTTGTAGCATAGGTGATTTCATCACAATTGCAGATTTTGCTTGTGACACTAGTGACTTAAAAACTGAACCTCCTTAAAAGAACTCCATAATCTCATCAATAATGACAAATGCCATATTGTAAAAAATATTGATGAAGATGATGAAATTGGGTGTTTTGAAAAACACACAAAAGGATTTGGATCCAAAATAGTGAAGAAAATGGGATTCAATGGTGAGAGATTAGGTAAACAGGAACAAGGCATTAAAATTCCAATAATCCTAAATGTTAGGGTAAAACATGAAGATTATCACGATTTCGCGACATGTTCCAAAATCACGGTCAACGTAGTCAACGATAGCTAAGCAGCAAGGTTGTCACGAAATCGTGACGTGTTGGAGAATCGTAGTCAAAATGGTCAACGGGGGTAGCACAGTGAAAAGGTCGCGAAATCGTGACATAACCAAGCGAAAGGCAATGAGAATCAACTTTGTAGCGATATCGCGACATAATATTGCACACAGTACGGATGACAAAAGATGTATCAAAATCGCTACGTGTCACATTTTCGTGGCAAGGTGGAGACAGAAAAGCTTAAGGCATGAATAGGTCACGATTTCACGACATTTTTGGAGATGAGGGCAAGAAAGAAGTTGGCATCACTGGACAAGCAAGTACCAGTGATTCCATGTTTGTAAAATCTAAATCTCCTAAATCTCCTAAAAAGCATTGTTGCAGTTATTGTGAAAAGATAGGACATGTTGTAGCTAAGTGTTGGAGATTAAATCCTTGTGATTCTTGTGGATGTACAAATCACTCTTCTTCAAGTTGTTGGTATAAAATAAAAATGGCCAACAAGGTTCATATAGATTGTGTATGGACAAATCTCACACAATGGACCATGATGAAAGAAATGTTGTATGGCTTCTATCGAAAAGGTAAAACCTATGGTAGACCTCGAGGCAAATCTAGTGACAGACCGAGTGGCAGTCCTAGAGATAATGACCTAGAGACAGACCTAAAGATAGACCCAGAGACAAATTTCTAGAGGCAGATCTATAGGTAGATCCAGAGGCAATGATCCAGAGGTAGATTCACTGGTAGATCCAGAGATAGACCCAAAGGTACAAATCCAAAGGTACTCTTAGAGCCAGAGCTAGAGCCATGAGCCAGAGCCAAAGCTAAAGACAAAGCATGAGCCACCATTCTTTCATTTCTCTTCTTATTCTTCATTGTATTGGGGCAGTTATATAATTTACCCAAGTATTGTTGTATGGGGGGATGTTAGCATAGCTAGTAGTTATTCAATTACCCAAATAATGTACTAAGGGGGGATGTTAGCGTATGCTATATTTGTTATTACATTATTAGGTTAAGTTGTTATTACGCTAACAACTATTGTTTATTTGTTAGCGTAATTAGTTCGTATTGTTAGTCTATTATAGGCTTATGATTATGTATTTAATCTCTCATTATCAATACAATTATCTATCGCCTTTGCTGACAATGTTCTCAAAAGTTTGGAAAAAATAAAAAGGGACAAGAAAAGGAAAATTCCATGTTGGTACAAATAGCTCTTCATGTGCAAAATGAAGGAAATCAGTGGTACATTGACAGTGGTTGTTCAAGCCATATGACAGGTGACAAAATTAAATTTCTTTCTCTTAAGAAAATAAATGGAGGAACAATGAAATTTGATGATAATGCTTTTGCCAAAATTGTTGGAAAAGGGACTTTGGGTTTGGATAATGGAAAACCTAGGATAGAAAATATGCTATCTATTGAAGGATTTAAGCACAATATACTAAGTGTAAGTGAACTATGTGATGAAGGGCACATACTCATATTTCACCCAAATGGATGTGAAATCAGGAAATTGAAGATAGGAAAGCTTATTTCAGACGTTAGTAGAACTACAAAAAATATCTACATGTTAAGTGAAATTAAGGGAGGAAAATGATTTTTATCACAAAAGGATGAGAGCTAGTTATGCCATAGAAGAATCGGTCACCTTAACTTTGACAACATTGTAAAAATAAGCAACAAAAAGACTAATTTTTTTTCCCAAAATAACAAAACCCCCAAGCACGATTTGTGCACAATGCCAGCATGGTAAGCAAATAAGATCAAGTTTCAAATCAAATAATTTTTCTTCATCCAAACTCTTGGATCTAGTACACATCAATATATGTGGGCCTACAAGGACAAATATTTTACAAGGTGAGAGTTACTTCATGTTATTTATTGATGATTTCTCTAGAATGACTTGGGTAACATTCTTAAAAGAAAAATTAGAAGCATTTGAAAAGTTCAAGGTATTCAAGGCACTAGTAGAAAATGAAACAGACAAAAATATCAAGTGTCTAAGATTAGATAGAGGAGGAGAATTCACTTTAGGTGAATTTGTAGAATTTTGTGAACAACATGGAATCAAGAGGTAATACTCAGCATCAAGAAGTCCACAACAAAATGGAGTAGTTGAAAGGAAAAATAGAACTCTTCAAGGTATGGTTAGGGCTATGTTAAATGAGTCTAAGATTTCTGATGCATTCTAGAAAGAGGTAATTCATACAACAATTTACATTATCAATAGAGCTCAAACAAGAGTAAATCACCACAAAACCCTACATGAGCTTTGGAAGGGAAGACCAGCTATTGTTAAGTACTTCAATTTTTTTGGAAGCAAATGCTACATTAGATGGGAAGAGAAAAATCTAGGTAAGTTTGATTCCAAGTGTGAAGAGGGTATTTTTATTGGTTATTCAACTAAGCAAATCCTATAGATGCTACAATAAAATATCACATAAAATTATGGAAAGTAAAAATATAAGAGTTGATGAAGAAATAGATCTAAAAGAACCAGCTCAAGAAATTGTGTATCAATAAGGAGAAAGTTGTAAAGAAGAAGAAGGTGAAGGAACTGAAGAATACGAGACACAAAGGAAACCACCTAAGACACAATCCAGGTATTACAAAAAATATTACAAAAAGGATCTTTAGTGGAGTTTGAACCTAGGACATCAAGCTCCAAACACAATTCTTTTACCATCTTGCCATAGACTACCAGTGGATGATAAAAGGATCAAAATCATTCACATTGCCTAAAAGCTATCCTCCAATATAAATAACCTCTGAATATTATCCCAAATTCATAACCACCTCTCTATTAATAGTGTAACTTACAACTGCATTATAGTTAATTTGTAATGAACTAGAAAAACTAACTATATTAACAAAGCAATTATTTTTTAAAACAAAAATCGAGAGGGATTCACATATCCCTAAGAGCAAAGTCTATAGATTCTACAATAAAATATCACATAAAATTATGGAAAGTAAATATTTAAGAGTTGATGAAGAGATATATCTAAAATATCCAGCTCAAGAAATTGTGTATCAAGAAGGAGAAAGTTATAAATAAGAAGAAAGTGAATAAACTGAAGAAGATGAGACGAAAACGGAACCACCTGAGACACCATCTAGGCATTTACACCAAAAATATTACAAAAAAGAGCTTTAGTGGAGTTTGAACCTGGGACATCAAAAATATTACAAAATAGGGTATTTTTCTTGGTTATTCAACTAAGAGCAAATCCTATAGATGCTACAATAAAATATCACATAAAATTATGGAAAGTAAAAATGTAAGACTTTATGAAGATCTAAAAGAACGAGATCAAGAAATTGTGTATCAAGAAGGATAAAGTTGTAAAGAAGAAGAATGTGAAGAAACTTAAGAAGATGAGACACAAAGGGAACCACATAAGAAACCATCCTGCTATGTGCAAAAGAATCATCTGAGATAACTGACTATTGGGAATCCAGATGAGAGACAAACAAGGAGGAAGATAATAGGAATAGGTGAACATGTAAATTTTTCTTTGCTATCAAAATTTGAGCCCAAGGATTTCAATGAAGCAAGTGAAGACAAATACTAGAATAAAGCAATGGAAGAAGAGTTAGACAAAATATAAAAGAGTGAAACTTGGGAACTTGTCCCACGTACAAAAGACAAGAATGTTATTGGCACCAAATGGGTCTACAGAATTAAGTTAAATGAAGATTGTGAAGATATCAAAAACAAAGCAATACTTGTGTGCAAAGGCTATGCACAAGTTGAGGGGATTGAATTTGAAGAAACATTTTCTCTCATTGCACGTCTTGAAGCCATAAGAATATTCCTAACTTTCTCAGGATTCAAAAACTTAAAGGTGTATCAAATGGATGTAAAATCAACTTTTATTAATGGTTACTTAGAGGAAGATGTCTACATAGAGCAACCAGATGGTTTCAGCCTAACAAATAAGCTAGAATATGTATGCAAATTAGATAAATATCTCTATGAACTAAAGCAAGCCCTAGGGCTTAGTACTAAAGATTGGATAAGTATCTCCAAGAATAGGGTTTTAGAAAAGATATATCTGATAGCAATATATACATCAAAAATAAAGAAAATAACTTGTTGATTGTAGTGGTCTATGTGGATAATATCATTTTTGGAGGCAGTAATGACAAGATGTGTTAGAAATTTGCAAAGTGTATGCAAAATGAATTTGAAATATCTATGATTGGTGAGTTATATTTCTTTCTTGGGTTGCAAATTTCACAATTAGATGAAGGTATATTTCTCTCTTAGACCACGTATGTGAAAGAAATATTGAAAAATTTCAGGATGGAGGATTGCAATCCTGTGAGTACCCCCATGGTTACAAGATGTAAGTTAAGTAAATATAATGAGTCTCTTGAAGTAAATCAAACATTGTATACATCCATGATTGGAAGTTTACTATATGTCATATCTACTAGACCAGATATAATGCAGACAGTCGGATTGGTGGTAAGATTTCAAGATGCATTAAAAGAAACACATGTACATGTAGTAAATATAATCTTTAAGTATTTGATAGGAACTATGAGTTTTGGACTGTGGTACCCCAAATGTAATAATTTCACACTCACTATATATACAAATGTTGATTGTGTAGGCAGTATTGATGATAGAAAAAGTATAGTGGAGGAGAATTATTTCTTGGAGATTGTTTAGTCTCTTGGCTAAGCAAGAAAAAAGCATCCATATCCTTATCCACTATAGAAGTAGATTACATTTCAACAATTTCTTGTTGTACAGGTTTTATGGATGAAGTAGACTTTAAGTTATTTTAAAATAGAACATGATCATCCTATCCCCATACTGTTTGATATTACAAGTGCCATTAATATCTCAAATAATCCAGTGATGCATTCAAGGACTAAGAACATTCGAATCAAATATTATTTTTTAGAGAGAAAGTGACCGATCAAAAATTCAAATTAGAATACATTGCTGCAAAGGAACATATTACTGACATATTTACCAAGCCACTTCCCAAGGAAACTTTTGATTATCTCAGAGGAAAGTTGGAAATGACTTCACTCCTATCTAAAAATTGTTCACCACAAGAAATGAAGGTGGTGAAGGGGCCAATTTAAGTGTCTTATTTTTATCCCCAAGGACCCCTTTGCCATTGATGTCAAATCGGGAGAGAATTCAGTGAGAGGTAGCAGCTTGTCAGGGAGAGCAAATTGAGAATCCAGTGACAATAATTTTTTTTTTTTGTAAGTTTACCATCAATGACAAAGGGAGAAATTGTTGGAAATATTGAGTATACTGAGTTGTCATTGATGTCAAAGGGTACATGAGGTAGAAATATTTTTATGTCAAAGGTACATGGTAGTCAAGGCAAAAATATTTCCCATGAGTTTTATAGCAAGCAATGGACAAAATTCAAAGTAAGGTATACATACATAATTTAAGGTAAGGTATATCTCCAAGATATTTTTCTAAGAAAATAAATATAATATTTAAATGTCAAATTTAAATATTATGAAGAAGGACAAGGTTTAAAATATGATATTATATTTGCTTGGAAATATATTTAAAGACCACAAGAAAAGGCAAAGGTTTAAAAACAAAGATTTATTTTTCCAAGGACCAAACATTTAAATATTATAATATTTAAATCTTTTAGATTTAAAATATTATAATAAAAAGAAGGTTTAAAAAGAAAGAGCACCAAAAATTATTAGAGGCTATATGAAATTCAAAAATTAAAAGGAAAAACATGAGCACCAACATCATTGTGAAAGGAGGCAATATGCATATAAATAATGCATTAAAATATTTGTTTGGCTAATGTTTTTGTGTAGTGTAATTTGAAATCCTTTCACATGTTGTAACTACGAATCACAAGAATAAGGGAATGCGAATTTCTATAGGAAGTGAAGTAAGGATAAGGACAATATTTTGTGCTATAGTTTTCAACTAGGTAGCTAGACTAGTTGGTCGATTGGCTAGCACTAAGGCACTGCAGGGGAGAAGGTCGTAGGTTTGATTCATGCAGGAAATGTTTTGGTTGTAGAAACATTGTTTTGAGTGACAGAAAAGAGGAAGGTTTAAATTTACTTCGTGCATTATTTTTGCTACCCACTGGGTAGCCCAGCTAGAAGCCTAGCTAGTGCTAGGGAACCGTGGAGCAGGAGGTTGTAGGGTCAATTTCTGCAAGCACTATTTTGCACGCAAAGAAAGAAAATTGTGCGCTTGGTGGAATGTATGCATAAATAGTCTTTATTAAAATTAATTTACAAAGGAAAATTGTTCGTTGGGCATATTGAATATAAAGGGGGAAAAATATTTTGTTTAAAATTTGATTTAAAAAGGGAGTCATAATATGTAATAAGGATTATTTGATATAGTAATGTTTGCATGAGTAAAATAGACATAAGGTGATTTAGGTATTATTTGAAAGTTGTAATCTTGTTTTTTTAGAAAGGAGAGATAAGGTGTATTTGTGATTATTGTTATTTGTATTTTTACATTATTTGAAAATGAGGTATAAGGTGTATTTTTGTTTATATTTAATTGTATTCTTGCATGATAGAAGAAGGGAAATTTGAGGGTTTGTTTATTATGAAAAGCTTTATTTTGTGAGACCAAAAAGGAGTTATAAAGTATTATTTTAAAGCCTTTTTGTGCACATATTATGAGAAGGGTTTTTAATGTATGAAAAGGATATTTTCTAACTTGTTTTTTAAGTGGCAAAATAAAAGAAAATTATTTTTGAGACAGGTTTTCAAGGCACAATATCATCAAGGCAATTTTGAGGTATGGTAAATTCTTTCCTAAGGTGATTTTTGGTTGAAGAAAAAAATTTAAGTTGTCATATGTTTGAAGGTATAAGGGTTGATTGTTTGAGAATTTATTGAATTGAAATTGTAAAATATTATAAATCATATTTATGAGCAAACCTATGCATTCTTTTGAATGATATTGGGAATGAAAGTGCAAAATTTATAGATTAGTTTTGTGTGAAAATTTAAGCATTGAGTGTGATTGATTTTTGGAGAAAATTTGAAAGGGTTATAGGCTAGTTTTGTGAAGAAAACTTATGCATCATTGTTAAATAAAATTGATTTATATGTGCAAGGGTTTGAGAACAAATTTGCCCATCATTATTGAATGAAATTGGGAATATATGTGCAAGGATTTGTGAAGCAAAAGTATGCATTGGTTTAGATTGGTTTTGGGAGCACATAAGAGGATCAATGATCAAGTTCTAGACTAGATCTATCTTGTGAATGCAATACTTGTGATACATGTGAAAGTGACAAACTTAATGAATATGAAAGAACATATTGAGTATTTCTAGTGCATATCATTCTTCATATGTTCATGAAGATAAAATAATTTTGGGTAGAATATTTTTGAAATACTTTAATGAAGGAAAGCACTTTTGAGAAGGATATAATCATTGTTTTTATGCAATATTTAGGAATATTTTAGCAGATTTTGTGAGCAACATTGAGGTAGATTTGATCAGGTTTGAGCAGTGATAGTGAGCATAATTGAGCAGGTTTGGTGAGTAGATTTAAGAAATCTTGGTGAGTAGGCTTGTGAAAGAACGAGATTCCGAGCAAAGGAAACACTAATTGCGATGCATCCAAAATCAAATATGCTTAAGTCCTAGAAATGTAAATTGCATGAAATGAAAGAAACGCATTGGAAGAGACACAAGAAAATGGATAAAACACAGCCCTTTCATTAAACTTTCTTGTTATCTGTTACAAATACGCCTCCTCCCTTTTCAGGGGCTAGGAGCGTTAAAAGAATTTGACTACAATCGAGACTTAAGGTTCCTCTTTCCGCGTGCCCACACTTGAAATGGACGGGCCAAGATGATGCCGCCACTGATGTCGATGAGTCTTTGACCTCTGCTGCTCCTCCTGCGAACAAAGAAACAATGAAGATGTCAGTAGCACCTACTGCACATAAGAAGTGTTTGTTCTCTAAAATTGCCAAAAGATGCATGCAAACATTTGTCTGAAACAGTGAGTAAAATGACTCTAAATGACCTGAAAACCTGATAGAGGACAAAAAACATCACCAAAAGGCCACTGCCACTGAGGCAGTCGGCCAATCTGCCTTCAACCGGAATTCGTCCCCAGGCGGGACGAGTTCGATCGCTATTCGTCCCCGGGTGGGACGAATTCTTCCGTGTTGGAAAAGCCGACCTGATGCTGCTCCAATGTCGAATCCTGAGACCTGCAAAATGCCTAAAAACAGAGGGGTTATGTAATTGGGGCCATTTTGGGATGACCCAGATGGTCGGATTCTCCCAATTTGGCCTCTATCCTTGGGAATTCGATATCGCCACCTGCAAGTTAGTGAAACAACAAAGCGACACAAAGCATGATAAAATCTGATTAGAATGTTATGAAATTGAAGCTATGAATTCACCAAATAGAATAACACAAAATGCAACATGAACAAGTAATCTAGAATGCTTTTGGAATAAAACTTAGAAAGTGCGGGGGTGCCCAAGTGGGCCTCCCACCGTTGGCACTTGATTTTGGAGCCAATCCACTAGGGATGGGCCCCAAAACTTCTTAGGATTGGGGGGTCAGAAAATTGGTTGATTCAGGTGTCCATATGTTGGATTTGGGTCAGATTCAAGCTTCCAAAAGCCACCCAACAACCTCCCTTGCAAAAGAGATTGGTGGATGTGAGAATGTGAATCAAAGGGGATGCAAGTGGGTGTTCAACTCGATAGCACTTCTTTGCTTGAAATCTCCTTCAATCTGTCCCCCTTGGGTGAGAAAAGAAAAGTCCCACCTTTTATAGACCCATGGGGTCTCTTTTGAGAGGGAAGCATAAGCGCCATGTGTTGGTCATAGGTGCCATGTGGCGGTTATGTCTTCCCATGAGGGAGGAGAGTCCTCCATGACTTGGGCTTTCATAATCGCCCTTGTGACAATCCTCTAACGGCCTATCTGTCCACCCACACATGCGTGCAATGCAGGAGTCATCAAATGACTGTCCTGGGCTGCCACTTGGCACCATTCTTCTTTTTGCCCGTTAAACTCAAAATTCGTCCCTACCAGAGACGAATTCATAATTCGTCCCTGGGTGAGACGAATTCCAGTTAGTATTCGTCCCTGGGTGAGATGAATAGTGAGCAAAGTGTCCAAATGTGCCAAATTGCTTCCTGACCTTACAAAATTGCTATGAAAGTGGTTAAGACCACTGTTTGACCTCTGAGGGCTGCCCTGGGGGCTGTGTTTGTCAACGCAATCAGTGTTTGCAGTCACATAATCGGATTGGTGCTGTTTTGGTGTCTACAGATGCCCCTTTTTGGGATGCGCTATGCATAGCGCAGCGCCGAGCAAAAATAGATAACCAAAGCACTAATGATTAGGGTTTCTTGGTAACCTAACCAACTTTTGATGCCCCAAGCGTGGAAAGGGCATGCATTCTTGAATCCTTGCTTCTGACGAGCTAAGGAGTTTGATTTCAAGTGTTAACCTATTTTGGTGAGGTGTGACTTGAACTTGGACATTGATCAATCATGATTAGGCAAAGGGCGCAACCTTTTATCCTCGGGGGAACCTTGTGTTCATGATTCACGAAATGCCAAGTGTTTGATTGATTTGATTGTTGCTTGTTTATCGCCCCAAGCAGGAGCGTAATTGTCTTTGTCAATGATTCTTTGAATGCATGTCATTTTCCTTAATTGGGTGTGTGATTGTTGATTGGTGACTAAGTGTGACTACCCCCTCAAGCGACGAATCGATGAGGGAATGACCTTCATGAGAAAAGCGACGAGTCGCTTGACCCAAGATGACTTGTGCAAGGGTGCCTTTAGATGTTTTATCGTTTAAGAATGTGCTATTTTTCCAACATTTGGACCTGTTTTTGGTGGGTGTTAACCCTTTTGGTGATGCCATAATGGGGTGAAATCATCAAAAACCCATCTTCCCGTGGAGCGGTCCGGCTATGGTAGCCTTCTTGGGGAAGTAAGAGAGTGACAATTTGAACCTCGACATCGAATTTTTTTGCCTAGAGGTTAAGTGCAAGAGCACTTGTGTCCAGAAATGCTTATTGCTGTGTTTTTGTGTTGCGTTTATTTGTTGTTTTTGTTGTTTTTTTTGTGACACCATTTGGGGATTAAATTATCGGAAATCCATCTTCCCGTGGAGCGGTCCGGCAATGGTAGCCTTCTTAGGGAGTAGGATAGTGATAATTTGTGACTCCCATGTCTATTTTGTATGCGCTGGATGTCAGGTGCAGTAGCACTCTTATCGGGCATAGTTATTGTCTATTTTTTTTGTGCATTTTTTATCATTTTTTGATGTTTTTGAAGTGCTGGTTTGAATTCGTCCCTGGGTGGGATGAATTCCAGTTGTAGAATTCATCCCTGGGTGGGACGAGCGCTAACCTGAGCGCTCGTCCTAGTCAAGGACGAATTCCATCTCAAAAGGCCTATTTAAGGGCCAAAACTTGCATTTGGGTTCATTTGTGTCATTTTTTTCTTGTGATTTTGGGGCTCTGGGAGGAGGACGTAATTTTGCAAAGCGAAGCGCTGCTGGAATTCTCTCTGCCATCATGAGTGCACAAATTGGTTCGAGCGACAAAGCTGAAGCGAAACCTGTAAGTATCTTCTAGAGCTTATTTTTGTTTAAATTTGCACTTGTTTTATTTAATTGTTTTTTTTTTAATTTTAATTTTTTATTTTGTGATGCTGTTTTTCAAAATGTGTTTTAAAACTTAAACTCGAAACTGGATTGAAGACACTAAGACTTATTGTACAATTAAACGTAGTTAAACCTAGGCACAAAATTTTGCTTACGACTAAACCCTAGGTTAACGGAACGTAAACCCTAAGACGTATATTTTTTTTTTGTGTTTTTGAATTTCTTTTTATTTTGTTTTTGAATTAATCAGTTAAGATTAGAAATCTTGGAACTGAAGGTTTGTTTTTGTTTTGTTTATTTGATTTTTTTTGCTTTTGTTATTGCTGTATAGTTCTTTTCCATGATTTTTAATTTTTTTTTTTTGTTGAATTGTTTTCTTTTGCAGGTTAGGAGCCGGTACCGTGTACCTACCGCCTTTACTGAGGTGCGGGGTGCACTGACTGATGATGATTGGGAATGGCTTGATGCCCTTGGGCTCAAGCGGTGTCTCGACTAGAGCTCGTGGTCCCGGATCGAGGCCTATCCGATGGCCTTGATCAAACTTTGGGATCCGCGGACCAACACGTTCCATCTTTCGACAGGGGAGATGACTGTAACTTTGGAGGATGTCTATCGGTTGCTTCGGATTCCGATAGACGGACTGCCTATTAGGACATCGTCGCGTGATCAGCGGACTGCTGTACTTATGAGATGCTTTGGGCATGGGGAGCGGCTGGGTGTAACGAACCCAGTGGAGACAGCTGAGGTGGACTGCCAGACTGGCAAGATTTTGGTTGGTTGGTGGTAGGAGAGGGGGGTGTTAGGAGTGAGGCACGCATTCTTGATGGGCCTTATTTCTAACATGCTTCTCCCTGATTTGTCAGGCGTGAGGTTCCCGTGGAACCTGCTATATTTGGTATGGCAGTTGGTAGAGTGCCCGATAGATGCACCACTGATTTTGAGATGGGGACAAAATTTGTTGGCACAGCTCTATGGGGAGCTGTATGCGGTCCGCTGTCGACAGCGAAAGGGCATCCGTTGCAGTTATCTATTGCAGTGTTGGGGTTGGCAGCACATAGTAGTGGAGAGGCCGACCGGGTTACCGTGGACGACTCGGGCAACGATGGATGACACGAAGATAGGCTATGCAGTTTTGTGGCGGCGGTCTGCAGAGCAGGGGCAGAGTCGACGATGGGCAGGTGTTGTAGAGCACTATACCGATGCCTTTTCTTGGCTCACTCCAGGGGAGGTGTTTTGGCGCCCTTATCGGGACTGTCCAGCTTGGCTAGAGGCTAGAGAGTGGCTCCGTCGGGTACACAGGGAGCGATGGTTGATTGGGAGGCATGGGACGGAGCATGAGTTCTTTTCATACAACCAGGTTACATGACAGTTTGGGGTGCGCCAGGGGTTGCCTGGTGAGCCCGTGGTCTATCGACGACGGGGAGATGAGAGGGATTTAGATCCATTGGTCACCGCGCCATTGGGCAAGGAGTCAGATGTGGTTATTGACATCCCGGACGTAGATGACGTCGGGACTACCACTGAGTATGACTCGTGGTGGGTACTACGACGATGGAGAGGAGAGGGGCCACTGGGAGGCACAGAGGCGGTAGTGGAGGGTGCTGAGGTAGCAGGGGATGATTGGGGAGGTCCATTGGATGATGCGGACATGTTGGATGTGGGGGATGAGGATGTAGACTTGGGCGCTCTGGATCAGTCGGACATGCAGGACGTGGAGGAGCAGTGGGAGCCAGAGCAGGCTGCTGTTCCAGAGGGTCCTGTTCGTCAGGCAGACACAGAGGAGGTGGAGTCTGAGATACGCATTGAAAATGTGTGACTGATTGAACTGCTACGAATATGGGATTTGGAGTTGGGGGATGCGAGGCGGGAGCTGGGGGACACGCTACGGGAGAGGGATCTCCTATGGGCTGAGCTGGCAGAGTGGGATAGGGTTCTGGCACAGCGCGATGATGCGGTGTCATACTATCATCGGTGAGAGGCAGAGTGGTGTCGACATCGGATAGAGTTGGAGAGGGAGGTCATCCGCCTTGGTGGGTGGCTACCTGAGCCCTCGGTCAGTGGATCTTCATGGTGGACGAGGGATAGTGCGACTGAGCAGTCAACATCATCTCATCGTCGACGATTAGATGAGGGAGGCGGTAGCAGGCATGATGCGGGGGCTAGAAGTAGCCACCCTGTAGGGTCCCATAGGACCCACACCATGGGGGGTAGTTCCCGTCGCACCGATCCTATGTGATTATGGTGGTCGACGCTTTAGGTTGGGTTTTTGGATTTGATTACGGGGATTGAGGACCAGTTTTGTAGCCTGTGGGCATTTTTTTGATGATATATATATATACCGGTTTTATTGTGGTTTCTTACATGTGATGATATGATTTTTGTTATGCATGATGGATAATGACTATGGATGTATGCATGTTTATTTATTTTGATGAATGCTTATGTTATGATGAATGCAAATGTTTTTGATTTCTTTTTGATATGCAAAGTGAAATTGATGAATGATATTTGTGGTGATTGGTTACGGCACCATAGGCTGTTTAAGACGCTCTTTAATTCATTTTTAGGTGATTGCTATGATGTATGGCTCTTGTATGTATACACGTGGTTTTCTCTTTTTGTATTTTCTAATGGTATTGTAAGGATGAAAAGTAGCACAGTTGGTTTATAAATGTAGCTAAGGTTTTCTGAGACTCAGACAGTTTTAACTCACTAGCCACGACTGTACTTTATCTTACAAGACTTTTAAACAAGGTATGAATCAGACCTATTTTTGACCAAGCTATTTCACATCCCTGTGTGTGCAAATGAGTTCATTATTGTGGTATTTATCAGGATACCGCCAGTGCCAGATGGGCTTTCAACCGAACCTGTACTGAGGATCACCTAATTAGCTCCACTAACTCCTTTGTTGTATTTAGTCAGATTAATCTATGGTGTTATCCAAGATGCCATAAGATAGCTCATCCACATGCAAACATTGATTTGTACGCAAGTTAATGTGACAGATATATCGTCATGCAAGAGGTTTACCGCCAGTTATCGATGGGCTATCAACCGAATTGGTACTGTGGCTTGCCTTATGACCTTTTAGAATGCTGAGAGTTCCAGGGATTCAAGTTCCACTCCCTTCTTTTCTTCAATTGTATTGGGATATTTTCTCGTTTGTAGTGATAAGATCACTATTTATTTTGATTTGTTTTTCTTTTTAGCAAGGGATTGGGGAGATGGAGTGATGAAAATCACTATCGTTTGTGCCATTTGATGTGTGCACTGTATGATGTCAAATATTTGATTTTTGATGTTTTGCAAATTTTTGATGTTTTGCAACTATTGAGAACTAGGGATTCTTAGGGAATTGGGTAGGGAGGATGCTTGTCCTTTTTCCAACTCTCAGCATTCTTGGGGTCATCCGCACAGGGGGATGAGCAAGATAACCGTTTCGCTTTTGGTGACCTGGATTACTGTGCAGGTTTCATCTTTCGTTCACACAACTCAGGAATTGTTTTATGTGTTTTTATTTGTGTTGGGATGTTACGTAACAAGGTGTATTTCAAGTTTAACTCTACCTTCGTAAAATCTGTTTGACTTGATACATTACATGGCTAAAGAGGAAAATGATGACTGAATCATGAAAACTCTTGATACATTAAAAGACCACTGATTCTAGTGTGGTAAAAGCAATGCATGGTGTTTTTGTTGTTTTTGTAAAATGGAACAGTGTGGAATAAGATTGTCTATCAGAGCAATTACAACCTATGGTGCCTTTGACCTATACAACCACAAATATGCAACGTATGGATGCAATGCTTAATGCAGCTACATGTTTTTGTATTTTTGATGGATTTGTTTTTGTGAATATGAATATGAGGTGCAAGAAGAACTCTCGATTGATGAATTTGAGTATGCCTAGATATGAGATGCAAATTTTTGTTGTTTTTGATTATTTTTTATTTTTTTGACCAAGTGATTGTGGACATCCTTGGAGCATTTTGGTGACCAAGTGATTGCGATAATCCTTGGGGCTTTTTGGGTGACCAAGTGATTGTGATAATCCTTGGAGCTTTTTTTGGGTGACCAAGTGATTGCGATAATCCTTGGAGCTTTTGGGGTGACCAAGTGATTGTGATAATCCTTGGAGCTTTTTGGTTTGACCAAGTGATTGGGATAATCCTTGGAGCTTTTTGGGTGACCAAGAGATTGCGATAATCCTTGGAGCTTTTTGGGGTGACCAAGTGATTGCAATAATCCTTGGAGCTTTTTGGGTGACCAAGTGATTACGATAATCCTTGGAGCTTTTTGGGGTGACCAAGTGATTGCGATAATCCTTGGAGATTTTTGGGGTGACCAAGTGATTGCGATAATCCTTGGAGCTTTTTTTGGTTTGACCAAGTGATTGCGATAATCCTTGGAGATTTTTGGGTTTTGACCAAGTGATTGTGATAATCCTTGGAGCTTTTTTGGTTTGACCAAGTGATTGCGATGATCCTTGGAGCTTTTGGGGTGACCAAGTGATTGCGATAATCCTTGGAGCTTTTTGGGTTTTGACCAAGTGATTGCGATAATCCTTGGAGCTTTTTGGTTTGACCAAGTGATTGCGATAATCCTTGGAGCTTTTTGGTTTGACCAAGTGATTGTGATAATCCTTGGAGCTTTTTGGTTTGACCAAGTGATTACGATAATCCTTGGAGCTTTTGTGTTTTTTACCAAGCGATTTTATGGATCCTTGGAGCATTTTTGGGATATGGCTCTCTTAGATATAAAATGGTCGCAAATGACTGATATTCAAGGGTTCTGTTTCCTTGATACCATCAAGAGAAGCTAGCCGGTACATCTCGGGTCCTATTTTTCTATCAATGACATATGGACCTAACCAATTTGCCGCAAAATTTTCCCTTAGGTGGGATGGCAAATTAGAGTTATGTTGGTTTTCCTTCAAAACCAAATCACCAACCCAAAATTCCCTTAGGTGAACTTTCATGTTGTAAGCTTTCTTAAGCCGCTCTTGATAGATACGTAAGTGCTCGAGAGCATTCACACGTCGTTCGTCAAGCAATGTAAGTTGGTCTAACCGGGCCTGCCATGCAGTTTCATCATTGATGAACTCCTACATTGATATGCGTAGGGAAGGAATTTCCAACTCGAGAGGCATTACTGCCTCTGAGCCATACACCAGTGAAAACGAGTTGCCCCAGTTGGCGTTCGAATGCTAGTGCGATAGGCCCAAAGGGCAAGTGGGATTTGGATGTGCCAATATTTATGACTGTCTGCGACCGTATTTTTAAGGATGGCGACTAGCGTTTTGTTTGATGCCTCTGCTTGCCCGTTTTCTTGCGGATAATAGGGTGTTGAAAAGCTATGCTGAATTTTGTACTTTGTGGTCAAAGCACGCACGTCTTTGTTCTTGAATGATGGCCCATTATCCGAGATTATTTTGGATGGAATACCAAAATGACATATGATGTTATGTAAGATGAACTCCACAATGCGGGGTCCTTTCGTTGAGGTTAACATAATTGCTTCCACCCATTTAGTAAAATACTCTGTGGCCATTATGATAAACGTGTGATGGCCTGACGATGCAGGGGAGATCTTTTCGATTAGATTGAGGCCCCACTATGAAAATGGCCAAGCAGACTGGACTGTCTGTAGGGCCTGGGAAGGTACGTGCATCAAATTGGCATGATGTTGACATTTCACGCACTTCTTGACATATTTGCAACAATATCGCTCTAAATATGGTCAATAATAGCCCATGCGAAGAATGCGCTTTACGATGGCCATACCACTAAAGTGACCACCACATGTACCATCGTGCGCTTGGGCGACTGCCCAAGTGGAATCTTGCTGGTCCAAACAATGAAGAAGAATTTCGTCATAACTGCGATGATACAAAATGTCTCCTATCAAGACATACTTAGCCGCTTTCTACTTGAATGTTCGTTTTGCGGTGTGCGTCAATCCAAAGGGAAGATTACCTAACTTGAGGTAGTCTCTTATGGGTAAATACCAGTCCTGTTGATCAGAAACCTCGACAGTATGAACAACCAATCTCTTTCTAAGTTCTTCCATAACAAATGCTGAATGGGATAGAACTTGTAAGAATAGCGTTGTGTTGCTATTAGTGGGAGTGGGGGAAAACAAGGACCCCCAGTTGGCACGTTTCAGATGATCTCGGATTCGAAAGAACTTATCCGAGGATGGTTCGATCTGGATCATGTGGATTCCTGGTGTCAAGTCTGAGCTTGCACGCTCCATCACGGATTGCGATAAGGTTTTGACTTGAATGATTGTCATATCACCGGAAAGGTCTTGCGGGATTAATGACCCCAAGGAGGCCATTGTGTCCGCAAAATGATTCGATGATCGAGGGAGTGCCTCGATGTCGTACCATTCGAGTTTTGCCAAGAATTTGTCCACGAGGGCTTTATAGGCCTTCAGAACTGGGCATTTGCATTGATATACCCCTTTGACTTGATTGACTATTAACAGCGAATCACCAAAGATATTCAATCATTTGATGTTCATGGCGATTGTTGTCTGAAGACCTAGGAGCAAGGCTTCATATTCTGCATTATTGTTGGTGCATTGGAAGTTTAATTTAAATGACAGGGGAATTGGAGCACCCTGCGGTGTGAAGAATACAATTCCCGTGCCACCACCTTGCTCACATTTAGAACCATCGAAGAATAGGGTTATGTCGGCTTGTGACTCAGGCTCATCAGAATCTGGCGATTCTGAGACATGGAAGACCCCATCATCGGGTAGTTCTATGACCAGAGGCTGATCGTCTTCAAGAGGAGCCTCTGCTAGTTGATCGGCTATGACTTGTCCTTTGATAGATTTTTGCCCAATGAACTCAATGTCAAATTCCGTCAACAACATGATCCATTTCGCCTTGCGACTACTATGATAAGTACGACTCATCATGTATCGCAATGGATTCTCCTTAGACACAACATACGTAGTATTGCTCAACATGTAGTGGCATAGCTTTTTGGTAGCAAAAACCACTGCCAAGCAGAGTTTCTCAACGTATGCATAGTTAAGTTTGTAATTGACCAGGGTGCGGCTAAGATAGTAAGTATCCTGTTCTTTGTGAAGTTCATTCTTTTGGGCTAGCATGGTGCCCAGTGCCACCTCAGTAGTTGAGATGTATAAGTAGAACGACACTCCTAGTCTAGGTGGTGCCAATACTGGCGGCGAAGCCAAGTATTGTTTGATTTCGTCAAAGGTTGATTGGCACTCGTCATCCCAGTGAAATGTAACTCCCTTGTGCAATAATTTGTTCATGGGTCGGCATTTGTCAGATAATTGCGCTATGAAGTGTTTAATCGATGCGACATTTCCTTGCAGACTTCTGAGATGCTTGATTGTAGTTGGGGGAGCCATTTCAAGGATTGCCTTGAATTTCTTTGGGTCCACTTCGATGCCTCGTTTTGAGACTATAAAACCCAAGAGTTTTCTAGATGTGATGCCAAATACACACTTCTTGGGATTCAGTCTGACCTTATGCTCTATGAGGCGATCGAGGATCTTTCTTAAGTCACCGAGATGATCTGAGCACAAAAGAGACTTGGCTAACAAATCATCCATGTAATCTTCCATAGTTTTGTGCATGTAATCGTGGAAGATATATGTCATGGCACGTTGGTAGGTAGCACTAGCATTTTTAAGGCCAAAAGGCATGACTTTATAACAAAATGTCCCCCAAGGCATTGTGAACGCCGTTTTAAGTTGGTCTTCAGGATTGATACGAATTTGGTTGTATCCTGAGAAGCCATCCATTAGGGAGAGCATTTCATGACCTGCTGTAGCGTCTACTAGCGCGTCGATGCTTGGCAAGGGGAAATCATCCTTAGGACTCGCTTTGTTTAGGTCTTGAAAATTGGTGCATATGCGAATCCTCCCATTGGGCTTCTTGATGGGAACCATGTTGGATAGCCATGGCGGATAATCCACGCAGATGACAAACTGTGCATCCAACAACTTTTGTAATTCGTCTTTGACCATCAAGGCCACTGTTGGGTGCATCTTTCGTAGTTTTTGCTTTACGGGCTTGATTGTCGGATCAAGCGTTAAATTATGCGTGACTAGCTGTGGGTCTAGTCCCGGCATGTCTCTGTATGACCATGCAAAAACTTCCTTCTTCGCTTTGAGAAGGGCGATGTATTCGGATTGCTCTTCGGGGGAAAGACTTACCCCCAGCTTGATAATCTGTGGATTCGTTGGGTCTAAGTCGATGTCTACGTTAGTCATTTCCTCGACTGACATGTGGGATCCATCCTCCAACTGATGTGGA
The DNA here is from genome assembly GCA_028583015.1 of Wollemia nobilis. Lineage (NCBI taxonomy): Eukaryota > Viridiplantae > Streptophyta > Pinopsida > Araucariales > Araucariaceae > Wollemia > Wollemia nobilis. Next base: position 935,569 of record JAQPPZ010001843.1, on the reverse strand, counting down.
GTTTGGATCAAATGGATATCATTAGCTGAGTTTAGATCTGCATTTGGAACCTCGGGTCCCTCTTCAGCCTGAAAAATATCCTGAGTTGTCCTTGGGGTGGAATGAAGCATTTCACCGAAAGGCCAGTACTCTGATGGTGATAAAGGTGAATTGACGCGATCCCAGTCGATGGTATTTATGTCTAGGTGCAATGATTGTGATGGATCGTCCATATTGCGGATGGGTGCAGTCAAATCAATGGAGATCATGTGGATGGAATGAATTTGGTCTCCAGAACCGCGGGTGTGATAACTCGATTCTTTTAGATGCTCCCTATGATATGGATCTGGCTCTATGAGAATGGGCACGAATGGATCTTCCCTAGGTGGGAATTCATCCCTATTTGTGAAAAGGATGGCAGGGTCTTTTCTCGGCACTGATGTCATGATGGGATCTCGAGGTGGACGATGCTCATCTTGAATTTGGAGCCATGGATCCAATACTTGGTCCCACCTTGCAGGGTCTACCCACCATTCATGCCCTAGCAGTATGCCCATCTATCCCATTAGATATTCATGGGTTAAAGGGCGGTGATGTCATCACGCATGTCTGAGATAGTCCATCTCAATCTCATCTTCTGAATCACTTTCGGAGACCCAAAAATGTTCATTCTCTTTAGCAACTGTTGCTTGCAACGTTGAGGACCCTCCTTGTTCCAGTAAGTTAATCTGGTCCCATTGTGGTTGTTCCACTCTTGGTGGAGGGACCTGATTCCCTTGACACTGTATTGTTTCATCTGGAACCTCTAAGGGGAACAACTTTAGAAAGATGTCCGGAAGTCGTTGATGTTCTCTTTGAGGATTAATCTCCGACCTCTCTCTAGCAAAGGAGAGGGATTACTGCTGTTTCCAGGGGTGTTTGTTGACCATGGGAGGTAGTCTCCCAATGTGTATTCTGTATTTGGATTGGCATACGGATCTTGTGCCAATTCCCCCTTGTTGCCTATTTCTAGGCCTTGCATATTTTTAACCAAGATGTCTAAGGGCAGGGGGTGGTTGAACCCTACTCCTGACTTGTCATATGGCATCTGATATCTTGGTTGGCAAAGGACCCGCATCCCTTGCTCATATCTGCCTAGCCCGTATCCATGCCAATTGCATTGATCGAGATATTTTAGGGCAAATTTTGGGTTTGACAGATAGTTGATGTTTTCAACAAAAGGCTCTTCGTCTGCTTCCTTTTGTTGGCATGGTTCAAGACCATGATCAAGGCCCCCATACACGAAATTCATCTGGTTTGGAGGGTAGCCTAGAGGAACAACTATCCCTATGGGAAGGTGAGGTCTTCCCATGTCTTGTACTGACTCCAATGCTAGCGTCGCCACAACATTTTGCACTAAATATTCCCCCAGGCCCGTACTGGCCATTTCAACAATGATTTTTGATGATTGGGTGGGAGGAAACGGTAGTCCTTCCTGAGTCCATTCCATTTTTGGTGGTTTAGGAGTCTTAGTTTCTGTTGTGCTTGGTGTTTCCTCCATTGATACCATTGAGATTGTGGGCAACCTTTCTTCTAAGGGTTTAACCTCTTCCATGATCTATTTTCCCTTGTCCTTCTGTTGGGCCATGATAGGTGGCATTGATGATGAAGGAGCAGGTGATGAAGTCTCACCTGGCTGGGATTTTGCCTTGTTGGTCACCAGTGGTGCCTGTGGTATTGGACCCTGTTTAGATGGATTTAATTGGAAATCCAAATGTGTTGAAGGGAGGGTCGATTGAGGCATGAATTGTACCGCATTGCAATACTTAAAGGGCTCTAAGTCCATTGGGACTACATGTATTTCTCCTTCATAAGCATACTTTAAGCACTGGTGGGCGATCGAAGGGACACACTTCATGTCCCTAATCCAAGGCCGCCCTAGCAGTATATTATAAGCCATCTCACCTTCTAACACATGGCATAGTGTAGGTATTGACTTTTGTCCTACCTGGACAGGCAGAACAACTGTGCCGACTGTCGAGCATATTGCATTGTTAAAAGCTCACAGTGTATACGTGGAGGCTGTGATGTGAGAGGCTGGCAGCTTCAAATGTTTTAAGGCTGCAGTAGTAATGATGTTACTGGATGAGCCAATATCTATCAACACTCTCTTGTACGAAATCTCGTTGACCCACGTGATAACATGCAGGGGTGGATCTGCCATGTCATTTGATATCGTTTTGACCTCATCTTCTCTGAATGTGATGACCGGCTCCATACATTGTTTCACATGTCCCACGAAGTTGTTGAAAGAATTTGTTTCGTGAGGCTGTAATTCGATGGCTTTTAAAATGTCCATAAGAGATTCCCTATGGGGTGCTGATCGTTGAATAAGATCGTAAATGGACAGCCTAGCCAATGTGGTCCGCAAACTCTGCGTGAGTTTGGTCCGTATCGTGACCTCGGGTCTAGGCGGAGGCAACTACGTTGGGCATTGTTGAGGCTGCGATGTTGTCAGAACTTCCCTCGTAGCTACCTCGGGGGCAACTACTGGGTACTTTTTGTTCCTTGTCACTATGCTAATCATTCCCACAAATCCTTGCATGGGAAGATTTTGTCGCACCTCATTAATTTGGAGAGGTTTTGTCTATGCCTCGTGGGCAGGCAAAGGGTCCTTGAATACCCCCATTTGTTGATTATTTGGAGCTATGGGGTTGTCCACGACCAATGTTCTATTGTCGATCAAATCTTGGATTAATTATTTGAATTTCTAGCATCCATTCAAGTCGTGTCCTTTGCACCTATGGAATCTACAATACAATTCCTCTCTGTATCCCCTAGGCTTAGGAGCGTTAGGGTCTATAGTTTGGATTTCTGGCAGAGTGACTAAATTTTCCACTGACAAGCGGTCAAATAGGGAGTCCCTGGACTCCGTGTAAGGGGTGAATTGTCGCCTAGGGTGATGCTGCTGATTCTGCTCCTGCCTTCTATTATCTCTTTCATAACCATGAGGCACTGCCTGGTAATTAGCATTTTGGGGCTACATTTCTTGCACAGGCGCGGGAACATTTATCACAACTTGGTTAACCGCAGCGTGTTGTGATTGCGTTGTCCCGGTCTTAGTTGTTTTATTCCACTCTTTCTTTTTAGGCTTGGCGATTGCGCCTTCGTCTATCTTAATCTCTTCTATAAATCTGGCTTGCACCAAAGTTTCTTCTAAGCTGTCGTATTGTCGTAGCAAAAATAGACCAGAGATTGATTTTAAGGAACTTCTTGTGAACATCTATGTGAGATTAGACATAGGGGGATGGTAGGGTAACTTAGAAAGCAAAGCTCGCCATCGATTCCCGTATGCTGCCATTGTTTCCTCCTCAAATTATCTGATCCTCGCCAGATCACTCAGTGATGCCTTCTTCCTTGTGTTGAAGGCAAAGCGTTCAAGAAACGCATCTACTAATTGATCTAAGTTGCTTATGTTGTGTTTGGGTAGTTGTGTGAACCAATCCGAGGCAGGGCCTGCGAATGTGGTTATGAATGTTCTAAGTAACAATGCGTCATTATCTTGGATGTCGAAGCATTGGCTTAGAAATCTTGTAACGTGTTCTTGTGCGTCTTCTTCACCTTTAAAAATTGCCAATTGAGGCAACTTGAAGTGTTCAGGGTAAAGAGGTGTAGGCACTGAGGGATGCATCGGATTACTGCGGAGTTGACGTAATGTGGGTTTTTGATGCCCAGCAGCTTTTGTCTCCACAGACTCCAAATGCTCTAATAGCGCTTGGTATGCATCGAAAGATTTTATTTCTTCCTCTCTTGTTCGCTCCCATTGTAAGTTATGGTAAACTGGGGGCCTATGGAGGGGTGGCCGAATGGCAATCCTCCTGCCTTGATGGGGAGTTTTAGCATATTCTATTTCTGGTTCGTACTCCTCATAAAGTTATTAAGGAGTCTCTAGGCGAGACCTATGACCTTGATCGAGTCCTCGCTGAAGGTACCCATAATTTTTTCGGGGAGTGGCCTCCCTCTCCGGTCTATAAGATCTCGGAGGCAAATCTTGATGAGGTTGTGGAGACCTGTCCTGCACCAACGAATTATGCCTCTCATATTGTTTGGCCCTTTGGATGTGAGGGGTTGGCTCCCTCTCAGGTAGTTCATAGTGTAACTCATCCGCTTCGCATTGCATGCGCTCTCTATCCAAGTGGTGTCGGTACTCTATCTCTTGATGACTTTGTTTAAGCCGCATGATTTGGGCTTGACGGGTGGCCTGTCTAGCAACTATTGGGTCAATTTGGTCTACCCTATTTTGCTCAGGAGGTTCGAATGTTTCTCCTATGTGTTTGCCTCGAGTTTGCTGATCTAAAGTTTTAATGGGTCACTTCCCTCTGTCGAGGTGGGCGACATGTACTCGAGGCTCTGGCCTTGATGTATGATCATGATACCTAGAAAGTGTGGAAACGCAAGGTTCTCACGCTATTTTTTGTCCTCGAGGAATGCGATGGCTTTCCTCGTACTCTCTTTCATGGGTTTGGACGGGGTGGGCGGAGTTAGCTCGCCCTGTGTAAGGAGCCCTGTGCTCCGGATTTTGTCTTTCCGTCCTGATGGGAGGTAAAGAAGGGATGCCATATCCACGTTGTCCCTCCAAATGGATAGTGTGCCTCTCTAGCGCTCCATCGCGCTGTGGCCACTCATGTCTAACCTTAGAAGGCGATTCTCTGTTTACATCAAGGTCTACATGTAGGGCGTCTTCCCGAAAGGGGCTACTTTGAATGGGCATACCCCACCGAGGATTCTGAATCGGATTCTTTTTTAGGCCAGATCGATAAGGCGGTATGACCAAGTCCTTAGGACTAAAGCGAAGGTGACTTGTGCCTGCTTCTTGTGTACCTCCCGGAGCTTCTGCCCTTGATTGGGCTTGGCTACGGGTGTACACCATTGCGTTGCTTCTATACTAAGTAGATTTTTATCTCGTTTATGATGATTTTTCTTTTTGTCTACACTAAGTAGAAATAAACACACACATGCGCAAACCGTGATTATCTCTTTTAAGGATTATTGGTGTGCCCTAAACTGGTTTAGTGCATTTTGATGTTTTTTTTTATTTTTGTAGGTTTTGAAGAACGTTTAAATGCATTATGACGGCTCATATAACTCCCAAAATGGTAGCCCCTTCAATATACCAACCAAGCCGATATACCAACCTCTCTATATACCCGCCCTTACGAGAGGGAGACTATAGGTACATGAGAGAAGAAGGTACATGGTACGTAGGTGGTACGAAAGGGGGATTGTCCTGTTAATGGCACCTACCATAGAATACTTATCCTCGCGCGCATGGGAATCACCCCAGCGACACTCGGTCAGCTTTCGTCGAGATTTACGCCTAACAACAGTTGACAATCGGGAAATGGATGCAAAGCTAAGCCAAGGTGGTGATGAACCCACCGTTGGTCTTGCTCAAGGGCTGGGGTCTTACGACCAGCTCCTTGGTTTAAAGTTGTTGCGTGATGTGTGTGTGATTCATTTTATTTAGCAAAAATGAAACAAGCATAAATGAATTTTCCTAATGCAATGCAGGATTAAATGAAAACAATTAAAGAAAAAGAAACAGAAACATAAAATTTAACAGAGATCATGAAAATCCCTACCTCTTCTCTGCCTGGACTGGTTGCTTCTAAAATTTTTCTCTAAAAATCTATAGGCAGGAATTTGTCCCTCTGTGAGACGAATTACAGAACAGAATTCGTCCCTGCCAGAGACGAATTTGAATTCGTCTCAGGGTCAGACAAATTACAGTAAAGAATTCATCATAGCCAGAGACGAATAACAGTCTGTAATAAAAAAATGTACCTGTCAAGCACAAACACAAAATTTTAATCAGTTTCTATGATTTTAAAACCAGGGGACAGGGTCCCACCGTGATCGCCACTGAAAGCACGAGATTTCGGGCAAAGGAAACACTAATTGCGATGCATCCAAAATCAAATACGCTTAAGTCCTAGAAATGTAAATTGCATGAAATGAAAGAAATGCATTGGAAGAGACACAAGCAAATGGAGAAAACATAGCCCTTTCATTAAACTTTCTTGATCTCTATTACAAATACGCCTCCTCCCTTTTCAGGGGCTAGGAGCGTTAAAAGAATTTGACTACAATCGAGACTTAAGGTTCCTCTTTCCACGTGCCCACACTTGAAATGGACGGGCCAAGATGATGTCGTCGCTGATGTCGATGAGTCTTTGACCTCTACTGCTCCTCCTGCGAACAAAGAAAAAATGAATATGTCAGTAGCACCTGCTGCACATAAGAAGTGTTTGTTCTCTAAAATCACCAAAAGATGCATGCAAAAATTTGTCTGAAACAGTGAGTAAAATGAGTCTAAATGACATGAAAACCTGACAGAGGATAGAAAACATCACCAGAAGGCCACTGCCACTGAGACAGTCGGCAAATCTACCTTCAACTGGAATTCGTCCCTGGGCAGGACGAATTCTGACTGCTATTCGTCCCTGGGTGGGACGAATTCTTTTGTGTTGGAAAAGCCGACCTGATGTTGCTCCAATGTCAAATCTCGAGACCTGCAAAATGCCTGCAAACAGAGGGGTTATGTAATTGGGGCCATTTTGGGACGACCCAGATGGTCGGATTCTCCCAATTTGGCCTCTATCCTTAGGAATTCGATATCGCCACCTGCAAGTTAGTGAAACAACAAAGCGACACAAAGCATGATAAAATCTGATCAGAATGTTATGAAATTGAAGCTATGAATTCACCAAACAGAATAACACAAAATGCAACATGAAAAAGTAATCTAGAATTCTTCAGAATAAAACTTATAAAGTGCGGGGGTGCCCAAGTGGGCCTCCCATCGTTGGCACTTGATTTTGGAGCCAATCCACTAGGGATGGGCCCCAAAACTTCTTAGGATTGGGGGGTCGGCAAATTGGTTGATTCAGGTGTCCATATGTTGGATTTGGGTCAGATTCAAGCTTCCAAAAGCCACCCAACAACCTCCCTTGCAAAAGAGATTGGTGGATGTGAGAAGGTGAATCAAAGGGGATGCAAGTGGGTGTTCAACTCGGTAGCACTTCGTTGCTTGAAATATCCTTCAATCTGTCCCCCTTGGGTGAGAAAAGTCCCACCTTTTATAGACCCATGGGGTATCTTTTGAGAGGGAAGCATAAGCGCCATGTGTTGGTCATAGGTGCCATGTGGCGGTTATGTCTTCCCATGAGGGAGGAGAGTCCTCCATGACTTGGGCTTTCATAACTGCCCTTGTGACAGTCCTCTAACGGCCTATCTGTCCACCCACACACGCGGGAGAGGCAGGATTCATCAACTGACTGTCCTAGGCTGCCACTTGGCACCATTCTCCTTTTTTCTCGTTAAACTCAGAATTCGTCCCTACCAGAGACGAATTCATAATTCGTCCCTGGGTGAGACGAATTCCAGTTAGTATTCGTCCCTGGGTGAGACGAATAGTGAGCAAAGTGTCCAAATGTGCCAAATTGCTTCCTGACCTTACAAAATTGCTATGAAAGTGGTTAAGACCACTATTTGACCTCTGAGGGCTGCCATGGGGGCTGTGTTTGTCAATGCGATCAGTGTTTGCAGTCACATAATCGGATTGGTGCTATTTTGGTGTCTATAGCTTGGAGTATATTTGAGAAAGCTTTTGGAGTAGACAAGAGTAGAGGGGATTGGTGTATCCTATGTATAGAGTTCCATGAACCAAAGCAAAGGGGATTGGTGTCTCTTGTGGATAGAGATCCATGAACTAGAGCAAAGGGGATTGGTGTCTCCTGTGAATAGAGGTCTACGAACCAGAGTAGAGGGGATTGGTGTATCCTGTGGATAGAGGTCCGTGAAATTGAGCATAGGCGATTGGTGTCTCCTTTGGTTTGGTGCCCATAAACATTGTAATAGGGAATTTGTTCCCAAGATATTTGTTGAGAAAATTTATAAGAAATATTTTCTCCGTGGAAATAGCCCACATTGGATGAACCACATTAAATTTGTGTCTCTTATGTGTGTAATGATTTTTGCATTGTTTTATTATTTTAATTGATAATATTTTATAATACTACTTTGGAAAGAAAGGTAAAATTTTTATCTTATACTATTCACCCCCTCTCAGTATAAACTTGTTTTCTTCAAGAATGGTTAAACCTCCATAATCTTAAGAGAATAAGTATTACAACAATGCCAATCTAGAGGCTACTCCCCTAGAGTATAGTCTAATAAATAAATTCTAGTGTAACTAATATCAAGGTCAATGTTTCAGTTTCATATGTCCTCCTTGACTCTCCTATATTTCCATCGCTTAAATTGATGGTAATAAGGGATCAGGACAACTTATGGTTCTATGAAGCCAGCATCTAAATGCATTTACTAATTAACCTATAAAAAATGCATATATAATAGTGCTAAATTGTAACTATAAAAAACTACTCAATGCATTTAATCATCATCTATCTAATCATTATCAAAATAAATCCCATAAATTCACTCTTATCCATATCAATAGAAGGAGAGAATCATATCATCAAATGTAGAGCAAATTCACAACTCTTCTTTTAAGTAATCAAAGGTTCATGCTTTTCATCATACAAAGTCATTTTTCCAATCTATTAAGGTCCCATATCCTTAATAAACCAATTACTTAAATCAATCCATTTGTTCAATCAAAAAAGGTCCCATACCTTTAATTAATCAAATATATTAAAATATCTTATTTATTCATTAAAATAAGGTCACATACCCTTAATTAATCAAATTCATTGAAATATTTTATTTATTCAATCAACTAAGGTCCCATACCCTTAATTAATCAAATCCATTAAAACATTTTATTTATTCAATCAACTAAGGTCCCATACCCTTAATTAATCAAATCCATTAAATTTTTTTATTTATTCAATAAACTAAGGTCCCATACCCTTAATTAATAAAATTAATTTAAAAAGTTCATTTATTCAATCAAATAAGGTGAATACCCTTAAATAATAAAATCCATTAAAATATTTCATTTATTCAATCAACTATGCTTTAATAACAAAAGTCCTTTTAAATAAAACCAAACTTAGTTTAACTATATTCTTAAAAGAAGTTTTCCCTTATTAAAATATATAATCCAAACCTAAATTTGTTCCCCAAAGAGGGTCGGTCCTTGAACCCAATATGAATTAATTAAAATTACAAATATATCTAAGTGGAAAACAAAAGGGAGGTCGATAGGATAGAGAGTTCAATCAGATGAACTCAATAAATATAAGTGGTAAAACAATCCTTACATGGATCGACAACCTCCACATATATCTACAAACCATACATAGGTGATTGGCTAAACACATAACATAGGGCCAACCAACCGATCCACAACCAAGCACATCTAGCCTATGCTTGGATAACAATCATAGGTTGTGTGGGACAGCTTAAGGGGCCTGCACCCCTTCTATCCCAACAATGTGGGATTTACATAAAACTAAATAAAAGCCTTACAATAGGAAAAAAAAACATATCCTAAATAAAACAACCAATTCCAAACTACCACATGGCATCAAATTATAGGACCAACATTAATTATGATGGTCGACCAAAGCTAAGCATAGTATCCGCCAAGCTCTTTCTTGGCTAAAATGTTAGGGGTGTGTTAGCCTATTTAAATGGGTATCATACCCCTCCCACTGCGCATGTGGGATAAAGCAGAAGCCCCTCATGCTTACATGCTTTATCCCTCATGTATAGTTTTGGAGCCTCATAACTCTTTAAGAGCTATGGGGTGCGCTTAAGCACTCGACCACCACCCAATGGTTAGGAGGTGGAAAAAAATAGGCTCAAGCAGTGGGAATGAATTCCCACAATGGTTCTTCTTGGTTACCAAAAAAATGGAGGTGATTAGAATTTTTTCAAAATTTTAAAACTCATAGTGGGTAATTAGTCCCACATGCACAAGGCTATTGGCACCCCTGTAATTCAAAATTTATTGGACACCACTAAAAAAATTGACCACCAATCTAGTGGCCAAGGGTCTTACACCCTAGTGGTGGAGGTGGAAGCTACACCAGGTTTTAGTGGGTCCACGCGGTGGTTTAGGAGTATTAAATTATTTTGGAGGTAAAAATATCATCACCATTTTATCTAGTAAGGAAAAAGGAGGATATTTAGGTTAAACCAACCTAGAAAATTGCTATTGGATCATTGTAAATTTGTCCTCCTCGTCTATAGAAATCCTTCGATGTGCTACTCCTTTCCATTCATGAAAATCTCCAAAAATATAATCCTTCATTTTAAAAATAGGATCCCCTTAACAAGGCATCCCCATTCCCCAAAGTCTTCCCTCCCATAAATGGCCATCCACCAAAATTTAAGGTGAGCCTATCTAGAGGGGGATATTTTAATTTAAAAATAGTTCTTCTCTTCATTCAAAATCCCATGCTCCCAAAAGTAGACCCTTTTTATTATTTAAATAAAGATTCAATTCTTTATTATTAAAAAAAACTATTATTTTTAAATTAAAAATGGGGTTCTTTTTCAAATCTACAATAGATTTGAAATATAAAAGCTATATTCTTTTAATTTAAATTAAACAAGACGGTGCTTCTCCATTTTTGTTATCCTTTTGTAAAAATAAAAAGAGAAAGGTCTATTATTTAATTTAAGTCTAATAGGACTTTTATCACGCAATTTCTTTTTTTTAACCTTGATTAATTTAAATAGAATACCAACACTAATATTAAACATTAGTATGGTATTCAAGTGGCCAAGGTTTAATAGGGCCTCTATGCTTATTAATCCTTTTCTAAAGTGGAGTTATATGCACGAATGATTCTCACATAAAGTTGCACATATAAGAAATTATAAAATATAATAAACAAGGTGGGTGATCTTTTTGCAAGCCCAATGTCTTGTACCAACTGAAAACTTACGATAACTTCAAGGTTACAAAATTCAAGCTTTGGATAATTGGAAAGCTTATGACCACCAAAATAAGAAGCATACATCTATATGTGGGTAGTCATTCATGTTACCTTAAGTTTTTGAAATCATCATTTCCCTTTTCAAGTACCTTGTTCTTGGTGGTTAATTCTACCTCTTCCACCCATAAGTTTACTTGGTCCTACATATTAACAATACATTAGTAGTACCATATTGTTCAAGGATAAAATAATATAAATATTGCACAATAAATCAGATGCATCAAAAAATAAGTATCAAATCATCATTAATCAATGCATAGTTTTTCCATGCAAAAATTTCTACCAAGGAGGGTCATGACATATTACCCCCTTGGGTTAAACACCATCCCAAGTATTTCCTATTTTTAATAAATAAAAGTTATTACAATATATTTTCAAATAAGAAGGGAAAATATTTCTTCATGTCCTCTAATTTATCCCAAGTGGCATTTCATTTAGAAATAAATTGTCCTACTGGACCTTACATTATTCTAGAGTTTAATTCTGCATAGACTTGGAATGAAACTCTAGAATCATTGCAAACATAACTTCAATAGCCTCGAGGTTTACCATCTACAATTTACAAACATCCCACACATATTCAGAGTCAACAACATATTTCCTAACCAGGGATATGTGTAAGGTGTCATGGGTCTTTGATAGGTTAGGTGGTAAGAGGAGTCTATATGTAACTGGACTGATCTTCTTAGTGATATCAAAGGGTGCAACAAACCAAGAATCTAGCTTCATGGATTTGATGGTACTTTTTCATTGACTTAACCATGAAGAACACTTTATCTCCTATGGTGTATTTCCTTGGTGTTATTTTTAGATCAGCATAACTTTTTTTATGATTGACAACTTCCTTAAGTCTTTGTCTGATCACCTTTAACTGATCTTCCATTTATATGACCATATCTAGTTTAATCACAACTCGATCCTCTAAATTATCCCAATAAAATGGTGTTCTACACCTTCGACCATACAAGGCATAAAATTGGACCATCCCCAAATAAGTGTGATCTTAATTGTTGTAGATGAACTATACAAGGTGTGGGTAGTCTCCCCATCAAGACTTTTGATCCATGTAGTACATGTAAATCATATATTCTAGTACTTGGTTTACCCTTTTAGTTTGACTATCAGTCTTAGGGTGGTATGCCAAGCTTATATTCAGTTTCGTACCTAATACATGATGTAGGGATTTCAAAAATTTAGAAGTGAACCTAGAGTCTTTGTCTAGAATAATCATTTCAATAAATCCATGATATCTAAATATATACTTGGAAAATATCTTAGCCACAATGTAAGAATTATCTTTGATATTTTGTGGTATAAAATGTGTAAACTTTAGTCAATCTGTTTGTTAGAATTTCACAATAGATATGCAAAGCATTACAAGAGATGAAGAGAAGAGTAGAACTGATTGATTTATTCCAAGGATCAACTCTGTATAAATAGCAGAGTTGATCATTGAGAGTCGTTGGATTACAACAACTCATCATACCTGATGAAGACACCACTGAGAGTTCTCCTGACACATGGAGGAGTGGAAACTCAAGTGTCTATCCTAGTGGAACTTAAGAGAATATTCTCTTATTCTAACACCCCCCTTAAGTGATACTAGGGGTGAATCATACAAATGAGTCCTGGCAACAAGGCCTATTGAGGTACTCATGTACAAAGACTTCTTTTTGAAGAGATGGTAAAACCCAATGGGAAAAAACCATCAATCAAAAGGAAGTTAGAGGCTTGTCTTCGTATGGCGAAGATTGTCCTCCTAATACAATAGATAGTTGGTGAAAAAACCCCTATGGGGAAAAACCAACTATGAGAAGAAGAGAGGCATGTCTTCGTATGGCAAATATTGTCCTCTTTATGCAAGAAAGAAATATGAGTCCCGACAACTTGGCCTGATTAGGTACTCATTTACATAATATAGTTGGTGAAAAAAAAAACCAACTATGAGAGGCATGTCTTCGTATGGCGAAGATTGTCCTCTTAATACAAGAAAGAAAGATGAGTCCCGACAACTTGGCCTGATTAGGTACTCATTTACATAATATTGTTGGTGAAAAAACCCTTGTGGGGAAAAACCAACAATTAGAGGTATGTCTTCGTATGGCGAATATTGTCCTCTTATTACAAGAAAGAAATATGAGTCCCGATAACTTTGGCCTGATTAGGTACTCATATACAATAAATAGTTGGTGAAAAAACCCTTGTGGGAAAAAACCAACTATTAGAAGAAGAGAGGCTTGTCTTCGTATGGCGAATATTGTCCTCATAAATCCATTCAATGCAGCTGAATAACTCCAAGCTTATCTCTCAACTGAAGGTAACGTGGAGAAGGAAATGACTTGGTGAAGATATCTGCAATTTGTTCCTCAGTTGGAATATATTCCAAGTGTATGTCCCCATTCTGAATATGTTGTCTTATGAAGTGCATGTGTATCTCAATGTGCTTGGTTCACTGATGTTCAACTGGATTGCATGCAATATGAATTGTGCTCTGATTGTCACACCAAAGAGTTATAGGATGGTCATGTGTGAAACCAAATTCTCTCAGAATTTGACGAAGCCAAAGAGCTTCCTGACTAGCCAAAACTGCTGCCCTGTATTCTGCCTCTATAGAAGATAGGGCTACTACTTGTTGTTTCTTGCATAACCAAGCTATTGGTGAGGAACCAAGGCAAAATACATAGCCTGATGTGGAACATCTATCTTCTACTGAACCTGCCCAATATGAATCTGTGTAGCCAATGATATCCATGGATTTTCCCTTGTAGAAGAGCCCAAAATGAGTAGTGCCCTGCAAGTAATGGAGGATTATTTTTTCTGCCTACCAATGACTGAAGTGTGATGAGAGAATATGGATATGAGGCCAACAACATATGATATATCTGGGTGAGTATGAGTAAGGTATAGCAAACTTCCTACAAGTTGATGGTATAGAGTAGCATCACAAAGAGGGGATGAGCAAGAAGTACTAAGATTAATGCCAGATTGAAAGGGGGTAGGAGAAGGTTTACAATCTATCATTTTGAATCTTTGTAGAAGATCTAGAGTGTACTTTTATTGGCACAAAGATATACCTTCATCTGTTTGACTTATTTGGATCCCAAGGAAGTAATGAGCTTTTCCTAGATCAGCCATTTCAAATTTTTTAGAGAGAGTCTTTTATAGTCTGAATGTGAGTCAGGTTACTACCAGTGAGAAGAAGATCATCAACATAAAGAACAAGAATGGTGATGTTTCCTTCATTTCTCCAAATGTAAATTGTGTTATCAGACTCACAATGAGAAAAACCTGCTAAAAGAAGGAAGGAGTCCATATTTTCATACCAAGCTCTAGGGGCTTGTTTGAGGCCATAGAGAGACTTTTTAAGCCTACAAACCAGAGAGGAGTCTTGAGTAAAACCAGTAGGTTGTTCCATGAATATTTCTTCCTTTAAATATCCATGTAAGAAAGCACATTTGACATCCATTTGATAGACATGCCACTTTTGGGAAGCAGCTAGAGCAAGAACCAATCTTACAGAATCCATTTTAGCAACAGGAGCAAAGGTTTCTGCATAATCTATGCCTTCAATTTGAGAAAAACCTTTGGCAACTAGACGAGCCTTGTGTTTGTCTATTTCTCCATTAGGCCCATATTTTGTTTTGAAGATCCATTTACAATGAACTAATTTCCTTCCTTTAGGTAAGGGAACTAAGTCCCAAGTCTCATTTTTGATCAAGGAAGAAAATTCATTTTCCATGGCATCATCCCATTCTTTAATACCTGAGGCTTCTTTGAAGGATTGAGGATCAGAGGAAATAGATTGACATACAAGGCCAGTGCCTATGGGGTTGGATGATCTTGTTGAAGGGAGATTTTGGATGTAAGGAGTAGCTTCTTTAACAATGGTGCGGGCCCATTTTGGCATAGAGGAAGGAGTTGAAGGAGTTGAAAGACATTGAGATGGAGTTACAGGTTCCTCATCTTGATTATCAATAACCAAGTTAACTTCAAGAGTTGGCTCTTCATAATATTGAGGTTCTACTATAGGAGAAGGCTCAATGGAGGAAGAGGGCTTTTGAGGATCTTTTTGAGGGAATGTTTCATCAAATTGGACATTCCTATGAAAGAAGACCTCATGAGTTGAGGGATCAAGAAGCTTGTATGCTTTCAATTCTTCACAATAACCGATAAAGATGAGTTTTCTGCTTTTCTTATCAAGAGCCTTCCTTTTCTTCTTTGGGATGTGAGCCCAAGCAGTACACCCAAAAATATTGAAGTAGGAAACATCTGGTTTTAAGCCAGTCCATGCTTCTTCAAGAGTTAAATGGTCAAGAGCTTTATGAGGTGTGCGATTTTGAATATAATTTGCATAGTTAATAGCTTCTACCCAAAAAACTTTTGGAAGATCTCTTGAATGGAGCATACAATTAGCCATCTCTTTTAATGTCCAGTTTTTCCTTTCTGCAATACCATTTTGTTGAGGATTATGGGAGACATAATGTTGATGAATGATGCCATGATTGGATAAAAAATGAGAGAACTCATTATTGTAGTATTCCCCCCATTATCAAGTGCGAATCTTCTTGATTTTGCAAGATGCCTGATTTTCAACTAAGGCTTTAAAAACTTTAAAGTGGGATAGAACATCACTCTTATATTTTAGGAAGTAGACCCAGGATCTTCTAGAGAAATCATCAATAAATGTTAGAGCATACTTTGCTCCTTTGAAATATGGTTCAGGAAAGGTCATTAAGTCACTATGGATTAAATCTAGAGGGGAAGAGGCCTTTAGAGAACTACTTGGGTGGAAAGGATCTTGATGTTGCTTTCCAAGAGCACATCCAGGACAAACTCCATCACTAGAAGAGACTTGGGGTAATCCTATAACCATATCATGGGTGCTCAAATCCTTTAGGTAGTTGTAACTAAGATGACCAAACCTTTCATGCCATATTTTACTTTCAAGATCACTATGAGCCACAAAATAGGAGGCTCCTTCTGGATTTTGAAAACCTTTGAAGTGAAAAATATGAGAGTTGTGATCAATATTCCCTTTGGCTATAAGAGATTTGGGATCTTGAAAATCTCTTATCTCAACTCCTGTTGGGGAGAAGAGAACAATTTTCCCCTTTCCAGAAGTACAAATTTGGTAGACGGAGAGGAGATTAGTGGCAATGTTTGGAACATAGAGAACATTGTTAATAGAGCCACCATCAATGGTTATATCCCCTTTTCCTTTGATAGGGATAAAGGAAGAGTCACCTACTTCTATGCTACAAGTAGAACTAGAGGAGATAGAAGAAAAAGACTTATCTGAAGCAGTCATGTGATGAGTAGCTCCAGAATCTAGGACCCAAAAATTAGAGGAAGAATTAGAGGTTTTTCCTTGAACATTAAGGGCTTTTCCTATTTGCTTTTTATTTTCTATATTTTTATCTTTTATAGCTGCCTCTAGTTGTTGTAATATTTTCCAGCATTTTTTAGCAGAGTGACCATTCTTTTTGTAGTGAGTACAGGTTATGGGGGTCTTTTCCTTTTTCCTAAATTTTTCTTTAGAAGAAGTGGAGGCTACTAAGGCTTTAGAAGAAGAAGAAGAAGAGATTTCATATCTAGCAAGCTTAGTTTCTTCCCTAGTTAATCTATCACAAAATTCTTCTAAAGAAGGCATTTTAAAGGTTGCACCCAGAGCATCTTTGGTAGATATAAAGGTGGTAGAAAATATCTGAAAAACACCATTTAGCTTAGAAAGGATTAGATAAATGCATTCCTCTTCAGTATTAGTCTTCCCACTGCCTTTGTATTGAGTGAGGACTTCTTTGAACTTAGTGAGGAAGTCAAAAATACTACTAAAATATTCAGGAGACAGAGATGTGAGTTCGGCTTCTAATTGCATTGATCTCATCTGATCTACTTTCCCAAACAGAGTCTTCAGTTTCTCCCAAATTTCATAAGGAGTTTTACAATCTGTAATATGAAACCATAAACTTTCATGAACATTAGAGCTTATAATACCCATAGTTTCATGCATTTTTCCTTTATGAACAAAGATTTCATATTCTTTATCAAATTTCGGTTGTTTTTCTTCTAGCAAATGAGTAAGACCTTTTTGAGAGATAAGATTTAAAATTTTAGGTTTCCAAGTGTGAAAGTTATGAGGGGTGAGAGGTTCAATTGAATTCATCATTTTAACACAGGAAAAATATTGAAGTTATATTTTACCAATATATCCCCCTTAGAACTTCAATTAATTGATTAATGCAATTGGAAGAAAGATATGAAGCTTTTCAATATTTAGGACTCAAAATACCCGCCCTAACGAGAGGGAAACTATAAGTATAATGAGTTTTTTAATATTGTTTGCTTGAGATTGCCAAATCCTTTTTATTCCTCACTATACCCGCCCTTACTTGAGGGAAACTGTAAGTAGAGAGAAGAATTGGAAGGGTTTTGGCTTGAATGCAAGGAATCAATCTGTTTAATTGGTGTATCTCAATACTCGCCCTTACGAGAGGGAAACTATAAGTTAGAGAGATATCCAAAGAAATGGATGATGAAAAATATCTGCCAGACCGTTATACCAAGTGCCTCAAAAACTCGCCCTTATGTGAGGGAAACTATAAGTTTTTAAGGGTAATGATACATGGAACGTAGGCAAAAGATATTTTGAGAAAAAAATATTGTTTTTAAACTTGTAAACCAAATTTAATTATCAACAATTTTTATTTAAAAGGTTTAGATTTAAAATATACTTCTTCTAAAAAAATCTTTAATGAAATGCTCTTTCTTTGAAAATAACAAAGGTTTATAAAAAGCAAATATGAAGATAGACAATATATATATATATATGCTATTTTTCTTTTTAAATATGGGCCTTACAAAAAATGAGATTAATATTAAATTTTTGAATATCTTCTCTAAGAAATATTAAAGTATATTTAAAGAAAATAACTTTAAGCATTGATTAAGATAGACAAAAAAGGATAGTAACTTTTAAAGATAGGCCCCCCTTAAATAAAGCAAATGAAATTTTGTGATCTTCACTATGAAATATAAAGTTTTTGACCTTATAATTACTTGAAAGAAAGTAAAATCATAGAAGAAGATTGACAAAAGATAGCACACCCCCCCTTTAAAGTGATGGACCAATAGAGTGCAAAAATATGCACTTACCCCCCCCAAAAAAAAAAAAAAAAATTATTAGAAAAAGGTTACAATTTTGTCTCACGAAAGGCTCGGAGACAAATGATGTCCTTCGAAATGAAGGAAAGCAAAATAACCTAATTAAAAATAAAATATAGGGAAAATAAAGAAATTATACACAAGTCGTGAGAGAAGAGAACGAATTTCAAAAAACTACATAGACGTTCCTTTCGAAGGCTTGAAAAAAAATATAATTTCAAAATGGAAGAAGGGGCAGCACCTTTCAATGATCGGAAGGAGAGAAGTCATCGGATGCAAAATGGAGGTTCCAAGAACTCGACTGTCTGCAACCGAAAGGAGAGAAGCTTTGACGTTCGGATGGAGGTGCGGAGACCCTCTGTGCCGAGAAGAGACCCTTGAGGGCAGATGAAACGTAGGCACTGAGCGGAGGTGAACTTGAGCTTTCATTTCTTGATCCTACAAATACGTAAAAGGAAGGGATGATTTTGCAAGACCACGTTATGAAAAAACAAGTGAACGCTCCTACAAGACCATGTTATGAAGAAAAAACTAGTGAACACTCCTGCAATACCATGTTATGAGAAAAAATAGTGAACGCTCCTGCAAGACCATGTTAAATAACTAGAGAATGCTCCTACAAGACCATGTTAGGAAAAATAACTAGAGATTTGCAAAATTGTATCCTGCAATACCACGTTATGAGAAAAAAATAGTGAACGCCCCTGCAAGACCATGGTAAATAACCAGAGAATGCTCTTGCAAGACTACGTTATAAAAAATAACCAGAGAACGTTCCTGCAATACCACGTTATGAGAAAGGCGATTCTGCAAAAAACTTGTTATATATTTAAAACAAAATCTATAATAGTTCTAGTTGTAAAATAAGCGAACTTGAAAGGTAGATTTTGCTTTGAAAAAAGAAATAGGGAAAGTTGTTTATAAGCATCGGGTTGAAAGAGCATCGAAGAAGAGAAATCAATATTTGGAGATTCGATTAGGATCATCCGAGCGCCAACGTGCCAGGTAGAAGAAATCGTCCAAGTTGTCATGGGTGCCAGAAGTGTTGAGCACCAAGGGACAGCTGGAGAGAGGATCTCTACAAAATGCAAGCATTGGGAGAGCTAACAGGAATAAAATGATCCACGAAATTAAGCCACGAGCACCAAGCAAGGATTACCCGAATCTCCGAAGATCGAAATCTCCCACGATAATAGAGAAAAGACACCACGTTTTAAGATGAAACGGGTGTTTCTTATTACACAACCCAAATATTTTAAAAGGAACTTTTACATAATAAAAGAACTATTACTTTTATGATAAGTAAAAGGATTTCCAATATTTAAAAAAAAAGGTGTTGAAAGAATAATTCGAAGAGAGGGAGAAAAATAAAATAATAAGAACCCTCCTTTTAAAATGGGCTAAAATAGCCCATAGAACAGGGTAAACCTGTTTTGAAGCAAAGGAAGAGATTTTTAATATTTTGAAATCCCTCAAAGATGAATTAGAACAAATATATTAAAAAATTGCATAAAATATATTCAACAATAAAGATTTTGCTGAAAAAAAAATTATGGATAAAAGAGAAATGACTACTGAAATAATTTCAAGAATATAGCCAAAAAATTATCCAAAGTAAATGAACCAGATCCTAGAACCTTCAAGAGAGAATGCTAGCAAAATCTATCCTGCTCTGGTACCATGTTAGAATTTCACAATAGATATGCAAAGCATTACAAGAGATGAAGAGAAGAGTAGAACTGATTGATTTATTCCAAGGATCAACTCTGTATAAATAGCAGAGTTGATCATTGAGAGTCGTTGGATTACAACAACTCATCATACCTGATGAAGACACCACCGAGAGTTCTCCTGACACATGGAGGAGTGGAAACTCAAGTGTCTATCCTAGTGGAACTTAAGAGAATATTCTCTTATTCTAACACTGTTGACTATTACAAGGATTACATCATGTTGATACCTAGTCTTGGGTAAACCTACTATAAATTCCATAGATATAAGCTACCATTTTTGAATAGGTATATCATATGGATACAATTATCCTACAGGATGCTTTTATTCAACCTTTACCTTTTGGCATTGAAGGCATCAAGTGACAAAATCGATGATATCCTTCTGCATTCCCTTTCGAAAGAAGGTCTTTTCATTTTTCCCTCATTTTGGCCCCTCTAGTATGAGCATAGTAAGGATATATATGGACCTATGACATAATTCATCTCCTTAAACCACCTACTTATCGTATGATGATCTTATATTTTTAGCACAAAAGGTCATAATAAATATGCTAAAATCCTTGTTACTCTTAGGATCTTTGCTCATTTTGACCTAAATTTCTCTACAATACTCATCTTGATATTACTTCTTCCTAACTTGATCTATTAGATCCATATGACTCCAGGTTATGGTTGTCATATGCCTTTGTCTACGTAAGGCATCAATAACCTTATTATATTTTCATTTGATATACTCAATCTCAAAGTCATATTCAACGAGGAACTCAACCCATATTCTTTGTCTCGCATTGAGCATGGGTTGGGTAAATATATACCTCAAAATATGATGGTTAGTTCTTAGCTCAATGGGCCTTCCTAAAAAGTAATAACACCTAGCTTTTAGAGTGTGCACCACTACTGATAGATCTAAATCATGCATAGCATAATTAGTTTTATGTTGTTTAATATTCCTTGATGTATAATATACTACGAACTCATCTTGGGATAACACTTCTTCCAACCATTCTAGTTATGTGTTAGTGCACACTGAGAAGTTTCCTTTAGGATATAGAATTTTTAATATTGGTGTCGTAGTGATATTATGCTTAAGCAACACAAAATAAGTCTCATAATTTTCTATCCACTTAAATTCCTTTCCCTTCGTTTGGAGGTTCGTTATCATAGATGAAATCTTGAAGTAATCATATACATAACGTCTATAATAGCCCATCATTCCCATTAATATTTGTAATTATATCACATTGGTAGGTGGTGGCTAGTTCTAAAATAACCTCGATATTTTTTGGATCCATTGCAATCCCCTATGTAGATATTATATATCCAAGATATCATACTTCTAAGGCATAGAAATCACTTTTTTCCAGATTTCCATAGAGTTCACTCTTTCTAAACAAATCTAACACAATTTTAAGTTGTCTATCATGTTCCTCCCTATCTCGAGAGTGTATTAAAATATCATCTAAAAACATGAGTACAAACTAATCTAGATGCCTCCTAAACATAATGTTCATAAAATACATAAATGAAACTAGAGCATTAGTCAGCCCAAAGGGCAAAACTATAAACTCATAATGCTTATACCTTGTCTTGAATGTCATTTTATGAGTATCTTCCTCATGTATTCTTAATTCATGGTGACCTGATTGTAGTTCAATATTCCTGAATAGCATAACATCCTTAAGTCGGTTGAACAAGTCTTCAATCCTTGGTAAAGTATATCAATTATTGATAGCAGCTTTGTTAAGCATTCTATAGTCAATATATAACCTCTATTAACCCTTATTATTCTTAACAAATAGCATCGATGCACCCTATGGTGACACACTTGGATTTATTAGTCTCTTTTACAATAGTCCCTACAATTGCATCTTCAGCTCTAGCATCTCTAAAGGGTTCATCCTATATGAAAATATATGGATGGGTTTTTCTACTAGCATTAGTTCAATAGTAAAATCAAATTATGACACAAGAGGAAGTTTGGGTAGATATTCAAGAAACACATCCTTAAATTCCTATGATATGGGGTGTTTCTCCTACACCTCTCTCTTTTGATCCTCTTGCTTTATCACATAGACCCTCATTTTTTAAGGTCTTTCTTTAATTGCATAGCATATAGATACGAGGGTTTAAATAACCCATACTTACTATGTAGTCTTATTCATTTTTTACCTTTTTTAGAATACTGGATTCATCTATCTTGGATATTGTTAAAGACTTTATGAGCCTGCAACCAATCCATTCCTAAGATCATATCAAAAGCTTGTAGCATAAGTACATACAAAAAACCTTCGGTAGAACCACTAGATAGGGTAATATCCACCATTAGAAAGCATTTATCAACTGAGTAGGTTTACCTAAAGCCATACTTAACCTTCCATCCTTGGGATAAATATCCTAGCCTTTATAGCACATACCTGGTTATGTTAGAAGAATTTTTATTTTTTTTATCTATCTATAGCTAATACAACTTTCTAAAGGGGAGAAAGAGAACCTACATTCCTAGATTAATGGGGTGGTTGTGTGGTTCCTATTCTTATTTTTTACGATTGCATGGATCTCAGGGTTTACTCCTTTTATCAACATACCCAAATTTACCTTGGGTAATTAACTACATAATATTTACCCCCACACTAGTAGCAACCTATCTTGGGGCCTAAGTGTTTTCCCCTAATCTACTTCCCAAATTGTTTTTCTTGAGGTGGTTTTAACTATCCTTGATTCCCTTCATATCCTGGATTAGCTATACTTTTCTTAAGTCGAGTGGGTTCCTATTTCCTCAGTTGAACACTCCTTCCCTTCTTTAGGGGTCATTGATATTCCTTGGGTGGGTTTACAAAATTTAGGTAGGTATTATTTGTTGGTTTGAGTTGATTTATCTACTCTTTTTATTGATTTAATAGCTCCTTTTGGTAGTCTATATGTTCATGTAAAAAAATATAGTGTTCTTTATTTCCTTGCTCAAATTCCTTAAGCTTTCCACCTTGGTATTCCCCTTAATATTGTTCTGAAGGGTTCATTTTTTAAGGGAATGGACTTCCCTCATATTTTCCATGATGCCATTTATCCTTATCACATCTAATAAATAGTAGTAGATTAGGTTACAACTTTACTTTGAAATTTACTACTAATTATAGCTAAATACAAAGTTTTCTTTCTAGAACCAACGTCACTCAACTTGGAGTGGTACTCTAAACTATGATGTGATTCTAATGCAAATGGTCATACTTACTGTATGTAGGGTTTCACAACATACAAACTACCTTTGGGTTTAATCCCCTTTAGATTATAGCAAGCAAGAATTCTAGCCCTTCCCATTTTTGGATTAAGAACTAAGAAAGGTCTTGAATAGGAATATACCCAAATTTATTAACATATTCCAAGAATATTCTAGTCCCCTATACCTATATCTCTAATACAAAATGTAATGATTCTAAAAAACTAGCTAGATTAACAAGGTATTCTTTTTTTAACACAAATTGGGAGGGATTGACATATCCCTAACCAACATATGCATTAGTGATGAGAGAACTGAACTAATCTAATGTTTAAGTTGATCAACTTTTTCATTCATAAATCTACTAAAGCATACACCCATATCCATACCATGCACATGTATTTCTATGTGGGTATACTACACATATTAAAAATAAGCCATCCATATCATCTTTCTAATGAGCTAACTTATCTCTTTCTATTAGTCGAAGGAATATGCCCATATCTATACCATACACAAGTCTTTCTATGTAGGTATACTATGTGTATTGTGAAATAAGCTATCCATATCATCTTCACAATGAGCTAACTTATTCCTCTCATAGATTTTCGTGCTAGTATATAATTATTTGAGTTTTCTTCTAAGTTTGTCTTAAGATATCATAATCCCTTAGTTTCCCCTTATTACCTTTAACACATAAATTATTTTGGACAACAAGTAAACCATCTAATCATGCTAAAAATAAACCTTACAACTATGCTAAGTCTATCTATTTAATCTAAACATAGAATAATATCTACAAGCATCAAGTAGGTACTTTAAATAAAGCATCAACATCTAATTAAAGCATTTAAATGAAGGAATTAATATGAAACCATAACAACTACAAGTACCTACACATCAAGTTTGAGATATATTCTTCATTTATTTATTACATCAATACATAATCCAAGTATGGTAAAACCTCCATACTTTTAAAAGAATAAGTATTACATCAATGCCAATCTAGGGGTTACTCCTCTAGAGTACAATCTAATAAATAAACTATGTACTATAACTAATATCAAGGTCAATATTTTGGTTCCAGGTGTCCTCATTGATTCTCCTACCTATCCATCACTCAAATTGATGGTAGTAAGGGATTAGGACAACTCATGGTTCTATGAAGCATGCATCTAAATACATTTACTAATTAACCTTAAACAAGTGCATATATAATATAGTGCCAAATTGCAACTATACAAAACTACTCAATGCATTTAATCATCATCTATCTAATCATTATAAAAAATCCCATAAATTCATACTTATCCATATCAATAGAAGGAGAGAATCATATCATCAAATGTAGAGCAAATTCACAACTCATTCTTAATTAATCAAAGGTTCATGATTTTCATCATACAAAGTAATTTTCCCAATCTATTAAGGTCCCATACCCTTAATAAATCAATTACTTAAATCAATCCATTTATTCAATCAACTAAGGTCCCATACCCCTAATTAATCAAATACATTAAAACATTTCATTTATTCAATCAACTAAGGTCTCATACCCTTAATTAATCAAATCCATTAAAACATTTCATTTATTTAATCAACTAAGGTCCCATACCCTTAATTAATTAAAAAAATCCATTAAAAATTTTCATTTATTTAATCAACTAAGGTCCCATACCCTTAATTAATCAAATCCATTAAAACATTTCATTTATTCAATCAACTATGCTTTAATAACAAAAGTCCTTTTAAATAAAACCAAACCTAGTTTAACTATATTCTTAAAAGAAGTTTTCCCTTATTAAAATATATAATCCAAACCTATATTTTTTTTCCAAAGTGGGTTGATCCTTGAACCCAACATGAATTAATTAAAATTAAAAAGGTTTCTAAGTGGAAAACAAAAGAAAGGATGATAGTCTTGAGAGTTAAACCAAATAATCTCAACAAGAACAGGTGGTCAGACAATCCTTACATAGGTCAAAAACCTCCACATAGGTCTACAAACCATAAATAGGTATTCGGCTAAACATACAACATAGGCCTAACCAATTGATCCACAACCAAGCACGTCTAGCCCATGCTTGACTAACAATAATAGCGTGCACATGCTAGCTTAAGGGGTACACACCCCTTCTTCCCGACCAATGTGGGATTTATAGCAACTTAAATCAAAACCTCACAACAACAAAAAATAAATATAGACTAAATCAAACAACCAATTCCAAATTGTTGTATGGAATCAAATGATAGGCCCAACACAAATGGTGATGGTCAACCAAAGCTAATAACAGTATCCAACAAGATCTTTCTTGGCTAACAGGTTAGGGGTATGCTAGGCTCTTTAAATGAGGCTCATGCCCTCCAAATGTTCATGTGGGATAAAGCGCAAGCTCATCAGGCTTGCATGTTTTATCCCACATGTATAATGTGGGAGAATTATAGTTTTTTAAGAGTTGTGGGGTATGCTTAAGCAATTGACCACCACACGATGGTTGGGAGGTGGTGGAAACTAGGATCAAGCGGTGGGAATGAATTCCCATGGTGGTTCTTATTGATTTTCAATGGAAAGGGAGGTGATTAGAGTTTTTCCAAAGTTTTAAAATAGATATTGGATAATTAATCCCACATGTGTAGGGATAATGGTTTCCTCATGCTCCAAAAATTGTAGGATACCATTAAAACAATAAAACACAAATTTAGTAGCCAAGGGGCCCATGCCCTAGTGGTGGAGGAGGAAGATACACCAAATTTTAGTGGATCCACTTGGTCGTTAAGGAGTATTAAACAATTTAGGAGGTAAAAATATCATCACCATTTTAAAACTATTCTTTTTAAAATACAAAAGGGGTTCTTTTTCAAATCTAAAATAGATTTAAAATAAAAGCTATCCTCTTTTAAATTTATATTTAACAAGATGGTGCTTATCTTTTTTTTTTAACTTTTGAAAAAATCAAAAGATAAGGGAGAAATTAAATAATGTATTTTAAAGCAATAAGGTCTATTATTTAATTTAAATATAATAGTACTTTAATCAATCAATTTCTTTTTTTAATTTTGATTAATTTAAATATAATACCAACTCTAATATTAAACATTAGTATGGTATTCAAGTGGCCAAGGTTTAATAGGGCCTCTATGCCTATTAATCCTTTTCCAAAGGGGAGTTATATGCCCAAATTATTCTCACATAAACATGCATATATAAGAGAGTATCAAATGCAACAAACAAGGTGGGTGATATTTTTACAAGCCCAATGTCTTGTCCCAACTGAAGACTTATGATAACTTTGAGGTTACCAACTTCAAGCTCTAGATAATTGGATTACCTACGACCACCAAAACAAGAAGCATGCATCTATATGAGGGTAGTCATTCATGTTACCCCGAAATGATAATTTCTATTTTTGAAGTACCTTATTCTTGGTGGTCGAATCTACCTCTTCCACCCATGAGTGTAATTAATCCTGTGTATTAACATTACATTAGCAGTGTCATATTCTTTAAGAATAAAACAATATAAATATTGCACAATCAATCAGATGCATCAAAAAATAAATATCAAATATTCATTGATCAACGCATAGTTTTCCCATGCCAAAAGTTCTTCCAAGGAGGGTCGTGACATAATTCTTGAATAATAAAACAACTCTGTCAATATTTTTTATTGTGCCAAATAATATTTGCATATCAAATGCACATAAAAAAGTAAAAATTATCTTTTCATGCTTCAAATATCTATTGATTCTAATCAATGCATCTTATTGTTAAACCAAATACATGTATGAATAAATATTAAACTACCCTTGACAAATTTGTATACACTTGAAGTACCAAAATTTTGTGTCTTGTCCTTCTTCCCACCATGTAAGGAATAATTGGTAGAATATTCTATTTTTGAGAGGGAAATATTCTTTTTACGGATGCAAAAAAGGCTTCAAAATAGTGACATACCTAAAAAGTGCTAAACTAGGACCATCCCAAAATTTTATAAAGAATAAAAAAAAACTAATTATTCATCCATTTCTACCATGGTTTACCCTATACAACCTTTATCTGGAATACAAATTGTCAAGTAGTCTTATCCCACTAAAGTAGCATAAAAGGTTGTTTGACCAATCAAATAACCTATCAAGTACCATAGACCATGCATACGAGCCTACCCATCACTCATTTAGGAACTAGGGATAATGTTTTAAATGTTCATAATTTCCTTCTTAATATTCAAAAACCATGTAAACTACCCTCTTATTTATGCTACATCAATGTCAAAACAAGATCTAAACTAAAGAAATAATTTTTTTTTTTATAAAATATCGTAAACAACAACTAGGATTTTCCAAAAATATTAAATATTAATCCATCGACTTTCATTGAAATTTATTCTTAAGGGTATCATTGGAATCATCCATTGAAAATAATTAATAAGCAAAATGGATTATCTATCAAAATAAGTAAACATGGTAAACCTATTTGTGGATATTTTTCTTGAGCAAATTACCCATTGTTACACAAGAGATCGTCACACTCTAAACTTCCACTAGGATTTTTAAGGGTAAACTTTTAGAACTATTGATCAGAATATATCCTAAATAAATTGCTTTTGAAACAATCTCTCCATATAGCCAAGTGAAGTCGCTCCATTTTTGCTCTGATAACATGTTGAAATTTACAATATTTTCCAATAATCTCGTGAAGCATAATATCCACCATGAGCATAAGCAAGAAAATAAAGAATTAAAATAGAAATATCAAGAACACATAACAATAATATCCACATACGAATATTATGCTTCACAATCATTCAATAGATTAGTAGTTGGGGGTTATTTGTAGTTAATACCTAATATCTAAATTATAATTACAATTGTATTGAACAAGTCTAATATAAGTCTCAAGGTTAAGCCAAGTTACTAAACCTTTAATTAAAAGTTTAGTTAAGGTTAACCATCAAGGAGGTTTAACCAATACCACAAGGTGTGAATACATAACTATGTAGGTGGATTAACCAATCACATAAGGTATGAATATAACAATATTACCTATAGGTATATATCAAAGGTTACCCAAATGATTACATGATTACAAGATTTCCCATATGCTTACATCAAAGGTTTTTCATAGGATAATAAAAACATCGATCAAACATGGTTGATAAAATAAAATTATTATATCTTCCAATATCCAAGTCTTCATTGTCAAGCTCACTTGGGGGGTGGAAATTCCAATTAATCATATGTATTTATATATTTTTTATTAAAAAACCTATAAAATAAAGGTCAATATTATCTCTAAGCATTAATGTTCATGCATTATATGCTTCATAAATACTACAAGTAGAATCACATATAAATAATAGAAAGATATATATATATATATCCTTATATATAGATATATTCTATATAGGAAAATAAAAAGTAGATTTTGAAAAGAGAATAAAGAAATCATATCAGATTCCCAATAGGATGGATTAAATAGAAGTTTTTTTATTGGTCTATGGGAAGCCAAGGTACAAGTGTTAAGACCAGTGGTCCACATAATAATGTACAACAAGTATTCATTATGCTTAATCGAGTGGGAGGGGTTCGTAGATAATAACTAAAATTTATTGCTAGGGTTTTTTAGAAAATAATGGAAAGTTAGTAATTCCCCTATGTTACATCCCTACTGACAAAAGAAAAAGCTAATATAGTATAAGGTAAACAATATAAGAGGATAAACTGATTAAATAAAAGAATAAAGCAACAAGCACAATTTGAAAGATATATCAAGTATAGGTAATAGAATAAAGAAAATGTAGTTGTAAAAAACTTAAAATGTATGACTAAGTAAAGTAAGTTAAGTAACTTTTTAAGGTCCATGAGCATTGAAAATACTAGACCAACTCATACTTCCATAGATATACCATATGTAAAAGGAGGAACTTGTGATATCCACCTATAAGGCATACATAATATGCATCCCATAAAATTCAATCCTTGGGCCTCCTATATGTAGCTCCCAAGATATCACTGAAATATAAAAATAGTCTTGGAATAATAATGTAAGTATAGATAGATAAATCCAACGAGAATAGGATAACACACTTTCTCATTTATAAGAATGAAACACTTCATAAATAAGGGATCTTTGGTAAAACTATGAGTATGGAGCACTTCATGAATTAGAGGTCTTTGCCAAAAGTATTAGTCAATTTACGGATAAGGGGTCTCTAGAAAAATAAAGCATTGATACTCTCACAAGAGAAGAGAAAGCTTATTGTCTTGTAAAATTTGATGTGGCTTATCTACAAGGCTGGATTTTTTCTTTGTTGGTTGTAAGCAAAATACGTTTTATTTGCTTTTGTTAATAGGAGCTTATTTTAATAAATGTTCTATTTTTATATTTAATGTTATCATATGTAAGAATTTTTCTATGTTAATATTGTATGATTCAATCCAAAATTTAGATTTTTAGATTTTTTAAGAACATATTAAGTTAATTATAGTTTTAGATATTTATAAATTCATGGTTATGGTAATAGAGCCACTAAATTATATAGTATGATTATTTAAAATTATGATGAGGAAAGAGAGGATGCTAATTAATGAGTGAATGTGATGTCATACAACTAATGGTGGAAAGTGTAAGGGATATATCTCATGTAATTCAAGAACTAGCCACAATCCTTAAACATTATTCTCATGAAATGAATCTTATCACAGATTTTGAACCTCACCATATTATATCTCCTAATTAAAACCTCTATAGATTTCTAATTATGGATCTATTCTACATCAAACATAATAATTAAATTCCAATACTTCAATGATGATAACATTAGAAGGATTTGGGTGGTTTACATGGATAACAATGTAATTCTTTGTATAGTGTATTATTTGAATTCATTGAGGACTATAAGAGGTGATGATATGGACAATATCATACCAAGATAAGGGTGCAAATTCACATGTCAAATATTGAGGTTCCATGATATGATTGCTGAAAAGTCTTTCAAAAATATGGTTATGCATAAACTAGAAGTGTACTCCAAATGCATCCCATGAATGATATGAAAAAACCTTAGTTTACTTTGCTTTATATATAGTGATAAACCTATGAATGGTGGAATCATAATGACTTGAATGATTTTGGAATTTTCATGAAAGATAAAAAGCAAAAGATACAAAAATTAGGGGTTCTCTTGAGCACCATAAATAAATAATATACTTGTTGGTCACGAATCTACCACATGAAAGGATTTTATACTAAATGCACCCTAGACCCGGCCAACATTGAAATGCTGGGAGAAAGAAATGTCTCCCAGACCAATCTCCAGAGTGGGCTGGTTCCCTTACTAAATCTAAGCTTGATGAAGATTAAAGTTGCAGGAAAGGAATTATAAATGTGCAGAAAGAAATGGGAAATATAGCCGTAGGCCGAATTTATCAGATCGGGAAAGAATAACAGCAGATCACTTTAAGTACAACAACAGCATATAACATAAGATATCAACGTAATTCACTTACAACCTTGCACAAAAAATCCCTCCAAGATCACATTCCAGAACTCACTCCCTCACAAGCAATATTTAAACTCAACATGCAGAATTCAAATGAAGCAGCAAATAAGAAATATGAGTGTATATTAGGAATGTATATAACAGAAGGAAAAATCACACAGACAACTGCTTGCAAAATCAGAGGCCAAGTATCTTTCATTCATGCAATGAACTTCAAGCTTTCAGCAAAAGTTTCTCTCTCGATCCCCTTTTCTGAGATCTACATTGGTTTATATAGAAGTCTTGCTTCTTTACAATCATTAAAAACTTGCGATGGACTTCCTCGAGATCTACAAAGTGTGCAACGAAAACAAGGAAATGATCCCCTTAATCCCGCCTCGGAGAAACCAGAAATTGAATGCAATAAGGAGTCGGTCGTCTTCATTAAATGGTCGTTCTTGAAATATGCTTGGACCGTTAGAAAAATCATGAACAACAGCTTCGAATAATGGAGCATCTTTAATTCTGGTGGCTTGAACACGTTCTTCTACCTTGTTGGCATTGGAAAGCAACAAAACATTCAATTCTGGAGTGCTTTTAATTCTTGAAAATCGCAAAACTGCATCGGGTCGTTTGAACTGCGTTCTGGCATGAAACTGTAACAGGTCGCGAAAACGTGACATGTCATGAAATCGTGACGTATTTTTGCTCCGTACACTTCTGTCGCCTTGGAACCACGAAAACCAACCATGTCACGAAATCGCTACCGGTTCGGCTCCTTTGTCTCCTTCGCAACCTTAACTCGCAAAAACGTGACGCGTCGTGAAATCGTGACGTTCCGTACCATTATGCTCCTTTTCTGCTCTGTTGCCATGAAAATGTGACAAGGCATGATTTCGCTACATTCTTCATCTTTTGTTCTCTTCGCTGCATCGAATCGTGAAAACATGACATTGCACGATTTTGCTACACCTTTCTCTCTTCGGCTTTATCTTCCTGATACGTCATGAAATCATGACATTCGCCTTTGTTGGAACTTCCTTCCCACAACATGTAGCGAAATCATGACATGTTCTATCTCCTTAGACTTTACTGCTCTTGACCGCAAAAATTCATCATGTCACGAAATCGCGACGTTCCGTACAATTTGGCTGTCTTCTTGGTTCCTCCTCGCGAAAACGTGACAAGTCACGAAATCGCTACCACTTGCTGCTCTTGGTTCTTCCACTCCAAAATGTCATGAAATCATGACGTTTCTACGTTGCTTGACTGCAGCTTCACAAGTGTCGCGAAATCACGATGCCAACTTCTTTCTTGCCTTCATCTCCAAAATGTCGTGAAATCGTGACCTATTCATGCCTTAAGCTTTTCTGTCTCCACCTTGCCACGAAAATGCGACACGTAGCGATTTCGCTACATCTTTTGTCGTCCGTACTGTGTGCAATATTATGTCGCGATATCGCTACAAAGTTGATTCTCATTGCCTTTCGCTTGGTTATGTCGCGATTTCACGACCTTTTCACTGTGCTACCCCCGTTGACCATTTTGACTACGATTCTCCAACACGTCACGATTTCGTGACAACCTTGCTGCTTAGCTGTCGTTGACTGCGTTGACCGTGATTTTGGAACACGTCACGAAATCGTGACAATTTTTGACTTTGCTCTTTTCTGCCTTTTGCGTCGCGAAACTATGACAGGTCACGATTTCGCGACACCTTTGGCTTTTGTCTTCTCTCTCCTCATCAGACCCGTGATAACGCGACATGTCACGATATCGTGACGGTTTTTTAACTATGTCCTCCATGCTGATTTTTGTCGCGATATCGTGACAGTCTTCGGACTTAGCCTTTTTTGCATCAAAACCTGTAAAGAAGTGAGAATTACAACAACTTATGCATGAATAATCAACAATCAAATAAATGTGGCAAAAATGCCAACATTCTTGGCGGCTCACGGGGTATACAGTTCTACTGTATGCAAGAATCCCAGGCCTAAATCCATTGGGCAACAGAGTCATGAGAAACTAAGAATAGAAAGCTGGCTGATGGGGTACATCTCGACGGACTGCTGCAACAACTCTTGCTGAATGAATGAAACTCAAAGAATCTGTATATGGCTTAACTGACCAGGTGCTGTAAAAGAATCTCCATGAAAGCACCAGGGGTTGCAAAATGGAAATGCATGAAATGAGATCCTGCGGATGCACAGACTGTGGAATGCGAATGGAATGGTGATATGATGGAATGATGGAGGAGAGGAGTGATGCGGTAGATACAGTAACAAAGTGCCCCTGTGCTACCAGCTGCTATGCAAGGGAAATGGAAGTGAATGGAATAATGGAATGGAAGTGATGAGATGATGAAAGAGGTGTGAACCGTGGATAAATACTAAAACAACAATGAACTTAGAAGAAAAGGAAAAGAAGAAACGGGAATAGCAGGAAGGGAAAAAGAAACAACAACAGTGGCTTGATTACTTGCAGAAGAAAAGGAGTAGGAGAAGAAGGGAATAAAGAAGGGAAGGGAAGAAATAGTAAGGAAGGGGAAGGAAGAAATTAATAGGAAGCCACTAACTGCTGGGAAGGGAGAAGAGAAAAAGAAAGAAATACACGTACCTGCGGGCTCGCATGCAAAAAGAGCCGAAGTTGATAAAGGAAAACAAGACCCTTTTTTTTTTTTTTTTTACTATGTACAAGGTAAGACTAGACTCATCTTCATGTAGTATAGGCTTTCAGATGAAAGCCGTTCACTGAAATAGGAAGTGGGCTGCCATCCAAATCCTCTAGATAAAATGAATTTGCTGCACCAGCACTGACAATGCGGAATGGACCCTCCCACAGAGCATCAAATTTCTTGTGCATTCCTGGCTTAGCTTTCCTTTCATTCCATTTCAGGACCAAATCACCCACCTTAAGCGGACGATCAGCAGAATTTTTATGAAACCACTTTGAAATGACCTGTGTGTGCTTAGCAAACTCCTCATAGGCCAAGGAACGTTGCTCTTCCAATTGTAACAACTGAGCCAACCGCATATTCATGGAATCTACATCTGTCTCATCATCCTGAAATCCCTACAACTGCTGCAATACTGGCAACTCTAAATGAACAGGCAACCTTGCCTCTTTGCCATATACTAGGGCATATGGTGAAGTCTTAATGGACTTCTTGATTGAAATCCTATCTGCCCATAAAGCTTGATTCAACAGAAGGTGCCATGATCTCTTGTTATCCCCCAAAGATCTCTTTAAAATCCATAGCAAATTCTTGTTTGTGGACTCTGCCAAGCCATTTCCCTGAGGATAATAGTTAGAGGATGTCTTTAGGAAAACACCATACTTGTTTGCAAATTCAGCTAACTCAGCTCTAATAAATGGAGTCCCGTTATCTGTAATAATAGCATCAGGAATACCAAAGCGTGTAATTAGTCCTTCAATGAAAGAAATCACCACTCCTTGATTTGTGACCTTGGTTGGAATAGCTTCAGACCATCTCGTAAAATAATCTGTAGCAGTTAAAATATACTTGTGTCCAACTGAAGAATTCGGATCAATAATCCCAATAAAGTCCAACCCCCACTACTGAAAAGGTGCTTCAACCTGGATTGGATGCAAAGGCAATGATGCATTTCTAACCCTTCCTGTATACCTCTGACATTTGTCACATGCTTGGGCAATCCTGAAAGCATCCATGAACAAAGTTGGCCAGTAGTAACCAGCCCGAATTATCTTTAAAGCCATCGGTCTACCTGCATAGTGTCCTCCTGATATGCCAGAATGAAACTCCTCCAGGAGTCTAGCTTTCTCTGATTCCTTGACACACCTTAAAAGAATGCCATCAATATTCTTAAAAAACAATCCTTCGGGCAGTAACACATACCTAAGGGCTTGCAGACGAAATCTTCTCCGTTGTGAGGCATTCAACTGTGAAGGGCATTTACCAGTTGTGAAATAGGTAACGAGGTCATCTGCCCAATCTTGTTCTTGAACTAAGAGGTTCATCAGATTGTCATCTTTAGCAAGATCATCTGCTTGATACTCAACTATACCAGATGCTGCCATCTTTGCTAAGTGTTGGCATAAAGCCTTACCACGCACTAGCTTGGTCGGATGAATCTCAACATCAAATTCTTGGATTTTGGTGATCCAACCAGTGCGTTTATCACCCATCTCACCTTGAATGATGAAATTTCTTACATCAGGATGTATAACATAGACAACTGTCTTACTCTGAGATATGAAGTGCTTGAATTTTTTAAGAGACTTCATGACAGCATACACCTATTTTTCAATGAAATTATACTTTGCCTCATGAGGTAAAATAACCTGACTAAGGAAAGCAATGGGCCTTTCATTCCCATCGTCTCCTTTCTATGTGAGTACTACGGCATAGCTTTCATCTTCCCCAACTGCATACAGAATGAAATCTTTTGAATAATCTGGATTAATTAATACAGGAGCCTGCACTATTCTGTCCTTAATTTCCTGGAATGCCTCTTTCCTCTGAGTTGTCCATTTAAAGTCTGCATCCTTCTTCAACAACTCAGTCATAGGTTTAACAACCTGGGCAAAATCAGAAATGAACTTCTTGATAAAATTAATCTGTCCAAAGAAATACTGCAGCTCCTTTTTATTGGCAGGGAGCGATAGTTTCTTCAATGCTTCAACTCGAGCTGGATCTATTGCCAAACCATCTTCTGAAATGACATGCCCCAAGAGTTTACCTTCCTTCACTGCAAAAACTGACTTCTTTGGATTAATGGAAATCCCAAACTCTCTACATTTTCCAAAGATTTGCCTCAGATGAGAACAGTGATCTTCCCATTTATGTGAAAAGACAGTCATATCATCAAGATAAATAACAATAATCTTGTTCAAAAACTCCTCAAATGCAATGTCCATGGCTCTCTGGAATGTGGCCCCAACATTTGATAATCCGAAAGGCATTCGTTGATAAGCAAAAGTGCCCCACTTAGTTGTAAATGTTGTCTTGTACTGGTCCTCATCCCTAACCCAAATCTGGTTATATCCAGAAAATCCATCCAACAGTGAAAAACGCTGAGCCCCAGCAACAACATGCAATATCTGATCAATGCGAGGCAAAGGATAATGGTATTTCAGAGATGCACGGTTCAGATTCCAAAAATCTACACATAGTCGTATGTCTCCATTTTTCTTTCGAACTGGAACCAGATTAGCAACCCAAGTCGAGTGCTTAACCGGGTATATAATCTTGGCTTGCAGCATTTTCACAAGTTCGGCCCTCATGAGAGTCTCAATATTTGGATTCACTGGTCGCTGCTTTTGCCTGAAGGGTCTGACTCCTTCTTCCAACTCAATAGTATGCTGAACAATCTGTTTATCATATCCTTTCAGATCTTCATAGCTCCAGGCCACAATATCAAAAAATTCTTGACACAGTTGCCTGATCTCTTGCAGTTCATTAGGAGTAGAATCAGTTCCAATCTTAATGACCTTATTGGGTTCTAATTGCATCTCCATATACTCTTCCTTGTCAATCTCAATCCGATGTTTCTTGGACCGATCATGCTGATCAAACAAACTTTCTAGAGTTATAAGACCCTTCGAAATGTGATTATTACGTAACTGAATCAGACCATCAGTCTCTTCGTGCTCCAAAGTTCTTCCTTTGATAGTGGCAGCTTCTTGAATCAAAAAGTTAATAATTTGCTCATCATTCTCGAAGACTTTCCAGAAAGTATCCTTGTCTGGGACACTAGGCCTGTACACCATCCTTATTGTCTTTGGTTTCTTCACTACCTGCTCAATGGGAGAAAAATTGGCTCCAAGAGATGCTAGAAGATCTGCATGCTTATTCAGCTCTCGAGAAATGGCTTGAATATTCAGAGCTGTGAAAGACTCAAACAGGTCCCAAACTTGGTTGCGGTATGCTTTGAGATAATGCTACTTAGAAATACACTTGTTTGTTACTTGGTTTACAATAAGCTCAGAATCACCAAAAATCTGTAACTATTCGATTCCCAACTTCCTTGCCTTTTTCAAGCCTAGGCATAATGCTTCGTACTCGCAAGCATTGTTAGTACAATTCCAAGTAAGACGGTATGAATATGTTCTTTGTAAACCAGAAGGAGAAATCAAAATAATACCTGCTCCTGCACCATTTTTGCATCTTGCCCCATCGAAATATAACTTCCATAGTTGATCTGTAACAGAGCTCTGATCATCCTGGTTAGGAAATACCTGCATTGCACCATCCTCGGGCTTTGTGATAGAATAACAACCGATTTTGGTTTCCAACATTGCATTGAAATCAAGCATGGAAAATTGATCTTCCAATTGGAGCTCATCTAAAACCTCATTCATCAAATCAGAACCCTCTGGCTCTTGAGTTAGCATGTTGACAGACTGCATGGTTGTTTTTGCCTCATCCAACCTTTCAATATGAAAAGAGGAAGGTTTTTCATTATGAATCCGGAGTCTCTTTCCTTTGAAAGGGATCTCCAAATGGGAATAATCTAGTGCAAGGTAACCTCCCAACTTTGCAGTAAACTCTCTAGATAAGCACATACTGAAATACGGTTCTAGGTCTACTACAACTATCTCTTGAATGACTGTAATCTGAGGCATAGTGTGTAAAACAATCGGGACATCCTTGATTACACCCACCATTTTCACGGGAGTGCCATCTAACTACAAAACTCTAGGGCTACTTCGTGTGTATTCCATACCCATAACTTCGCAAACTGCCTTTGGCATGACAGTTGTAGCGGCTCCAGAGTCGATCATGCAGTTATGCATGATCCAACCCTCTATTTGCAGTGATAGATAAAATGGGGGTGGTCTATTTTTACCAGTGACAAAAGTGGTTAAAGCTTGAGCATAAATTGTCTGGGTAGGACCTTTCTCACTATCCTTCATAGATTTTAAATATTCTTGCAATAAATCTACCTGCCCAGGCAATTGCAATGCATCATAAAGACTAACCTTAGCTGGGGTCTTCTTTAGTTCTTCAACAATGTTGTATGCAACCGTAGCAGATTCCTTCTTTTCAACGGGATGTTCATATCTACTCCGATACTGTTGAGTGGCTTCCACTCTTAGCCTCTTCGTCAATGAAGGATACTTTAGCTTTTCTCTAGCTTGCTCTTCTGCTTCTGATCTTGCCTATGCAGGTGTAGCCTTTTCTTGAACTCTGTGTGGAACATCTAGCTTTGAAACTGGCATAGGAGATTTCACTGGTTTCTTCAAATCAGCTGGCACTTTTAATGGCTCTAACTCAGTAGGATCTACTGTAATAGACTTCTTTCCAGTCCTTGTGAGAACTAAAACTTGCTCTTCAGATGGAACCATTAAACTATGGCCTGCCTCAGAGATCATATTGACTTGCCCTCCTGGAGAACTAGCAGCCAATGTCTGCACATAATTCAAATGGACCATGCAAGTGTCTTCTCCATGAGGATCATTGCATGTCGAACACCAATATGTTCTTTCAGCAAGGATTGCATCTTCATTTACCAAAGCAGTCAGGTTTTTCTCAGGTGCTTTGCTTGTTGAAGCAGCTTGGTCTCTAGTAATTGGCGGGGGTTGAAATCTCCTTGGCTGGAAATCTCGCTCAGCTTGCTTCCTTTCGATAAGCGTGATCTTATTACCCATTGCTCTTATTGCAGAATTGGCAGATTTTACCTCTTGCAAAAGTGTTGTATAAGGATCAGGGTTTACAGGTGCAAGAGGTGCTGGTAAGGGCAAAGGTGTTGGTGGTGCCGGTAATGCTGGAAATGAAGTGGAAGCAGGGAATGGCAGAATGCTGGGTGCAGGCAGCTAGGGATTTGCTAAAGAAGAGAGCTGAGGAACTGGGATAGGTGCAATTTGAGGTGCACTGGAATTCCATGATGGGACAGGGTACATAGAAGACATAGATTGCGAAAAAGAACTAGGATATAAATGCTATGGAATATCAGGTAGAATGGGCATTGCTACCTTTGGGGGAAGCCTGCCGATTGCAATCAAGTCCGCCTCCACCTTCTGTGCTTGCTCGAACAGTTTTGGGAAGGTCATCACATTGGACTGTCTGATCGCCAAGCCAATATCTGTATTGAATGCTTGGAGGTAGTAAAACATAGCTTGCTCAGGGGTAGGACGAAGTCCTTCAGGCACTCACTGCCAGCTTCTAGTGAAACGAACATTAAAATCTGCTATTGCCTCCTGCGGGTGCCTCTGGATTGCGTTAAACTAATGCAACAATGAAAATGGGTCAGCCTGTTCATGAAAATTCTTCACTAACAATTCTCCTAGCTGATCCCAGGATGCAATAGTGCCCGGTTGCAGAGATCTATACCAGTACAACAATTTTCCTCTCAAGGATAACACTAGTAACTTCACCATTACATCTTCATCTATTATATCGTGAATGGCTTCCAGAGAAGCTACATCATGAATATGTTCGTATGCAGTCTTTCCCATACCATCATAGGTTGGCAAGGCTTTCAAAGCAGCCTAGGGAACTGGATTTTGAGCCTGCAAATTCAAGGCCCCTGAGCTGTTCCAAGCTGAAAACTGCCTAGGTGGAGGATACTGGGCCATTGGAACTAGTGTATGTAACTGAGAAGATGGAAAACTAGTAACAATACCAAGGATTTGTGTGGATATGGCAGATGATGCGAGCGATGGGGAAACCAACCTAGAATGCTCACCTCTTTTTGTGCTATCAAGTTCAAAAAACTCGACAAGATCTTCAACTTTTTTAGACTGTGATCTCGTGATCATGAAGTACAGCTTTCACTGCATCCACGTTCAAAGATTTCTGAGTATTGCAGAGTCACCAAATGTTCTAACTATACGGCATGAAGGCGAACATTAAACCTTCAACACTATGGGATCTTTCTAAGACAGAAGAAGTCTGTCCCACCGGGCGTGCCAAAAACTGTTGGTCACGAATCTGCCACAGGAAAGGATTTTATACTAAATGCACCCTAGACCCGGCCAACATTGAAAGGCTGGGAGAAAGAAATGTCTCCCAGACCAATCTCCAGAGTGGGCTGGTTCCCTTACTAAATCTAAGCTTGATGAAGATTAAAGTTGCAGGAAAGGAATTATAAATGTGCAGAAAGAAATGGGAAATATAGTCGTAGGCCGAATTTATCAGATCAGGAAAGAATAACAGCAGATCACTTTAAGTACAGCAATAGCATATAACATAAGATATCAACGTAATTCACTTACAACCTTGCGCAGAAAATCCCTCCAAGATCACATTCCAGAACTCACTCCCTCACAAGCAATATTTAAACTCAACATGCAGAATTCAAATGAAGCAGCAAATAAGAAATATGAGTGTATATTAGGAATGTATATAATAGAAGGAAAAATCACACAGACAGCTGCTTGCAAAATCAGAGGCCAAGTATCTTTCATTCATGCAATGAACTTCAAGCTTTCAGCAAAAGTTTCTCTCTCGATCCCCTTTTCTGAGATCTACATTGGTTTATATAGAAGTCTTGCTTCTTTACAATCATTAAAAACTTGTGACGGACTTCCTCGAGATCTACAAAGTGTGCAACGAAAACAAGGAAATGATCCCCTTAATCCCACCTCGGAGAAACCAAAAATTGAATGCAATAAGGAGTCGGTCGTCTTCATTAAATGGTCGTTCTTGAAATATGCTTGGACCGTTAGAAAAATCATGAACAACAACTTCGAATAATGGAGCATCTTTAATTCTGGTGGCTTGAACACGTTCTTCTACCTTGTTGGCATTGGAAAGCAACAAAACATTCAATTCTGGAGTGCTTTTAATTCTTGAAAATCGCAAAACTGCATCGGGCCGTTTGAACTGCGTTCTGGCATGAAACTGTAACAGGTCGCAAAAATGTGACATGTCACGAAATCGTGACGTATTTTTGCTCCGTACACTTCTGTCGCCTTGGAACCGCGAAAACCAACCATGTCACGAAATCGCTACCGGTTCGGCTCCTTTGTCTCCTTCGCAACCTTAACTCGCGAAAACGCGACGCGTCGCGAAATCATGATGTTCCGTACCATTATGCTCCTTTTCTGCTCTGTTGCCATGAAAACGTGACAAGGCACGATTTCGCTACATTCTTCATCTTTTGTTCTCTTCGCTGCATCGAATCGCGAAAACATGACATTGCACGATTTCACTACACCTTTCTCTCTTCGGCTTTATCTTCCTGATACGTCGCGAAATCGTGACATTCGCCTTTGTTGGAACTTCCTTCCCACAACATGTAGCGAAATCGTGACATGTTCTATCTCCTTAGACTTTACTGCTCTTGACCACAAAAATTCATCATGTCACGAAATCGCGACGTTCCGTACAATTTGGCTGTCTTCTTGGTTCCTCCTCGCGAAAACGTGACAAGTCGCGAAATCGCTACCACTTGCTGCTCTTGGTTCTTCCGCTCCAAAATGTCGTGAAATCGTGACGTTTCTACGTTGCTTGACTGCAGCTTCACAAGTGTCGCGAAATCACGACGCCAACTTCTTTCTTGCCTTCATCTCTAGAAATGTCACGAAATCGTGACCTATTCATGCCTTAAGCTTTTCTGTCTCCACCTTGCCGCGAAAATGCGACACGTAGCGATTTCGCTACATCTTTTGTCGTCCGTACTGTGTGCAATATTATGTCGCGATATCGCTACAAAGTTGATTCTCATTGCCTTTCGCTTGGTTATGTCACGATTTCGCGACCTTTTCACTGTGCTACCCCCGTTGACCATTTTGACTACGATTCTCCAACACGTCACGAAATCGCGACAATTTCTGACTTTGCTCTTTTTTGCCTTTTGTGTCGTGAAACTGTGACAGGTCACGATTTCGCGACACCTTTGGCTTTTGTCTTCTCTCTCCTCATCAGACCCGCGATAACGCGACATGTCGCGATATCGCGATGGTTTTTTAACTGTGTCCTCCATGTTGATTTTTGTCGCGATATCGCGATAGTCTTCGGACTTAGCCTTTTTTGCATCAAAACCTGTAAAGAAGTGAGAATTACAACAACTTATGCATGAATAATCAACAATCAAATAAATGTGGCAAAAATGCCAACAATACTATATCTAGGTAACGATCTCAATGCTTGGATACAATGGATGATGTGGTATAGGTATTTATACCAATATCAAAAAACTAATTATATAACTAATATTAACTTAAAGGTAACCTATTAAGAAATATTAAGGTTAATTACAAGTTATATGGTAGTTTTAGCTATAACAAGGTTAACCATGCCCATAGGGCTTATATAATAAAATATTATAATAAATTAAATACATTGTAAAATGATTACTCTTTAGGACTATACAGGATTACATCATATAATATCATCCTTGGCCATATGTCAGATTACACTTTCAACACCCCTTCATAATTCAAATTAAGGGATGAAGGAGAGAAGAGATTAGTGATAATAATATATTTCATGCCTCCTCATAATCGATTCTCTAATGGGCCTCTATAGTTGAGACATATACTTGTGAATCTCCCTCATAATATCAAAAACATCCACCCATCTTTAGAAACTTAATTTCAATCCTTTACAATTTAACAAGTAACTTTTGGTTGGATTTCCCTCTTGTAGTATCTAAAAATAATCTTTGTATTATTTGAAGACTTATCCTATCCCCTAGACCTATTTCTATTAGCCTCTTTAGGTTTGAATTTCTTTGCATTAGCTTGTATTTTTGAATTACCACCATAATTTTTTATTGCTACCTAAAAACCTGAGAGAGAAAAGTTGATTAAGAGCAAGTATTTTTTTAGATTCCAAGAACATAGGAATCATATGAACCATGAGGTTCAACAAATAAAAAAGAGAGATATTAAAAAGGACATTGTGTGTCATATTTCTTCTTACCTCTATAAGATACAATATCTACTCTTAGTGCTTTAAATCTCACAATAGAATCCTCAATGCATCAAACTTAACCAATTTAAGAGAAGAAAGATCTAATTCTAAGTGACTTACATCAATTGTATTTACTTTCTTATATAACTCATGCAATTTTGGCCATACCTTGATAGGTTTACTCTTTTTTATGGTATGTAAAAGCAATTATAGTTCAAATAATAGGGACAATAGGCCAAAATATTCTTCTTATTTATGTTGAAAAGTTTCTTCATCAGGGGTTGCTACTTTGTATTTTTGGAAGATGCACAATAAATTCTAATTGCATAATAGGCCAATCATTTAAGTTGACCAAATACAATAATTTTATCCATTGAGGTAAGTAATTGGGGATTGAAGATCCATATTACACAATCCAACCCCTAATATTATAATAAGTCTTTGAAATGATGATACCAATGCACAAAGCTTAAACATTTATGCAATTTGAAAAATATGGGCTCAAAATGCTTCCCTCTACAAAATTTATGGCCTCTAGAATATTTACCTTAATGTTCCTCAAAAATGTAAAAGCAAAAGCTCAAAAACATAGAAAGGTTGAATCTAAGAGATCATTTCCACTTGACTTTCTATGATTCACTAGTGTTCTCTACTTATTTTACCACCTTGAAATAGAGTTATGCATAAGGGGTCAGAATCAAAATTTACTTGTGAAAAATAGGTGAATCTATTTCGAAACTATGGCGAATCCTGGCCAACCTCAGTTTTTTTGACTAGATGGTGAATTACCTTAGTTTAAAAAAAAAATAAAAAAAAATGGTGAATTTGACAATTTTAACCAGATCGGGTGGAAAATGAGATTCGGCCATGGGTCGGTGCAAAAAATGGTCCGACCTCAAACCAGGTGTAGAAAATGGTCTAGTCTTAGAACATGGTATTGGTTGTGGAGCTTGATTCTCTCTCTAATTTGGAGGTCTTGTTTTCAATCACACTTGGATCCACTCTATGAAGGGGGGGTGTAGGAGGGGTAACGATCCTCTACTAGGTTTTCAGGGGTACAGAGGGGGCAACAACCTAGTAGTATTTTTCCCTTTTTAAAATAGGATTTGGTAGTTCATTCGAATGCAAAACATGGTTTGGATATTGGTTTAGTAAAGAATAGGGTCTAACACGGTGCAAAATAGGGTCTGAATATTGGCCTAGTGTAGAACATGATCCAACATGGTGTAAAATGTTGTTAAAAAATTAGCCTACAGCAGAATAGGATTTAAAATTGACCTTGTGTAGAACAAGATCCAGTTTGGTGCAAAACAAGTTTTGAATATCAGCCTGGTGTAGAACAAGGTCTAGCCTGATGTAAAATAGGGTTTGGATATTGACTTGTTGTAGAATAGGGTACAACCCTAGCTTGGTGTAGAATAGGGTATGACCTGGTGTAAAATAGGGTCCAAAAATTGGCTTGGTGTAGAACAAGATTTGACCTAGTGCCAAATAGGGTTCGGATATCGACTTGGTGTAGAATAGCGTCTAAAAATTGACATGGTGCAGATCAAGATTCGATAGTCCATCTAAATGCTTCTAGTGTAGAACATGGTCTAATAGTCCATTTGAAAGTAGAACATGATTCAAATATTGACCTGGTATAGATATTGGTCTACTATAGAACATGGTTCATCCTAGTGTAAAATAGGGTTTATAAATTGACCTAGTGCAGAATAGGATTTGGCCTAGTACAAAATAGAGTTTAAAAACTAGCTTGGTGTAGAACAGGGTCTAACCTGGTGCAAAATAGGTTTTGGATATCGACTTGGTACAAAATAGGGTCCTAAAATCAGCTTGGTGTAGAATAGGATCCGATAGTTTGTTCAAATGAAAATTAAGGTTTAGATATCGATATGGTGTAGAATAGGTTTCGGTAGTCCATTCAAAAGTAGAACAGGGTTCAGATATTGTCCTGGTCCATATAAGGGTTTGAAAATCTGTTTGGCGCATAATAAGATCCGATAGTCCATACGTATACAAATCAAGGTCTGAATATAAATGTTGTATAGAATAGGGTTTGGATATCAATCTTGTGCAGAACATGGTCTGATAGTCCATCCTAAAGTAGAACAAGATCCATATATCATATTGGTCTATAAAAGGGCTTGACCTACATAACATGATTTGATCTACCATAAAAATAGTTTCAATATGGTGAAAAATAGGATTTGGTATTATCAGGTGTTAAACATCATCTGGTCTAGTGTAGAACAGGGTTCGATCTTGTCTAGTACTAAATAAGATCTAGTTAGGTGCAGAAACAAGTTTAGTATAGTATAGAATTGGCTCTAGTCTGATGCAGAATTGGGTTGGGATATCCATCTAGTGTAGAACAGGGTTCAAAAATGAAAAATTATCACTAGGATGTTAATTATATATAGTGGTATACTTCACGAATTGGATGGGATAATTTAAAAAAATTTAAATTTTATGTCGAAAAGGGTCCTCTATTTAGGCAAGATTGTTGGTAAATTAAAAAAAAAAAAACATAATACTATTATCAACGCATGACGAACTTACACCTAAAAAAAATTCAAAAATTTTGGGTGAAAGGGCTGACGTCCGGGTCCCCTAAAATAGCAAATTTGAATTTT
The DNA here is from genome assembly GCA_028583015.1 of Wollemia nobilis. NCBI lineage: Eukaryota > Viridiplantae > Streptophyta > Pinopsida > Araucariales > Araucariaceae > Wollemia > Wollemia nobilis. The sequence goes on along the minus strand of JAQPPZ010001843.1, from coordinate 890,572 downwards.
CAAAAATACAAATATTATTCCAATTTGTGAATATTCATTGTTGTGCATAACATTGCCTTGGAACCTCTAATTTTATGCATATATGACAACTGGTGCTAATGATAAAATAATGTATGTGCAACACCAAAGGAGGTAACCTTAGCTAACACATTTGATTCATATGCACTTGAAGGAGTAAAAGGCATGGTGGATTTGAATCATGGTATCTCATACACCAAACATGACATGCTAGCCATCATGCCAAATTAATAATTTAGAAGGATCTTGCACTACTTCTTACTGGTTTCTTCTCCCCATAATAAAGTAAAGTAAAATGACCAATAAAGGATTTGAACATAGTACCTTGCTCCTATAGAATAAATCCACTATCCAACCTATAATTATATGTCTGTATGATACAATCATTTACCTTTATAGAAAAAACATTAAATGACCTCGAATGGTATAAAAAAAAATGGTTAGTCTAATTAAAAACTTGTGAACTCTAACTTTTAAGTAATACCCTAACATGTATTTTTTCAGTTGTAATGGTATGTATCCTTTTTGGATGTAGGCATACCCCTTCCTCATGAAAAAGGGCTATATGCACCCAAATTTGACCAAATCCAAATCTAGGTTGTGCATCAAAGTATGCTTTTCATACATAAAAAATGCCTACCATTTTTGTGAGTCATACAACAACTTGTCTATATTTCATTTTTTAATATTGTTCGTAACATATACCATAGTATTTCAGAACCAGAAATTTGAATTAATTATTAGGAATGCAAGGCTTTCCTTATCAAATTCTTTTGAAAAGATCGATACAAAATAGATGAAAAAATGATTTTTGCCTATTGTGAGAAAATAACTTATAAGATATTGAAGAGAGGTTTATCCAAGGGTTTGAAAGAAATATCATAATATTTGAATAATATTTTTATGTGACCAAGTAAGGTAGATTGATACTCAATCATATACAATGTTAGAATTCACAATATTATTAAAAAAATGAGAGATGCAATCCATCCACTAAAATATTATACAAAATCCATAAATTGATGAAAGAAGAAAAGTGAGACAGAAATTGGGGTTTCCCTTAAGCAACATAAATAATAATTGTATTAAATATGGTTAAATACCATAACACTCAAATAAAATGGATGGATTTTATAGGGGTATTTAAACCAATACAAAAATCCCAGTTACATAAATGAGTTTAACCTACACGAACATAACAAGAATCCTAAGCCTTAAGGTTAATTACTAGTTATAAGGTCAATTTATATCGTACATGTCGACCTTAGTCATAATTCAGATTACATTTTTAACATGAAAATATGATGAGTTGACAAGAATTTACAAAGCTGGATATTATTATTTCTAGTAAAAATATAATTGACAATAAGTTGCTAACATGACTTCACATATGAATATAGTATAAAGTTTCAAATAATATGAATGCAATATTGAGATATATCTCACTCTCATCAAGCATATATATATTTATGAATTGTGAGAGGAATAAATGTTCTTGCATGAGCTCTATGATGAATGGACCTCAATAGAGTCATATCAGGAGCTAATGCTTATGAAAGAATGCTAAAAAATTGAAACAAATATAAATTCATCTTTACCACTATAAAATAATAATAATAATAATAAATACCAAAAAAATAAATTTCAAATGAAGTAAAAAAAAATTTCACAAACACTATTTTTTACCCAAATAAAAAATCTAGATAAGAGCTACATAAGCAATAACATTGATTCTCTTATGATTCATAGTCTTGATACAATAAATATGCTAAGAAATGTTTAATTCAATTTATTAAGTTCTTGATGATTCTCCACTCTCTAAATACAAAGAAGAATCAATGGATTTTGATATAGTACTATTAAAAGATATACCTAAAATGAATAATAGTATTGTTGAAGTAGTAAAAACCATGGGAGGTAACTAATTCTAATTTACCTTATGTATGAAAGGTTTTCTCATAGGAAGAAAGGTATTGAATTTGACTAACTTTGGAATTGCTCATAACTTCCTAGTTCAAATAACATTTTACTTTGCATATATCAAGTATTAAATATTCTCCTCTGGACATTACTATTGTGGATGAGTCCTATATCCATTGATAGAGATGCACCAAAGAACTCATCCTACACATGTATACTTTATTTATGAAGTCTAATTGTTATATTGCGTCATTGGTTATTGGTGGCATTATTTTAAGAATATAGAGTTTGAAAATATTAATATAAATTTTCAAGATCTCTATATGAAGTAATGAAAAAATATCAAGTTCATGGGTGCAAATCTAAAAATAATGACCAACTTCATCACATAAAATATATAAATAAGTGATAAAAAGGACACTGGGTTATGTAGTCATTACAATGAATAAACGAGGAACAATAAAATTTAAAAGGAATAAAATGGACACATAAATTACAAAAGGAGATGAAAAAGGGAACCTTTAGTTATGTGGTCATTACAATGTATGATTAGGGACAAATTAAAGTCATAGGAATGGGCTTGTGATTAATATTGTATATGGTAATAAAAACTAGTTTCTATGAAGAGAATAATGAAAGCATATATAATATAGGATAAAATAAGCAAGCTAGAGAGTCATGTAGGTAAATTTGAAGAAAAAAACAAAGTATTATAATAGGGAAATATAACAAGTTTACATAGTAGAGTAAAGTATGTGTAGCTGAAAAAAAAAGATGTGCAGCTAGAAAATATGAAACTACTATTGGAAGGATAAATCAAGTACAACTAGGTGAATAAAAAATACTAGAATAAAACATTCACTGTCTATATGTATAAAGATCTTCATTAACAAACATTGTTTGGAAAAACATAAACTTGTTTTTTTTGTAGAAATGAAGATAGAAGTTTGGTTGTCTTTTCAATTCAAGAGTAGGTCACCCACGAGTTTAGGTTGTTATATCTATTTATTGTACATAGAATACATAAAATTGATTTGTTTTTTTTGCCTTTCTTACTAGAAGTTTATTTTTTTTATATGCTCTAAGTATATTAAATATTTTCACATATATGAAGAATTTTGCTTACTCTAGAATTCAAATTCAAGACTTTACAATTAATTATAAAAACTTTGAAAAGATTCATAATATAATCATAGTATAAAAATAATTATTATCCAAGTTAATATTAAGTACTTTGTATTAGTACTGAGTGCATAAAAACCAAATAAAATATATTATTTAAGGCCTCTTACTAAGCATTTAAAAATCAACCTTTATATTAAATAAATTTAACTTAAATAGAAATAAAGAAATTTATTATTTACCATGCGGGAAGGGCTTCTAAACAAGAAAAAATCTCATGCATGACTTTAAAGGATACCATATTATATAAGGCCTCTTACTAAGCATCGTAAAATAAACCTTCATATTAAATAAATTAAATAAATTTGACTTATATAGAACTAAACAAATTAATATTTTACCATGCTAGAAGGGCTTCCAAACAAGAAGATATCTCATGCATGACTTTTCAAGGATAGGTACAGTTGTATTCCTTTTCTATCATTAATTTTTAAACCATATTATCTAAACCTCTACTAAACATCGGAAAATCAATCTTTGACAAAATAAAATAAACAAATTGATAATTAACCATAGAACTACTTCCACACAAGAAATCTTTTACATAGTTTATAAAAAGATAAAAATAAAAATAAAAATCGTCTTTTGATTATTATAATTAAAAAAATAAAATAAGTTAATTAATATTTTACCATAGAACGGCTTCCAAATAAGAAATCTTATACATAGTTTATAAAAGATAAAAGAATATAATTATGTTGAATTTTTATCTTTAATTTATATTGCAAACTAATAAAAATTAATATAAATTGTACTTGGGATGCAGGTAACGGTTTTAGTTTTGGTTCTTTTTCGGAAAGTTTAAACTGGGGCATGGCCGACGTGAGCAAGTGTGTGAGAGGGTGGGTGTGTGGTGGCTTTGTGTTAAATTTCCGATTGATAAGTTTAACTCTCAACTTTAGGAGGGGTCATGGGTGAGGAGTGTGGGTGTGTGGTGGCTTTGTATTAAATTCCCACTTTAGAATGGATATGGTTGGAAAAAGACTGCTCAACCAACTACCTCAATCATAAAAAGTTTCTCACAATAACTAAATGGTAAAAAAGAATAATACAAATTAATACAAATCTATCCTATAAAATCTTAACATATTAATATTTAATAAAATCTTTTGTATCAATTTACCTAATAATATTACAATAAAATATAATAATATTAATAATACGTGACTCCTCTAAAGAGGATGCCACATCTCCGAAGATGGGGTGCTTTTGATTTTGGAATCGTCGTTGCAGTGCCCATAACAGAACTCTTTATAAAAAAAAATTAAATAACTATTGAGATGCTGAAAATCGCACGCAAGTTTTCCAAGTTAATTAATGACCAAAATACCTTTTGGCATTTGTAGTACATCAGACGGAATGTCTGGCAGCAGAGTGCGAAGTCACTCCCTAAATATAAAATTTATTTCAGTATGTCTAATAAATAAGACTGAAGCTTTTATGAAGAAGTTTAATTTTAAAATCTTAAAAGATTATAAAATTATATATCATCTGTAATCAAAGAAAATTAATAAATAATAAATAAATAGCTATATATCATATTTTGGTTATTGAGTAAGGGTATTCATTCAATGATCAAGTAAAGTTTGTAAGTGTTGCACCTAAGTTTGTAAGTGTTGCACCTTAAAAATTATTTTATTGGTTTGGGTTTAGGTTTGTGATAACTTAATAGAGTAAATCATAGTTTTTTATAAGTAAAAAAATTTATAGAAACATTTTGATTAGCAAAAATAATATTATTTTGAGTTTTCCAATGTCAAATTGAATTTTTGTTCTTAAAATGTGTCAAATTTGTTCAATGCTTGCACATGCTAGTCCTATCTCCGAGGAGGATCATGTGCCACGAAAATGGCCTAGGCCTAAAGGGTTTGAAAAATTCATGAATCCAAGTCCAAGTTGCCTAGGCTATGGGGCAAAACCAAAACAAGTGCTTGATGGATTCTCAAGGTTTATAGAAGGGACATAAAGGGTTTCTCACCCCTAAGTGAACCAAACATTCCCTAATAGGTAACCCTAGAAAGAACAAACACCATGAAAAATAGGCCAATTTGGGCTCTAGAACTACATCCCACACATAGTGGAATCAACATTGCCAATCCATGTTAAAGGATTGAATACAACATCGAGCATTGAGCATGGGTACCACGAGAAAGTGTGGGGAAAGCAATGAGTATCCTTTTTTGAGCTTATAATTTTTGAAAGATGTGTTTGAATGTCATTTTCAATCTTTCCACCATGGATAAGTACACCTAGCAGCAATTTTGTGAAGCATATCATGGGGGACTGCATCCATTACCAAGTGAAAGGTCTATTTATCTTGCTCTAAGAGGTTGCATTGAGACTTAACTTTAGGACATAAGAGCCAATTTCAAGTGTGTTGGGAGGAATAGTCTAAAATAATCTTTATTTCTTTGTGAAAAAAAAAACAAGGTCCTAATCTAGGGGACTTTGGCTAGAGGTTGGTATCGATGCATAAAATGAGGCCTAGTTAAACTGACTAAACATTTATGGACAACCCAACATTTAGCTCGTTATCATTTCATAGTAGCCACAATTTGATAGTCTCCCAAGCCTTCTAGATGCTTTTGGTTAAAAAGTTGCCCTAAATCTTCCCTTTCCAAGTTGTTCATCCATGGGGAGTGCCAAAAACAATATAGTTATGAAGAAGGATTTTCTAGGCCTCATTCCTTGAATTACTTTGATAATCCATTTTACACAAAGATCTATCCACTAAGACCCAATCCTCAAAATTTCCTCAAGAGACAACAAAAATCCTAAGCTACTCTATGAAATCCTTTCCTTTCCTTGGAAGAATGCTATAGAAAATCACAAAGGAGTTTTTCTAGTTTCTTATATGAGTCTTTAGAATGGGCCCAACACAAAAAGTAGTAGACATGAGTGGCATCCAAAATCTTAGAGTAAACTTGAAATTTTGTAGCTAAATATAGAGGCTTAAGACACTTATATAACTTGTTTTGCACTCTATCAAGAACATATTGCCATAATGTTTATGACAAGGATTGAAAAGCAAAGGGAATACCCAACAACCTAAATATTTCTCTATTTTAGATGCATTTGAAACCATAATTGTTGAGCCAAGAGGACCTTCATAGGAAGGAATGTTTATAGCACTAAGTCTTTTTCCATTCAATGTTGGAGCTTGAGGATATCTCCAAATATTTTAGGTCATGCATAATGTTTTCTTTCACCTCAATAAGAGAGAAAAAAGTCATCTATAAAGTGTCAATTCATGAGTTATTGGGAGTTGCCATGAAGGGAAATCCTTTTCAGTCAACCCTTAGAAATAACATCTATTCAAAGATAACCAAACCATTTAGCTACAAAATATATAAAGCAGGAGCAAAAGGGCATCATTGGTGAATGTATATGTGAAGGCCAAAGGAAATGGATTGCCTGCCATTAATAGTGAGGTAGGAAAAGGAGTTTAAGAAAAACAATTTAAGAGTGTAGAGAAAATTTTGGCCAAATCCTAAAGCCTATAACATGCCCAAAATGAAAGGTCATTCAATTCTATCAAAAGCTTTAGTAAAATAAATATTGAAAATATAACTTTTTGCTGAGATTTCCTCGTCCATTTCATCCTTTCCCAGATAACAATAATATTGTCCATGATAAATTTGCTCTTAATAAATTTTATTTGCTCTAGATGAATGATCAAAAGGAGAATATTATTGATTCTAAGAGTGATAACATTGAATATAATCTTATATGAGACATTTAATAAGGTGATGGGTCACCAATTATAGATATCTCTAGGTCCCCAAATTTGGGAATGAGCTTTATATTTCCCCTATTTATCATATGGCCCAGAGAATTGGTTTTGAGGGCTTCTAGATAGACCTGGTGAAGATCTGGCCCCATAGTATCCCATAGTGCTTTATAAAATTCACATGCGAAACCATCACAACGATAAACCTTGTCATTGGTACTTTGATTACTTATCTTTTAAAAAAAGAAAAACATTTAATCCAAGATATGATAATGCAGTTATGAATGTAGTATATAACCCTATCCCTTTTTAATATATGTTAATTCACCCATGAAAGTATCTGTAAAAATCTAGCCTTTATAGGATATAAAACCCATGCCTCTTATGTTAGAGGTGTAAAACATTCATATGTAAATTCAATCAAACAAAAATAGTAATATAATACTTTTTATTTTTCTTTAAAATTTAATCATGTATCATCTTCTTAAAAGAAGAATAATCTCAACTACATAAACTTAATAAAATTAATAATACATATATTATTTTAAATTAAACTTATGATACTTTATATAATAGTATAAAAAACTAAAAATATAACTTAAAATATACCATTATATATTTTATAAATAATAATTATAATTTTTAATCTAAAAATATTAGTTTAACTAATTAAATTTTTTAAATTTTTAATGAGAAACTTAAATTCAAAATTTTTGAACTATTTTAATACAATTACATAGTCATATAATATAAATAAAATGTAATTTAATCCCATAACTTATTTTTTTAAAAATTACCTTTTTATTTTAAAAATAATAATTTTATATAAAATATTAAAATATAAAATCTTAAATGTAATTACTTTTGAACTTATTTGATACTACTTTACTTGCCCTTAAAAGTTATTAGCTGTGGCTTTGAAATTATTAATACTTGCTAATAATATTTGGTTATTAAGTTTTTTTTTAAATCCAGTTCAAACTACCATAAGGTATGGTGTGTACTTATTCTCCCTAAACCATCATAGGGTATGGTATGTTCGTACTCTCCCCAGATTCAAACCAAACCAGGGAGTGGTGTGTGCATGTGTAAACTTATGTACATAAAAAATAAAATAATATTTAATTATAATAAAAAAATTAACACTATCATTCTTGTAATTTTTTTTTTGCTAGCATCCATGCGCCAGGACGAAGATTTAACAAAGTAGTCCCTTCTCATAAATTTTAATTTTTGTTAATGTTAAAGTTAGCGTTTGGAAGTAGAAATGCTGACCTTCGCATCGTCATCCTTCTAAAAAAGATTACCGGTTAGAAGATGCTGCCCCTTGCAATTGCAAAAAAACAACGAAAATACAACGTGATGTTATATGGTGAGCATGCCTTGAAAAGTCCAGCGTATTAAACTCCTAAAATAAACGTCGACATTCTTTACTAAGATATACGAATGTTGAAACCGCGTGGTTTTAATTCACTTTTTAAAAAAATTTAATTTTATAACACCGGAAATGATTAGCCACGAAATTAGACACGTATGCAGACAATGCGTCTTGGATAATTATGGAGAAGATGAAGAAGAAATGGCTATGAAATAAGGTTCCCACAGCTTAAGATTTTAACAAAATGAAAACAATAACACAACCTGTTCTCTGAACGGATCGAGGTCGAAATGTCAAAACACCTCCGTACAATCCAGTCTACTTTGTAAGGGCATTCGATGAACACGTTTAATGTTAACAGACAGACGTACCAAATGATAACTGTTAGACTGTTGGAACAATTAATGATTAATGTGAAAAATCACATGGGGAAAATAAGAATATAGTTTTGTTATATAATCTTAATATATGGTATGGTATAAGATGGTACCAGAGCTAAATTTGTCTATGAGGAGAGGATAAAAAAAGCTGTAGCAGAATCAAGAGAGAGCGCAGTTGGAAAGCCAAGGGAAAGGGCTGTTGTAGAGAGGTAAAATAAAGAGCAGAAGCAAAAAAAGCTATTGCATATAGAGAAGCAACAACAATTTGAGAAAAACCAGAAGTTGAGAGTACAATTATTGAGCAGAATCTAGCAGCAGAGTACAGTTACTAAAGTGCAGAATTTAGCAGCAGCAACAGCAGTTCATATCTTATTACACTAGTAACAATAACAATAGTTTAGTATGGCTAGTAGAAATACTATTTTAAATCTTACTCAACCTCAGATTCTATGTTTAAGGGTAAGAATTATGTTTTTTATGCAAGGATGTAGAAAAACTATAATATGTTTAATATTGGTAATTTGGTTTCAAGTGATGTTAAACTTAGGAGTCTCAAACACTTGCAGAGTGGTTATATCTAATTCTATCATAATGTTAAGAAAGAACCAAAAACTTATTAGTAGAGTAACTTCAATGTATGAAGGTCCTATATTCAAATTTTAACTGGTTCATAGCTCAATATTAGAGTCGCTGAAAAACATAAGAATAATAAAAGAAATCTTAGAAAAGAAATGGCTCCATTATGAAGAGCAAAAGAAGAAAAAAAGTGATGAAAACCAATAAATGAAGGTTACGTGTGATAGTAGAAAAGAATTACAATGTTTTGATGCGAAAACAATAGAATAAACTTGGTAAGGGTGAACCTAATAATCTACCTTGAATTTGTAATGACTAATTATTCATACAATTAATAAGATGATAAAATTTTTATAAAGAGACTTCCAATTAAATTATGGTATAAACTCATATTGAGGAAAAAAAAACTAGCAATCACCCATAAAATACTCAACCATGGAAATTGATAGTCAAGCAGGCTATTCAAAGATATATAAATATATATTATAATAAGAACATATATGTGTAGAGTGAAGATGAAAATAAAATTTCAAAAAATAGAAAAATTAAAACATTAAACATGATTTTGTGTGGAGAAGCACTCATGGAAAATAAGAATTCTGTTGTATTATGGTCTTGATAGAAGATTACCAACCCTACTCTTTCCTTTAAACAAAAACAACCGAACCGTAAAATCCAAAAGAAGCAAGAACTACGCTGTTTGGAAAATGATGTGATAAGATGGTTACCTGGTCCCTAACAGTAGAATGCGGTTCGAAACCGTCAGACGTTCCCTCCGTCGCCATGGAATAACAACGACGAACTAGCCTTCTTTGGAATTAAAAAACTATTATACAGCAAATCTATTAACATCTCCGATTGTGCACATGCTACAACAACAGTCATTGATGTCCCGAATAAGGGCTCTGTTTTGGCTGTTTTTATTCTTGTACCCCTAAAAATTCATTGAGGTAACGTGTGCTTCCCCGTAAAAGCATACTACTTGGGAGCAGAAATGCAGCTAATCTACATTCAGTTCACCAAAACAAAAAAAACTTTAAGAACGGTATGGAATAGTTACCTAGTGTGGGGATATATATCCGCTCCCGTATGCAACTCGCCAACACGCAGCCTCTCCGCTTTAGCCATCTATTGCTGATGCAACATCATCACGATTCTCTCCAGTTAAACAATAAAATGGCCATCAAAAGGTATCTTCCTAGTAATCATCTTCTTAGACAGATTTTCACTCTCAATTAACTTCTAACATTTATGGCAACACATAACTGATCCCATACAATCAAACGATATATGGTATTGCTGTTCAAAGGGATAGTTTGTTAGGGTCTAAAATGACATATGATCTATCTAGTTTCACTTGTTTCCCATCTCTGTACATTTCTAGTGATAGAAATCGCTAAAACAACTAACAAAAAGCCCTGAGATCAATGTACTCAAATCCAATACATACAAATGTAGCTAAGAAATTAAGAAATACTTGGCCAGACGTATCAAAGTCTATAGGGCTGTAGTGCAGTATGGTGGGGCAGAGTACCCATTTCTAGCATTGAGGAGTGAATCGTGATGATGCGGCACCTGCAACCATTGGCTGGAAAAGTATATATCTGTATTACACATGACTCTTTTAGACAAACATAACACACTGCATGAACAAAGGGTATCTAAAATATCTTTTACCTGGTGACTAATCTTATTCCCCGGTATCGTTAGCACGACTGTCGGTGAAAACTCAAAAAGTGTAACCCACAGTTACTTGGAGATGAATCTGAGAAAGGAGCGCATGAGACCAAGGCTTTCAGGAGTTTCTGGTATGAATGAAACGGAGGAAGAGGAGGCAGATAAAAGTAGAAAAATCAACTTGCATGACTTTGAAATACAGCAAAGCTTATAGAAAAAAGGCAAATAAAAAGAATATGGACAAGGACAGCCAGCATAGAGCATTCCAAGCCTACAAATGAAGTGGAATATATCTATACGCTGGCGGATTCCAAAATTCGTATAATGTATTTGAGTAGTAGATGCCTCATATTCTTTTTATAAGGTTTTAAAAAAGAGAGATATCAATTTAAGTATTAGTATCACAGGACTGTGGTAGAGACAGCACGCTCTCATTGGCCGCACGGTCAAGTTCATCATGTGTCCTTGGGCGGTTGGGTTGTTATTCACTGGGTTGTTATTCACTCCGTTAATCTATTTATAATCAAATTTGGTTTCACTTTAGTTCTACATAGATAAAACGCTCTCCTTTGGTGGGCGATGTCTATTGCTGGTCAGGTCAGGGGACCTTGCTAGTTTTATTTGGATCTCTTATGGGTGTGGTAAGATATTGTAGATCTGGCTAGTTTCCTATGGGGAAAAGAGCTACACACCGGTCCAACTTGTGAGGGTGATTTGGAGCTTTGGTTATAGTGCAAATGGTTCTAGTTGGTAGTCCCCTATTTGGTTATAGACCTGCTTGGCTGGCTTGGTGAGCATCGGTTCCTCTTGAGTTAGTAGCTTGCTGGGAGTATTGGTCAATAGGTTCTGCTTTTCTTTCAGATTCCGACATGCCACTCAATATTTGGTAGGGCTCCCTAGAGGAGGGATTTAACCAATGGTTGAACCAAACCTATTGGGGTGAATGTGGGATGTTGTAGTAGTAGTAGTCATTGGTTGCTTTCCTTGGTTGGTGCCAATTCAGGGTGTCGTTGCTCGGGTGGTTGGTGGGTGTGTGGTTGCAGAGTTCCTTTTTCCAAATCCATTTGTGGGAGTGTTGCAGTCGTGGTTGCCCAGTTTAGCTGGGTGTTTTCGACGCAGCGCCGGCTTATATTTTGGACCTTTCTTCCTCGGCTTGAGATGTTTTCATGAGTTTCTTTCTTCTCGTCCTTGGGTGGTGCCCCGGTTTTTTGTGGATTTTGGCTTCCTTCTCTCGCTTGTTGGAGTTGGTGCAATTGGTGAAATCTGGTTGGAGCAAGGTTCCTATAGTTCTTGTTCTTTGATGCTCTTTCCTCTTTGTTGAATCCATCGGTGTGTGAGTTGCAAATCTGGATCGGGGGATGGTTTATTCCTATTTATGCATGTGGACCCTATTTTCTATGGTGTTGTAGGGAGACTCCATGTCGCTGGGTGGTTTTCATTGCAGGGAAGATCCTGATCTTTGGTTCTGGTGCTGCAAGATCTGATTTCCTTCTTGGTTTTGGCTTTATATGGGCGGTTTTCCTATACTTATTTTTCTTTGTTGCTCTTTCCTGTTTGTTGAATCCATCGATGTGTGAGTTCCACATCTAGCTCGGGGATGGTTTGTTCCTGTTTATGCACGCGGACCTTGTTTTCTATGGTGTTGCAGGGAGGTGTTGTTGGGTGGTTTTCATTGCATGGAAGGTCCCGATCTTTGGTTATGGTGCTGTTGGATCTGATTTCTTTCTCGATTTTGGCTTTATGTGGATGATTTTGGATCCCAATTTTATTTTTAGTTTTATTCCAATTTGATTTTGGGCAGTTCAAAAGTTGCTGTAAAAAGTTATGGGATTCCTTTCAAAACCCTCTTTTGTTATTATTATTAATAATAATAATAAAATAAATAAAAATGGTTTGATTTATGATATAGTTCATTTTACATTCAAGCCCTCTAATTGTGGGCTTTTCTGCTAAGGGAAACCTCAAAGATCACATATTCGGGTTCATCGATATGGTATCTATGGTCTTAATATATATTTATTTTTCCCTTAATTAGTGTTGTCGATATTCATAATTATACCTTTTAACATTGATGTATGGATTAACTTTACATTTTTATAATGTTCTCTTCCTAGGTTTGAAAGGCCATCATTTTTATGCATATTACAAAAGACATAATAGATCGGGAATGTGTAATGTAATAGACATATGATGCAATTGTAATAATCCTCCTCGCACGATCTTTGATAGCAAATAAATTTTTAAGGAAGAACGTATACTCATATATTAAGAAAACAAAAGGTACATCATTTCAAGTTCAAAATAAACCAGCACATAAAAAAACCAGATACAACTACTTATGCTGAGTTAAAATAGACTCAAGTAATGTCATAAACCATCCTATAACTGTCATAGAAAAGAGCTATAAAATGTTGAATCATAGCTAATAGATAATCAAAATACTCAAGTCTGCATCAATAGTCTTCTTGTCTTCGAGAATCATGAAGTCTATCAAAAAAGAACATGTATTTGTCCCTATAGCTTCTCATATTCCGAGAAAATTGTAACGAAATTTTAAAACTTGTGAGTGTTCTAAAAGACCCAGTAAGTGATCTTTGCAAAATTTGAAAAATATCCTTATTTCTATACACCCATATAATCCATAATATCTCTAATGATAATATAAGCCAAAAATTATTTAAATATTTCTGTATATGAGAAATAAAACCTAGTAAAATATGTTGTCTAGTGACAGTATCATGAATCGCTGCATATTATACAAGAACATGTGCCAAATTTCACGAGCAAAGAAGCAGTCAAAAAAGATATACTCAATAGAATCAGGAACTCTACAAATAGAACAGCTCATAAGATTATTAGAATCATTCAAAATAGGTAGTATCTGAAGCAAAAGAAGCCATCTAAACCAAGATTTCTTAGGTTCCAAGTGACTGGACCAAATATGTTGTAAAATATGTCGTAAAATGACCTGACCATAAGACGATGAAAGATCTATCTGCCAAACTCTATTGATATGCATAATGATATCATTAGTATCATCCAAAATATTATATAACTGCCTGGAAGTGATTTTATAAAACTGAACATCACCTTTCCAACGCACATTATCAAACAAAAATTGTTCATTTGAAACAAAATTAGGAGATTCAGCTGTAAAAAAGTTCTTAAGAAACAATATATCCTTTTTTGTGAAGCAGGAAGACCATACCGAGTCTTAAGAGAATCCCAAGATCTCAAACATCCATTATCAAGAATATCAACAAACGTTCTTATACCTAAATTGACCCAATTTCTAGCAGAACAACCTTTTGTAAGAGCAAGAAACTTATTTATGTACATAATTTTCCACCATATAGAGCTATTCAAATAGAGAACTGAATTTTTGTTAACATACCAAACAAAATGACTACTTCCAATCATCTCCCAGGTTTTCCAAAGACTTCTAAACACAAGTGAACCAAAAGGAAAAACTGGAAATTTGCCTAGCAAGATATCACTCATGGGGAGGCCCTTCCAAGTACGGGCTTGTTTAGGAACAGCCATAAGAATATTGTTCCTAACTAAAACTTTCCAAGGTTCTTCTCCCTCTATACAATTAACAATCCATTTAATAGCAAGGGCCATTCCTTGAAAACAAAGATTTTTAAGGCCCAAACCTCCTTTTAACTTATTAATAACACACTAGTCCCATTTAACACTATGTTTCTTTTTACCAAAAATATTATCAGCCCATAAAAAATTCCTGATATGCTTGTGAATGTCATTAACCTGATAGGAAGTAAATTGATCATTTTTACTTGTTTTAAAATGTGGTGCATGGAAACTCTATCATGTAGATTTTATGAATAACTTTTATAATATATGTGTATGTTTTATTGGAAAAAATGACTTTTGGTTGATGAAAGATAATGCATTTATGAATTTTTTTTTGGTGACAATGAAAATGTTGGAAGCCTTCTTTTATAAGCATTTGGTGAAATGGAGATATTTATGTGTTTATTAATAGTTAAAAAAAAGATTAAGGAAAAAATTATATATATATATATATATATATATATATATATATATATATATATATATATATATATATGATTAAAGAAATATAGATGTAATATTATTATTATTATATATATTTTTTACGTGAATTATATATATTAATATTATAAATAATAATAAAATAAAATGTAAAGAATATTATTTTCGTTGCCCACCATCTAATGGATCAAATGGAAGAGTGATGGCTGAGTAATCTAGTTGTGGTAATGATTATGTTTGAAACTACTTCATGTCTTTATGAGCGAAAGTGAAGGAGGTAGGTTGGAAGCAAATGATTATTGATTTGACATTATGCATGTTAGAAAAATGGGGGATTGAAAAACCGAAGCGCATATATTTGGGTTTTTCGAAAGATATATATATTTGGTAGTTTTGGTGTTTGGTTTCAAATGACTGTTACGAGTGTCTTTACTATATTTTGCAATATGTTAATGAATGTTGAAAGTAGGGTTGATTAACTATTGCAGAAAAGAGAAATGTTTGAATTGAATTTGCATGCATATTTGAACCTGACTATTACAAAATTGGAAAATAAAATATGAAATTCATATGGGATGCTTGTAGAAGCGACGAGGCTAGTTAAATCCTACATTGCTATGAATATGGCAGTACGACCAATATATAATTGATGTTAATGGTGTAGAAAAATACTTTGTTTGGTTGAATATGTGATAAAGGTGAACGTTCTAAAACTAAATTCGTTTGCTGCCTTGAAGTAACTGTAATTGGATGAATCATATATTATTTATAATAAAAACTAGATATGTAAATTTGGTAAACAACTACATATTTGTATTGATTGAGCTAATGTTAGACCTGAAAAGATGATCTTGTTTGTGTATGATTTATGTTTGCATGAGAAAAGTGCAAAGTAGGTATATTTGAACTACTGTCAGCCGTTTGTAATCCCAATATAACTTAAGAAGCCTTGGGAGATGGAGAAACATCACAGTGACTGAGTGATGAGGATGACCCTAGAATAAAAGCATGTTAGATGTGATAGAAAATTTCCAGAGTGGTTGAAATGGAGTGAGACCTCTTTTTTAACTCGCAATCATTGCACAGTTCTGGTCCAAGATCTTTAATAGTGGCTTATAAATTAACTTAGTTGATGCTATATTTTTTTTTATTATAAATCCGATTGTGTGTTGTTACAAATGTACACCAACCTCTTTATCTATGAAAGTATGTGTAACAGTTTATATTCTGTGAAATATGGTTTGTTTCCCCTTAAAGATAAAGTAAACTTTATAATTTTGGATACTTCCATTGTTAAGAATTTTTATTATTAATTATTAGTCTCTATCTGAGCCACATGGGGAGACTCTAGGGTTTTAGTGCAACTATGCTTGTAAAAATCCTTGGTAAGTAATATAATGGGATGATTTAGTTTATTTTATATGTCGCTATAAGTCTTGCAGTAAATTAAAGAAGAATTCCAACCCTATCATTCCCATTAAGCTTACAAATTATTAATAATAAGCTTCACATAGAAGTATTTGATTGGAGCGAATATTAAGTTAAATAAACCTTTTTATCCTTCATGGTAACTGGAATTATTATACCATGAATCTCCTTTGTCTTTTGATAAGGTCAAATTCTTGGACCATGACTTAGACTTAACTTTAAACCGTGTGTTTCCAATTACTGTTATTGCATGAACTAGATGTGGGTTCTAAAGAAAAGCTACTATGAAATACAAGTTACTAGCAGTTTATAACATCTAAAAATATTTAATAGAACTAGAGTGCAGCAAAATTCCATCTATTATAGTTTTGAATTTAACTTTAGCTTAAAGGAAAAAGAAGATCCCTTGCTTTTAATGAAGAACCCTTTTACCTATTATTGTCTGATTTGGTTATTCACTGGGATTGAGTTTTATAGTAATGGTTGTACTGTTCTATGTAGAAGAATGCTAGACATTTAACAACAATTCCAAGTGAAGGGGTAATATTACAATTATTTATAAATATAAGGTTATCTCTCAACTACTACTTTAGTTGGACTAGAATTATGATGGGGTTGAGAATATTAAACCCTTTTTTCATTCATTAACTTGCATTAATGTTAGAAATAATTGAATTAGATCATTAGAGATTGCTTAACTAAGTACGTAAATATTTAAGGAAAATTTTATATTAATAAATGACTTTGTACTATATTAAAGGGTAACATATCATTATAGTACTAAGACTCCTTAATTAAGATGTTATAGGAGAAGCAAAATCTTAGACTTGCTACTTCTTTATAAAACTTTTGTATTTATTAGGAATGACATTAGAGTCTTATTCTTTTCATCAGGAAGGATGAGTGAGATTTATTACCAACGAAAATAAATGGCTTGAAACACCCAATGCTATTGGATTACGGGTAATAATTCAACATGACTTGAGAGCAACTATTTTCTGCCATGTCAGGTCAGAATTTGAGACCTAGTGAGAACTCATAACAAGAGATGATATGGGATGCCACATCTAGATCGTTGCTTGGGAGTACAATGATATGTCCGTGTATCACTTGACTTAAGAAGACTAGTTCAACAAAGAAAGTTAGTACTACCACAATGTTTGGTATGAGATAAACAAGTGTGAGTCATAGTGGGTATTTGAGACTAAGATCAATATCAAGGTAATGATATGGCTTTGGTTGACTCCAAGAAAGAGGAAAATAAGCTAGAAATCAAACATGTGTATGTTAACCCCTTGCATAATAAGTCTTGAACAAGTCGATCAGTTAATTAGAGGTTCAACATACTAAGGGATGGGAAGAGTATGCATCCACTCTCTAGGTGTTATGCGCCCTGGAGGATAAACCCACTCATGGATCATCCCTCATGCTATAATAATAGAAAGTTAAATGAGAAAATTTAATTCTACAAAATGACATGACTTACGAGATTTGACCAGTCTCATCCACTTGGGTAACTGTCTATAACAGTCTAAGTTCCCAAAAGTCGTTGATATGCATTGTACTGATTCAATTTTATGTTATTGAAACATTGAGTGAACCTTAATTAATATGAGCATGAAACCTCTTTTTAGGTTGAACAATGATATTTAGTTAAAAAATATATGAAAATAGCTTGGCTTATTTATATGGTACAACTAGATGACTAGACTTGAATTGTTACATGTGGTATCAAATCAGAAGAGGTTCTTAATTTGTAGGACTCTGAATAAGTATTTTTTTAGATGAATTTAAACTAATAAATTAACATGCTTATTTTACCTATGGGTCTAATGGCATAAATGTTGCAAGGTGGATCTTTGAAAAATCCCACGAGAGCTAGAAGGGATGAAATAGTTGAATGAACCTCCACCAAATGAGCCTGGTAGGAAGGATGGAGGTTTGGAAAGGCTAGTTTAATTATTGCAAACTCATATGGAAGAACAAAAAGAGGAAATATCCGAATAGAAAACTCACATGGCCGAACAACAAGAGTTGATAGTCCAACAATAGAATGTAATAGAGGACTTAACCAGAGGTAGGAGATCTGTAGGTAGGATTGAGGAAGCATCTAAAGAGCCTGCGAGAACTAGTAATTGTAGGGCCAAAGTGAGCACAAATTTGGCCAAGAACATAAAGAATGTTGTGGTTTCCAAGTTTAATGGAAAACATTATGGAGATTCAATGAAGAATTGGCTAAATGAACTCGATCATACTTTTCTCTGATAGTTTTGTCATCTGAATCAAAAATTGCATTCGCTATTATGAATATGGTAGAAGTAGCACTAGACTGGTGGAAAACCATTAAGAGAGGATAGGGCATTGAAGCTGTAGACCTAAAATGGGAGGAATTTGTTAAGGATTTTAGAAAATAATCCTAACAAATCAGTACTATATGGAGAAATTTGAGGAATTTACTAACTTACAACAAGAATTAATGACAGTCCAATCTTATCCTCAGAAATTTATCCAACTACTTAAAATATGCAACCCAGTATGAGAGAAATGAAGAGATGAAATTTCAAAAGTTTGTTTTGGGAATTCAACCCAAAATTTAAACTATGGTAAATATGTATAATTTTGAATACCTTCTTAAAGATTTTGATTTGGCTTATCAAGAAGAAGCAAATCAAGAAGAGAAAAGGGTATATTTCAATACCAAAAGTTATCTAAAAAATATAAGGAAGAGATTAGGAAGCATTAGAGCATAGGATTTATGAAGTGGAAAAAAGAACAGAGCAAAAAGCCAAAAAGAGAGGACCAAAGTAATAAGGGAAACAAAAATAGAAAATAACTTCCAAGGCAATAAGTTTAGAAAAGATAGTAAGGGGTATCCTAGAGGAATGAACATAGACCATCCGGTCAGGATAAGGCTAAGGAATTTGCATTGCAAGGTAATATTGAGGATAGAAACACGGGTAGAAGAGCTCTTGCAAATGGATGCTATGTATGTAGAGGTCTCCACTTTATCAACAAGTATCCCCACAGATTTGACCTTCATTAGAAAGCTCTAAAAGAAATAAATCATAAGATATTTTTTGTAACAAGTAGTCTCATTCTTGATGGACAAGTTAATCATTTTATAATGAATGATACAATTTATGATAAGGATGTACGTATTTTGATAGAGAGTGGATCTACTGATAGTTTTATTTCCACTAGTTTAGATAGGGATATACTGAAAAGACCCATATTTTTAGCGAATGGTTGGAAAGTGGAATATGGGTCAAGGTAGACCTACCAAGTAAACCAATGTTTATTTGACCCATAAATTACCTTACCCCAAGGTAAAACTAGTTGGTATTTGTATATGGCACCTTTGCACACCTTTGACATCATTCTTGGTGTTGATTGGTTAGAATCCAATAAGGCTTTTTTAAATTTTGAAGATTGATGGTTGGATTTTACATATGAATCTAGTTAGTGAATTAGAATTCCTTGTGATCATGGTTATGTTAATCCACATATATTATTAACAATGTAAGTAAATAAGGCAATAACGAAGAGGAGAGTGATTTATGTAGTTAAATAAATAAAGAAGAGACTAAATTTGATTTTGACCTCTTTTAGAAGTATCTTATTTTGGATGTATTTTTGGAGGACCTATCAGGTTTACCTCCTTAAAGAAAATTTGACTTTTCTCTAGAGTTATTGCCTAGAGCTGCACCCATTTCTATGGCACCATATAGGATGACTCCTATAGAGTTACAAGAAATCAAGATGCAACTTCAAAAATTGTTGGATAAGGGGCTCATCAAGCATAGTGTGTCATTATGAGGTGCTCCTATTTTATTTGTTAAAAATAATGATGGATATTTGAGAAAGTGCATAGACTATCAGATGCTAAATAAGGTTATCATCAATTATAGATCTTCTTTACCAAGAATAGACGATGCTTTTGATCGAATGAAAGGAGATACTATATTCTCAAAAATTGACCTTATATTGGATTACCATCAACTAAGAATTCGATAAAAAGACACATCTAAAACTAGTTTTAGAACAAGGTGCATATATTACGAGTTTATAGTCCTACCATTTGAAATGACTAACACCCCAGATATATTAATGAATCTCATGAATAACATTTTTAGAGAGTAGTTAGACTATTTTGTGCTCATGTTCCTTGATGACATATTGATCTATTCTTGAAATAAGGAGGAACATGATCAACATATGAGAACTATGTTTGAGATTCATACGAAGAATCAGCTATTTGGGAAGATATCAAAGTGTGAATTCTACACTACACAAGTAGAGTATTTTGGACACATGGTACCTTCTAAGGGAACTGTTGTAGATCCCAAAAATATTCAAGCAATTATTTATTGACCTATAGTTACAACTATAAATAAGGTGCATAGTTTTATAGGGTTACCAGGCTACTACAAATGGTTTGTTAGAGGATTTTTAAAAATTGCTCAACCTATTACAAACCTTCAAAGAAAAGGAAATGCGTTTAAGTGGACACAATAGTGTGAGGAACCCTTTCAAAATTTGAAAGAGATGTTGATGACTGCACCAATTATATAGTTACTAGATCCTTCTAAGAGATTTACAATGTATATCAATGTATTGATTGAGGGATTAGTAGGGGTTTTGAACCAAGATGAAGCAATCATTACCTTCAAATCAATGAAACTTAAGAGAACTGAGGTAAAATATGCCACTCATGACTTGGAGTTCAAAACTTTTGTGCACACTCTTAATATTTGGAGGCACTATTTGCTTAGAAAACCATTTGAACTCAAGATAATTTACCAATGTTTAAGGTACATTTTTACTCAATCCTTGTTGAACGCTAGACAACATCGATGGATGGAGTTTCTGGAAGAGTATGATCTTGAAATCGAATATATCAAGGGTAAGGAGAATAATATTTTTGATGCTCTGAGTAGGATAGGGCATATTGCTACAATGACAAAGTATCATTATGATCTGATAGATAAGGTCAAGGAAATGTAACAAAACAATAAGTTTTTTCAAGAATGTAATGCTCAAATTGAGCAAGAACCTAGAAAAGATACAAATTTTATGTATAGATATGATTTTCTATATTTTAAGAATAGATTAGCTATTCCAATAATGGGTGGATTGAGAGAAGCAATCCTTAAGGAGGCATATAATACTCCTTATTTTGTGCATCCTGGTGGAGCAAAGATGCACGAGAGCTTGAGGAATATCTATTACTGGCTAGGGATGTAAAAGGATATTAATGATTATGTGGCCAAGTTCTTGGGGTGTCAAAATTTTAGAGCATAAAACTTATACCCATTAGGTCATTTTTACCCACACGACATTCCTATGAAGAAATGGTAGATGGATTCAATGGACTTTATAGTTGGTTTACCTAAAACAGGGTTTAAGCATGATGCAATCTTGGTGGTTGTGGATAAGTTAATCAAGGTTACACATTTCATGCCAAGGAATGTACAAGATGATGCACCTACTATAGCGATTAATTTTTTTAGAGATAGAGTTACTACATGGATTTCCTGAAGTTATAGTCTCTAATAGAGATTCGTTCTTTATCTTAGAATTTTGGTAGGCTTTTCATAAAGCATTGGGTACCAAACTGAATATCAATTTAGTTTATCACCCTAGGATAGATGGATAGACTGAGAGGGTGAATCAGGTCTTAGAATATATGTTTAGAATATATTGTATGAATCAATATACTAAATGGGAATGTTACTTATACCTAGTCGAGTTCACATACAATAACAACTATCATGCATCACTAGGTATGGTACCTTTTGAGGCCTTGTATGGAAGAAGATACAAGACTCCCTTATCATGGGATAATCCATAAGATCGGGTAGTGATCAGATCAGACAAAATAAAATAAGTTGAATATCAATTAAAAATAATTCAATAAAAGTTGAAGGAGGTAATAGATCACCAAAATAGCTATGCAGACCTCAAAAGAAAACCAAGGGAATACTTTGTGGGATACATGGTGTTGTTAAGGGTGAAACCTGCTAAAAATTCTATAAAATATTCCAAAATTGACACTAGATATGTGATTCCATATGAAATGATAGGTAAAATAAACCTTGATGTATACAAACATCCTCTGCCACCAAGATTATCCAAAATCCATAACGTCTTCCATGTGTCCCTCCTCAGGAAATATATTTCTGATCCCACTCACATTTGGGATATTTCTAATTTGTAGATCTCTAATCCACTAAAAATTGAAGTTCGACCAATTCACATACTTGGTTTTAGGACCAAGAACCTGAGAAAAAGAAATATTGAGCAATGTTAGGTCCAATGGGACCACTAGTCGAATAGAAAAGCCACATGGGAGAATTTGGTTGATATGAAAAAAAAAATTCCTTATCTGCTTGAGTAAACTTGGCCAACTAAGATTATTATTTTGGATTTATGATATATATGTATATATGTATAGATGTGTAACTAGACTATTGAGTAGAGAAGATTTTGGTGAATAATTTAGTTTATGAATGAATATTTTATTGAATGTAATATGAAACTTTGTGTGGGTAGATTAAGTGCTCAAGTTGAATGATTTATGATTCAATGACAAACTATGACACAATGAATGATGTATGATTATGAGATGGCATGATTATTATTGCATGTGTGAAAAGATATATATATATATATATATATATATATATATATATATATATAGTATATATATATATAGATATACATATACAATTTTTTTAACCATGCAATGAAACATAGGTACTGTGTTTATTCCAGTGGGGGAGGATGTAATGACACTCCTCGCACGACCTTTGATAACAAATAAATTGATGATTTTTACTTATATTTTACTATAGAATGTGGTACTGATGAGGGTTGTTGTGTACGCAAGACCAAGTGTATTACTTCGATGGATATAAGAAGGTCAATAGGAAAGGTAAGTGGGAAGTGATGATTTAGCTCGTGAGTACATGTAAACTCATACACATGCATATCATGTAGATTTAATGAACAACTTGTATAGTGTATATGTGTGATTTGTTGGAAAATATGATTGTTGGTTAATGATTGGTGGCAATGAAAGTGCCAATGGCATGGGAGCCTTCTTTTATAATAATTTGGTGAAATGGAGATTTTTTGTGTGCTTATTAATAAGTTTTAAAAAATGATAAAGAATATATATATATATATATATATATATATATATATATATATATATATATATGTACATGTTTAATTAAAGAAATATACATGTAATATTATTATTATACACATGTATATATATTGGTGTACGTGAATAATATATAGATGTATTATAAATAAAAATAAAATAAAATGTAAATGAAGTGTAAAGGATATTATTTTTGCCACCCATGATCTAATGGATCAAATAGAGGAGTTATGATGGAGTAATATGGTTGTGGTAATGATTATATTTAAGACTACCCCAATGTCTTCTTGAGATAAAGTGAAGGAGGTAGGTTGCAGTGAAATGACTATTTATTTGGCATCCTGCATATTAAAAAAATGTGGTATTGAACAACCAAAGTGAATATAATATATTCTTTTGGGGTTTTTCGGTAGGCATATCTATTTGGTAGAATTATTCATTTTTAAGTTTGATTTCAAACGATTGTTATAGGTGTGCTTACTATATTTTGTAATATGTTAATAAATGTTGAAAGTAGGTCTGATTAGTTATTGTAGAAAAGATAAATGTTTGAATTAAATTTGCATGCATATTTGAACTTGAATATTACAAAATTGGGAAATGAAATATGAAATTCGTATGGGGTGCCTATAGAAGCCGCAAGGCTAGTTAAATACTATATTTATATTGAAGAACACAAGCTTATACTGAGAGGGGGGTGAACAGTATAAGACCACTTTTTACTTTTCTTATCCTAATCAAAATTATACAATATATCAATGGCAATATCAATAGCAGAAACCAAAGCAATGTACAAATCATCACACACACATGAGACACCAATTTACGTGATTCGCTCAATGTGAGCTACATCCACGGATAAAATCTTTCACTAAATTTTATCAATCCAAATTTTGAGAATACCTTTCTCGATTACAATGTTTATGGGCACCAACCCAAAGGAGACACCAATACCCTAATCTCGATTTCATGGGCACCAACCCACAGGAGACACCAATCCCCTATCTCTGCTTTGGTTAGTGATCCTCTAAAAGACCTCTGCCTCTGCTGCCCTTAGCAAATGGAACTCTATACACAGAAGACACCTATCCTCCTTGCTCTGGCTAGAGACCTCTGTCCTCAACTCTATCACCTCCAAAGCTGGTCCTCGAATTTGCACTAAACACAGTCCTTCGGTCTAGCACAAATGTCCTTGTTTGTCTTTGCCTGTCTGCTCTCTACGCCCTCTTCTCTCTCTACGCAAACACACCCGCGCTTGGTCGAACTTCAACCCTTGCACTGTCTATGCACACTCTTCTTCCTTTGTGATCTTTCACACTCAGAATGATTTGATGAAATGCACTCTACACACTATGATCACTCTGCTCTCAACGATCGAACTTCTTGCACTGTGCACTATCTCCGAATGTCGCACATCAACTACACCTCCTATCGCCCAAACAACCCTTCTTTTATATTAGAATTTTCAAGATGAAACCTTTAATCTTAGTCAGATGTTATACCAAAAACAAACCCTAATCTACGTCAGCTGCAAGCCCTAATTTTCATTGGCTAAAATTTAACTTTGTCGGATTCACTGCCTCTGGAACTCTTCTGTAGTTTCTGTCGTGAAACTACAACATGTCGCGATATCGCGAAACCTTTACAACCGTATAATTTATTTTGGCTTTTGTCAGGATATCGTGACACTTCAACCTTTGTTGACTTCAACTAAGCTCTTGTCATGATATCGCGACACTTCTGACTTAGTCAGCATCAACTTTGCTTTTGTCATGATATCACGACACTTCTCCCTTCGTCGACCTCCTTTCTACTTTTGTCATGAAATCGTGACACTTCTGTCTTCATAGCCTTCCTATCTTCTTTTGTCATGAATTCATGACACTTCTCCTATAGAAGGCCTGCATTCTGTTTTTGTCATGAAATCGCAACACTTTCTCCAACCAAACACTGCCATCTCAATTTGTCACAAAATCGTGACACTTTCTCTTCCTTGCACTCTTGTCTGCTTACACTAGTGAAAACAGAACATGTTGCGAAATAGCGACACTTTTGCTACCTTGTGTTTTTCTTTGCCTTACACCCGCGAAAATGGAACATGTCACGAAATCGTGACGCTTTCACCTTTGAGCTCTTCCTCCTTGAATTTGTCGTGAAATCGTGAGACTTCTAGCTTCTGTACGTTTTCTTTGCAGCCTATCATGAAATTGCGACATTTCTCATTTTTAGACTCTTCCCTTTGCTGCATGTCATGAAATCGTGACACTTTTCATGTTACTTTCTCTCTCTTCGAACTTGTCGCGAAATCGTGACAATTCACACTATGGACTCTCTCTTTTGCATTATGTCACGAAATCGCGACACTTTTTCTTTCGGACTCTCTCCTGCAACATGTCGCGAAATCGTGACACTTTTTCGTCCGTTCAACCTTCCTTGCAATATGTCATGAAATCGTGACATTTCTGACTCCGTACATTCTCTCTCCTCTTTGAGTCACGAAACTGCGACATGTCGTGATATCATGACACTTTTCTAAAAAGCTTTCTCTCGCCTGCTTAAGTCACAAAAATGCGACATGTCACGATATCGTGACACTTTTCTAAAAAGCTTTCTCTCTCTTAAGTCGTGAAAATGTGACATGTCGCGATATCGTGACACTTTTCTAAAAAGCTTTCTCTCTCCTGCTTAAGTCACGAAAATGCGACATGTCGTGATATCGTGACATTTTTCAAACTTACTTTCGAACCTGTCATGCCGAACCTTCATCAAAACAAATTATTTGACATCAATTCAAATTCCTTCAACAGCTTCTTGACATCAATGACAACTTATTCACTTGAGAAAATGCAATGTACCCAAGGTACCCAAAATTGCCAACAATCTCCCCCTTTGTCATTGATGGCAAACCTTTACTGAAAACACATCTCAAGAGCCAAAACTGAAACCAACTGTGCTAACAACTAAAAAATTGTGCCCACAACTGAGAATATTCCTTTGAAGTTTTGCTTCCCCTAACTTGAAGCTTTCCTCTTCACTTGAAGCTCTCCCCCTTACTCATATCTCTCCCCCTTTGTCATCAATGGCAAAGGGTCACCTTTGGGGCTCGGGACTAAGAATGAGCCTCTTAGCTTAGTCCCTCCCCCACCTCCTGATGAGGTGATTAATTTTGGGGTCGAAGTAAAACTCCCATTAGGCACTGATCATCATCAGCATCTATCACTTCCTTGCTGGGCCTTCTCTTGAACTCTTTGTCCATATTCCTGTTCCTGTTCCTGTCACTGTTCCTATTCCTATTATCATTCCTGTTCTTATCCATAGTTTGATCCTTGGACCTGTTCATACCACTGTTCCTATTCCTGTACCTTGGAATTTCAGCTCTACACTGTCTAGTTTTGTGACCTCCATTTTTGCACTTATAACAAGTAACAATGTTATTTCTTTTAGGCATACCTGTTCTTTGAATTCGCCAGTTCTGACTAACCCTATTCTGACCAAACCTGTTCTGGCTGAACCTGTTTTGATCAAACCTGTTCCTGTAATTAACCTTGCAATAGACTGCCTTGTGCCCAAAATGTTGACAAGAGTAGCAATACCCTTGAAAGAAACTAGTGCTTCTAAAATTTCCGTTTACCTTCATCACTTGAGCCATGCAATGTGCAACCATGTGACCAAACCTGTGACACGCAAAACATTTGTCGTGAAATTTTCCTTTCTTCGACCTCTTGGGTCCTGAAAACTTCTTCTTATTATTATGAATTCTATTTTCTATTTCTGCGCATCTATCATTAAAGGACTCATGATCTGAAATACTTTCCTCATCAGAACTCTCTTCCTTTTGGAGTCTCTTACTAGACTCTCCAGCTTGTTCCTTGTGTGGCTTAACAAAACCAAGGCCTATTTTATCTGTTGTCTTTCTTTGACCTTTGATGAGTGACTTAACCTTTTTGGAGCTATCTTGAAACTTGTAAAGCTTATCCTTGTACTATTTAGTTTCCTCTTTCAAAGAAGCCATTTTCTGTTCTAACTCACTATACTCAAGAACCTTAGACTCTAACTCATCCTTGAGTTCTTGTGTCTTAGCCATAGAGAAGTCAAGACTTTCTATAAGATCATCTCTCTCCATACAACATTAATCTAACTTATCCTTGAGTCTAGCATTCTTATTTCTTTCCTTTTTCAAAACACTAAGAGCGTTAGTAAGTTCACTTTCAAGATCCTTTATTTGTTTGCTTTCTGAATCATCAAAGCCTTTTTTAGATTTCTTATCACTAGAGGTGCTACCTTTTTCAAAAACCATACATGCATCTTCCTTATAGTTTTCTGAAGCATCCTCATACATACTAGAAACCAAATCATTATTTGTGCAATCATCCTCAAGGTGACCAAAATTTCCACATCTAAGACATTTCATGATAATGAATCTATGTTTCGGTTCTTCCTCTTTTTTTGAAATGAACAACATCTCATTTTCATCATCACTCGAAGAAATTTCACTATCACTACTCGAACACTTACTTGCTTTGTCTAGGTATAAAATCTTCTTGTGCTTGTGAGAATACCTCTTTCCTTGATTGTTGTGCTCATATTTGTTCTTTCTGTGATGCTTGTGCTTTTCAAAATCCTTGCTCTTAGAATCCTATTTTTCTTCATCACTTTCATTCTTGGAAATAGTACAGTCAGTAGCATAATGACCAAACTTTTCACAATTGAAAAATATTATATTTTTCACGCTTTTATGCTTTCTAGAGAACTTGCCCTTTTTTCTGTAATATGCCTCTTCATCACTAGAAGACTCATCACTCTCTTGAAGCTGTTTACCCTTGGATTTCTTGGTAGCCTTGAAATCTACCTCTTTCTTGACGTCAACCTTCACCTGAGTTCTCAACTCAAATGCTGCAAGTATACTATGGAGCTCATCCTTTTTCAACTTATCCAAATCTTTAGCTTCCTCAATAGCAAAAATCTTTTCACTAAATCTATTCGGAAGAGATCTTAAAATCTTATCACAAACATCATTTTCAGCAAGCTCAATACCTAAGTCTTTCATGGAGTTAACAACCTCATCCATACAAAGCATGTAGTCACTAATATTTTCATCATCATTCATCTTGAGTTGTTCAAAAATACCTTTGAAGTGTCTCAACTTGGCCTTTCTGACATTTGTATCACCTATATGAACCACCTTGCAATCGTTTCCACATTTCACTAGTCTGTTTTCCAGTTGAATTACTTTGGTGAGATCTGCTTTCAGTAAGCCTTTCAGGATTGCGTTCATTGCTTTTGAATTGCTGTGATGTAGGAGCCTTTCTTCTTTAGTATTTGGACCATGTATAGGAATAGTGTACTCATCTTCAATTACTTCCCATACCTCATTACCAAGTGCCATTAGATGAACCTTCATCCTCGCACTCCAAAGACCAAAATCTGACCCATCAAGAATAGGTGCTGCATTGCCACTTGAATAATCCATTGTGTTCTTTATTAGCTTTTACTTCAAGCTGTTTAAACTTTTCGAAGGCACCCGCTCTGATACCAATTGAAGAACACAAGCTTATACTGAGAGGGGGGGGTGAACAGTATAAGACCACTTTTTACTTTTCTTATCCCAATCAAAATTATACAATATATCAATGGCAATATCAATAGCAGAAACCAAAGCAATGTACAAATAATCACACACACATGAGACACCAATTTACGTGATTCGCTCAATGTGAGCTACATCCACGGATAAAATATTTCACTAAATTTTATCAATCCAAATTCTGGGAATACCTTTCCCGATTACAATGTTTATGGGCACCAACCCAAAGGAGACACCAATCCCCTAATCTCGAGTTTTTGGGCACCAAACCACAGCAAACACCAATCCCCTAACTCTGCTCTGGCTGGTGATCCTCTAGAAGACCTCTGCCTCTGCTACCCTTAGCAAATGGAAATCTATCCACAGAAGACACCTGTCCTCCCTGCTTTGGTTGGAGACCTCTGTCCTCAACTCTATCACCTCCAAAGTTGGTCCTCAAATTTACACTAAACATAGTCCTTCTATCTAGCACAAATGTCCTCGTTTGTCTTTGCCTGTGTACTCTCTATGCCCTCTTCTCTCTCTATGCAAACACACCTACACTTGGTCAAACATCAACCCTTGCACTGTCTATGCACACTCTTCTTCCTTTGCGATCATTCACACTCAGAATGATTCGACGAAATGCACTCTGCACACTATGATCAAAATTTGCACTCTGCTCTCAGTGATCGAACTTCTTGCACTGAGCACTATCTTCGAACGTCGCACATCAACTACACCTCCAATCGCCCAAACAACCCTCCTTTTATATCAAAATTTTCAAGATGAAAACTTTAATCTTAGTCGGTTGTTATACCAAAAACAAACCCTAATCTACATCGGCTGCAAGCCCTAATTTTTGTCGGCAAAAATTTAACTTTGTCGGCTTCACTGCCTCTGGAACTCTTCTGTAGTTTCTACCATGAAACTATAACATGTCGCGATATCGTGACACCCTTGCAACCATATACTTTCTTTTGGCTTTTGTCGCGATATCGTGACACTTCAGCCTTTGTTGACTTCAACTAAGCTCTTGTCTCGATATCGCGACACTTCTGACTTAGTCAGCATCAACTTTGCTTTTGTCATGATATCATGACACTTCTCCCTTCATCGACCTCCTTTCTACTTTTGTCGTGAAATCATGACACTTCTGTCTTCATAGCCTTCCTCTCTGCTTTTGTCACAAAATCGTGACACTTTCTCCAACCGAACGCTGCCATCTCAATCTGTCATGAAATCGTGACACTTTCTCTTCCTTGCACTCTTGTCTGCTTGCACTAGCAAAAACGGAACATGTCGCAAAATCGCGACACTTTCGTTGCCTTGTGTTTTTCTCTGCCTTACTCCCGCAAAAACGAAACATGTCACGAAATCGTGATGCTTTCGCCTTTGAGCTCTTCCTCCTTGAATTTGTCATGAAATCATGAAACTTCTAGCTTTCGTACATTTTCTTTGCAGCCTGTCGCAAAATCATGATAGTTCTCATTTTTAGACTCTTCCCTTTGCTGCATGTCGTGAAATCACAACACTTTTCGTGTTACTTTCTCTCTCTTCAAACTTGTCACGAAATCACAACAATTCACTCTACGGACTCTCTCTTCTGCATTATGTCGCAAAATCATGACACTTTTTCTTTCGGACTCTCTCCTGCAACATGTCGCAAAATCGTGACACTTTTTCATCTGTTCAACCTTCCTTGCAATATGTCGTGAAATCATGACATTTCTGACTCCGTACATTCTCTCTCCTCTTTGAGTCACGAAACTACGACATGTCGCGATATCGCGACACTTTTCTAAAAATATTTCTCTCACCTGCTTAAGTCGCGAAAATGCGACATGTCGAGATATCGTGACACTTTTCTAAAAAGCTTTCTCTCTCTTGCTTAAGTCGCGAAAATGCGACATGTTGTGATATCGTGACACTTTTCTAAAAAGCTTTCTCTCTCCTACTTAAGTCGCGAAAATGCGACATGTCGCAATATTGCGACATTTTTCAAACTTACTTACTTTCGAACCTGTCATGCCGAACCTTCATCAAAACAAATTCCTTCAACAGCTTCTTGACATCAATGACAACTTATTCACTTGAGCAAATGAAATGTACCCAAGGTACCCAAAATTGCCAACATATATGAATATGGTAGTATGGCCAATATATGCTTGATTTTAATGAAGTAGAAAAACACTTTGTGTAGTTTAAGATGTGATAAAGGTGAATGTTTTGAAACTAAATTGGTTTGCTACCTTGAAGTAACTATAATTGGTTGAATCATGTCTTATTTGTAATATAAACTAGATATGTGAATTTGGTATAAAACTGCACATTTGTATTGATTGAGCTAATGTCGAACATGGAAAGATGTTTTTTTTGTGTGATTTTTAGCGTTATTGAGGTAAATGAATGAGTTGCTTGTTGAGAAGACCAGTTGGGTTGTGTGTGGATAAATTAAAGCCTACATATTTATTGTGTGATATTTATATCGTGGATGGAATTAATTGTTTGTGCATAATTTAAGTTTGCATGAGAAAAGTGCAAAGTAGGCATATTTGAACTATGTTGGACACGATAAAAAACTTCTAGAGTCATTGAAAGGGAGTGAGACCTCTATTTTAACTCAAACTCATTCCATAGTTATGGCCCAATATCTCTAATAGTGGCCTACAAATTAACTCTGTTGATGTTGTAAATTGTTTTTTTATTATAAATTTGGTTGCGTGTTGTTACAAATGTACACTGACCTCTTTATCCGTGAAATTCTGTGTAAGAATTTAACTTTTTTGAAAGGTGGTTTGTTTCCCCTTAAATACAAAGTAAACATTAGAATTTTGGATACTTACATTGTTAATCATTTTTATTATTAATTATTTGTCTCTATTTGAGCCACGTGGGAAGACTATAGGGTTTTGGTACAATTACGCTTGTAAAACCCCTTGGGAAGTAATAGAATGTGATGATTTATTTTATTTTGTAAATTGCTATACATCATGCAATAAATTAAATACAAATTCCAGCCCTATAATTCCCATTAGGCTTGTAAATTGTTAATAATAAACTTTAGATAGAAGTATGTGACAAGAGAAAACATTAAGTTAAATTAATATATTTATCTTTCATGGTAAACAAAATTATTATACCATGACTCTCCTTTGTCTTTAGAGAAGGTCAAATTATTAGACCATGAATTAGAATTAACTTAAAACCCTATGTTCCCAATGATTGTTAATGGCGTAAATGTTGCAAGGTGGATCTTTGAAAAACCCCACGAGAGCTAGAAAGGATGAACCAGTTGGATGAACCTCCACCAAATGAGCCTAGTAGGAAGGATGGAAGTTTGGCAAGGGTAGTATAATTATTGCAAACTCATAAGGAAGAACAAAAAGAGAAAATAGCCTAATCGAAAACTCACATGGCTAAACAACAAGAGTTGATAGTCCAACAATGGAATGTAATAGAGGACTTAACCAGAGGTAGGTGATCTGTAGATAGGATTGAGGAAGCATCTAATGAGCCTGCGAGAACTAGTAATTGTAGGGCCAAAGTGAGCACAAATTTGGCCAAGAACCTAAAGAGGTTGTGGTTTCCAAGTTTAATGGAAAATATGATGGAGATGCAATGAAGAATTGGCTAAATGAACTGTATCATACTTTTCTTTGATAGTTTTGTCATCTGAATCAAAAACTACATTCGCTATTATGAATATGGTAGAAGTAGCACTAGATTGGTGGAAAACCTTTAAGAGAGGATAGGGCATTGAAGCTGTAGACCTCAAATGGGAGGAATTTGTTAAGGAATTTAGAAAAAAATCCTAACAAATCAGTTCTATATGGAGAAATTTGAGGAATTTACTAACTTACAACAAGAATCAATGACAGTCCAAGCTTATCATCAGAAATTTATCCAACTACTTAAAATATGCAACCCAGTATGAGAGCAATGAAGAGATGAAATTTCAAAAGTTTGTTTTGGGACTTCAACCTAAAATTTGAACTATGGTAAATATGTATAATATTCAATACCTTCTTAAAGATTTTGATTTAGCTCATCAAGAAGAAGCAAATCAAGAAGATAAAAGGGTATATATCAATACTAGAAGTTATCTAAAAAATATAAGGAAGAGATTAGGAAGCGTTAGAGCATAGGATTTATGAAGTGGAAAAAAGAACAGAGCAAAAAGCCAAAAATAGAGGACCAAAGTAAGAAGGGAAACAAAAATAGAAATAACTTCCAAGGCAATAAGTTTAGAAAATATAGTAAGGGGTATCCTAGAAGAAATGAACAGAGGCCATCAGGTCAGGATAAGGCTAAGGAATTTGCATTGCAAGGTAATATTGAGTATAGAAACAAGGGTAGAAAAGCTCCTGTAAATGGATGCTATGTATTTAGAGGTCTCCACTTTATCAACATGTATCCCCATAAAGTTCACCTTCATTAGAAATATCTAAAAGAAGTAAATCACAAGGTATTTTTTGTAACAAGTAGTATCATTCTTGATGGACAATTTAATCATTTTCTAATGAATGATATAATTTATGATAAGAATGTACGTATTTTGAGAGATAGTGGATCTACTGATAGTTTTATTTCCACTAGTTTAGACAGGGATATACTGAAAAGACCCATATTTTTAGCGAATGGTTGGAAAGTGGAATATGGGTCAAGGTAGACCTACCAAGTAAACCAATGTTTATTTGACCCACAAATTACCTTAACCCAAGGTAAAACTAATTGGTATTTGTATATGGCACCTTTGCACACCTTTGACATCATTCTTGGTGTTGATTGGTTAAAATCCCATAAGGCTTTTTTTAATTTTGAAGATAGATGGTTGGATTTTACAGATGAATCTAGTCAATGAATTAGAATTTCTTGTGACTGTGGTTATGTTAATCAACATATATTATAAACAATGTAAATAAATAAGGCAATAAGGAAGAGGAGAGTGATTTATGTAGTTAAATAAATAAAGAAGAGACTAAAGTTGATTTTGACCTCTTTTAGAAGTATCTTGTTTTGGGTGAGTTCAAGGATGTATTTTTGGAGGACCTATCAGGTTTACCTCCTTAAAGGAAATTTGAATTTTCTCTAGAGTTATTGCCTAGAGCTGAACCCATTGCTAGGACACCATATAGGATGACTCCTATAGAGTTACAAGAACTCAAGATGCAACTTCAAAAATTGTTGGATAAGGGGCTCATCAAGCATATTGTGTCATTATGAGGTGCTCCTATTTGATTTGTTAAAAATAATGATGGATCTCTGAGAAAGTGCATATAATATCAGATGCTAGATAATGTTATCATCAATTATAGATATTCTTTACCAAGAATAGATGATGCTTTTGATCGAACAAAAGGAGATACCATCTTCTCAAAAATTGACCTTATATTGGATTACCATCAACTACGAATTCGATAAGAAGACACATCTAAAACTACTTTTAGAACAAGGTGCATATATTATGAGTTTACAGTCCTACCATTTGGACTGACTAACATCCCAGCTATATTAATGAATCTCATAAATAACATTTTTAGACAATAGTTAGACTGTTTTGTGCTCATGTTCCTTGATAACATATTGATCTATTCTTGAAATAAGGAGGAACATGATCAACATTGCAGAACTATGTTTGAGATTCTTAGGAAGAATCAACTATTTGGGAAGATATCAAAGTATGAATTCTACACTACACAAGTACAATATTTTGGACACATGGTACCTTCTAAGGGGATTGTTGTAGATCCCAAAAATATTGAAGCAATTATTTATTGACCTATAGCCACAACTATAAATAAGGTGCATAGTTTTATAGGGTTAGCAGGCTACTACAAACGGTTTGTTAGAGGATTTTTGAAAATTGCTCAGCCTATTACAAACCTTCCAAGAAAAGGAAATGCGTTTAAGTGGACACAATAGTGTGAGGAAGCCTTTCAAAATTTGAAAGAGATGTTGATGACCACACCAATTCTATAGTTACTAGATCCTTCTAAGAGATTTACAGTGTATACCGATGTATTGATTGAGGGATTTGTAGGGATTTTGACCCAAGATGAAGCAATCATTACCTTCAAATCAAGGAAACTTAAGATACATGCGGTAAAATATGCCACTCATAACTTGGAGTTGGCAACTTTTGTGCATGCTCTTAATATTTGGAGGCACTATTTGCTTGGAAAACCATTTGAACTCAAGACAATTTACCAAAGTTTAAGATACATTTTTACCCAATCCTTGTTGAACGCCAAACAACATCGATGGATGGAGTTTCTGGAAGAGTATGATTTTGAAATCGAATATATCAAGGGTAAGGAGAATAATATTTTTGACGCTCTTAGTAGGAGAGGGCATATTGCTACAATGACAAAGTATCATTATGATCTGATAGATAAGTTCAAGGAAAAGTAACAAAACAATGAGTTTTGTCAAGAATGTAATGCTCAAATTGAGAAAGAATATAGAAAAGATACAGGTTTTATGTATAGATATGATTTGCTATATTTTAATAATAGATTAGCTATTCCAATAATGGGTGGATTGAGAGAAATATTTCTTAAGGAGACATATAATACTCCTTACTTTGTGCATCCTGGTGGAGCAAAGTTGCACGAGAGCTTGAGGAAGATCTATTACTGGCTAGGGATGTAAAAGGATATTAATGATTATGTGGCTAAGTGCTTGGGGTGTCAAAAATTTAGAGGAGAAAACTTACACCCATTAGGTCATTTGTACCCACACGACATTCCTACGAAGAAATGGTAGGTGGATTCAATGGAATTTATAGTTGGTTTACCTAAAACAAGGTTTAAGCATGATGTAATCTTGGTGGTTGTGGATAATTTAATCAAGGTTGCACATTTTATGCCAAGGAATGCACAAGATGATGCACCTGCTATAGCGATTAATTTTTTTAGAGAGATAGTGTTACTACATGTATTTCCTAAAGTTATAGTCTCTAATAAAGATTCGTGCTTTACCTTAGAATTTTGGTAGGCTTTGCATAGAGCATTGGGTACCAAACTGAATATCAATTTAGTCTATCACCCTAAGATAGATGGATAGACTGAAATGCTGAATCAGGTCTTAGAAGATATATTTAGAATGTATTGTATGAATCAATATACTAAATGGGAATATTACTTATACCTACTCGAGTTCACATACAATAATGCATCACTACGTATGGTACCTTTTGAGGCCTTGTATGGAAGAAGATATAGGACTCCATTATCATCGGATAATACATAATATCAGGTAGTGATCAGATCAGACACTATAAAATAAGTTGAATATCAATTAAAAATAATTCAATAAAAGTTGAAGAAGGTGATAGATCACCAAAATAGCTACGCAGACCTCAAAAGAACACTAAGGGAATACTTTGTGGGAGACAGGGTGTTAAGGGTGAAACCTGCTAAAAATTCTATAAAGTATTCCAAAATTGACCCTAGATATGTGATTCCATATGAAATTACAGGTAAAATAAGCCTTGATGTATACAAACATGCTCTGCCACCAATATTATCCAAAATCCATAATGTCTTCCATGTGTCCCTTCTTAGGAAGTATATTGTTGGCAATTTTGGGTTTGAGATCCTAGCTTCTTGTCTATGAGTTGTCATTGATGTCAAAAGGAAATGGCATTAATGTTAAGAGGATGTGTTGGCTTCAAAGGTGGAAGATTCCAATAGAATATTTTTAAGAGAATCCAAAGAGATTCCATTGGATAGGGTTTTTATTAAAACCAATGGAGGTTCTCTTTATTATTTATTTAATTATTATTTAAAACCCTTCAAGGTTTTAATTAATTAATTATTTAATTAATTAAGGGAGAAATTATTTTTAATTTATTAAAAATACTTTAAGGGTTTTTAAACCCTTTAGAAAGCAAATTTCGATTAAATTCAAAATTACTTTTCTTTGTAGCCGACGTGTTCTAAAGTCCACGTATGGACTATAAATATGAGAAGGTTCCTAAGGTTAAAATCAACTTGGAAAATGGAAGGAAATTAATTGGTTTGGCTGCGATCGAATGTTCTATTTACGCTGCGAAAGAGGAGAGCTCGTGGTTTGAAAAGCTTTCAGAAAACTTGATAGGTTCTGGTGGGGACTTGTGAGCAGATTTGGATAGGTTCTGGTGGGGACTTGTGAGCAGATTTGGACAGGTCCTAGCAGAGGACTTGTGAGCTGAGTTTTGAGAGTTCTATCAGAGAACTTGAGGACAGAGGTGCACTAGTTCTTTGAGAAGAACCTGAGGACAGATTTGGCAAGTCTTTGAGAAGGCTTGTATGTAGAGGATTGATTTGTTCAAGAGTTGGACAGATATGACAGACGGAGGAGGACTTGTACTAGACCGACTGAATGTGTTTGGTATAGGTTGCTGAGTTGTTGTGGACGTGATCATAGAAAGTAGAGGTCTCTTAGGCTAAGCATTGAGGACATGAGGTCTTCGGTGGAAAGGAGTTCCACGTGCTGGCAAGAGGTAGAGGTAGTTTATCTTCTGAGGGATAATTTCTAGAGCAGAGGGGAAGGTATCTCCTTTGAGCAGAGGCTCATAAATTCTGATTGGGGGAAGGTATCTCCTTTGGGCCGAGGCTCATAAACATTGTAATTGGGAAGGATTCCCAAATAACTTTGAGATAACTTTTAGAGAAAATTTTTGTGGACGTAGCCCAGCCATTCTGGGTGAACCACGTTAAAATTGGTGTCACTTTGTGGATGTTATTATGCATTGCTTTGATATTGCTTTACTGTATTGAAGTATAAAGGCAAAAATAAAAAGAGGTCTTATACTGTTCACCCCCCTTTCAGTATAAGCTTGTGTTCATATATTTCTGATCCCACTCACATTTGGGATATTTCTAATTTGCAGATGTCTCATCCACTAAAAATGGAAGTTCGACCAATTCGCATACTTGGTTTTAGGACCAAGAACTTGAGAAAAAAAAGTATTGAGCAATGTTAGGTCCAATGGGACCACTACTAGAATAGAAATGCCACATGGGAGAATGTGGATGATATGAAAAAATAATTTCCTTATCTGCTTGAGTAAACTTGGCCAACTAAGATTATTATTATGGATTTATGATATATGTATATATGTATAGATGTGTAACTAGACTATCGAGTAGAGAATATTTTGGTGAATAATTTATTTTATGCATGAATATTTTATTGAATGTAATATGAAACTTTGTGTGGGTAGATTAAGTGCTCAAGTTGAATGATTTATGATTCAATGACAAACTATGACACAATGAATTATGTATGATTTATGAGGTGAAAATATATATAGATAAATATACATATATGATTTTTTTAACCATGCAATGAAACATAGGTACTATGTTTATTTCTAGTGGGGGAGGATGTAACGACACTCCTCACACGACCTTTGATAGCAAATAAATTGATGATTTTTACTTATATTTTACTATAGAATGTGGTACTGATGAGGGTTGTTATGTATGCAGGACCAAGTGTATTACTTCGATGTATATAAGAAGGTCAATAGGAAAGGTAACTGGGAAGTGATGATTTAGCTCGTGAGTACATGGAAATTCATGCACATGCATATCATGTAGATTTAATGAACAACTTGTATAGTGTATATGTGTGATTTGTTGGAAAATATGATTGTTGGTTGATGTTTGGTGGAAATGAAAGTTCCAAGGACATGGGAGCCTTATTTTATAAAAATTTGGTAAAATGGAGATTGTTTGTGTGCTTATTAATAAGTTTTAAAAAATGATAAAGAATATCTATATATATATATATATATAAATGTTTGATTAAATAAATATACATATAATATTATTATACACATGCATATATATTGATGTACGTGAATAATATATAGATGTATTATAAATAAAAATAAAATAAAATAAAATGTAAATGAAATGTAAAGGATATTATTTTTGCCACCCATGATCTAATGCATCAAATAGAGGAGTGATGGCGGAGTAATATGGTTGTGGTAATGATTATGTTTAAGACTACCCCAATGTCTTCTTGAGAGAAAGTGAAGGAGGTAGGTTGGAGGGAAATGACTATTGATTTGGCATTCTGCATATTAAAAAAATAGGACATTGAATAACCAAAGTGAATATAATATATTCTTTTAGAGTTTTTCGGTAGGCATATCTATTTGGTAGAAGTCTTCATTTTGAAGTTCGATTTCAAACGACTCTTATAGCTGTGCTTACTATATTTTGCAATATGTTAATAAATGTTTAAAGTAGGTTTTATTAGCTATTGTTTTTTTTTTGTATTTACATGGTGGAATCGGTAGCCGCCGCCACTAATCCGGGCAGGCTGACCAGCTTTTATGGCCGCCGCCATAGTATTCTGCGTTGTCTGCTCCGGAAGCCGTCACACAGATCTTCGCACAGTCCGCTCCTATAACCACCATGCTACAATCATTTTAAACCTTTTACGCCGCTGAAAGCACCAGGAAAGAGACAAGCGTTCAGTCCGGCGAGGCCCGAGATTTGAACCTTGGACCTCCGCCCCCTTATGGGGTTTGGATGAATCAATTGGTCTACACCTCGAACCTTCTTATTAGCTATTGTAGAAAAGAAAAATGTTTGAATTAAATTTGCATGCATATTTGAACTTGACTATTACAAAATTGGGAAATGAAATATGAAATTCATATGGGGTGCCTATAGAAGTCGTGAGGCTAGTTAAATACTATATTGATATGAATATGGTAGTATGGCCAATATATGCTTGATGTTAATGAAGTAGAAAAACACTTTGTGTAGTTTAAGATGTGATAAAGGTGAATGTTTTGAAACTGAATTGGTTTTCTGCCTTGAAGTAACTATAATTGGTTGAATCATGTCTTATTTGTAATATAAACTAGATATGTGAATTTGGTAAAAAACTGCACATTTGTATTGATTGAGCTAATGCCAAACATGGAAAGACGTTTTTCTTTGTGTGATGTTTGGCGTTATTGAGGTAAACGAATGATTTTATTGTTGAGAAGACCAGTTGGGTTGTGTGGATAAATTAAAGCCTACATATTTATTGTGTGATATTTATATCATGGATGGAATTAATTGTTTGTGCATAATTTAAGTTTGCATGAGAAAAGTGCAAAGTAGGCATATTTGAACTATGTTGGACGCGATAGAAAACTTCTAGAGTCGTTGAAAGGGAGTGAGACCTCTATTGTAACTCAAAATCATTGCACAGTTATGGCCCAAGACCTCTAATAGTGGCCTACAAATTAAATCAGTTGACGTTGTAAATTGTTTTTTTTATTATAAATCTGGTTGCTTGTTGTTACAAATGTACACTGACCTCTTTATCCGTGAAAGTCTATGTAAAAATTTAACTTCTTTGAAAGGTGATTTGTTTCCCCTTAAATACAAAGTAAACTTTAGAATTTTGGATACTTGCATTGTTAATAATTTTTATTATTAATTATTAGTCTCTATTTGAGCCACGCGGGAAGACTATAGGATTTTGGTGCAATTACGCTTGTAAAACTCCCTGGGAAGTAATAGAATGGGATGATTTAGTTTATTTTGTAAATTGTTAAACATCATGCGGAACATTCCAGCCCTATAATTCCCATTAGGCTTGCAAATTGTTAATAATAAATGTTAGATAGAAGTATGTGACTAGAGCAAACATTAAGTTAAATAAATATATTTATCTTTCATGGTAAACAAAATTATTATTCCATGACTCTCCTTTGTATTTTGAGAAGGTCAAATTATTAGACCACGAATTAGACTTAACTTTAAACCCTATGTTCCCAGTGATTGTTATTGCATAAACTAGGTGTGGGTTTTAAAGATAAGCTACTATGAAATATAAGTTACTGGCAGTTTATAATAGCTAAAACTATTTGATAGAACTAGAGTGCAAAAAAATTCCATATATTATAGTTTTTAATTTAAATTTGGATTAAAGAAAAAAAAATACCCTCTACTTTTAATGAATACTCATTTTGCATATTGTTGTCTTATTTGGTTATTCATCAAGATTGAGTTTTATAGTAATGGTCATATTATTCTGTGTAGAAGAATGCTAGGTATTTAACAACAATTCCAGGTGAGGGATAAGATTATAATTATTTATAAATATAAGGTTATGTCTCAACTACTACTTTAGTTGGACTAAAATTATGATGGGGTTAATAATATTAAACCCCTTCTTCATCCATTAACTTGTGTGAATGTTAGAAATAAGTGAATTAGAGCATTAGAGATTGCTTAACTAAGTACATAAATGTTTAAGCAAAATTTTATATTAATAAATGACCCTATACTATATTAAAGGACAACATATCATTATAGTACTAAAACTCCTTAGTTAAGATGTTATAGGAGAAGAAAAACCTTAGACTTGCTACTTCTTAAGAAAAATTTTGTATTTATCAGGAATGACATTAGAGTCTTATTATTTTCATAAAGAAGGATGAATGAGATTTATTGCCAAAGAAAATGAATAGCTTGAAACACTTAATACTGTTGAAATGTATGCAAGAATTAAACATAACTCGAGAGTCACCTTCTTTTGTTAGGATAGGTTAGAATCTAGGACCTAGTTAGAACTTGTAATGAGGGATAGTATCGAATATCACCTCTAGGTCATTGCCCGAGAGTACAGTGATATGTTCGTGTATCACATGATTGAAGAGGGATAGTATGGGATATCACCTCTAGGTCATTTTCTGGGAGTATAGTGTATGTATGTGTATCACATGACTTAAGAGGACTTGATCGATAATGAAAGCTAGTTCTACCACAACATTTGGTATGGAACAAATAGATGTGAGTCATAGTGGGTATTTGGCACTAAGACTAGTGTCAGGATAATGATATGGCCCTAGCTAACTTTAGGAAAGAGGAAAATCAGCTAGATACCAGGCATATGTATGCTAGCCCCTTGTATAATAAGTCTTAAATAAGTAGACCAGTTAATTTGAGGTTCAACATGCTAAGGGATGGGGAGTGGTAAGACCCCAAGGTCTTACTATAAAATTATTAACAAATTAATGTAAATGTAATCACAGGCCACTCAAAGGGGGCTCCCTTGTAATCGCTTTGCCACTATAGGGGGCTCCCTCCTTAGAATCTATGCTTATTATTCTTCTTCTTCGATGATTTGATATGGATGGCCAACCTAATATATATATCTACCCTAAAGCTATGTTGGTGAAGAGACATGATGGTTCACGTTATGAAGGGTTGTGATGGTTCACTTTATAAGTTAATAATATAATAATTAAATGATTAATAATACTAACTAATACTAACTAATAATGTTAGGATTGAGGATCCTAACATGCCACCCTCCTTAAAAAGAGCTTTGTCCTCAAAGCTCAAAGTAAGAAGTTTTGTCCTTTGTTTTCCAAGAAGGATTTGTGTAAGTTCTTGGACTATTTTAATGGCATCCTTTCGTAGGCAGGGATATCGAGAAGGATGAAGCATTAGCGGGGGGTTGCCAAGAACAATAGTAGAATATTCCTTAGGAAAATCATGATGAGGATGGGAGGGTAACCTTGGGGTTCCTCAAATACTTCAGAATGATGCATCAAAAGTGATGGTAATGATTTCATATCCTTTTTTGGTTCATTGGTAGAGCCAACGGAGAAGGAGTGTGTAGTCACTCTGCGTTTGTTTCTAATAGGTTTGGTCATATGGCAAGAACTCACTATTGGTGAGGAAGGTATGTGTAGGTATTGTAGAGTGCATGTTTGGCTAGCATTGATCACTTTGGATATGTCTACCTCATCCTTTCTTGGTACATCAATCACTTCTTACACATCGGCCTCATTGTCTTCATTGTAGTGAGTAGATGCACTGGTCACTTCAAACACAACTACCTCATCTGCTTGCTCTATGGAGAGACAGGGATCAACTTCCTTCAATAAATACAATGTTAGTGTAGCACATTTATGGTGGGGTCCAAATTGTTCATCACAATTATCACAGAGTCCTTTTGCTCGTCATTCCTTCATCTCCTCAAAGCTAAGATGTTTAATTCATAAAGTTTGATTAGATTTGGGGGTTGTGTAAGTGCTTTGTGCCCTTCCATTATGCATAGGTTTGGGAGTGATGTAAGTGGTCAACAATTTTTCCATAAGTGGTTTCCCTAATTGTTGTTGTGCATTGATTTTATCTTCAGCTAATTTTGCCAATCCATAGGTTTGCATCATGGTATAGGGATTGAACCTTGTCACCTCCATTCTAATTTCCTCTTTTAATCCCCTAATGAAGTCATTAATGAGAATTGATTCATCCAATATTATGTTGTGTTTGGTGATATCCTCAAACCAATTTTTATACTCACGTACAGAAGTGATTTGATGAAGATCTTTGAGAAATTCCCACATGACTGGGTCCCACATGGCTCTGATACCAAATGGTAAGACCCCAAGGTCTTACTTTAAAATTATTAATAAATTAATGTAAATGTAATTGCAGGCCACTCAAAGGGGGCTCCCTTGTAATCACTTTGCCACTATAGGGGGCTCCCTCAGAATATATGCTTATTATTCTTCTTCTTCGATGATTTGATATGGATGGCCAACCTAATATATATATCTACCCTAAAGCTATGTTGGTGAAGAGACATGATGGTTCACATATGAAGAGACATGATGATTCACGTTATGAAGGGTTGTGATGGTTCACTTTATAAGTTAATAATATAATAATTAAATGATTAATAATACTAACTAATACTAACTAATAATTTTAGGATTGAGGATCCTAAAAGGGAGAGTATGCATCCACTCTCTAGGTGTTATGGACCCTAGAGGATAACCCCTATCATTGATCGACCCTCATGCATGAATGACATGAAGTTAAATGAGATAAGTGGATTAGACAAAATGGCACAGCTTACAAGATTTGGCCAATCTCATCCACATGGGTAACTGTCTATAGTAGTCCAAGTTCCCAGAAGTGGTTGATATACCTTGTACTAATTTAATTTTATGTTATTGAAATATTGGATGAACCTTAATTGCTATGAGCATAAAACCTCTTTTTAGGTCAAACAATGATCTTTATTTAAAATAAAAAACCCTAGAAATAGCTTGGCTTAATTATGTGGTAAAACTAGGTGAGTAGACTTGGGTTGTTACAACAATCAAAACCCTTTTAAAATTTGCACTTTATCTTATGTTAAAATTTTACCATTTTATAGCTACCAAATTTTTTTTGATAGATTATCGAGATTTCTTAAAAATTTGGGCATCCCATTGACTTCATCTTTACGTAGTGAGCTAAGGTTTACAAAACTTTACCAAAATAAAACACATTGGACATGTTAAAAAGGGATGATTGGCCAATGAATTACTACAAAGGAAATATTATTTATTAAAAAATAGTGACCAAACTGAAAAGAAGATGTTTGTGCACAAGTTTGATAGCTTTGGAAGCTATAATCTTAATAGAAATGCAACCACAAGTAATTAAAATAAGCATGCAATAGTATAACTATGATAATAGCAACCTAGCAAGCATGTAAGTATGATAAGGAACTTATAAAACAACTCTTAAAATAGCCATTAATGAAAGTTCACAAAAATTTAAAACTTGATAAGTATTTCAAGATCTACTAATGCATGATATTACCAATGCATTCTTTATATCTAATTACAATGCATAGTCACAAATATATAATAGCATGTGTCTATTCACTTGTCTACCCTAAGGACACATGTGCATTCTGTATGATAGACACTTGTGCACATGCACACCTAACTAAATACACTTGTTCTTCCTATTCTAAAGGACTCATGTACATGTGGACAACATGCACATTTACATCATTGCACATTATAATAATACTTGTGCATGTATTCCTTTGCATAAAGTAAATATTAA
The DNA here is from genome assembly GCA_028583015.1 of Wollemia nobilis. NCBI lineage: Eukaryota > Viridiplantae > Streptophyta > Pinopsida > Araucariales > Araucariaceae > Wollemia > Wollemia nobilis. The sequence goes on along the minus strand of JAQPPZ010001843.1, from coordinate 845,651 downwards.
ATCCTAATATAAACATGTACCCATGGTGGTACATTGACATGTATCAAATAATGTAATGTTATCTAAAAGCCCCCTCTACTACATTATTTGGTTATTGAAGACTTTAGTATTCAATATGGATCTTTGTATTTTTCTTCATTCTTCGAGTGACCTTGGAATTGATCTTCTGCTTGAGCTTCATATTTTTGCTTGACTTTGTATTCTGACTTTGGCACTATTACTATTTTTCTTCTAATTTTATTGTCAAAGAAGTTCATACCTTTCTTGTGCCCATATCTATACCTTGAGAAATATATTTGAGAAAATTAATGATGTTTCTTGTCATTGTGTATATCCAATAAATGAAATGATTTTATTTATACCAACAATATCTTTGAGAGTGATTGGTTCCTCCACAATTTTGATAATTATGAAGATTCCAACATCTCTTTATCTTATGCCCATATCTACTACAATGACCATCTATTTTTTTTTACCAAATCCCTTTGACCATTATGTCCTTCATAGCAATTATTCCTATCAATCTCTATTATTTATTTGATGTCACTATTTTCTGTTATAAACTTAGTTCCTTGCTTATTGTTGCTAGTCTCACCTGTATATTCAGGACCTTCATACTTTGATTTGATTTTTGGTGCAATTGGTTCTTTCATTTCCTATTCATATTTTTCCAAACCTATATCTTCATATCTGATCATATTTTAAAAAACCATTAGTATGACCATTACAATTATTAGAATAATATTTAACAATATTGATATGGCTTTTTGCATCACTATCTCTATCATCTATGCCTTTATTAATTCTAATGGCTTAGATTTTTTTCTGCACAATCATAAATTTTATTCAAATCACCTGTATTGCATATAACATCATTTTTGCAACAAGTTATTCTATCTTTATCATGAAATCTAAATCACTAGTGTCATTGCTTGCATTACAATATTTACTTTCATGTTGAGTAGAATCATAGTTTGCATATTTATACTTTTGAGGAAGATCACTAGTATCACAATATGCATCAATAATCAATGGTTTTGATTCTATAGTATTGCAACATGAATCTATCATTATCCACATTAAATCATTTGTACCATTAGAAGCATCTTAAATCATTATTTCATTCCCTACTTCAATTTTTTATTATTTCTTCATATTAGAAATATTAAGAGTGATAATTCCTTTGTAGACTATTCTCCATAGATTAATAGCTACAATGACAAAATCTTCATAACAATAATTGACATCATTAATAACACTTTGAATGTGTTTTTGAAGTATTGAATATTCCCTTTATTCTGCTTTACTAGAAATATTAACAAGCCTATTGTTCAAAGTATTTGTTTCATCAATATACTTGCTCCTCAAATATTTAAATGTCCTCTTATCTTCTATTCTTGTCTTTTAGAACTTCATTATAAAGTAATGCCATATATATCAGGTCCCCTATAGTACTCAGTAATATGAAACTATTTTTATAATCTTTATATGTCTCATCAAGCCTTCCATTCATATAATTGCTAACTGCTGAGAATTTTTCATTTTGATTTTTTTTAACATTGATTGTAAGACACTCTTTTCTCATATTGATGAATATTTTCTAGTAGCTTCTATCAAGTGTTATGAAGGACTTTTTTATATTTCCAATATTTCTAAAATTTCTTGAATGTCTAATTGTTTTCCTTAGAATTCTTGAATATTTATTTGTTCTTGACAACATAAGTTTCCCATTTCAATTATCTTCAACTCATGTATTTTTATTTCTAGTTTTTGATCACTTGTTTTCTTTTTCATTAGCTTTTTCTTTGCCATGTTCCTTTGATGTTGACTACCTTATGACTCCCTAGTATTTTGGGTATATGATTAGATATTATCTTCCAATTCTTCAACTTAAGTAGTATTAATTATTTGTAGTCTTTCAACTCTCTAGGTAGTATACCTTTTAACTCCCAAGTATTTTAGTAAAAAAATAATTTTGATAAGATCTTTTCAAATTTTCAATTTTTTTAAAATGCCTTCTATCTTGCAAGTGTTTGAATGTACTATAAACTTGATAGTATGCTTAATTTTCTTAGTTTTCTTGAGTTGAATCCCTTTTATCTCCCTAATTTTCAAATACTATTTTTCTCCTAATTTCTCCTATTAATGAATAAAATAAAAACCTAAAGGTAATTTAATGCACCAACAAGTTTTTATAAGCTTCTATATTTCAAGATCTTCAAGTTGAATTTCTAATGTCTCATCAATTAGAGCAAGAGATAAATTTTAATTGCAATTTCTAACTTTCTATAAATGCTATAAAAGTTTCTTTAAATTCTCAAAATTATAACTTTATAAATTTCAATAGTCTAGATTTTGATGGAGAACTCCTTATATCTCCATAATTTAATATTTAGGAAAAAAAAAAGTAAATTTGCAATTTCAATTCAATTTGAAAAATTCCTTATATCTCCTAGTTTAATAATTTACAAATATTTTATGCAATATGAAATGAATATAATAGTTTCAATATTTTTCTCCTACTACCTTCTAAGGCATTTAATATACTTTCTAAGATTATGATTTATCTCCTTATTACTCCTAAAGAAATAAAATCTCAATAAAGCATTCTTACTTACCTTATGAGTCCCTTATTAATCAAACCTTTACCTTATACCTCCAAATGGAAAATCAAAACTTTAATTTATGGTTTTACCTTATGTGCACCTCTTGTATGTGTTTTTTTATATACTCCTACTAACAATAGATGCAACTCAAAATTGGTGCACTAGCTACGAGGGAATAAGATCACAAAAGTTTGATGTGATCCCTTTACTCTATCCATATGGTAATGTCTTTTCCATTATCTAATTGGTGAAAAAAATTAGATGAGGGATAATAAACGTGCAATCCACATGAATATTATGTCCTTTTAATTTTGTTGGTACCTTCACTAATTGCGCTCCTCTAATGAATGTGTTTTCTTACTGATCATCCACTATGTTGGCGGGCTGTTTAGTAATGGATATTTTCCACATTATACATTAAGAAAAGTAATTACCCATTAATAATCCTTTTATGAAGTACATTAAGAATGTAGGTAAACGTTACTCCTACGACGGGTTTGTAATGTCTTTCTTGATGTAGCATAATTTTAATGATGCTTATCCTCCACATGATAGGTCCTAAATAAATTTTGGCTCATGAATTGCAGTGATGATTTTGGATGGTCATTGCTATCCAAAAACTTTCAACATTCCTTCTTTCTCCATGAAAAAATTATTCTCCTATCACTACACTATCGATCACATCCTTGGTTCACAATGGTAGTGCTTGTAATGGCTAATATACTTCCTATTATAAAAAAATTGATAATCCTTGAAGTGGCACTTTTGATTCCTTGTAGCGGTGGTTCTTCAGTTTTGATAACGCCTCTTATCATGACAAATTTGATAACCCTCTACACATGGATAATTCTAACATATTTCCTTCTACCAATTGAAGTGTTTCTAGTCAAGGTTGATTGACCTTCTCCTATGAAAAAACTCACATGAGTGTTGCTTATGCAACATACTATTGTGATGGTTCTAATGATGAAAGTAACATCCTACTCATCCACTCAAAATCATGTTGTCTACTGACTACATCTCAATAATGATGCTACTCACTATGTTGTCCTCTTTTGAATATTTTTTTGTAACCCTAATCAACACTCTAGATAGCGTTCTTTGCTCAAGGTGGCAACTCCTCTTTGTAATCCTAGTGGTTCTTAGATGAAATGTGGTCGCTCTTGAATTTGCGATAAATATTTCTCTAGATGTTGTGAGTCTTCAACACTATACTTATCCTTCCATGGTAGAATACCTTGGTTCCTACACTATTTTTTCTCACTAATGGCGATGTTATATGTAGTTTAACAAAATGCTTGTCCCCTTGTGTTATCAATATTCACCTTTATTTTTGAGATGTTGGTTTCTATGTTTCATTATCCTTCTTGACAACTCTTCTACTATTCCTCCTTTCTTGGTTAGATTTCAATGATTATTCCAAGCCTTTTTAAAACCATAATAATAGTATACCTTTGAATGACTATGATTTGCACTATATTCTATGCACTCTTGTCTATGAAATACAGCCTTTAGAATAATTTCTTCTTTCCTTTCAATAGACGATAGGATGTTGATATGTTTTATTATCTTGAGATATATCTAAATCCTATTCTTATGTGTAAGTTCAAACCTTGTAAAAAGCACTATCTTTTGTACTTCCTTGAATACTTTTACATTGAACCCTTCTCATGCAATATTAACCTTGAATTTGGTGCTTAATAGACTTAATAATGAACCAAATATAAGTGTAATAATATTTTACACCTACCCTTTTTACCTTAGTTTGATGTTGGTTATTTAGATCACCTAAATGTTGCCCTATACTGGATGAATTTGAAGCTCCTCCTTGTTGTCCAAAATAGCTCTTTAACTCACTAGTTTGCAGCTTTGAAACTCCTCTGACTTGTTACCCAAAATTTTAGTTTGGTGTCTTCAACTCGCCTTCAAGGTGTACTCTAAAAATCTAGAACATAACAACTATTAATGCTACCCAAATTGCTTCATTATTGTTGTCCTCAATCTGAAATTTTCATATTTTAATGCAGTAAATTTCTCCTCTGTAATGTTGTCCTTGAATCTCCTAAATTTTCTAGGAAATCCTCCAAATCACATCTAAGACTTTCCTTCAAGAAACCTTCAATTTTATATTGTAAAAATCAACAAACTCCTACTTCAAGTCAACCTTCAAATCCTCTAAAGGTAATCTTCAAACCTCTTAGGTTTGGTGGTTTCTTATAGCTCCTTTATCCTTCAAATTCCTTGCCAAAATATGACTTCAAATTTTTCCTCCTCAAGAATCTGAAAGTCTTTAGGTTTTCACTAATGTCCTCCAAAATTTGGCCAACTTCTTGCCAAATACTTCTCCCATGGGCTTGTTGTCGGATGGTGATAATTGTCCTAAATTCTTGACTATCAAGAACTTCTTCTAAAACCTTCTTGTGGATCTTCTCAATTTCCTATTAATCAACCTTGTGCTCTAATACCACTAAATATTTTAAAGCTATAAGCTTAAAGTAATTGCAACCGCAACTAATGAAATAAGCATGCAATGTTATAAATATGATAATGGTAATCTAACAAGCATGTAAATATGATAAGGAACTTATAAAACAACTCATGAAATAGCCATTAATGAAATATCATGAAAATTTAAAACTTGATAATAATTTGAAGATCTACTAATGCATACTATGATCAATGTATTCTTCATTACTAATTAAAATGCTTAGTCATAAATATATACTAGTATGTGAATCTTCACTTTCCTACCCTAAGGACACATGTGCATTATGCATTATAGACACTTGTGCACATGTACACCTAAATAAAGACACTTGTTCTTCCTATTCTAATTGACTCATGTACATGTGGACAACATTCACATTTACATAATTGCACATTATAATAATACTTGTAGATTTATTCCTTTGCATAAAGTAAATACTTAAATACTAATCTAAACATGTACCCATGGTGGTACATTGATATGTACCAAATAACATAATATTATCTAACAAAGTTTACCCATACTTTCATAGGCTGCATTTTTTTATTTTCCTAAAACAAATCAATAATTTTAATTTCAGAGTTTAAAAAAATATATAATGAGATAGATATTTTGTATTTTCATATAGGCCTTGTTAAAAAACCCTATTAGTTGTTGTTCTAAAATATCAAATTTCTTTGATTAGTCTTTTAGACTTGATATAAAAAAACTATGAATTACTTGGTGTTAGATTTCACTTCTCTTATATAAGTGTCATTTTGATACTTCAACAATGGGGTCGTCAATCATTTTACTAATATGAATTATTATCAATAATGATCCAAAAATAACATAAAATATGTCCTAAACCACATCTTCCATCAAATAGAAATAACTACCAAAATGAGGTAGATTGTGGTGGAATCATAATCCCACACACTACTCCTTCTAACCTAGTATAAAATAAAATATCCAAGCAACTTTTGAAAGATAATTCACTTCCTCATTTAATTTTCTATAAATATTACTATAAGAGATATTTTCAAATTATGCTTTTAGAAACTTCACCTTCTGATAATAAGAATTAAATATCAAATTTTCCATCCCCACTAATCTTGAAGCCTAGTACACCACCCATTTTGAGTTAACATAACCTTGGATTTTTGTTATTCCCTATTCCACTACCATTTTTAATAAAAAAATCAAAATTTTCCACTATAGCAAATTATTGGTGCCTTCACCAAGACCTACTTTGAAAGTGTATTTGTGATTTTCATCCTTATATAACACTTCTCCTACCCCACATCTACTTGGACTACCTTGACAATATCCATCAAAAAAGCCTAAGACTTCGTAGTATCCATTGTTAAATTGTAAACTTGTCTTATAGCCTTTAATTTTAGAACTTGTTTTATGCCTTAATAAGTATATTTGATACGAGCTTGAACCTGTATAAGTAGAATTTATTTGCTTTCAAACAATCTAAAGTTTCTTACCAACCACAAACTACATACCACTATTAATGGAATGCATTTGTGTTCCTTTAAACCTTTATCTTTAAACTATTGTTGCATATTCTCCAACAAATTATTTTCTTTCCACTATCCCTTCCCTTTATTCATGGGTAGAATAGACCTCCACACTTCCATAAATAAATCACAATGAATTAATAGATGATTCATTGTTTCTTCTTCCTTTTTACACAGGCTACATTGATTTGGACCCTACCAAAAGCTCTTTTGTAGAAAATCCCATGTCAATTCCTTATCTAATGCTAACCAAGAAAATTATGATTTTCAAGGGAACTTTCACCTTCCAAATATCTCTCCACCACCAAAGGGCCTCTTCATTATTATCTTCAAATAATACCTTGTATTCTTCCTTAGTTGTAAACTATCCACTAGTTGGATTTTGACCATAGTAAAGAGTCTGATTCTTGTCTCAATATTATAAAAGGCCTTGTTAGATATATAGTTACTCCATTACTCAACTTCATTTCCTTCCAAAATTAATTCCTCTACTAAAATCCACCCCTGATTCCACAAACTATTTTCATAGAGGGTGCATTTGCATCTACCAAAGTTATCCAGCACCTAGAAAAGAAAAGTGTAAAGCTCGACATAAAGAAGTGGAAAAGGAAGTAACACTCAACCATGATAACTAAATAGCAAAAAATAGTACACTTTCATGCTACCAATTATTACACCAATCATATAGAATATTTATAATCAGTAGAACAATGCATGCCAATCAACCACAAGGCATCATTGTTGTTAGAATATATCAATGGTCCAGGCCTTCTCCATCACATATCTACCCTTGCTCAACTAGCTATGCATAAAAAAGGAATGGAACAACAATGATGTGACATGCAATCTAGTATAACAATGAAATTTGGATCACACACATTAGTAGAGTATGCATAAAGTAGTTAAGCATAACTAGCTTGAGTGTGACAACCACTCTTTGTGCCTACTCTAACATATCTATAATATTCTCACTAGGCAATCATAGCTAGATAATTGAATATATTTTAAACCTCTATATATACTAGAATTTAAGCCATTCTAATGGTTGACTCTTTAGTGTTTATAATTGGCATAGTTGTATTGATTGAGGCTATACAAATTTTGAATGAAGATTGGATTCTTGTCTAGCTTCTTTCTCAATTCATTTACAAAATATGTATGTATTTCTCACTAAGTAATTAGGTATTTTTGTTGAAGCTAAAAATAGATAATTTTGTTATAATTGTTTTACATTATGGATTTCTCTCTACATTTACCATTATAGTTCTATAATGACTTACCAATGCTTAAATTTTATCATTATTAATTATTATAAAAGCATAAAAAAAATAAGTTGGTTTGTTAGGTAGTTTATTGTATGTTTAGATTACATGACTCTTAGCATTTTGTCTCTTGATGTTGTTGAATCCACACTATTTTTAGCTTTGCCTTATAATACTTTTCCATTTATTACTATAGTCTACAACCTGTAGACACCAAAACAGCACCAATCCGATTATGTGATGACAAGCACTGATCGAATTGACATGCATAGGCCCTAGGGCAGCCCCTAGAGGTTAAATAGTGGTCCTAACCACTCCCACAATAGTTTTGGAAGGTCAGAGGTCAATTTGACACCTTTTTAGCACTTTGCTCTCTACTCGTCCCACCCCGGGATGATTACAAACTGGTATTCATCCCACCCCAGGACGATTATCAGCATTCGTCCCAGGGTGGGGTGAATAGCAGGTTTGACTGGCAAAATGTCAAACCTCGACAGGTCCGCCACTTAACTGCACCTTCAGGGCATGCAATTGTGAGGAATGGCTTCAAATAAGAGAGAGAGACTTCAATCATGCATGCCTTGATTATGGAGGCCTCATGCAAGGAGACTCTAAATAAGGGAATAATATTTTCTCCCAAAATAGGGCAAGCAAGTCAAGTGGCGCCCTCGCATGCGCATTCAAAGAGAGAGACCCTAGGTCTATAAATTGGTGAGTCTTCTCACCCCAAAATAAGAATAGATAGGAGCATTTGGAGCAACAAAGTGCTATCAAATTACATCCTCACCCATCGTTTGTGCTTTTACATCCTTGATCTCTCTTTTGGAAGGGAGGTTATTGGGTGATTATTGGAAGCACAATCCGGACCCAAACCTAAAAATTTGGCCACAATACCCCACCAAATTTGTTGATACAACCCCATAAGATGTTTTGGACCCATCCCAAGTGGATTGGTGCTAAAACCAGGTCCCAAACGATGGGCGTCCTGCCCTCGGGTGCCCCCTGCACTGTTGCAGTTCTAATCGCCCCACCCTAGAGTGATTAGAAATTTGTGGCTTATTTCCCTATTTTTTCTTTTGAATTTGATTCTAGGTCACTTACATATGCTGCTATTCAAGTTTCATGTGATTTTGACAAGTTTTGGCTATGATTTTATCATTTTTCACTTTCGCTAACATACAGGGAGCATCATCGGATACAGGTCAATCGAGACCAAATTTGTAGAATCTAACCTTCTGGGTCATCCCAAAATGCCGCATTTTGTCTAACCCCAACTTTGTAGGTATTTTTGAGGCCTCTAGACTAGACATTTAGGAGGTCGCCTTCTGACAACTTATGATAGTCCTAATCGTCCCACCCCGGAGCGATTAGAAATATGTGGTAGATTTCTCAACTTTTCCTTTTGCAGTGGGTTCCTGGTAATTTTTTATTGCTTCTATCAAATTTTTAGCTCATTCTGATATGTTTTAGTTATCATTTTAATCATTTTATGCATGCACTGATCGCAGGCCTTGGGGATCGCATGTTTCTCTCCATCCGTAGGTGCTACTAACCATTTACTATTTCTATGAATGTAGGATCTCGATACCAGAGGGGTATAAAGGAACCATAGACATATTCATGCAAGCGGCGACGATGTTTGGTCTGCCCATTTTCAACGTGGGCACGCGGAAGATCTCAAAGGGGAATATATCATTCATGGTGTAATCAAAATATGTCCGACGCTCCTAGCCCCTAAAAAGGGAGGAGACGTATTGTAACCCAATTTTGAGAAAATTAATAAAATAAAGGGCCACACTTTTACACTTTCTTTAAATCTCGTTTCAGTTCATTGGTTTTCCTTCTTTTCATGCATTCTCATTCGTAGGACTTAGCATTGCATTTCCCTTCTGTTTTACTTCTGTATCCTCATGCTTTCAGTGGTGATCATGGTGGGACCATCTGTCCCTTGATTTTGAGATCAAATTTTTGATCAAAAGTTGTGTGTTTTTGCTTGTAGGTGTCAATATTTCAAGCACTGGACTGCTGCTCATTCCATCCTAGAACGAATACAGAGCTGGAATTCGTGCCACCCTAGGATGAATAGGAATTCGTCTCACCCTATGATGAATACAGATCTATGCAGTTTCAGAGAAAAAACTCAGAGACATCCGGTTTGGGCAGAGAAGAGGTAGGGGTTCGGAGCATCCTCTATCATTTTTTGTTTTTTGTCTCTATCATTTTCTATTTCTTTGCTTGCATAGGAAAGTTTACTGCATGATTTCTTTCTTTTCACAAATAAAAATAATCCCACACACCACGAGATAATCTGAACATCAAGGCATTGGTCATAAAACCCCAACACTTGATCAAGACCAACGGTGGATTTCATCACCACCTTGGCTTGAAACTTGCATACATAACCCTGATCGCTACTATTGCTAGACGTAAATCCTGATGAAAGCTGACCAAGTGTAGCTAGGGTGATTCCCAGTGCATGAGGATAAGTCTTCTATGGTAGGTGTCAAAACAAAGTGATTCCCCTTTCGTACCGCCTATGTTCCACGTACTGTTCTGCTCTCACGTACCAATAGTCTCCCTCACGTAAGGGCGGGTATATAGAGAGGTTTGGTATAATGGCTTGGCAATGGTATATTGAAGGGGTGACCATTTTGGGAGATATAAGAGCCCTCATATTGCATATACAAACAAAAATTTCTTTACAAGGTTTTCAAAACAAAAAAATCAAAACACACTGAACCAGATTTAGGGCACACTTCTAATCCATAATCAAGATAATCATTGCTTTGATTGTGTGTTTCCATTTTTTTTAGTGTAGCATAAAAAATTGTAAAGAAGATAAAAATGTACACATATTTAGAGAAACACCACCATGGTGTACACCCGTAGTCGAGCCCAATCATGGGCTGAAGCTGTAGAAAGTGTACAAAGGGGCACAAGTCACCTCTGATATAGTCTTGAGGACTTGGTCATACCGCCTTGGCGGCCTGACCCACAAGATAGTCCACATCATGCCATTACAGAATGGGACTATAGAGGCACCCCTTTGAGGGGCACTCCCACTTAGCATAGACCCTTTCAGGAGGAGGCCATACACGTGGCACTCAACATAGACGGGAGGGCTCCCTTAGACGCTCGTTATGAGTGGCCACCGCATGATGAAGTGCTAGAACAACATAGGGTCCATAAGGAGGGGCCACATGATTACGTCATCCCTCCTTTACCCCTTATTACTATTAGAAACAATAGGCCAAATCCAGAGCACAAGGCTCTTCAGACAGGGCAAGCCAATTCTGCCTACCCCTTTCACCTATATGAAAGGGAGCATGAGGAAGACCACTACATTCCTCAAGAGCAATACATAGCGTGGGAGCAATGTGCCTCCGCACCTACTATGTATCAGGATCACCCACTGAGGCCAGAGCCTTGGGTGAATGTCGCTAACCTCGATAGAGGAAAGCGACCCATAGAGATCTCGGATCACCATGACCGAGATAAACATGTAGGAGAGGCATCTAGGCTTCCTAAACACAAGATGATGGAACAAATTGACTTGGACTTTTCCAAACATGCCACCTGCCAAGCACAAATCACGTAGCTCAGGCAAGACCAACAATAGTTAGAGCACCTGTATCACCTTAGCAAAGAGTGCATTCGGTGTCAGATAGATGAATTGCTCCAAAACACTATGCCTGAGAGGGTCCCAACCCCTCGCGTGCATAAGATAGATTTGTATGAGAGGCACAACCCCTTGGTGTGAGACAGGTCTCCGCGACCTTATCAAATATTGCCTCCAAGACCTCCTAGACCTAAGCGGGAGGCCACTCCCAGAAATAATGATGGGCACCCTCCATGGGCACCCACCCATGTTTATAGGTCTCACCCAGGAACTCCTCAAGAAGCCTATGAGGAGTATGAGAAAGAAGAAGAGCGGGCTGAAATGCCCTACCAAGGTAGGGGGGATGTTGTCCGGCTACCCCTCCATAGGCCTCAAGTTCCCCGCAACCCACAACGGGAAAAAACCAAGGAGGAAGAAATTAAATCTTTTGATGCATACAAAGTGCTACTAGAGAACTTAGAGTCTATGGAGACCAAGACTTTTGGGCCCCAAAATACCACTTTACGCTAGCTCCATAGTCACCCTGTGCATCCGTCAGTGCTGGCACCCCCATACCCTAAACACTTTAAACTGTCCCAATTGGAAATCTTTAGAGGGGAGGAGGATGCCCAAGAGCATGTGACTAGATTCCTGAGCCAATGCTTTGGCATTCAGGACAACGATGCTTTGCTACTAAGAACATTTATAACCATGTTTGCAGGCCCTACCTTGGATTGGTTCACCTAGTTGCCAAAGCATAGCATCAGTAACTTGGATCAGCTAGTGGATGCATTCCTTGAATGCTTCACCTTCAACACCAAGAAGAAGGCATCACTAAGCGACCTAGCTAGCCTCAGGTAGTATGAGGAAGAAACCATGGCGGCCTATGGGAATCGATGGAGGACATTGCTTTCAAAGCTGCCCTACCTCCCTCCCATGGCCGACCTAACCCAAATGTTCTCAAAAAGTTGTTTGAGATCGATCTCCGTGCTATTACAGCTACAGCAATATGCCACTCTTGAGGAATCCCTGGTGCAAGCCAAAATCATTGAGGAGATCAAGATACAGGATGGAGAGATTGCCAAGCCAAAGAAGAAAGAGTGGCCTAAAAATGCCAAAATAGGGACCATGCAACCGAAAACCGCTGTGGTCAATCATGTTGCTATAAACATGCTAAAGCCTGCACAAGCAACACGACCCTCATAGGCTAACTATCAGGCAGTTCCTCTTGACAGCTATGAGAAGGAGAATCATCGACAAGAGAAAAATCAGTAGCGTCACCCTAGGTGACATTTCACACCCTTCACAGAGTCCAAAGACTCCTTGTTTGACCATTTGTCTATGGTAAACTTGATACACCTACCAGAAAGTCGACCCATAGACCCCAACATGCCAAAACCTAAGGGCTATAGGGAAGACTTATACTGTAGATTTCATAGGCAAAAAGGACATGACCTTTACGCATGTTGGAAGTTCAAGAGCTTCGTGCAAGACCTAATAGACAACAAGACATTGGTAGTGGACAACCCCGTAGCATCGAACAACCAATAGATGGGAGTCTTCAAAGACCCCCTACCAACCCATGATGCCCAGGAAAAAACCCTTCAAGTCAATGAGGTGACATAGAACTGCCCCATGCAAGGGTATGTAGGTATGATAAGCATAGTGACTCGAAACAGGAGGTACCCAGGAGCTTCCCCTACGGTAGCCATAGGAGAGGTTCCATCAACGTCACAACCTCAACAACACCCTACATAACCTCCCCTACCTAGACCAGTGGCCATGATTCGGACTAGACTTACCCAAAGTTTAAGGACCACGTCAACTAGGCTCTCCATTTATGAGCTCATTCAACAATCATCACCCCATCGGGAGGCTCTAATGGAGATATTAAAAGCCATCGAGCTGCAGCCCCACGAAGCAAACTCTTTCAACAACTTTGTGGGACATGTAAAATAATGTACAAAACTAGTCATCACCTTTAGAGAAGACGAACTGAAATCGGTGACTGGTGATATGGTGGATCCACCCCTGCATGTCATTGCACGGGTCAACGAGATTCCATACAAGAGGGTGTTGGTGGACATTGGCTCGTCTAGTAATATAATTACAACAATGGCATTGAAACACCTCAAGTTGCTAGCATCTCACATCGTGGCCTCCACCTATACTCTTCAAGCATTCAATGATGCGATATGCTCGATGGTTGGCACAATTGTCCTGCCCATCCAAGTGGGACAAAAGACTATTCCTACATTGTGCCACATCTTGGAAGGTGAGATGGCCTATAATATCTTGTTGGGCCAGCCTTGGATTAGGGACATGAAGTGTGTCCCTTCAATAGCTCATCAGTGCCTAAAGTACACATTCGAAGGGCAGGTGCATGTAGTCCCAATAGACTTAGAGCCCTTCAAGTATTGCAATATGGTGCAACTAATGCCACAATCGACCCTTCCATCGACACATTTGGATTTTCAGTTGAATCCATCTAAATAGGGTCTGATTCTGCATGCATCCCCACTGTTAAGTCCATCAAATCACCAGTCGGGTCCATCTTCATCATCTGGTCCTTCACCAATAATGCCACCTATGGTGGCCACACCGAAGGATAAGGGGAAGAAACCCCTAGAAGAGGCACCACCACTAGTCTCAACCATCTCTACCAAAGAGATGCCTAGCCGAATGGAAGTCGAGATGCCTAGTTCACCCTACATGGAGTGGACCCAGGAAGAACTCCCATTCCCTCCCCCTCCACCACCAACGATCACTGTTGAGATGGCCAATACGGGCCTGGGGGAGTATCTAGTGTGGAATATTATAGCAACACCCACACTTGAGTCCATGCAGGACATGGGGAGACCTCACCTCCCCATCGACACTGTGGTTCCTCTAGGCTACCCACCAAATCAGACAAACTTTGTTTATGGGGGCCTCGATAATGGCATTGAACCTTACATGCAAGAAGAAGAAGATGAAGAGCCCTTTGCTGAGGATGTCAACTATTTGTCCAACCCATACTTCGCTTTGAGATATCTTGGCCAATGTAATTGGCATGGATATGGGTTGGGTAGGTATGAGCAAGGAGTGCGCATTATTTGCCAACCAAGATATCAAATGCCATACGACAAGTCAGGAGTAGGGTTCAACCACCCCTTACCCCTTGACATATTGGTAGAGAACATGCAAGGCCTAGGGATAGGCAACAAGGATGGGTTGGCATTAGATCCATATGCCAATCCTAACACAACATATACATTGGGGGATTACCTCCCATTGCTAACAACCAACCTTGTTGACCTTAACAACCCTTTCCCTTCGATCGAGAAAGGAGAAAGTTCAAGGACTCACCTACAAGAGGGATATAGACAAGGCCAAGAAGGGTCTTTAGAAGATGAGTCAGAGTATGAGGTAGTGCCTTGGGACCCTTTCGAATCTGATAGCAATCATTCACAAGTGACCCCCATAGATGATTATCAGGAGAGCTTCATGACAATGTTCCCTTTGGATGCTCCAATTGAGCATATGCCACCTCAAGAGAATCAGGTCCCCCCACAGAGAGCGGAACAACCCCGATGGGACTAGATCAATTTGCTCGAGCAAGATGAGCCTCACATGTCGCAAATAGTTGTTGGAGCCAACAAAGGCCTATGGATCTCTAATAGTGATTATGAATACGAGACTGAGATGGCATATCTCAATCATATGCGACAACAGCAATACCCCATGGACATTGATGACATGTTTGAACAACTACACATAGGGCCAAGGCATAGGTGGCACCTAAACCAGGTGCAGTTGGACCAACTACTACACCCGCCACTTTAGGTATACAGAGAACATCTTTTTCCTGGAGACCCTATAGAGCCATTAGTGCCAAGGGCAGATCCTATCCTTTTATCTGCACATAGGGCTGATCCATTTGTGCCAGTACCCATAGAGCCAGATCTAGAGCACAAATATCACCTAGGATGTCCGAGTCACCACACCCACGGTAATGGAGACCAAAATCATTTCATCAACATGATCTCCATTGACTTAACCACCCCCATCCATAACCCAGCTGACCCAACATGGTCATTGTATCTAGACTTAGATGCTATAGACTGGGATCACGTTGACACACCACCATCCCCATCAGAGTACTGGCCTTGTGGTGGGATGTTCCATTTCACCCCAGAATAGACTTTGTATGTCTTCCATGTTGAAGAGGAACCCGACGTTCCCAATGTAGATTTAAATTCAGCAAATGATATCCACCTGATCCCAACTCCACACCAGTTGGAGGATGGGTCCCACATGTCAGTTGAAGAGACGACTAATGCAGACATCGAATCTGATCCAATGAATTCACAAATCATCAAGATGGGGGTAAGTCTATCCCCCGAAGAGCAAGTCGACTACATTGCCCTTCTCAAAGAGAAGAAGGAGGTTTTTGCATGGTCCTACAAAGACATGTTGGGGCTAGACCCATAGCTAGTCATGCATAATCTAACGCTTGATCCGAAAGTCAAGCTAGTCAAGCAAAAACTACGTAAGATGCACCCAACAGTAGCCTTAATGGTCAAATACGAGTTACAAAAGTTGTTGGATGCATAGTTTGTCATCTGCGTGGATTACCCACCATGGTTGTCCAACATGGTGCCCGTAAAAAATCTAGACGGGAGGATTCGCATATGCACCAATTTTTGAGACCTAAACAAAGTGAGTCCTAAGGATGATTTCCCCTTGCCTAGCATTGACGCATTGGTAGACGCTACAGCGGGCCATGAAATACTTTCCCTCATGGATGGTTTCTCGGGATACAATCAGATTCGTATCAATCCCGAGGACCAACTAAAAATGGCATTCACAATGCCTTGGGGGACATTTTGTTATAAGGTCATGCCCTTTGGCCTTAAAAATGTTGGAGCCACCTACCAACGTGCTATGACATACATCTTCCATGATCACATGCATAAAACTATGGAAGATTATATGGATGATTTGTTGGCCAAATATCTTTTGTGCCCAGATCATCTCGATGACTTAAGAAAGATCCTCGATCGCCTCATTGA
Source organism: Wollemia nobilis (assembly GCA_028583015.1). NCBI lineage: Eukaryota > Viridiplantae > Streptophyta > Pinopsida > Araucariales > Araucariaceae > Wollemia > Wollemia nobilis. Next base: position 829,135 of record JAQPPZ010001843.1, on the reverse strand, counting down.
ACATAAATTTAGATTAAACCCCAAGAAGTGTGTATTTGACATCACATCTAGAAAGCTCTTGGGTTTCATAGTCTCAAAATAAGGAATCAAGGTAGATCCAAACAAAGTCAAGGAAATCCTTGAAATGCTTCCCCCAACCACCATCAAGCAGCTCAAAATCCTACAGGGAAAGGTCGCGTCAATCAAGCGCTTCATAGCGCAGCTATCTAACAAGTGCCGACCCATGAATAAATTATTTCACAAGGGGGTAGCATTTCACTAGGATGACGAGTGCCAGTCAGCTTTCGATGACATCAAATAATACTTGGCTTCACCGCAAGTATTGGCACCACCTAGACTAGGAGTGCCATTCTACTTATACATATCAGCTACTAAGGTGGCACTGGGTGCCATGCTAGCCCAAAAAAATGAACTACACAAAGAATAGGCTAATTACTATCTTAATCACACCCTGGTCAGTTATGAACTTAACTATGCATACGTCGAGAAGCTATGCTTGGTAGTGGTGTTTGCTACCAAAAATTTGTGCCACTACATGCTGAGCAATACGATGTATGTTGTGTCTAAGGAGAATCCATTGTGATACATGATGAGTCATACTTATCATAGTAGCCACACAGCAAAATGGATCATGTTGTTGATGGAGTTTGACATCGAATTCATTGGATAGAAGTCCATCAAAGGTCAAGTCATCACCGATCAACTAGCATAGGCTCCTCTCGAATACGATCAACCTCTGACCGTAGAGCTACCCGATGATGGGGTCTTCCATGTCTCAGAATCGCCAAATTCTAATGAGCCTGAGTCACAGGCCGACATGACCCTATTCTTTGATGGTTCTAAATGTGAGCAAGGGGGTGGCACAGGAATTGTATTCTTCACACCACAAGGGGCTCCAATGCATCTATAATTTAAATTAGATTTCCCATGCACCAACAACAATGCAGAATATGAAGCCTTGCTCATAGGTCTTCAAACAACAATCACCATGAACATCAAACGCTTGAACATCTTTGGTGATTCACTGTTAATTGTCAACCAAGTAAAAGGGGTATTCCAATGTAAATGCCCAGTTCTGCAGGCCTACAAAGCCCTTGTGGACAAATTCCTAGCAAATATTGAATGGTATGACATCGAGGCACTCCCTCGATCATCGAATCATTTTGTGGATACTATGGCCTCCTTGGGGTCACTAATCCCGCAAGACCCTTCTGGTGAAATGACAACCATTCAAGTTAAAACATTATCACAATCTACGATGGAGCATGCAAGCTCTAACCTAATGCTAGGGATCCACCTGATCCAGATTGAACCATCTCAGGATAAGTTCTCTTGAATCCATGATTGTCTGAATCGCACCGACTAGGGGTCCTTGTTCTCCCCGACCCCTCTTAATAGCAACACAATGCTATTCTTACAAGTTCTTTCCCACTCATATTTTTCTAGGGATGAACTACAAGAGGGATTTGTCGTTCATACCATAAAGGTTTCTGATCAACAGGATTGGTACGCACCCATAAGAGACTACCTCAAGTTAGGTAACCTCCCACTTGGATTGACGCATGCCGTGAAAAGATCATTTAAACAGAAAGTGGAAAAATATGTCTTTTTAGGAGACATTTTGTACCATCAAAGCTATGAAGATATCCTCCTCCATTGCTTGGACCAGCAGGAGTCCACTTGGGCGATCACCCAAGTGCATGATGGTACATGCGGTGGCCACTTCAATGGTATGGCCATCACAAAGTGCATTCTCTGCATGGGCTATTATTGGCCATATTTAGAGCAATATTGTTGCGCATATGTAAAGAAGTGTGTGAAGTGTCAACACCATGCTAATTTGACACATGTACCTTCTCAGGCCTTGCAACCGATCCAATCGGCTTGGCCGTTTTCATAGTGGGGCTTAGATCTAATCGAAAAGATCTCCCTACATCGTTAGGTCATCACATGTTCATCATAATGGCCACAGAGTACTTCACCAAGTGGGTGGAAGCTTCGCTAACCTCTACACTGGACCCCACATTGCGAGTTTATTTTGCATAACATCATATGTCATTTTGGTATTCCATCCAAGATCATCTCGGATAATGGGACGTCATTCAAGAATAAATATTCCAGGAATCAAGGAACCAAAACCCTTGAACATCAGTCATTTGTGGCCATTCCACATTTAGAGAGCCATATCCCAAAAGATCCAAGGATTCCTACAATCTCTTGGTCAACCTAAAAAGCAAGGGTTCCTACAATCGCTTGGTCAACCCCAAAATGCCCCAAAGGTATCCATAAACCCTTTTGTCAAACCAAAATCTCCAAGGGTTCCCACAATCGCTTGGTCAAAAACAAATATTAAAAAACAAACAGAAACAATAATAATCAAAGACAGCAAAAAAATTGCATCTCAATTTCATGCATACTCATTAAAAATTAAAATACAAAAACATAATAAACTGCATTAGGCATTGCATCCATACATTGCATATTTGCTGGTCATACACGTCAAAAGTACCATAGACTGTAATTGCTAGGCAATTCCATCATTTTCATATTTTCCATTTTATAAACACATCCATCCAGAATAACACCATCCACATTTTAGCATAGTCAATTGTCTCCTAACGTATTTAGGGTTTTTGCCATTCAGCTGTATTTAGATTTCTAGCCAAAAACTGTACAAAGTCAGACAGATTTTACAAAGGGAGAGTTTTACTTGGATCACACCTCGTTACATAACATCCCTACACAAGTTAACACACATAAAATAATTCCCAAGTTGTGTGAATGCAAGAGAAACCTACAAAGCAGTCTAGGGTACCATAGGCGAAAGGTTAGCTTGTTCATCCCCCTATGCGAATGGTTCAAGAATGCTGAGAATTGACAAAAGGACAAGCTCTTCCCCATCTAATTTCCCATAATAAACAGTGGTATTTACCACTAACAAAAAACCCCAAAACACCTTTGATCCCCAAAGTCATAAGGATTCATACTACACGCCCCTGACAAGGATGGGTAGTCGTCCCCAAGGCCTAAAAGGATCAATGCCATTTACAACCAAAATTCCAACAATCCATCATCACAAACTTCCAAAACACCTTTGGTCCCCAAAGTCGTAAGGATTCATACTACACACCCCTAACAAGGATGGGTAGTCATCCCCAAGGCCTAAAAGATCAATGCCCTTACATAATAACATCCCCAATCACCTTTGATTCCCAAAGGTCATAAGGATTCGTACTACACATCCCTGAAAAGGATGGGTAGTCATCCCCAAGACCAAAAGGATCAATGCCATTCACAAGCCAAAAACCTACGAGCTCAAATTTGCAACCTATAAATGCAAAATCAAATAACAGTGGTTATCACCACTATTCAAAGTCCTTGCTCAAAAAGAAAAACAAAAGCAAAAAATAAACAGTGATTTTCATCACTATGTATGTGAGCAAGTATCCCAACAAGTTGAGCAACCGAAAGACGCCTGAGCTTGAATCCCTAAAATTCTCAGCATTCAAAAAACCATCTAGGTGATCCTCATTATGGGTTTGGTGGACAACCTACCTGAAAATGGTGGTATCCTAAACGCATGACGATATGTCTATCACATTAGCTTTGCGTGTGAGCAGACCAATGTTTGCATGTGGATGAGCTAGCTTATGGTACCTTAGATTATCCCGTGGATTAATCTTACTAAATACAACAATGGAGTTAGTGGAGCTAATTAGGTGATCCTCAGTACGAGTTTGGTTGATAGCCTATCTGGCACTGGCGGTATCCTGAAAAATACCACATAAACGAATTCAATTGCACACATAGGGATGTGAAATAACTTGGTCAAACTCAAGTCTGATTTGTACCTTGTTCAAAAAATCTTGTGAGATAAATGTACAGTCTTGACTAGTTAGTTAAAACATCTGAATCTCAGAAAACCTTAACTACATTTTAAAACAACTGGTACATTTCATTACTTACATCAACATCAAAAAATATGAAAAATACCAAAACAAAATTCACACATGCAAAGTCATTCCACAAAGCCATCACATAAGTACAGAAAGCCAATAAATCTTGTACATTCTATGGTGCCATCGACAAGTTATCAACAACTCATTTCATTCATTCCATATGCATACATCATATAATTAGAAACATCACATTCATAATACCACATGCATACATCATCATAAATAAATGTGCATAAAGAGAAAAAATAAATCATGACAAGTGTATAACCAAAAAGAACAGTCATGTATATATATATCATCAAAATACCCGTAGGCTATAATAAGTCGGTCCTCTGACCTCGCAAAACAAAGCAAAAACTCAAAAACCCCCCGTGGTGTGGGTCCTATGGGACCTCTCAAGGCGGCTTCTGTTAACCCCCGCATCACACCCACTAGTGCCCCCCTCATCTAGCTGCCTATGATGAGAAGATGTTGACTGCTAAGTATCATTGTCTCTCGTCCAGCGTGAAGACCCACCTCCAAGGAGCTCAGGTAACCGCCCACCAAGGTAGATAATCTCTGCCTCCAAATCCATCCAATTCCGAAACAAATCCACCTCCCATCGATGGTATTTAGCCACTACATCATCATGCTGCACCAACTAAGTTCACAGGAGATCCCTCTCTCGCACATCTGTGTGCCCATCCCACCGATGGTATGCAGCAAATGCATTCTCCCACTCCACCAAATGAGTCCGTAGGAGATCCCTCTCGTGTAGAGCATCCCCAAGCTCCTCATCCCATCTCCAAAGTAGATCCTCCAATCATGCTATCTCAGCGTGATGCCTCACCTCCACACCCTCTAGGACTGCCTAAGGCATAGGCATATCTACGATGGTAGGCTACTTCGGCTCCCACTGCTAGGACGTCCTACATATCCGACTGCTCTGAAACCCCAAAATCATCCCCAAAAGCTGTCAACCTCCACCATGTCCGCATCCTCGAGTGGATCCCCCCAACCCTCTCCTAATGCCTCTACACCCTCACCACCTACTGCTGCCACCTCTGGACCCCCTAGAGGCCCCTCACCTTGCCATTGTCACAATGTCCACCACTGGTCATACTCAGCGGTCGCCCCGATGTTGTCCATGTCAGGGACATCGATCACAGGATCTGACTCCTCACCCAGTGGCTCGATGATCGACCAGGCCAGAGTCCTCTCATCGCCCCGATGTTGATAGATCAAGGGCTCACCAGGCAACCCCTGGCGCACCCCAAACTATCATGTCACTCAAATGTACAGGAAGTACTCTTGCTCGGTCTCATGCTGCCCGATCAGCCATCTCCCCCTGTGCACCCACCGAAGCCACTCTCCAACCTCAGGCTAGGCTGGACAGTCCCGGTATGGGCACCAGAACACCTCCCCTGGAGCAAGCCGAGCGAAGGCATCGACATAGTGCCCTACGGCACCTACCCACCATTGACTTTGCCCCTACTCCTCAGACCTCCACCATAGAGCCTCATACCCTATCTCCCTATCCACCATCTCTCCTTGAGTGGTCCAATGCAGACCCTATGGACGCTCCACAACTATGTGCTTCCACCCCCAGCACTACAATAGGTAGCTGCACCCAATCCCCTTTCGCCTCCGACAGCAAACCTCGTACAACTCATCATAAAGTTGTGCCATAAGCGTCTGTCCCCATCTCATAATCAAGGGTGCCTCTATCGGACACTCGACCAATTTGAACACTACCTCCAGCAGGTTCCAAGGGAACCTCGCACCTGATGAGTCGGGTAGTAGCATGTTGGAGATGAGGGTCATCAGTAATGCATGCCTCACCCCCAACATGCCCCTCTCTAGCCACCACCGCACCAAGATATCGCCAATCAGGCAATCCCCCTCTGCCCTCTCCATTAGACTATCCACCCCCATCTCCACCCCATGCTCGAAGCACTATGTCAGCATTGTTGTCCGCTGATCATGCGGAGTAGTCCGAATAGGAAGCCCGTCTATCGAAATCCATAGAATCCGATAGACATCCTCAAGAGTCATCGTCATCTCCCCTGTTGGGAGATGAAAGATATTAGTCCAGGGATCCCACAAGTTGATCAAGGCCATCAGATAGACCCGATCCCCCACCACAGGCTCTAATCAAGTCACTTGCTTGAGCCCAAGGGCATCAAGCCACTCCCAGTCCACCATAGTCAGTGCCTCCCACGCTTCAGAGAACATCGTCGGCACATAGTACCGGATCTTCACAACCTACAAAATAAAACAAAATAAAAACATTAAAACATGACAAAACAAAACCAACAAAAACAAAACAAAAAAATAGTACAACACTAAAACAAACATACATAATATCTAAACACAAAAACATTTAATAACTATACAGCATACACATTAGCAAAATGCAAGTATATACACTAATAAAACAAAAAAAAAATCAAATAACACTTTGTCAGTTCCTAGGGTTTTTTTTTAACTCTAGTATCACACTGATAAATAAAATCAAAACAAAAAAATTCAAAAACAATTTATCAGTTCCTAGGGTTTTTAACTCTAAGTTCAAACTGATAACTAACTGACAAACAAAAAAATTCACAAACACATTTGTCAGTTCCTAGGGTTTTTAACTCTCAGTTCAAACTGATAAATAACTACAAAAAAAAAAAATTCAAAAACCAATTTGTCAGTTCCTAGGGTTTTCATCCTAGTCTAAACTGACAAAAATACAAAATACAAAAATAACCAGTTACCCTAGGGTTTTCATCCTAGTCTAAACTGACAAAAAAAAAACAAAATATAAAAATAAACAGTTAACCTAGGGTTTTCATCCTAGTCTAAACTGACAAAATCTAAAAATAAAAATAAACAGTTAACCTAGGGTTTTCATCCTAGTCTAAACTGACAAAAACACAAAATACCAAAATAAACAGTTAACCTAGGGTTTTCAACCTAGTTTAAACTGACAAAATCCAAAAACAAAACAAACAGTTAACCTAGGGTTTTCATCCTAGTCTAAACTGACAAAAACACAAAATACAAAAATAACTAGTTAACCTAGGGTTTTCATCCTAGTCTAAACTGACAAAAAAATAAAATACAAAAATAAACAGTTAACCTAGGGTTTTCATCCTAGTCTAAACTGACAAAAACACAAAACACAAAAATAACCAGTTAACCTAGGGTTTTCATCCTAGTATAAACTAAAAAAAAAACAAAATACAAAAATAGACAGTTAACCTAGGGTTTTCATCCTAGTCTAAACTGACAAAAACAAAAAATACAAAAATAAACAGTTAACCTAGGGTTTTCATCCTAGTCTAAACTGACAAAATCCAAAAACAAAAACAAACAGTTAACCTAGGGTTTTCATCTTAGTCTAAACTGACAAAAACACAAAACACAAAAATAACCAGTTAACCTAGGGTTTTCATCCTAGTATAAACTGACAAAAAAAAATAAAAAAATAAACAGTCTAACCTAGGGTTTTCATCCTAGTCTAAACTAACAAAATACAAAAACAAAAATAAACAGTTAACCTAGGGTTTTCATCCTAGTCTAAACTGACAAAATCCAAAAACAAAAACAAATAGTTAACCTAGGGTTTTCATCCTAGTCTAAACTGACAAAAACACAAAATACAAAAATAACTAGTTAACCTAGGGTTTTCATCCTAGTCTAAACTGACAAAAACACAAAATACAAAAATAAACAGTTAACCTAGGGTTTTCATCCTAGTCTAAACTGACAAAATCCAAAAACAAAAAAAAATAGTTAACCTAGGGTTTTCATCCTAGTCTAAACTGACAAAAAAAAAAATAGCAATAACATTGTCGAACGAAGGCGCATTTGCACCTGGCATATTGGCATGCAAAACCGACGTTGGGGTCACAAATCCCCACTATCCTACTCCCTAAGAAGGCTACCATAGCCGGACCACTCCATGGGAGGACAGATTTTCGAGAATTTCATCCCCAAACGGTGTCACAAAAAGGGTCACAACCCACCCAAAAATAACAATAAACTTGCCGAACAAAGGGGCCTTTGCGCCTGCGATTATTGGCATGAAAAATTGATGTTGGGGTCACAAATCCTCACTATCCTACTCCTTAAGAAGGCTACCATAGCCGGACCGCTCCACGGGAGGACGGATTTTCAAGAATTTCATCCCCAAACAACGTCACAAAAAGGGTCCAAACCCACCCAAAAATAGCAATAACATTGCCGAGCAAGGCGCCTTTGCACCTGTGCTTCTTGGCAGTAAAAAAATATATCGGGGTCACAAATCCTCACTATCCTACTCCCTAATAAGGCTACCATAGCCGGACCGCTCCACGGGAGGACGGATTTTTGAGAATTTGAATCTCAAAATGCATCACAAAAAGGGTTCAAACCCACCAAAAATAGGTCAGAATGTTCAAAAACTGCATAAGAATTCAACGAAAAACAATTGAAGGCACCCTTACAAAAGTCATCTTGGGTCAAGCGACTCGTCGCTTTTCTCATGTCGGTCATTCCCTCATCGATTCGTTGCTTGAGGGGGTAGTCACACTTAGTCACCAATCAACAAAAACACACCCAATCAAGGAAATGGCACACATTTAAAGGATCATTGACAAATACAATCACGCTCCTACTTGGGGCAACAAACAAGCAATAACCACAAGCTTATCAAAAAATTGGCATTCTACAATCATGAACTCAAGGTTCCCATAGACAAAATGTTGCACCCTTTGCCTATTCATGACTGAACAATATCCAAGATCAAGTAACACCTCACTAAAAAAGGTTAACACTTGAATTAAGCTCCTTAGCTCATTAGAAGCAAGGATTCAAGAATGCATGCCCTTTCCATACTTGGGGCATCAATAGTTGGTTATGTTACTGAGAAACCCTAATCATTAGTGCTTTGGTTATCTATTTTTGCTTAGCACTGGGCCACGCACAGCGCATCCCAAAAAGGGACATCTAGTAGACACCAAAACAACACCAATCTGATTATGTGACGACAAGCACTGATCGAATTGACATACATAGCCCCTAGGGCAGCCCCCAGATGTTAAACAGTGGTCCTAACCACTCCAATAGTATTTTGGAAGGTTAGAGGTCAATTTGGCACCTTTTTAGCACTTTTCTCTCCACTCATCCCACCCCAAGACGATTACAAACTAGTATTCATCCCACCCTGGGATGATTACAAACTGGTATTTGTCCCACCCCGAGACGATTATCAGCATTCGTCCCAAGGTGTGGTGAATAGCAGGTTTGACTGGCAAAAAGTCAAACCTTGGTAAATCCACCACTTAACTACGCTTTCAGGGCATGAAATTTTGAGGAACGGCTTCAAATCAGAGAGAGATACTTCAGTCATGCATGCCTTGATTATGGAGGCCTCATGCAAGGAGACTCTAAATCAGGGAATAATATTTTCTCCCAAAATAGGGCAAGCAAGTCAAGTGGCGCCCTCGCATGCGCATTCAAAGAGAGAGACCTTAGGTCTATAAATGGGTGAGTCTTCTCACCCCAAAAGAAGAACAAAGAGGAACATTTGGAGTAATGGAGTGCTGTCGAATTACATACTCACCCATCATTTGTGCTTTTACATCCTTGATCTCTCTTTTGGAAGGGAGGTTATTGGGTTATTATTAGAAGCGCAATACGAACCCAAACCCAAACATTTTGCCACAATACCCAACCAAATTTTTTGACACAACCCATAAGAGGTTTTGGACCCATCCCAAGTGGATTGGTGCCGAAACCGAGTCCCAAACGATGGGCGTCCTGCCCCCGGGTGCCCCCTGCACTATTACAGTTCTAATCATCCCACCCCGAAGCGATTAGAAATCTATGGCATATTTCCATGATTTTTCTTTTGAATTTGATTCTAGGTTACTTACATATGCTGCTATTCAGGTTTCATGCAATTCTGACAAGTTTTGGCTGTGATTTTATCATTTCTCGCTTTCGCTAACATACAGGGAGCATCATCGGATATAGGGCAATAGAGGCTGAATTTCCAGAATCTAACTTTTTGGGTCGTCCCAAAATGCCCTGTTTTGTCTAACCCTAACTTTGCAGATGTTTTGGAAGCCTCTGGATCAGACATTTAGGAGGTCATATTCTAACAACTTATGACAGTCCTAATTGTCCCACCCCGAAGTGATTAGAAATCTGTGATTAGAAATTTGTAGTGGGTTCATGGTAATGTTTTATTGCTTCTATCAAATTTTTAGCTCATTCTGATATGTTTCAGTTATTGTTTTAATCATTTTATGCATGCAACCGCAGGCCTTGGGGATTGCATGTTTCTCTCCATCTGCAGGTGCTACTAACCATTTACTATTTCTCTGAACGTAGGATCTCAATACTAGAGGGGCAGAAAGGAACCATAGACATATTCACGCAAGCGGAGGCGACGTTTGGTCCGCTCATTTTCAACGTGGGCATGTGAAAGATCTCAAAGGGGAATATATCATTCATGGTGTAATAAAAATATGTCCGATGCTCCTAGCCCCTAAAAATGGAGGAGACGTATTGTAACCCAATTTGGAGAAAATTAATAAAATAAAGGGCCACACTTTTACACTTGCTTTTAATCTTGTTTTAGTTTGTTGGTTTTCCTTCTTTTCATGCATTCTCGTTCGTAGGACTTAGCGTTGCATTTCCCTTCTATTTTGCTTGTGGATCCTTGTGCTTTCAACAACCCTCAAATTAGTTAGATTAGATAGGCACAAAGGAGCTGATATTCTTCAATGGTTGAACCAAATACCTTGGTTTCTAAGACATCCAAATATGATTGAGGTCTTGAGGCCATAACTCATCTACTTAGGCAAATTTTGGACCAATATTTTTAATATTCTTGATGGGATTAAAATATCACAATCACCTAATTAGTTAGCATTCATATAACATATAGTGCTCAAAATACACAAGATCTATCTAATATACCAAGATTTCTAGCACGCTTGAAGAGAGCACCCACCCATTGCGCTACCAAGTGTATTTTGGTATGCTCAATGGGATAGGATTTCATAGATCTTGTTTCAATCACTCGGATGACTCAATATTTTAGTGAATAGTATTGAACTCACTAGTGGAGATTATATGTTCACTTAATTGCTCCATTGATCCAAAAATCCTAATAAATTAATGACTCCACTAGCAAAGACATACTCACAATCAAATGAAGGAAATGCCAGAACATCTAGATAGTGCACTAAACACCAACCAGATGAACCCATTAACATAGTAGGAGAATCTTTAGAGCTATGGTTGGGCAAATGTTTTCAACTTAGAATAGTATCGGGCCACTCAACCTACTAGTTCTTCATGAAATTCCCCAAATTGCATTAAGGTTATTATCCATTTATGATGGTTGTGAGAAAAAAAACCTATGACCTTTGTCAAGATATCTCATCCTTAGCCATATCCTATAACATTGTCTTTAAGGATGTTATTATAAGACTACTTTATTAGTCCTTACAATGTAACACATTGCAATGGTATAGATATTTAGAAGAAAAAGTATTAGGACTTGGGTTAACGTAGTTGAACAATTAGTCTTGGTGTTCAATAACCCAAGAGATCTCATTTTATTTTTTTTTGAAAATTTTGAAAAAAACTTGTATTAAAAAAAAGATCAATTACAATATGGGAAGAGACTCTTCCCAGCCGATTTCATAGAGAACACAAACTTACAAAAGAATAAGAAGACTTGCAATGGAGCCAAATCTCCTAAATCAAAAACTAGCTAGCAGGGGATCGGCATGGACAGATGATGCAACTGGTCCCAAAAATGTGACATGTCGCGATATCACGACACCTTCTAACCTTTGGTCATGAAAAAGTAACATGTCATGATATTGTGACAACTTTCCTCTAGCGGCCGCGACGGTGCAACATGTCGCGATATCGTGACAACTTTCCACCAATGACCACGACGACGCAACATGTCACGAAATCGCGACAACTTTCCTCCAGCGACCGTGACAACACAACATGTCACGATTTTGCGACAACTTTTCTCCAGCGGCTACGATGGCTCAACATGTTGCGATATCACAACAACTTCCTCTAGCGGCCGCGATGGCACAACATGTCACGATATCGTGACAACTTTCCTCCAGTGACTGCGATGGTGCAACATGTTGCGAAATTGCAACAACTTTCCTCCAGTGATCGTGATGGCACTGCATGTCACGATATCGTGACAACTTTCCTCCAGCAACCATGATGGCGCAACATGTCACAAAATTGTGACAACTTTCCACCAGTGACCATGATAGAGCAACATGTCACAAAATCATGACAACTTTCTAATGGCGCAACATGTTGCGATATCGCGAAAAATTTCCACCAGCGACCGTGACGGCGCAACATGTCGTGATATCGTGAAAACTTTCCTCCAGCGATCATGACAGCGCAACATGTCATGATATCATGACAACTTTCCTCCAGTGATCGTGACGGTGCAACAAGTCATGATATCGTGACAACTTTCCTCCAGCGGCCATGACGATGCAACATGTCACGATATCGTGACAACTTTCCTCTAGCGACCACGACAGTGCAACATGTCACGATATCATGACATGTCGCGATATCGTGACAACTTCCCTCCAGTGACCGCCACAGCGCAACATGTCACGATATCGCGACAACTTCCCTCCAGTGATCATGACGGTGCAACATGTCGCGATATCGTGACATGTCGCGATATCGTGACAACATCCCTCCCTTTGCTTTTTCTTTGATCATTTGTTTAAGGACCTTTCCAGACCCTGCCTGATCACCTCATCCTCAATAGCCATATCATTGTGAAGCGGGACCCCTGCCTCCTTCTCAGCACCCATCTTGGCCAGGAAGTCGGCCGTTTTGTTTAAATCATGACTCACATAAACTGGGATCACATCATCTAATTCCTTCCATAATTTACTTAATTTGAGAGACAAGGATCCTCAACCTCCATGCTTTCAAAGCAAAGTTTCTCATGCAATCAAGAGCTCCAACCATTATTTGAGAGTCTGATTCAATAATGATCCTCCTATGGCCCTATTTCACTGCCCAAATAGAAGCGGATTTAATAGCTATGGATTCTACTTCATTGTTTGTGGCTCTTCCCAAGCCTTGCAGTTCCCAATATAGCACTGATCCATCATGATTCCGGCAAACCACTCCAATTCCGACACTACCCGGATTGCCCTTTGTAGCTCTGTCAGTATTAATTTTAATCCAGCCTTCTGGTGGTGGTTTCCAACTAGCTCTATCATGTCCCTGTTGTTCTTCAAATCCCTCTTCCAATTGCCCAGTAACAACCTGAGTTTCCTCTATAGCATAGACAACAACAATTTCTATAACCTTGCTCCAGATAATCTGCCAAACTCCATCTAACGAGGAAAAAATTTCTCTAAAAATTCTTGCATTTCTCTCCAACCACACTTGCCACCAAATGAAGTTTAGTCCAAGCTCCCAACCAATTCGAAGAGCTTTAGATTTAAATCTACCCCTCTTCCATGTTTTCCAGATATTATTCCGATTCAAGTCACCATTAACTTGAATTTTATAGCAAGAAAGCCAATGCTTCCAAATCTGACGCATGAAAGGGCACTCAAACATCAGGTGATCAGTTGTTTCCTCATTCTTGTAGCATAAAACACATTGAGATGGACCGATGATTCCTCTACATCTGAGATTGTCAAAAGAGAGAATTCCGTTGTGCATAAACTGCCAGGAAAAAAAGTTTACTTTCGTCCAACCCTTGGAGTGCCAAATATTTGTCCAATCCTCAACCGAGAATGAATGGGGGGGAGGCTCTGGGAGGATCTTCTCATATATGTCCTTCACTGTAAAGACACCAAGGCTCCCATAGCCCCAAGCTAGTTCATACTCCTTGTCTCTACCTATGAGAAATATTTCTGAAAATATTTTAGTCATGATGGGTGCCAACTTTGGAGGGATTGAAATTGGCCACTCCTCCAGCTTCTTAAACTTCTTAAACTTATACTCCCCCAGCTGACTAGTGATGAAGTAACTATCAATGTTAACCCATCCTTTGGTTTCTATGGCAGTTTTTATTGGTTGTAATTTAGGAAATTCAACAATGATGGGTGGGTACTGATCCCAAGAGTCTGTCCAGAAATGATCCTTCTCCCCTCTCCCCACTTTCCAAAACAATCGATCTTTAACCACCTGAGATCCTAGCTTGAGAGCCTGCCACACTAGGGATCTAGGGCCATCCAAAGGGAAATGGCCCACCTCATTGGGGTTAACATGACCCAAATATTTACTAGTTAGGATTCTGTTGAATAAGGAGGTTGGTTGGGAAATCCACCTCTAGTACAACTTTCCAGCCAAAGCTTTATTATTGAACTTGGATCTTCTCAGTCCCAGCCCTCCTTTTACCTTGGGCTGGGTAACTTTATCCCAACCAACTAAGGCCCATTTCCTCTCTCCTTTTGCTCCTTCCCATAAAAATATTCTAGCCATATTGTCCAGCTCTTTCCATATCTTATGAGGGGCAGCCAAGATAGAAAATTTGTAAATTGGCATGGCCTGAATGACTGACTATAAAAAAGTTAATCTACCCCCATAGCTTAACCATTTGTGAGACCAATGATTCATTCTATCTTTGATACCATCCAAAATATCCTTCTAGATATCCATTTTTAGTTTTTTGAAATGCAAAGGAACCCCCAAGTAAACCACTAGAAGAGAAGTCCTTGTGAATCCCAAGATCTCTAGAACTCTGTCCTGGAGCCTTTGATCAAGATTAAGAAAGACCACTTTGGATTTTTTATCATTGATGACTTGGTTTGAAGCCCTAAGGTAGACATTAAGAGTATCTCTAATCACTATTGCTTCCCTGAAGCTGGCCACTCCAACCAATCCTGTATCATCCACAAACTATAAGTGAGTCAAAAATTCCTCACCCACCTTGATACCTGTTAGCAAACCTTGATGTCTTCTCCTCAATAAAAGTCTACCTAATCCTTCAGCAAAAATGAGGAAAAGATAGGGAGAGCAAGGATCCCCTTGACGAAGACCTCGAGAGGCTCCAAAAGGTTATGAGGGAAGACCCTTGATTAATACTAAATAAGATGGCGTAGATACACAACTCATGACCCAATCTATCCAGTCCTGAGAAAAACCAAAGGCTGCCATCATTTTTGACAAGAAACTCCACTCCACCCTATCATAGGCCTTTGACATATCTAATTTAATGAACATTCCTTTATTACCATATTTTTGCATTGTATAGATTGCCTCCTGAGTAAGAACCACCCCATCCAAGATCTGCCTACCCTCTACAAAACCCCCTTGCTCTGAGGATATAATGTTATGTAAAAGGGGTTTTAGCTGTTCATCCATTACCTTTGTGATTATTTTATAAATCATATTGCATAAGGCAATAGGTCTATAATCTGAAATATGAACCCCCTCGTCCCCTTTTGGAATTAAAGTGATGAAGGTATGATTTAATACCTTAAGCATTCTTTTATTACCTCTGGACTCCTCTACGACAACCAAAACATCCTCATCCAAAGTATCCCAAAAGGCCTAAAAAAACTCAATTGGAAAGCCATCTGGTCCTGGAGTTTTTCGGTACTCATTCCAAAGACCACATTCTTCAGTTCTTCTCTACCAATGGGTTTAAGAAGGGCCTGATTTTCTTCTTCAGAGATAACAGAGGGTATGACATCAATCACTTCATTTTGAGCCTCTACATATTGCTCCATACTTGCCTTAAAATGTTTAGAAAAATAATCCATTGAATGGGAATGCATACCAGGAAGAGTATCAAAGGAATGTCCATTCTCATCTTGAAGAGCTTCTATGTTATTCATCTGTCTCCTAGCATAGGCTGACCGATGGAAAAATTTGGTATTTCTATCACCTTCCAATAACCAAGTGGTTCTTGCTCTCTGTTTCCAGTAGGTCTCCTCTTGGTTATCAATGTCCTCTAAAATTGTTCCTTCCCTAAAGTGTTTTTGAACCTCATCCCATCTAGCCACCAAAGGAGCTCTTTGGATCTGGAAGTCTGTCTTGTTAGCTTGCCTCCATTGTTTCAGTTGAGCTTTGACATAATGAAGCTGTTTGTGGAATCTAAACATTGTTGTCCCAAAAGGTAGACAACCTTCCTCCCACCACTGTGGAATTTTCTTTCAAAGATCCTCTTTTTGTAACCAAAAATTCTCAAATATAAAGGGTTTGTGATGCTGCCCTGTCGTAATCCCTCCCTCCAAAAAAATGGGAAAGTGATCTGAAATCGGGCCCTCCAAAATCTGGAATTTTGTATTCCATTTTACGAATGCCTCCTCTGAAACTATAAAATGGTCTAGCTTTACCTTCCGGCTATGTGGCTCCCTCCTCTTGTTAGTCCAAGTAAAATTGGGTCCAGGGCCTTTAATATCCACTAGGTGAAAATCCTGGACTTGGGCAATCAGAAGTCGATCCCCTGGGTCCAAAATTGGGGTTCCTCCTTCCTGATCTCTAGAAGATAATTTAGCATTGAAATCCCCAGCAATAATCCAGTCTAAATCATCCCTTGAGGCCCTCATGTTATGCACAACTTTCCATTGAAGCCTCTGGCCATCAAGGGTTTGAGCCCCATAAAAATTTGTGATTAAAACATGTTCAGCTGTGACATTATTCCTAAAATGAGATGTGAGAACACCCCTCCAGGCTATATGTTCTATTGCAGTCCATTCTAGAGAGTTCCAAAGAGTGACAATCCCCCCTGAGGCACCTTGGGCCACCACATCCATATGACCAGCACCCCTCCAAATTTTGTTAACTATTTTACTCATAAGATCTAACGACATTCTGGTCTCCTGGATAAGCAAAAAATATATTTTGCATTTTCCTAAGAGTCTTTGAACATCAGATTGATGGGTTCTACTATTTAAACCCCTAATATTCCATGATTTAATAATCATTGAAAACCTTGAGAGCAGTAAGAATCAATTGTCCTCATCGATACTCCAGTGATCAGCTTGTCTCCTTGAACTGCTAGCAGGTCCTTATTTGATTTTTTGCCCGCTCCTTGAGAGTTGCTATTTTTGGATCTCTTTTCCACCTGAGTTATCCCTAGGGCTGGCCTTTCTCTATTCTTTTATGGTATTCCCATGTTGACATCCTTGATTATTGGTTACGCTTGGGAGTGCACTATCAATGCCCCTGCATTCTCTGGCTGCGGTAACTCAGTGTACTCAATCACCTGTTCTATGACAGTGGGAGATGAAGGAGAAGCATGAGTGTGGATGTTATTGTCCTCAATATTCCCATCCACTCCTTCCATGACTTGATCCTCTTGGTCCACTAGTGTCTTAAAATTTTCATACCTATTGGCTGGCTTGAGTTGTGATTGCTCCTTACCATTTTTCTTTTGCTTTCTTCTTCTTTTGGGCTGTTCAAAGCCATATTTCTGAACATCATTACCATGAGGAGTATTGGTTGGTTCTTTGGTAAGAGTAGACTTACCCTCCCTGGGGCGATTTGGAATTCCAAGCGAGGCCTCCATTTTTGTGTTCAAAATATTTGGACAAAACTGAGCCAAATGCCCATGTTTGTGGCAAACTCTGCATCTGAAGGGTAGAGCCTCATAATCTAGCTGTTGGATCCAAGATAGTCCTGCCAGTTCCAGTTCCACCTCTATCGATAGAGGCTGGATAATATCCATTTCCATACAAATTCTTGCAAAAATAGCTGTGTTTCCTTCTATGTTGTCTTTGGAGACGTCCAGATGTCTATTGAGGAAGTTACCGATCATTTCCAGAACCTGCTCACCCCAAAACTCCATTGGAAGAGCATACAACCGGATCCAAACCGGGATAGCCGTGGGTTCAATACGAGGATAGAAACCCACTCTCTAGGGTTGAACAAATAACCCTATCGGACCGTGGTTCCTCTTTTTTGATTCAAAAGCCCTGTTTCTATCGGCTAGAGAAGAAAAACTAACAATGAAATACCCATTGCTAATAAACCATAAGGAGTACTCACCATGAGGCTCCCAGTTTTGTCTGACCCAGGTATGTAATAAATTTAGGGTAGGGCGAATACCCATGAATTTACAGATCAAATCATGGTTGGCTCTGTATATGATTGTGTCTTTGACCATCTTTGGCTCGATGACAATCTTGGGTCTTGAGGCAGATTGCAAAAGGCATCCATTAACTCGATGTGCTATTGAGCTCTTTCCAGCGTTCTTGAAGAGCGTATGAAGAGTATTTCTCTGAGCTTCGTCATTAGAAGACGAAGAATTTTCTTTTAGAAATTCATTGTAAGAGCTCTTTCTCCCAGAGAGAGGATCCGAAGGAGTCCCCATTGGGCCCTCCTAGGGCAGCAGACTTTCCTTCAGATCCACAATAGCAAAACACTACGGCAACCCACCTGATGCCCTGGATTTTCCTTCGCTCTAGAAACCCTAGAACATCACCTCTCGCCTGCTCAAAAATTTTCCTGCCCAAGTTTTTCCAACCCTCCTCCCAAGGAATGTTCACCATTCAAAATCCCATCATCCCTCAGAGATCTCATTTTATTGCTCATGCAGTTTCTCTATATTAAAAGAGGTCCTCATGAATCTCTCTTATATTTTAACATCAGATTCAAAATATTATGGGATAGAATCCCTTGGGAGATTAAATTGTCACAATCACAAACCTATATCTACTATGTTTAAGCTCTAAATTTAGACTTGATCCTCCAAATCTAACATTATCAAGAAATATATTTCCACAAGTGTCCCAGATGACTATGAAGGTGAAATATATGTTGATTTTAGTAGGAAAACTTCCTCCCAAGCCTAATAAGTTTGATTCTCTATTATATTATCAAAAAAATATAGACCCCTTTGGTAGACCCATCATTGCCTCAACTGGTTACACCAATGGATATAACTCCCTTAGTTTAATACTCAAATAACAAGATGTATATTTTATTGAACCCTAGGACAACTCAAGAGATAAAAAATATCATTCAACATCTTACCAATGAGCTTGTACAAATTAAAAAACAAAATAAAAATGCCTATCCAAACTGGCTTAAGGGTTCAACACCTAATAGATATAACAATGAATTGAACTCTTCTTCATGAATAAATTATCATTCACATAATATTATAGTCCTCACATAGACCAAGACCAATTCTTGATAGTAGATAAATAATATATAATTTATCTGGTTAACCCAAACATATTATTAGATAGAGTGAATTAGGAGTATGGATTAAATGTAGATGAGTTTGAAAGTAACTTAAATATATAAGGGGATTATGAGAAAATTACTAGGGCCAACTACTTGTCATCGAGAATCTTTATGTTGACATTGCATAAGAAGACAATATTATCAAACATTATATTTCCCAACCAGATTAAAAGAGCAATGATAAGATGAACTTAAGAATTTCAAGGAGAGAACAACAAAAATGGGGCCCTACAAGAAGGGAATTTGGAGGAAATTTTTTTGGTTTCTACAAAAGTTGATTTGGTCAAAGTAGCCCTAGAAATTTCAATAGTAGTTACCATATTTTCAATGGAATCCAAACCAGTATATAGGAAACAATCCTAGATTATGATGAAGGTTAGTCCCCCTTCATTGTTATTTGTTAGTATGCTTGTAAGGAGGGATATTACATAATTGCTTAATAGATTATGAAGTTAAATTTGATAGAATTCCAAAGACAATCTATGATGCTATAAGACTAAAATATACCAACATGAGGCCACAAGTTATCCAATTTAATAATATGTAAATCAAAGCAATAGGAATAGCTAAAAAATATCCGTGATACTACAAAGAATGCTAGATTTAGTAACAATTCAAAATATTAAGGTAGTAGAGGTTCCTCCAACATTTGGAATGAGTCTATAAAAATATATTTTGGTTCAAATAGGTGGACACATAGGACAATATGGTGCACATATGGTTATACCATGCACCAAGAAATTGGTCTAAATTCACATTGAAAATATTAGGCCCTTTCACATACATAGATATGAAGAAATATGATAAATTTATCTCAAGAGGTTCATAAGTTGGATAAAGTGGAGATAATTGATTGGACAAAGACTTAACAGAGGTTAAATTACAATAGATCAACTTCTATAGATAGCAATCATTGGCTACTATCAATATCATAAAGCAAGTACAATCAAATAGGCAATTATGAAGCTTTACAATTCTAGGATATGAGCGAATTTAAAAAATACTCTCAAGATTGTTTGGAGATAAAATAAGGGATTAGGCATTGATAAAAGAATATTTTGCACTACATAACCAATCAGGAAGCTTCATGTCCACTGACTATTAGTAATTCCCAATAAATAAGTTGGTGTATAGGGATATGTTCATAAAAATGATTACTAATAACTCATGTGACCAACAACAACTTTTGCCATTGGTTCTATTTGCCATTTTTTAGGAAGGCTTGAAATCAAATCCAGGCTCAAATTTAAATATGTGGTAGATTCCTGACCAAGTTGGTTATGCCCCCAATATACATGTCATATATAGAGATGCAATTTTGGCATCATATGGTCTAGTTATTGCAAAATCATATGTAAGAGCTAAAAATTAAAGACAATTAGCATGATGATTTCATGTCATAATTTTGTGTATATAGGTTTACAAGTAAATAAAAAATACTACAACAACAAAAAAATAATAAATGGGATAGCAAAAGAACTTCATAATCATAAGAGGCATATCACATGAGCAAAACAACTATAGAATATCACAAGAAATTTTACTTCTCAAGAATTGGATATGATCAAGCTAAAGTTTAAGAGGGTTGACAATATAAGCCAAAAGACAACTTCTTCTCAGGAAAAAACCTATATAAGGGTGTTGATCCTTTGTCTTATTATCCCATTTCTATGGAAATCTATCAGAAGTTGAAAAGAGGAAGAGCAAACCATAGGCTAAAATCTAAATGTCTGAAGAATGTATTGTATTGTTTTCCCCTTGCTTTTGTTTAAACCCTTATCCTAAAGAAAATTCAAACCTTGGGATATAGGCCAAATGACAAGAATGAAAGAAAACAAAATTGCAAAAGAGCTCAAAATAAAAGTAAGACAAAAGCTTCCTTTTTGTTAGTTTTGAATCATTTGATACCCTTCCATAGCCATGAGTCTTATCTACATGTGCATATTCTCTCTACAATATTTATTTTACCCCCTAGGGCACAATAATAAAATTCCATACACCATCATTCTTCCTCTTGTATAATGAGTATTTTTAACATTTTGTAACTAGAAATTCTCCTCATATATACTCTCTCTTGGCTTTGTAGCCTAATGGAAAATATAGTTCATGTAATCCTTCACCAGTATCTATAGTAATTTCATACAACTATGGTAATGTATGAAATTAATGCTCTCAACATCCTCATGATGAAAATATATGTCAAAAATCATCATGATGATATCATAAGGAAAATTGACACATGTAAGCTGAATACATATGATTATTGATAGCAAGTTTGAAAAGGTAAACATTATGCTAAGTTTATTCCTATATCATATGATAACAGAGTGATGAAATCAAATATATTTTGTATTAATGAAAACATTATCTTAGAGCTTTGTTTGGTTGAATAGAAGAATAGGTAAAGATAATTGAATGATCACATGGCCAATGAGATCCAAGAAATCAATGCTAGCCATGACAAATGCTATTTCAACTAAGGATCCATATATCACCAACTTCAACAAGAAACCATAAAAGGATGTATGAGGATACCTAATGGATATAATTCCATAATCATTCTTAAAATGTGTGCATTATATTGAGATAACAACGAGTTGAATGAAGTTCACTAGTATAGAAGAGGTC
The DNA here is from genome assembly GCA_028583015.1 of Wollemia nobilis. Taxonomy (NCBI): domain Eukaryota; kingdom Viridiplantae; phylum Streptophyta; class Pinopsida; order Araucariales; family Araucariaceae; genus Wollemia; species Wollemia nobilis. Next base: position 807,359 of record JAQPPZ010001843.1, on the reverse strand, counting down.
CACTTACATAATTTTATAGAGAAGAAAGCAAATAATGAGAGGAATATTTTGAGCACTTGGAATATTCTCCTAATATTATTTGCATGAGTGAAAATTCACCTAAATCTATAGATATGGACCTAAAACAATGTTCAATTGTAGCAGAATATGCTCATGGTATTTTTAGTTTTGTAGGAGGTGCTTGCTTTCAGGTATCTCTGATTTTTTCCCTCTCTTTTCTTACCAATATTTCCCTTATCTTCCTATATATTCTTTCTATGTCTTCTCATCATTCACCTCCATAGGTATCTTCTCATATTGTCTGCCTGAATATCTCTCCACCAAACTCCAAAATTCACATCCTTCACTATAGTCGCCCTTCTTGCCTTTTAAAGCCTTCACCTCTCTCTTTATTTGCATTAATTCCCATCCATACTTTAAAATTATGTTATTTCTAATAGACATACCTCTCATTCATCCCCATAACCCTCTCTATTTATTATTTTATCTTCTATCTTCGTTTCATCTCAAAGTCCACTTCATCTCATAGATAACGCTTACAAGATTCTCAATTTTGTAAGCAAAAATACCTTAAAGTTGCCAATAATGTAGGTGAAGTTCATTATCTATATCTAGAAGTTGGTCGGGTCTAAGCCATGTAGTTATTTTGCTAAGGTAATAGTGTAGTGAAGGACATACAATAGCTTAGAGTGCAATCTTGACATCTTTGGATGAAGTCCCTATAGAAGATAAATCTAGTCAAAATATTACAAAGAGGTACAAAGAGTAAAAAAATATGGTTGGATGCAAAGTAGGCTAAGGCAGATAGCAAAGCAACAAGTATAATAGTATTAATATTTTTTTTCTTAGGTATTGGATCTTAGAAATACAAAATGAGACATATAAAATTATGTTAATAAAGTTGACCGAATATTTGAGAAGCTAACATCAACAAAGCGATAATAGAAGGCTTTGATATCTAGCACTCGACATTGAAGAAAAAACAAAATAATGAAGTGAGCCAGATGGATAGTAGTAATGATATCATCAAGGCAACATACAATATTTGATGCAATGTAAAGCAATTTTAAGCAAGAAATATCCTAAGGTATTGCTCATAGCATCCAATATCATGGCTCTCAAATGCATAAAAATTTAGAAGACAATGATGTCATAATAAAAGTTTTAAATATCTAGTAAGCCAAATAGAATATTGAATGCAAAAAAAACCCAAGATAGGGGACCTAACAATAGAGCATCAAAGCCTAAAGTAAATAAAATCAGCATTCAACTTCATATATGATCTAGTAAAACTATAAAAATATTCATATGATAACATCATCAAAAGTGAAGAAGTTATCTGACACCTGGAAAAGAAAAGTGCAAAGCCCAACATGAAGAGGCAATAAAGGAAGTAACACTTAGCTATGATAACTACTTGACAACAAAAAATACACTTTCATATCACCAAGTACTACACCAATAATCCAAAATATTCCTAATAAACAGAAGCACATGTGCTAATCAACTTCTAGGCATCATCGTTGTTATAATTTCTCAATCATTAAGGTCTTTTCCATTACATATATGATCTTGCTCAACTAGTTATGCATAACATAAAGGAGTGGACTATCGTCATATGGTTAGAATCTAGTGATGCAGAATGTAAGCCAGCCTTACAATAAAATTTGCATCATACACATTAGTAGAGAATGCCTAAAATAATTAAGCATAACTAACTTGAGTGCGACAACCACTCTCTACACTTGCTCTAATAGGCCTATAATATGCTTAGTAGACAATCATAGCTAGATAACTAAATACATTGTAAACCTCTATATATACTAGAATCTAATCCATTCTAATGGTTGAATCTTTGGCATTTACAATTAGTATAGTTGTATTGGTTAATGCTATACACCTTTTGAATGAATATTGGGTTGCTATCTAGCCTCTTGGTCAATTATTTTGTAAAACATATACGTATGTTTCATTAAGTAGTTAAAAATTTCTAATAAATATACAAATAGATAATTCTATTATATATATTCTACATTCTAGATTTCTCCCTAGATTTACCATTGTAGTTTTGGAATGACTTAACAATGCTTAGATTTTATCATGATTAATTATTTTAAAAGCATAAGGAAAGTAATTTGGTTTGTTAGGTAGTTTAGTCTAAGTTCAAATTGTGAGATACTATATTATGTCTCTTGATGTTGAATCTGCACTATTTTTAGCTTATGCTTCTAACCATTTTCTATTTCTTACTCTAGTATACAATCCCCCATTTAGTTAGATTAAAGATGCACAAAGGAGCCAACTTTCTCTAGAGGTTGACTTAGATACCATGGTTTTTGAGGCATCAAATATTGTTTGAGGTTTTGAGGGTGTAACTCATCCACTTAGATGGATTTTGGACAAATACCTCCCTTATTTGTTCTTTGGTCTATGATATATCTAATTTTTTTTAAATTAAAAGAACCTATAACTTCCTTTTGTATAGTCCTTTACCCTTTACACTATTCTATTTCAGAATTTACCTTGAGATAAACATAAAAATACCAATACTACATTGAAATGACACCACAGTGTAGTCAAATTTCTATAAATACATCCAATTTCCTAACACTAATTCAATGTTTTCTTGCAAATCTAAACTATGATCAAGTTCCACTAATATACAAGCTATTATTTATTGGATACCCTTTAAGTTTTCCATGTCTACTCTAAGGAAATTCTATGGTATTCTCAATCTCATACAACATTATTTCCTTCTAAAATTCAATGGATAAAGAGGGTAGCTTGACCTACATAGGATGATTATTTAGTTATCTTAGAGCATGTATTAAACCTAGGAGTCCAAATTTTTACATTTACAATGTTGAACCCCCAACACCATCTTCTATTTTTTATGGTTATAAAATCTTCTATCTTTTGGAAATAAAATCCATTCAACCCTTTGATATCACATGATATGTAGGAGTATAATAAAGAACCTCCAACTAGGTAACCTTGATACATTCTTGCTGAGCTTTTGGTTTCATGGAATGATCCATAAATGTTGATGAGGCCTAGAAATGCCTCAATAATAACATGTTTTGTACACTAAAAATGTCTATAAACTCTTATGTTTTATCTGATATGTTAGTTAAGTTTATTTAATATGCTGTATATTAACCATTTTGCATGATCAATGTATTTGAAATATTATATGTTGATTTTACAGATTTTTGCATAGTTTTGTGTTCTTTTTGCTATGATTTGCTACAATGGGATATGCTTAGAATAATAGCAGCATTTCACTAATCATATTTTTATTTGTCTCAAGCATTTACTTCACCTAAATCTGGCAACAAGTGCAAGCAAACTGTTGTCGTGCAAAGAAATTGGTCTTTCCCATGTAAATTCTAGCCAGCTATCCATAAATAGCAAGGCATGGAATTCACATGAGGAAAGGGATGAAGACCATTAGAATTTGATCTTAGGAGATAACCCACCTGAGATATGCAGAAGAAATCAATGGAAAAGCATATATTTGTTCATACCAAGATATCTTCGAAATGAACAGATATCTTCGGAATGAAGGAACATAGCATCTTCGGAATGAGCGGATCTTCGAAATGAAGAATGTAGCGTCTTCGGAATGAGCGGATCTTTAGAATGAAGCATGCAGTATCTTCGAAATGAGTGATATTCGGAATGAGAATGCAGTATCTTCGGAATGAGCGATCTTCGGAATGAAAACTGCATTGTCTTCGGAATGAAGCCACTTATATTCGGAATGAAGAACATAATGTGTTTTGACCTTTTGACCGATTTCTAAGGCCGGAAAAATGGAAATAAAGGTTGGAAAAAGTAAAGAGAAATATCTTCCATCTGTCTTTGTCGTCATTGCCGACCAAATCCATCATTAAGGAAAAGATCAAGTTTTAGTCCTCTTCTAGGATAAAACCAGAATTTGTTGTAGCATTGTAGGATTAGATATTTTTGATATTCTTTGTTTGTAATCAGATCATAGGATAGCTATAAATATTGCTCCCATTCAGGTTGAGCGAGGTAGATAGAAAAAGAGGTAGAAAATAGAGTAAGGAAGCTAGCAGAAAATACAGAGTATAACTAGAAATTGACTGTTACAGTCCTGTAATAGTTTTTCAACAAAATTCTTGTAATCATGTCTTTTGATCAATAAAGTGCACCAGTTCTATTTCAAATTACTTGTAAATGAATGTGATTAAGATTTAGAAAAAGAGAGAGACTTACACCTTCTTCTGGACAAAGAGGTTGGCCACTTCCAAACCTAGGAGGACTAACAAAGTAGGTTTTTATTCTGATTTTGCTACAGCAGAATGAGTTGTAGAACTTGTTATGTCAATTGCTTGTAAATAGTTGACAATATTTGCAGTATTAGTTTATTTATGCTTATATTAATCTTGTGCTTAAATTTTTAGTTGCAATCTTACTTTCAGCAAAGTTTCCACTTTATTTTTAGATTGTTATTTCTAGAATTTACTGTTTTTCAACAATTTCCTGCATTTTATGTTTTGCTGTCAAAATTTGAATAGAAGATTGACAACCTTCTGTTACAGAACTTTGATAGTTTTTATTTCCACATTAGATCTAAACTTTCATTACTACAAAAGTAATTAGATTTCCTTTCTGTAATTAGGATCAGACTTTCAATTTTGCAACTGTTAATTTTGCAATATAATTAGGTCTCATTCTGCAATTGTAATTAGGACTTCATTTCTGTAGTTAATGATTAGTTTCCAATTCTGCAACTTAGATTCAGATTTAATTTATGCAATTTAGAGATAGGAATGTTCCAAAACCCCCCACACAATCAGTTCCACCAATAAGACTTGTTGCCCTAGATTGACCTAAGTTATAGCTGTTTCACTTCTTCTCCCATAGATAGCCTTGTACACTGCCCTGGATTGACAGATTCATTGAGAATTAATGATGGTATAACGACTATGCATAATTTTGGTACCGTTGCCGAGGAATAGTGTTGTTAGAAGAAAAAAAATAGTCCAATAGCTGTAATCAGACTAAACTGTGAACATTCAGGTTAAAATATGAATATAACAACAGAGTAAGATAACAACTATTGACTTAATTTATGTCATTTAGGAATAAACATGAATGAGTAAGTCTAGGGATACTCCAAAGGATCCCTGGCTTGTCCTATTAAGAAGATCTTCATGCCTAAGGGGTGAATCACCTGTGTTTGAAATACCTGAAAGATTGATAGAAAAATCACCAGTCTCACCATCAGTAGAACATTTTGAGAAAGAAAAATCACCAATTTTATCAACAAAATATCTTAAGAAAGATAATTCATCAGACTCATCAATAGAGAAGCTTGGATCTCTTGAGAGAACAATTTGGAAAGCTTTAACTTCTCTTAGGAAACAAGAAACTATGGCAGAAGGAGGCAATGCAGATGGCCAGCATGGCTATGTTCATAATGAAGGGGATGATCAGGATATACTCCAACCATCCAGAACATTTGAATATCCTATTCATCTGAATCCAACACAAAACTCTCCCATGAAGACCATTTCACCTTCGGTACTTCCAATCTTTCGAGGTGTTGTATCTGAAGATCCTGATCAGTTTTTGTTTGAATTCAAGGTAGTGTGTCAGACCTTATATAAATGACAATAAAAAACTTAAGGTTTTTCCCTCAACTCTCAAGGATTCAGAATTACGTTGGTTCATGAGCTTAGAGCCAAATTCCATAAGAACCTGGGATCAAATGGAGATTGTCTTTTTAGACAAATATCAGGAATACTGTCGTGTAAGGAATAGAAAAGATGAGTTATTTAGAATCAAGCAGGAAGATGATGAGACCTTGCAAGATTATCTTGATAGGTTCTCCTTTGTTCAAAGGAGATGTGGACTAGTAGAACCAAAATTGTGTAAAACTATCTTTTTGAGAGGATTGCAAGATGAATCCAGAGAAGTTCTGGATTTAATGGGAAAAGGGGATGTAACCACTCTCAGTAATGAAGAAATTATGGATCTCTACAGGAATTACTCTCGCACTAAGCAGAGAAGAAGAAAAATCTACACAAATGGCACTGATCTAAATGACCTGATAGAGGAACATGCAAATTTCAAAACTGATATCCTAGTGCATCTAAACACTACTTTAGGGGAAATCTCTACAAAAGCTAAAAACATAGAACCTTTGGCAATTTATTGCCCAAGATGTAGAAGTAAACATGCTTTGCAAGAATGTCCTTTGAATAAAACATCTATCTCAGCCATTTGTAGTATCTTTTCAAAAAGGCATTCAACCGATCAATGCCACCGCTACCACAACTCAAAACTATGTTAGAAAACCAGATCGAGGAACTCAACTATATTGGACCAAAACAAGGGGGGAATTTCTCTCAATATCAAAATCCCCCTCGTTTTCCTACAAATTGGGGGCATAATCCCGGTACTATGCCTTGGGGACAATCAGAACCACCCCAACGTCCTTGGAATTATCCTCAATGGACAAATTCCCAAGAATGGTCACAATCAAATTGGAGTAACCTAGCCTGGAATCGAAATCAAAACAACCCCTCATGGAATCAAAAAAATCTAGCTTGGAATCAGAATCAGACTAATCCACATTGGGTGCAAAACCAACCACAGTGGAATCAACAATACCAGTCCTATCCAAGGCAGCAAAGGAATCAAGGTCAAACTCAGCATTTTTTGCTTGCACCTAATCAAAATTTTTAAGAAAAACAACAACAAACACAGCAAGTGAAACAACCTCAATTGCCAACTCAACCAGTCACTAATCCAAATAGTGTAAGACAGACACCTCCTATCTATGTGGCTGAAGCTGAAGAAAATATTGAAATTAATGTTCTTGATTGTAGCGATATCCAACTCCATTTAGGGAAAGTTGTACCTGAACTAGTTTTAATGGAAATCAAAGATAATGAAAAGCAAGAATCATCAGAACCAGAGAGAATCCACCCAACAATAGAAACAGAAAAATTGGATCCAACAATAGAAAAAGAGACACAAGCAGAACAATTATGAAGGATAGTTCCATATCCTGAAAGACTTAATGCAATACCAAAAATTTCTGAGTCAAAATTGGTCAAAGAACTCAAAAAGTTGACTATCTCATTACCCTTATTGTAAGCCATTAAGGAAATACCAGAAATTAACAAGATCTTGTCCAAAATTTGTGCATTAAAAGAGCAGGAAGAAAGAAGAAAGCATTCCCCAAGACTGTGTAGGTTGAAGGGAAGATAGCTGATCTCTTATCTGGAAAACTACTACCTCCAAAGTATAGTGATCCAGGAAGCCCAGTTATCATAGTCACCATAGGTTCAGTACCAATATCAAATGTTTTAGTGGATCTAGGAGCTACAATAAATGTCATGACTAAAGATACAATGGAACAATTACAGCTCAAACATCTCAGCCCCACATTTACAATTTTAGAAATGGCTGATAGGTCAGTTGCAAAACCTGAAGGAATCATTGAAGATGTCCCTATAGAAGTTTCTTCTTGGGAATTCCCTATAGATTTTTTGGTTTTACAGCCAAGAAATTTAGCACATGGATATCCCATTATTTTGGGAAGACCTTGGCTTGCAACTGCAATGACCTTCATAGACTGCAGATCTGGAAATATGACTATTTCAAATGGTATTGAGCTGAAACAAATTTCTTTATATCCTCCTCGCAAAACCATCTAGCAAATTTTTAGGTCAGTTATGGTTTTTTGACTCAAATGAAGAACCAGAAGAGGTCATTTCTACACTAGCTACCTTAGTAGTAAGAGAACACACAGAAGACCTCAGTGACACAGAAAACTTAGAAAATGAAACAATCCTAATGAATGTTCTACATGAACAAGGTTTAGAAGGGGAAGCAACAAATATCCAACAATTGATAAGTAATGAGGAGAATCAAAAATCTGAAGATGAATCATCTATGCTATCATAGGGAAACTCTGTTTCACTACCACATGGATGGCACCATCATCTGATTTTTCCTTCTCACTGTTCCATACAAGATATGCTTCCCTCAAGCAGCAATGAAACATAAATTGCTTCATTTCTCCCATCTCAACAATGTCCTCTTAATCCCTTAAACACAAAATATGAAGAAGTGAATTCAATCCTTCTAAATACAAAAAAAATAGAAGTCCAGCTAGGCAAATTTCTAAACATCTACAGCCAGCTTACTAGGGAAGAGGAAGAAAAATTGATAGTTGTTTTGCAGAAGCATGTTCATGCTTTTGCTTGGAACTACAAAGATATGTCAGGAGTTCATCCTAATATATGTACCCATAGAATCTATACTGAAGAAGTCAAGCCAGTCAGACAACCTCAAAGAATATTGAATCCTACCTTAAGAGATATTATGAAAGAAGAAATTGAAAAACTCCTAGAAGTAGGATTCATTTACCCAATTTCTGATAGCCAATGGGTTTCTCCATTGGTAATAGTTCCTAAGAAAAATGGAAAAATGAGAGTATGTGTAGACTATAGAGAATTGAATAAGGTGACATACAAAGACCATTTTCCATTACCTTTCATAGATCAAGTGTTAGATACTCTTGCTAAAAAAAGATACTTTTGTTTTCTTGATGGATTTAGTGGATATAATCAAATTCAGATTGCACCTGAATATCAAGAAAAGACAACTTTTACATGTCCATGGGGAACATTTGCCTATAGGGTTTTACCTTTTGGTTTGTGTAATTCCCCAACAACTTTTCAACGAGCAGTCCTAGCAATTTTTGTTGATCTGACCACCAAAAGTGTTGAAATTTACATGGATGATTTCAAAGTATGTGGACAAACTTTTGATTTTACATTGGAAAATCTTGACAAAGTCTTAACTCGTTGTGAAACATACCACTTATCCTTAAATCTAGATAAATGCTTCATGATGATGAAGGAAGGGATAGTTCTTGGTCATCACATCTCTCCTGAAGGGATCCAAGTTGATCTAAAGAAAGTTGAAATTATCAAGAATCTCCTTCCTCCTAAAACTCAGACTAATGTCAGAAGCTTCCTAGGACACATTGGTTTTTATCACAGGTTTATTCCCAACTTTAGTACAATAGCCAGTCCTATTTTTGCTTTATTGACTAAAGATTTTGAATTCTCCTGGACTGCAAAATGTCAGGAAGCATTTGAAGCTTTGAAATAGAATTTGATAACTCCACCTGTGCTCAGAGAACCTAATTGGACATTACCATTTCACATTCAGACTGATGCCTCCAATACAGCAATTGGAGTAGCATTAGGACAAATTGATAATGGTGAACATTATACCATCTACAACATTAGCAAGAACTTGACAGGAGCAGAGAAAAATTATACAACAACTGAGAAAGAATTCCTAGCATTAATTTATGCCATCAACAAATTCAGGCATTATATCACAGGTTATCAAATATTTATTCACACAGATCATACAGCCATTAAGTATTTGATGAATAAACCTATGGTAAGTGCAATAATTATTCGTTGGTTGTTGTTGCTACAAGAATTTGATATCACCATAATCAAAAAACCAGGAAAAGCTAATGTTGTGGCAGATTTCTTGTCTAGGTTGCAGAACACAGATGAAGTGGAATTAGTTAATGACACTTTTCTTGATGAAAAACTATTTGCTATATCAGTTCAATCACCTTGGTTTGCAGATATAGCCAATTATTTGGTCACAGGGAAAGTTCCTCCACATTTTACTTCAAAACAAAAAAAATAATTGATCAAACAGAGTTCTTCTTTTGAATGGATTAAGGGTATGCTTTTTAAGTGCAGTCCTGACCATGTGTTATGTAGGTGCATCCGAAATGATGAAGTGTATGATATCCTTAGAGCTTGTCATGATGAACCCTTTGGTGGACACTATTCCGTAAAAAGCACAGTTAGAAAAATCTTGGGGATAGGATATTATTGGCCATCTCTTCATAAGGATGTGAAAAAGTACATCAGGCATTGTGATGCATGCCAAAGAATGGGGAAACCCACTCATACAAATGAGATGCCATTGTAGCCTCAAATGGTTTTAGAACCATTTGAGAGGTGGGGGACTTGATTTTGTAGGACCTATTGATCCACATTCTCAAGGAAAGGTGCATATTCTAGTATGCACTGATTACCTGACAAAGTGGGTAGAGGTGCATGCTTTCAAACATGCTCGTGAAGAGAAGGTCACTGATTTCCTGTATACTCAAAAATTTTAGAGATTTGGAGCTCCACGGTCTATCACCAAAGACCAAGGACCCCAATTTGCATCCAAAGTCATAAAAGCATTTACAGAATTGTATGAAATCAAACATAGGAAATCATCACCTTACCACCCACAAGAAAATGGCCAGGTTGAAGTAACAAATAGGGAACTAGAACGCATCTTGACAAAAATAGTAGCTTTTCATAGGAAAAATTGGCTAGACAAATTACCTGAAGCAGTTTGGGCCTACAATACTACTTGGAAGTCCACTACTGGATTCACACCTTATGAACTAGTCTTTGGTAAAAAGCCTCTCTTACCTATTGAATTTGAGCTACTAACATTGCACACAACACTGGAAATTGGAATTGAATTGTCGCAGGCACAGACAGACAGGATTCTGCAATTGAATGCATTGGATGAACTTAGATTGGATGCTCTGCACCAAATTGAGGTAATTCAGGAGTAGAGGAAGTTGTGGCATGACAGTCACATTCAGCAGAGGAAACTTCAACAAGGATATTGGGCTTTACTGTTCGATTCTAAATATGAAGACTTCCCTAGAAAACTAAAAACTAGATGGTTGGGACCTTACTGGATTGAAGAGGTATTTAACAATGGAGCAGCTCGTTTATCCCCCATTGATGGGTCACGAAGAAAGTTGGTAGTGAATGGACATCGCCTCAGGGTATACCATACACCTCTGACTAAAGAAGAATTCTTGTAGCAACTTGATAGTTTGGATACACAGCAGGTGGAAGAGATTCCTTCTTCCACTTCAAAACAATCAACATGATCAGTGGATTTCAAGAAAAAATAGAAAATAAAAAAATTAGAAAAATAGAAAACAAAAAGATGAATAAATTCTGAGTATGAATTCCTTCATGGGCATGGTTTCAGGGGAAATCATGAAATTCCTTCATGGGCATAGTCAGGATCAAGAAAAAAAAAAAGGAGAGGTAAAAAAAAAAATGAAAAAAAAAGAAAAAGAAAAAAATGAATAACCTAGCAGTGAAAACCTTTTCTTAAGGCACTACTGAGTTGGTGTGCATGAAAACCAGTTTTCTGGCATGCATAACCTTGAGAAATTTCTGAACCATCATTGTACAAATTCACCTAGTGCACTTGTTTTGAAATGTTGCAGAAAATCTCAGCAGAATATCAACAAAAGCAATCATTCTTCAAAAACTGGCATTAACTATTTTTATCAGGTATATATTTCTTACATTTTTTCATTGTAAAATGATTGGTATATAGTATGTGACAATTAACCATTAGCATAAAAGGTATTCATAAGAGTTGGCATACTTAAAAACATGTTTTGAGAATGAAAATATTGATTTCTGCCTAATCTTCGGAACAAGAATGCCAAAAACAATACCTGCTGTATTATCTTCGGAATGAAATTGTCTTCAGAATGATAGCAAAATGAATGTTGCACTTTGTCTTCAGAAAGAAAATTTGTCTTCGGAATGACAATTTGTCTTCAGAATGAAACTTGGTTTTCAGAATGACGACTTGCTGCATCATCTTCGAAATGAAGATATGTCTTCGAAATAAAGATCTGTCTTCAAAATGGGGGTCTGTCTTCGGAATGATGATTTACTTTCACAATACATCCTGATCTTCGAAATGAGGATTAATATTCGAAATGAGGATTGATCTTCGGAATGAAGATCTATCTTCAGAATGAAAATTTTGCAAAGAAGATTTGTCTTCGGAATGAAGACCTGTCTTCGGAATGAGGTCATAATCTTAGGAATGAGGATTTATCTTCGGAATGAAGACCTATCTTCAGAATGAGGTCATAATCTTCGGAATGAAATTTTGTTTGCGCAATAAGTTATAATCTTCGGAAAGAGCATTTCCACATGGCATCCAAGAAGGTAAGATACAACAAAATCAAGATTTTTTCTTAGTTGCATGCGAGGAAGGGACACGTGTCAATCAGCACATGGTTTGTTTTTGCACTCATTGGAAATACGGAGAACATGACCAACCATATGCCACTAGTTTTTAATGTCAATTAACATGCACGTGAGAATCTGCAAAACTAATGAGGTGGATCTGAAGACAAGGACATCCATGCAATTATCAACAAATAGGTGTACAGTGCAAAAGTAGAAATGTGTGCCATATTTCTTTTCGAAGACGTGTTGCGAGGTACAGTGCACAGGATACGATTCATTCCAAAGAAGAAGATGAGAAACAGGGCAACAAGGGTTTTAACTTAAAACTCTACAAATTTGCAATAGAAAACAGCCAAAAATCTTGCTGTAGAACAGCAGCCGCAGTGTACAATTTTTTTAAACAGAGAAAAATGGGGCGAAAGATCAGAACAGAGCCTGTAGATACCAATTACCTCCGATAAAATCTGGAAGTTGTGTAGATTTTTGAAGACGGAGGGTTTATGACATTTCTAGATAAATTCAATGGGTCTTCTGAAGATTTAGCTGGCATGTTTGCCCATACGTTTAGAAACAACCGAGCACATGTCAACAACATGACTATTGAGGTAAGCCTTGAAATTTTAAGTCAGATTACAGAGCTGCCATTAGAAGGGATTTCAATTACTAGATCTGGAAAGAACACATTGGCAAATGTAGTTAATTAGTTTGTTGAAGAAAATGATAGAGAACCTGAATACTTAACCCATAATAACACATGCAAAGGGTTAAAAAGGGCTAGCCTGTAGGAACCCTGGGATGAAGTAGCCACCTGGGTGATTATGTTTTTGACCTATGAAGGGCAGTATGTGTTGTTGTCAGGGCATCATCTGCAAATTTTAAACCATCTCAGACATGGTAGACAACAACTAGAAGTTAGGGTAAATCTTCCCCTGTATCTGTATCAAGAGTTAAAGAACATGGCAAAAAGATATCAGGAGGGTAAAGGAAGCCTTCGCCATCATGGCCTCATCAAATTAGTTTGCCAACACCATTTTAGAGGAAACCCTAGGAGTTTTGACAGATTTTACTCTAACCTAAATGATGTCATTTTTGGGGATGAAAGTGAGGAAGAAGAAGAATCAAATACTGCTGATGTTGCTATAGAAGAGGAAACAACTACTGTAGAAAGTATTGCAAAAGTTGCTGCAAAAAAAGTTGCAGAGGATGTTATAGAAGAAGCTACAGAAGGTGCCCCTGAAGCTGTTACAAAACTACACCCCACAACAACAGTAGAAAACCTTGCTCCTGAACCCTCAACTTCATAAGTTAAGAGACAAAAGAGAAAAGGATCTGGAACTAGTAGTAGAGCAGAAAAACAAAAGAATGTTTGGTTTGCTGAAACTGCAACTGATTTGTCAGAACAGAGAAGTGAAACAATGGAAACAAAGGCATCTAAAACTGACCCCATGACCCCTGCTATCACCAGAAAATAGAGCAAAAATAAGAAGTTTGCATCTGGAACTAGGAGGTCTACAAGAATCCATTTGAAAGAAATTGCAGAACGGGTCATGGAGGAAGAAGATAGACCAAGTAGCCTAGATGTCACAGAGATACAACTAGCATCTAACAACTTTCCAGAATTCCTTGAACAAATAGCTGAGGCAGAAACTGAGCAAGTTGGTTTGGAAGAGGCTACAGTTCAACAGGCTACAAATATGGTAGATATCCTTATAGACAATCTCACAGAGCCTCCTGAACAAGAACAACCTATTGTAGAAGAAGAGATATTGGTTGAGCAGCCAACTGTAATTGATTTGTCTATATCAGCTTCTGAAGTAGAAACAGAAGTGGAAGACATCACTGAGCAGCTGAGGGCAGTAAGAAGTGTTGTCAAAACACAGACCAAATGGATCACAGAGAAAAATCATCATTGAGATGCAAGAAAGAAAAATTGCAGAACTTCAGCAGGAAGTGGTAGAACTAAAAAAATTATTGCTATCACAATCTAAAAAACAGCCAGCTATATCCTATGATGAAGATAATTTGGCTCAATTGCTTATGGGTTTATCAAGAGCAGATGATTCTGATGAAGCAGACATGGGAGTCCATCTTGAAACAGCACTCCTTCGTTCTGAATAAGTTCTTGTTCATTCTGAAGCAGCACCATCTTATTCTGAAGCATTACCTTCTTGTTTAGAAGATACTTCAGAAATGGTGAAGAATATTGCAGAGGATGTTGAAAATGAGCCACCAACATAGAAACAGTCCCAACAACAAGAAAATTTTCAAGTAAGTACTCCTACTGAGGTCCTTGCATTTCAACTTGCTACACTTCCAGTAGAAACAACAGATAAGGGGGTACAAGTAGAAATACTATCTGATGACAACCCCATAGAAATAGCAAATAAGGGGGTGCAAGTAGAGTTATTGACAGATGAACAGCCATTGGAAGTGGCAGAAAAAAGAGTTCAGACAAATATTTTGCCTAGTATCCCCCCTATAGTAAGACCACCTAATACTATGTCTTTAGTGCAGTACAATGCAGACATAGCTAGCTGGATGCTTAGATATGAACAGCTTGCCAATAAAACTAAAAAATTCAAATTAGAAGCAAAATAGCTAGAAGCCAAGGACACAGAAATTCAGGCATTGAAAGAAAAGGTGTCTAACTTATGTCAAATTGCTGATTTTTTAGTCCAATTTAGACGACCAGCCAGGTTTTACAGCCTTATTTTGAAGGAAAAGTACCTCAGATGGCAGGTCATGAGGATTACTTCAAATCTTCCCTATAAATTGGACACTATTGAAGATTTTCTAGAAGCATATTTTAACAGTCCTTTTGAGCAGAAAAATCTCCTGTGTGAACTATTTTTACACAGTTTCTTCATTCCAAAGGAAGTTGACTCTCATCCTCAAATCTACATTGGAGATGTTCAGTTGAGAGCATTTATGTCTACTTTGCAAAATCAGCTTTATTGGGATCACGAGAAAAGGCAGAATAAAGTGATTGAAACAAGGGCTGAGTTGTTAGTCAAAGCAATCCAGCCAAATCACCTAAATATCACTCAGCAGCACTTCTCAATTATGAACAGGGATGATATTAAGAGAATGTACTTGAACAATTTGAGGGACTGTGTGGCCAGATTTAACAATTTTTGTGATCACAATTTCTTCCCAGCATTGTCAGTATGCAGAGACAAATGAAATGAACTTTCCATGTCTTTGAGGAAAAGATAACCTCTCTCCCCCATCAATCTAGAATGGTCCAAAAGAAGAGCAGAAGGTGTAGTCCAACTGATCCAGATCATGCAACATAACTGGATAGGTCTCAGGTTCAGGCCTCCAACCATCATTACTCTAGTTCCATTCTACTTTGAGGAAGATGCCCAGCCTAATGAACAATTTTAAGATTGGCTCAAAAACATTCAGGAAAATAGGGGGTATTACATACGCAAGAAGTTATTCTACAGGTCATGGAATCTAAACATGGACATATGCGATTCCATAGCCCAACAGAATGCATGAGGGCATGCATTAATATAAGTTGGGGGGAAAATGATGATGCCTAGAAATGCCTCAATCATAACATGTTTTGTACACTAAAAATTCCTATAAAATCTTATGTTTTATCTGATATGTTAGTTAAGTTGATTTAATATGTTGTATATTAACCATTTTGCATGATCGATGTATTTGAAATATTATATGTTGATTTTACAGCTTTTTGCATAGTTTTGTGTTCTTTTTGCTATGATTTGCTACAATGGGATATGCTTAGAATAATAGCAGCATTTCACTAATCATATTTTTATTTGTCTCAAGCATTTACTTCACCTAAATCTGGCAACAGTGCAAGCAAACTGTTGCTATGTAGAAAAAACTGGTCTTTCCCATGTAAATTCCAGCCAGCTGTCCATAAATAGCAAGGCATGGAATTCACATGAGGAAAGGGATGAAGACCATTATAATTTTATCTTAGGAGATAACCCACCTGAGAGATGCAGAAGAAATCAATGGAAAAGCATATATTTTTTCATACCAAGATATCTTCGGAATGAACAGATATCTTCGGAATGAAGGAACACAACATCTTTGAAATGAGCGGATCTTCGGAATGAAGAATGCAGCATCTTCGGAATGAGCGGATCTTCGGAATGAAGCATGCAATATCTTTGGAATGAGCGATCTTCGGAATGAGAATGCAGTATCTTCGGAATGAGCGATCTTCGGAATGAAAACTGCATTGTCTTCGAAATGAAGCCACTTATCTTCGGAATGAAGAACATAATGTGTTTTTGACCTTTTGACCGATTTTTGAAGCCAAAAAAAGTTAAATAAAGTTTGGAAAAAGTAAAGATAAATATCTTCCATATGTCTTTTCCGTCATTGCCAACCAAAGCCATCATTAAGGAAAAGATCAAGTTTTAGTCCTCTTCTAGGATAAAACTAGAATTTGTTGCAGCATTGTAGGATTAGATCTTTTTGATATTCTTTGTTTGTAATCAGATCATAGGATAGCTATAAATATTGCTCCCGTTCAGGTTGAGTGAGGTAGATAGAAAAAGAGGTAGAAAATAGAGTAAGGAAGCTAGCAAAAAATACAGAGTATAACTAGAAATTGACTGTTACAGTCCTGTAACAGTTTTTTAGCAGAATTCTTGTAATCATGTCTTTTGATCAATAAAGTGCACTAGTTCTATTTCAAATTACTTGTAAATGAATGTGATTAAGATTTAGAAAAAGAGAGAGACTTACACCTTCTTTTGGACAAAGAGGCTAGCCACTTCCAGACCTAGAAGGAGGACTAACAAAGCAGGTTTTTATTCTGATTTTGCTGCAACAGAATGAGTTGTAGAACTTGTTATGTCAATTGCTTATAAATAGTTGACAATATTTGCAGTATTAGTTTATTTATGCTTAGATTAATCTTGTGCTTAAATTTTTAGTTGCAATATTACTTTCAACAAAGTTTCCACTTTATTTTCAGATTGTTATTTCCAGAATTTACTATTTTTCAGCAATTTCCCGCATTTTATGTTTTGCTGTCAAAATCTGAACAGAAGATTGACAACCTTCAGTTACAAAACTTTGATAGTTTTTATTTCCACATTAGATCTAAACTTTCATTACTACAAAAGTAATTAGATTTCCTTTCTGCAATTAGGATCAGACTTTCAATTCTACAACTATTAATTCTACAATATAATTAGGTCTCATTCTGCAATTGTAATTAGGACTTCATTTCTGCAGTTAATGATTAGTTTCCAATTCTGCAACTTAGATTCAGATTTAATTTATGCAATTTAGAGATAGGAATGTTCCAAAACCCCCCACACAATCAGTTCCATCAATAAGACTTGTTGCCCTAGATTGACCTAAGTTATAGTTGTTTCACTTCTTCTCCTGCAGATAGCCTTGTACATTGCCTTAGATTGACAGATTCATTGAGAATTAATGATGGTATAACAACTACGCATCAAATGTACCTACCAAATCCTTTTCCTTTAGTGGAAAAACTTGCTCTAGCATCAAATCCTCAGCTATAGTTATTCAAACAAACTCCTTCCATAATTTTATACAATATTTTTACTTTTTATTTCCTTTTTTTACTTTATTTTTGTATTGCCCAATTTGACCAGACTACCATTCAACTCTTTCTCTAGTTTATTTGGTGGTACTTCCCTATATCAATTGTCGCTCTTTTATGCCCTAGGGTTAGAATTTGAATCTAATTGGGAATTTAGGTATGTTTATAAGTTGATACCTACATGTACATTGCCCCCCTTATACCAGATGTCAAAAAAAAATTCTTAGAGAAAAATTGAGGACTTCGTATATTCCTCGATCTCTTCATTATAGTACACTACATCCTCTTCGTACATTATCATCTTAGTTGTCTTTCCATTTTCAGTGATTAATGGGTCTAGTTTGCATTGGTTGGAAGTTCTTGCCAAATTTTTTTTTGATATTTCTATCCTCACCTCTTCTTCTTAGCCCTACTTGTCAAACTTGATAATGAGACTCTCATTGTCTTGAGTGCAAGCTATAGAAACAAAAATGGCATCCTAGCAATGAAAGTACAAAGCAAGCAATATGCAATAAAATAATTTTTATTTGAATTGATATATAGGAGCCATGTTCTCATTTTACAACAATATGCCCTGATGTGTAGGGGTATGATTACAATACAACTCACTTGATTCAAATACAATAAAATAGGGGAATACCCCATTTGCAAACCAAAGTGATGTAAATCCAACTACAAGAGGTCATAACAAAGACCTCCAATCACATAAAAACTCTGATAAATAGAAATAAATCAAAAAATCCCATTCACATAAGAACTACAATACATGGAAATAAACCACTAAGTGCTTTATTTTATCATTATTGGATTTAATACCTTTACAATACGATATCAAGGAAATATATATCCCAAATAAAACTGTAAATCTTAAAGCCCAAAAAATAAGAAATTACTATTTTTGGGCAAATTATCAATTTTTGCCAAAATCTAGCAAGAGCTTGGATAACCCTCTAAATTAATAAACATAATTGTATCACCCATATAATCCCCCCTAGAAAATTTCAACACCTATCCATGTCTAAGAAGTTATTAAATTCCAAATATTCTTTCTTCCAGTTTTATAAAAAACACTAAATTTCATTTTTGAGGCACTCGATGAAGGAATTAGGGACCGATAACATCCAAAAAAATTATCTAGGCCATAACATGACCTACCAAAACATTTACCTCCTCTTTATCTAGCTCCTCATAAAATTTCAAGCCAATAAAACGATCGAATCAAAAGTTATGCCCTCCAAAAGATAGGCTCTTGCATCACAATGGATCCGAGTGCCAACATATTTTTGCTACAATAAAAATGTGGGTGGGCTTGTATATCCTTGCAGACCACCCTTTCTTCAACAACCTTAAAAACTTGTTATCTGCACATATATTCTACAAACAAAAGGATCAATAGAAAATGTGAGGCTTTCACTATGTAAGACCTATTTTAATATAAAGAAAAGCAACAAAACCCTAAAATAAAGAATTTCAAAATATTGAAAGATATGTAGCATTCAAGAATAATAAAAAACAAATATACCTTGCTAAAATTTTACCTATCCTAATCTAGATCTGAAGCTAGTCACTTTAGATTGTGTAAACATAGAGTTCTATGTTTGGGAATGATCAAACACAAAGTGTTGCATTTGGGGTATGCAAATGTAGAGTTCTATGTTTAAGTGATTGGGTAAAATACAACGATCTGTATTTGGGTCCAGTCACAGACAAGGCACTATGTTTGAGACTAGGTAAATACAGAGGGTTGTGTTTGGAACTCCATAGATAGAAAGGATTAATGGAGCTTCACAGGATCGCTCCTCGAGTTGTGCAACTCAAATATCAATTGAGATGTGAGTTTTCTGGTGTAAATGCAGTAGTATGATAGTTTATATTCTCCTTTATATTATTTTGGATGGAATGATGGCGGGTATGTGTATGATTATGGAAGGTGATGGCTATGAGGATAGGTGGTAGGCTAGGCTATCCAAGTAGCAATCTATGACAACCAAATGGTAGGGGTAGTAATAATGAGTCACTTGGGGTGTATCACTTAAGGGGGATGTGGTAAGTAGTGTATTAATGAGGGCTAAGAGATGTGACAAGGGGAGGTGTAGTGGTAGTTAGAAAACATGGAAATAGGAGAGCATCATAGGAGATATTTTCCAGATTTTAGAAATTTATTTAAAGCGGAATAATAAATCCTATAAAACCTTAGTGAGTGGTTAGGATTTGGTGTCTATAGATACTCCTTTTATATCGTGTTGTGTAAAACACCATGTAGTGTAAAAATAAGAGATACTTAGTTTATAAGGAGGATGGGAGTTGATTTTGTTGTCCCAATGTGAGGGTAAAATAACAAATAAAAATTTTGGTTTTGAATTTCCCCCTAAAGCGATAAATGGATGAAAAGTAAAACATATGAGACCCATGAGCCGATTGAACAATGTGGATGATGGAGAATTATTTTTTTGTAAATATCATAAATCAAGATCAATGTTAATTGTACCAAGTTTAAAGTGAGCATGCATTATATAAATTATTGCCTTTGGTATAATTATGAGCACTTGTGATGTGGTATATGGACCAACCAATGAGGGTATACATATGATACTGGAATCATTTAGAGGTGGAGGTCTAGGTTTACCTCTTTGATTATAGTCATCACATGTGAACCCATATTGAAAGTGGCATGGTAAATACCATATTTTGCAACCCAATAGAAAGGAATTTTATGATAGCATTTTACAAATATTCTTGGATACATGTCACTCCAAAATTGGGTGATTGAATATTGAACTTGATTTGAGACACAATTGAAAATTTTCATGGAATATTTAATGATACCATGGAGATGAGATGAGTAAAAAGGGGCAACATGGCATGAATGGATGCATAAATTATGGCAATATTATTATTATTTTGAACAAGAATCCTTATGGTGATCTACCTATCCTATCGGATTATATGGATAACCAGTCACTACAAATGATTGGTGTATAGAGTAAACTACTAGATACAAGATTCACTTGAGAATCTAGGCTAGTTGATCTACAACAAAAGAGTAAATCCTAAGCCTGTACAAGAAATATAAAAACTATTTTAGATGTTGACCAGAGGATCTTGATGCCTCTAGAGCCTTTTGAACTGAAAGTCACCAAAGCAATTTGGTTTCTTTGGAGCTTTTTATATTGCAAGTGACAAAAGGAGTTTGGTTTCTTTTGAGACTTTTGAATTGAATTTACCAAAGGGGTGTCTCCTTTGAACCTTTTGGATTTAAAGTGACCAAATGAGTTTCTCCTTTGGATAATTTTGAATTTTGATAGAGTGAGGCATATGGCGCGATCCTAAAACCTCACAATGGATTATGGATGTTGATGAGGCAAAGGCTGATACCTTAAAACCTCATGGTTGGACTTGTGATGGAATGAGTATATTGTAGATAAAATACCTATTAGATGATAATGATTTACATAGATTAGCATATGTTGGGTGAATGATTGATGATGGTTAATGTATTGTTATTTGAGAAAGTTGTGGAATATTCATTAGTAAAATTAGCCTAAATTTCTTAATTAGGGACACCAATATAGTAATATTAGTTTTACTATATGATGGGAAATGAAATAAAAAGCATGGTATGAAGTAATATAATAGTGGTATGAAATTTCAGCTCCCTTATTAGTTTGTTCATCTTAAGGATAAAGAATCTAGAGTTTTTTTTCAAAGACTCAAAAATCCTAGTGACCTCAAACAAAACCCATATAATAATCTCATGAATCCATAAGATACTAAGGGTGTCCTAGTGGAGTCAAGTCTCTCAAGTACCAACTGTATGTACAATGAATATTCATTTACAATCTTGGGCAAGGGCAAACTAATGAGTTTTAACTTATGCCAATAATCTAGCTCATCCACAAGCATACATAGGTTTGTACAAAATAAAATCAGTAATGTGATAGATGTGTAACCACATAGGGTGTACTCCACTACCATTCAGGCATCTATAGTCCCGATGGAGGTTAACTTCATGATCTAAATACCTAAGAATATTTATATTCAATATTTTATTTTGTTTTTTTAAATACTTGCCTTTTTCTTTCCACTTGTCATTTTGTCAATTCTTAAGGTTAGATCATGTGCATAATTGGATGAGCAATGGAAATTGTTCACTTATGGCAATAACAAAAAATGATTTCATCATTCTAAGTTATCATAATGTGATTAATGAGTGATAAATATGCATGGTACAAAAGGAAACAAAAATTAACTAGGAACAACTTGTAGCACCTAAGGATTGTTTGACGTTCAAAGGAGGTTGTCTAAAATACTATGAGTGGCTAAGTGACTGAAAGCACATAGAGATTCCTCAAACCAAGGACTACCAAATAAATAAGGTCACGTGCAAAGTGGAAATGTGAATATGGTAAGGATGTAACTATTTTTAGCATGGATATGAATGGTGAAATGAGACCAATACTAACATGAAGGTGCCCCTGATTAAGAAAACAAGACTCGACAGACCAACAATCATTCAAAATAACCAAATACCAACCAATACAATAGATGAAGTGAATGAATACAAATGACATGAATGTATGAGATTTAATGTGAAGTGAGATGAAATTGAAATATGTATGAATGAATGCAATTGACTTAAATGACTGAATGCATGATTTTTTTTTGAGGTGTGCCAATTATATGTTGACTAATTTGCTAACTAGGTAATAACGAATCAAGAATTGTTGAACTAAGCAATGGGTGTCTTTGGGACTCTAATTATGCATGCCAATAGATAGGATAATATGAAACCATAAACTTCCATGTGTTTCCTTTTAGAGTCATAAGGTATCACTTGTATTTTAAGTCTATTGCTGACTAGTTGAGTGATTAGACAAAGAAGAAATCAATCAATACAATGTGTCTATGAACGATTGGCCTATCCTCCCTATATAATAAATATTTTGTTTTAAATACCTTAAAAATCATACCACATAAGCTAACAGTGCCACATCGACCAAAACTAAAGACACAAACTAAATAAAAAATCTATATAGGGTCTTAAACCTGATATGTAGGGAATAGTGAGCCTCCATGGCTATCCGTATATACAAGTAACCAAGGGTCACTTATTACGATAACTAAAATGCAAAAATATTGATGATATGTTATTTGTAATATGATGGAAAAATTCTTTTATGAAATCCAAGGCATTATAGTGCATACTCTTCACAACCAAATCCTCAACCAAAAGGAGTGTACACAAACCAAACCCCTAATACTTCCATATGGTAATAACAGTGACAACAACAATGACACATGCTTTATTGTATTATATTCCATAAGAATTATTGTGTATTAATTGAGAGACACTTTCACCCACAAATCCCTATGAAGCCATGTTACATTTTTCTTATGGACTCTCCAAAAAGTGCATCAAAATTTGAACATACAACCTCCTCGTAGATGATTTTTTTTCCAAGTACAATGGTTAATTCCACCAATACTAATGGTGGAAATACCCATTGGATCTTAATGTTACCAATAAATATATACACCTCACTTCACCCCCTAAAAAAAGATATTCTTTAAAAATTCTATGTTTTTAATTCAAAATTTAAAAAAATAGAGGCAAAAATTATTGAACTAGGATCCATTTGAAATTTTACAAAATGTCATACAATACTAATGATTCATACCTATATGCTATAGTTTTCCCTACAAAAAAAATTTATAGGTAAAAAGTAATCAATTTATTCTCTCCTATCCGAGTAGCTTAAATATTATTGAACTATTTTACGACTTTGTCAAGCTACTCAAAATGTCTTTTTCATATATCAAAGTTATTCCATGGTTTATTTTTCTTATAGAGGTAGCAAAAAATAATTCAGCCTCTTCTTACATAAGCAATCATGTAGGTTTCCATCCCATCTAGTGTTTCATTGATTCCAAAAAATCTAAAGTAAAGAAGAATTTTTTTTTTTTTGAAAACCCATAAGAAACAACTATACTTTTTAAATTTTCTAAGAAAATTGAATCTAGAAACTATGAAATAAATCTAGTAAAACATTAAATTAGATATCAAGAGAAGAAAAAGAGAACTCTCTCTGATCATTAATATTAAAGCAATGGATTTGTTGGGGCATAGAGAGATTTTCATGATATAAGACCACTTAGGTTTTTTTGCACACAATCCTAATAACTCATCCAAAATACATGAAACTTCCTTTGACTAATTTTGACAAAGAACACTAGTTTTATATTTTTTATAGATAAGAGTTTACCAAAATCTTAGGATCAAGTAATGGAGATTCACATCCACTATAATACCATATTAAATTTAATAGTATTTCCAACCAACATTAATATCTTATCTACAACAAGATAACAACCCACAATAAGCATAAAATAATATGAAGGTTGTTCATAGACACCAAATTAATCTCCCTAGAGAAAATAGTAAGCACTCCAACCAATCAAGAAAAGATTTGGTCTTAAGGGGTATAAATTCCCAAAATGCATGTGACCTTAGGTCAAGGTTAACAAATCAACCTTAAAGTTTATTATTATAATATCATAATGAACCCACCTATATGAGGCGTACAAGGACCTGCAATTTTATACAACAAATATAAACAAAAGTCAATCGTGGCCTCAAGTGAAACTTAACACCATATATTCCAACAAGAGAAAATAGTATTTTTCATAACTTTTCAAATGGTAATATATTTGTTTAATCAAAATTTCTGAGAAAGAATATTTAGATAACTATCTATGACTCAAATTTAAAAGTAAAATTTTCCATAAATAAGTACTAATGACCAAATAAATATTTTTTCCTTTTAATTTAAAATAAATGTTATCAAAGCATGTGCTTATATCTTCAAAACATTTAAGTCTAACAATCAAAATGTAAGTCAAATATCCTTATTTAAGAATATGAGAAGTAACTTAAAAAGTGATATAGTCTACATGAGGGGGTCTAACGAAATAAAATATCTTCTAGAATCTGAATATCTTACAACAAGTTCACAAACTAGAAAATGATCAATAACAAATTATTTGCATAGAAAATTCTAGAAGAAATCATAGCCAATACATTTGTAGAGAATTATTTAACTTGCATGGATATGATCTCAAATAATTACATTATCATGCTTATAAAGACTATTTTTTCCAACTTATGAAAATAAAATCATAGCTAGATAATTTTTTTTTTTTTTTTGACATGCATTATAATATTAATAAAATATTATAAAATTAAATCGTGATGAAAATTTCATTTTTCCAACATGAATTTCAATCTAGATAAAATATTATAAAATTAAATATGGCTAAAATATTATAAAATTGGATATGGGTAAACATTATTTTTTCCAACATGCATTTCAACCTAGATAAAATATTATAAAATTAGATCTGGTTAACATTTTTATCCGTATAAAATAATTTTTTTTTAGCTATAAAATTATTTTTTATTTTATTTTATTTATGGTGATGCAAGATTTCTCATGAACTCAAATGCTTCCTCTATACCAAAAAGTATGAAGGTAGAATACAACTCTAAAAAAATGCTTGAGTATACAATTTAGAGATGTGCAAATGATAATAAACTTATTTTTAAAATAACAATTATTCAACAGTAATATACTCAGTATTTGGGGTTAATAGTTTTTTATGTAACTCTACATGTAGTAGAAGGTAACTTTTCTAAATGGGTAAGGGCTTACACCATCATTTCTTTTCTTTTTTTTTTCTATGTTGATAATTAACAATATTATTTTTATTTTATACAATGGAATTATATATTCAAATATAAAAGATTATTTTTAATTAAATAAATAAAAATAGGGTAGGTCCCAGTATAGAATCCTAGGAATTGTTACCATTATGTAATACCCACCTGATAGTATCAAATAAGACTGTAATTTATAATATAAATAACATAATTTTAAAAATCCATACAAGTAAGAAGAAAATACTATTGGTGGATAACTAACTATCTATTAATTTCTGTGCTCATACCTTAGTATTAGTCACTAATCCACCATATATATGACAATTGGTTAGTAGCTTAGGTATATTCAGGGTTCTTCATCTCTTTCTTGTGAGGTTGAAGAATCCATAATGATATTAAATATCACAAGATGACCATGATATTCAGATGAGCAACATATTTGACTTCAACTAAACTATATATGTGTGTGCGCACGCAAATATAGAAAATGCAAACTATCTCAACATATTCACCCTATACATACCCTCTCAATAATGACCCTAAACTCTTATTTAGTTTTTTTTTTGGTAAGTAAGAGAATATTTATGATTAACACCGGATTTTAACTAGTTGACCCAAAACCATTTTACAAAATAGGGTCCACTGACCAACTGGACAAAGACCAAGCCCTAAAAGTTTAAACTGACAACAAAAAGGGCCAAGACCTACTCTTCCAACAGAATACAGCCAAACTAAACTATGGAAGCCTAATATTATGGCCATCAGAAAAGAAAGACGCAAAATAGAACTAACAAAGACAAAATCCACTTTGAGCCTTCCAATCTAAAATTTTTCATTATCTATCACCATTGAGACTGCATGAGGAATATTTTCAGTCCACGTGATCAAATTTGCTGCTACAATGCCTTCATTTGCCAGCCTATCAGCTGCCATGTTTGCTTCCCGGAAGGTATACAAAATTATGGCCTCAGGTCGATCATGAATTAGAGCCCTTGCTTCGTGGATGTAGTCATCAAATCTCCAAGGAGCTCTCTTAGTGTTATTTAGAAGATTTATAATAATAAGAGAATCACCTTCCACCAATAGTTTCCCTGGATAATTCTCTGCCACCTTGAGGCTCCTCCAAACTGCCCTCGCTTGACCCACATTGTTAGTTTGAGCTCTAAGATGTTCGAGCAAAAGCTACAAGCACCTCACCCTTGTGGTCTCTAAGTAAGCCACCAGGCCCAGCTTCACCTGGGTTGCCCCTAGATGCCCCATCAAAATTTAACTTAATCCACCCTAGGGGGGGTGGGGTCCATGTGATCATGGTTCTAGGACAGACTTGAGGATGATTGAGGCCATCAGTGAGAGGTAAATTTAATGACTGGCCTAATGAAGCTTCAAAAGGATTTGGAGGTCTAGATTTTGCAGGCACTAAACAAGCATTCTCATTAGCATATACTAAAATTTTTGACAGGACAGAGGATGACTAAGAAACCTTATCCAAGAAGGCCCGACGATTCCTTTCCAACCATATCTGCCACAAGTAGTGATGAAGGTAGATCTTCCACATATACCTAAGATGCCTATTCAAAAATGGAGAAGGCCACTGGATAAATAAGTCAAAAATGGACTAAGGATGGACCCAATAAATATGAAACACTTGTAACAGACCTAACAAGATTGAGACAGAAAAATTACAATACAGAAACAAATGATCCACTAGATTTGATATTTTTAGAAGGCACCAAAATTTTGTATTTATGAAATCTTAAACTAGTTTCCCCAAAATATTATGTCTATAAGCTACCAATAGAATCAAATTTACTTAGTTAAGAACCAAACAATGATCTATGTGGTGCACGGAGAAACCATATCACCTTTGGCCTAGGATATATAGGCTATAAAAATCTAGTCTCCATATTTTCTCAACCCTCTATGGATACACTTAATTAAGAATATACAATGACATACATATGATCACATAAAACTAGAAATAAATATGAGCAAGAGAGTTGTCTTAATTACATAGTCCAATATCTATAACAAAAGACAATTGAAATTCTTGCCCTCCTATATCCCTCCATATTTGAATACTAGTGATACAGACAATACTAGCTAGATATTTCAATTATTTGTAGAGCTAAAACATAAATGGATAAACTAGAGAAAACCCTTGAAAATGGTTTTAGTTCACTTCCATATAAAGTTTTTGTTATAAGTTTTCATAGAAAACATCATTTTCCTTTTCATGGATATTTATTTGAAAAAAAAATACTTTATATTTAGTAGACTTTTATTTACTATTTGTTATTATTTTTTATTTTTATTAATTATATATTTTTTAAAATGTTTATTCTTATTTTTTATTTTTTTAAAATAATTTATAAGGAAATAAACAATAACATTATTTTTTATAACATTATTAAATATTAATACTTATAAATACAAACACACATGTGACTAGTATCCTCATCACCGTCATTGTCCACTACTTCGAATTTTGTTTTAATAAGTTATGGATGGTTTCTATTGGCACCACTCTTATCAAAATAACAAAATTTTATAATTGTCATCAAACTAATTAAAACATATCTAAATCACCTTTTCATCAAATGTATTATTCATTTGCCTTTATATCAAAGATATTCTTCATCCTCCTCAAACTACAATAATTTTGCAATTATCTCCTTGACATTGTTTCCATTAAAGATAAAATATCATTCAATCAATTGCATTCTATAATTTAATTTTTTTTCTAGAAAAAATTCAACACCATAATTGGCTAAATTATTTGTTACTTGATTTTCTTTTCTATAGATAATCTAATATTTTTTAGATACTACCTCCAACAATATTTTATGAACATTAAGAATAATGTTATTTGTTATCTGACATATATCTATGTTGATAACTTTAATAGTACTATCAATTGAAACATATTTCCATATTTCTTGAACGGTATTGTTTATCCCTATAATAAATGCCCTATAATCTTCATTGTTGCTAGTTTTTCTCGAATTTTCTTTTGGAACCATTATCAAAATTAATTTTGATAAAGGCTTTATAGAAACTTCTATTTATAATATGTCAAAGCAAATAATTTTTATTAAGTGCCTTGTTGCAAATGACCCTTTCATGTATACTTAAACCATCTATCCATGAGGTTGACACTTGTTTTACCACATATGAGACTTCCCATGATAAGAACCATGTCTATATACATTATGCAACATAATAAAATGATTCTAACTTAGGCATGATTTTCAAATTTATTTTTTAAAAATTTTATTATTCCTTTTAATCCATAATTTAAAAAAATGAGAGGACCAATTCTCCACATAATGCATAATGTTTTATTTTTGAAATAATTAATTCAACATTTTGTCAAATCTTTCAATGTTGATGGAGCTACTTAATATATTATCATAATCTTCAAAAATAACCCCAAATGTTGTAAGGAAAGGGACATTGAGAAGTAAACAATCCAATGTTTTTAAATCCCTCCCACAAGCCCACTTGAAAGGTCCATGATATCATCTTCTTTGTAGACTCTCTTATTTAATAATATTGCTTTGGACTACTAACCAAAGGAATGTTGAGGTATTAGGGAGGTCCTTGAGGTACCTAAAATTCTTCCAAAACAAATCATTAGGAGTAAAAAATCTTAAATACTCTAAATCATTATATCCTTACATGACTACATATTAGACACCTTTTGAAATTATATATTCCAAATCAACTCATTCGTTCACATAAAAATAGGCATAAAACTTTATAGTTACTTTTCAAATCTCATCTATTATTTATTTGAGATCATTTCCTTCAATCATATTGCTAATAAAAATCTATGATTTTTTAAATTGTTACTCACACTAATATAACTATTGATCACTTTTAATTAATTATTAATAATTTAGCATTATTTATAATATCACTTATAAATATAAATGCTTGTGAACATAGGTATAAATGTGTTATTTTAATTTATCATATATTCATATACATGCACATACTGAATATGAGATCTTGCTTCTTATTCCTTTAGAATTATGTTTATTATAGAAAAAACTAAAAATTATTTAATTTAAAATTAAATAAAATATTTTACAACTAATAATAATAATTATAATAATAATATGATGTTCGTAGAACCAAAAATTTGTATTAAAAATATATAATAATTTAGAATTTGAGGTCCAACTTTAGAAGGTCGTACCTTTCTCAAAATTTATCAACAATAAATCCTTGATCATATTGTTGATTCATGGTTAAGTATGTCTCATGAACAAATGCCTATCACATTCTTGATAATTTTTACTTTGTAATCTCTTGACATATGTCCAGGGTTATGCAAAAGGGATCGGCCCCAAAATGTATTTATAAAAATTTGGCGAATCGGTTTCAAAATCTAGGTGAATAGTTTCGAAAAACATGTAGAAGGTTCACTATTATTAGGGCTAATGTTGAAAATTTAAACTTAAAATAGTCAAATTATTTTAAAATTGGCACGAATCGACCCAAAAACAAATTTGCACCCATAAATTTTTGGCTAATGGACCCTAGTCAAGGGTCCTAAATATTAGCCAATTCCAAATTTTAAAAATCCTAATTTTAGCCAATTTTGTGAAAATAGCCACTATGCATAACCTTGCATATGTCTAGTATGATAACACTTAGACCATCATAATGTAATATTTTATAGTTCCTACTTTTTAACCTATTCTCTTTATGCATATTTAATATTAATGGATATTAGAAGATGTTTTTAAATATTCATGGAAACACATATGCAATATACACAACATATTTTCACTCCTCGATAGTTTATCCCTCTTGGATTAAGTCCCTTAAATTATTACCAATATTATTTGAATGATCATTAATAGGTTGATATGAAAATCCAAAAATCTTAACCCACACTAGAAATATCTTAGACGTTTTTGTCTCTATAGAAAGGTTTTCTCTCCATGGTCTTAAATATAGACCACCTTGACCCCTAAATCATGGGCCTCCATGGATTAACTTATCCCTAATTTTAGACTACAGAGGATGATGAGAAAATATATTTTTTGAAGGAAAGCCATGGAATAATTTGAATTTAATTTCTCAATTTCATTTCGTCTACTTTTTAATTTTTGAAACACCTAGCCAATATTAAAGGAAATTACATATGAATCATATACTTTTTAGAATCATTATGTCATTCTGTGGCACGTGAGTCTTGGAGTAAAATAGAAATAAGAAATATTATTCATTAACCTTACGAAACTTAGAAATTACAATGCTTAAATAGGGTTGATTTAAAAAACTTAGGAAATATAGGGGAAGTTAGGTAATAAAGAAAAATAGGGAGGAAAGGAGGAAGGGAAATTGATGTCGAATGCCTTGCCACCCATGCCATCTAATATGCCCAATCAGCTACTATACAAGGAGGTAAAAAGGTAAGGTCCAAATCTTACCATTGTAAACAAAATTTTTACCTTTTTATACTGCTTTAATTTCCAACATTCTCCCCATTAAAGTTGAGAGGACTGACTATAAAGTCTCTCAGCTTTATATATTGAGTTTTAGCTATACATTTGGTGAAGATATCTGCAATATTATCCAAAGTGTTACAATATTAAAGCTTAACTATATGTTGTTCCACCATATCTTGAATGAAGTGAT
This sequence comes from Wollemia nobilis, assembly GCA_028583015.1. NCBI lineage: Eukaryota > Viridiplantae > Streptophyta > Pinopsida > Araucariales > Araucariaceae > Wollemia > Wollemia nobilis. The sequence goes on along the minus strand of JAQPPZ010001843.1, from coordinate 776,323 downwards.
ACTTCATATCAAAATGCTTTGATTTGCTATGGTGGACTGGATTGTATGCAAACTGAATGACACTTATGTTATCATAATACAGTCAAGTTGGACCACTTTGAATTTCTCCAATCTCTTGAATAAATTTTCTCAACAATAGGGCTTGATTACTAGTATGTGTGATGGCTATATACTCAGCCTCAGTCGATGACAATGATACAATAGTTTGTTTCTTGGAACTCCATGTAATTAGTCATGATCCTAGACTAAAACAATTTCCTGATGTAGATTTCCTATCATCTATATTGTTGCCACAATCATTGTCACTGAAGCCAACTAATTTCATAAAATTATATTTTTGGTAATGGATTCCAAAATCCAATGTACCTTTTACATATCTTAAGATTATTTTAGTTTCTTATAGATGCAGCTCAGATGGACTAGCCATAAACCTTGAAACTAGAGAAACATCATATTGAATATCGGGCCTTATGTTGGTGAGAAAAATCAGACTCCAAACCATGCTTCTGTAAGTGGTCATGTCAACCTTTGATGCTCCATCATCCTTGCTCAATTGGATGCCATGTCTAGTTGGAGTTGCAACTGATTTGCACTGCTCCATAGAAAATTTCTTGATCATGTCTGGAGTATACTTGTGTTGACATATGAAGATCCCTTTATTTAATTGATGCACTTCCATCCCTAGTAAGTATCACATTAAACAAGGATATTTCATCTCAAACTGTTTCATCATGGAGTTTTTGAACTCCATATTCATTTTATTGTTACTACCCATAAATATTAGATCCACATACAAAAAAACTATTAGAATGTCTACTCCATGCTTTAGGTAGTACAAAGTTGGTTCACTTTTTCTTCTTGTGAATCCATACTCACTGAAATAGCCATCAATGCATGAGTACCAAGCTCTTGGTGCTTGCTTGAGGCCATAAAGTGCTTTCTTCAATTTGTAAACAAGGTTCTCCTTTCCCTGTTCTTGAAAACCTTGAGGTTGTTTAACATAAACCTCTTTTGTCAAGTATCCATTCATAAAATCACTTTTCACATCCATGTGTTGAACATTCCATCCTTTATGGGCTGCTAAGGAAAGAACTGATCTGATTGTTTCTTGCCGTGCAACAGAAGCAAAGGTTTCCTCATAGTCAATGCCAAATTTATGAGTAAAACCTTTTGCTACTAGTCTTGCCTTATGCCTCTTAATGCTTCCATCAACATTGTACTTGGTATTGCAGACCCATTTACACCCAACACATTTTTTTCCTTTGGGTAGCTTTACTAGCTCCCATGTATCAGTATTGTTTATAGAGGTTATTTCCTCTTTCATGGCTTCTTGCCATATATTTTGAGTACATGCCTTCTCATAGCTAGCTGGTTCTAGTTGTGTCCTAGACAATAAAGCATAATTGACTACATCTCACCTAGGATCATGGGAGTCATCATCTCCATACAATTGCAAATTTTCAAGTTGTTGCAAAACTGTATTCATATCACTAGATTGGTTTCTAGTGAATCTTCTCTAGAAATTCTAATCCAACATTTGAAAATATGGATGATGTTGTAATGTTCTTTTGCCTATCGATGGAGAGTCTCTATCAATGTCCATCGGTGAAGAACTTACTGATCTTTGTGGAGGACTTGGAGTTGCGGTTGAAGTAATTGAAGTAGTACTCCCGTATGGGCTTGGAGGAGGTGGTGTGTCTTTTATTTTCTTTGGAGACACCTGTTGTACCTATGAATAACTTACATATTAGGACTCATCATCAACAAAATTTCTTTGATGACCCCATTCTCCCCCTTCATAAAAAATTACATCCCTAGAGAGTATAACTTTATGAGTCTTGGGATTGTAGAGTCTATATGCCTTTGTAGACTCACAATACCCTACAAATATACAAGCTTGACTTTTTGGATCAAGCTTCTTCCTTTTCTCATCAGGAATGTGTGCATATGCTAAAGAACCAAACACTTTGAAGTGCTTTACATTATGTTTCTTTCCATACCACCCCTCATAAGGAGTGACACCATCTAAACTAGAAGTAGGACTTCTATTTAGAATATATACACTAGTTCTTATAGCCTCTGCCCAGTACATATGAGTTAGATGCTTAGTCTGAAGCATCGATCTAACCATTTCAACTATGGTGCAGTTCTTTCTCTTAGACACATCGTTCTGTTGTGGGGTATAGGCAGTAGTGAATTACCTTTTAATCCCACTTGCTTTACAATATTTCAAGAATGCTTTTGAGGAGTATTCACCTCCTCGATCTTTCCTAAGACATTTTACATAATTCCCACTTTGATTCTATACATTGTTTCTAAAATATATGAAGCAATCAAAAGCTTCATATTTATGTTTCAAAAAATAAATCGAGTACATTTGAGAGAAGTCATCTATGAAAGTGAGAAAATAAGAATAGTTTCTGAGACTCTATGTTTGCATTGGTCCATAGATGTCTGAATGTACTAACTGAAGTGGATAGTTGGCTCTCTGTGCTTGTCTTTTGGAAAATTTGACCTTGAGTGCTTTACCAAAGCACATCCTTCACAGACCTCCTTTTGTTCATTGATTTTGGGAAGTCCTGTCACCATAGCTTGAGAAGTTAGAAGTTTCAAGCTAGCAGAATTAAGGTGACCATATCGCAAGTGCCAAAGCACACTTGGATTTATTATAGCTACATTTGCAATTTGAGCTCCTCCTAGATTATCAAATTTGAGAGTGAATAACCTGTTCTTGGTCATGGGGACCTGTGTGATGACACAATTCCAATTATTTTTATAAAAAATGATACATTTTCCTTCATAAAATACAAGCTTGTAATTATTTTCCATCATTTGTCCAACACTTAGTAGATTGTGTTGGAGCTTTGGAGTGTAATAGATGTCATGCACTTTCTTTAGTCCTTCTTTGGTTGGAACCTCCATGGCTCCAATACCCTCTACTTGCAATGTCTTATCATCCCCTAATTTGATTTAGGATTTATAAGTGGAATCTAGAGTAGTAAATAAATGTTCTTTGCCACTCATGTGGTTTGAACAACTAGTATCTAGAATCCATGTGTCATTTAGATTTTGTTCTAATTGTCCATATGAAAGAAAAATATTAGAGGTATCATCTTATTCTCCATAATTACCATATTGACTACTGCTGCCTTGTGAATATTTTGACCAGCAGTCGCGAGCGAAGTGACCTGGCTTGCCACAGTTGAAACAAGTTGATTTTGACTTATCACTTCCTCACCCTTGATTTCCACTTTGTCCTTGATTTCATCCTCAATTTTTATTTCCACCTATTTGTTTATTGCCTCCTCTATATGAGTTGCCTCCTCTTTTGGAATTGCCTCCTCTATTCTGGTTGCCTCTTCTATTTTTGTAGACACCAAAATAGCACCTATCCGATTATGTGACTGCAAACACTAATCGCATTGACACACACAGCCCCCAAGGCAGCCCCCAGAGGTTAAACAATGGTCCTAACCACTCACACAATAGTTTTGGAAGGTCAGAGGTCAATTTGGCACCTTCAGGCACTCTACTCCATACTCGTTCCACCCAGGGATGATTACAAATTGGTATTCACCCCACCCAGGGACGATTAGCAGTATTCACTCCAGGGTGGGGCGAATAGCAAGTTTGACAGGCAAAAAGTCAAATCTTGACAAATGGCAGCTCAGATCCACCACTTAACTCTTCCTTCATTGCATGGGAGGGTGAGTGTGCATTTTCGAGCATTAGAGGTAGTTACAAGGGCAGTCATGGAGCCCCTAATCAGGGAGGAATCTCCTCCCCCCTTGGGAGGCATGATTGCCAAGTGGCGCCTCTGCATGCTCATCCAAAGAGACCTCCAGGTCTATAAATTGGTGAGTCTTCTCACCCCAAAAATATATAGAGAAGGAGCATTTTGAGCAACGAAGTGCTATCATTTTACTTCCACACACACACCTTTTTGATTTGTGCCTTTCACATCCTTGATCTCTTTTGGAGAGGAGGTCATAGGGTGGTTATTGGAAGCGCAAATATGGAACCAAAACCCGAAATTTGGCCACTATATCCCACAAAATTTTCTGACAATACCCCACAAGAGGTTTTGGACCCATCCCAAGTGGATTGGTGCCGAAATCAAGCCCCAAACGGAGGGCGTCCCGCCCCGGTGCCCCCCACACTGCTACAGTCCTAATCGCCCCGCCCGGAGCGATTAGAAATATATGGAAGATTTCCTTTCTATTATTTTTGCATTTGATTATATGCTGCTTAGATAGGTTGTCATTCAAATTTCACATCGTTTTGAGCATTTTTTATCATGTTTCTATTTTTTTCGCCTTTACTAACATGCAGGTAGCATCATCAAATTCTCGGTGATAGAGGCCAAATTGGGAAAATATGACCTTCTGGGTCTTCCCAAAATACCCCCAATTAGCTAACCCCCAACTTTGCAGGTGATTTGGAGCTTCCCGGATATGACATTTGGGACAGTGCTTTTTGACATTTTGTTGTAGGTCTATTCGTCCCGCCCCGAAGCGAATACAAATATGTGATGAATTTCTCGACTGTTCCATTTGTAGTGTTTTCCTTGTGATGTTTTGATGCCCCTATCAAATTTTTAGTTCATTTGGAGCTATGTTAGTTATCGTTTTATTTACATCTTGCTTGCACTAATTGAAGGCATGGGGATTGCATGTTTTATTTTATCTACAGGTGCTACTGACTATTTTCTATTTCCTTGAATGTAGGATCTAGACATTGGAGGAGCAGAAAGGAGTCAACATTCATATACACAAGTGGCGATGACATTTTGGTCCGCCCATCTTACATGTGGGCACGCGGAAGAAGGATGGCTATCCATGGATGTGACAAGAAACATATTTAACGCTCCTATCCCCTAAAATGGAAGGAGACGTATTGTAACATGACTTTAAAAGCATATCAATAAATAGGGCCGTATTCCATATTGCTTTTATCTCATGTCGATTCGTTTATGTTCTTTCCTTTCATGCATTTTTCAATATATAGGCTTTTAGCGTTAAGTTTGGTTTTACACGCATCGTACTTGGCATTTTCCTTTTTGTTTTCGTATCCTCATGCTTTTAGTGGCGATCATGGTGGGACCTTTGTCCTCTATTTTTAATATCATAAATCTGATCAAAACTTGATTGTTTTTGCTTGCAGGTACCGAGTTTTCAAATGCTGGACTGTTGTTCGTTCCAGCCTGTGGCGAATACAGAGCTGGAATTCATCTTACCCAGGGATGAATGGGCATTTGCCCCACCCTATGATGAATACAGTCCTATTATTCATCCCACCCAGGGATGAATAGCTATCTATGCAGTTTTAGGATAGAAACTCAGAACCAACAGATTTGGGCAGAGAAGAGGTAAGGGTCCTGAACTCTTTCTGTCATTTTCTGTTTTCTGTTTTTTGTTTTTTTGGTTACTTGCTTGCTTAGGAAAAGTTGTACTGCATGTTTATTTTCTTTCATGCAAAATAAAAAGAACCCCACACATCACGTGGCAACATAAACACCAAGGAGCTGGTCGTAAAACCCCAGCCCTTGATCAAGACCAACGGTGGATTTCATCACCACCTTGGCTTGAATTTTGCATTCATAACCCCGATCGCTACTATTGCTAGATGTAAATCCTGACGAAAGCTGACCGAGTGTAGCTGGGGTGATTCCCAGTGCATGAGGATAAGTCTTCTATGGTAGGTGTCAAAAATAGGGTGATTCCCCTTCCGTACCGCCTACGTTCCACGTACCATCTGCTCTCACGTACCAACAGTTTCCCTCACGTAAGGGCGGGTATATAGAGAGGTTGGTATATCGGCCTGGCAATGGTATATCGAAGGGGCGACCATTTTTGGGAGTCATAAGAGCCATCATATTGCATTTAAATGTTCTTTACAAAAGCTTTCAAAACAAAATCAAAACACACTAAACTAGGTTTAGGGCACACCTTTAATATTTAAACGAGATAATCATTGCTTTGTGTGTGTGATATTTTTTGTTTAGTGTAGCATAAAAATCATAAAAAAAATAAAAATCTACGCATCTTGTAGGAAAGCACCACCATGGTGTACACCCATAGCCAAGCCCAATCACGGGTAGGAGCTACAGAGAGTGTACAAGGGGGCACAAGTCACCTCCGCTATAGCCCCAAGGACTTGGTCATACCGCCTTGGTGGCCTGACCCACAAGAGAGTCCACATCATGCCATTTCAGAATGGGACTATAGAGGCACCCCTTTGAGGGACACGCCCATCCAACATAGACCCTTTCAAGAGGAGTCCTTACACGTGGCCCTCAATATAAATGGGAAGGCTCCCTTAGAAGCTCGTTATGAGTGGCCACCGTGCGATGAAGCGCTAGAACAACATAGGGTCCATGAGGAGAGGCCACATGATTATGTCATCCCTCCTTTACCCCCCATCACTATTAGGAATAATAAGCCAAATCCAGAGCACAAGGCTCTTCAAATAGGGTGAGCCAACTCTGCCCGCCCCTTTCACATATACGAAAGGGAGCACGAGGAAGACCATTACATTCCTCAAGAGCAATACATAGTGTGGGAGCAATGCGCCTCTACACCTGCTATCTACCAGAATCACCTACCGAGGCCAGAGCCTCGAGTGAATGCCGCCAACCTCGATAGAGGGAAGTGACCTATAGAGATCTCGGATCATCACGACCGAGATAAATGTGTAGGAGAGGCATCTAGGCCTCCTAGACTCAATATGGTGGAACAAATTGACCTGGCAGTCGCCAGACATGCCACCCACCAAGCGTAGATCACGCAGCTTGAGCAAGACCAACAGCAGCTAGAGCATCTATATCGCCTTAGCAAAGAGCGCATTCGGTGCCAAATAGATGAGCTGCTCCATAACACGGTTCCTGAGAGGGTTTCGACCCCTCGCACCCAAAGAGCATAACCATATGAGAGGCACAACCCCTTGGTGTGAGACAGGTCCCCATGGCCTTACCAAGTGCTGCCTCCGAGACCTCCTAGACCTGAGCGGGAGGCCACTCCTAGGAACAATGATGGGCACCCCCCGTAGGGACCCACTCATGGTTATAGGTCTCATCCAGAAACTCCTCAAGAAGCCTATGAGGAGTATGAGCAAGAAGAAGAGCGGGCCAAAACACCCTACCAAGGCGGAGGGGCTGCTATCCGGCCACCCCTCCCTAGGCCTCAAGTTTCCCACAACCCACAATGGGAGCAAACTAAAGAGGAAGAGATTAAATCTTTCGATGCATATAGAGCGCTACTAGAGCGTTTGGAGTCTATGGAGACCAAGACTTATGGGCCCCAAAAGCCCACTTTATGCCAACTCCGCAGTCATCCTGTGCATCCGTCAGTGCCAGCACCCCCTTACCCTGAACACTTTAAGCTGCCTCAGTTGGCAATCTTTAGAGGTGAGGAGGATGCCCAAGAGCATGTGACTAGATTCCTGAGCCAATGCTTTGGCATTCAGGATAATGATGCTTTGTTGTTAAGAACATTTATCACCATGTTCGTAGGCCCTACCTCGGATTGGTTCACTCAATTGCCAAAGCACAACATTAGTAACTTAGATCAGCTAGTGGATGCGTTCCTCGAACGCTTCACCTTCAACACCAAGAAGAAGGCATCACTAAGCGACCTAGCCAGCCTTAGGCAGTATGAGGAAGAAACCATGGCGGCCTATGGGAATCGGTGGAGGACTCTGCTTTCCAAGCTACCCTACCTCCCTCCTATGTCCGACCTCACACAAATGTTCTCAAAGAGCTGTTTGAGATCGATCTCTGTGCTATTGCAGCTGCAACAATATGCCACTTTAGAGGAAGCTCTGGCACAAGCCAGAATCATTGAAGAGATCAAGATTTAGGATGGCGAGATAGCCAAGCCAAAGAAGAAAGAATGGTCTAAGAACACCAAAATAGGGACCACACAATAGAAACCCATTGCGGTCAATCAAGTTGCTATAAACATCCCTAAGCCTACACAAGCAACACAACCTCAAAAGGCTAACTATCAGGCGGTGCCTCTTAATAGTTATGACAGAGAAAATTAGAGGCAAGAACAAAATCAGCAGCGTCGCCCTAGGTGACAATTCACACCTTACATAGAGTCCAGAGACTCCCTGTTTGACCGCTTGTCAACGGTAAACTTGATTAACCTGCTCGAGATTCAACCCATAGACCCCAATGCACCAAAACCTAAGGGCTACAGGGAAGACTTGTACTGCAGGTTCCACAGACGGAAGGGACATGACCTTAATGCATGTTGGAAGTTTAAAGGCTTGGTGCAAGACTTAATAGATAACAAGACATTAGCGGTAGATAATCTCGTGGCACCAAGCAATCAACAAATGGAAGTCTTTAAGGACCCCTTGCCTACCCATGATGCATAGGAAAAGACCCTACAAGTCAATGAGGTCACACAGAACTGCCCCATGCAGGGGTATGTAGGGATGATCAGTATAGTGACTCAAAACAGGAGGTACCCGAGCACAGCTGCCCCCGTGGTAGCTACAGGTGAGGTGCCAACAACGTCACAACCACAACAACACCTTGCACCACCTCCTCCACCTAGACCAGTGGCCATGATTCGGACCAAACTCACCCAGAGTTTGAGGACCACGTCGGCTAGGCTCTCCATCTACGAGCTCATACAACAATCAACGCCCCATCGGGAGGCTCTAATGGAGATACTAAAAGCCATCGAGTTGCAGCCCCATGAAGCAAACTCCTTCAACAACTTCGTGGGACATGTCAAACGATGCACTACACCCATTATCACCTTTCGAGAAGATGAAGTGAAATCAGTGGCTGGTGGCATGGCAGATCCACCCCTGCACATCATCACGTGGGTCAATGAGATTTTGTACAAAAGGGTATTGGTGGACACTGTATTGTCCAGTAATATCATTACAACAATGGCCTTGAAGCACCTCAAGTTGTCCATGTCTCACATAGTGGCCTCCACCTATATGCTGCGAGCATTTAACGATGCAATATGCTCGACAGTTGGCACAATTGTCCTACCCATCCAAGTGGGACAAAAGACTATACCTACATTGTGCCATATTTTGGAAGGTGAAATGGCCTATAACATCTTGTTGGGTCGGCCATGGATCAGGGACATGAAGTGTGTCCCTTCGATAGCTCATCAATGCTTAAAGTATACATTCGAAGGGCAGGTGCATGTAGTCCCGACAGACTTGGAACCCTTCAAGTATTGCAATGCGGTGCAGCTGATGCCGCAATCGACCCTTCCATCAACGCATTTGGATTTTTAGTTGAATCCATCTAAACATGGTCCGATTCCACAGGCATCCCCTTTGACAAGTCCATCAAAACCCCAATCGGGTCCATCTTCATCGTCCGGTCCTTCACCAACAACACCACCTATGGTGGCCACACAGAAGGACAAGGGGAAGAAACCTCTGGAAGAGGCGCAACCTCTGGAAGAGGTACAACCATCAGTATCAACCATAACTACTAAGGAGATGCCTAGTAGAGTGGAAGTCGAGGCTCCTAGTTCACCCGACATGGAGTGGACTCAGGAAGAACTTTCGTTCCCTCCCCCTCAACCGCCAACAATCACTATTGAAATGGCCAATACGGGCCTGGGGGAGTACCTGGTGTGGAACATTATAGCAACGCCCGCACTTGAGTCCATGCAGGACATGGGGAGACCTCGTCTCCCCATAGGCACTATTGTTCCTCTAGGCTACCCGCCAAACCAGAAAAACTTTGTGTATGGGGGCCTTGATCATGGTATTGAACCTTACATGCAAGAGGACGAAGATGAAGAGCCTTTTACTAAAGATGTCAACTATTTGTCCAACCCAGACTTCGCTCTAAGATACCTTGGCCAATGCAATTGGCATGGATATGGGTTAGGCAGATATGAGCAAGGAGTGCGTGTCCTTTGCCAACCAAGATACCAAATGCCATACGACAAGTCAGGAGTAGGGTTCAACCACCCCCTCCCCTTGGACATCTTGGTAGAGAACATGCAAGGCCTAGGGATAGGCAACAAGGGGGGATTGGCATTAGATCCATATGCCAACCCTAACATGACATATACACTGGGATATTATCTCCCATTGTTGACAACCAACCTTGTTGACCTCAGCAACCCTTTCCCTTCGCTCGAGAGAGGAGAAAGTTTGAGGACTCACCTACAAGAGAGGTATAGACAAGGTCAGGAAGGATCTTCAGAAGACGAGTCAAAATATGAGGTAGCACCATGGGACCCCTTCGAATCGGATAGCAATCACTCACAAGTGACCCCCATGGATGATTATCAGGAAAGCCTCTTGGCAATGTTCCCTTTGGCGGCTCCCATCGAGCAAGTGCCACCACAAGACAATCAGGCCCCATCGTAGAGAGCGAAACAACCCCAATGGGGCCAGATCAATTTGCTCGAGCAAGATGAGCCTCTAATGTTGCAAATAGTTGTTGGAGCCAACGAAGGCCTTTGGATCTCCGATAGTGATTATGAAGATGAAACTGAGATGGCCTATCTCAATCATATGCGACAACAACAATACCCCTTGGAGATTAATGACATATTTGAACAACTAAACATAGTGCCAGGGCATGAGTGGCACGTAGACCCAATGCAGTGGGACCAAGTGTTGAATCCACCACTTTGGGCATACGGAGAGCACCTACCACCCAGAGACCCTATAGAGATATCATTGTCGAGGGCAGACCCTGTCCTCCTATCCGCACATAGGGCCGATCCATTCGTGCCAATACCTCCAGAGCCAGATCCGGAGCATAGAGAACATCCAGAATGTTTGAGTCATCACACCCATGGTAATGGAGACCAAAATCATTTCATCAACATGATCTCCATTGACTTAACCACCCCCATCCACAATTCGGCCGATCCAACACAGTCATTGTATTTAGACATAGATGCCATAGACTGGGATCGCGTCAATTCACCACCATCCCCATCGAAGTACTGGCCTTTTGGTGAGATGCTTCATTTCACCCCAGGGCCAACTCAGGATGTCTTCCATGCTAAAGAGGGACCCGAGGTCCCTAATGATGATCTAAACTCAGCAAATGATATCCACTTGATCCCAACTCCACACCAGTTGGAGGACGGATCCCACATGTCGATCGAGGAGATGACTGACGTAGACATCGGCTCGGATCCAATGAATCCATAGATTATCAAGTTGGGGGTAAGTCTATCCCCCGAAGAGCAAGCCGACTACATTGCCCTTCTCAAAGAGAAGAAGGAGGTTTTTGCATGGTCCTACAAAGACATGTCGGGGCTAGATCCGTAGCTAGTCACGCATAATCTAACGCTTGATCCGACAATCAAGCCAATAAAGCAAAAACTACGTAAGATGCACCCAACAGTGGCCTTAATGGTCAAAGACAAATTACAAAAGTTGTTGGATGCACAGTTTGTCATCTGCGTGGATTACCCACCATGGTTGTCCAACATGGTGCCCATCAAAAAGCTTGATGGGAGGATTCACATATGCACTGATTTTCGAGATCTAAACAAAGCGAGTCCTAAGGATGATTTTCCCTTGTCGAGCATCGACGCATTGGTAGACGCTACAGTGGGCCATGAAATGCTTTCCCTCATGGATGGTTTCTCGGGATACAATCAGATTCGTATCAATCCCGAGGACCAACTAAAAATGGCGTTCACAATGCCTTGGGGGACATTTTGCTATAAGGTCATGCCTTTTGGCCTTAAAAATGCTAGCACCACCTACCAACGTGCCATGACGTACATCTTCCATGATCACATGCATAAAACTTTGGAAGATTACATGGATGATTTGTTGGCCAAATCTCTTTTGCGCCCAGATCATCTCGATGACTTAAGCAAGATCCTCGATCGCCTCCTGGAACATAAAGTCAGACTGAATCCCAAGAAGTGCGTATTTGGCATCACATCTAGAAAACTCTTGGGTTTCATAGTCTCAAAATGAGGCATCGAGGTGGACCCAAACAAAGTCAAGGCAATCCTTGAAATGCTTCCCCCAACTACCATCAAGCAGCTCAAAAGCCTACAGGGAAAGGTCGCGTCAATCAAGCGCTTCATAGCGTAGCTATCTGACAAGTGCCGACCCATGAATAAATTATTGCACAAGGGGGTAGCATTTCACTGGGATGACGAGTGCCAGTCAGCCTTTGATGACATTAAACAATACTTGGCTTCACCACCAGTATTGGCACCACCTAGACCAGGAGTGTCGTTCTACTTATACATCTCAGCTACTGAGGTGGCACTGGGCGCCATGCTAGCCCAAAAAAATGAACTGCACAAAGAACAGGCTACTTACTACCTTAGCCGCACCCTGGTCAGTTATGAACTTAACTATGCATACGTTGAGAAGCTCTACTTGGCAGTGGTGTTTGCTACCAAAAAGTTATGCCATTACATGCTGAGCAACACGACGTATGTTGTGTCTAAGGAGAATCCATTGCGATACATGATGAGTCGTACTTATCATAGTAGCCGCACGGCGAAATGGATCATGTTGTTGACGGAGTTTGACATAGAGTTTATTGGAAAAAAATCCATCAAAGGTCAAGTCATAGCCGATCAACTAGCAAAGGCTCCCCTCGAAGATGATCAGCCTCTGGTCATAGAACTACCCGATGATGGGGTCTTCCATGTCTCAGAATCGCCAGATTTTGATGAGCCTGAGTCACAGGCCGACATAACCCTATTTTTTGATGGTTCTAAATGTGAGCAAGGGGGTGGCGCGGGAATTGTATTCTTCACACCGCAAGGGGCTCCAATGCCTCTGTCATTTAAATTAGACTTCCCGTGCACCAACAACAATGCAGAATATGAAGCCTTGCTCATAGGTCTTCAGACAACAATCACCATGAACATCAAATGATTGAACATCTTTGGTGATTCGTTGCTAATTGTCAACCAAGTCAAAGGGGTATTCCAGTGTAAATGCCCAGTTCTGTAGGCCTACAAAGCCCTTGTGGACAAATTCTTGGAAAATCTTGAATGGTACGACATCGAGGCACTCCCTCGATCATCGAATCATTTTGTGGACACTATGGCCTCCTTGGGGTCACTAATCCCGCAAGACATTTCTGGTGATATGACAACCATTCAAGTCAAAACACTATCGCAGTCAGCGATGGAGCGTGAAAGCTCTGACTTAATGCCAAGAATCCACTTGATCCAGATTGAACCGTCCTCGGACAAGTTCTCTCGAATCCACGATTGTCTGAATCATGCCAACTAGGGGTCCTTGTTCTCCCCTACTCCCCTTAATAGCAACACAATGCTATTCTTACAAGTTCTTTCCCGCTCAGCTTTTGCTAGGGATGAACTTCAAGAGGGATTGGTTGTTCAGACTGTCGAGGTTTCCGATCAGTAGGATTGGTATACACCCATAAGGGACTACCTCAAGTTAGGTAACCTCCCACTTGGATTGACGCATGCCACAAAATGAGCATTCAAACAGAAAGCGGCAAAGCATGTCTTGTTAGGAGACATTTTGTACCATCATAGCTACGAAGGAATCCTCCTTCATTGCTTGGACCAACAGGAGTCCACTTGGGCGATCACCCAAGTGCACGATGGTACATGCGGTGGCCACTTCAGTGGTATGGCCATCGCAAAGCGCATTCTCTGCATGGGCTATTACTGGCCATATTTAGAGCGAGATTGTTGCGCATATGTAAGGAAGTGCATGAAGTGTCAACACCATGCCAATTTGACACATGTACCTTCTCAGGCCTTGCAGCCGATCCAATCGGCTTGGCCATTTTCGTAGTGGGGTTTAGATCTAATCGGAAATATCTCCCCTGCATCGTCAGGCCATCACACGTTTATCATAATGGCCACAGAGTACTTCACCAAATGGGTGGAAGCAATTCCGCTTACCTCTATGATTGGAACCCGCATTTCGGAGTTCATTTTACATAATATCATATGTCATTTTGGTATTCCATCCAAGATAATCTCGGATAATGGGACGTCATTCAAGAACAAATACGTGCGTGCTTTGACCACAAAGTACAAAATTTAGCATAGTTTTTTGACACCCTATTATCCGCAGGCAAATGGGCAAGCAGAGGCGTCAAACAAAATGCTAGTTGCCATCCTCAAAAAGATAGTCACAGACAGTCATAAGGATTGGCACATTCAGATCCCACTTGCCCTGTGGGCTTATCGCACTAGCATTCGGATGCCCACTGGGGCAACTCTATTTTCGCTCGTGTATGGCTCCGAGGTTGTCATGCCTCTCGAGTTGGAAATTCCTTCCCTGTGCATATCAATGCAAGAGTTCATCGATGATGACACTACACGGTAGGCCCGATTAGACCAACTTACGTTGCTCGATGAATGACATGTTAATGCTCTCGAGCATTTACGTATCTATCAAGAGCGACTTAAGAGGGCATACAACATGAAGGTTCACTTGAGGGACTTTTAGGTTGGTGACTTAGTCTTAAAAGAGAACCAACAAAATTCTAACTTGCCGCCCCATCTAAGGGACAAGTTCATAGAAAATTGGTTAGGTCCTTATGTCATCGACAATAAAATAGGACCTGGAACATACCGGCTAGCCTCTCTTGATGGAATCAAGGAACTAGAACCCTTGAACATCAGTCATTTGAGGCCATTCCATATTTAAAAGAGCCATAGCCCAAACCAAAAAGCTCCAAGGATTCCCGTAATCACTTGGTCAACCCCAAAATGCCCCAAAGGTGCCCATTACCCCTTTGGTCAAACCAAAAAGCTCCAAGGATTCTCGCAATCGCTTGGTCAACCCCAAAATACCCCAAAGGTGCCCATTACCCCTTTGGTCAAACCAAAAGCTCCAAGGATTCCCACAATCACTTGGTCAACCCCAAAATGCCCCAAAGGTGCCCATTACCCCTTTGGTCAAACAATCCAGTTCCTCTTGGTCATTTGATTTCTTCCCTTAACAAAAACTGATTCCCCCAAAGGTGCCCATTACCCCTTTGGTCAAACCAAAAAGCTCCAAGGATTCCCGCAATCGCTTGGTCAACCCCAAAACGCCCCAAAGGTGCCCATTACCCCTTTGGTCAAACCAAAAGCCCAGATCAAACCAAAGCCCAAGGATTCCCGCAATCGCTTGGTCAAAAATAAGAAAATTCAAAAACAATAAAATCATCAAAAATAACAAAATTTACATTTCATTTCCATGCATGCTCAAAATCCTCACAACAATCATGAGCTCTTTTCGCATCTCATCTTCATACTCACAAAAATAAAATCCATCAAAAACACAAAAATAATAGCTGCATTAAGCATCACATCCATACATTACATATTTGTGGTCATAAAGGTCAAAGGCACCATAGACTGTAATTATTCGGAAAATTCATCATTTTCCACATTTCTCCATTCTATAAATAGTCCATCACGAATAAATGCCATGCACATCATTTTCACCATACCATAGTCGGTTGTCTTCTAAATGTATCAAGAGTTTTCGTCATTCAGATGTCATTAGCTTTCTAGCCACGTACTGTACAACGTCAGATAGATTTTGCAAAGGTAGAGTTCTACTTGGATCACACCTTGTTACGTAGCATCCCAACACAAATTAAAACACATAAAATAATTCCCAAGTTGTGTGAACGAAAGATGAAATCTGTAAAGTAATCCAGGTCACCATAAGCGAAATGGTTATCTTGCTCATCCCCCTATGCGAATGACCCCAAGAATGCTGAGAGTTGGCAAAAGGACAAGCATCTTCCCTACCCAATTCCCCAAGAAATCCCAAATTCTTAAAAAGTTGCAAAACATCAAAAATTTGCAAAAGTCAAAACTCCAAAAAAATTTGACATCATAACAAAAGTGCATACATCCACAGGCACATACAATAGTGATTCTCGTCACTCAATATTCAAAATCCCTTGCTCAAAAGAAAATATAACAAAAATAAACAGTGATTTTTATCACTACAAAAGAGCAAGTATCCCAATACAATTGAAGAAAAGAAGGGAGTCAAACTTGAATCCCTGGAACTCTCAGCATTCAAAAGGTCATGAAGTAAACCTCAGTACCGATTTTGTGGATAGCCTATCGGTCATTGGTGGTAAACCTCCCGCATGATGATATATCTATCACATTAACTTGTGTACAGATCAATGTTTGCATGTGGATGAGCTAGCTTATGGTATCCTAGATAGCACCGCAGATTAATCTGACTAAATACAACAAAGGAGTTAGTGGAGCTAATTAGGTGATCCTCGATACAGGTTTGGTTGACAGCCTATCTGAAACTGGTGGTATCCTGACGAATACCACATAAACGAACTCAATTGCACACACAGGGATGTGAAATAACTTGGTCAAAGACAAGTCTGATTCATACCTTGTCCAAAAGTCTTGTAAGATAAAATTACAATACTGGCTAGTTAGTTAAAACATCTGAGTCTCAAAAAACCTTAACTACATTCTAAACCACCTGTGCAATCTGTCATCCTCGAATTGCCATCAAAAAATACAAAAATAGCATGTATACAGAAAAATTCATTTACCACAGCAATCGCCTAAGACAAAAAGCCATAAGTTCTAAATAGTCTATGGTGCCCCCGCCAAAAATCACAAATTTAATTCATCCATTCCATTTGCATATCCTAAAAATTAGAAACATTTGCATTCATCATAACATATGCATCCATCAACATCAATTAACATGCATACATACACATTCAACAATCATTGAGCATAACATCAAATGCCGACATGTGTATAAACAAAATAAAGTCATTTGTATATATATCATCAAAAATGCACCAAAACAAGCAATAAAATTGCCCGATGAGAGTGCTTTTGCACTTGACATTTCGAGCATGCAAAATAGACGTCGGGGTCACAAATCCTCACTATCCTACTCCCTAAGAAGGCTACCATAGCCGGACCACTCCACGAAAGGCCGGATTTTCGAGAATTTCATCCCCAAATGGCGTCACACAAAAGGGTCCAAACCCAACCAAAAAATAGCAATAACATTCGTCGAACGAAGGTGCCATTTGCGCCTGACATTCTTGGCATCCAAAACTGACGTTGGGGTCACAAATTGTCACTATCCTACTCCCTAAGAAGGCTACCATAGCCAGAACACTCCACGGGAAGATGGATTTTTGCCAATTTCAGCTCCAAAATGCGTCACAAAAAGGGTTAGCACCCACCAAAAATAGGTCTAAATGTCGAAAAACTGCACACACATTCAACGATAAACATCTGAAGGCACCCTTACACAAGTCATCTTGGGTCAAGCGACTCGTCGCTTTTCTCATGTAAGTCATTCCCTCATCGATTCGTCGCTTGAGGGGGTAGTCACACTTAGTCACCAATCAACAAATACACACCCAATCAAGGAAATGGCATGCATTCAAAGAATCATTGACAAAGACAATCACGCTCCTGCTTGGGGCAACAAACAAGCAATAATCACAAGCTGATCAAACACTTGGCATTCGTGAATCATGAACTCAAGGTTCCCATAGACAAAAGGTTGCGCCCTTTGCCTATTCATGACCGATCAATGTCCAAGCTCAAGTAACACCTCACCGAAAAAGGTTAACACTTGAATTGAGTTCCTTCACTCGTCAGAAGCAAGGATTCAAGAATGCATGCCCCTTTCCATACTTGGGGCATCAAAATTTGGTTAGGTTACTAAGAAACCCTAATCATTAGTGCTTTGGTTATCTATTTTTGCTCAACGATGTGCCATGCACAGCGCATCCCAAAAAGGGGCATCTGTAGACACCAAAACAACACCTATCCGATTATGTGACTGCAAAAACTGATCGCATTGACACACACAACCCCCAGGGTAGCCCCCAGAGGTTAAACAGTGGTCCTAACCACTCACACAATAGTTTTGGAAGGTCAGGAGTCAATTTGGCACCTTTAGGCACTCTACTCCATACTCGTTCCACCCAGGGATGATTACAAACTGGTATTCGCCCCACCCAGGGACGATTAGCAGTATTCGCTCCAGGGTGGGGTGAATAGCAGGTTTGACGGGAAAAAAGTCAAATCTTGACAAATGGTAGCTCAGATCCACCACTTAACTCTTCCTTCATTGCATGGGAGGGTGAGTGAGCATTTTTGAGCGTTAGAGGCAGTTACAAGGGCAGTCATGGAGCCCCTAATCAGGGAGGAATCTCCTCCCCCCTTGGGAGGCATGATTGCCAAGTGGCGCTTCTGCATGCTCATCCAAAGAGACCTCCAGGTCTATAAATTGGTGAGTCTTCTCACCCCAAAAAGATACAGAGAAGGAGCATTTTGAGCAACGAAGTGCTGTCGTTTTACTTCCACACACACACCTTTTTTATTTGTGCCTTTCACATCCTTGATCTCTTTTGGAGAGGAGGTCATAGGGTGGTTATTGGAAGCACAAATCTGGAACCAAAACCCGAAATTTGGCCACTATATCCCACCAAATTTGTTGAAAATACCCCACAAGAGGTTTTGGACCCATCCCAAGTGGATTGGTGCTGAAATCAGGCCCCAAACGGAGGGCGTCCTGCCCCCGGGCGCCCCCCCACACTGCTGTAGTCCTAATCGCCCCGCCCCGGAGTGATTAGAAATATGTGGCAGATTTTATTTATGTTATTTTTGCATTTTATTATATGCTGCTTAGATAGGTTGTCATTCAAATTTCACATCGTTTTGAGCATTTTTTATCATGTTTCTATTTTTTCTCGCCTTTACTAACATGCAGGTAGCATCATCAAATTACTAGTGATAGAGGCCAAATTGGGAAAATCTGACCTTCTGGGTCTTCCCAAAATACCCCCAATTAGCTAACCCCCAACTTTGCAGGTGATTTGGAGCTTCCCGGATATGACATTTGGGACAGTGCTTTTTGACATTTTGTTGCAGGTCTATTCGTCCCGCCTCGGAGCGAATACAAATCTGTGATGAATTTCCTGACTGTTCCATTTGCAGTGTTTTCCTTGTGATGTTTTGATGCCCCTGTCAAATTTTTAGTTCATTTGGAGCTATGTTAGTTATCGTTTTATTTACATCTTGCTTGCACTAATTGAAGGCGTGGGGATTGCATGTTTTATTTTATCTACAAGTGCTACTGATTGTTTTCTGTTTCCTTGAATGCAGGATCTAGACATTGGAGGAGCATCAAGGAGTCAACATTCATATACACAAGCGGCGGTGACATTTTGGTCCGCCCATCTTACATGTGGGCACGCGGAAGAAGGATGGCTATCCATGGATGTGACAAGAAACATATTTAACGCTCCTATCCCCTAAAAGGGAAGGAGACGTATTGTAACATGACTTTAAAAGCATATCAATAAAGAGGTCCATATTCCATATTGCTTTTATCTCGTGTTGATTCGTTTATGTTCTTTCCTTTCATGCATTTTTCAATATATAGGCTTTTAGCGTTAAGTTTGGTTTTACACGCATCGTACTTGGCATTTTCCTTTTTTTTTCGTATCCTCGTGCTTTCAGTTTTGATTGCCTCCTCTATAGTTGTCTCTACCTCTACCTCCTTTCTTGCCTCTACCTTGACCTCTTTGCTTACCTCTACCTTGACCTCTTCCCCGTCCTCTTCCATTTTTTCATTGGAAGTGAACAATTTATCATCACCTTCGTAGCTGGTTGAAGGAGTTTCAGGAAACCTCTCTTCATGTGACATTAACGATTTGATTAATGCATCAAATGTTAAAAGGGAAATATATTTGGATTCTTCTATAATTATGGCAATATGGTTCCATTTCTATGTAAGTGTTTGCAACACTTTTGTTACAATTATCTCAATCTTGATTTATTCACCTAGTGTAACCATTTTATCCACAATTGCTTTTACTCTAACATAATAATCACTGATTTTTTCATCATATTTCATTCAAATATTTTCAAAATATCTCTTCAATGTTTGAAGCCTTACCTACTTCACTTGATTACTACCTTGGAATCCATCACTCAATGCTTTCCATGCAGCTTGTGTAGTTGTACAAGCGACGATTCTAGGGAATATGTTTTTCTCCAATGCAACTTGGAGATGAGAAAGAGTAGAAGAGCTGCTATTTTTATCTTCTTTTTGTGTTTTATTATCTGCGGCACTTAGTGTTGTCTAGTATGAGGGTTCTGTGTAGCCCTCTTCTATTATGTCCCACAAACCTCTTCCTATGAGCAATGTCTTCATATTTAATGAACCAATACTCATAGTCATAACCGTTAAATTCTGGTATAGGTAAGTTATTGTGTGAGGCCATAGTTACTAAAAAATCTCATTATTTCATGGTTAAAATAAAGTACTTTGCTATTTGAAAGAAGGAAAGAAGAAGAAGGAAGAAAGAAGAGATTACAAATTTAAGTCAAATATGAATTGTTCTACTCTATCATTCATTGCTTATTCCTCTTTATGTGGGGATGCTATCTCTTGATTCACAAAATTATCTGCTACTTCTTCTTCGTTGTCACTTATCAATATTATTTTCGATGATTCTGGTTCTAATATTTCCATTGAAATACTGTAGTGTGTATACTCTGATTCTTGTGGTGCAGCTTGTATGGATTTCGATTGTTGAAATTGACTCCTGAATGAGTTGTCTTCAAAGTCTGCCTCGTACCCTAAGTCAGGATGCCTTTGATGTGCTATCACTACATTTTGAAGTTGGCTAAACACAATGTTGAACCCATAACCTCTTACTTTTTCATCAAACCTCTCCACACTTTCTCTTGCTAAAATTGCACATAAGGCATGATAACAACCATTTGGTCTTATCATCAATGCCTATTTACAATTTTACAATTTGATCCTTGGTATCTTTTACAAAAAAACTAAGCCTCTTAGGCTTATTACACAAGAGTTCTATAGTTTGTGAATCCTTGAATCAAGTAAAAAAAATATGTGCCCTTTGATTGCAATAATTGTCTCTTAGACAATATTTTCCTTTCTTGTATAATATTAAAAAACTATATTACTATTTAATAAATTAAAAAATAATTACCCTAATTTTTTTTTAAAGAAGCAATTATATTTAATATATTAAATATAATATAAGTAGTTTTAATAATATAAAAAAATTAAAAGAACTAATATAAAAAAATAATTGTGGTCTACAGGAATCAAACCCGCGACCTCTTGGCATCAACAAATCGCATTAACCAACTCGGCCACCACTGCCGATGAGAACCAAAGGGAATGAATATAATTTTATGCTGTTTTGGATCCAATTTTTAATATAAAAAAATTCAAAGTTTTTTCCATCACTGGGTTTCGAACCCGTGACCTGCAGGAAGGCGGGCGCCTTATGACTGGCCCCTCAAGCCACTCAAGCTATGTGGCTCGACGGGAAGGCAAGATAACCTTGCCTTCCTTATTCTTCTCACGGTCGCATCGAAAGATTTTTTTTTTTGGGACTTTTAGTCCCACATCGACCATGCGAGAGCGTTTGAGGTGTTTAAAACACTCAATGCTTGCATAGTCACTTGATTGCCTTCGAGAAATTAGTGACCACCCTTATGCCTCCTTTAGCCTGTCACCTATCGTCATGTTTCTTGTTGCCTCCTTTAGCCTTTCACCTATCGTCATGTTTCTTGTTGCCTCCTTCTACCATGTAACCCTTCATCCGCCACATTTTTGGTTCTCCTTTTGCCACGTAATTGGATCTGTGTCGATTCTGTGTCATTCAGTCTACATCGACCTTGCTCTCCTCTCGCCATGTGGTGCTCTTTGGTTGGTGATCACTATGCGGGCCTTATCCATACCTCACCTTGGTTCATGATTCACGGGCCTTCTTCGAGCTCGCCTTGGATCATGTGCTACAGGGCCCACTTGACCTCGCTTGCCTTGGTGCTTGTGCTATTGGTTCCTCCACATCGATCTTCAGGCCCTCTCCAGTATCGGATCTGAAACCAGATGTGGCACATGAGTCTTGGAGAAAAATAGAAATAATAAATATTATTCATTAACCTTACGAAACTTAGAAATTACAATGCTTAAATAGGGTTGATTTAACAACCTTAGGAAATATAGGAGAAGTTAGGAAATGAAGAAAAATAGGGAGGAAAGGAGGAAGGGAAATTGATGTTGAATGCCTTACCGCCCATGCCATCCAATCTGCCCAGTCAGCTACCATCCAAGGAGGTAAAAAGGTAAGGTCCAAAGCTTACCATTGTAAACAAATTTTTTACCTTTTTATACTGCTTTAATTTCCAACACATTCTTGATCATGCCATCCTCAATAATCACTTCTAGTAAAAATTTTATTGCTTAGAGTAGGGTTACTGTAGATTATATCTTCGTCATATCCCTAACTAAGTTACCCTACTTTCAAGTAGGGTAGTCTTATTTTTAATTGGAGCTTCCATAAATGACTATTTGGCCTTGATATATAGTTTTTCTTCATGATGTAGGAATATTTGAATAGTTATAGGTAGTATAATTACCAACTATAAGAAACTACCATATTTTACATATAAAAGTGGGAGACTAATAAGTAGAAAAAAAAAAGAGAAAAGCAACATGCATGAAGAGAAAATAAAATGGGGCATGCACATTGAGTGAAGAAGGGAAAAAAAGAGAGAAAGATAGGATAGAGTTTCTAGTTACTTATTTATGCATTGAAGCCAAGAAAACGATGTAATATACAATCGACTGGTATAATGGCAATAACATTAACTTTCCACATCGAATTTGTTCTTTGTGTTTGAATGGTAATTGCATTAAAATATTATAGGTTGTATAGGCTAGTTTTTATGTAGGATTACAAGTGAATTGTAGTTCACATAAAAATTCCATTCATGTAGGTATTATGAAATAATTAATGTAGGAATTTCCACATAATTTAAGTAGGAATTACCACATCGTTCAAGTAGGATTTATCATGTAAGATTTATCATTTTTGTCAATTGTTTGATTAATAAATAACAATTCAAGTGGATATTACACTGTTGAAGAGGATAGAATTCAAGTGGCATGTACAAGTAGAAATTTCATCATATCGTTTAAGTGGAAGATTCCCTATGTCATACAAGTCAAAGATGCATTATGTCATACAAGTCAAAGTTGCACTATGTCACACAAGTTTAAGTTGTACCATGTCATACAAGGGGATGTTGCATTGTGCCATACAAGTGGATGGTGCACAATATAATACAAATAGAAGTTGTAAAGTGTTGTACAAGTATAGATTGCATAATTTAGTATAAAATATATATTTTGTCTCTAGAAGTCTGCAATATGTGCCAAAGGAGATATAACACAATAAGGAAGAGGAATATCATGTGATTTGGGACCCCAACCAATTGATACAATGTAAATATTAATAGTAATCACAAACAAGTTATATGTGATTGATGTTACCCAAAGGAGAGGTATTCATCTTGAGGATATTAGAGAAACTAAAGAGGAGAAAACTTTTCACTTGAAAGATCAATATGAAGAGCAAGGAAAATAATCAAAGAAACAATTGATTTACATAATCTCAAGTATGACAAGTAAGCTAAAGATGGATACTCCAAATTTCAATGGATGTGTAAGCCCGTAAGAGTTGATTGATTGGATAACATACATGGAGATATTATTTGACTATGAATCTATGGAGGATTCAAAATAGGCCGAATTTACATGTATGAGACTGAAGGAACATGCTTGAATTTGATGGTATCTTGTCCAAATAGAAAGACAATGAAAATTAAGGGTAGAATCCAAACATGGGAAAAGTTTATAGCCAAATTAAAATTAAAATTTCTACCTATTATTTATTATATTGGGTTGTTTAGAAGACTCCAAAACCTTAATTAAAAGAAGTTGGGAGTAAAATAGTATATATAAGAGTTCTATAAATTAACCATAAGGATAAGTCATAATGAATATAATGAGGATAAAGTTATGAGATACATAAAAGGTCTAAGGTTATACATACAAGATGAAAATGGTATCAAGTTAGGACAATTGAAGAAGTATATCAATATATACTCAAGGGAAAGAAAATATGGTTTGTAATCAACATAATAATTCCAAAGGAAGAGGATATATCACAAAAGGAAGAGAAAAATCAAATGGTGGTAGTGGGTAGCATATGCAAGAATAAGTTAGTACTTGTCAAAGTTATTTTAACCAAAGTACCTAAGAAAAGGATAAATCATCACGAGGACCAAGTGGATTTAGTAGAGAAAGAGAACATGGTTTTACTGGTAAGTGTTATGGGTTTTTGTAAGAAGGACACAAAGCATATGAGTATCCTTAAGTACAACAAACTAGTGAGGATGGAAATGAATCTTGCAAAAAAATTGCATAAGCATATGATAAGGTCGTAGTAGTTTTTTAGAAAGGTAGTGTATGATGTTAGGATAAACACCTACACTATTGAGAAATATGGTGAGTGATACCCATTAATTCTATTAAGGGACACAAGATAAAAGGTGGATAGTAGTCTTACAATGTGCCTAAATACTGATAAATAATTCTTAAAATGTTATGAGACAAATATGAAGGGAGAAATGGTAGTGTTGAGAGTTATAAAAAAATGAAGGAAAAAGTGGATGCAAGCAAGAGAATAAGCATGGGAAAGAGGTAATTAGACCACGTCACTAGTATTAATGATGATGAATATGACAATGCAATAATTTTTTTCTATAGAGAAAGATAAAGAGAAAAAAATTATAAAAAGACAACATAGAAAGATTAAAATTATCAAGTCATTGATGGTTACGATGAGGGCCATATTGTTGAAAAACATAGTGGGTATGAAGAGATTTGGTGCTTTTAAATTCATAGCAAATGTATTGATTCCAAGTTAATGAGAAGAATGGGATATGATGGAAAATATTTGGGAAGATATGGGCAAGGCATAAAATTATCCATAATATCATAAATAAGGCCAAGGAATGAAGGACTTGGATATATAGCTCAAGTAAAAAGTAATTAGACTAAATGTATGAGAATAGAAATTAGTATAAAGTATGATGGTCCTAGGATGGGTTGTTGTACTCAATATGGAATATTTGAACATGTAGTAACTAGGTGTTAGAACATTCATCCTTATAAGATTTATGGAGGATGTAATTACTCCAATAGAAGGTGTTGGCACCAAGACAAAGTAGGCAATAAAATACATGTTGATTGTGGTTGGGTGTATGTGAAGGAATGAGATAGAGTGTAAAAAATGTTGAGTGCATTCTATAAGATGCAATATTATTCTCAAATTAAAGCAAGGATAAGAAAAAAATGTGTGCTTGTGAATAAATCCAAGCTAAAATTATAATAGTTTGTAAGAACAATTCATGTTCATGAGTTGGAGCTCATGAAATATTTTCTTTTACTCAATCAGTATAATGTGGGAGCATTCTAATGGTTATAGCTAGGATAACTATCGCATTTCACATATAAAGTAGGGGGAGGAATCAATTGAAAAAAGGAGAGGAGGAGCACCATGCATGGAGAGAAAAGAAAAAAAGATTTTCAAATTGAGTTAATATGGGGAGAGGAAGAGATAAAGTTAGGGTAGAGGTTCCAGTTGCTTACTTATGTATGAGATCCAAGGAAAATATGTAGTAATATATAGTTGAATGACACATTGACAATAACATTAAATTTTTACTTCATGATTACAGGTGAATTTGTAGTTCACATAAAAATGATATTCGAGTAGGAATTGCCATGTTGTTCAAGTAGGAATTATCATCCAATATTGGTCATTTGAGATAGTTGTCTGATTAGAAACTAATCGTTCAAGTGGAAGCTATACCATTTAAGAAGATGTCATTTAAGTGACATGTCATACAAGTAGAAATTGCACCATGTCATTCAAATGGAAGTTGCACTATGCCATACAAGGCAAATTTGCACTGTCTCGTACAATGCAAAGTTGCACCATGTCATACAAGGGAAAGTTGCACCTTGTTGTAGAAGGGGAATTTGAAATTGCACAATGTCGTATAAGTGGAAGTTGCATAGTGTTGTACAAGTGAAAATTTTCTTGTCATATAGTGTATGAAAATCAAAACAAAACTAAATGTTTCACTGGGGGATGCTAGTGAACTAATAATCCTTTGTTACTAGGGGAAGTTTTTGTTCAATTGATCCCATGTATCTAGACTACATCATTCCATGAAAATACTTTACCATTTAAATTTCTCTTGAAATTTAAAATAAGAATTTTAACTCTCCTTTTTAACATTGTTCCCATATTATTTTTTGAGATGAATTATTTTTTTGATTTTTAATATAAATTTCACATTACTATTCTTAAAAATTTAACGTTTTTATTTTTTCAATTGATTGATTTAATATTGCTTTTTGGTATTGTCATTAAGTTTATTTGTGCTTCATTTTGAGACACTATATGTAATAAAATTATAAAATAAAAAAATTATAATAAATTACCTTTGAATTTAAAATTATTATTATTCCATGTATATTAAGATATAAATTTGTCTTATAATTTATATTTTCAAAAGAATATTTATGTGTAACTTTGATTCTATCTAGTTTGTGTTTTTTTTTATTTGTATTAATATATATGAGAAAAATATAAAATCTTAAAAAATATTTTATATTAAATTACCCTTAAATGTAATTATTTTTATTTAACATGTATTAAGATTTAATTTTGTTTTATATTTTATTTTTAAAAAGAGTTATATATTTAAATAACATGTGAATTTTATATATCTATTTTTTAAAATTTTGTGCCATGAAGGATATCATAGTGGTATATATTTGGGTTTTCACTCAGAAAACTCAAGTTCAAACCTCGGTATGAGAAAACCCAAGTTCAAACCCTTGTATGAGGGGACTAGGACCCCTGATAAAATTCCATGTTTTTAACTCAAAATTTTTAGCCTGGAAAGGAATAGGTTGATTGTTAATGACTGCATACTCACCACTGAGCTGCCCCAATTTAATTCCTTGGAAGGTTGGGGTCTCTTGAATTTATCTTTATTTAGGAGTAGTGATTATAGATGTTCCCTATAAAACAAAAATAAATTACTTTTTTAAACAATCCATCTATATTACACCATGACAAATTTACCATGTATTAAAACATCTTGATAATTTTTGTATATATTATTTGGATGTTGGTTTATTCTTGGAAAATTGATGCATTTCATTTGTTGAAATCCTCTAATTTTATTATTTTATCTAGTTGTTATAAGTAAAATTATAATGGCTTTAGTTATCATACAAACCAATATAATAATATACATATTTTATTTTGTTGGATTATTCCTATAAAATTGATGCATTTAATTAGTTGAACTCCTCTAAGTTGATGATTTTATGCAATTGTTATTTGTATAATTATAGTGGCTTTTAATATCATATAAACCAATATAATTAAATCATGTACATATTTCTACCCAAAAGTTTGCATTGAAGGAGACTTGTTTAATATTACAAAGTTGATCAAAGGTGATTCAGTCCCCACTTGGAATATTGAGGTTGTGATTATGGAATCTAGATAGATTCTTCAAGCTAGAGAGGTTAGGGAGATAAAGCATATATTTATAGAAGGAAACTACCATGCTGACTTTATGGAAGACTTGGATATAAGTCTTAATGGTCTATCTATTTGGAAAGATAATTTTTTGAAGGTCTTCTTCAATTGGATTTAGCGATGCATGCTTCTTGATGCTCTATAAGTTTTTATTGTTTATGAATAAAGGTTTTATGGTGCAATAGTGTGGGAGTGTTGGTTGGCTGGGGGCTCACTAGCATTGTTCTAATTTTATTTCTTGTATCAAATTGTAGCTAGTTCACTTGGTGATGGGTGGCTGGTTTTAGTGCTTTATAGTTGTTCTTGCCCCTATATTATTGGTCTCAGGTCATATTTTGAAAGGCTTCTCCTATTGTAAAAGATTTAGGAACCCTTTTAAAACCCTTTCTATATCTAATAAAAAAATAATGTACATATTTTGTTTGTTACATGTTACTTTTTGTAATTTTAAATTTTATGATACGTTAATTAAGTCTAGTTTGGTTTAATTTACTTAAAATTTCATACACATAATTATAATTAGGTTAATAATTTTTTTTTTTTTTTAATTCTTTATATAGGATTGAAATCATCTTTGCTTATATTACATCATGACTACATAGGGTGTTATAACAATTTGACTATTATGCATGTATTGCTTGAAAATATTCAAACATTGTTTCCTGCTTGAAAACCTATAAATCTAAATGATTGAGCTAATATCATTTGATAATTAGGCTAGTAATATTTTTTTTATTGGATATAAGAAGGGCTGTTGAAAGGTTCCCAAACCTTATACAAAAGAAGAAAAGAAGAACTAAGATGAGTAGTCAAAGTTTTTAGAAATAACAATTAGCCCTGTAGGATAGACCACTAATTATAAAAAATGATCAAGGCCCAATTAAAGCTCGAAAGAGATAACTAATGATGGGTTTTTTAGATTGAGGTTGGACCCAAATTCTACCTTTAGCCTGATAAAAACAACAAAAAGAAGGGTTATTTACATTCTTAGGAAAAAGTATTCTTTGAGAATAACTAGAGGGAAGTCTCTTCTACACATAGTTAAATCATTCTAATGAATACTAATGTTAGCTAGACAATAAAAAACCCCATTTTCTTCCTTGAATGTGTGCATGAATTGAATCTCCTCCATAGAATGGCATAGTCTTTTGGCCTTTGATATCATGTTTGATATTCCTCAAGCGAGGGAGGCTAGGACTTTAAGGATGGTTATCATGGACAAGTATTTACCTTCAATTATAAATTTTAAACATTCCATAAAGTCCAGCAAGACCATCCCCTGGTATAGAGCTCTCACCTCCACAAAATTATAGGTTTGAACAAATTTTATATAAAGGTAAGTAGGATTTCTCCCTTATCATCTCTGAAAAACCTCCTAATTCTACAAGGTCTAGATTATCTTTAGATGCACATCAAAATTAAATTTAACCCAACCCAAGAGGGAGGGCCCCAACTAGTTTAGATCTTAAATTAGATTGGGTTGAATTTTATAGTCTAGTTCTTGGTTGGAAACCAATTTTTATCTCCAGATATTTCTCTTCCTTTCTTCTTGGCGATGGACCTGAGGGAGGTTTGAAAAAATTTCTATGACAACTAAGATTGCTTTGAAACAAACTAAGATAACATCTCTTTAAATTCTTAAAATCCATGTTATTTTTTTCTTTCCAAATACTCCAAAGGATATGGAGGAAACCAAAGCTCTAGACATATTTTAACCTTTAGGCCTAAAAAAGGATGGGTTCATTGGGTGTCAAAATTAGATAAAAGGTGACAAGCAATCCAACTAACACCAAGGGAATTTGGAAAGTTATCCAACACATATTTAGACAAGGGATATTGAAAAAGGAGGAGATATGGAGATTCATTGCAAGCTTTACATAAATAACACCTGTTAGTGAGTCAACCCTCTTTTTTACAAATTATCAATAATTAGAATTTTGATTTAGGAAGCTAGTTAGAAAATATATTTACTTTCGGATTGAGATCCTTGAGTCAAATTCTTAAAGGAGTAGGAGCAGACATACTGCTAAATTGTAAGAGAAGATAGGATGAGTTCATGAAAAAGAGCCCATTCTTTTATCTTTTCCACAAAATTATGTCTTCCTCATACAACGATTTTATGATGAGGATTATGTCTTGCTAGCCCATTAGGCTAGTAACATTATGTCAACTTTTTTATTTTATTTAAATTGCATATTTCAAAATCCTCTACTAAAAAAGAAGGTCCTACTCATATATGTTTTTTTTTTAATCTAAACTAATAAATTTTTTATTTTTATTTTTAATAAAATACCTTAGTGGTTTTATAAAATATGTTTATGTCCCAATATTTTATTTAAAATGCTAAGCTTTGTCTTTTAATATATTAGTTTTTATTTTAAAAGTTATTATGTATTTATTAATTTTTTTGATAAGATGGAAAGAAGGGGTTTTGAAAATGTCCCCAAAAGTTTTACATAATTACATCATTGTCTGGAAGATATATGATAGAGTGGAACACCAGGTTGAACATGAACCAATTCCAAAAAGAAACCAAAAATATAACACTCCCATACAAGCTACAAATACCAAAATAGAAATAAGGGTGAAGACCACAAATGAAACAAACCATAAGAACCATAAGTAAAGTATCCCATAATAAAAATGAGACAAGGAGTAATACCACAAACAACCAATAAATAGAGGACATAGAAAGGAAAGCAAATAGGAAAAATAAAGAGAGCAGGAGAATCCCTTCAACTACTTAATATTTCTAGAGGAGACATGAGGTCTTTGAAATACCTTAGCATATAGGTAAGATCCTTCACATAGATAGGTGACATCTTTACAGTCCTAGAGAGGGAGGCCCAAAGACTCCTGGCAAGTAACATGTTATAAATTTCATTGGGATGATCATAGTCTCTTATTGCTATTAAAATTAGATCATGCAAAAATCTCTCTTTCCACACCTTTAGTCCTTGAATTTGGATACCCATAGCAGCAAGAATGTCTGCATATGAGTTGCCTTCTCTGTATGTATGTCGGTATTGAAATTTTTCAAATTTATTTAGCACCCTCTTTGATTCATCCAAAATATTGGCTATATTCCAACTAGTGGAGGATTTACCATTTATGTTGATGATATTAAGTGAATCTCTTTCTATAAATACTTTTCCAACATCCATCCTAGCAAGAAGGGCCAAAACTTGGAAGAACTCTATTGCCTCAAAAAAATGGCTAGTTTGAGTTCTAAGATTATTAGAAAATATGGAAATGATTTTTCACTTATCATTTCTAATTAGACCTCCAACCCCTGCTAGGCCAGGATTACCTTTAGAAGATATATCAAAATTAAATTTTATCTAATCTCTAGGAGGAGTATTCTATGATTTTTATCATCTAGGAGGATTGGCTTGAGGGTAGATAAGTAATTAGGAAAGCTTCAAAAGGCATAGTTAGAGAAATCCCAAAGGGTGTATTAAAAATATTATTAGAAAGAGAAAAACAAATGTTGGAACTAACCTAGGTCAGGTTTCATGAAAGGTTATTGAAGGCCCTATTATTGCACTCTTTATAGATCCCCCAAAGAAAATCAGTAAGGCAGAATTTCCAAAATACTCTACATAAGGAGGAATGGAAAGGAGAAATGGACCACTACTCAAAAATATTTAACAAATAATTAGGAGTCACAAAACAAATATCTAAGGAAGAAATAAGAAAGGAGAGGATATCAAGGGATAATGAGCACTCCAAAAATAGGTGTTGGGTGGTCTCCTCATTCAAACCACAAAGATAACAATAATTGGCTAGAATTAATCCTCTCTTTCTAAGATTGTGTAGGGATAAAATTTTATTTTGAAGGGTGAGCCAAAGGAAGAAATACACCTTAGGAATGAGTTTTTGGACCAAATTTTATATCAAGGTAACAAAAAACAATTATTTTCAACTACAATATGATAAGTAGATATAACAAAAAAGATGCCTTTCTCATCCTTCCTCCAAATTATAGAGTCTTCACAAGCATAGTTTATGATAACTTGGGTTCTCAGCTTGAGAAAAAGGGTATTCAGGGATACTACATCATCTTGGTTTAGAAAAGGACTCCTAATATGCTTCCACTTATTCAGACCACCCACTTCTTCAATGAAATCCACCACTTTATATTTAAAGGTTTGAGTAAGGTTGGGTCTAAGGGTAGCAAGGGGAGATATCTCCATGAGGGGAATATCCTCCAACTTTGGATATTCTTAATAATATATTTTAATTGGATTTTCAAGTCTACACTTATGTCTCTTTGCATGAGCTTTCTGGATTTGAAAATACTATTCCAGAATATTAAGCCATGGGGGAGGTTTTGATCATTCATAAAATTTTAGCCTCTATTTAGGTATTTTTCTTTAATAATATTGGTCCAATCAATGATATATTGAGTGATAAAACCTCCAAAATTGCTTGGCCAACAAGGCTTTGTTCATGAGTTTGAATTTTCTTAACCCAAGACCCCCAACCTATTTTTTCGAGCACACCTAGTCTGAAGAGATGAGGTAAAATATTTTTTGACTTTAGTCCTTGAAAGCATGATATTCCGGAAAATAAAACACTAATTACAATGAAAACAACTAGCTTGATGCATGAAATAACACGAATATAATCACATCAAAAGTGAGAGCACAACCCTTTTTATTCATGTGGTTCCAACTCGGTTACAATATGTCTCCTCCCTTTTTAAGGGCTGGGAGAGTTAGCATGTTTCCATTACAACAAATGAATAGTGATCTTCTTTTCTGCATGCCCACATTTGAAACGGGCGGGCCCAAGTGTTGCCGCCGCTTATGCCGATGAATCCTTGCTCCTTGTTGTTCTTCCTATGTTCAAAGAAATAGCAAACCGTTTAGTAGCACCTGTAACAAGAAAATAGAACATAATGCAAGATAACATGCAATTGAAAACGTAATGCAGGTGTAGAACGTCTAAAGTGTGATATGAGATATATTCGCTAAACTATTTAACAGTTTAAAACATAATGCAAAATATATTCGTAATGACTAGTCTCTGCTACCGAGCATCACCAAAAAGCTGCCTGCAACTAATTGTTGCATATATACAACAAACTAATCGTTGCAACCTGCTATTCTGATAGAGAACCAAACATATACACAGACATGATATATTCGATGACTGTCTTATGATATATATATTCGAACACTGTTGATTGCAAGATATATTCGAACATAAAAATGTAAACTATTTAAATACTATTAAATGTAGGATATATTCGAAAATAGCATAAATTAAATTAAAACTAAGAACGTACGTGGGGTGCCCAAGCAGGCCGCCCCCGTTAAAATTTGACTTTGATGCCAATCCACTAGGAATGGGCCCAAAATCTAAGATAATGTGGTGTCGACAAATTGGTGGTTTACTGTGTCCAATGTCAGATCTGACGGTTTGGATCCACCTTCTAACAGCAACCAATAACCTACCTTGCGAAAGAGATTACTGATGCAGAAGAATGAATTCGAAAGGAATGCAATCGGGTCTCTAGTTTTGCAGCACTTCATTGCGTTAAGAAAATGCTTGTTAACCTCCTCTTCTGGGCGAGAAAGTCCACCATTTTATAGACCCACGGGGTCTCTTTGAAAGGGACACACAGGGATGCCACATAGCGGCCATGCCTTCTCAAAAGGGAGGAGACTCCACCTTGACTAAGGCTTACCTGACTGCCCTTATGACAGTCCGCTAACAGCCAACCTGCCCACCTATGCGTGCATGCATAGCAGGTGGCAATAACTGACTGTCCTCGGCTGCCACTTGTTGAATGTCTACTTTGATGGCTTTAACAACACTTTTGAATGCTTGAATTCTGCCTTTGATTGATTAAATTTGCCTTTGATTGGTTGAATGCCACCCAGGCACAAATGCCAAAGTGTCGCGATATCGTGACGTCGCGATATCGCGACACTTCGGCCGAGGCATTTCTTTGGGTGTCAAAGTGTCGCGATATCGCGACGTTGCGATATCGTGACACTTCGGCCAAGGCTTTGACTTGGCATCGAAGTGTCGCTATATCGCGATGTCGCGATATCATGACACTTCGACCAAGGCTTTGCCTTGGGCGCCAAAGTGTTACGATATCACGACATCGCGATATCGCGACGTCGCGATATCGTGACACTTCGGCCAAGGTTGTGCCTTAGGCGCCGAAGTGTCGCGATATCATGATGTCGTGATATCGCAACACTTTGACACCCAAAGAAATGCCTCGGTCGAAGTGTCACGATATCGCGACGTTGCGATATCGTGACACTTCAACATTTGTGCCTGGGCGGCATTCAATCAATCAAAGGCGAATTTAATCAATCAAAGGCAAAATTCAAGCATTCAAAAGTGTCGTTAAAGCCATCAAAGCAGACATTCAACAAGTGGCAGCCGAGGACAATCAGTTATTGCCGCCTGCTGTGCATGCACGCGTAGGTGGGCAGATTGGCAGTTAGCGGACTGTCACAAGGGCAGTCAGGTAAGCCTTAGTCAAGGCGGAGTCTCCTCCCTTTTGAGAAGGCATGGCCGCCATGTGGCATCCCTGCGTGCCCCTTCCAAAGAGACCCCGTGGGTCTATAAAATGACGGACTTTCCCACCCAGAAAGGAGGTTAACAAGCATTTTCTTAACGCAACGAAGTGCTGCAAAACCAGAGACCCGATTGCATTCCTTTCGAATTCATTCTTCTGCACCTGTAATCTCTTTCGCAAGGGAGGTTATTGGTGGCTGTTAGAAGGTGGATCCGAACCGTCAGATCCGACATTGGACACAGTAAACCACCAATTTGTCGACACCACATTATCTTAGATTTTGGGCCCATTCCTAGTGGATTGGCATCAAAGTCGAGTTTTAATGGGGGCGGCCCGCTTGGGCACCCCACGTACGTTCTTAGTTTTAATTTAATTTATGCTGTTTTCGAATATATCCTGCAGTTAACAGTATTTAAATAGTTTACGTTTTTATGTTCGAATATATCTTGCAATCAACAGTGTTCGAATATATATATCATAAGACAGTCATCGAATATATCATGTCTGTGTATATGTTTGGTTCTCTGTCAGAATAGCAGGTTGCAGCGATTAGTTTGTCGTATATATGCAGCAATTAGTTGCAGGCAGCAGCTTTTTGGTGATGCTCGACAGCAGAGACTAGTCATTACGAATATATTTTGCATTACGTTTTAAACTGTTAAATAGTTTAGCGAATATATCTCATATCACACTTTAGACGTTCTACACCTGCATTACATTTTCAATTGCATGTTATCTTGCATTACGTTCTATTTTCTTGTTACAGGTGCTACTAAACGGTTTGCTATTTCTTTGAACACAGGAAGAACAACAAGGAGCAAGGATTCATCGGCATAAGCGGCGACAACACTTGGGCCCGCCCGTTTCAAACGTGGGCATGCGAAAAAGAAGATCACTATTCATTTGTTGTAATGGAAACATGCTAACTCTCCCAGCCCTTGAAAAGGGAGGAGACGTATTGTAACCGAGTTGGAACCACATGAATAAAAAGGGTTGTGCTCTCACTTTTGATGTGATTATATTCGTGTTATTTCATGCATCAAGCTAGTTGTTTTCATTGTAATTAGTGTTTTATTTTCCGGAATCTCATGCTTTCAATGGCGATCACGGTGGGACCCTGTCCCCTATTTTTTTTTTAGATTCGGAAACTGATTAAAATTTACGTTTTTTTTTGCTTAAAGGTACCGGGCCGAATCAGAAACAAATTGGTTTGGACGGAAAAGACAGTCGATTTGAGCGAAAAAAGGGGGGTAAGGAGGTAAGGTTCCAAAGTCATACTCGCATTTTTTTTTATTATTATTATTTTTTGTTTCTATTTTTTTCTGTCAACTTTTACTTGCTTAGGGAAAGTTGTTTATGCTTGTTTCATTTTTATTAAATAAAATGAACCCCACACACATCACGTGGTAAATTAAACCAAGGAGCTGGTCGTAAAACCCCAGCCCTTGAGCAAGACCAACGGTGGGTTCATCACCACCTTGGCTTAGCTTTGCATCCATTTCCTCGATTGTCATCGTTGTTAGGCGTAAATCCTGATGAAAGCTGACCGAGTGTTGCTGGGGTGATTCCCATGCACGCGAGGATAAGTCTTCTATGGTAGGTGTCATTAACAGGACAATCCCCCCTTTCGTACCGCCTATGTTCCACGTACCATCTGCTCTCACGTACCTATAGTTTCCCTCTCGTAAGGGCGGGTATATAGAGAGGTTGGTATATCGGTCCGACAATGGTATATTGAAGGGGCGACCATTTATGGGAGTCATATGAGCCAACATTATGCATTTAAACGTTCTTCAAAACTTGCAAAAACAAAACAAAACATCAAAATGCACTAAACCAGTTTAGGACACACTATTTAATCCTTAAAAGAGATAATCACGGTTTGTGTATGTGTGTGTTCATTTCTGCTTAGTGTAAACAAAAAGAAAAATCATCATAAATGAGATAAAAATCTGCTTAGCTAGTAGAGAAGCACCACAATGGTGTGCACCCGTAGCCAAGCCCAATCAAGGGCAGACGCTGTGGAAGGTGCACAAAGAGGAGGCACAAGTCACCTCCGGTATAGCCCCAAGGATTTGGTCATACCACCTTGGCGGCCTGACACACAAGGCAGTCCCCTCCGTGCCCCGACGAAATGGGACTATAGGGGCACCTCTTTGAGGAGCACTCCTGTTCAGCATAGCACTCAGCACACACCCTTCCACGAGGGGTACAGTCATAGGAGAGCTCCCTTAGATGCTCACTATGAGCGGTCACCGCGCGATGAAGCGCTAGGTCAACATAGGATTCAACGGGAGGAACCACATCATTACACTATCCCTCCTTCACCCCCTCTAGTTGTCAAGACTACAAGGACAAATCTAGAGAGCAAGGTTCCTCCAAAGCACAAGGCTCTTCAGGAAGGGTAGGCCAACGCCACTCGTCCCTCTTTCACTTATGAAAGGGGGTATGAGGAAGACCCCTACCTTCCTCGAGAGCAATATACAGTGCGAGAGCAAGATGCCTCTGCACCTGCTATCTATCAGGACCACTCACTGAGGCCAGAGCCTCGGGGGAATGCCGCTACCCCCAACAGAGGAAGGTTGCCTATAGAGATCTTGGATCACTACGACCGAGATAGATATCTAGGAGAGGCATCTAGGCCTTCTAGACATGAGGCAGGGAGACCAACTATCTTAGAATCTGTCAAGCATTTCGCACATCGAATGCAACTCACGCAACTTGAGCTAGAACGACAATAGTTAGAGCAATGGTATCTTCTAAATAAAGAGCACCTTCTACACTAGAAGGATGAGTTGCTCCAACACACTATGCAGGAGAAGACTCCAACCCCTCACACACATAAGACAAAACATTTTGAGGGGCACAACCCATGGGGGCGAGACAGGTCATCGCGACCTCATCAAACGCTACCCCCAACACCTCCTAGACAGGAGCGGGAGGCTACTCTCCTGATTCTTGAAGGACATGAGCGGGAGGCCGCTCCTATAACCAATGACGGGTGCCTTCCTCAGACATCCACCCAGGTTTATGAGCCACCCTTAGAAATTCATCAAGAAGCTTCTAAGGAATCTAAGCGAAAAGAAGAGCGGGATGAACTGCCCTACCAAGGCATGGGGGGTGCTATCCGGCCACCCCTCCATAGGCCCCAAGTTCCTCAACAAGAACCAACCAAAGAGGAGGAGCTCAAGTCTCCCGATACATGCAAAGCACTAGAGCACTTAGAGTTGGTAGAGACCAAGATTTTGGAGCTCCCAAGGCCCAACTTACATGAGGCTCCTTTCGAAGAGGATCAAACTTTAACCATAGGGCTACCTGATGATACAGTCCTCCATGTCTCAGAATCTCCAGATTCTGATGAGTTGTACTCACTGGTCGAAGGTGAGGATAAAATAGAGATAGCCCACAGCAATCACATGCGACAACATCGACATCCTATAAATATCGATGAAGCATGTCAATAGATAAACATAATACTAGGGCATGAGTGGCGCGTTAACCCACCATAGTGGGACCAAGCATTACATCCGACACTTTGGGCACACAAAGATCAATTTCAACCCAGAGACCTCATAGCAACATCAGTATCGAGGGTAGACCCTATCCTCATATCCGTGCATAGGGCCGATCCATTCATGCCAATCCCTCTAGAGCCAGATCCGGAGTGTAAAGACCATCAAGCTGGGGGTACCTCTATCCCCTGAAGAGCCATAGTTCAAACCAAAAAGCTCCAAGGATTATCGCAATCGCTTGGTCAAATCCCAAAAATGCTCCAAGGATTATCGCAATCGCTTGGTCACCCCAAAATGCTCCAAGGATTATCGCAATCGCTTGGTCAATCCCAAAAATGCTCCAAGGATTCTCGCAATCGCTTGGTCAATCCCAAAAATGCTCCAAGGATTATTGCAATCGCTTGGTCAATCCCAAAAATGCTCCAAGGATTATGACTTTGTCAATCCCAAAATGCTCAGGATCTCCGCTCAAGGATCTCAGGATCTCTTGGTCAATCCCAAAAGGCTCCAAGGATTCTTGCAATCGCTTGGTCAATCCCAAAATGCTCCAAGGATTTCCACAATCGCTTGGTCAAAAATCAAGAAAATTCAAAAACAACAAAAATCATCAAAAACAACAAAAATTTGCATCTCATTTCTAGGCATACTCAAATTCATCAATAGAGAGCTCTTCTCGCACTTCATCTTCATATTCACAAAAAATCAATCCATCAAAAATACAAAAATATGTAGCTGCATCAAAGCATTGCATCCATACATTGCATATTTGTGGTCGTACGGGTCAAAGGCACCATAGGCTATAATTGCTCTACTAGTCCATCTTGTTCCCCACTGTTCCATTTTACAAAAACAACAAAAACACCATGCATTGCTTTTTACCACACTAGAGTCAGTGGTCTTTCAATGTATCAAGAGTTTTCGTGATTCAGTCATCATTTTGCTCTTTAGCCATGTAATGTATCAAG
Source organism: Wollemia nobilis (assembly GCA_028583015.1). NCBI lineage: Eukaryota > Viridiplantae > Streptophyta > Pinopsida > Araucariales > Araucariaceae > Wollemia > Wollemia nobilis. The sequence continues at coordinate 737,845 of JAQPPZ010001843.1, read as the reverse complement.
TCGACATGATTTTACGAAGGTAGAGTTACACTTGAAATACACCTTGTTACGTAACATCCCAACACAAATTAAAACACATAAAAATTCCCAAGTTGTGTGAACGAAAGATGAAACCTGTAGGGTAATCCAGGTCACCATAAGTGAAACGGTTATCTTGCTCATCCCCCCGTGCGAATGGTTCCAGAATGCTAAGAATTGACAAAAGGACAAGCTCTTTCCTATCCATTCACCTCCATATACAGTGGTTTTCACCACTACCAAATCCCAATCATAGTTGGTTCCCAAAGTTGTAAGGATTTGTACTACACGTCCCCGCCAAGGATGGGTAGTCATCCCCAAGACCTAAAAGGATCAACACCATTCACAAACAAAATTCCAAACAAATCATCATCCTAACACTTTCCATTCACCTTTGGTCTCCAAGTTGTAAGGATTCGTACTATCCGCCCCTAACCAGGATGGGTAGTCATCCCCAAGGCCTAACAGATCAATGCCCTTACTCCATAATCTCCATCATCCCCTTGGTCCCCAACGTCGTAAGGATTCGTACTACCCGCCCCTAACCAGGATGGGTAGTCATCCCCAAGGCCACAAGGATCAAGGCCACTCACAAGCCCAAACTCATAATATTCAAAATACAAAATCAAATAACAAGTGGTTATCACCACTATTCAAAATCCTTGCTCAAAAAGAATTAATAGAAAATAAACAGTGATTTTCATCACTATATAGACGAGCAACTTTCTAAATCATTCAGCCAACAAATATCCTGAACTTGAATCCCTAGAATTCTCAGCATTCGAAAACCATCTAGGTGATCCTCATTACAGGTTTGGTTGATAGCCTATCCGGCAATGGTGGTATCCTACCCGCATGACGATATGTCTGTCACATTCGCTTTGCGTATGTGTAGACCAATGTTTGCATAAGGATGAGCTAGCTTATGGTATCCTGGATAACACCACAGATTAATCTAACTAAATACAACAAAGGAGTTAGTGGAGCTAATTAGGTGATCCTCAGTACAGGTTCTGTTGAAAGCCCATCTGGCACTATTGGTATCCTGACAAATACCACATAAATGAACTCAATTGCACACACAGGGATGTGAAATAGCTTGGTCAAAAACAAGTCCGATTCATACCTTGTTCAAAAGTCTTGTAAGATAAAGTACAGTCATGGCTAGTAAGTTAAAACCGTCTGAGTCTCGAAAAACCTTAGCTACATTTCTAAACCAATTGCACTACTTTTCATCCTTACAATACCATCAAAAAATACAAAAAAAGAAAAACCACATGTATACATACAAAGTCATGCATCACAACAATCGCCTAAAAGACAAAATAATAGAGTTCTAAACAGTCTATGGTGCCATAGCCAAACATCACAAAGTCCATCCATCCATTTCATTTTCCGCATATCACATATAAATCAAAAACATTTGCATTCATCACAACATATGCATCCATCAAAATAAATCAACATACAACAATCGCATTTATCATACCATATGCATCCATCAATATAAAGTAGCATGCATCCATCAACATCAATCATTGTGCATAACATAAAATCATGACATATACACAAAGAAAGAAAATCAAAACAACAAAAACATCACAAAAATGCAACACAAAAACATAGCAATAAGCATTGCCGGACACAAGTGCTCTTGCACTTAACCTCTTGGCATAGAAAATCGATGTCGGGGCTCAAATTGTCACTCTCCTACTTCCCCAAGAAGGCTACCATAGCCGGACCACTCCACGGGAAGACGGGTTTTTGATGATTTCACCCCATTATGGCATCACCAAAAGGGTTAACACCCACCAAAAATAGGTCCAAATGTCAGGAAATTGCACGTGCTTAAACGGTAAAACATCTAAAGGCACCCTTGCACAAGTCATCTTGGGTCAAGCGACTCGTCGCTTTTCTCATGAAGGTCATTCCCTCATCGATTCGTCGCTTGAGGGGGTAGTCACACTTAGTCACCAATCAACAAACACACACCCAATCAAAGCAATGACATGCATTCAAAGAATCATTGACAAAGACAATCACGCTCCTGCTTGGGGCAGTAAACAAGCATCAATCAAATTGATCAAACACTTGGCATTCCCGAAGCATGAACACAAGGTTCCCCCTATGGACAAAAGGTTACGCCCTTTGCCTAATCATGACTGATCAATGTCCAAGCTCAAGTCACACCTCACCAAAATAGGTTAACACTTGAAATCAAATTCCTTAGCTCATCGAAGCAAGGATTCAAGAATGCATGCCCTTTCCATACTTGGGGCATCAAAAGTTGGTTAGGTTACCAAGAAACCCTAATCATTAGTGCTTTGGTCATCTATTTTTGCTCAGCACTGCGTCACCCGTAGCGCTTCCCAAAAAGGGGCATCTGTAGACACCAAAACAGCACCAATCCGATTAAGTGACTACAAACACTGATCGCATTGACACACACAGCTTTCAGGGCAGCCCTCAGAGGTCAAACAGTGGTCCTAGCCACTTACACAGCAGTTTAGAAGGTCGAAAAGTAAACAAAGAAAAGCTGGTCGTTTTAACAAGCCTTAAGCAAGAAGCAAGAGCACTTAATCAAAATCAAAAGCAAACCTTAATCAAAAGCAAGCCTTAAGCAAAAGCAAGCCTTAATCAAAAGAAGGCCTTGGCCGAAGTGTCACGATATCGTGACGTCGTGATATCGTGACACTTTGGTGCCCAAAGCAAATCTTTGCCCGAAGTGTCATGATATCGCGACAGTCGTGGCATCGCGCTGCCGCGATGTCGCGACAATTGTGATATCGCGACAGTCGCAATATCATGACAGTCACGATATCGCGACAGTCGTGACGTCGCACTGTCATGATGTCATGACTGTCGTGATGTCGCTACTGTCACGATATCGTGACAGTCGTGATGTCGCGCTGTCGTGATGTCGCGACTGTCGCGATATCGCCACAGCTACGGCCACTACACCCTGTTCCCCTTTTGGTGTCACGATATCGCGACATCGCGATATCGTGACAAGAACTCCCATATTTTAACCAAAGTGGATTTTAACCAATCAGAGGTAGATTTAAGGCAGATTTCAAGCATTTAAATGCAAACATTAAAAAATTCTAAAGCAAACATCAAGCCATTAAAAGCGGGCATTAAACAAGTGGCAGCCGAAGACAGTCATTTATGGCTCCTGCCTTGCATGCACGTGTAGGTGGGTAGATTGGCCGTTGGAAGACTGTCACAAGGGCAGTCATGGAAGCCCAAGTCGTTGAGGACTTTCCTCCCTCTTGGGAAGGCATGGCCGCCACGTGGCATCCCTACGTGCCCTTATAAAATGGTGGACTTTCCCACCCAAAAGACAAGTTGGCAGGCATTTTGAAATCAACAAAGTGCTGTCAAACTAAACACCCGATTGCACTCCTTTCGAATTCATTCTTCTACATCTGTAATCTCTTTCCCAAGGGAGGTTATTGGTGGCTGTTAGAAGGTGGATCCGAACCGTTTGCCTTGGCCGAAGTATCGCGATATCACGACGTCGCGATATCGCGACACTTCGGGCAAAGCTTTGCTTTGGGCGTCAAAGTGTCGTGATATCACGATGTCACGATATCGCAAAACTTCGGCCAAGGCCTTATTTTGATTAAGGCTTGCTTTTGCTTAAGGCTTGCTTTTGCTTAAGGTTTGCTTTTGATTTTGATTAAGACTTTGTTTTGATAAAGGCTTGTTAAAACGATCAGTTTTGCTTTGTTTACTTTTTGACCTTCTAAAATGTTGTGTAAATGGCTAGGACCACTGTTTGACCTCTGAGGGCTTCCTTGAAAGCTGTGTGTGTCAATGCGATCAGTGTTTGTAGTCACATAATCGGATGGGTGTTGTTTTGGTGTCTACAGTCCCTACCCATAAAAAATGTCTTTAGAACTACTCTATTTTTTTAGCATTTTACCAGGAATTTAAAATAGAGATAGAAAATAAATTGTGAGGCTTTACAGGGTGGAATTGAAAAATTGAGCCTTAAATGTTTTGCTGAGGAGAGATCCCTTCCATATTTCCAGTATTTGTTGGAATCTCTCAAGAAGTGGATTGTAGAGATCCTCTTGCATATTTTGAAAAACATGAGTAGACTAACATAGGTAGAAGGAATAAAAACAATGGAATAACCAAGAATTTAGGCAATAGTTCTCTCCTTGTGGTGAGTGGTGTTAAAGAAAATTAGTTTACTTTCCAAAAATTAATGTATTGCCCAACAACTAATTCAAAGTGCTTCAAGATTTTTTTTATTTCTTTTACCTGGGGAATAGAGGAACTAGTGGAGATCAAAGTGTCATCCACAAATTGACAGTGTATCATAGGATCAATGGGAGAAGTAGATTTTATTCCTTCAATGCTCTTGGTTGAAGTAGTTACCTAGGGCTCTACTTAGGGCTTCAACAAGAATGATGAAGATACATGGTTATAAGGGATCTCCCTATCGAAGGCCTCTATTACTGCTAAAATATCCAGAGACCTCCATATTTAAAATAACTAAGAATCGAGGGGTAGAGAAGTATTGTTTAATAAGGGAGATCCATATAGGATGAAAACCAAATTTGCACAACACATTTTCCAAGAAGTTCAATGAGACCCTGTCATAAGATTTACTTATGTCAAGCTTGAGAAACATACCTACTTTACCACTCTTACTAACAAAATGGATTACTTCATGGACTAGAATGATACCATCCAAAAATTTTCTACCTAGCACAAAACCTCCTTGATTAGGGTCAATGATTATAGGAAGGATGGTTTTCAACATATTAGTTAGCACTTTTTCTAAGATTTTATATAATGTATTACAGAGGCTAATGGGTCTAAAATATTTAATATCTTTCATGCCAACACTTTTGGGAATGAGCATGAGGAAAGTGGAATTGATATCATTAGGAACGAAACTAGATATTTGAATATAAAAGTTAGAAACAATAACATTAGAACCTATAATATGTGAAAATCATTGAAAAATAGTGCAAGAAATTCATCAGAGCTAGGGGCTTTCTCTCCCACCATAGAGAATACTACATCTTTGATTTCACCAAGAGTGAAGGGGGAGGTCAGCCTGGAATTTTATAATTGAGAGATTATAGAAGGAATGCTATTTAGGATTCTTCTTTCAACATTGATATTACCCAGTCTAGAGGAGTTAAGGAGGGATTGAAATACATTGATAGTTTCATATCTAATATCCTTTGGATCAACCAGCCTATATCCATCTTGTTTGACAATATTTTTAATTTTTTTATGGCTTCTATGCTTTAGGGTTGTCATATGAAAAAAATTTGTGTTCCTATACCCATTTTTGAGCCACTGAACCCTGGATTTCTACCTCCAAAAAAATCCTCTCTATTGAGGAAATTGTAGAATTCAGATAGGAAATAATTTTCTTGAATTCTAAGTTTCTCTTGAAGATGTCCAAGTTATTAAGCAATCTCTAAATCCTGCAATTATGCTTTTAGATATTCTATTTTCTTGTTGAAATGCCCAAAAATATCTTCCAACTTTTTAGATTGGTTTTAATAATTTTTAGCTTCTTGGAGATCTTAGAAATTAAAGGACCTAGGAATATTTTTGACCACCACTCCACAATTCTTGGTTTCAAGTTAGAGTGAAGGGTCTTCTATAGTTAGATAGAGAGGGGAGAAGTTCAAGAATAAGGGAGTTGTTATTTGAGCCTATCTTAGGAAGTGAGGTGAGGGAGGAACAACCCAAAAGGTCAAGATCATATTTGGAGATTAAAAATATATCTAACCTACATTGAATAAGAAAGGAACCAAACCATCTATTAATCTAAGTAAAATTCCTATCCTGAAGCTCCAAGTCATAAAGTTCAAGTGGGTTAACAAAATTAAATAAATCAATCATGCCTTTAGACAAGATAGGATTCCCACATTTTTATCATAGGGATACAAAGAAGTGGTGAAGTCACCTACAAGAATTCAACATTCATTCAAAAAAGAGAGTCTCATTTGTCTAAGAAGAGCCTAGAGGGAGCACCTCTCAAAATGGAGTTGGGAGCATAAATGATGGAAATAACCCATATTTTATTGGAATATTTGCATGAAAAGAGGATGTTAATGACATTTTCAGAAGAGGAAATAAAAAACCTATCAACCTTTAGGGGGTCCCATAAATAGAGAATTTTCTCAGAGGTACCAGGAGCATGGCTGGCAACAAAAAGAGATTTCTTACAAACGTGATTCTTAGCTCTAAGTAAATTTTTTTTCATAAGTTTAGTTTTGTGAAGGGGAATAATGTGAGGGGATAAATCTATTATCAATGAGGTGATCAATATCTATTTGATGATGCCATGTATAACTTTGAAATTGCATCATAATATCTTCATTTATAATTTTGGGAATGTTTTCTACCCGCACCTGACATAGCTAGTGTATGTTTCTTTAAATCTGCTAAGGTTATAGATGAATCCTCTTGGTATTTATATTCATCCATTGATAGAGTTAATTGAGAACCATCTGCAATATCTGACTTCTTTGCACACCTTCTATGGTCTTTGTTCATGGATTTTCCCACTTTTTTATTGACTACAACATCCATGAGGCCTTTCTTATGAGTTCTCATAACTAGGCCTAAGCCAATGTCCAAAATAATTTTTTCCTCGGAAGGGGGGTTCATGGCCTTCATTTAATCCACCACCTTGTTAGGGGAGCCACGGATGCTGGTCATTGAGCTCTTAGAAGGTGACGTTAGAGGTTGAGGTTGGCCAACTACATCAGCTAGGGAGGACAACCCTTACTAAATAGGTTGGGAATGGATCATTTCCTCTATGGTAATATTAATATATATAATAAAAGCTAAGAATTAAAATTGATTTTTCACAAAGGGCTAAGAGGGAAGAGGCTTATAAGTGGGATTACATACTTGAATGATGGCATCACATAATTTAATCATGGGAGCACCACCAACCATCTGCATAACTAGCTCTTATATAACATCAAGATATTTGGATATGGGGACATATTTCATACCTAAACTATCATCCACTTATTTTTCTTGACACGAGAACTCAACTTGTCACTTATTTTCTTTCTATTTTCTATCCAAACCTTTTTAGGCTAGGGAGCCTTATTCAAGAAGTTATTTACTTGGTGTCTAGTCTTCTTATATTCTGAGTAGTACACCAGGCTCTTATCATACACAATGGCTTGTGTAGGAGACCCATAGTCTAAAATTAGCTTAATTAAATCTGGGAGCTCAAAGGAGAGATCCATGTTAACAGACATTATTGTATACACCATCCAAGATTTGGCTTTGGTGGTGGCATCAATCATCACCAATTATCCAATCATTTTGGAAATTTCCCTCAAAATATCCTCATGCTAAAACTAGAATAATAGACATAGAAGCATCACCCATGTGGGGATAGAGTACATTTTTTGTGTCAGGGTCAAAATCTGTCCTCCATGACCTTAGAAATAAGCTCCTTTTACCAAAGAACCATGGTCCACCACACAGGATACGATTCACATCTTCTTCATCATTGAGCTTGATAAGGAAGAATCCCTTAGAAAGGGCTATGATATCTATAAAAATGTTGATACACTATTTAGTTGAGACCCATCTTCTAAAGGCATCAATATAAAGTTGATATCCTAAGAACTCGTCTACCAGCTTAAAGGTACCTTCATTTTTGTTTAGGTCCATGAGATCACGAGGCACCCTCAAGGATTGTTTAGAAGGATATAGGTCATAGAGTCCCATAAGAAGACTAATTTCTTAAAGAAATTGGTAACAACATCCATGAAGGACCTTGCACCAGGGTTAAAAGGAAATGAAATGCTCTATGGGCCCTTAGGGGGGTCCAAATCCCTAGGTGGTCATAGAGAGTCTCCAAACACAACTAGAGGCTTACCTTGAGGATTACTGGTCCCAAAGGTCTCCATCCAATAAAGTGCTCCACCACCCATAGTTGAACCATTTTCTATCCCATTGCATTCTTGGATATTGCTCTCATTCTCACTCTTGCATATTTTGAACAATTTTTATCCCATGAACCCATATAAATCATAGTTATTTCTTTTCCAATATCACCTATATCTCTTCACTGCTCCTCTTTGCTCTTGCCCTAGCACTACTCCATTATTGCTCACCTTCACTACCCTAACTATCCTTAGCCACTACTCAACACTTCTCTAGCACTTTTTCATTGTTTCTCATATTTTCTACTCTAACACTACTTAACACTACCCTAGCATTGCTCCATTGTTGCTAGCCTTTGTTACCTTAATACTGCTCAACATTGCCCTAATACTTATTTACTATTAATGGTATTCACTACCCTAACAATACTCATAACTAATCTAGCATTGCTCCATTATTTCTCACCTTCGCTATCCTAAAAATTTCCAACCACTGCTCACACTGCTCTAACACTACTCCACTATTACTCATCTTTATTTTCTTAACACTACTCAGCCAATGCTCAACATTGCCCTACCCTAGCACTACCTTCATTGACCTAATACTACTCAACCACTGCCTTAGCATTTCTCTAGCACTCCTCCAATGTTGTTCACCTTCACTACCTTAACACTAACACTACACTCAGCACTGCTCTAGCACTCCAATTTTAGGATGTCTTTACTAATTTAAAACTCTACTTCCTAGATGTTTTTCAGAAAAATATTACTTGTAAAGCTTAATATTATTACTTTCATTGTAATAAACTTATTTATCCTAATTAAATTTTGTAATTTTTTTTTCCTTTTAATATTTGGTATAATTTTTTTATCTTATATGCCTATAACCATTGTATTTAAAGATATTTTGATCTCTCTTGCAATTAAATTTAAAACAAATTTCATTTAAAAAATTAAAGAAATTTGGTTTTTTGTTGCTAACGATTATCATGATTAATTTGATCCTAATTATATATTTAGTTCTTATTACTTTTAATATTTAATATGTTAAAGAATAATTTATAAAATATACATCAAAATCAACAAGTTTAATTTATTTGAGTTAGTAAAGTTAACATTGTTTTAATCAACAAGACATCAAAAACTGTGAAGTAAAACAATAGCATGTCACAAAACAAAATAACCCTTGTAACCGAAAAAGAGAAATAAAAATTACAACAAACAATATCAAGTTTTATGTTAACACTTAGAATCTAATTTCTATATAGTCTACAAATGTTGCACTTTTAATAGTGCAAATTGCTAAAGGAAATCACCATATGACTTATAAAATTTAATTATCTAGTATATATTATTTTCAATATCTTCTTAGACATCACACCTTAACAACCTATGGTGTGAAAAGTTAGTTTCTATTACTCTATCTTTACTTTATTGATTTTATATTATATAGAAAGCATTAATTAATCTTGAAATTTCTTGCACAATAAATATTTGTGTTCCTATTTATTTTAATATTCAATGTCTTTGATTATTTAGTTTAAATAGTGTTTAATGGATCTTATCAATTAGTAAACTCATCTTCTACTTAAGACCTTTAACTTATAATATATTATTATAAAGATCGATGTCTCATAGCAATCAATCCATATCATTGTAAGTTGTGGTATCAAAGATATATTATTATAAAGATGAGCATCACATAATAATTAATCCATTTTATTGAAAAATGTGGTAGCAAGAAAATATATATTTTTGTTTGAAAATCAAGATATTTATTGCAATTGCACAAAAATGAAACAATATAATTTTTTAAATATCTTTAAAAAGAACAAGTTATACTATGTATGGATGATCTATATATGAAACTATGTTTTATGTATTTTCATTACTTAAATCAATAATATTTATTTTTGTGTTTCTTAAAAAAGTGAAGGCAATAAAAATATTAGATAATTAATTGGTATTTGCAATCAATCCTTATTGCAACAGATGCTAATAAATTAATTTTAAAATTAAATAACATCACAATTATATTGCACATAACATGTTGGCATTTTTGCCACATTGGAATTTTGTTGTAGTGTGCCACATTGAAAAGTGTTTTTTCTTTTTTAAGTGTTTTCACACATTGAACACTTTTTCCTATGGATGTAATTTTGGGTGAAGTTTGGTGCAAATCTTCCTTGAAAAAAGATTAATATTGATAAAGATACTTCGTGAGGTGATATGATCACTGAAGCTACCAAGTTTAAGCATGTGCTCTTGATTCCAGTGCAATATTGTTCATTTTTGAGGCATCAACCACTTCGTGGGCATGCATTTCCAAGGTGCCACCATAGAGATTGAAACTGGACCGATGATTTGTGTTGAAGCTTGATATGCCATGTGATAAAATCAGCAGTTATTTTATTTGGCATTTGCTCATTGGTTCATTGTTGTGGTCGAGAAGAAAGTTGTTGCTATTGGTGGTTGAGTGGCCGACACTTTGCCTCCACATGTATTTAATGAAAGAGGCAAAAACCTCTATAAATACTAATAAAATTCTTATTGTAAAGGGAGGTTAGATATTTTGCAAGAAAACTCTCTAAGTTCTCTGCATCAATAGAAGAGACTTGGCTTCTAAAATTTGCAAGCATTCTTATGTGTGTGATTTCCTTCTTTTTTTAAAATCATTTTTGTTTATGCTCATGCTCTTGTTGTTAAGTTTTGAATTCTGCATTCTGAATTCAAACGTTGTTGGTTAGTGAGTAGATTTTGAAATGCGATCCGGGGGTTATCTCTACAAAGGTGTGAGTTAAATTTTGTTGCTTTCCTTTTATTATATGTTGTTATAAAACTTGGTGGAATTTTTGCTGTTAGTCTGCCCCAAATTCTACACTTCGGCCTGTGGCTATATTTCCCTTTCTTTCAGTTATTTTTCAATTTCTTTCCTGCATCCCTAGTCTTCAAATAGTGTAGAATTTAGTAAGGGAGCCAGCCCTCTCTGGAGATCGGTTCAAAGGAATTTTCTTTTTCCCTCGGCCTTTCAATGTTGGCCGAGTCTAGGGCACACAAGTGATGAAATCTTGTACTTAGGCAGATTTGTGACCAACAATTTTTGGCACGCCGGTGGGACCCTGAAAGTTTCACTTTCAATAGTATTGAGGTTTAATGTTCACCTTCATGCTGTATAGTTAGAACATTTGGCGACTCAACACTACCCAAAGCCTCCGAACGTGGAGACAGTGAGAGCTGTACTTCATGATCACAAGATCGAAGGCCAAAAAATTTGAAAATCCCGTTGAGTTTTTTGAACTTGACAACCAAAAATTAAGTGGACACCCTAAGTTGGTCTCCCCACCACTTACGTCCTCTGCAACATCCTCACAAATTACTGGTGTATTTTCTATTCCTTCAAGTTCATCTAGTACTGCTACTAGTTTTCCACCTCCTCAACCACACACACCAGTCCAAATGGCCTAGAATCCTCCACCAAGGTAGTTCTCTGCATGGAATAGTTCGGGAGCCTTGAATTTACAGGCACAAAATCCAGTCCCTCAAGTTGCTTTGAAAGCTTTTCCAACCTATGATGGTACTGGTAAAACTTCTTATGAGCATATTCAAGATGTAGCCTCTTTGGCGACCATCCATGACATAATGGACGAAGACGTGATGATAAAATTGTTGGTGTTGTCACTGAGAGGGAAATTGTTGTATTGGTACCGATCATTGCAACCAGGCACTATTGCATCATGGGATCAATTAGGAGAGTTGTTAATCAAAAACTTTCATGAACAAGCTGATCCATTTTCCTTGTTGCATCAATTTAATGCAATTCAAAGGCATCCGTAGGAGGAGATAGCGGACTTCAATGTCAGATTTACCAGAAGCTGGTAGAGAGTTCCTGAAGGTCTTCGGCCCACTCATGAGCAAGTTGCATTCTATTATCTCCAAGCTTTTAACATAGACATTGGCTTGGCTATCCGGAAGTCCAACGTGACTACATTCCCAGAGCTGTTCGAACAAGCGCAAAAGGTGGAAGCAGACTTGATTGCCATAGGTAGGCTTCCCCCAAAGGTAACAATGCCTATCTTACCTGATCTTCCTAAGCATTTATATTCTGGTTCATTTTCATAGCCTATGCCTTCCATGTATCCTATTCCATCATGGAGCTCAAGTGCACCTCAGATCGCACCCATTCCAGTTCCCTAGCTCCCTGCTCCAACTATTCCACAATTGCTTGCACCAAGCATTCCATAATTACCAGCTCCCACTTCATTCCCAGCATTGCCTACACCACCAGCACCTCTACCTATATCGGCACCTCCTGCGCCCTCAAATCCTGATCCTTACACAATGCTATTACAAGAGGTAAAATCTGCTAATTCAGCTATAAGAGCAATGGGAAATAAAATCATAGTTATTGAAAGAAAGCAGGCCGAGAGAGATTTCCAACCCAGGAGATTTCAACCTTCGCCGATCACTAGAGAACAAGCGGCTTCAACAAGCAAAGTGCCTAAGAAGAACCCGACTGTGTTGACGAATGAGGAAGCTGGCCCTGTAGAAAGAACATATTGGTGCTCTACATGTAATGATCCACACGGTGAGGAGACTTGTATGGTTCATTTGAACTATGTACAAACATTGGCCGCAAGCTCTTCTGGAGGACAAGTTAATATGATTACTGAGGTAGATCATAATTTTATGGTTCCATCTAAAGAACAAGTCTCAGTTCTCATGAGAACTAGGAAGAAGCCAGTCACGGTAGATCCAGCAGAGATGGAACCATTAAGGGTACCGACTGATCCGAAGATGCAAAATGAGAAGAAACAAGTACAAGTGAAAGCTCCTACTTCAATACCAAATCCAGATTCACCTGTTCTATTAAAATATCTTTTGCCACCATGAGCAAAGGAAATATTGCAAGAAAAAGCCTCGACTTCACAGGCAAGAGCTAAAACAGAGGAACAAGCCAGAGAAAAGCTCAAGTACCCATATTTGACTAAAATACTGAGGGTAGAAGCCACTCAACAATATCGGAGCAAATATGAAGACACTATTGAAAAGAGGGAGTCTGGTGCATCTACATACAATATTGTTGAAGAATTGAAGAAGATTCCAGCCAAGGTTAGTCTCTATGATGCATTACAATTACCTGGGCAAGTTGATTTGTTACAAGAATCATTGAAGTCTATGAAATATAATGAGAAGAATCCTACCCAGACGATTTTTGCTCAAACATTAACTACTTCAGCCACTGGAAAAAATAGACCACCCCCATTTTATTTGTCACTCAGGATGGAGGGTTGGATAGTGCACAACTGCATGATTGATTCTAGTGCTGCGACAACTGTCATGCCAAAGGTAGTTTGTGAAGTCATGGGTATGGAGTATACAAGAAGTAGCCCTGGTGTCTTGCAGTTGGATGGGACTCCCATGAAAATAGTGGGTGTAATCAAGGATATTCCTATTGTTCTACATAGTATGCCTCAAATTACAGTAATTCAGGAGGTAGTTGTGGTTGATTTGGAACCATATTTCAGTATGTGTTTGTCGAGAGAATTCACTGCCAAGCTGGGAGGCTACCTTTCTCTGGATTATTCTCACTTGGAGATTCCTTTCAAAGGAAGAAGAATCTGGATCTACAATGAGAAGCCTTCTACTTTTCATATAGAGAAGATGGAAGAAGAAGAAAAGTCCACACATTCTATCAACATGATAACTGAAGAATTGGAAAATCCTGATTTGATGGATGAAGTCTTGGATGAGCTTCGCTTAGAGGATGAGTTTTCAATGCTCGATTTTAATGCCATGATGGAAACTGAAATTGGTTGTTACTCCATTACAAATCCTGAAGAGGTTGAAATAAAGATGCCTCTTAATCAAGATGATCAAGACTCTGTGCCCGATCAATTATGGAAGTTGTATTTTGATGGAGCAAGATGTAAAAATGGTGCGGGAGTAGGGATTGTTCTTATTTCTCCCTCTGGCCTACAGAAAACATATTCATATCGACTGACCTAGAGTTGTACTAACAATGCTACTGAGTATGAAGCATTGTGCCTAGGTTTGAAGAAGGCAAAAAAATTGGGGATTGAACAATTGCAGATTTTTGGTGACTCTGAATTGATTGTGAATCAAGTAACGAACAAGTGCATCTCCAAGCAGCATTATCTCAAGGCGTACCGCAACAAAGTTTGGGACCTGTTTGAGGCTTTCACAACATTGAATATTCAATCCATTTCACGAGAGCTGAATAAGCATGCTGATCTTCTAGCATCTCTTGGAGCAAACTTCTCTCCGATTGAGCATGTAGTGAGGAAACCTAAGACCGTAAGGTTAGTTTACAGACCTTCGATCCCGGACAAGAACATGTATTGGCAAGTATTCAAAAGTGATGAGCAGATTGTAGATTTTTTGATAAGAGAAGCGAGTACTATGGAAGAGAGAACGCTTGATGAGGAGGAAGCCAAAGGGCTTATTCAACTAAGGAATAATCATATCCCAAAAGGATTGATTACACTTGAAAGCCTTTTTGATCAAAATGATAGGGCAGAGAAGCATAGGATCAAAGTAGATGAGAAGGAGTATACTGAACTGGAGTTAGGTCCCCAAAAATTGATAAATATTGGGATGGATTGTACTCCCGAGGAGTTAGAACAAATCAGAGATTTATGTCATGAATTTCCTGACATAGTTGCTTGGAGTTACCATGATTTGAAGGGATATAACAAAGATGTAATCCAGCATACTATTGAGTTGCATGATGGGGTGAAACCCTTCAGACAAAAGCAGAGACCAATTAATCCCAAGATTGAAGTACTGATGAAGGTGGAGCTTCTTAAAATGTTGGATTCTAAAATCATTTACCCCATCAAGCATTCAACTTGGGTGGCAAATCTGGTCCCAGTACGGAAAAAGAATGGAGATATTCGCCTATGTGTTGATTTTCAAAATTTGAATCAAGCCTCGCTAAAAGATCATTATCCTCTGCCTCAGATTGACCAGATTCTTCATGTGGTTGTGGGAGCTCAGAGATTCTCTTTGTTGGATGGATTCTCTGGGTATAACCAGATTTGGGTCAGGGATGAGGACCAACATAAAACAACGTTCACCACAAAATGGGGAACCTTTGCTTACCAGCGAATGCCATTTGGACTCTCAAATGCTGGCGCAACTTTTCAAAGGGCAATGGATGTGGCTTTTGGTGAGTTGTTAAATCGCATTATTGTGATTTATTTGGATGATATGACTATTTTTTCTCACAATAGGGAGGAGCACGGATCTCATTTAAGGCAGGTATTTGAAAAATGTCAAGAATTTGGCATATCTATTAATCCAAAAAAGTCAATTTTTTTTGTAAAGGAGGGAAAGCTCCTAGGACATCTAATTTCAGAAAATGGCCTAGCTATTGATCCAGCTAGGGCCCAAGCTCTTTTGAAGCTTCCATTGCCAGCCAATAAGAAGGATTTGCAATATTTTTTTGGGAAAATTAATTTTGTTCGAAAGTTTGTTGCAGATTTTGCTCAAGTAATAAGGCCAATGACAGAGCTTTTAAAGAAAAATGCTGAATTTAAATGGACCGAGCAGAGGAAGCAATCATTTGAGGAGATCAAAGAAAGGATCACTCAAGCTCCGGTCCTAGTGAACCCTGATTATTCCAAGGATTTTATCCTTTATGTTGTTGGTGAACAAGAAGCTTATGCAACGGTGCTTACACATAAGGGAGATGATGAAAATGAACGTCTGATTGCTTTCCTAAGCCAAGTCATCCAACCACATCAAGAGAAGTATAACTTCATTGAGAAACAAGTGTATGCGGTAATGAAATCTCTGAAGAAGTTTTGGCACTTTGTTTCACAGAGTAAAACAATAGTTTATGTTGTTCATCCAGATGTCCAAAATTTTATCATACAAGGAGAACTTGGAGATAGGAGAGCTAGCTGGGTTTCTAAAATTCAGGAATTTGATGTTGAGATCCGACCAACCAAACTTGTTCGAGGTCGAGCATTGTGCCAAGAGCTTGCAAAGAATGCTTCCTCTGGATCCACAATTCATGAGTATGAGGATGTAGTAGATAATTGTAATTTTGACAATCATTCTATAGTGGATCAAGATTGGACAGAGGAGCTGATTGAATATTTTTATTCTAGGAAATGTCCTTCACATCTGAATGCCTCATAGAGAAGAAGATTTAGACTACAAGCCCTCAAGTATGTCTTGCTTCCAAATGGCTTGTTTCATAAGAATATTGATGGGGTTCTTCTTAGATGTGTCAAAGAATCAGAGAAGGAGAAAATTTTAGAAGAATTCCATTATGGATTATCAGGAGGTCATTATGCGGGTAGACCCATGGCATTAAATATTATTCGAGCAGGCTATTTTTGGCCTACTCTTTTTGCAGACGCCTTCAAAGTTAGTCAAAAATGTGATAAGTGCCAAAGATACATCGGTAGAACCAGGAATGCATCATTACCTCTTCACCCGATTCAAGTAGAAGTACCATTTCAGCAATGGGGCCTAGACTTTATCGGGGTCATTGATCCTAACTCATCTCGCTGGTCACAAGTACATCTTGACTGCAACCGACTATTTCACTAGATGGACTGAAGCAATTCCAACTAAAAAGGTGGATCAAGCCACGGTCATCACTTTTCTTGAGGGGTTGATCACTCGCTTTGGTATCCCGGATGCGATTATAATGGATAATGGAACTCCTTTCATAGGTGCCAAAATCAGTGAATTTGTGGGTAAGTATGGAATTTATTTGAAAACTTCATCTAATTATTATCCGTAGGGGAATGGCTTGGCCGAATCTACAAACAAGAACTTGCTTCAAATTTTGAAGAGGACCCTTGGCGACAATAAGCGGAGCTGGCACCTACTTTTGAATCAAGCATTGTGGGCTGATCGCATCTCGGTGAAAAAATCTATCAAGACATCCCCTTATTCATTGGTATACGACAAAGAAGCGGTTTTGCCAATTCATATTGAATTACCGGCCCTCCAAACTTGGCATTTGATTGATGATGAGGATGATGAACCTGATTCTATGAACATGAGATTAGCTCAACTTTTACAGTTGGAAGAAGAATGGGAGAAATCATACCAGGATTTTATAGAACATGTTGAGATGACAAAGAAATGGTTCGGTAAAAAGGTCTCTGAAAGGACTTTTAAGGTTGGCGATCTTGTATTGAAGTGGAATGAAAAGAAATCAAAGCCTGGCAAACATCACAAGTTCGAGGCAATATGGGAAGGTCCATTTCAAATCACAGGTGCCAATCAAGTTAATTCTTTTTATTTGCAAGATATGGATGGTCATGCACTGTTAATTCTAGTTAATGGTCTTCATTTGAAGGCCTATTATCAGTAAAAAAAAAAATTATTGATGTAAATATGTACATATTGTCGTTTTACGTTTCTTCTAGGCTTTGAGGTGAAAAAAAAACACACAAAAAAAAAAATGAAAAAAGTGTGCAGATCCCGGGACTTCCCAGGAGGTCACCCATCCGAGTACTACTCTAGGAAGGTTATGCTTAACTAGGGAGTTCTTTAAAAACTTGAAAACCAAAAAATCAAGTTGGATGAGGTGTTTAGGGGGTCCAAAGTTCTGGAGGTGTAAAAAAAAAAAAAGCAGAGGCTTGCATTTTCCCCGCTTTCCGCTCTGCAACATGGCCTTACCTTGGAACCCTTGTTTTTTGGATTTTGGCTGCGTTCTTTTTTTTTCCCTCCTCCCCCATGCAAGCAATTTTCTTTTTTCCCTCCATGCTCCATTCGAAATTCAAATTCCGAAATTTGAATTTTCCCTCCCAAACCCTTTTTTTTTAAAAAAAAAATAGGCATAACCCGAAATTCCTTTTTTGGGCCTCCGAAATACCCTTTTCGGACTTCAAATTCATTCCGTCCCTCCCATTCCTTCATGCCCGATATGCCCTTTTTGGATCCTGAAAACATGTTTTCAAGATCCTGAAAACCTTCCCCCTCGTCCTTTGACTTGTCAACCACAAAAAATAAAAAAAAATTAAAAAACGTGCTCATGCATGCCCGAAATTTCTTCCTTTTCCCCCCGAAATAGCCTTTTTGGGCCCCCAAAAACACTATTTCGGTTCCCAAAAAACCCTTTCAAACCCGCCATTATGCATGTCTTCCACCACTCCCCATCCGCAGTCTTCGTTATCCTTCCGAAATAGCCTTTTCGGACCCCCGAAAACACTATTTCGGGTCCCGAAATTCCCATTCCATCCCCCGAATAAACCATTTCGCCATTCCAAAAAAAATAAAAATAAACCAATGCTACTAAAATAAGAAAAAACATCATGCATTTGAATCCTTTCGCTCCTTTTTTTTTCCATGCACCCCCCATCTCCATGCTGCACTATCCGTAAATTCCGCTCATTATCATTTCTCACTTCGCTCACTCCGCTCACTCATTACACTTTCTATAAAAAAAAAAAAAACAACTACCACTTCTTGCATTTCAAGAAGTGGTAAGAAGCCTACAAATAAAAAAATAAAAAAACAAAGCATCATTGGAATGCATGCGGTGCCCATGAAATTAGAACGCTTTCCAACGGATGTGTATGAAAATTTATAAAAGGAGGCCCATCCTTTTGTTTTCAATCAAAGCATTTGCAGGGTCCCTATATCGAAGTCTTGCGAATCTCTTTTGCTCTAGGGTTTGTTGTTCGTTGCTGCATATTCAAAGGAAGCTGAAGATGGGGAGGAAAGCTGCAGAGGCCAAGAAGGTGAATATACAAAAAATGCCCGATATCATGAAGAAACCGCGAAGAGCTCGAGAAGAAAAGGTTGAAGATATGGAACTGAAACCTTATGATGATCGCTTGGGACAGATTAAAGATTGCAATATCACCAACAAGGGAGTAGAAAGACTACGTCTAGATGCTGAGTTTGCTGCACAACATATGTCTTTTGGGAGTCCCCGTACTATAGCATTTCATTCTCATCTCTCCTGGTACTTGTGTACACCTATGCATCTATGTCCTGAGCTGATCTGGGCAATCGCACAATGCTACAACACTACTGCAAGAACTATCCAAAATGCCCATGGAGAAGTATTGTTTAGTATCTCGGCTAGTTCCATACAAGATGTGTTTGCTTGCGGTGCACAACTTTCATCTTCTGCTACATTAAAAAAATTAGTTTTAAGGAGGAGGAGGAGAGGTATCAACCTACCATTCAGATGCGGCAGTTCATGGAGAGTCAGCTATTCAGATGCTCTTGTTCCTTCAGGATGTTCAGGCAGTTGTTTCATATGGTGGACCTATAATAGACAGCATGGAGCAAGATTTAGAGCCAAAATTGGAAATGGCCATGAAGATCCAAGCAATGACTCAAATAAATCTCAAGATGCGTCCAATGAGTGATATAGCCCATGCTTGGGCGAGTGCTAAAATCACATTACACGCTTATTTCTCCAATATGAATCTGATTAAAGAAGCTCATCAGTTGCAAGAGACCTTTGAGCATGAAAGACGTATTTCATTGGTTTATTTTGAAACACTTGCAGATAATGGTTTTCCTAGTTTTGTTGATGATCAAGGAAATATTCTGGAAAAGAAAGACCTGGATACATTATGGGCTGTTTTCATGATGGATACTTCAGATATTGATAATTTGGAGGAGCCCATCACCGAAGAGCATGTGTTACCATTAATGAGAAAGTTCATTCGCATTGAATCTGGATTATTGGAGCTCAGTCAAAGGGCCAAAAACCTTGATATAGAAAAGGTTGAGACTTTTTGATATCTTGTGGGTACTCTCCAAGCTCAGGAGGTGATTACCATAGATGGATGGGCTGAAGCAGTTGCGATATATGAATCCATCGTAGCACATCTCAAAAATCAAGATGAAGCTGGTACAAGTAGCTAACCATCAGATGCAGCTGCAAGTGGGAACTCTGTACCCAATGAATAAAGGCCTAGAATCGATTATATTTAGGCGAGTTGAATACCTTGTGAGCCGCCAGTAATGTTGGCATTTTTGCCACATTGGAATTTTGTTGTAGTGTGCCACATTGAAAAGTGTTTTTTATTTTTTAAGTGTTTTCACACATTGAACACTTTTTCCTATGGATGTAATTTTGGGTGAAGTTTGGTGCAAATATTCCTTGAAAAAAGATTAATATTGATAAATATACTTCATGAGGTGATATGATCGCTGAAGCTACCAATTTAAGCATGTGCTCTTGATTCCAATGCAATATTATTCATTTTCGAGGCATCAATCACTTCGTGGGCATGCATTTCCAAGGTGCCACCATAGAGATTGAAACTGGACCGATGATTTGTGCTGAAGCTTGATATACCATGTGATAAAATCAACAATTATTTTATTTGGCATTTGCTCATTGGTTCATTGTTGTGGTCGAGAAGAAAGTTGTTGCTATTGGTGGCTGAGTGGTCGACACTTTGCCTCCACATGTATTTAATTAAAGAGGCGAAAACCTATATAAATACTAATCAAATTCTTATTGTAAATGGAGGTTAGATATTTTTCAAGAAAACCCTCTAAGTTCTCTGCATCAATAGAAGAGACTTGGCTTCTGAAATTTGCAAGCATTCTTATGTGTGTGATTTCCTTTGTTTTAAAAATCATTTTTGTTTATGCTCATGCTCTTGCTGTTAAGTTTTCAATTTTGCATTCTGAATTCAAACGTTGCCGGTTAGTAAGTAGATTTTGAAATGTGATCTGGGGGTTATCTCTACAAAGTTGTGAGTTAAATTCTATTGCTTTCCTTTTATTATATGCTGTTATAAAACTTGGTGGAATTTTTGCTGTTAGTTTGCCCCAAATTCTGCACTTCGGCCTATGGCTATATTTCCCTTTCTTTCAGTTATTTTTCAATTTCTTTCATGCATCCCTAGTCTTCAAATAGTGTAGAATTTAGTTTTCCCTATGTGAACTGGAGATCGGTTCGAAGGAATTTTCTTTTTCCCTCGGCCTTTCAATGTTGGCCGAGTCTAGGGCGCACAAGTGATGAAATATTGTACTTAGGAAGATTTGTGATCAACACAACACAACTTAATACAAATGCTTATAGATTAAAAAATAAAATAAAATCAATCATTTTTAATTTTAGCAAAAGAATAGTTGATGATATTTTGTTAAGGTTGTTTTTATGTGTCATATAAGACATTTTATATTTTTCTTTGCACCTTTAGAATGAAGTGTAGGAGTAGGATGAAGCTAGTTTGAAAACACCCTTGGAAGGCTAGATTAAAATTAATATTGGTGGAGCTACAAAAGTCAATCCCAGTAGAGCTAGATTTGGAGTGGTATATGAATCATGTTGGGAGAATTCTCTATTGGGAACTGTAGAACTTGGGTAGGGTCACGAATAATGAAGCATAAGACTTAGCTATAAAATTTGCTTCTATCTATGCAGTAAGAAATTTTTATAGGATGTTAATCATAGAATGTGATTCTCAAATCTTGGTAGTAGCTCTATATTACATGAAAAAATTTAGTTTGGAGACATAGATATTGAGGATTCTTGTCACCCAAATTAAGGAGTTGTAAAGGAAATTTGATGGTGTCATTCCTATTTATGTGGGTAGAGCTCAAAATTAATTGGAATACTTCTTGGCTAAGATGAGTGCCAAGGATGTAGGGGTTCATTGGCATAGTTGCATGACTATTGAGGGTGAGAGTATTATGTAGGTTGGTGAGAAAATCCAATGTTTGGCTAATTTGTTTGACCATTGTAGATATGGTTTAGGATATTTGGGTCCAATGCAAATATCTTTTGAGTGTTGTAATAAAAAGTGGTTAGTTCTTAGGATATTGGGTTTAAGAGTTATAGAAATTTGTTGAAAATTTAAAAGGAAGAAATGGATGCTCTTTCCAGCTAAATATGGGAGAGTCTCATTTCAAATTGTAAATAATCTTGTTTTAATATATTTTTTTCAAATTATTTTTCAAAAACTTCATTTTGATTGTAGAGTAAACAAACATATTTTCTTAATTAGTTATTTGGTACAACCTAAGTGAATCTAACAATGGAGACATTCAAACTTTGAATAGAGGTCCAAGATTTGAATTCTATGCATTAGGGTTGTACACTATTATTCAATAGATAAAATCTAGTTGGAGAACCATATATTGGGTAAACAACATCCTGTATGAGGATAATCTCATATTGCCTATTATTAAAATATAAAATAATTATAAATAAATAAATACATTAAAAACAATAATTACTAACATCAAAAAATATTTTTATGGAATTATGGGGAATATTTGTATTCATAAAATTTAAATAAATAAATAAAATGAATTAATATATATGAAAAAGATATAAATTTATATATTAAAAATATATAATTCATAATTGTGTACAACTTGAGTGGGCTTAATAACAAGACTTTAAAAATGTAAATAAAAGGTTCAAGGTTTAAATCCAATAAGGGTGCATTAAAATTTACTTTAACTTTGAAGGTGAGTGCAGCAGTGCTAGGGCAACGAAGGTAAGTGTAGTAGTGCAGTAGTGCTAGGGCAGCATAGGCAAGTGCAACAATGCTAGGGCAATGGAGATGAATGCAACAGTGTTAGGGCAATGAAGGTGAATGCAATAGTGCTAGAGAAATGAAGGTAAGTATAGTGTTGAGTAGTGCTATGGAAACAAAGGTGAGTGCATTAGTTCAATGAAGTGCTAGGGTAGCAAAGATGAATGTAGTAGTGCTAGGGTAGTAAAGGCAAGTGCAACAATGCTAGGGTGGCAAAGGCAACTACAAAAATGCTAGGGTAGTGAAGGTGAGTGCAATAGTACTAGGGTAATGAAGGCAAGTGCACCAGTGCTAGAGCAACGAAGGCAAGTGCACCAATTCTAGGGTAGTTAAGGCAAGTGCAGTAGTGCTAGGGCAGCAAAGATGAACACAGTGATTCTAGGGTAATTAAGGCAAGTGCACCAATGCTAAGGCAACAAATATTTACTTGAGAATGGAGTAGGATGATGGTAAGGCATCCAAGCAAGTTGGTTGTGTGTATCTGTGCAAGGAGGGTGGCAATATGAAGGTGATGGCATTCATTGATGGGTCATAATAGGGAGGAGGTATTGGTGATTTGTAGGGTGATGAAAGCATTGGTGGTCAACAAGAATCTATAAGACTTGGTGGTAAGTAGGAAGATGGATGCATTGGTGCTCTATAGGAAGCTGGAGGATCAGGTGGACAGTTGAAAGGTGCAACCCTTGAGGGATTGGTCTGAAAGAAAAGGATAAAATATGTGTCCATTATAGTGGGGTATCCTCTAGGGTATCTAGGAGTGGGTTCCCAAGGCTTGGTCACCCCTATAACCCTAGGGTGTCCTCATTTGTTGTGGTTACCACTAAAGGATTGCGACCTCATGCCTTAAAACCCCTCTTTGATATTTTTATAATTTTTAATAAGCTGATGGTATTGGATGAAATATTTGATGTTACTATGGAGGAAGTATCATGGAATTTGATCAACAAGTTCCAAGGTTGCAGACCAAATTATAACTCTATTCGACATTGGGTTATTCTCAAATGGAAGCCATTGGGGTTGTTTGATATTGTTTCAATATCTAATACCTTCTTCCTCATCAAAATAAACTATGAGGAGGATGCAAAGCACATTTTAGGTGAAGGCCCCTGGTTATTTTGAAATAGGAGCTTCTTTTTATGAAAATAGGATCTGAACATCAACCCCAAGATGCAAAAGTTAAACTTCACCCTCCTCTAGGTGTGACTCCTTGATTTACCTTTTCATATTTGGCATGAAGATATTTTGTGGGGAATAGCTAAAGCTATTGGGAACCTTGTATTGATTGAATCAGCTATGAGATCCAAGACCAAGATGATTTTCACCAAAATGTGCATCATGACAGACCTTGAGGTTGATTTACATATCCAGATTGAGCTTATGTCCAAACAGGGTCCTTGGATTTAGTCGATTATTTATGAGAATAGATCTATGATATGTTCTACCTGTAAGAGGTATGGTAACTCGTCTGGATCATGCACTCATAAGGCCCTAGGTGGGGGTAACCAAATAAATAATGGGACCAAAATGCCATATAGTTTAATCCAATAATAAGGGGCCCTTCTAAGCCAGTCCAACATGAATTAATTTTTATTGAGCCTGAACCAAAGGAAAGGATAGTAGACCAAGTCCTTGTGGTGGATGTTAATAAGTCTGGTAAAGCGATGGTCCAAAAAATTAACCCATCTAGCGATAGAATACTATACCAAGTTCTCCCATAAGACTTGGTGATAAAGACTTTAATCCCAATAGAGTTATTTCATAACTCCTATTAAATATTATTCACTGAGGAGTCAGTCAGAGAACTTTGCTTCCCCAGAATCTTAGTGAGGCTCTTGGTCAGGAGTCGCTAACCCTATATGAGTTGAAATGGTCATTGTACCTAGAGGTAGGTTATTCAAGCATAGCCAATTCCAAACCCAAACCTAGAAATATCCAAAAATGTCAGATGGATGTTAGAGGTAATCATAAGGCAGAGAAACCCTTCAACAAAGTCTTGAGGATCAATGAAATAGAGTTAAAAATTGCTAATGAACTCCAATCCCAATTGAAGTTTGAGAAAGATAAGGATATCAAATGTAAAAAACTAAAACTTGATACATTATGTAGCTCCCCCAATTCTCCAAGTTGGAATAATAGTTCCAAATATCGAATATGAAGTTGTTATCATGGAATATCAAAGGCCTAAATAGGCCCTCCAAGCAACAAATTATGGTGACACTCAATATAGAGGTAAGACCTGATATTATATTTTTTCAATAAACTAATATTGATAGTTCTAATATAGAGGTAGTTAAAAAATTAGTTTAGAAGGAGGCAGGTTTTATAGCAAATTATGCCAATGGAGCTTCTAGGGGTCTTCTTTGTCCATGGGATCCTGAGAAATTGGATGGATCCATTCTATTTATGTTTGATAAAGTGATTAATATTTTGTTTTATAGTAAATACTCTAGGAAAATATGGATTATATATAATATTTATGCCCCTAATATGACCCCTAACAAGAATATTTTATGGGATTATTTGAGCTCTATGAGAGAAATTTTCAAGGGGAAAATTTGGGTTCTCACTGGGGACTTCAATACTCCCTTATACCATTTAGATAAAAAGGGTGGTAGTAATTTTGGTTCTAAAAGTATGGAGGAATTTGCTGCATTTATTAATAATCAGGAGCTAATGGATGTGGATTTGAAGGGATCTAAATAGAATTGTTGTAATACGCATCTAGGTAATCAAAATATTCATATTAGGTTGGGTAGGGTGTTAGTCTCCAAGGAAGGTCTTCCAGTGTTAAAAAATGTATCCCTTTGCTCTCTCCACAAAGTGGGGTCTGATCATAATGGTATAATGTTTGAAAATGTTTATTTTCTTTTTTCCTAGCCCCTTCAGGTTTGAGGTAATGTGGCTGGAACATCAATATTTAGAATCTAGAATTTTGGAATGGTAGTCTTAGGGTTTTTTGGGCCCTCTTATTTCTCAAATGGATTCAAAGATTAGATTTGTTAAAGCTAATATTAAGGTTTAGAACAAGTACATTTTTGGTAATGTGTTCTAGAGGAAAAAATATTTGGCTAAATAGTTAAAGTAAGTTGAATTAAATTTTGAGTTAGGAGAGGTGACTAAAGGGAACAAACGTAGGGAAAGAAAACTCTTAGCAAATTTCCATAACATGCTAGCAGATGAATAAATTTTGTAGCATGAGAAATCAAGATCCCTCTAGCTTTGTGAAGGTGATACGAAAAAATTCTTTCACATGTCCACCCTAAGGCATATAAGCAATAATAGAGCTAGAGAAATTATGAAATTAGATGGTGTTATCTCGAAGGATATTATAGAAATCATTGAAGAAGCAACCAATTTTTTCAAAGTCCTCCTCTACTCTAGGGATGATAGGGATATTCAAGCTGAAGAGAGGCTACTGCACCACATCCCCATACTATTTTTATATGATATAAATGAATAAATTTGTGCCCCCTTCAAGTATGAGGAACTTAGGGCCATTGTCTTCTCTATGGGTGGTCTAAAATCTTTGGGGCTGAAGGATTTTCCTACTATTTTATTTCAAAGGTTCTGGAACATCGTAGATGGTGACATCTGTTTAGCTATAAGACATTTAGGAGTCTAATTTAATTCTAGCTGATGTAAAATCAATATTTATAGTTCTTATCCCAAAGTTGATGGGTGCTAAATATTTCACTAATTTCAAGCCCATTAGCATCTCTAATATACTTTTTAAAATAATCCCTAAAACTATGGTGAATAGGCTTAAAGTAAACCTTCCAATAATTTTTGACCATTCTCAAAGTGGATTTTTAGTAGGCAAAAAAATTCTATATGGTGTTATTACAGTGCATGAATCGATTCATTCTATAGATAAAAGTAGAAGGCCAGGAACTTTCCTCAAACTTGATACGAATAAAGCATACAACTGGGTCTCATGAAGCTTTTTTATTAGAGTTCTAGAGAAATTTAATTTTAAACATTGATGGATTATATTGGTCAAATATTACATATAATTAGCAAAATTATTAATCTTAGTTAATGGATCATTGGTTGTTTACTTTAGCAATTGCAAAGGTATTCATCAAGGGGATCATATATCTTTGTATATATTTACTTTATTAGTTGAACCTTTGGGAAGAGATCTGAAGGTAAATCTCATAGTGGTGGGAATAAAACCTATAGTTGTTATTAACTTGATCACATTGCCAGTTTGTTGATGATATATTATTATCCTTTTTAGCTTCAATCCCTTATGCTAGAGCTACCAAAGAGATCTTACAAGACTATGAAATGATGGCTAGGCAAAAACTGAGTTCGAGGAAAATTAAGGTATCCATCCTGAATACTCTTCCCAAAAAGCAGAGTAAAATTACTGAGATCTTGGGATGTGATATTGACTCTCTTTCTTCAGTTTATCTAGGATTACCAATTTTCAAAGGGGGAATTAATACTTCTCTATGGGAACTGGTTTTAGAAAGAGTTCAAATAAAATTGGTAAGATGGAAAGGGGTACTTTTGATCCAAGAAAATAAAATTATGTTAGTTAAGTCTACTCTGTAGAGCATACCAATGTACTTACTTTCTCTCTTCTGTATTCTAGGAAATATTCTTTGAAAATTTGAATAAATTCAATAATACTTTATCTGATTTGGTTTTAGGAGAAGAATAAGTTCTCACTTGAGGCGTGTGATTAGGTGTGCAGTAGGAACGAGTTGGGAAATTTAGGCTTAAGAAGAACGAAAATATTAAACAAATCACTAATAGCTAAATAGGGCAAGAGATTGGTTCAAGAGGATAACATTAATTGGGTTAAAATATTATCAAACAAATATTTAGGTAACATTAGTAATTTTCTCATAGACTCAGGTCTTGCTCTTGGCTCAACATTTTGGTGTAGTATTGTTAACAACCGCTTTGATATTGTAAAAGGGGAAATATAGGTGTTAGGTAATGGGTAGAGCATTGATTTTTGGAAATACACATGGGTAGCTAACAGACCATTAGAATGATATCCTCACCTAAGTCTAGTGGAACCAATCACAAGCTAAGATTTCGAGTCGAAGGGATGTGACTTCATTGTCTCTATTAATGATAGAAAATACTTGAAACCTTTTGTTTTTTGAGGATTTCATAGGAAGAAAAAATTGTATTAAAAAATTTAATGGACATACTAAAGTGGATGGTTATTCCTAACTAGGATAGGTTAGACATATTGGTGTGGGGGGATGATAAGGATGGTTGCATTTTTGTTAAGTCGACCTACCTGTTGTTAGATGTTCGCTTTGATCCCTAATTTCTTGAAAGTAATATATGGCTGAATGGTCCTACCCCCAAATTTAAAGTTTTCTTTTGGTTTACAGCTCAAGGTAATTGCCTTATATTGGATAATTTAAAAAATAGGGGATTTTATATCCTGAATAGATGCTACTTGTGTGGTAGTGTTGAAGAATCACCTATGCACCTATTGTCTAACCATCCCTTTTCTTACTTTATCTTCTCCCAGTTCCTGAGGACTGTAAGTGTGGTTTGGATTTTTTGAAGTTGTTTGACTTGATCATTCAATGAAGGTATGCCTTTCTATCTTTGCATATTTGGGCTTTTTGGTTCTTTTGTTTACCTCATGTTTGGTGGTGTATTTGAAAGGAGAGGAATTGTAGAGTATTTAAGAATATCTCGCATCTAGCTAAGCTCATGGTACTTTGTTTTGTTGCTACCATTGTTAAAAATGTAGATGCAATTACTTTAGATAAGGTCACTTTCATTGGGGATTTGTAAGTGGAGTCGACTCTTGGATTTAGATATTATTCTCCCGAACATTGCCTTAAAGCTCCTACCAGACATACTACTATTTTATAACCCCATCCTATTGGTTATTTGAAGCTAAATTTTGATAGAGATTCTAGAGGCAATTTGGGAACGACCAGTGTGGGAGATTGGTTAGAGAATTTGATAGGAGGATTTTGTTGGATTTCACTAAAAATTTAGATCAACAAACCAATCATTTTGTAGAGGCATGAGCACTCTTTCAAGGGGTTTGTCAAGTGGGAATTTTGAATGGAAGGAAGGTAATTATTGAAGGGGATTCTATCAATATCATTAATGTGCTCAAAGGTGTTCAAGTACCTTCTTGATGATCACCAAAAAACTTTTTGAAACACAAATATGGATTTTAACCCTCGAAGTGGTTGAGATTAAGCATGTTTAGAAGGATGGAAATAGATTGGTGGTTTTTAGAAAAATTGAGACTTCTGCAGGAAAGACGCATAATTTGGCAGGAGGATTTCCTATATGGATTAAATTATATAGACAATGAAATATTGAGGATATAATTTGTGTTTTTAAATGGCTCTGATCTATGATAGTAGGGATCCCATAGGAAAATTTGTTGAACGTAAGACTCTGTACCTAAAACATGGTCAAATTTAGCTTTGTTGTTTGTCTATTTCATGGATACTTTTTGGTTTACTATGTTGATAACTATATTACTTATTTCCAGTTGGTTTGTTGATCCACTCTTGTAAAATTTTTAGGGCACCTTTAAAAATCCCTTCATCCATATTATTAAAAAAAAAAAATACTTTACCTTTTTTGGATATTAAATCTCATTACTAAATTATAAATGTTTTCTTATTTTATTGTATTTGGTTATTATGGAAAAACCCCTACAACCGACACTCACAGAGCATCCTCATCCCACCATGACCTCTCATAAGGGGGAAATTTTATCTTATCAATAGAGAATTTAGCACACAACCACACACACACCGAGGTTTGAACCATGAGCCTCTAAAAAAAAAACCAAACCCCCAATAACATAAATTATAAAATTATGAGTTTAATTAATTAAATATCTTAATTATCAAGGAGGAAACACACTTTAATCTTGTTTTTATAATTATGTATAACCATTTTTAAAAATCTTATTAATAGATTATAAATATATTATCTAGGATTTTAAAATAATTTAACATATAATTAATTATTTTTCTTATGGATTAGTTGTATTAACCAATATTTTTTTTTATCATTGGAACCAATAGTTATATTTAATAAAATAATAAGAGAGGTTATATTAAAAAGGGAGCTAGAAAAATCATAGCTCGGGGTGCAAGGCCACCCAAACAATCAACATCCTAGAAACCTGATGCCAAAAATAAAACTAGCCCCTAAAAGGGTGAATAAACAGAATAACTAAACAAAGGGAGCCACTCCAAGAGGAGATCAAGCCCTATTGTGGGCACTTAAATAAAAACTTGATGCAATAAAATATCACCCCCTCAACCTTCTATGTCGAGGACTCAAAGAAATAGAGGGGCCTTAAGGCAGGAGGAGGTTAGGTGAAGCCATGTTGATAGTGCATGAAGCCTTGTGCTAGAACCTGACAAGATTTATCAAATGTGCCAACTCATGAGTCAACTTGGAAGTATACGAATGAAAATTTGAAGCCTAATAATTAAAATAAAAAATATATATATTTAAGTTATAAAGTACAAAATAAATTTAAAAACCATTGTTATCTTTATCTTCATCATTGATTGGTATTAATATAACATGTGCCTTTTATAAAATAAATAAATATTACATCATGTATAATCCCTATGAAAAATTCTATTATTGTTATAAAATGAAAATAAACTTAATATTTAAAATATAAAGCCTAAAAGCAAATAAAATAATATAGTCATTATCGGTTGTTCTATTAATGTAATATTATTATTTTTTAAATAGATAAATATAGTAACATATTTAATTTATTATGTTTATGGAGGCAAGAAAATATCAGGATCAAATTTACAACATTTACCCCTCATAGAAGGGTAAGATAAAACTATAATTCATTAAAAAATAGTTTTGTGTTATACCCTCCAACCTTTAAATGGAAGAAGTAGTTAAAATTTTTATTTAAAAAATAATTCAAAATTTTATCTATTAAAAAATAATATATAAATAAATATAATAACACATTTAAGCAAGATCTAGGGAAGCAATAGTTAACATAGAGAAAGGAACACAAACTAAGTTGGTTGAACTTCTCTTTACCAAAAAACAAAATGATATTGGTAATACGCAAGAGGGGCCAAAAGCCCTTAATGAGACATGATTGTCATCTCATGGAATATAAGGGATGCTAATGCCCCCTCAAAGTATAGGTGTATTAGGGACCTATGTTTAAGTAACAAACCTAATATTCTATGTATCCAGGAAACTAAAATGACAAAAGAAGAAGTTTCAAAAACTATGAAAGCAGTTTGGATAAGATGTGAATGGGATGTCATGGATTATGAAGGAGCACTACGGAGAATTCTAAATTGTTTGAATACTTCTAGAACCTCTTGTGTATCCATTCATAAAACTAGAAAATGGATAGCCTCTTTAGTCACTTGCTACTTTGTTGATATTCGCTTCATCCTTATCAATGTGTATGGTCCTACTACTTAGTCAGGTAGATTAGAGGTTTTGAGTGAGATTGATACCTTTATGAGAAGTAAATACAGAGAAATCCATTTCATGATCATTGGATATTTTAATGCCATTACCAAGTTGAATGAAAAATTTGGGGAAATTGAGAAATTGACCCAAAGTATGAAAGGTTTCTAAGATTTTATTCAAAACAAAAATCTATGGAAAGTTGAGTTTGAAGAAGATAACTATACTTGGACCAACAATAGGAGAGGTCAGAACCTAATAGCAGAAAAATTAGATAGATGCATTCCCTCAGATAATTGTCTATATGAAGGAACTTGTGCTAAAATTAATACCTTAAAAAGGATTGGTTCAAATCGCTGGCCAATAAGAGTTAAAATGGCGGTTAGTGAATTGAAAAAAATATCATATTTTAAATATGAGCAGATGTTGGAAGACCATACTCAATTTGTTGGCATGATAGCTCAAACTTGGAATTATTTAGATAATGGTGGGTTGTTTTCTCTTCCAAACCAAATTAAATCTATGACATCTAGATTAAAAGAATGGAACAAGAACACCTTTGGAAATATTTTTTAGAAGAAAGAACTAAAAGATAAACTTTTAAAATTTCAAAAAGGGGATGAAAATATTACAAGCTCAGAGGAAAGGAATTTGTTTATTGAATATCATAATATTTTGAGTAAGTTTGAGAAATTTTAGATATTAAAATCAAGACAGACTTAGTTAAAAAAAAGAGATAAAAAAATATTTTTTTTCATAAGATGGCTATTGTACATAGATCTTTTAGAATTGGTAGAATTAAATCAATAGAAGGCATTTGGATTGAATATTAGAGTTAAATTAGAAAAGAGGCTGAGTCGTTTTACTAGAATATTCTAGGTTTAGAGGAGACCAAAGTTCTTAATGATAAACTTCGTCAAGATGTTCCTCTAGTTACAACAAATAAAGACAATTTAAACTGATGGAGCCTATTACTCTAGAAAGAAGTTTATTTATCTCTTTTATCTTTTAAAAAGGATAAATCACCTGGTCCAGATGGGCTCTCTGCAGATTTTTACCAACATAATTGGGATATAGTGAAGGATTGTTTATTCGTGGAAATGGATCAGTCTAGGGTAAATCAATACATTTCTTATAAAATAAATGCAACTTATCTTAACCTAATTCTAAAAAAGAAGGATGTTGAATTGTTTGATTCTTTTAGACCCATAAGCCTATGTTATATGGCTTATAATATTATTTCCAAAGTGATGGTGAATAGATTAAGGTCATTGTTTGACAAAATCATTTCAAAATACCAAGGAGGTTTTGTGAAAGGGAGACATATTTTGGAATGAGTTCATAGTATCTCATGAAATTATACATTCAACAGCTTCAAGAAAAGATAACTATATGATCTTAAAATTTGATATGAGTAAAGCCTATGATAGGGTTAAATGGAATTTTCTCTTTGTAGTTTTATATAAGTTTTGTTTTGGAAATAAATGGGTTAGATAGATTAAAGTTTGTGTCTCTATAGTTTCTTATTAAGTGTTGGTCAATGGGTTAGTGATAAAATATTTTAAATACAAGAGAGGCCTTAGATAAGGAGATCCTCTATCTCCTTATTTATTCATTATTATGGTAGAAGTTTTGAGTAGGAACTTAAAGAAGGATTACAAATATGGGTTTATAAGTGGAATTAAGGATAGTAATAACATCGATAACATCACCCATAAACAGTTTGTAGATGATATAACTCTTTTTGGAAGGGTAAGGATAAATGAGGCCAGAGCTTTGAATAAATTTTTGAAAGAGTACGAAAGAGCTTTAGGACAAAAACTTAATAGGACTAAATCCAAACTTTATTTTATTAACACTCCTGGTAATATCAAAGAAAGAATTTATAGGTTGCTTCAAATGAAGGAGGTAAATTTACCAACAAACTATATAGGGATGACTTTATTTGAGAGAAGAATGAGGATAGATTTATGGAATCTAGTTATTAGTAAAGTTTATAATAAACTTCCAGCTTGGAAAGGTAGATGTTTATCATTAGTAGTAAGAGTGCAGTTAATTAAGTTAGTCTTAAAATATATTCCAACATATTATGTCTTTGTATTCTATGTCAAAATAAGTTGAAAAATGTTTAATATTTATTATGTGATCCTTTTTATGGTCAGGTTTACATGATAAAAGAAAATTTTCTTTGGTAAAATGGAGCAAGTTGTGTGATGAAAAACTATGGGAGCTCTTGGTTTTAGAGCTCTTATAGATGTAAACTTAGCTCTTAGGGGGAAATGTTATCTGAAGATTGTGCAAAGAGACTCAATGACAATGGGTAAGAATTCTTCTAAGTATGTTGATACCAATAACCCAAGTTTAATATTCACTACATTCTCTCTTCCAAATGGTTCTTCTCTTTGGAATGGTTTAAAAAACTCTATTGATATTATGATTAAAGGTTTAATATGGGTGGTGGGAACTGGAGAAAAATTTTCTATTTGGATGGATACTTGGTGTGATAAAAACCCACTCAATTTAGATCCAGTTTTGAAACCTTGGATGAGATTTATTCAAGATAAATACGATGATAGGGTTTTAAACATTTTGTACAAGGATTGAGAAGGAAGATACAAATGGAAATAATATTCTTTTACAAGTATACAAGACATTGATGCTAGGATACAATTTAGTAGAAATATAAATATAATTATTTTGAGGGGCGCTAAGGACTAATTGATTTGGGAGTTGAATAGCTTAGAAGAATACACAAGAAGTGGATATAATGTTCAAAACCAACATAATAATATCACTAGAATTTGGAGATATATTTGGGATAACCCAAGCATTCCTAAAGTTAAAATATTTTTTTGGCTAGTAGGTCATAGAATAAATGTATCCTAGGATAACCTTATGAAAAGGGGTTTTCATGGCCCCTGTAAATGTGTTTTTTGTATTAAGAATGAGTGTATTGTCCATATCTTGGGACATTGCTCAATAGTCTAGAATCTATGGCAATGGATTCTTAATATGTTTTGCAAATGTATGGTGATGAATAGAAGAATTGAATATTGGTTAAAGCAATGGCAAAACACTTATAAAAGTGAGGCTTTACAGACAATATGGGATATATCAAAAGATACAAAACTTTAGACTATATGACTAGAAATTAATAGAAGAATATTTAAAGAAAAAGAAAGCATATTAGAGGTAATAAAAAAGAAGATATGTTTAGCCATAGAGGAATCTAAAAAAACCCTTTAAAATCACCCAATCCCTAATTTGTAAGCAAACATTCTTGATAGATGGAGTCAAGTCATTAAATGGAATTATGATGTTGGGTACAAGAGAAGCAAAAATAAGGTAAGTAATATAAAGTGGAAACCACCAGATGTGGAGTGGGTTAAATTAAATTTTGATGGTGCATCTAAAGGGAACATACGACCAATAGGAGGAATAATTATAAATAATAGAGAGATTTTGTCTCATTATGCTTTCAATTATTGATTTAAGATAAATAATGAAGCTAAAGCTTGGGCAAACTTTAGAAGGGTTAAAATTATATAAACAAATGAAATGGAATAGAGTTTGGATGGAAGGTGATTCTCTAATAGTCATAAATACAATTTTGAGGAAACCAAGAGCCTCATGGAACATACAAGAGATAATTGTGGAAATTCAATATATTGTTAAACAATTTGAAGAAATTAGGTTTACACATATATTAAGGGAAGAAAACAAATTTGTAGATAAGCTAGCCAATAGAGGGGTTTTTATTGAGGATCATGAAGTTAACATCTCCTTTCCATGGTTAGAGGAAGTAGAAAGTTTAGTTGATGTTGAACAAATGTTGATTGCCTAAATAAATTAATGATTAAGATTTACTTTAATGTTTTCCATTGGTAATATTTGTTTTATTTTGTAACAATAATATGTGTTCATTTAGACTATTTATTAAAATTTTTGTGGTTGCACTTGTGTTTCAGGAAGGAAACTAGCAATCCATTTTTGGTAAAGCAGACTATGTTAGTGCGATGTTTTGAAAATATTACTCTACATATATGCAAAGTATACATAGTAGAGGTGAAGTTTTGGCATTTTGAAGGCTGCTATAGGAAAATGTCAAGAAAGATGCTAAATTTTGGAGTAATTGTATTCATATAGATATTTGAAAATATCTAGAAAATTAAAATCAAGAATTCATATATTTATGTAAAATGATGTAAGTTTCTAACTATAGCATCTCAATTGAGATGAGAAGTGTATCTATTTTTAAAATCTCAAGATCTAAAGAAGATAAGAAGAGAGATGTAATTTGTTAAGGGTGGCGGAATCAAGTACAACCCCTTTTTATCAAGCAAAAAAATAATAATAACATATTTAATTTATTATGTTTTAGGGAGGCATGAAAATATAGGATTAAATTTACAACCTTTACCCCAAGAAAAGGATAAGATAAAATTGCCCTTCATTAAAAAATATTTTTGTGTGTTACCCTTCAACCTTGAAGTGGAAGAAGTAGTTCAACTTTTTTATTAAAAAATAATTTAAAACTTTACCTTTTAATATATATATAAGTAATAAAACTAAAAAATTAATATCATAATATTTAAACAACTAAAAAATAAAATTTTACAAAAAATATATTTGATTTGAGAAAAAAATATAATCCATATTAAAATAATAAAAAAATGGAGTGTGTAATGCCAAAGATATGAATTGGGAAAAACTGATTTACTAGAGTCTTCATTATCGTGCTTTGTGCTTTGAGTAGGGTTTGTGCATCATGCTCTATGCTATCCTCTAAGTGCATCATGGCCCCCCACCCGGGCAGGTCAATGGGTGACATTGACAACATGGGTGGAAAGGTATGCGAGGAGGGATTATTTCAAATGGATTAAGAAATTTATACTGAGAATGGTTCAAGAGGCTCTTCTTATCTTGATGTATTTTTTCCCTTGTTGAAATCTAACAGTGCATGTATGTGGCTATAGTCCTTTACTCTAGTAGGATATTTTATGGGTTGCATCTCCAATGAAGTCATTGTACGAGATTGTATAAAATCTTCTTGGTCTCCTTATGGAGTCAAGTATGAGTTAATCCAAACTTGACTAAGGTTTATTTGTTATTTTACTTTGTATACTTAGTGTATGTCAAGGTGATTTATGAACATGGATCTTGGTTCAAGAGGAATTCCTTTCTAGTTTTCTGCCCATGGTCTTGAGATTTTTTGTTTCAGAAAAGCAAACCACCAAGGTCTTGATATGGATCAAGTTTCTTGGCCTCCCCCCTATGGCCCTTCTTGAATTGCATAGCAATATCATTAGGCCATGTTATATTGGTTGAATTAAATAATTTTTTTCATGCATGCCCTTTAAAGAGAACATGCACGTAGAAGTGGACTTGGCCAAAGACCTCAAGAACTCTATCGATATTTAGGTTGGTATCTCTATTACTCATTAGAAATTTTTGTATATCAACTTACCATATACTTGCTTTTGGTGTTAAGAATCCCACCATAAGGTTAGCATTGTCCTCTCTTGCCCTATAATAGGATAAAGTTAGCGCCCAAGGCAACTAGTGTGACCCCTATCATCCCAATGAGGGTGGTTGTACCAAATATGAGGGGTGTAAAAATATATGAACAAAGGCTACTAAAACCCCATAGCACAAGCCAATAGCTATGACAATAGTCATGCTACATTTGAAGCCTAAAGAGGAGGAAAAGGAGCAAGTACTTGTTGGTTCTCCTATAAAAATTATCAACAAAGAGTATCCTAAGCCTTGAAAAAGCCAAATCCTAAACATGATGAATAAGTTTGCTCATTCTATCACCAAAATAGTCTCTCTCCCTCAATATCTACCAACAATCTCTCAACTCTCTCATATTTCATGTCAAGAGGTACAAGCAAGGGGGTTTTTACCAAAAAAATGTTATGCCTCTCAAATATGCAATTGGGAAGCTACATACCTGATCCAAATTACATCAATAGTTTTATGGCTTTGAAATAATTTTATGGTAAATATATATTGTTAGAATTAATTTCCTCATGAAATTTCTTTCCTATAATATTTGAGGTTTAATGGAAGCCAATAAATAGTAGGTAAAAACTTATGACTCTTGGTTTTTTAGGTTTATAGAAAGTAAAATTTGCAGGGTTCCTACTTCCCACTATGTCAACGAGGTACTTCTAGCTCACCAATCCAGGTTGTGGTAATTTTGCCACTCTCACCTCCCACCATTGGTAGCCACACTTGGTGACTCATGGTCATGCCCCAACCTATCATGCATTATATATAGATATCAATATTAACTTCAACTTTCTTATGTAACCAAGATACGTACTTAACATAGAGTGATTAATGTTTGTTTTAAGTGTACCTTTTTTGGGGCTTTGGGAATTAGACCCTGTTGGAGGCTACCTCTCTGCCACTACTTTGTGGTACATATGGTCTTTCATGCATGCCAATATTAAGATGATAATCAAGTGGATTGATATGATGATGCTCTCAATGTTGAGCAAGGTGCAAAAAAAGCATTGCAAAAGTATTGTCATTATTGTCAACACAGACAGATTGATGTAGTTGATGCAGTTCAGAGGTCAGTCAGATCAAGTACAGTGATTTTCAAGGAAAACATAAGTGACCCAGATTCAGAAATTTGCAAAAAAAGACAAGTAAGAAAACTGTCGCGATATCGCGACAGGTTGAGAGGTCCGAAGGCAGAAAGAAAAATGTCGCGATATCGTGACATAACGGAGGAGAGAGAAAATGCATGCCAAATTATCGTGATATCGTGACATAACTGAGGAGAGAGAAGGCGCAAGCAAAATTGTAGTTATTTCACGACATAACTTAGGAGAGAGAAGGCGTAAGCAAAATTGTCGCAATTTCACGACATAACTGAGGAGAGAGAAGGCGCAAGCAAAATTGTCACGATTTCATGACATGGCTGAGGAGAGAGAAGGCGCAAGAAAAATTGTCATGATTTTGTGACAAAAAGGATGAGAGAGAAAGTGCATGAGAAAGTGTCGCGATATCGTGACAGTTTCGGAAAAAAAGCACTAAGGGCGCAAAGTGTCGCGATATCGTGACAAAAAGGAGGAGAGAGAAAGTTCATGAAAAATTATCACGATTTCGTGACATGCTGGAAGGAAAGAAGCAAAGTTGAAAAATTGTTGCGATTTCGTGACAAGTTTGGAGTAAAGGTGCCATGGACGAAGTGTCACGATTTCACGACAAGTTTGAAGAAGCAGCGCCTAGGATGAAAATTGTCACGATTTCGCGACATGTTGGAGGCAAAGCAGCAAAGTCGAGTAACTGTAGTGATTTCACTACATGTTGCAGTTTCGCTGGCTGAAGCAAAGAAAATGCACTAAGTCAAGAAAGTGTAGCGATTTCGCTACAAGTTTGAAATACAAGGTGCAAGAGTGTAGCGATTTCGCTACAAGTTCAAAATGGAAGGCACAAAGATGCAGCGATTTCACTACAGGTTCAAAATGCAAGGTGCAAAGGTGCAGTGACCTCGCTACGAGTTCGAAATGCAAGGGGCATAGGTGTAGCAATTTTGCTACAAGTGTAAAACATAGAACACAATGGGGTAGCGATTTTGCTACAAGTCTAAGATTAGCAAGTCGAAGCAAGAGGAAGCACCAAGACAACAAATTTGTAGCAATTTTGCTACATGCTAGATTTTCAGAGGCCGCAGCAAAGAAAATTACTAAGTCAAAAAGGTGTAGCGATTTTGCTACCACATGAAGAGAGAATTGTACGGAGGCCGAAAGCGTCATGATTTCGTGACAAAGCGAAGGATGACATCAGCAAAACTGAGAAGTGTCACGATTTCGCGACAAGGTGAAAGAAAAGTTGCTGGAAGCCGGAAGCGTCACGATTTCGTGACAACTTTGAAGATGACGTCAGCAAAACTAAGAAGTGTCGCGATTTCGCGACAAGGTGAAAGAAAAGCCACTGAAAGACGGAAGCGTCGCGATTTCGCGACAACTTTGAAGATGATGTCAGCAAAAGCTGAAAGTATCGCGATTTCATGACAAGTTGAAAGAAAAGCCGTAGGAAGCTAGAAGCGTCGCAATTTCACGACGACATTAAGGATGATGTCAGCAAAAGCCCGAATGAGTTACGATTTCACGACATGTCTCATTTTCACGACTAGGAGACAGAAAAAGCTCGATGCAGCAAAAGCGTTGTGATTTCGTGACATGTCTCATTTTCACGGGTGTGTGCTGAGTAAAGTAGGAGGCTGAAAACATCGTGATATCGCGACATGTAATGTTTTCACGGGTGCATGCTGAGACAAGGTATTGAAGGAATATATGTCGTGATATCGCAACAGGTAACAGCTTGGCAGGAAAAAGCCAAAGATACATGCACTGTGACAGGTGTCAAAATAGCGCCAGTTACAGTAGATTTAACTGGAGTCAGATCTGTAGTTCCCAGTGACAGGTGTTGGTGAAAGATTAGAGAAAATACTGTAGTAGTTAACTGGAGTCACAGGGAAAGTTACAAAGCATGCATTTAAGAAAAGAACGGTTGTTGTAGGGCCGTGATGCAGCAAACTGGCACAAGCGCAGTATTACAGATAATCTCTATAAACAAGAAATCCTCTCGATGGTTGTGCATGTCAGACACGACAGTAGCAGGTAGAATAGAAGGATCGACACAGTATAGAAAAGAGTGTGAAAGTGCTAAAAGGGCAGTTACATAGAGTTTATGAGAACAGAATCATAGAGCATCGAAATGCACAGAAAGGCTGTCAATCTGCACAAAAAAGGGTTTCAGTACCAGCAGAGCATAATTTCAGGATATGTCAGTAAGAAAGC
Source organism: Wollemia nobilis (assembly GCA_028583015.1). Taxonomy (NCBI): domain Eukaryota; kingdom Viridiplantae; phylum Streptophyta; class Pinopsida; order Araucariales; family Araucariaceae; genus Wollemia; species Wollemia nobilis. The sequence continues at coordinate 698,176 of JAQPPZ010001843.1, read as the reverse complement.
AGCGAAAAGGCAGAACGTGTCAGAGGGGATTTGACAGATCGATTACAGTCGAAAATGCATGAAAGTTTAGAGGGAAAATTTGAACCGTTTAAAAATTGAGCCGTTCAAGAAAATCAAATATAAAAACTCGAACAGGCACAGGAAGATAGGTTACTGCAACCGTGGTTATTCATGAAAAACAAAAGATAAGGTTGAGTAAGAGTGCTGCTCGAAGTATAGTGAAAGAACAAGAACCTGAACCTGAATGCAATTTTATTGAAAGATCAGAAGAGAGGTTTAGACTGTAAAAGGAAGATATTGAGATTCTAACAATTCTTTGTATGCTTCTGTGAGATTAATTTGTATGAGCTATAGACCAGTGAGGGTCTTGCAAAAGAGAAGGCATTTTTATGTAAATATTTTGTTAAAAAAATTGAAATCCAAGTTGGTGCTTGGTAAAAGGAGTTGGTGCTCCTATCTCATGTGCGAGAAAAATCAGGGGTTGGTGCTCCTTCCAGTGGGTGTTGGTAAACTATTTGTAAATATTGAATCCTTGCAAAGATTGGATTTGGATTGTAGTCCAAACAGTCATTATTTGAGGAGTAGCCACATCGGTGAACCTCGTTAAATCTTGTGTTGTGTGATGCTCATGTGTTATACTTGTTTTATCTATTTTTAAGCTTGCATTTTTAAGTTTTAAGAGTTGCAGATTCAAGTTTTTAAATAGTTACACTGATTCAACCCCCCCTCTCAGTGTCATTGTGAGAATATCACTCAAGCCATGCCATTTTTAATTTTTTGTTTCTCCATGATACCTAGAGGGTTTTTGCTTTCTTTCATTGGTTTTAATTGATACTAGATGTTAATTTCTAAGTTTCTATTTGTTTTGGGTTAAACCTATAGGATGGAGTTTTCAAGTGTGCTTCCATAACACCTACATTTATTTAAGAATAGTGTAACATTACAATTGTTTTAAGATTACGCTTATATAATGTCATTTTGATCCAATACAAATAGAATTTAAAATAAAATAAAAGGAAATGCAATGTCAATATAAGTGCAAGTAAAAAATATATCAATGATATGACTTAGTCCCTTTGGGACACCATAGTGGTTGGCTTTGGGCTCTCTTCCAAGAGATCCAAGTTCAAACCATGGTGGGGTGTGTACGTATGATAATGTTAATAATAATAATAATATGATTTCACATGCTTATAAATGGATATTTTCAATACTAAAACACATTTTGCATTCTTAACTAATGATTAACATATAGATAGATAATCTTATCAAAACCTCAATATGGTTAAGTATTGATATAATATGTATGGATCCTAAATTAATCTCAAATAACATATTGAAAAAATCATTTAGTAAACATGATATCAACATGTTTTATAATTCATTAAAAAAATTAGCTAGAAAATTAAGTATCTACATATAACATAAGAAGCATTTTTTTACTATCCATATATTTAGATTTTTAATTTCATTTCTTAATATATTTGGATTTAAATAGATGAATGAATATATTAAAACCTACTATTTGTGGTACTAAATGCACATTTTTCCTGAATATTTGTCTAAAACATAAAAAATAATATCTTATATTTTTATGAATTATGTATAAGATGATAATTTATTAAATTTTAATTAGTTTAGAAAAATGATGATAGTTCACTTAATAAGTTGAAGTAAATTATTCTCTCGAACTTATGGAGAAGAGAGAGAATTAGGGCCACGCATGAAAAATAGAATTTGCAAAAATACCTCGTGGTAGTACCTACTCGAGTTGAAGCGGTCGATCAAAACATTGTGTTTGAATGAAATTTCTATGATTTGATAGACACCAAACATGAAGATAACATAGAGGAAGTCAAAGACCATGAGGGAAAAGCATAACTGCTTTGCATCATTGATTATTAAGTGGTTCTAAAGGATTTTTGAGACAAGACAAAAACCAAACCCCAGACGTAATGCTCTTGAATGCAAATAGAATGGACCATATCGGCCGTCTAAGTTTTAATTTATAATTCTACCTATTTGGGATGGGGTTTCATATGGCTAATGGTTTGAGGGTCCTCATTGAAAAAAATTAGGATATTTTTTCTTGGATTAAATTAGGGATTAGGGTTTATTTGCATGAAAATAGGGTCTATTTGGTTCAGGATGGAGGGTTTCAACAAAGATGCATGCATTGGGATAAAAATGAATTTTAAAGAAGCAATCCATCGAGGACCACCTTTAATAAGAGGGGAACACAATCAATGATTTTCAAGGAAACCATTGAGGATGCCAAAGGTCGATTAAAGGAAAAAAGATATGGATTGCATGACAACTAATGGATCCCTAGTAGTGAATTTGGAAACAACAGATATCCAAAAAGGAATAGATGCAATTGAGATAAAAACTCTAATTTATCGATTCATTAGATTCTGATCGACTCTTACTACCTTCAAACAATGGGCTGCCAAAAACTAGAGCACTACAAGTAAGATCCAAATTTTTACCTACCCTAATGGCTACTTTCTTATTTTTTTTATATAATGAAGAAGGTAGGGAGAACATTTTTCAAGGGATTCCATGGTTTTTTGATAGGGCATATCTCTTCATGGATCCCTAGCATACCAAGTTCAAATCTAAGGAAGAGATGCCATAACCTACCCCTGTTTGGGTCTGTTTATTTGGTCTTTTGATTGAATATTTACATCTAAAAATATTTGCAAAATTTGGAAATTCTTTAGGAGTTTACATGATGAATTTTGATTGCACCCAACACTTAGATCATATGATTTATGCAAGGATATGTGTTTTGATCGATTTTGACAAACCAATTCCAGATAAGATTACTTTACAATATGGAAGCAAGTATTACATTACAAAAATATTTGATTTAGATGTATAATTTCTCATGAATATGATCATATAGGCAAGGATTGTCCACATAAGGTCCCTAACAAAGAGAAAGAGGATGGGGACTTGACAGGCTTTCAAATCCTTAAACAAAAAAATATAAAAATATAGCAACAAAAGAGAAAACAATAATTTCTCCTAACACCTTTGAAATTCTCTCCATGGATGAGCAAGCAAATGATGAGGATGGTCAAATGGAAACAATTATTATGGAGATATAGTTTGATGAAGAGAGGGAACATGAAGGATTGCATGATGAGAAATCATTAAAAGAGCTTGCCTTGATGCTGAGAAATACTAGTAAAGAAAAAAAAATTACAATGTAGTAAACCAACCCAAGTGCAAAACAAAAGGACGGATTCAAACTACAAACAAAACGGATCCTCAAAAACACCATACAAATTCCTATAGTAGTGTCGTGGTACCAAGTAACCAGCCTATAGTCATAACTAGAATGAAGCAAGATATGAATAAAAGGAATAAGGATGCCATAATCCTAAGGTTTATAGTCAGTCTCTTTATGGTAATGTTGGAAGCTCTAGCTATTTTGCTAAGCAATTTTTGATATTTTTGGTAATTTGTTAAGCTTTGTTTTTTTTAGTGTTATCGTATTTTTTTGGATTTGTCAATAGCTCCTTTGGCTTAGTTTTTGTTGTATTTGTTTTTTCATATTTCGTTTGTGGTGTACTTGATTCATTTTTTTGTTTATATTTTATTTTATTTTTGTTTTGTTGTTTTTGGGTTTTTTTAGTGAGTTTCGTGTTCTGTGGTTTTTTGTTGTTTTTTTTTTTATAGTTTTTTTTAGGCTGTGTTGGTGGTTTTCTCCATGTGTTTCATGTTTTGGGGTTTTTTATTATTGTCATTTTTTTAAAATTTTTATTTATTTATTGTTTGTGTTTTATTTGATTGTGTTTTCCTATGTTGTTTGTGTATTTTTTCTATGTGGTTAGTGTCTTTTTTGGTGTGTGTGTTTGATTGTGCTTATTATTGTCGACACACTCAAGGAGTATGCTTTATTTTTTTTAGCTTTTTGTGTGTTTGTGTGTTCTTATTTTGTGTTGCTGACACACTCAATGAGTATGATTTATTTGTTTTAACTTTTTGTGTGTTTGTGTTTGTGTGTTCATGTTTTGTGTTGTTTCAGGTATGCTCCTTGAGTGTGTTAAATGTGGTATGTCAGGTGCGAGCTCTAGGTATTTTTTGTGGAAGAGATACCCCTGCCTCCTTGGGTCATACCCAAAAGTGGCATCCCTTTTGGGATGTTTTACACAAAAAAAATATTAGTTTAGAAATATATAACCAATAACTCATTTTACTCATTTATTAATTATAATATTTTTTTAACCTTATAGTTAATTAATTATAAAATTGTTAAATTAATTTTATTTATTTTCCTTCAATAAGGATGTTTCGAACAATATTGGAAATACCCTAGGGAAACTCATAAAGGAGAGACCAACTATTAAGAAGAGAATTTATGCTAGATGTACCTAGATATATGTTGCTATGGATATTTTAAATACTTTCCCATCAATGAGTGTATTATGTAAATATTGCATTTTAATGTTTTAATTATTATGAGACTAGACACATGGCAATAGATTGTAGTTTGAAAATGATTTATAAAGAGAGAAATTTTGTGTCATGCGATAAATTTTAAGTTGAAGAAAATAAATCATACTGTAATAGAATATGGATTAGATCCAGTATATTCCACTCCAAATGAAGAAGCAAAGAAAGTCTATCTACAACATAATATGGAAAAGGCCACCATAGTTCACTAGGATCATGAGAAAATATGCTCATTATATTCATAATCAGAAGAAATTACAATGCTTTTATAGCACTCCAATCAGTTTAAAATCTCTACTATTATGGAGATCTTTCTTGCTCCTACTATGTTTAGAAATACTGTAAACAATTCCCTATATGCTCTCACAATAAAATTGATTTCCTCTCAAATAGTAAAGTTGGTGCAACTATATTTAAATAAATTTTAAATATTTAGAACCTATATACTTTAGGGAAGATACTCTAAAGTATGCTCTTGTAAGGAGGAAAACTGATGGGATTTATTATTGATAAAAATGTTACAATATATAGGCATAAGCCTATATTCAACACTTGACACTTGTCAAAGCCTAGATGCCCAATGTAATTCCCCTGCGAGGGAAAAATTGATGATGTTTTTTATTCCGCCATAGAGCGATGCCGCCACAGTGCGAGGTTTTAGTTGTTGTCTTGGAAAGGCATGTTGTTTTTCATTATGATGAAGGCCCCTTTGATGGTGGAATATAGGGGTATTTATAGTCGTTGGAAATGTTTTTCCGTGATGGACACAATGATGGTGTCATATTGTAATTTTGAGGCTATTTCAGTTGAGTTTTTTTAGCCTCAAAGTTTTTTTACCTTGGAGTGCACTCTCGGTTGTACCCGACACTCCCAAGGTAATTTTATTTGTGATCCTTGTACCTAGTTATCTTTTCTATACACTTGGCAAATGTAGCGGCTAGTTACCCATGCATTTCGGTGGGATGACATGGTCACCATAAGGACACTTATACTAGGGACTACAGACAAAGACACCCTAGACTCTATCCGAGGTTTTTTCCGGATCTACTTCTGAAGACTACAGACGAATAAACTTTAGAAGATTCTCTTCTTTTCTTCTTCTCTCCTCCTATTTGGATCTATGGCTCATTTTATTGTATTGAGTGCATTTTCGATAGAGACCGACACTCTTATATGGCTTGTTTTTCCTTTCATTAGGTGCATTTTAGGTAGAGACCGACACCTTCTAGATTAAGTTCACCATGAGGAGGGATTTCATACTCATGGTGAATCTAGTCAGTGACCTACAAGAGGCAACATCCTTTGAGGATGACCTACAGAGGCAACAGACCCAGCAGTGGCTGACCCTGAGGCACCCATGATGACCCCAAGGCACTTAGACGGCTGACCCAGTGGCAACAGACTGGTGCAAGTGGCTGACCCTGAGGCACCCATGATGACCCTGAGGCACTTAGACGGCTGACCCAGTGGCAACAAACCCATGGAAGTGGCTGATCCTGAGGCAATAGACTGATATGTATACACAGTGGATCTAGTGTTATTCATAGTTGGAGAGCCAAGCGCAAAGAGCATGAGCCTAGACCAAAAATAAGAGGATGATAGGTTACTTTTTTAGAGAAGTCAACATTAAGGGGGAATGTTACCTAATGTTGACTTGCTTTGTTTTTTCTTTAGTTAGGATAGTGCACTATAAGAGGGAATGTTAGAGTTAAAGTGCACTATGCCTTCAGTTTGACACTTGTCAGTTTCATTGACAAGTGTCATGTTCATCATATAGGCCTTCTTCCTATATATGTAACACATTTTTATCAATAAAATAATCCCCTTCAGTTTTCCCTCCTAACAGCTCTAGTGTCCAACATTATCCCCTTTAAAGTTGAGAGGAACGACTAGATAGTCTCTCAGCTTTATATACTGATCTTTCACAACTCCTTTGGTGAAGATGTCCACTATGTTATCTGAAGTGCTGCAATGTTGTAGCTTAATCACCTATTTCTCCACCATGTCTCGAATGAAGTGATACTTCATGTCAAAGTGCTTTGACCTACTGTGGTGGATAGGATTATGTGCCAATTCTATGGCACTCATATTGTCACAATACAATCTTGTAGGACCACTTTGTTTCTCTCTAATTTCTTCAAGAAATTTTCTCAACCATAAAGCTTGGATACTAGAATTTTTTATGGTTATGTACTCAGCTTCAGTATATGATAATGCTACAACTATTTACTTTTTGGAACTCCAAGTAATTAGTCCTGACCCAATACTAAAACAATTCCCTGAAGTATATTTTCTATCATCTATATTACTACCCCAATCACTATCACTAAAGGCAACTAATTTTACAAAATTACTTTTGTGGTAATGGATCCCAAAATCTAATGTACCCTTTACATATCTCAAAATTCTTTTAGTTTCTTGGAGATGAAGTTCAGATGGATCAGCCATATACCTTGAAACAAGAGAAACAACATATTGAATATCAAGCCTTGTGTTGGTGAGGAACATTAGACTCCCAACCATGCTCATGTAAGTGGTCATGTCAAATTTTGGTGCTCCATCATATTTTCTCAATTGGATCCCATGACCCGTTGGAGTTGCAACAAGATTGCATTGCTCCATAGAAAATTTCTTGATCATATATTGAGCATATTTGTGTTGATATATGAAGATCCCTTTATATGTTTGATGTACCTCCATGCCTAGGAAGTAATGCATTAAGCCTAGATATTTCATTTCAAATTATTTCATCATGGAGTTTTTGAACTCCTTATTCATATTAGCACTACTACCCATGAATATTAGATCATCCACATATAAGCATACAATGAGAATGTCTTTACCTTATTTCATGTAGTAGAGGGTAGGTTCACTTTTGCTCCTAGTGAATCCATACCTTTGAAAGTAGCCATAAATGTGTGAGTACCATGCTCTTGGTGCTTTCTTGAGTCCATACAATGCTTTCTTTAGTTTGTAGACAAGGTGCTCCTTACCTTGTTCTTCAAATCCTTGAGGTTGTTGCACAAAAAATTCTTCATTCAATTACCCATTGAGAAAGGCACTCTTTACATCCATGTGCTGAATTTTCCACGCTTTGTGGACAACCAAAGAAAGTACTAATCTGATTGTCTCCTGTCTAGATACAGGAGCAAAGGTCTCTTCATAGCCAATCCCATACTTCTAAGTGAACCCTTTTGCTAGAAGTATTGCCTTATGTATTTCAATACTTCCATAAGCATTGAATTTGGTCTTGTAGACCCATTTACATCCAACACATTTCTTACCTTTAGGAGGCTCCACTAGATGCCAAGTACCATTCTTTTTTATAGAGGTCATTTCCACTTTCATGGCCTATTTCCATACATCACGAGTGCATGATTTTTCATAAATAGATGGCTCTAGCTCTATACTAGTCATTAAAGCATAGTTTACAACATCACCCTTAGGCTCTTGAGAGTCATCATCACCATACATGTGCAAATTTTCAAGTCTTTTAAAAACTGCATTCATCTCACTAGCTTGGCTTCTAGTGTTCCTTTTTTGGAAATTATTATCCAACATTTTAAAATAAGGATGGTGTTGAAGTGTTCTCTTACCTCTTGATGGAGAATCAATATCCATTGGTTAAGAACTTACTAATTTTTGTGGAGAAGGACTTGGAGTAGTGTTAGTTGTACTTGAAGTAGTACTCATACTTGGTCTTGGAGGAGGACTTCCTTTGCTATTTTTGGGCTGCACTTGATACACTTGAGAGGAACTTGCATCATGAGATCCATCATCAACAAAACATTTTTGATGACCCCAAACTCCACATTCATCAAAAATCACATCTCTGGAAATTACAACTTTATGTGTTTTTGGATTGTAGAGCATATATGCCTTTGAAGACTCACAATACCCAATGAAAATACATGCTTGAATTTTAGGATCAAGTTTCTTTCTTTTTCATCAGGAATGTGTGCATATGCAAGAAAAACAAAAATTTTGAAGTGTTTTACATTTGGCTTTTTTCATACCATCCTTCATAAGGAGGAATCCCATCTAAACTAGAAGTAGGACTCCTATTCAAAATGTAAACACTAGTTCTAACATCATCCCAATACATGTTACTTAGATGCTTAGTTTGCAGCATTGATCTAGCCATTTCTACTATAGTGTGGTTCTTTATTTCAGCTACATAATTTTGCTGTGGGGTGTAGGCAGTTTTGAATTACCTTTTTATTCCACAATATTTACAATATTTTAGAAATGCATTTGAAGAATCCTCTCCTCCTCTATCAATCCTAAGACTTTTTACAACAAACTCACTTCGATTCTCTACATTATTTTTGAGATCTATGAAAAAATCAAAAGATTCATCTTTAGTTTTCAAAAAATAAATCCAACACATCCTAGAGAAATCATCAATGAAAATGATAAAGTAAGAGTTGTTACCAACACTTTTGGTTTAAATTGGACCACAAATATCCAAATGCACCGATTGGACTGGATGGCTAGCTCTCCATGCTTGTCCTCTTGGAAACTTGGATATTTAGTGCTTTCCCAAAGAACACCCTTCACACACTTCCTTGTGTTCATCAACTTTCAAAAGTCCAGTCACCATAGCTTGAGAAGTCAACAATTTCAACCTTGCTTAAGATGACCAAATCTCAAGTGCCAAAGAACACTTGGATTAGCAATAGCTACACTAGCATGTTGAGCACCTCCTTGTTCCCCAAACTTAAGAGGAAACAACCTATTATTTGTCATAGGTGCTTGTGTAATAAATCTATTACAATTTTTATATCAAAAATGACACATTTTACTTCATCAAAAACAAGCCTATAGTTCTTATCCATCATTTATCCAATACTAAGCAAATTATGTTGGAGTTTGGGGGTGTAATATAAGTCATTTACATTCTTGGTGCCTTATTTTGTTGGAACCTCCATGTCTCCAATACCTTCAACTTGTAGTGCCTTTTCATCTCCCAATTTGATATTTGATTTGTATGAGGAATCCATTGTAGAAAAGAACTCCTCTTTGCCACTCATGTGATTGGAACAACCAGTATTCAATATCCAAGTTTCATTAAGATTTTTATCTGATTTTGCATAGGTGAGGAACAAATTTGAAGAAGCTCCTTCCTCTTCTCCATAGTTTCCATATTGACCTCTGCCATCTTGAGAAGTCTTGGACCAACAATCTCTAGAAAAGTGACCAACCTTGCCACAATTGTAACAAGATTTATTTGATTTGTCACCTCCTCTTCCTTGATTGCCACCTCTTGATCTACCTCCTCCTCTTCCTTTAACTCTCCTTTGGCCTATTCCTTGTCCTTTTCCTTGTCCTCTTCCTTGTGCATTATCACCTTATTTGGATGAGAATGCTTTTTCATCACCTCCATAGCCTGTATATGTAGCACCCTACAATATTTCTTCATGAGACATCAAGGAACCAATTAGAGCATCAAAAAATAAAGTAGAAAAATATTTAGACTCTTCAATAATGATAGCTATATGGTTCCATTTAGGAAGAAGTGTCCTCAACCCTTTATTCACTACTACTTTAGTTTTGATGTTATCTCTAAGGGTTTGCATTTTTTCTTACAATGGATTTTACTCTAATACAATAATCACCAACATTTTCATCATTTTGTATCTTTAAGTTTTCAAAATCCTTCTTCAAGGTTTTAAGCCTCACTTACTTCACCTGATCACTACCTTGATAACTATCCTTCAATTCCATGCTTCTTGGGCTAATAAACAAGAAGCAATCCTTGGAAATATGCTCTTCTCCAAAGTAGCTTGAAGATGATAAAGGGTAGATGAATTCTTCTTTTGGGTATCCTTTTTTCTGGTTTTATCTGCTGCACTCAAGGTTTTCTAATCTATAGGTTCTACATAAAATTCTTCAACTATATCCCATAGCCCTTTTCCAATAAGTAATGTCCTCATATTGATGGACCAATACTCATAATCTAACCCATGAAATTCAGGAATGGGCAGATTGTTATTGGCAACCATTGATGCTAATAAAAAGAACTTTGGAATAATGTAGATAGATTCTAATATATATTTTTTGTAATAAAGAACAACAACAGATCTTATTTTACTCAATTGACTCAACATGTTAATTCAAACTCTCATAATTAACCTCTACTTGCAAAAATGCATGCTTCTTTTTATTTACCAAAGTCTCAAGCACTAAATTTATCATAAATCATCCAATACTAATTGAAACAAACTAAAATATTTCCTGTAGAATTATGATATATGAATCTGAAATTCCACTAAATTTCAGAAGTAAATTCACACAAATGAGAAATATGTGATCAATTTACTTTTACACTTTCTAGATCTTAGAGTGTTTTTGAGACAACCTCAATGTTATTCACATAAATCAATCCATACATCTCCAAAATTTTTGAAAATTAAACTTTGTATTCCTAAGACAATAATATTAAAACCCTCTAAATTTTAGAAGAAAATTCGCAAAGGTGAAAAATATGTGATCATTTATTTTTTCCATTTTTATCACAATTTCTAATCTAGGATTTTTGAAGAAACAATCAATATTCATACAAATCAATAAATACAGATCCAAATGACCTGAAATTTTATCTAAATTATTAATTTATCTAAATACTATTTCACCCAAAATTTTAGAAGCAAATACCCTGTCTTCCACCTTATACAACCATTTTATTGAAAAAATCAAAATGCTAATAAAATTAGAAAATTAGCTCCAAATCACCTGAACGTTTGACTGCATCATCGTTATACAATTATATAACCACCCTCAAAATTTCATAATAAAATACCTCAATATGCATGAGATATTAATGATTTACTCGAGATCTTCCTTGCAACTCTGCTGAGTGCTAGCCACTTGAGTTTCTTTGACAAAGTGCGTGCTTCAGATATTTTCACATCACTCTCCACAGGTTTTGATTCATATGAGCAAACCTACTCTAATACTAGAATGAGAAAATATGCTCATTAGATTCATAATCAGAATAAATTACAATGCTTTTATAGCACTCCAATCAATTTAAAATCTCTACTATTATGGAGATTTTACTTGCTCCTACTATATTTAGAAACCCACTAAACAATTTTCTATATGCTCTCACAATAAAATTGATTTCCTCTCAAATAGTAAAGTTGGTGCAACTATATTTAAATGAATTTTAAATATTTAGAACCTATATACTTTAGAGAAGATACTCTAAAGTATGCTCTAGAGTCCAACAGATCAACCCTTAAAGAAACAAAGAAGAATGCAATGAATAATAAAGTACAATGTGCAAGTTCATATTTAGAAGGAATTAAAGGTGCGAAGGAAGATCAAGTTTAATTAGGGTAAAATATCTTCAATTTCTTCAATTTTATTCTAGGTAAATTAAATATGAGAGAAGAGATCAAGTTTTTTTTAGAAAAATTATCTACATTTTCATCAAGTAGTATAGAATCCTCTCCTGGTAATAGAAATGAAATTAGTGTAAAGGATATCCCTTGCACTTTAGGGTTTTAAGAGAAAAATAATAAGGAAATAAGCATGGAGGAAATCCATAATAATTTTTTATTTTTAAGGAAATCTAAGAAGGTAATTGTTATGGAGAAACATCCTTGCACTTTACATTTTTAAGAAAAAAATAAAGAAGATATTGCCTTTGAGGTTATTACTTTACTCAGAATTCTTCATAGAAAAAAAATCTTATATATGACTAGTCTCACTATAATTAGTTTAAAAAAATGGAAGAGGTTGATGAAGATGAAAGTGTTGGTGGGAATGAAAAAAACAAGAAGATCCAATAAATAAAAACAAAGTGAAAAATAAAATACTACAAGTGTTAACAAGAGGTGGGGCTAAACACACAAATAAAAAGTGATGATGAAAAAAATATCCTAGAATATTAGGGGCATGAATAAGATCCCTAAAAAATAGGTATTAAGGAATTGGCAGGCTGTTATAGACAACATATTTATAGATACAAAAACTAGGTAATAAATATTTTAGAAATTCAAGGTATTGATTTTCATATTACCAAAATTCAATCTTAGAAGGTAATTAGATGAATGAGAATTATCTCTTAGTAAAAATGATACCAAGGCATTGATTATGAAAACATAACACATTGAGGAAGGTGAGGAATATATTTGATAAGAAGGAAAATGAAGAATATATTTAATAAAAATGCAAGTTGTATAGATGATAATTAACTTAATTAGAGTGTAATAAAAATATTATAATGTTTTATTATTTTAATAAGAGTAGCAAACACACATTGGTTCTAATATCCACCCTACCAAACGTACATTGGGTACCCAAAATCTAGTTGATTATGTTGGTGCAGTCAGGACCAGACGCAACTCTCGGGTGATTTTGATGGTGTAGAACCCATTGGTCATGGTTTCTCAGACCAATTCAGCCTTGCAAGGGGATTTTTGTAAAATAAAAAAAATAAGAGTAGCCCCTAATGAAAGCCACACATATCTTAAAAACAATATATAGATAAGGGTGTCCAATGGTGTGTTGGATCGAATTTTGAGCTGTGTGAAGTTTCACATGTAAGTAAAGGTTTCAATACCATGTATGATACCTCATAAATTTATAAAGACCCTTTTAGGTAATGAAAAATGATAATGTTTTGATCTCAAGTTAATAATAAGCTTATTATATATTCAAACTTATGTTCATGATTTCTATGAGATTTTTCCATAATTAAAATTAAAATTTTAAATGCTAAAATCTCAGAAGTTTGAGATATATCTAGTCCATGGTTTACAATACATCACTCCATATTAACTAATAGGTGTAGGATAAATAGTGTAGACTTGGAATTTTCACACCTTAATACATGTTTTCAATTCTATGGACGAGATAACTTGTAGAGCGATGAGGATACTTAAATATAACATGTAATATATGGACCAATAATCAAGCATATTAGATCTAAGCCTATCCTTATTTTCTCTATGTGTTGAGTCAATATTTTACTAAGATTTGAAAAACCTAAAAAAACACAATAAAAAGAAAAATAGGCTTATACAAAACCTGACAAACTCAATAGCTAAGGTAAGGAAAATTAAAGAGGTCATCAGTTAAGAGTTAGAAGATAAAAAGTTATAATGTGAAAGACTTGAACATGAGGTAGTTTCACTAAGTATGGAAGTGAAAACATTCTAAGGATAAGTTACACAGGTTTGGAAAAAGTTCAAAAACTTTGGATAAGATTATCAATGCACAAAGATCTTCGTATATCAAAACAGGATTTGGTTTTGAAGAATGACAAAGGAAACAAGAAGAAGGGTCAAGATCAAGCTCAAAAGATGAAGAGATTTTAGAGGAAGAGAGTGAAGAAAAAATTGAGACTTATTAGGATACGTTGAAGAATAGAAGCTTAATTAACAAAGGAAACAATGCACAAACAAGGAATGTGGATCATCACAAAGAAGAAAGGACTACGAGACAAGTGGGTTCAAAACAAGATTTATTCAAAGGATATTGTTTTTCATGTAACAAGTTTGATCACAAGGCTATGCATTGCAAGACTCATGGAAAAAAGGAGTATGGTTTTACTAAGATGAAATTCAAAGATGGACATCTCTTTCAAGGGTATTACTACTCTTATAATCAATTTGGTCATAAATCAATCCACTGTAGGGTTCATGAAAAAAATAAGTATGGCTTCACCAGGAGGAACTTCAATGCATTTGCACCTTCCAAAGACTACAACATAAGTGTTACAAGTGTAATAATCTATGGCATAATACCAAGAGGTGCAGAACATATTTTCCATAGCTTTCAGAGATAAGCAAGAACTGGGACACTCAAAGGATGAAAAGGGTATGTTGAGAAAGAAGGTTGAAAAAAAAAAAGAGCATTGTATGTTGGGAGTAGAAATACACCCACCCCAAAATTAATCACCTCAAGGAGTGTAGATGGTTAGGGGGCTAAGCTAAGAGACTTATATTTAGACCCAAAGAAGTCCCTTTTCCATTGATGTCAAAGGGGGAGAGATTTGAGTAAGGGGGAGAGCATTCAGTCAGGGGGAGAAGTTTCTCAGGGGGAGCAAATTTAGATTCAAATGGTTTTTTAAAAAAATAAAGAAAAAGAAATTTTTAGAAAAGGGTTGCCATAAATGACAAAGGGGGAAATTATTGGAAATTTTGAATAATTATGTTGTCATTGATATTAAGTGTTTGGTGCAAGGCAAAGTTCATTTTGATGCAAGAAAATTAGAAATAAGGAATGGTTATAATATTTTATATTATAAGACAATGAGGTTGGTTAAAATATTGAAGACAAAAGTTTACGCCCATGTTTAAAAAAAGAAGAAGCAAATATTATAATAATTTGGCCAAAAATGCTTATTAAAAGGAAAATAAAAAAGTGGTTTGGACAAAGGAAGAAGGACTCCATGCAAAAGTATTATTTAATACTAAAGTTAAATAATATAATATTTAACACAAAGTTAAATACTATATTAAATATAAAAATAAATTTGAAATTGTCACAAGGTACCAAATTTCAAATTTAAATGAAGGAAAATAAAGATTTTCACCGACATGATAGAAATGTGTAAAATGCATATAAAAGGGAGGAGCTAAATCATTTTCCAATGTTATTAAGGTCTTAGAATATACAAGTCTTTATCGATCGTGAGTGCTGAGTAAAGCATTCAAAATATTTTTTTTGAAGTGGTAGCTAATAAGAATAGGGAGGTACACGTGTTTCAGTGTGGACTGGTAGCCCAAGTGGCAGGCAGGTCCTGCATAAGGTGTGGTAGAGAAGAGGTTCACAGTTCGATTCTCCCTAGTTCTGGTTTGAAAGAATATTATCTCTTTTTGTGAATGTGATAGAACATAGATTTTGGAGACCGCGTGTTAGGTCTCAACCGCTTGGCTAGCGCAAGCAGTCGAGCATTGCGTTTAGGAGGTTGAGGTTGGAGGGTCGATTCCTGTCTACACCAACAAGAAATTAATTTTTATAAGGTATACTTCAAGTTGATTAATGTTGGATATATTTGGTGTTTGGAGGATGTGATTTGATATATAGTTTGGCATATAGGAAGTATAAGGAGAAATAAATTTTTGCATAATATTTTAGGGGTATTGTTGCTTTTTATTTTGTATGGATAAGGTTGGAGTAATAATTGTGTAAATGGTTTATTTAGAATTGTAAATTTTTGTTCTTGGACATTAAATTAGATTAGAAAGTTTTTATGATAGTGGGAGATAAAAGGTGTAAAGGGTGATGCTATTGTTTTTAATTCTTGCTTTATGAAAAGGAAATTTTTGAGAGGTTTTATTGATATTTAATGCATTATCCTTGAGAACAAAGAAGATTTCTAGAAAATTATTTTCAGAATTCATTGAGCACCTTTTAAGGGAAAATTCATGTGGATATTTTTGAAATAGAATCTTTCTATCTAACCCTTGAAGTGGCACAAGAAGAATTGGTTGTTGGTGAGACAGGTTTTGAAGACATATCTCCATCAATGCAAATAAAGAGATATGGGTACATCATTCTTTTTTTAAAGTATTTTGTTGAAGTGAATGTTTTGGAACATAAGGTGGAGAGAAAAGGATTGTTTGATAAGCATTGTTGGAAATATTTGAGTTCGATTTTGAGACGTATATTGTGCATCCTTGTTGAAAGAAAGTGGAAATAACTATGTTAGGGTTTGTGAGCAAGTTGTGGTTCATTGTTTGAATAATTGTGTGAATATTTTGGATATTGATTTTGAGTGATATTTAAAGTGAATGTGCAAACATTAGAAATCAGATTTGTGAAAGCAATTGTGTGCATCAAGAAGATAGGTGTCATATGCTAGACTAGATCTATCTTTAAAAGAGCAATAAATGTGAGACATGTGAAAGCGACAAACTTAATGATTGAGTAGAACATATTGAGCTATTTGCAAGTGCATATCATTATCTATATGTTCTAGAGATTAAATAAATTCTGAGTAGAATATTTCTATTTTAAGAAAGCATTTTTGAAAAAGATATAAGTTGTGTTTGTGTGCAAGGTTTGGAAATATTGAAAGCAGGTTTTGTGAGCAATATTAAGGACATATTTGAGCAAGTCTTTTGAGAAGACTTGAAGGCATATTTGAGCAAGTATTTTGAGAAGGCTTGAAGGTATATTTGAGCAAGTCTTTTGAGAAGGCTTTAAGGTAGATTTGAGCAAGTCTTTTTAGAAGGCTTGAAGGTATATTTGAGCAAGTATTTTGAGAAGACTTGAAGGCATATTTGAGCATATCTTTTGAGAAGTCTTAAGAGCAGGTTTGGTTGCTGATTTTATCAAGATTTGTGTTAAGTCTTGTGTACAAATTTAATAAAGAGTTAAAGAGTAGGTTTTAGAGGTGAAAAAGAAGAGGACAATAGTCTCCAGTGGATAGAGATCCATCAGCTAGTGTAGTGGGGATAGAGGTCTCTTGTGGAGAAAGATCCACAAGATAGAGTAGTGGGGGTAAAAATATTCTAGAATTTCACCAAATAGAGTAGAGGGGATAGAGTTCTCTTGTGGAGAGATCCGTGAACTAGAGTAGAGGAGATAGAGTTCTCCTATGGAGAGAGATCCACAAAGTAGAGCAAGGGGAAATAGTTCTACTATGGAGTGAGATCCGTGAACCGACTAGGGAGATAGAGTTCTTCTATGGAGAGATATCCACAAACCAGTTGAGGAGATTGAGTTCTTCTGGATCAAGTTACATGAACCATAGTAGAGAAAAAATAGTTCTCCTATGGAGAGAGATCCACAAATCAGAGCATAGGGGATTGGTGTCTCCTTTGGAAAAAGGTCCATAAACATTGTAATAGGGAATTGATTCCCAAGATATTTATTGAGAAAATTTAGAGGAAACATTTTCTCCATGGAGTAGCCCACATTGGGTGAACCACACTAAATTTTTGTCTCTCTTGTGTGTGATGATTTGTGCATTGCTTTGATTACTGCCATTGATAATATTGGATAATATTGTTTGAAAAATAAAAGTAAAATTTGACCTTATATTGTTCACTCCTCTCTTAATATAATCTTGTGTTCTTCACCATACCTTAGCCAATATCCCTTGGATGAAGGATCTCCATTTTTCATAAGGGAGTAAAAATCATATCTAAACTTTTCTCCAATCACACTAGAGATGAGCTCTCTTGGCCTAAATCTAAATCCTAGTTTTTCATTTAGAAGAAGGGTAAGGAGACCTTCCAAACAATCCAATAAGTAGTTCCATATGAAATGCTTCACAAAATTGGAGTTCTCACCTTGTGCCCATGGTGGAAATATTAAAAATAGTATCCAGATATCCCTTTCAAAAATTATAAACCCTAGATTTGGTATCACTAGATTTCCCCTCATCTTCCCATGGTTTTTGTGCTCAATGTTCACTAGCATCTTCAGTCATCTCCAAAGGAGTGGAAAAATAGATTTTCTACTATTTGGGACCCAAATCTGGAACCCAAATTGACACACTTCTCTTGGTGTTTGATTTTACAAGGTTTATCGATTGGGGGCTAGTTAATTCATTTTTTTGTTAAAAATTCTAGATGCCTATTCTTTCAATGTGGAAGACTATCCAACACTTATTTTGGTTCTATCTTAGAGCCCAAGAAGTCTAGTCTTGGATTCATTATTTTTTCTAATTGTTTCTCATGGCATATGGTTCTTCTTAGGGACAAGACAAGCATGCCTATTAGCATTAACCAACTCTAGAAATTATTTAGATAAAAAATTATGTTTAAAATTTGAAAGGATTATAACAATGCTATTTTCTCTAGCCTGAATGGTTTCAAATTTTTTTGAGCTTATGCTAAATTTCTAATTTATTCTAATATTATGGTACAGATTCAAGCACGGTTGAACAAGGTGACACTTGAAGTTGAAAACTTACAAATATTGTTGAATCATTGGGAAAATAACCCTTGTTCACTCGTTAAAGTCCCTCCTTATTTGGTCTTTTACAAAGGTCAATATGCCTAAAATGAGTGTCGATAAGGCCACAACTCCCATGTTTGATGAAGTCATAGTCCATATTAAAACAAATGGGTTATAATTCTGCTACAATAGCGATATTCTCTTGTTCAAATTACGGGTTAGTTTGTCACCCCATCCTCTTATCCTTAGATGCTCGATTAGGGGTGGGATATTGCTACTCAATACCTAGGTTGGAGAACTTTCATTTAGGAGGAGTTGGGGCTCCAAGTACTATCCTTCTTCCATTGATTTATTGCCCACTAAAGGCACCCCACCATTATTATTTTTTGTTACTCCATTTGGATGGAAGCCTATTTTTGAAGAGCCTAACCCCTCTCTAAGGTGGGACAATACTAAAGACAAATATCCTTTCCCTTCTAGTGGTGCCATAACCACTAAATGTTTTCTCCCTTAGCATGGATATTCTTTTGTTATTGATAAGTTCTAAATTATTATCACAATCCCCAAATAGTTTTCTTCTTTCTACTCTAGATAACTACTCAATTTAACTATTCTATGTATATCTTTTTTTTATCATCCATCATTTTTTATAAAAAATATATTATTTATTCTATAAATAATAAAAAACACTTTTAATAAAATATGAAAAATAATTTATTAATAAAAAATAATTTCCACCTAACAAGGTTTTGTAGGTGAGTTGGAGAGGAGATGGAAATCCTCCAAGGGAGGTCCCAGGTTCAAATCTCCACCCTACCAAAAAGCTGAATTGGGTATCCAAAATCCAATTGATAATGTTGGTATGGACAGGGTTGGTAGCAACTCTCGAGTGACTTTAATGGTGTAGAACCCCTTGTTCATGGTCCCTCAGACCAAGGTGGCCCTGCAAAGGGTTTTTTGCTTTTAAAATATATATATTTTTTCACCTTTAATTTTATTGTTGAAGAAAAACAATAAAAAAAACCCTAAAACCTTCAGTTGTGGTAGCTTCTTGAGAACCACCCCATCTAAATATAACTACAGCCTTTGGAAGTACAAGTAGAATTTATTTATTTATTTTAAAAAAAAATTATAATCCTTAGTTCGTTGAATAAAAAGAAAATTAATAAAAAATAAATACTCCTAAAACCTTCAATTGTGATAGCTTCTTGAGAACAACGTCATCTAAATATAACAGTAGTGTTTGAAAGTATAGGTAGAATTTATTAATTTTTTTTAACAATTTTTTTTAATCCTTTGTTCGTTGAATAAAAATAAAATTAATGGATCTAACGTAATTCCTCCCAAAAAAAATTGAACTAAAGTAACTCATCAACATTACCAACAAACCAAGTCCGAGGTGTAGACCAATTGGTTCATCCAAACCCCATAAGGGGACGGAGGTCTAAGGTTCAAATCTCAAGCCTCGTCGGACTGAATGCTTGTCCCTTTCCTGGTGCTTTCAACGGTGTAAAAGGTTTAAAATGATTGTGGCATGGTGGTTATAGGGGCGGATTGCACGAAGATCTATGTGGCGACTTCTAGGGCGGACAACATAGAATACTGTGGCGGCCATAAAAAGCTGGACAGCCTGTTCGGATTCATGGAAGCTACTGATTCCACCATGTAAATTAAAAAAAAAACAAAAAACAAAAAAAAAACATTACCAACAAACCTATCATTAAACAATAATCAATAATATTTCCTACTGGTTGAATTCTCCATAGAGTAAGTTAAGTATGTTATGTTCTCTATGGCTGTCAATAAAGCTCTTGACCCTGATGGGTTCTCTCCCTGATGGGTTCCCTCCCCATTTTTCCAACTATTTTGGGACATTGTCAGTGCTGATGTGGTTAAAGCCATCCAATTTGCCCAATATTCCAAATGCATCCCATGGGATTTCAATTCGACCTTCCTCACCCTTGTTTCGAAGACTCAGAACTACAAAATAATTTTTGACTACAAGCTGATTAGCTTATGCAATGTTATCTACAAAATTTGACTAAGACTATTGCCAACAAAATCAAGAAGCTTCTACCTCGTATCATTGATTTATGCCAAGGTAGTTTGGTCAAGGGAAGACTCATAACTATTGAAATTATAACCATTCATGAACTGCTCCATTCTGCTTCCAAGAACAAAAAGGTAAGCTTATTCCTCAAATTGAATATCAGTAAAGCTTTTGACAGAGTTTCATGGAGTTTTTTATGTGCTATGTTGGGAAAGTTTGGTTTTCACCTAGATTGGATTACCCTAATACGGGAATGCTTATCTACCACATGGTTTTCTATCATAGTAAATGGTACTACAATTAGATATTTCAAAATAAATCAAATCATTCGGTAGGGGACCCTTTGTCCCCCTATTTGTTCATAATTCTTACTGAATCCCTAGGCAGGGCACTCAAATCTGCATGCCCTAATGGCACTATCTATAGCATAAATGTGTCCTCAATATCCCAGCCAATTACGCAATAGTAATTTGTCGATGATATGAAACTAGCTACCAAAGCATTGGTTCCTAAAGCAAAGGAAATCAAAGCTATCCTAAATTCTTACGAGCTTGCAGTAGGGTAAAAATTCAATTTCCAAAAAAGTAAACTGTATTTTTTGAATACCCCTATTGAGAGTCAGTAGAATATTTCTAGAATCCTAGATTACAACATTTCAAGTCTTCGTTGTACTTATTTAGGTATGTACCTTTTTCATGGAAAGCCTCCTGCAAACATATGGAACAATATTCTTGAAAGAATCCAAAAAAAACTGGTAGGCTGGAAAGGTTGTCTTCTCAGTCTAGCAGCTAAAGCAACTCTAGTGCAAGCTTACCTTTATGGCATTTTGATCTACTTCTAGTCCATATTTAAAGCTCCAGCCTCTATATACAAAAATATTGAACAAATGCAAATTCCTTTGGTTGGGAAGTGAAAACACCAATAAAATCCCCCTGGTAGCTTGGGACAAGATATGCTCGAAGAAAAACTATGGCGGGTAGGGCTTTAGGAAATTTGGCAAAATGAATTTTTCTCTCATTGGTAAGCAAGGGTGGAGGATTATCCGTAATGAGCATGCTACCTGGATTAACATCATAAAAGATAAATATCTTCAGCAACGGCCTTTTATTTGTAATGATCTGCTTCCTTTTGGGTCATGTTTCTAGAATTTTTGTGATAAGAACCAGGCTCATCCTCAAATCTGGACTCAAGTGGCAGCTAGGAAATGGTACTTCAATCAAATTTTGGAAGGATATATGGCTAAGTAATCAACCCTTTATCAGTGTTGCAAATCTCATTTGTGTTAAGTTACTTACTGACCGTTTGTTTGGCTCCAAGGTGTGTAATTTCCTCTCTAGAAACATTAACAGTGCCAAACGGAAACCTTTTCCTTCTAATAATATTAGCATTGCCCAAGCTTATACTTTTTCTACCATTGCTAACATGTTATAAACTACTATTATACCAAGCAACCCCAATTTGTTAGATTCTCCTTTTTGGTTACTATGTGAGAATGGGCTCTAATCTATTAAATATGGTATCTACGTCCAATGCAGAGAAGTCAATCCTTAGCCTAAATTCAAAACTTTTTGGTTCAAAGGTTTAACTCCCAAAGTCATCTATTTCTTTTGGCTCACCTCACTGAATAAGATTTTGACCATTGATAATATCATGCAAAGAGGATTGGTTCTCCCTAACCATTGTGTCTTATGCAAATGCAATTGGGAATCTATGATCCATATCTTCCTTGAGTGCCCCTTTTCCATAGAAGTCTTGTCTTCCTTTCTCAAGTTGGTGAATATCTCTTGGATCTACCTAAAAATTTTGATTGATGCCTACCATCAATGACCGAATCCATTTCAGAACATGATAATCCATGCTTTTTGGTCTTTTTATTTTCTTCACTTTCTTTGGCTGGTTTGGTTGAAAAGAAACAATAGAACTTTTGACACAATTGATGGAGATGCGAAGTCAGTGTTCTCTCAAGCCCTACCTTTTGCTAGTGAGAATGCTAGCCTCATCCAATCGAAAAAGCCCAAGTCCTAGTGGGAATCGTCCATCTTTAAAACTCTTAAATTTTAGAGTGACACTCCCTCCTAAGGTCCTCCAAGAGTTGATAGGTCAGTGGTCAAGTGGATTCCTCCTCCTAGTGGTTGAGTCAAACTAAATGTTAACAGGGCCTCTAAAGAAAATCCTGGTAGAGGTGGAGGAGGTGGTCTCATAAGAAACAGTCAAGGGAAATTCTTTGCATATTTTCTGAGTTCAAGGGCACTCAAACCAGCAATTTTGCTGAAGCCCATGCGCTATACCTTGGCCTACTCATTTGTAAGTGCTCTCAGTTTGAAAAACTGATCATAGAAAGCGACTCTATGAATGTCGTAAGATGCATTCAAAAATTTCAACTGCCTGTCGTAACATGTTTAACGTGATCCAAAAAAGTTTGAAAATAATTGACAACCTCTAACTTGTTTCCACTCAACATGTGTACCTCGAAGGGAACAAAGCTGCTGACCTCATTGACAATCAAGGAGTCGAACAAGACAACTTGCAAGTTTGGTTTGACAATTTTCCCCAATGTATTCTTTCCCACATTGATTCAAATGGAAGTTTTAATCTATAAATGATGGTTATGATCATTGTAGATCCTTTTGGTCATCCACCCCTAATACTTTTTGTTTTGTTTGCTATGCTCACCCTAGCTTGAAGCTAGCTGTCTTGTTTATCTTCGAGGTTTTTATTTCTTTCTGAATAATTTATCCATCGCAACCTTTCTCTAATGCATTATTGTGTAAGGTTTTGAAAACCTTTCAAAAACCCCTTTTATTAAGCAATAAAAAAAAATTCTTCCTTCATACATATTCATTGTCCAATCATAGCCTTCTAACATGCCCTATGTGCTTTTCAATTAGCCTTACATCAAGCATCATCCCATGCATTCCTTCTTCATACAGATTCATTGCCCAATCATAGCCTTCTAACATGCCCTATGCGCTTTTCAATTAGCCTTACATCAAGCATCATCGCATGCATTCCTCATTGTGGTTAACATAGTTAGAAGGCGAAGATGCTTCCCAGTTGTAAACCCACGGGTTTTCAATTCCATGCTCCCTCCCCCCACGCACATCATCTATCATCTACAGAGTGAATAACAACTGAACCACACAAGGACACATCATGAACTGAACCGTACGGCCAATGAGAGAGCGTCCTGTCTCCACCACAGTCATATGATACTAATACATAAATGGACCTCTCTCTTTTTTAAAACCTTATAAAAAAAATATCGGGCATCTATTCCTCAACCACATTATTCGAATTTTGGAATCCGCACGCGGATAGATATATTCCACTGCTTTTTTCAGGCTTGGAATGATCCATGCTGGCTGTCCTTGTCCAACTTCTTATAATTGGCCTCTTTTCCCCAAGCTTTGCTGTATTTTAAAGACATGCAAGTTGATTTTTCTACTTTTATCTGCCTCCTCTTCATCCGTTTCATTCATTCGAGAAACTCTTGAAAGCCTTGGTCTCATGCGCTATTTTCTCAGATTCATCTCCAAATAACTGTGGGTTACTCTTTTTGAGTTTTCACCGACAGCCGTGCTAAGCATAGCGGGGAATAACATTAGTCACCAGGTAAAAGATATTTTAAATAGCCTTTCTTCACAAGTATGTAGGTGCCTATTTAAGGGTATGCCATTGGGTTGTTTATTCAGTGTGTTATGTTTGTCTAAATGAGTCATGTGTGATACGCACATAGACTTTACCAGCCAATGGTTGCAAGTGCGGCATCATCACGATTCACTCCCCAATGCTAGAAATGGGTACTCTGCCCCACCCTGCTGCGCCACTGAGAGCCCTATGGACTTTGATACGTCTGGCCAAATATTTTTTTATTTCTTAGATAAATCTGTGTGTACTGAAGGGGACTGCTGTATTTGGTATGTGATTTGAGTATTTGTTTGTTGTTTTAACGACTGCTATCACTAGAAATGTACAAAGATGGGAAACGAGGGAAGCTGCATAGATCGTATGTAATTTTAGATCCTAATAAACTGTCCCTCTGAACAGCTATACCGTATGTCTTTTGTGTTGCCATAAATGTTACAAGTTAATTGAGAGAAATCTGTGTGAGAAGATGATTAGTAGGAAGATACCTTTTGATGGCCATTTTCTTGTTTAACTGGAGGGAATCGTGATGATGCTGCACCAGCAATAAATGGCTAAAACGGAGAGGCTGCGTGTTGGCGAGTTGCATACGAGAGTGGATAAATATCCCCACACGAGGTAACTATTCAATACTGTTCGTAAAGCTTCTTTTTTTGCGAACTGGATGTAGATTAGCTGCATTTCTGATCACAAGTAGTATGCTTTGACTGGGAAAGACAAGTTACCTCCTTGTTGTTTACTGAATTTTGAGGGGTACAAGAATAAACACAGCAAAAACAGCGCCCTTCTTGGGGACATCTATCGCCACTTTTTTGCTGTTGTTGTAGCATGTGCACAGTCGGACATGTTAATAGATTTTGTTGTATAATTGTTCTTTAATCCCAAAGAGGGTTAGTTCTTCGTTGTTATTCCATGACGACGAAGGGAAAGTCTCACGGTTTCGGAACGAATTCTACTGTTAGAGTAACCATCTTATCACATCATTTTCCAAACAGCGTATTTCTTGCTTCTTTTGGATTCTATGGCTCTGTTGTTTTTGTTTAAAGGAAGGACTAGGGTTGGGAATCTCCTGTGAAGAACCTAGTGTTCATCTTGTGTAGTTTCACTTTCTGATTACAAATTAAATGGTCATTTTCAGAGAACAGGTTTTATTATCATTTTCATTTTCGTAAAATCTTAAGCTGTGGGGATCTTATTTCATAGGCATATCCTCTTCGTCTTCTCCATGTTTATCCGAGACGCGCTGTCTGGATAGGTATCTAATTTCGTGGCTAATATTTTCTGGTTATATGATTTTTGTTCTAAAGTGATTAAAACCATGTCTTTCCGTATTCGTATATCTTAGTAAAGAACGTTGATTTGAGAAGTTTAACACGTTGGCCTTTCAAGGCATGTTCACCCTACATCACATTGTACTTTTGTTGTTTTTGTTGCGGCATCATCTTCCAATACTTAAAAGGATGAGAATGCCAAGGTCAGCATTTCTACTTCGAAAAGCTCACTTTACCGTTAACAAAAATTATAATTTATATAACAAAAATTATAATTTATATAAGAGTTTGTTAAAAGTGTGTTTTGCTCAGAATGATAGTGTTACTTTTTAAGTCATTATTATTACCATATTGGGCAAGTATTAATATTTTCACATTATATATAATTATAAATTTAACAGCTAATTACTTTTATGTTTTATATAGAATTATAATTAGTTTTAAAAAATATGAATTTAATTTTTTTAATTAATATCTTTTGATTAAAATTTTATAATTATTATTTATAAAATATATTTTGATTTATATTACAATTTATTTATAATATTATATAAATTATCATAACTTTAATTTAAAATAATATATTAAATTTTTAGTGTTGAGATTATTCTTCTTTTAAAAAAATATCCATAATTAAATTTTGAAGAAAAATACAAATTATTATATTAATAGTTTTGTTTGGTTGAACCTACTTATGAAACTTATGAATGTGTTACTCTTGCAAAAAAGGAGGCATGGACTTTAAATCCAAAAGGGGCTAGACTTCTTTACATACTTTCGTGGGTGGATTAACATATATTAGAAAGCGGTAGAGTTATATGCAATGTATATACTTTGATAAGGGAATTAATATATATTAATTTTTCTTTCCTTTTTTTAAAAGATGGGCTATAAAAGAATTAAAAAATATATTTTCTTATAATAGCATATAGTAATAAATTTTAACCTTAAAAATTATATCCTCGAAAGTCTTGAGCTAATGTCATTCATAATAAATTCAACTTATTATCAAGGTAAATATTTTTTTATATTCAAATATGAAATCTCTGTTCACAAAACACAAAAAAAAGTATATTATATTTTTGTTAGTTGAATGTTTATAAACTAATATATTAATCAATAGATTAAATTTTAAATGGTTTAATATTAAATAATTATATTTTATACCAATTGATTTATATATCTATGACTTTATGTTTGATAATATGTTTAGTTTAGAAAGATTTTAATCATATAATTTCTAAAATTAGATATTTAAAAAGTTTATAACTAATCAAGCAATAAGAAACTAGATGGTCAAGAGTTTGAAAAAATTATATATTACTTAGTAATTTTGTAAAAAATAAGTAATTTTATTCATTTTTAATGAGGTGTTAGTTTGTATCTAAAATGGTATATGATATTTTTTCTCTATTTATGGTTGTTCAAAGAGATTGATTTTTCTCCTCCAAACTTTATATAGGCTTACTTATTTCTTTTGTAGAAAATAAACAATGTTATTCATTTGAATAAGATGTTGGTTTGTATCTAAAATGACATGATATTTTTTCTATGTTTTATGGTTGTTCAAAGAGTTTGATTTTCCTCTCCAAACCTTGTATAAACCATTATAAAATATTTGTGTGACACTAATAAAAACCATTGCCTATTCTTTTACATATTTGAAATTTTTTTACAGTTTTGCAATCTAAAACAAAGAGTCTCTCTTTAATAACTCTAAATATGAAATTATTGAATAGTTGATGACTACCATGACAAATATATCTTCAAAATTTATTGACCATACTTACTGGGGAATCTAAAAAAAACTTGTTTTGATATGTTGATGTCGAAAGTGAATATATTTTCAAATAAGAAATCCCTTTGTATGACTTGGAAGATTAGAAATATCAATTAATACACATTGAATAATATATTTTTGTGTGAAAATTTTATCTATAAAGAATTTGGAGCCAACTAAACCACATAGTACGAAGATCCAATGTTCAAAAGTAAGTGCAACATTCATAACATTTGGTTGGGATTAGATGACATATTGAAGGTCAACAGTAGTTCAGAAACATTAGTAGCAACAAACTGGATAATGAAATGAAAAATATTATGTTTTTATTATACAATTTGAGTAAATTTAATAATAAAGGTTTTAAAACTTTAAAATTGTATTTATGTTTTTTAAATAAACTTATATTAAATAAATGTTTAAATTAATTTTAGTTTATTAGGAAACTTAGACATTCACATTCAACGAATAGCAGGGGCTATCAAAGCCAAGGGACTATGATTAGTGATAATGTTAATGTTTAATTGTAATGGGCAGAATAGGGCTTATAATATTCAACTTAATTTTGTCTTAATCCAAGATGTAAAATGATAAGGAATAGTGTAACTGTTTGGGTTTTGGTTTTCGTTCAGGAGATCCAAAGTTTATAGCTTAGACGAGTGTTTAAGATGTAGATATGTGTTCATAAAAAAAATAACAGCAAATAAGGACCTGCAATCCTGACCGAGATGTGCATGCTCCGAACCACCACTACTTGGCAGTACAATCTCGTTTTGTCACCAGCACGCGTTTGGTCCTTGATGGCGTTTTCTTGACATTTTCTCACCTTTTCATTGAAGGGCGTCCGTGTTTGATATCTTCACGAAGGAAAAGAGAGATGGAGTTATCTAGACATTGATTCCTCACTGCTTCGGTATGACGGTTAGTGGCACACACCTTCCACTGAATAGATACGTCCCACTGAATAGAGTCATTCTCTCTAACAAGCACCAAGTATAAATATCTCGTAGTTTTGGTGACGTTGATCGGCAGAGAATATGTAGTAAAGTAAAACTACTACGATCTTATATGATGTTATATCTATCATATGTTTATAAATAAATATTTTATTTATTAAACATGTTATATAATCTTACAATCTAAGTTCAAACATTAAACTTCATAATAAAACTGCCAGATGCATAATTTATATAATTATAATTATAATTTATATAAGAGTTTGTTAAAAGTGTGTTTTGCTCAGAATGATAGTGTTACTTTTTAAGTCATTATTATTACCATATTGGGCAAGTATTAATATTTTCACATTATATATAATTATAAATTTAACAGCTAATTACTTTTATGTTTTATATAGAATTATAATTAGTTTTAAAAAATATGAATTTAATTTTTTTAATTAATATCTTTTGATTAAAATTTTATAATTATTATTTATAAAATATATTTTGATTTATATTACAATTTATTTATAATATTATATAAATTATCATAACTTTAATTTAAAATAATATATTAAATTTTTAGTGTTGAGATTATTCTTCTTTTAAAAAAATATCCATAATTAAATTTTGAAGAAAAATACAAATTATTATATTAATAGTTTTGTTTGGTTGAACCTACTTATGAAACTTATGAATGTGTTACTCTTGCAAAAAAGGAGGCATGGACTTTAAATCCAAAAGGGGCTAGACTTCTTTACATACTTTCGTGGGTGGATTAACATATATTAGAAAGCGGTAGAGTTATATGCAATGTATATACTTTGATAAGGGAATTAATATATATTAATTTTTCTTTCCTTTTTTTAAAAGATGGGCTATAAAAGAATTAAAAAATATATTTTCTTATAATAGCATATAGTAATAAATTTTAACCTTAAAAATTATATCCTCGAAAGTCTTGAGCTAATGTCATTCATAATAAATTCAACTTATTATCAAGGTAAATATTTTTTTATATTCAAATATGAAATCTCTGTTCACAAAACACAAAAAAAAGTATATTATATTTTTGTTAGTTGAATGTTTATAAACTAATATATTAATCAATAGATTAAATTTTAAATGGTTTAATATTAAATAATTATATTTTATACCAATTGATTTATATATCTATGACTTTATGTTTGATAATATGTTTAGTTTAGAAAGATTTTAATCATATAATTTCTAAAATTAGATATTTAAAAAGTTTATAACTAATCAAGCAATAAGAAACTAGATGGTCAAGAGTTTGAAAAAATTATATATTACTTAGTAATTTTGTAAAAAATAAGTAATTTTATTCATTTTTAATGAGGTGTTAGTTTGTATCTAAAATGGTATATGATATTTTTTCTCTATTTATGGTTGTTCAAAGAGATTGATTTTTCTCCTCCAAACTTTATATAGGCTTACTTATTTCTTTTGTAGAAAATAAACAATGTTATTCATTTGAATAAGATGTTGGTTTGTATCTAAAATGACATGATATTTTTTCTATGTTTTATGGTTGTTCAAAGAGTTTGATTTTCCTCTCCAAACCTTGTATAAACCATTATAAAATATTTGTGTGACACTAATAAAAACCATTGCCTATTCTTTTACATATTTGAAATTTTTTTACAGTTTTGCAATCTAAAACAAAGAGTCTCTCTTTAATAACTCTAAATATGAAATTATTGAATAGTTGATGACTACCATGACAAATATATCTTCAAAATTTATTGACCATACTTACTGGGGAATCTAAAAAAAACTTGTTTTGATATGTTGATGTCGAAAGTGAATATATTTTCAAATAAGAAATCCCTTTGTATGACTTGGAAGATTAGAAATATCAATTAATACACATTGAATAATATATTTTTGTGTGAAAATTTTATCTATAAAGAATTTGGAGCCAACTAAACCACATAGTACGAAGATCCAATGTTCAAAAGTAAGTGCAACATTCATAACATTTGGTTGGGATTAGATGACATATTGAAGGTCAACAGTAGTTCAGAAACATTAGTAGCAACAAACTGGATAATGAAATGAAAAATATTATGTTTTTATTATACAATTTGAGTAAATTTAATAATAAAGGTTTTAAAACTTTAAAATTGTATTTATGT
Organism: Wollemia nobilis; assembly: GCA_028583015.1. Lineage (NCBI taxonomy): Eukaryota > Viridiplantae > Streptophyta > Pinopsida > Araucariales > Araucariaceae > Wollemia > Wollemia nobilis. The sequence continues at coordinate 668,000 of JAQPPZ010001843.1, read as the reverse complement.
TTTTTAAATAAACTTATATTAAATAAATGTTTAAATTAATTTTAGTTTATTAGGAAACTTAGACATTCACATTCAACGAATAGCAGGGGCTATCAAAGCCAAGGGACTATGATTAGTGATAATGTTAATGTTTAATTGTAATGGGCAGAATAGGGCTTATAATATTCAACTTAATTTTGTCTTAATCCAAGATGTAAAATGATAAGGAATAGTGTAACTGTTTGGGTTTTGGTTTTCGTTCAGGAGATCCAAAGTTTATAGCTTAGACGAGTGTTTAAGATGTAGATATGTGTTCATAAAAAAAATAACAGCAAATAAGGACCTGCAATCCTGACCGAGATGTGCATGCTCCGAACCACCACTACTTGGCAGTACAATCTCGTTTTGTCACCAGCACGCGTTTGGTCCTTGATGGCGTTTTCTTGACATTTTCTCACCTTTTCATTGAAGGGCGTCCGTGTTTGATATCTTCACGAAGGAAAAGAGAGATGGAGTTATCTAGACATTGATTCCTCACTGCTTCGGTATGACGGTTAGTGGCACACACCTTCCACTGAATAGATACGTCCCACTGAATAGAGTCATTCTCTCTAACAAGCACCAAGTATAAATATCTCGTAGTTTTGGTGACGTTGATCGGCAGAGAATATGTAGTAAAGTAAAACTACTACGATCTTATATGATGTTATATCTATCATATGTTTATAAATAAATATTTTATTTATTAAACATGTTATATAATCTTACAATCTAAGTTCAAACATTAAACATTATTAGACGTACTGAAATAAATTTTCTATATAGGGATTGACTTCGCACTCTGCTGCGAGGCCATTCTGTCTGATGCCAAAAGACATTTTGGTGCTTCGTTAAGCAACCAGGAAAACTTGCGTGCAATCTTACACATCTCAATATATCCATTCATTCATTCATTTTTATTTATATATATATATATATATTGCCAGCTTACATGTATTAGGGGTAGTATTAGGGGCAGTATTAGGGGCAGTACTACGACGATTACAAAACAGAAAAGCACCCATCTTCATACGTAGCATGCTATTACCTCTTTAATATTATTATATTATTTTATACTATTATTTATTTTATTTTATTTTTTTAAATTTGGTTAGTGTGAAAAAATTTATAACTGATGATTATGGTTAGTATGCTATTTCGTCACTTATTATTAAAATTATTATATTATTTTACAGTATTATTTATTTTATTTTATTTTTTATTTTTTTTAAATTTGGTTAGTGTGAAAAAACTTTATAACTGATGATAATTATGGTTGAACATTCTTATCCCACCATAATCTAGGAAGAGTTGAACTTATCAAACAAATTTAACATACAACTGTGGATACGCAATTTTAAACTTTAAAGTAAAATTTAAAAATTTAAATAAGATAAAAATATACTTTTCATTATAAACTTATATAAAATAAACAACATTCTATATACATATTATACCATATGTTATATAAATCTTTTAAATCTTCTAAAGAACACTAAGAGAGCTTCTTGGATATTTCATGATTACATCCAAGAAGTGAGGGTTCTGATTCATGATTCATGATCGATCCGAGGTCATAATTTCACATACCTTTCGAGAAGCAAATATGGTAACTGATAGGTTAGTGAATGAAGGCATTGTAGTGGAAAACTTGATCACATGGACTACAAATCTTCGTAATGAGGTCTCAACAGTGATAAAAAATGGAAAAGTTCAAAATGAAAGGCTTAGAGTGGATCAATGATAGAAAATGAAAGCATTTTTCAAAATATTTTTTGAACCTTATAATGGCTTTGGTCATATTTGCTTTTTTCTTTCATGTGACTAGTATTTTTTGCAACTGGTAGGGCACTATAATAGTTTCATTATCTACAAATTCATGCATGGTAAACATCTCCTTTGGCCTCATAACAAAGTGTTGGAGATCCCTGATGATCGGGTACCGGATCCCACTGTAATAGTCTTGAAGAAGATGGCAATTTCATCAACCTCCAATATTATCAACCAGTTAAAGAGTTTTTCTAGACTCATTAGTGCAGCTATTTATTTCCGTGACTCTCTAAATCTTATGTTTTACAGCGAGTAGTTCCAGGGGCTTGAGGAGTTGAAGGCAGAATCTGAATTTGATGGCAAGGAGGAATCTAAGGATGAGGATGATAAGGAGTCATATGGGAAGACTGACTGCTTGGTCTCCTGGCTATCCATTTTATGGGATGTTTGTTTGACTATATTATACTATTTTTTGTATGGGCACAAGCGACCATGCGTGGCACTTGCATGATATTTTTTTCTCATTGTTAGTTCTATTTTGCATCTTTCTTTTATGTTGGCTATAATATTAGGCTTACATAGTTTAGTTTGGTTGTCTTCTTGGCCCTTGTTGTTGTCATATTAAACTTGTAGGGCTTGGCCCTTGTTCGGTTGGTCAGTGGACCCTATTTTGTAAAATGGTTTTTGTTCTACCAATTAAAACCCGGTGTTAATTATAACAATATATTACTTACCAAAAAAATTATACCATATTTAATATGACCTTTTAAATTTAAATTAATTTTAACTTGTTAGCGTTATAACTTAGACATTCACATACAACGAATAGTAGATGCTATAGAATCCAAGGGAGTGTGTTACTGATAATGTTAATGTTTAATAATAATGGACACCATACGAAGTCTAATATCCAACTTAATTGTGTCTTACTTCAATATACAAAATACAAAATGATAAAAAATATGGACCTGCAATTTTGATGGATGTGTATGCATGACTTGTTCTTGTTATAAATAAATTTTGTAAGTGGGTTCTGAATTAATACAAAAGATACCTGATGTTGAAGTATGCATATGCATGACTTGTCCTTGTTATAAATAATTTTTTTAAATGGGTTCTGAATTAATACAAAAGATACCTTATGTTGAAGTAAATTTTTCGTTTGCTAGAAACCAAAAATAAAATATATACAAATGTATCTTATATGTATTGTAGGAATTAACAATAATTTTTTCTAGTGAATTCATAGGGAGTGTTTATATTAGTGTGTTGTTATTATTTATTTAAGTGTGTTTAAAGAAATAAAACTTGGTGTTTATATTTTTTATTTAATGTTTTTTAGATAGTTGTACTTTTCCTTTACAAAAAAAATATTTGGTATAAGAGCAAGGCTTGTCTATGAGGAGAAGGTAGAGAGGAGAAGTCTTGCAATTGAGAGAGCAACAACAACAATTTAGTATGGCTAATAGCAAAAATAGTCTAAGTATAGTTAGGTTCGAGGTGTAAACCAATTGGTTCGACCAAACCCCATAAGGGGGGCAGAGGTCCAAGGTTCAAATCTCGGGCCTTATCGATCTGAACTTTTATCCCTTTCATGGTGCTTTCAGTGGCGCAAAAGGTTTACAATTACTGTGGCATGGTTGTTATAAGGGTGGACTGCATGAAGATCTTTGTGATGGCTTCCAGGGTGGATAACGCAGAACATTGTGGCAGCCATAAAATCCAGACAACCTGCCTAAATTTATGGCGACTACCGATTACACCATGTAATTTCAAAAAAAAAACAATAGTCTAACTATTTCTTAGCCTCAAATTCTTTTGTTGAAGGGGAAGAACTATGATTTTTGGAGGATTAATATAAAGAGGCTATTTATTTCTCACGATTTGTGAGATTTAGTTGAGATTGGTTACATAAAATCTACAAATGCACAAACACTTACCACTTGGTCTCAGGTTCAATGAGATCAGTTAAATGAGAACAAAAAGGATTCAAAAGCCCTTTTCTATCTTCAACAAGAAGTACATGAGTGTATTTTTCTAAGATTTTTTGCAAAAATAAAATAAAATAAGTTCTGCATAATGAATATTAAGGAACAAAAAAGGTAAAAAGTGACCACAAAATGTATATCAAATAATAGAAAAGGTAAAATTCATTAAAACTAGGAAGATATTTTGAAAATTAAATAATGAAATACTCTGAATCTATGCAAAATGTTTTTACTCAAGTGGTGATCTTAGTAAAATAAATTAGATATTGTGGGAGAATTTACTAGATCAAAAAATTGTAGATTTTTTTTTTAGAAGCCTTCATCCATGTTTTTATTCCATTGTGATTGCTATTGAAGAATCAAAGGATCGTAATTTATTTTTTGTTAATGAACTTATATGATTTGTTCAAAATCACAAGTAGAGAATTGATAAATCCACTTAAAAATATGTTGAACAAGCTTTTCAAAAAAAGCTTGAAATACTTGATATTTCAATGGATAAGGGAAGAGCATCATCTTCTAATGGAACAAAAAAATTACAAGAATAAGATGTGCATGTAGAGGAATTAGTAGTGGATAAGAAAGAGCTAACTATAGCAACAATAGATGAAGAGGAAATAACAACAACAGAGGAAGAGACAATAATAGTAGCAAAAAAAGAAGAGGGAGTAGCTACTATTAAAGAGGTAATCAAAATTTTAACAAATTAAAAGTTCAATTTTATTATTAAAAAGGTTTGTTCATTATGAACATGAGTATTTGAAAAAGCATGGGAAATATGCTAATTGTTTCGAAGGAAAAGAAGAATAAAATAATTTTTCTTTTGGTTTTGATATTATAAAATAAATCTCTAATGAAGTAGAGCTTTTGGATAACGACTATAGCAATCACATCACAAGGAACAAAAACATATTTTTAAATATGGATGAATCTATCAAATATCAGGTTTAGCTTGGAGATGACAAGGAGATTTAGATCCAGGGCAAACACACCATTGTACTTAAGAGAAAACAAGGTGAGATAAGGTTTATTCATGATTTTTTATATGTTCCTGGATTGGCTCATAATTTTTTGAGTATAGGAAAACTTATTGAAAAGAGATATTCTACTATTTTAAAAAATAATGAATGTGTTATCTATGACAAAAATGGTAGCAATTGGATTATAGCAAAAGTCCATATGCTATAAAAAAAAGTCCCTCTTAGCTTGCATATGTAGAATCTCAAGCTATAAAAGTAGTCTTGAATGATGATTATTGGTTATGGCACATGAGGTATGGAAATATAAATTTTCAAGGGCTAAAACTACTATATCAAAAGTAAATGGTGAGAGGATTACCATTCATTGAACAAAATGATCAAGTTTGTGATGGTTGCAGTTTTGGTAAGCAACATAGAGAATCTTTCCCAATAGGAGAGGCATGGAGGGTAAATAAACCACTTGAATTAGTACATGCTGATATCTATGGTCCAATGTAAACCTTGTCACTCAATAAAAGTAGATATTTTATCATTTTTTTTGATGAATACAATGGAAGAACTTGCTTATATTTCATCAAATAAAAGACATAATCTTTTTCTATCTTTTAGCAATAAAAAGCTAATATAAAAAAGCAAGTGGTTTTTTTTAACTTACATCTAATGAATTTTAAGATTTTTATAAGAAGTATAATATTCAAAGATAATTGATTGTAAGTTATAATCCTTATAAAAATTGAGTAGTTGAAAATAATAATAATATAATTGTGGAGAAGATAACAAGCAAGTTCAAGGCCAAGGGTCTTCAATATATTTTTTGGGCTGAAGTAGTAGCCACATCTATTTACTTGCTGAATAGAAATCCAACAAAAAGTGTAAAAATTATGACTCCTTATGTAGCATGAAGTGGAAGAAAGCCTAGTGTGGATCATCTTGAGTTGTTTTGTTGCATTGGTTATGCTTATATTTCCAAAGAAAAACATGATAAAAGTGAAAAATGCATTTTTGTTAGCTATAGTGAGGATACAAAGGGTTATAGGCTATATAATCTAGTGATAAAAATCTTGATAGTTAGTCATGATATAATTTTTATTGAAAATAATACATAGAAATAGAAAATAATCTTACAACAAGAAAAACTAGTAATTGCAGATATAGAAAAAGATACTTCATCTTATTCTACCAATCCTCACAATAAATCAAGTTCTACACCTACTTCATAGAGCTCAACTCTCCTTCATCTAGTCCTCTTTAAAGTCCTCCTCCTCCTCCAAGGAAGGTAAAAACTCTCAAAGAATTCTATGAAGGAACCACTAGTTCAATTATGAATTTAGCTTTATTATCTTATATTCAGGAAGAACCTAGATATTTTGAAGATGGAGTAAAGCATAAAGTTTGGTCCAAATCCATGAATGTGGAGATTGCTACCATAGAAAGGAATGAAACATGGGAGTTAGTACATCCTCCACCAAAAAAGGATGTGATTGGGCTTAAGTGGTTCTACAAAAATATACAGTAAATGGATCCACTAAAAAACACAAAGCAATATTGGTAGCTAAGGGATTCTCACAATAGCTAGGTATAGATTACAATGAAACAAATGCTCCTATTGCAAGGTTAGATAACATAAGAACTATTTTGGCATTTCTTGCACAATTTAAGTGGCCAATAAATCAATTTGATGTTAAATTAGCTTTTTGGAATGGTTTTTTGGATGAAGAAGTATTTGTTGAACAACAACCAGGATATGAAGTTTCAAAACAAGAACAAAAGATTTACAGGTTAAAAAGGCTCTTTACGAACCTAAGCAAGCACCAAGAGCCTGATATAGCAAAATAGTTCGGTATCTTAAGATAAATGACTTCAATAGGAGTAAAAGTGGACCTACACTGATGATTTGATCTGCATTGGCAGTAACAAAATATTAATTGAAGAATTCAAAAATACCATGAAGAATGAATTTGAAATGAAAGACTTGGGTGTGATGCATTACTTCCCTGGTTTAGAAGTAAGACAATTACATGATGGTATTTTTATCGTATGCATTTGATTTGATTGACAACTTTAGAATGAAAGGTTGCAAATCAATGAACACACCCTTGAATGTGAGTGAGAAGTTAGTCAAGAATGATGGTAGTAAAAATATAGATGCTACACTATACATAAGCTCAGTTGACAGTCTTATGTATCTTAGTGCCACTAGACTTGACATCACATATGTTGTAAGTTTGACTTCAAGATTTATGCAAGATCCGAGTGAGATTCATTTTTGTACAACAAAAATAATACTCATGTGTGTTCATGGTACAAGCAATTTTTGTATTTTATACACATCAATTGATAACTTTGGTTTGGTTGATATACAGAAAGTGATTGGTAAAATCCATTGATGATCAGAAAAGTAGTTCAAGAAATGTATTCATCTTAAGATTAGGTGTGATTTCTTGGTCCTCAAAGAAGTAGACAATAATTGCACTATCGGAATTAAAATATATTGCATCAATATTAGCTTCATGTTAAGCAATTTGGTTGAAGAGGATTTTAGCAGATTTGAAGCATGAACAAAATATGATAACAATTATTCATTGTGACAACAGTTCAACAATTGTCATAGCAAAAAATCTAATCTCCAACAATCTTATTAAGCATGTTGATAGCAAAAGATGAGATTGAACAGATTTATTAGAAATCTTGTGACAAAAAATCATATTGAACTGAAATTTTGCAAAACTAATAGCCACCGAGGTTTTATGTGCTATCAAATTAAACAATAAAGAAAAGAATGATAATATTAATACTTAATAGTAAGAGATACAACAGGGCTCATAATATCCAATCTAATTTTGTCTTACTACAAGATGCAAACTGACAGCAAATATGAACTTGCAATTGTGACTGGAATGCCCATGCATGGTCTGTCCTTGTAATGAATGAATTTTCTAAATGGTGTCTAAATTAATACAAAAGATACCTGAAGTTGGTGGCTGGAAATAAAAAATAGAAGATAATTGCAGATATCCTTTTAATGTATTGCAGGTGTTAACAGCGGATTTTTCTACTGAAGTCATAGGGAGTGTGTTTAGTAATGTGTTGTTTTTTTATATGGAAGTGTATGCAATTGCTTAAAGAAAATTGGTGTCCGTGTTTCTTTCTAATATTTTTTTTAAGGAGTTGTATATTTTATGTGCAATTCCAACCATTACCTGTCTAAATATTATACCTCATAGGAATACAGCCTTACAACTTCAAAAGCTGAAATAGTCTTATCCATTTGTATGTTTATGGTTAATGTATTTTTTATGTCTTGTTTTTAAACTAGGATTGTAAGTGTAAATTCCCGTGTTCAGTAATTCAATTGTTAAAAAAATTCTATCAGCTCCTGTATAAGTTATATTCTGTCATTCAATCACCGCGGTACACAAGATGCCGGTTGACGAATAAGTGTCCGTACGTTGCCATTTTGCATGCCTCTAATGTCTACGGCTGAGCATTGTTTGGCATTTTGTGCATTGCGCTCTTACCTTTGAAAGCAAAATCAAATATCAACAGTTTCAAAGATAATCTCTTCACACAACATTTGGCATTTTATCAAAAACTAGAGCAGGATTGAAATTTTACTCGGGCTTGATGGAGGACGGTGTTTAACCTGACTGTCCTGCCTCCTTACATCCTTAATTTACTATACGAATTCTGAAGCCTTGATCTCCATGCAGACTATGCACGGACAAGATTTATGTCTAGCACATTGAAACCTACCGTAGTTCCAGATAACCTAACTGCTGTCATAATTTTAAAATGAATCAATAAATTACTGGACGATTTACTAAGAGAAATTTCTACGGTGCAGACATCATGCGTTGTCCAACAAATCGTACTCGAAATGACGCACATCATAGTCATAGTGGGGATCACGTTGAAAAGTAATAGTTAATATAAGATAGTATATGGTTAAAAAAATAAAATAAAAATAATCTAAAGTAGAAAAGATAGAAAGATAGATAGTTAAACAAAAAATGAATGCATATAGAAACAGGTGAATTTAAAGAAAGAAAAGAATACAGTTAGGAAAATTTATTTGTAATAAGATTATTTATATTTATATATATTTTGATATATAAGGGAGTTGGTTACAATCATATTATTTTTAAGTAAAGTGTACGTTCAAATTCTGAGGGCTGTTCCTAACAAGCCTATTTCATCTTTTTGTTGTTGATCTCATAAGAGGGAGACTACCTGTTGCCGGATTTGTATCATTGTCAATCTGGCACCATCAAAACAAACTATTACCTTTGCAAATTAACACTGCTAAGGTTTGAATCTTCTTAATAAATATCTGGTCAAGCAAAGCAATTATCAATTCACCCTTGAAAGAGTTATATATTCAATTTTTTAACAACTATCCCTTGAAAGCGTTATATATTCAATTATTTAACAACTATCCCTTGAAAGCGTTATATATTCAATTATTTAACAACTATGTATTCATATATTTAATATTAGTTAAATTTTTCATTCATCTTCATTTGGTGGATCATTTATCTTCTTTACGGAAACATCTAACATATTTGTATTATGGTCAGCTAGATTAAATTGAATGAAGTGAGATGACCACAAAAACATGTGATGCAGTGAAAAATATTATATAAAATTAAATAGTATCAAATATTTTATAATATTTATTTAATAAAATAATTTAAATACATGCTCATTTAAAATATAAATTTTCATGATTAAAATATATACTTTCCCACAAATATTATTCAATATATATATATACTTCCGGAACATTACATTGTGAGAATCTTCGATTGTGACAGTTCATTGAACAAACATCATGATGTTGTTGCTCGAAACCACCATTACTTGGCAGTACAATTGTATTAACATACATCATCATTGCCTCGTCTTGTCACCGGCACGCGTTTGGTCCTCATGGCGTTTTCTTGACTTTTTCTCACTTGTCATTGAAGGGCGTCCGTGTTTGATATCTTCACGAGGAAAGAAGAGAGAGATGGAGTTATCTAGACATTGATTCCTCGCTGATTTAGTTGCACACACCTTCCACTGAATAGAGACGTCCCGCTGAATAGAGACATTCTCTGTAACAAAAACCAAGTCTAAATATGTCGTAGTTTTGGTGACGTTCATCGGCAGAGAATATGTATTAAAGTAAAACTACTACGAACGATCATATATGATGTTATATCTATCATATGGTTATATATAAATATTTTATTTATTAAATATGTTATTTAATCTTATTCTTTTAAGTTCTCACATTAAACTTCTTAATAAAGACTGCCGTCTTAATTATTAGAAATAAATTTTATATTTAAGCAATAACTTCGCACTCTGCTGCGTGGCCATTAAGGCATTTTGGTGGTTCGTTAAGTAACCAGGAAAACGTGCGTGCAATCTTATACATCTCAACATATCCATTTCTTATATTTTTTTTACGAGTCGTATTACCCAGCCTTCATTTATTAGGGGCCGTACTACGACGATTCCAAAACAGAAAAGCACCCATCTTCAGATACGTGGCATGCGGTTATCTCTTTAAAGAAGTCACGTATTAATATTATTATATTATTTTATAATATTATTATTTTTTGGTAAATTGTTATGAAAGATTATAATATTTACAAATTATTATGTTATTTTATTAAATATTATGTCTTGATGTGATTTACCTGCAAGGATGTCACTTTGACCTGGGTTCAATTCCCAGGGTGGATATGTATATGTATAAGAAGTATTTAATCAATAAAAAAATAAAAAATTATATCTTTTAACATGTTTTTTTAGTAGTATTAAGAAAATAAGGGTTTTGAAAAAAACTTCACAATCTTTTACATATTACCCACAACGGTAGTTAGAAGAGAAAACTACAAAACACAACTTTGATGTTTGTAAAACTCTCTCGATGGCAATCTTTGTGTGGCAAGATTTAAAATATATGGTTGTATTTTGGTATTCTTTGGCATAACGTTTGCTGACAATGAAAGTGAGAAAAAGAGAAATAATTTTGTTTGATTGTGTGGCAAGATTTAAGATTTGCTGATAAATTCTCGTTCCACATTTACGATTTAAGATTTAACATTATGTTTTGCAATTTTTATGTTATGTAGTTCTCTCTTCTAACTACCGTTAAATCGATCGACTTAATTCGGTGGTAATATTTGTATTTTGCAATCTTTGTGTTTTGTAGTTTTCTCTTCTTACTACCGTTAAATCGATCGATTTAATGTTGTAAAACTCTCTCGGTGGCAATCTTTGTGTGGCAAGATTTAAAATATATGGTTGTATTTTGGTATTCTTTGGCATATCATTTGCTGGCAATGAAAGTGAGAAAAAGAGAAATAATTTTGTTTGATTGTGTGGCAAGATTTAAGATTTGCTGATAAATTCTCGTTCATGTTCTATAAATAAGTAACAAATTTAAATTCTTATTGCATGCATGGAAAATGAGGAGCACGTGTTATATTCTTTTTGAAAAAATAAAAGCTAAAAATAAATTTATTGCAATTTGAAGCCAAGATTCTAATTTATGTTGTGAATTATTATCTTTCATCTTCATGTTGTTATTAAATAATTGAAACATGGCCTGCATATTGCTTTTGGAAACCATGATGAGATGGGGTGTTTGCTTGTAATCTTGTATATTGCATGAAAGGATTTGGAAAGTTTGTTTGCATGCTAGGAGTAGTTGCATTTCATTTAGCTTGATCACTCTGATCTCTGAATCGTCACTGTAATATACCACTTAAAAATTGGAGCTTGGATTTAAAGCCATAGTTTCTTTAAATTCTATTGCCAACGAATATCTTATGCTCTAGCATTGGAATGTTCCATAGTCTTCAAATGCAAAGCCCTGTGTAAATATTTTTGAAGTCATTTGTTTTCTCAAAGAAAGAAAGAGCTATGTATACTATGGTGTAAATTCAAAATTTGGTATTGTATTCAATATGAGATTCGACGACATAGGTTGGGAAAATATGTGTCAGTATTGCATATCTTTAGAATCCAAGAGGAAATGGAGTAGTATTTATCTGTTGATAAATTGAGGATATGGTATGCATTTAAAAGAACAATGTTTTTCTTTTTGAAAACTATTTGTATGAAGTAATTTTTGAATATGATGTTTGTACTTGGGTTATGATTTAATGAATTTAAATACTCTATTCTATATCTATTTTGTATGGTTGCATACTTTTAAAATATGTGGGAATGAAAAGCTTAATGGAAAAGCAAGCTATGTAAACAGTCTGGAAAAACTGCAATGAATAATTTGAATTGTTATGCTTGAAAGGTGTCTTTTAATTTGTATATTATCAGTGGATGAGATACAATGTAACCAAAAAATTGAAACATGCCCCTAAACCTGTAATTGCATATAAAAGAGATTTCAATTGAATGATAAAACTGAGTTTTGACAAATGCTGTGTTTTTATCGGGACTAGTCTGACCAAAGTAGAATGGTAGCTAGTAGTGTGTAATTAAAACCAAATATGTCATAGAGAGTTCACACTAATGTTGGGAGAAACACTGCCGCATGATGTTAAATCAAGTAGGTAAATGGTTTAAGACTATAGTCTAGGGTTTCAATTTGGACCTACATTTGGAATGTTGTGTTAAATAATGTGGAACAACATATAGGAGTTTAATAAAAATGAATAAGGTTGTTACATACTTACATCTGTAATAAGTAGAGAATGTATTAAATCCAAACCACAGTGAAGAAATATTAAAGTCTCTATTGTAGTAGTGAGAAAAGTAGTCTTTAAATCTTACATGAAATGTATTTATGAAGTATAATTAGTGTGAAGAAGTAGATTTATTTTAACATAGAGTTTAGATAATTTAATTTATGATTTATAATTGAAGTTCATAGAGAATCACGGGAAAAATGATTAGAGAATGTGAATTTTTTGTGTAACCTTTATTTCAAAAGAATTACCTTATAAAGAGATTATATGTATATTTTTTTAGCAAATATGGAAAGTTTAATATTTGAATATAAACTTAATAGCATCATCAACTTATATCCATCAAATGGAAAATTTGGTAATCTTTAAAACTTATCAAGAACTTTCGAACAACATTGAGACTATACCCATTAGAAAACTTTGAATATAACTTAGATAAACTACTAGTTAAGGAAATTTAAGGTTGTGGAAAGGGGCAATCTTAATAGGTTAATTATAATTTGCAACCAAGGGTTGTGGTTATGACAACCTTGAATTTATTTTAATATTGTGGGTGAGACAATCTTGCATTTTAACCCAAGGTTGTGGGTAGGACAACCTTAAATCTATTTCAATATTGTGGGTGGGAAAATCTTGAACATTGATTGTTATGATGCTTGCAGGTAGGCAACCATCATAAACCAGAGCTCTAACTATACTTATGATAGAAAAAGGTTAGAATGAGAGGTAACGATGGGTTATATGGGCATCCCTCCTAGGTTATCCCTATTAGTGATGAGTGGTGAATTGTGCTTGACTAGATTAAACCAACAACACAATGGTATGGGATATCGTGTTGGTTAATCAACACAAAATATCGGGTGGTTACCAGGGTATTGGTAAGACCTTAGACGGTGCTTCATGGGAAAAGGATGATCATATAGCTCGAGCATGTATGCGCTGCATATTACATGACATTGGAATTTGGGGATCATGTCAAGACATGGGAAAAGTATGCACCACACCTCTAGGTGTTATGGGCCCTAGAGAAACATAAACCCCCTACCTAAACTTAGGATCTTGGGAGGAGAGTGAAGTTGAAAATGGGCAACTACATAGGATCTGGAAAATATCGATCTCATGAGTATTTCGACTACAGTGGGATGGTAGTCATGAAGATATATCAAACATACTCATACTAGAAAATAAAATAAAATTAAGTTAAAAAAAATCTTATAGTAATCTCTTGTATTGGACAACCAAGTAGGAATACTTGGGGTGTTTGGAAAACCAAGTGGGCAGAACTTGGGTTGTTACATTTCTTCTACATTGTTGCCATCCTTTTGGAGTGAACCAGGTTATATCCATGAAATTTTTGGACACACTTTAGTAAGCCACCATACTTTAGAATAGATTTAACCTCCTCATCAATAATAGGAAAATAGGCTTCACCCTAGATTTTACTTACCTCGACTTGGACCTATATAGCTTAGCTCTCCCTATTTTCAAATAGGGCACATATTCTCTACTTATTAATACTGCACTATTCCACACCATGGAGCCAAAGGAGGAAATACATGAGCAAACAAAAAAACAAATAAGGCCCCATAACAGACCCGATAAAAAATTAGCACTCATCTCGATCACAAGCATAACTGTGCCCCCCAGCTAGACACAAAATTTCATGGAGCCAAAATGTCACGACCATTAGGAAGAGCCAAGGAACCAAAACTTCTCCATCCAAATTCCAAAGCGAAGAGGGCACACAAAGGATTACACAAATTTGCAACAATGATAAGGAGCACAAAATACTAGGGTTTGAACAAAAGGGATACATTTATCCTTTTACTCACATCAATAGAGAGTCATTTCTTAACATCAAAAGGGAAAATGTCAACTTTAACGCACCAATTCAAGAAGTTCCTCTCCACACTGTCAACTAGACAAGAAATAAATGTTCTACAAATAGGTGTAATATTACCAGAGGCACTCGCCAATAATGACGATACTAAGGCAATGACATTGAAAAGAACCAACTTACACAGGTAAAAATGTCAATGCCAGCAATGATTACCCAAATACATATCCCAAAAGAGGAGATTAAAAACAACATGGGTACTCAATCCACATCAATTCCAAAGGAGCAACCACCACCACCTAAGAAGTCTAAAAGGAGACATAAAAGAGGTAGTCCATTACCAAACCACAGAACAAGGCAGACACCTTATCCCAAGAACAAACAAGAAATTCTGACACGATGAAACATTGATAGAATATTGAAATAACAATGCATTCCAATGAAAGCTAAGGAAGCTTCGACATAGATCTAAATGCCAACAAATAAGGGGGGGGACAATATTCAAAATTCAAAATTTGAAAGGAAATAAATCCTGCCAGGCCCAAGAAGTAAATGTTGATTGGCACCCTACTTTTTGACCAACGACTGCCATTGCTCCACAATATTCCACACCAAAGTGATTGAAAGCAAAACTCGTAACATAAAATATGAATCTCATTATTGGTACAACAGATAATCTCAAAATAAAATTCCATCTGCAAAATAGAATATCCCATATGGGAGGCCCCAAGATTCGCCATAAAGTCCACCACTGCATTACCTTCTCTAAAAACTTACACAATCAATACATTGTGTAAGGTTCGAATAATTCCAACTGCCTCATCAATTAGGTTGGTCACCTTTCGACTTACATTATAGGCCCCCTTTAACATATTTATAACATTTAAATAATTACATTTGATAATAGCTTTTCGAATTACCTTATCCCTAATCAAAGACATTCTTACAAAATTTGTTCTTGCTTCGATAAAATTATTGGACATCAATATTTTAGCAAAGGTAAGAACAACACTACCACTATTATCATGAATGACCCTCGAACACAAACCACCCCTGGGTTTCCTTAAGAAGCCCCATCAAAATTCAATTTACACCAACCATTAGGGAGGATCCAACGAAAAAAACTCTTGGGATCAGGAGCTAGCAAGGGATGATCCACATACCCAAAACCAAGATTCTACTCAATAAACACTTCATTCGGGATTAGAACCATGAAAAATATTTCCTTTAAGGCACACAAAACATTCTTCACCATCCTCCAAAGAATACGAGAGCTCAAATGAAAGGTCATGCTTTCTTTATCTTTAAAAACATGTGTGTTCCTCTCTTTCCAAAACACCTCACATCACATGAGGTAAAAGATAATTCCAAAAGCACTTAAGTCTGGGTGAGGAAAAAGGAGAAGACCACTGTAAGATGTAATAAAAAATTGAATTTGGAAAAACCCAACTCACTCCAATCCGACAGAGGATGGACAATAGAACTTCCTGAAAACATCGATAATTAATAAGTAAATGAAAAGACAATTCCTAGGACTCTTTATACAAATAAAACCTATTAATGAGACACATGCCTCTCTTATGAAGATTTTAAAATGTTAGAATCTTATTTTGTACAACCAGACCAAAAAAACATATTAAATTTGGGAGTTAAATTATTTAACCAAATAACACCATTAGGAAAATTGCCATCCCACTTAGCACTTAGGAGCTCATAATCATTTGACTATGTACAATCCTACACTATCTTATTTCCAAACCAATCGATCCTCTACATTCTCTTACCACACAACGTAAAGAGGGAGCTCATCCATTAACAGATTCTAAAATTGGAGATCAATGGTGTTCCTCACAAGAGAAGAAGTATTTGTCTAGACAATTTTACCTCCATGAACTTTAGTGAAGTCAACTACTTTAACAAGCCCAGCTAGTCTAGACCCTTGACTGAAATCTCTAAAATGTAGGTCCTCAAACAATGTACAATCTCTCAACCAAGCGTCTTCCCAGACATTCACACTCCTCTCATTTCCAACAATCCACTTACAATTATGATTGATAAACTCATGGAATATGTCATTTAATATGTTTATATGTATATTATTTTTTATTATTGCTTAATATAAATTAATTGTAAAAATTAAATATAATTATATTTTTGTATCTTTTAAAAATTATGTATGAGATCAATTTTTTTTAAAGTCCTCTTATGATGGTAAAATATTAGTTTATTTATTTATTTGATTATTTGAAATGAGTTTTGAAATGAACCCCAAATATTTTACAAATGGATATTTTAGAAAAATGGAAACTAGTACCACTATTGGTAAATCAGATAAAAAAATACAATTCCATTTATGAAGGGCCTTGGAATAGCAAACATGAAAATCACAAACTCATCCATAGAGAGGTCAGGAAACACTTCAAAAAACACACAAGCCCACCAGGGAAGTCCTGGGAAGAAAAAGCTAGCAAGTAGAATCCTACCCGCGAGTCTGGAAACTAGAAACTAGAAACAAACACCTATCATGCTCCAATTTGGAACTGTAAAATCCATGGAAAATTGCATCCATCCCACTCAAATTTAAAACTAGTTTCATCGTTGAAAAGCATCCATCCCTCACAGAAATGAAACCAGATTTTCCATCGAAAAGAGCATCGTTCACCGAGTAAAGGGTAACTAAGAAAATCTCACCAACAGATAAAATTGAAGAAAACAACTATACCAAAAGATTTGAAACTAGAACCATTGTCAACAACTAGAACTAGAAAGAACCTAAAAAGTGGATATGTAGTAATATGGGACCTCAATAGACCACAATGTCTCCCTGCAAATAAGATTGAAAATGCAAGCTAAACGTGGAATAATCTAGAGAAGTTGACTTCCATGATGACCCATTACTAAAATGAGAACTAGACATAGGCACTATCATTAGGGTGTGACATTTGTAGCAAGCGATAAATTCCAAGGTCCCATTCCCAAAGACTTAAAAAAAATACAGAGACGGTCTACCAAATAGTCACCAATATCAAATCCACGTTCAATCCTATCAAAGTCTACTTAGGGATAAAACCTTGGAAACCAACACCACAGCTGCATGAAAAACACAGGGTCCTTGGCGAAGACCAAAAAATAGATTTTAGAGATAGGTTTGATTGGAAAAACTTAAAGTGGACAAGCACTGGATCTAAAAAGAAATCCAAGAGGAACTATTAAAAACCTGAATAAAATCTAAGAGGGATCCCCATCTGAAAATGCTAAACACGTGGTCCTAAAATCCAAGAAAAATACAAACAGGGATCTAGGGATAATGAATAGGTACACAGGGTGCCAAACCCTCTTCAAGAAGCCACAACTCTCTCCAAGCTAATCCAATAGAAATCCATCCAACTTCAACAAGCACTAAGGGTAAAATTTCCAAGATGGTCCAAATAATTATGAAATCCAATCTGAGATAGAAAAACCCTTCTTGGAAGGCTCCAAGAAGATATTGTGGGCTTGAAAAAGGATTTGGTCGAAGAAGAACCCTTCCTATCCAAAGGAATGTAGGCTTGGAGTATGAAGAGTAGGAAAAATGGAATGGGGGCTATCCTACCTAGGGAGCCTCCTACTCTTTCAATGGCCTTACCTCAATACTAGCTAGTTTCTTTATTTATCTATTTAATCATAAGGTCAAAATTTGATTTTTAGATGCTTAGTAGAGCCTCAGATAATATGGTTTATTGGTTATATAAAATAATTATAGGAGATTAACACAATCATAGCTTTGCATCCTTTAAAAATATCTTCTTCATTGGAAGCTATGTTATGGGAAATTATCAATATGTTTATTTTTATTTAAGTTAAATTTATCTATTTTTTATATAAAGGTTGATTTTTAAATGTTTAGCAAAAGGTTTTAGACAATATGGTTTATTTGGTTTTATATGGATCTGATATTGAGTTGGATAATAATAATTTGTATAGTATGTTTGTATTATGAACATTTGAAAACTATTTTAAACTAATTGAAAAATTTGAAATGTGTGAAATTTAAATTCTAGACTAAAAAAAATCTTTACATATGTGGAGAGATTTAACATACCATAGAACATATTAAAAATAAATTCCTAATAAGAAAGAAAAAAGAAATCTATTCTATGTATTCTATGTACAAAAAATAAATAGAACAACCCAATCTATTAGGTGATCCACCTTGATTTGAAAAGATAACAAACTTCTTTCCTCATTTCTACAAATACCAATTTTTTGTTTTTCTAAACACTCCTTATTCATGAAATGTTTTATACATATAGATAGGGAACAGTTTATTCTATTCCTTTTTAATTTCCCTAGTTGTAGTTGAATTATCCTTCCAATAGTAATTTTATATTATTTTAATTGCACTTGCTTTATACTAGTATGTAAGTGTGTTATTGTAGTGATTTATCACTACACCATTTTTCGATAGCAAAAGTGGAAGTGCGAGAAGTGAATGAGCGCTAAGGGGACCTTCAATAAAAATGTCCAAGCATAAAAAAACCAACAAACTTTAAGTATAAAGATCCAAATTTTATAAGGTATGACCAAAAGTAGGAAACAAAAAAGGTTGACATGGAGGTACTACAGTCAAAAGTCTTGAGATCAAGAAAAAACACCCAATGTTGGATGATGAGGAAAAATTCCAAAGAGAGGGCACCACATCCTAAAAATATAAAACAAATGTTGAGGTGTGTGATCTTCTAGAAAGTACTATCCTATCATAAAAAATAATGTTGTGTATCTCTCAGAAAGGACAACAATATATAGAAAGCCACAACAAAGTCACTCCCAAATCTAGAGCATTCAAAGTAGAAATATTTCACACTTTGATTATGGAATTCCATAAAAATGGTAGTTGGAAATAATGGTGGTATATTCTTATCTAAAGACTCAGATCCATTTGGTATTTATGATTCCAGATTTAGAGACCTTTAAAGGACTAACAACCTAAATAAGACATGAGTTGGTATCAAAAGCAGTAGTCATCTTGAAATATCTGCATGAGTTTTTGAGGGAAATTTTCCTCTTTGTAATATATAAATAAAAATAGTGTTAGGTTTGTAATGGATCAATAAGTTTTCATTTGTATTCTTTTGTAAGATTTCCTTTCATTTCTTTATATTCAATAGTCGGTTCTTGAGCGCCTTGTGGAAAATTTAATCCCCACTTCTGACACAATCTTTGTATAACATTAATTGCATATATATATATGAAGGTTTACATCAATTTTTGGACTAGCCATTTGTGGTTCTCCACTAACCCATTTTTGTATGTGTGTATGTGTTTGTAGTTTTTATGTGTTTTTTTCATTTTTCTTATATATGTGTGGGTGGAAGTGTAGACACAAAAATAGCACCAATCCGATTATGTGATGACAAGCACTGATCGCATTAACACACATAGCCCCTAGGGCAGCCCCCAGAGGTAAAAAAGTGGTCCTAACCACTTCCAAAAGTAGTTTTAGAGGTCAAAGGTCAATTTGGCACCTTTTTGGCACTTTGCTCTCTGCTCGTCCCACCCCGAGACGAATACAAACTGTTATTTGTCCCACCCAGGGATGAATATCAGCATTCACCCTTGGGTGAGGTGAATAGCAAGTTTAACTGGCAAAAAAAGTCAAACCTCGGCAACTCCGCCAGTTAAATGAGGCTTTAGGCCATGCAATTGCGAGGAATAGCTTTTATTCAAGAAGAAAGACTTCAGTCATGCATGTCTTTATTTCAGAGACCTCATGCAAGGATATTCTAAATCATGGAACTAGCTTTTCTCTGAAATTAGGACAGTTAACTCAAGTGGCGCCCTCGCATGCGCAATTTAAACAAGAAGACCCTAAGGTCTATAAATTGGGGAGTTTTCCCACCCAAAATATGTACAGAGAAGTAGAATTTGAGCAACGAAGTGCTTCCAATTTACATACCTACTTGAGATTTGTGCTTTTACATCCTTAATCTCTCATTCGAAAGGGAGGTTATTGGGTGACTATTGGAAGCGCGAATCCGGACCCAAAACCCAATTTTTGGCCACAAATATCCACAAAATTTGTCGAAAACACCCCATAACCATTTTTTGACCCATCCCAAGTGGATTGATTCTGAAATAGTGCCTCAAACGATGGACGTCCTGCCCCCGAGCGCTCCCCAAACTATCACAGTGCTAATCGCCCCACCCCGGGACGATTAGAAATATGTGATATATATTTTTTTTTTTTTCATTTGATTCTAGATAGGTTAAATAGGTTACAGTTCAAATTTCATTACATTCTGATCATTTTTGACCAGGTTTTTGCTATTTCCCGTTTTCACTAACTTGCAGATGCCATATTAAAAATATGGGTTCTAGACATAAAATTGGAGAAATCTGAGCATCTGGGTCTTCCAAAAACAACCCAAATTAGCTAACCCCAAGTTTTTAGGTCTTTTGGAGCTTCCTAAGTAGGACATTGAACAGGGTGCTTTCTGGCCAATTCTCACAATCCTATTCGTCCCACCCTGGAGCGATTACAGATCTGTGAGGATTTTTCAGACTGTTATTTTTGCAATGGTCTTATCATGATATTTTTATGCTTCTTTCAAAGTTTCAGGTCAATCAGAGGTCATCTGATAGTCGTTTTATTATTTTCATGCATTTACTGACAGTAGACCTTGGGAAATACATGTTTTATTTTGTCCGCAGGTGCTACTATTTTTTTCTATTTATTTGAATGCAGGTTTACGATAGCAGAGGAGAAGTAAAGAGAAAATAATCATATACGCAAGTGGTAGTGATGTTTTGGTCCGCCCATCTTACATGTGGGCACGCAGAAGAAGGATTGTGATCCATGGATGTTGTGACAAGAAACACATTTGACGCTCCTTTCCCCTAAAAAGGAAGGAGACGTATTGTAACACATTTTGAAAAGCATATCAATAAATATATTACCATAATTCCTATTTCTTTTATCTTGTGTCAATTTTCATATGTTCTTTCTTGTTCTTTTCTTGTGGCATATTCCTTTTTGTTTCCGTATCTTCGTGCTTTCAGGAAGGTTTGTGTCAATTTTTTTGAGTATCTATCTATGGTTCTATCCTGACCTATTTTATTATGTGTATATATGTTAGTAAATATCATTTGTTCTTAAATGTATCGAAGAAAGGAAGTGTTCGTTTTTGGTACATAACATTAGGGCTTTGTTGTTTAGTGAGATATTTGAAGATCTTTTGGTGTATCAACACCTTCTTATTTTTTGAGTTGTTTTATTTTTATTTTATCATTTTTACATTCCTTTGAGTTTAAGTGTGCCTAAATATCACACCACACTTGTAAAAAAATCTTGGAGGCCCTCGATTGAGCCAAACCCCATGCTCTCGGCTATGACCCTACTATGTCACTCCTCGCAATGCATGATTATATTGACTAGGATAATATAAGATGACAATAGTTTAATGGCATACCCTATGGGACCCCATAAACATATCTTTGGTCCCATAATCGCAACAACAAGTTAGACTAGACTTGGTGAGGCTCTATGCCTACTCATACTTTTTGAAGCACCTCTTTACTCATTTGTTGATTCCTCTCTAGAATGAACATCGAATGAATCCACTACTAAAAATATGAGATTAAGGTTCCAATGAAGGTCTTGATATAATTTTTTAAAGCATAAGGTACATTCACCTAACACCTTTTCTACAATCCAAAGGGCCCATAAGTCCAAGATGGCTACCCTACCTTAAAATCCCTCTCCTACCTAGGAATATAAAAGCTTGTTGTGACATTTTTTTGGAAAAAGTTCTTAGAATCATTGCTATAAATCTTATCATAATATATTTTTGAAGGCTTTACATCCCAATTGTATAAATTACAAGATATGGTCTTCATATACAATGTGAACAATATCACAAATAAGGACGTGGGTCTAAAACTACTAGTGGATTCATTGAAAGGAAATCAGCATCAATAATACAATTGTTTATCTCTAAATTTGGTCATTTATTAGGACCAATTGACTACCTTAATCATGGATAGATTCAAATTAGAATAAATAAATTAAAACCTAAGTTGAACACTCCCTTAATGAATACACCAAAAGGAAATATGCAAAACATCCCTACACATATCAAAAAATATGTATGAGAGCCCCATGAACAATAAGAACAAATCTCAAAGGGATATCTCCACATAATTAATAAGAACATGGGTTTGTAGCTCAACTGAGAGTTTATAAGGCTCATTATGAGGAGGAAAAATTTGGGTCACACCTCCTCTACCCCTTTGATGACAAGGCAAGATAATGGGCACTTAACATCTTGGACAAAGATCAATATGAAGAGGACAAGCCAACAAATGTAAAGCCTCTTTATTTACAAGAACAAATAAACATCAAGAGACTCAACCAATGAATGGGGACCACACTCTGGTGGTGCTAATAGCAAATAAAATATAATTACTACAACCTATCTATTTCTATTAAAAAGGTTGCTCCAAAGTCCCTCCCCTATATGGGTAAATAGTTTCTACTAAAGGAACTAGGAAGGAGGAAAAAGGGATTTAAGTAGATATTGGGGGTCCTTTTTGAATCCATGCATAATGGGTAAAGGCTTCCCACTAAAAATATTTGTACATATGTACTATATGTATTATATGTATTATAAGGAGGGAATCCCAATATCATGGTATGATGAAAATCTTAAGTAGTTGTAGAGATTTAAAGATGTAGAATGACTATTGAATTTCCCACATTCATTGGGTGGGTTCTTTGCATGACTTCATGTCCAATGGACTAAGACACTAAATTATCTAGGTTTTTTATCTTTAATAGGCTAAAGATCCCCTATGAGTCACCAAAACTGTAGTGATTTCTCACTACACAATTTTTTAATAGAAAAATAAAATAAAATTGCAAGAAGTGAACTAGTGCTAAGGGGACATTTGATCAAAATTTCTAAGGGTCAAAATACAACAAGGTTAAATTATGAATATAGAAAGTTTACAAGATCCTATCAAAAGAAGGAAATAAAAAGGTATGACATAGAGGCTTGATAGTCAAAATTCTTGAGCTAGAAAAATCCCCTAAATTGGATGATGAGGAAAACTTTCAAAGAGAAGGCAACATGTCCCAAAAATATAAAATCTTTTTTGAAGTGTGTGATCTTCTAGAAATTATTGTCCTTTCTTAAAAAATGAATGTTGCATATGTTTTGGAAAGGACAATAGTAGCTAGAAAGCGATAACAAAGTATATATATATATATATATATATATATATATATATATATATATATATATATATATATATATATATACATATATGTATGTATGTATGTATGTATATATATATATATATATGGAGGTCTACATCAATTTTTGACTAGCCATTTATGGTTCTCCACTGACCCATTTCTATATGTGTATATGTTTGTAGTTTTTACATTTTTGTTTTTAGGTTTTGCTTATGTAAGTGTGTGGGAGGCCTGTGTTAATATTTTGGACTAGCCATCTATGGTTCTCCATTGACCCATTTCTTTATGTGCATATATGTCAATAAATATACTTTGTGCTTAATTGTATCAAGGAGAGAAAGTGTTCACCATTGGCACATAATATTTAGGTATGTTATAGAGGGAGATCTTAGCAACGACATTTTTCTTTTATCGAGTTGTTTTATTTTTTGCATCCATTTTTGAGTTTAAGTGTGCCTAAATATCATGTCATAACATGGAACTAACCTTGTAAAAAATTCCTAGAAGTCCCTGACTGAGCCAAACCCCACACTCTCGATTTTTGCCTTGTTGTGTCGCTCCTTGTGAGGCGTGATTTTTCTAAGTGGGACAATTAGAGGTAACAATATTTATATTTTCCAATTATAATACTTGTTTTATCATTCAAATTTATCTATATTATTCTCTAGCTTGCTTACCTTATCCTATATTATCTATGCTTTATTTATTCTCTTCGTAAAAACTAGTTATTTCCCTATGCAAAATTAGTCACAAGTCCATCCCTTTGAATTTAATTTATCCCCAATCATACATTGTAATGACCACATAACTAAAGGTTCCTTTTCTCATAAATTTTTATAATTTATGTGCCAATTTTATTCCTTTTATATTTGATTGTTCCTCATTTATGCATTGTAATGAATGTATAACCAAGGATAATTTTTATCACTTTTTATATTATTTATGTGAATAAATTGGTCATTTTCTTGAGTTTCACACACATGTACTTGATATTCCATGGGTGTGAAAATCTATGATACAATTTACTTAATGAGAAGAATGCTTACGCATTGTGACTAATTATTGAATTATGTGAGACAAATCAATTACACATTATGCCATTGATTGTATGCCATAACATACACTCTAAATAAATATTTCTCATTCATTAGCATGCACTCATTGCTAATCATCATTTTAAGTAATAATTTTGGCAAATATAATGGATTTATTATCAAATTCATGAACCTATGAATATCTAAAACTAAAATTTACTTAATCTAATCTTAAAATAAAAAACTAAAAAACTAATTTTTTGACTAAATTGGATAATCTTCACATGGAATATTTTTTATAAATGATAATATTAAACATACAAATAGAACATATTTGAAATTAAACTCCTATTAATATAACAAATGAAATATATTTTTCTTAAAACCAACAAAGAAAACAATCCAAATTTGTAGATGAGTAGCTTCAATTTTGAAAATACAATCAAATTCCTCTTCTCTTATGTGAGTAGCATTATCTTATTTTTCCAAAGACCCCTTATCCCCTTATTCATAAATTACTTCATACTTATATTTTTGACAATGATCTCTTATTCATGAAGTTCTCCATACTCATAGTTTTACAAAATATTCCTTATTTATAAAGTGTTACATTCTTATTAATGAGAGAGTGTTTAATTATACTCTTGATTGATTTTCCTTATTATACTTGCTTTATTCCTCCAATACTTTGTTATTATTTTAGTGAAGTCTTGGGAAATATAGATTGGAGGTCCAAGGATTGAATTTGGTGGCATGTAGATTATGTATGCATTATAGGTGGATGTCACAACACAATTGCCTCCTTCCATATATAGTGGATCTAGAAGAGTATGGGATGGCATGTTATGTTTAATGATCATGGACCTTACAAAGTTACATACTTTACTTAATCATACTTTCTACATTTTTCATAGCTGCATTTGCTTCATTCTAGTACCTAAACGTGTTATACTTATCCAATTGTGTTTTTGCTTTATTCTTTGATTTAATGGATTTATCCTCTTAGCTTGTTTACCTTATATCCTATATTAGTTTTTTTTTTGGTGGGTGGGGATTCTACATAGAGGAATTACTAACTTTCCCTCATTTTCTTCAACCACTCTAGCATTTGATTTTACCTATAACCAATATAACCCATCCAACTCTAAATTAAACACAATGACTACATATTTTATATTATTATATGGACCATTGGCCTTAGCAATTGAACCATGGTTTTGCTTGATCAACACTCAATGACTTCTAATTGATCCATCCTATTAGGCAACTAATATGCTTTCTTTATTCTCTTTTTTGAAAGCTAGTTTTTGTTTTCCTATATATATAGTTCTATCATTTATATATAATAGCTACTTGTAGTATTTATGGGGCATATAAGGTATGGACATTGATGCTTGGAAAGAATCAAGGGAATGTTTATTATTTTTATTCTTTACCCTTATTTTTTAGGTCTATGTTAATAAAAATATAAATAGATATGATTAATTATAATTCCATATCTCTCTTTCTATCACTCTCTCTATCTCTCTCCCAAGTGGGCTTGATAGTGAAGACATGGATGTTGGAAGATATGGTAATTTTATGTTATCGATCAAGTTTTATAAATGATAATATAAGCCTACAAGAAAAATTTGATGTAATCCTATAATCTTGTGATCATGTTAGCCTTGAGAAAATATTTAATATAAGCCTACATTCAATATTGGTGTATTCATCCCTTATGGAATTGGTTAATAAACTTGGATAGTTATGTATTCACCCCTTGTGGAATTGGTTAAACCACCTAAATGGTTATCCTCAAAAAAAAATTTGATTAAAGGTTTAGTAACTTGACTTAACCTGGAGTCTTTTATATATGTTGATTAATTTAATTGTAGTTGTAATTTAGATATTGGTATTAATTATAAATACCCCCAACTACTGATATATTGAATGAGTGTGAAGTTTAATATTCTTATGTGAGCTATTGATATTTTGTGTTCTTAATCTTTCCATTTCACTTCTCTATTTTCATGCTTATGCTTGTAGTGTATGTTATGTTTCATAAGATTATTGAAGAAAAATACAAATTCCAACATGATATAAGAGAGGCAATGGAGTGACTTCACTTGGCTATGTGGAGAGATTGTTTCAAAGCAATTTTCTAAGGAAATATTTTAATCAATAGTTTTTAGGGTTTTGTATTTTAAAATCCTAGTGGGATCTTGTATTATGAGTATCTCTTATGCAATAATGGTTGATTGCCTCAAAAGAAAGTTTCACCAATAGGCTCACCATGTTTATCACTTTTGAAATTTAATTCATTTTGTTGGTTAATTATTTTCGATGGATAATTCTAATATCCCTAAAGAAACAATTTCTATGGAAATTGATGGATTAAATTTTTTGAAGATTTTTATAAATCCTAGTTATCATTTACAATTTTTTATTAAAAAATTATTTCCTTATTTACTATAGATCTTGTTTTGACATTGATGTAGAATAGGTGAGAAGGTAGTTTACATGGTTTCTGAATATTAATAAGAAATTTTTGAACATTTAAGATATCATAATTAACTCCTAGATGAGCCATGGGTAGGCTCTAGTGCATGGTCTAAGCCACTTTATAGGTTATTTAATTGGTCCAACAACCTTTTATGCTACTTTGATGGGAGAGGACTAGTTCATAGGTTTCATTCTAGGAAAAATGTTGTACAAGATAAAACATAGTAGATATGGATGAACTATTTGTTCTTTTGGATTCTCTGTGAAAATTTGGGAGGGTCCTAGGTTAGCAATTTTATGGACATCCCTGTTGTGATGCCTATTTTTTGCATTAAAAATGAATTTCCTTCCAAAAAGTGAATTTAAAATTCAGAAATAGAATATTCTACCAAAAATTCCTAGTTTTGAGGTAAGAAAGGACAAAAAGACTTTAAAATTTGACACTTCAAGTGCAAAAAAAATTATCAGAGGTAATTTAATGTTTGTTAATGCATGTTTTGGTTCAAAAATGAGATGCATAAATGAGTATTGATAGATCCTAGTTATGAAGCATGGAATGATATTTTTTGTTTTTATATGTGTTTGATTTGCATGTATTATTTGGTGCAATAAACAATATCAAGGGAGTTTCTTCATAATTTGTGAATCAACTATAACACAATTGTAAGTTGTACTATTAATAGAGAGATGGTTATAAGTTTAAGGTACTATATAGAGGTTAATTATTTTGGAGGATACATTTTAGTCAATGTGAATGATTGTGTCTTTTATCATACACTAGAAGTTTAGATAAATATGGTAAAGCAATGTCATGTGGAGCTTAATTTCCTAGGTTTAAACTTGACTATACCTCTTTTGTATAATATTTTTAGTGCCAATGCATGCTTTTGTTTTGTAGGTTAGCATAAATAAAGCTTAAAATTTATTTCTACATATTAAGGATGAGCCATAAAGCATCATGCATTATATGCTACTTGATTCAAAATATTCAAGGATAATGGATTCTTTGTTGTGTAAAAATAGAACAAAATTATGAAAGAGAAAATATGTCAAAATAAAAAACATCTTTCTAATATAAAAATACAAGTATAAAGGAGGAAATATCTATGAGAATATGTTTGCTAAAAATTAAAATGCAACTATGCAATACGTCCATGCAACAATATCCTCTTTCTAGCCTCAACACCACTACCTTCTTCAATGAATGATAGGGTAGATTTAATGGTTCAACTTCTGAGATAGTGGTTATGATGGTTCAAATTTTGAGATGGAGGTTATATTGGTTCTTTGTGGTCTATACTCATTCCACAATCTACACTATGTGGTCTATATCAAATTCATAATATACACTCCATGGTCTATACCTATTCTATAATTTGTACTACATGGTTTGTACCCATTTCATAATCCACACTTCATGGTTTGCACCTATTTCAAAATCTGTACTCTATGGTCCATTCCCATTTCGCTTAGTCTGAGTATATAATCCATATTTTGGAGATATATAGCCTATTTGTTGGAGACCCATTGTCCATATATTGGAATCCATAGTTTATGTATTGAAATCAAGTAATTCAACTGGATCAATCGACCCTTCTTGAGAAGCAGTCATTCCCATTGCATAATGTTTTGACATCAAGTATGGAAGTTCCTCTTTTATTTAGAACTTTATGAACCATTTGGCTTGGTGATTGAACTGGTCTACTTGAAATACTCTATAGAGTTGAGTGGACTATCTCCTAGTGGTTTTAGCCCATGTGTCAACTATTTAATCCTCTTCTATAGGTGCAAGACATTCAAGGTTGAGCTCCTCAACCACCAACTTCTATGTTATTGTGGAGGTATCTAAAAAAGGTGAATATTATGGTTTTAGAAGCTCAACACTAAAATAGGATGTAAACCAAGGTAAGGTGGTAGATCTAGCTCAGAGTTGCTTGGTGATGGTATAAGATCCATAGCATAGGGGATTATTTTTTCTATGTGGGCTCTCAAGATACTCTTTCTACAATCATAGTCAAACCTTATATCCCACTTTAAAAGAGTGTGGGGTGTGATGTTATCCATGATGTTGCTTGTACTTTTCATTCATCTAGTCAAGAAAATCATGAACCTACTACTGTATATGTTGAAAGTGTGCAAAAAACATCATTGTATATATTTTTTTTCTCTATGTGATGTAATGTCCATGGGTGTGATTGGAATAGCCACGCCCATGGGTGCCAAATAATATAAAATAAAATCAACATAAAAGGGTTTTTTTTTGGTAGAGTTGTGCAAAGCCCTGTTATACCTATGTTGGATGTATGGTAGAATCTCATGCCATGTTCTAGGATGTGTTGAATTGTACATATAAAATATATGCATGATCAACCTATTGATAATTTTTGTTTGTCATTAGTTTGAAGATGGAATATTGTGGATCAAGTGAACTTTGTGTCCATCATCTCACATAGATTATTATAGAAGATACTTAAAAAGCTATTGTCCCTATCTAATATAATGGATTTTGGTAGACCAAAATGAAGCCATACATGGCTTAAATACAATTTTATATTTTATTAGCTATAACATTCTCCTTGCAAGAAATCATGATAGACATTTTGGAAAAGTGATCAACCACCATAAAAACACAATAATTTCCATGCTTGTGTCCATTTTTAATCAATTATTGAATTTTCCTCTTGATCTCATCATTTTCAATAATTGATTTGTGATAGACAAGGGTGTTAGGTAAATAAGAACTAGGAACCAAATTGATAGAATGTTTTACCTCATAATGGATTGGTACTATTATAGGCGATTTGAAGATATAATAATATTCTATTATGATCTAGTCCATTTGTCATTGTTTTTAATATGATTGTGTAGTCGTGGTAATAATAATTCTCTTATTGGAAAATTGAGGTTTTATCATCAAGAGAAAAAATTACTTTATTTTTTTGATCATCCTTTTGCATTGCTTGGCACTGATGAGGGAGATAGAGATGGAAGGAGTTACCTTTGGTATCCTATATTGTTGGTCCCCAAGGGTGATGATGACTTTTTTGGGTCTTGAATCATACATGCCATGTCCCTATCACATCTATGGATGGACAAAAAACCATCCAATGTAATATAGCTATGGAGGAGTCTTCACAAGAAAATTTAGAGCCTTCATAGTATCAATAAAAAATAAATTATTTTTATTCCCACTATCAAAAATGAAATATAAGGGCTTACCAATTACCTAGAGTTGTGAGTAGAATAATTGATCCTCCTCAAGTAGACCCTCTACATTGATTTGTGTAGTAGAGGGAGAAATAGTCGCATGTGGTACAACCTCCATGATTTGATTACCTTTATCCTCAATTGGGGGACATGTTGGTGTTGTGGATGTAGAGGGTTGTCTCAAAAAATAGAGATTGAATTGTATGACACTCTTCTTGGGAATGTCATTTGCTCTTATGATAGTCACACCATTTCCTATTCTTTTTCTTTTGGGGCTTGTTTTCTTGTGACTCTTTCTTCTACTTCTACTTTTTATTTTGATGTTGACCTCCTTTTCCTTATTGCTCTTGGAAATCATTTGGGCTGACCCTTGATATTTCAGTTCTTGTCATTTGAACTGCCTCCTTTCTTGTTTTTTGCATTTGAATTTCTACTCAATATTGACAACAAATTTTTATGCTTCACCCAAGATCTTGAACTCTAATAAGTCCATGTCCTCCCTTATTGATGAGGATCAAGCTCAGGAAAGCTAACTAGAAATATTACATGAGATATATATTAATTAAATGAATATTAATATAGGTTGGTGAGGAGAGAATGAGCGACATGAAAGGAGAGAAGACAAGCGAACGAGTGGAGGATGATAGCAGAGTGAAAGCAAGTGAGATAAGGGAGGATGGACGAACAGGTAAGGTTTCATGGGGACCAACTCTGATAGCAACGAAGGATCTGGTATTGATGCTGCGAGTGCTTAGACCGATGGGATGGGCAGTAGTGGTAAGGATCCCCTTGATAAGTAAGGCCCCCATCAGACCTGTAAGGGATCCTATGCCCAAGTTTTGGGTTCAGGCATCCTACCACATTACTCCACCCAGGAGCTCCACCCCTCAAGGTAGGATCTATTCATTCTCGAAGACTTTATGGAAAGCTATATGGAGATGGAGAAGTTCATGTTGATTGGAAAGTTCTTGGAGGGATGCCTGAATATGGATACTATCTAAAGATGAGCTTCCTCCAAGTGGAAAACCAGTGGCAACATGGATATTGTGGCCTTTTCCCAAGATTTCTTTGCTATCCGACTTAACAACTAGATGGAATTTTACAACATCTTGGCTAGAGGGCTGTGGTTCCTAGGGTGCAGGAACATCTTTCTCAAGAAATGGGGGGATGAATTTAATATTGAGACCTAAAACATAAATGTTGCTCCATTGTGGGTGAGACTTCCAAACCTCCCCTTTCAATGTTGGCATGAGAATGTAATCAGAGGAATTGCTCAGTCCATTGGGAAATTAGTGGCTTTTGATTCCTCCACCAAGGTTAGGTCCAGGATGGTACATGCTCGATTTTGTGTTACTGATAGCTTAGAAGCTGAGCTCCCCACTTTCATAAACCTATTCAGAGGGAAAACCCTAGTAAAAAGTCAACCTATTGAGTACAAAAATAAACCTGCCTTTTGCACTCATTGACGTACTCAGGGGCATCTCCAGTACCAATGCCCAAATTTGAGGACTCAAAAGCAATGGTAATAAGAGTCTAAGAGAGGAAACCAAAGAAACTAGGGTCCTGGGGCCAGTAACAAAAAGTATTAGCCAAAACTCATTTTGCACAACCCTACCCATCGATCCTATGACCAAGCCAAGACTCCTTCTCAAGGTGAAGCTAAAGTTGAACAAGGGAGAATCATCTCCTACCCTCTATGGACCATGAGGAACCTGATAACAATACTGAGCAAGAATATGTGCATGCAGAAGCTCTCTCACCAAGTTAGAACCATCAAGAGGCTCCTTCAAAACCCTCGCTGCAAGGTAGTATTTGAGCAGAGGGCTTGGTTTCCTAGGTATAATTTTTCTCTGAACTTGGTGTTTCACAATACTTCATGGAAGAATATCTTAAAAGTAACAAGAAATCCCCACCTCAATGGGATAAAGGTGAAGGAGGGCCTTCCCTATCGAGGTGGATCAACCCTAGGAACACTAGAAGCAAAAACTAGGCTAT
Organism: Wollemia nobilis; assembly: GCA_028583015.1. Taxonomy (NCBI): domain Eukaryota; kingdom Viridiplantae; phylum Streptophyta; class Pinopsida; order Araucariales; family Araucariaceae; genus Wollemia; species Wollemia nobilis. The sequence continues at coordinate 635,749 of JAQPPZ010001843.1, read as the reverse complement.
TGACTATGGTAGTGAACGGAAGAGAGGAAGATGCTCTAGTAATAACCAATAAAACAAAGAAATAGTGGAGGATGTGGAAAATGGGACTCAACTAATACTGTTCTTAGATGATTCTGACACACATAAGGATGAAAAACAAGGAACCAAACCCTCCTTCTAGCTAGTGAATGGAGGAAATAAAAACTCTAAATTATTAAAATGAAGGTCATCTCATGGAACGTGAGAGGCCTAAACAGCGCAGCCAAGTAGAGGATGGCTAATGACCTCAGAAAAAGGATGAACCCTTCTATTTTAAATCTCCAGGAAACCAAAAATGATGATTTCTCATCAAGGAAGGCTTCCGAAGTCATTTGGATCAAAGGGAAAACCCTGTTTAGCCCTGCTCAAGGCACATCGGGAGGGCTCATGTGCCTACGGGATCTGACCCTAGTGGAAGGGAAGCTTTTTTCTTCCTCAAATAGAATCCTCAACATTATTTTTCACTCAAAGACCAACAATAATTCATGGATCATGTCCAACATTTATGCCCCTAACTCTCCTATAGAGTGAGTTGAGATGTGGAAAACTATTATTCAGATGAGAAGCAACTTCAGGACTATACCTTGCATCCTAGATGGAGATTTCAACTGCCCCTTGCACCCATCAGAGAATAAATGAGGTTCAGACTTGGGTAGTAGAAGAATGGAGAACTTCAAAAACTTTGTCAACAACAACGAGCTCATGGACATTAAGCTCAAGCGATCCTCCTTCACTTGGAGCAACAGGAGGGTGGGCAGTGGGCTTATTATGGTTAAGCTAGAAATATTCTTCATCTCTCAAGAAGTCATTCCTTTCCTAGGTGATGCAACCCTGCTCGCCTTGCCTACAATCGGGTCGGACTATAACCCCATCATCCTCAAATACAAGAAAGCTCCCTCTTTCAAAACTCATTTTAGTTTTGAGTCCATGTGGATTCAGGTTAAGTATTTTAAAGGGCTAGTTGCTTATTGGTGGAAACATAAGGTTGGCGTATCAGCCTCGATGCAGTTAGCCCAAAGGATCAATATAGTCAAGTAAAATCTCAAAATTTGGAACAAAGAGGTCTTTGGCAACATTTTTTAATGCAAAAAATCCATCTCATAAAGGCTGCAAGAGATAGAAAAGAGAATGGAAAATGGGGACCACAACGCAACCATCAAAAATGAAGAGAAGATCCTCCTAGAAGACTATCATAACATCCTAGCCAAGGAAGAGACCTTATGGAGGCAAAAATTTAGGGACTTATAGCTAAAGGAGGGTTACTCCAATACCACCTTCTTCCATGGTTTGACCATGTGGTATAAAGGATCCAATAAAATTAGAGAGATCATTCGTAGTGACGGATCCTCGACCAAGGACATAGTGGAGATAAGAGCCGAAGTAGTGGATTTCTTTGAGGACTTACTGGAAGCTCTTTTTGAAATTTACCAGTAGGACTTGGTCAAGCTCCTGGCTAACATATCATGCAGAGTCACCCAGGAGGCTAATCAAAATCTCATGGAACCTTTATCCTCGGACAAGATTAAGGAATCCCTTTTCTCCATGCAACCTAATAAGGCCCTGGGTCCTAATGGTTTTCCCCCTCACTTTTTTCAAATAGTATGGGACATCGTTGGAGAGGACGTCTATGCTGCCATAAGAGAAATCCAATTTTCCAAAACTATTTACCATGGGCTAAATTCCACTTTCTTGTATTTGAATCCGAAATCATCTTCTTGTAGAACCTTTTTTGACTTCAGTCCCATTAGCCTTTGTAATATTGTCTACAAATTTCTAATCAAGACCATGACCAATATGTTAAAGCCCATCCTCCCCCTCCTCATTGACCCGTGCCAGGGCAATTCTATGAAAGGCAGGAACATCTTGGACGGGGTCATCACGATTCATGAGACCCTCCACTCTACTTCTATGGCTAAGAAGGCAACCCTTTTCCTCAAACTTGACATGAACAAGGCTTTTGATAGAGTTGACATAAGATTCCTCTATGTAGTCCTTTCCAAGTTTACCTTTCACCCTATTTGGATTGACCTTGTTCAAAGCTGCATCTCCACCCCTTTCTTCTCTGTGTTGGTCAATGGTTCCCTTCTTCCAAAGTACTAAAGGGCTTCACCAAGGAGATCCCCTATTGCCCATCCTCTTTCTTATCCTAGAACAAGTACTAGGTATTGCACTTAAGGAGGTTCTTCAGAGGAATAAGGTGACTAGAATTATTCCTACTTCTGGGATTGAAGCGATCACCCATCAATAGTTCATGGATGATACTCTATTTTCTACTTATGCTTCAGTAGCCTAGGCTAGATACATCAAAAGGATCTTGTTCCTCTATGAGCATTCTGTAGGTCAAAAAGTGAATTTCATCAAAAGTAAGCTTTTCTTCCTCAACACCTCGATAAGATGATAGAACTAGTTAGCCAGGATCCTTGGGTGCTCCATCGACTCCCTTCATACCACATACCTTGGTATTCCCCTATTATGTGGCTGGGCCAAGGAGATTTTGTGGAATATGGTCTTAGAGCGCATCCATAAAAAATTAGCTACCTGGAAAGGTAAGTTTCTTTCCCAAGCAGGTAAAGCCACCCTTACCAAGGTGTGCCTTCAAGGGATCCTGACCTATTTTATGTCAGTGTTTGGGATCCCAGCTTCGGCCCTTTGCAAGATCAAGTAGATCGAAAGCACATTTATGTGGTCAGTCAATGAGGACAAGGACAAAATTTCCCTAGTATCTTGGGAAAAGATTTGCAAAAGCAAAGACCAGAGGGGACTAGGCCTAAGGAGAATGGGCTTGACAAACCTTGCTTTGGTGGCCAAACATTCTTGGAGGATCATCTCCAATGATTCAGTTGAGTGGGTCAGAATAGTAAAAAATAAATACCTCTCCAACCTTTCTATCCTTGATGAAAGCATTCCCAAGGGTGGATCGACCTTATGGAAGGTTGTCATACATCCGTGACACTTGTTTATGGATGGAACTATATGGATCTTGGGTTATGGGTAGAAGATAAACTATTGGAAGGACATGTGGCTTGAGGAGGATCCTCTATGTCATTGTACCGAGTTGGGTCACCTCAGATTCGTGGTGGACCCTAATTATGATCAAAAGGTGGTCGACTTCATTGTTTGGAGGAATGGATACCCATATTGGTTGATTAATGAAGTGGATGGGTGTGACAAGGAGTTTTCTATGCTATCCTCTCTCCTAAAGTGGGTCACCATCCCTTCCCGAAGGATAGCTGATCGTAGGATTTGGAGAGGAACAAATAGTGGCACCTTCTCGGTCAAGTTAGCTTACAATATTCTTGTGTAGTGGACCAAGGGTGGAGTTTCCTTGCAATTTGGTTTGGTGGAAATGATCCCCAAGGTAAATTTTTTCTCTTGGATCACTTTTTAGAATAAATCCCTCACTATTGATAACCTCCATAAAAGGGGCTTTGCTTTCCAAAATAGGTGTTACATGTGCATGTCAGCCTGTGAGTCTTCTGACCACCTTTTCCTGCATTGCTCTTTCACCAATTCTATCATTGGAGTCACACTTTCCACTTTTCATATTTAGTGGAGTCCTCGCAAGACAATTAAGGAAGCTTTATTTCAATGTCCCAGTCCTTTTTGAAACCTAAAAAATTATTTCCTGTTGAATGCATGTTTCCACCATTTCATTTGGTAGATCTGGTTGGAGCGAAATGGTAGAGTGTTTGGAAACTCCCCTAAATACCCTCCCTCTATTGCCCATAGAGGAGTGGACTTTGCCATTGAGAACTCCAAGATACTCTCCATCCCAATCCCAAAGTTTGGCCTTAGGGAGGAAATTTTCATGACTCTTAAGCTTTAAGGGGATCCTAGTCTAGCATATCTAGATCTTTCTAGAAAAAATACTAGGTGGATCAGGCCCCCATGGTTGGATAAAGATAAACTTTGATGGAGTGGTCAGATGCAATTGGGTAAAGATAAACTTTGATGGAGTGGTCAGAGGCAACCTAGGTCTAGTAGAAATAGGTAGTATCATCAGAGACCATAATGGTAAGCTCATTCTTGCTTACTACAAAAATATAGGGATCTAATCAAATCACATCGTAGAAGCTAGAGGGGTTCTGAGGGATCTCAAGCTCACCTCGGAGGATCACCGTCCTCTGCTAGTTGAATGGGATTCGATGAACATTACCAACTACTTGCTTAAATCCAAGACCCCATCCTGGAAGGTGTTCACCATCATTTTTGAGGCAAGGAACCTCCTTCTTTAGTATTCCTCAGTCCAAATTCAGCATACTTTTAAGGAGGGCAATGGTCTGGAAAACCACATAGCAAAAAAGTTTTTTTTTCCACATGTCTTGTTGTATGGCATCAGATATTCTCTGTGGATGTGGTGAGATCTGCAAACCAAGATAGTTTTCATGGAACCACCTAGGAGGATGTCGACGATGATCCTTAGTGGCTTTGCTTCTACCATGCAACCTGTCTCCTTGTCAGCTTTGCACATATCCAAAGCGGAGGATGGTAAGATTGGTTCAGTTCCTAGAGGACATGGCAGCTAGCATTCTAGCCTCCACAAATGCGATTATCAGTGCTCTAAAGAATTACAAGGGGCGCCAGGCCCATGATGACTAGGAGGAAACTGAATCCTGATGGAGGTTCCCTGGAGTTTCTTATTTTGCTGATGATGGATGTGTGGGTTGTAACCGGTTTTGGTTTTTTAGGTTTTTTTGGTTTTAAACTATGTCTACCTCCCGTTAGGGATAATATTGTATGTAGCCCTATGGGCATCTGTTTCTATATTTTGGTAAGTGTCAAGCAAGGTTTTTGTGCTGCTCCAACCCATGAGGCTTTCTGTATATGCCACGGTTATGGCTTGTGATGTTATAAGGTTTTGGGATCCTCTAAAAAGACCCTCTAAGTAATACAAAATCTAGCTTACCAAAAAAAAATGCATATTAATATACATTACAAAATTGCTTGATGGGAAAAACCAAAGGCCCAAACTTGGAGTGGAGAGATAAGATTGTTAGAGCCTTGCAAGATAAAGTTGGCAATTGATAGATGAGATTTTCAAGAAATGGAAATTTTAGGTGATTATGCTCAAAGGCCTATCTGACACTTTTAAATAATATTAATTAATTAAAATTTATGTTTAATTAATTAATAAAATTAATTAGGTTTTTTATTTAAAGTTTCAGATGGGCCTCTGAGCCTTATTTCCTAAAATTATCAGGTATTGAAAAGCTTATCTATCAGTTGTCAGCCTTATCTTGCAAGGCTCTAACAATATTATCCCTCTACTCCTTGTCAAGTATTAGAAAGTTTATATGTTAGTTCTCAGCCTTATCCTGCAAGGTTATGATAATTATATCTCTCTACTCTTGGTTTGGGACGTTGATTTTTTACATTAAGTGATTTTGTAATATATTATAGAGGGGGAAAACTACCCTACCATGTAGGATTTTCGATTGGATCCACAAGGAGATGAGGTGAACTATAGGGGCATGTTATAACTCTACACTTGGTATGGGGGAGGAAGGGTTCACCAAGAATGGTTTTAGGACTCACTCCAAGTTCGGGATAGAATGTATTTTTATGTGTCAATTTGAGCATACACACATGTTTGACCTTTCTATAGCTAAACTATGAAAGCAAAGGATAATTTAGGAATACACAAGATTCAATAATACAAGATTCTTTGCTTTGAATGATCTCTAACCCTAGGAGTGTAAAAATAAATATTTGATCAAGGGTTCAAGGGAAATGCATAAACAATGTTAAAACCCTAGATGCACACTATATGCTTTTATCCTTTCAAATACCTAGAAACTTAATTAATTATTTTTCTTTTTATTTATGATCTAGGTTTTTGATAAAAATAGAAATCACACAACAAACAACCTAAAGATATATCAAGGTACTTATCTCATCTCATGGTTGATCCAAGTTTTATCTTACGTCTAATAATATCTTGCAATCCTTATTCCTATAAAATGACTTCATAAACACTTGAAAAATATGATCAACATTATGGGGTTTGCTTAGGCCACTGTATGACAGTATTCAGAGGTGCAACAACCAACCCTCTAGGTCCTTTTGGATGACCTCTAAAATATGAAAGCGAAATATAACATTTGAAATATGGACAAGCAAGATATAATATAACAAAGCATTATGATGAATAGAACACAAAATATACTATAATGATCAGAATACAACTTGAAAAGTAGATCTAGGATTTGGAGGTAGCAAATTACCCCCTAGCCTAGCCTAGGTGAAATTGTGCCCCTCAAAAAGTGACCACAATTTTCCAAACAAGATGAAATTGCACCTCAAAATTTTTGGGTATAATTTCATACTAGAATAATAAATTAACATATAAATGCAGAAACAATGATGCATGATGTAAATCTAACTAATATACAAATATAGAAGAGTGAAAATCAACTTGCTAGTAGTAAAAAAGTAGGCAAAATGATGGAGACCTCCAAATAATATATTCCTCCTTAGGGCTCTAATACTTGTCCACCAAGAGCAGCAAACACATAGTCAAAAATATAGTAGAATATTGCTTCACAATAGAGCTTCAACAAATTACTTGGTACTTTCAAAATTTTATTGATTAAATCAATTGCTTGGGGAGAAATAAGATTTCAAATCCTTTATTTATAAGGGATTTGAAATGAGAAAAAGCTGGGGAAATAAGGAAAGTCAATTCTAAAAAGGGCCGATCAAGGAAACTAGGGTTTCTTCTAGGAAAATCCATGAAAATGTAAAATCGCACCCTGTAATGGATGACCATGACTTCATCAGGGACTAAGAAACACAACAACTAAAGCAAAAAATCTAGAAAGGTAAAATCATGTCCTAGAAGGGATGATCACAATTTCACCTAGACTAAGAAAAAATATGGAAAAGAGGGAAGAGTGGCCAAAACTTGTTTAGGGTAAGTTTCAAGGTCCCTCTGAGGATATAGGGAAAATGACTCACTCAAGTGGGTCAATTTTTTGTATCTAAATTTTACCTCCTCTTTGACGTATTTATGGCCTAATAATTGCATCAAAGAAAGATGTAGACCCATATGGGTAGAATACAACACACACAAAAAAGGGATGGCTGGGTTAGGACAAAGGGCGGTGCAAAATCAGTGCCATTTTAGGTACTTCATTGTTTTGCATGTAAATGGAGGTATTAGGGACATTAATACCTCTCAGGCTAGGGTACCCCCTCGAGTTTTAGAACGAATACCAAATTCCTAATAAAATTCAAAAAGGTAAAATAAAAAAATAGAAGAGTGAAATCAAAAGAAAAGAGGAGACAAAAAAAATAAAAATACGCACAAAAAGGACAAAAGGGTAAAAACCCTAATTCATTTTTACTATACTAAAATAGGAGAAGAGAGCATTGGAGGAAAGTGTGAAATGGTTCTATTGATGTACTATTCAGTCGCAGCAAGGGGTGAGTCTAGTAAAAAAGTAGAACGGGTAGAGGTAAGGATTAAAATCTATATTTAAGGGTAGATTTTATTTCATTTTTAGCAGCAATTTAAATTTTTTTACCATCATCATGGAATTCACCATGGATGACTTGGGCGCAATTTAATGACCTGACTGTGATTTCATCTTGGTTTGTGGCAGCGAGTAAAATCACATCCCAAACACAAGGGGTATGATTTCACAAAATTCTACCTTGTAGATGAGCGACAAGATTTTGTAGGAGGGAAGAGGACAAAATTATAACTGATCCTTAAACGGATATAGTTTTGTCAAGGAAGGAGGAAAAAAATAAAAACAAAGGAGGGAAAGAAGAAAAACAAAACAAAAAAAGAAAAAAAAAGAGCAAGAAAGAAAGAAAATATTTTGAAATTCTTATTTATATTTTATTATTATTATTTTAAATTATTATTATTAATGTGCACAAGGAATTGATGACTTTTTTTATATTTGTAGATGCAACATAATGTACTAGAGAGTCATGATTAGAGGTTGGGCTCTTTTGCGGTGGAGCTACACGATCTCGCACAAGTGAAGATGGATACCCTGAGAGAGTGTGGCTACATCACTTGACTGAGATGCCTCATGTAGAGGTAAACCAATCACTACTAACAATGCTAGTAGAGATGTGGTATCTGGAATTGTCTACCTTCCTATTACCTACAAGAAAGATGACAATCACACTAGAGGATGTGTTGTTAATCCTACAGATCCCCATCAAGGAGAGGGCATTTTACAGAGCACATGGGTAGTTAGCCACTTTACAAAGGCTATCAGGAGGCTAGACCCACCAGGTTCAAGAGAGTGTTAACTTGGTTGATGATATGGTGGGATGCTATGGGGTTGATCTATGAGAGAGTGTTTGTAGTCTTCTTCAAACTACCAACTTCTCCAATAGGACCTCCTTCATGGGTATCTTAATATCCTTAATGTGAAGGTCTATTTTAAAGACCTAAAATTTCATGTTTTGAATTTATTCTTGGAATAGGTAAATCTTCAAACTTCTTTGGTTTTCCTCTCTAGAGGTAATTTTCTTAACTTCACTAGTTTCTTCTTCACCATTCGAAATTCATATGTAACTTTTAAACCTATGCAAGTAAAAATATTATTGTGGCTCTAATACCACTATTAGCTTTTGAAGCTTAATAATTAAGATAAAATTCACCAAAATATCAATAATAATTTTGCAATATGATATACCCAGGTGTTCTAGGTGAGTTAGAGAGGAGAGGGAAATCCTCCAAGGGAGGTCCCAGGTTCAAATCTCCACCCTACCAAAAAGTTGAATTGGGTATCCAAAATCCAATTGATAATGTTGGTGCGAGCAGGGTCGGGTGCGACTCCGGGTGACTTTGATGGTGTAGAACCCCCTATTCATGGTCTCTCAGACCAAGGCGGCCTCGCAACGGGTTTTTCGCTTAAAAAAAAAATTTGCAATATGATATATATAATAATGTTAATATTCTAGAAATATAAAACTCATGAATAACTTCAACAATCACTCATAAATTTACCATTAATAAATATTTACAATAATGGTATAATAGCTCTGAAAGTATCAAGTGACAATTCATGTCCTATAATGTCACATAACTTTACATATACACATACACTACATATATAATGTAATGTGACTCTTCATATGGATAACTCTTGGTCTTCACTCTTCTAGAGACTCTTCCACTTCCAATTCTATGGATACATGTGTATATGGATAACTATGCACTTTTACAATACCAAAATATTTTACACACTTTAATAATACTTGTGTACTTATTACATTGCATAAAGTAAATTATAACTTCTAATCTAGAACACTCTTCTAATCTAGGGATGTACCCAAGGTGATACATTAGAATGTACCAAATAATGTAAAATATTCTAACATATGGAGTAAGAAATTTTTAGGCAGGATAAAACTATTAAATAGCTCTCAATGTGGGTTAGCATTTTTAGACTTTTGTATCAACTCACTAATAACGATGCTTTGAACAATATTGCAAATACCATAGGGAAATTCATCAAGAGGAAAATAACTATTAAGGATGGAAAACATGTTATATGGATGTGTGACTATGGATATTTAAAATCCTTTACCATAATAAATTAAGACTAAATATGAATCAAGTAAATGGAATAAATGTGTGGATTATGAAAATATTGTGTTCAAATGTGTAACTATTATTAGATTAGACAAATGAAAATAGATTACAATGTAAAAAATATTAAGAAAGAGAAAGAAAATTTTGATCATGAGATAAAATTCAAGATGAAACAAGGAAATCATATTGTAATAGAATCTTAATCTAGATCAAGTATATTCCACTCCAAATTAAGAAGCAAAGAAATCCTATCTACAACATCACATGTAAAATTCCACCATAGTTCACTTGGATCAACTGTTAGATGAAATAAATAAGAATATAGTGGATGTGAAATTACAATCTACAAGTTCAATTTTTTAGGAAAACAAAAAATAAAATGCTTTTGAGGTTATTTCTTGCACTTAGAATTATTCATAGCAAAATAAACTTATACAAGATAAGTCTCACTATGAGCAGTATAAAAAAATCAAATATATTGATGAAGATGATAGTGTTGGTAGGAATTAAAAAATGAGAAGAAGAGCCAAGAAGAAAAATCAAAGTGAAAAATAAACTCAAGAGGATATTGATATGGGAAAAAGAAAAGAAAATATTACAAGTGTTAACAAGAAGTGGGGCTAAACCCACAAATAAAAAATCATAATAAAAATGGTATCTTGCAATATTAGGGGTAAGGATAAGACCCTTAAAAAATAGGTATTAAGGAATTAATGGTTTGTTATAGACAATATATTTATAGATATAAAATTTGTTAGCAAATATTTAAGTAATTCACATAGTGATATTCATCTTGCCAAAATTTAAATCTTAAAAGGTAATTAGATGAGTGAGATTGTATCTCTTCATAAAAGGAATACCATGGATTTCAATATGAAAACATAGTACATTGAGGAAGATGAAAAACATATTTGATAAGGAAATGCATAATATATTTATTAAAAATTTAAGTCAAATGAGGGTTAATTTATTATATAGCAATGTAATGAGAATATTATAACATTTTATTATTTTAATGACTAACCCCTAATAAAACCCACATATAGTTTCAAAATATATATAAAAGTATTTCCAATGGCGTGTTCGGTCAAGTGGTGGGTTGAGTAACGATTCACATCATAAGAAAAGGTTTCAATCCCATGGATGATACCTCATAAAATCATAAGGACACTTGTAGGTAAGGACCAATGAGGATAAATTGATATTGGATTGATTATAAACTTATTATATATTCAATTCTATTGTTCCATAACTAAAATTAAAATCTCAATTTCTAAATATCATAAGTTTGAGGAATATCTTAGTCCATCGTTTTTTATACATCCAACCATTTTAAGTAATAGGTGCAGGACAAATAGTATGGACTCAAGAGTTTCACACATGTACACAAGTTTTTAATTCTATAGGTGGTATAACTTATAGAGCTACAAGGATGCTTAAAAGTATCATGTAATGTATGGAACAATGACCAAGCATAATCATAGTTTAGACATAAGTCTATCATTATGTTCTTTATACATTAACTCGATGTTTTATTAAGATTTGAAAACAATTAAATAGCTAAATGTGAGTGGTTTTAGTCTTAAAAATAAAAAACAAAATATTAAATATAAGTTTTAACTTGCAATGTATGAATGATTAAACAAGTGTTTAACCTTTATATCTTTAAATAAATTATCTTAAAATATTAAATATAATTTATCAATGTAAAAATTACTTTTTAACTATTGATTTTATTATTGAAGAAAATCATTTAAAAAAATTACCTCTAGAGCCTTTCAATGTTGGTCCTTCCTAAGAACCTCCTTATTAGAGTGGTTGCTATTTTTCGAATGAGGATCCATGACCCTTTTCTTAAAACCCTTGCTAGCCACTTTTATCATTGTAATTTTTATCTTTTTTTGGAAAAATCCATTGTACAGAATAAAATATAATAGTTTATTTGATAAGGAGAGTGCAGTGGTTAGGGCATTGCCCTCTCTTGTGGGAGACCCAAAGTTTGATCCATTATGTACCCATAATGAGATAGGTTGGATGGTAGTAGTCGAGTGTTTTTTAGTTATTTACCCTAGTTTGATGTCGTCAAGGGTTGGAGGTCCTGTTGAATTTATCCAACCTAGTGGGCTAGGGTTTATAGTGGCAACACCTAATTATGTTATGGATTCCCCTATGTATTTATTAATATATATAATAGTTTTAAAATCAACAAAAAAATAGGTGTATATGCACACTCTAAATAGTCATTAATTATCCATAAAAAATAGAGGTCAAACATGCCTCAAACTATTAACTGATTTTATGACATTTACCAAGACTATGTAGGTTCATCTTTGTAGATTGTTGTGAGTCATCACTTCTTACCTATAGCATGTGTTTTGAGCTAATGTAAAGGATGAGTCATCTGAGTGGCCATACCTAACAAATTTAGTATCAAGCTTTATGTATTTGGATGAATAAATAACCAATGCAAGAAGATAGTGTAGGGAGCATTCACCTAGTGTTCAATCAATTCCTACAAATGGATCACTAACTATCCATAAAAAATGGAGGTCAAACATATCTTAGACCATTAATTATTTTTACCACATCTACTAAAACTATGGAGACTTATCTTTGGTATATTTATTCCAGTCATCACATGTCATCTATAACATGTGTTTCAACCTAGCATAGAGGATGAGCCACCTCAATGGTGAGACCTACCACATTCCATCTCAAATTTTATGTATTTGGCCAAATAAATGGTTAGTGTAGGAATAATTCCCCAAGTGTTCAATAAATTCCTATCAATGGGCCAACTTCATTACCACTTTTTTATCCTACACTAAAGTCTACAATAGAACAAAATAAATAATCTTGACCTTGCCAACAATATTGTAGAATGGAACAACAGAGGCCTAAGATAAATAGGAATCATTTCTAGATTTCCATAAAGAAAACAAAATGCCAATTCTAAAGAGGTGCCAAACTTTTAAAAATACTAGAGGGAGGAGAGAAGGGTCTCCAAGGAGATTTTTTTACAATGTGAATGATTGTGGGAGAACATGCTAGAAAAAAAAGAAAAATTCCACTTTTATGAATCTTGAGCCTCATGACATCTCCAAAAGAGATGAAGAAGATCTTCAGGTTCATGGTAGAATGGACAGAGTGGTATGGGAACCCTAATGTAGATAAGTTATTTTCCAAGCATGAGGCTTTGGTGAATGAAAATCTAGGTAAAGAAAGCTTTTTTGGGTTTGAAATAAATAGACCAAGTTATGTGAAAACGATGGACACATATATACCTAGATGAAGAGAGGCACCAACAAGTATTTAGTTTTTCAAACATGGGTAAGTATGGCGATAGCCATTTGCAACTCAATCTAGCCTTATAATTGAGGGTTGTCTCTAGATATCATTATCAGTCCTACTTTCGAGGATGTTAAGGGTGCATTGTGATATTGTGAATGATAGAATCATGTAAATTTTATTTAACTATATCAAATTATTCCTAATCGATAGAGGTATGTATAAACCTAAATTTGATATAATTCCAAGGATGTCAAGCTCTAGTTGATCGGGTAAACAAATCAACCCTTATAGATATACCCTTTTTATATAATTTTTGTGCATACATCTAGGGTATTTTGGTAAAAATGATTTCCTAGTTAGTCAATAGGGAATTTCCAAAGGTTCATATAATTGATGGGGAGCCCATCCTAAATACCATTTCATTTCCACTAGATCCAAGATTTGATTTTTTCCCAATCCTACCAAATGCTACAAATGATATAAGAGTTTGAAATCTTGATGGGAACTCGAGAAACAAGAAGGAAAAATACATATCTCTCCAACCTTAACTTCCATAGGGAGATAATGAGAGCTTCCTCTCATTTAATGAATTCGATTATCGATTTGGCATATAAGACCATGCCTTGGCATATGCAGTCAATAAGGTCAAGTAGGTAAGTTTGGATTCAATTTTTTGTATGATAATTTTTTAAATTTTTGAAAGGGAACTATGGAATGTAAATGTGATACCTAATAACCAAAATACTTCCCCATATTGTATCCATATCCACTAAAATTAAATCAACCATGTTGGGAGGGGAGATGTAGACTACTAGAAATATAGTCTTTTGCCACTGGATGTTGGAGCCAGAGGTAAGATAAAAAGTATCTAAGAAATGAATGAAATGAATAAATAATTATTCATCCTCAGCTAATTTGAGGAAAGAGTCATCTACAAAGTGTTAATTGATTATTTGGGCTTGATTTTTGGCAAGTGAAATACCTTTAATGAGGCCCAAATTGGCTTGATGAACCAAAGAGATAATTGAAACCTTCAACTATAATGACATTATGTGAGGGGTCAAGAGGGAAACCTTGTCTAATTGATCAAAAAAACCACTAGCCTTTGATTGAGTTCTACTGATAGTGAGGATAGTAGAGACATTTATAAAGAGTATCTTGATTACATAGATAAAACTATTATTGAAACCCAAAACTTTAAGCATGAAAAAATGGAGTGCCACTCAATGCAATCATAGGTTTTCTCAAAATTAATTTTGAGAAAAATAGTTGGTTGGTTGGTTAGATTTTTGGACCATTCCATTCCCTTACAGAAAACCAAGGTATTATCTAAAATATATTTGTTTTTGATTAAATATATTTTCTCTAGTCTAATGATGACAAGAAGAAAATAGCACAAATGTAAGGCTAAAGCTTTGACAATGATATTGTAGGAAATATTAAGAAGTGTGATTGGATGCCAATTTGTGATCAAATTAGGGTCTCCAACCTTTGCAATAAATTTGATAGTACCCTTATTAATTTTTGGTCTAAGAGAGACATTTACCAAAGCTTCTCGATAAACTTGGATTAGATTAGGGCTTACAATACCCTAAAGGAACTTTTAAAATTCATAGGGAAATCCATCTAGCCAAGGAGATTTATCATTGGCCATTTGAGAGAGGATCTCATGTAGATATTCAAGCAAGAGTGATCGATCACAAGCAACTCTCTGACTATCAAAAAGTTTTTTAGGAATCACAATAAGACAATCCTATGGTGAGGCAAGGAGTTGCTTGTAGTGTCAGATAAAGGCATGAGTAACTTTTGGCAAGGCGATATAGGAAAACTATTTTCTATTTAAGGTATTTTTGGTAATACAAATACAAGCTTAAATGTTCCACATCAGTTGGTATTAGAGTTCTTATTATGATCATCATTATAATCCCTAATTCTAGGATCTCAAAGCCTTGTGCTCAAGTTTTGTCAAAGTTTACCTCATGTAGACTAACTTTCTACTATGTCTAGATTGAATTTCAAGCTTGCTCAAATTTGTGTGGATCCATTTCCCTATACGTTAGCAACACTACAATGGGAAGTTTTAAAATCCTAGATTCTGTTGGCATCCATGTGTTCTCCATCATGAAAAGAAAGCCAAATTTATAGCAACTCTACATACCAATTTGCATATCAGTCGATGCATCCTATGAGATGATAATTTTATTCTTACATCTCTCACTAACCTAGTTTGCAAACCTAGCCATGCATCCTTGCATTTACTCTTACCACAATAATAAAAGAGTTATCCCTTAAGACAAGGAGTATTTTACTTCCCAAGTATTGTCAACCTTGCAATGCATGGCTTTCCAAACATTTTTGGAGTACTTTCCAATATGCCCCATTGAACTAGTTGCAGTTAGTCCAAATTGATGAGATTATGATAAGAGAAGTCCATGTTCTTTTAGATTATCTATTCTAGTGGCCCACTCTAGGATTAATTTTACTCACTAGATTAGATTTTGGCTACTACATGCATAAGAAGACATCTCTCATCACAAGTGTGTTCGAGATAGAACACTTATCATTTTATGGTATTTGATGATGTAGTGAGTGATATATTCAATGTCTTGCCTATCTTGCTCGAACATTCAAGGTTTTTTTCTCAAATAAATTACATGAATGAACCAACAACTATTGGAGCATTCCATGCTACATAGAAAGAAATTGTGATTGCATGTTCTATGAAAATGATAGGCCACTTTCAATGAAAAATAAGATTGTTATAATTCCTTTATTAGGGGTACAATGTAGTCATCTGACAACAAGATCCAACAACATAAAGCGATAACATCCAATATTTCCTCAAAAATTTGGTAGGGTAGTTCTCCATTCATTGATGTGATTTGGCATGCCACCTATCAAGGTATTTTTCTTGTTATTTTATGGATGATTCCTCTTCATAAGTACCCCAATTATATTTTGGCTATTTGCTTTTATTTTTTTCTTCACAACCATCTTCCTTGTAACCTTCTTCATCAAGGTGGGATCCTATTCTACAAAAGACACACTAGCATTAGTCGTAGACCATTGGTCCTCATCGACTTCCTCCTCATTCCCAAGTTAGTAATAGAGTTATGACCAAGCATTTTCTTCCATACTAGGCACCTCTCGACATCTTGAACATCATCAGTTCTTATTAGTTGGTACCTGATGTGCAGCTTTCACCAAAGTATGAATATATGTTTGACATATTGACTCCTCATATGACTAATTCTTCTTTGATTTTTAAAGCATTATAGTCCAATTATTCTATGATGGGGAGAAATTATGAGGAATAAAATATATTAATTTAATAAAAAATATGTACAAAGGTAATATATTTAAAAAATTACAAGATAATGTAATATCTTACCTAATGAATATGGTTTATGGCAATGTAATAAAATAACAAGGTCAGCAAGCACATATTTTTAAAAGTTGAATTCTCGAGTTAAAAATAACCATTAATACTAGGTTGTTTGTTATGATTGTTGAATCATTAATTTGGCCTCAATTTGTATAGGAAAAACATTGCCTATTTAAGGTAATTTTGGTAATAAAAATACAAGCTTAGATGTTCCACATCACAATTTGTTAAGGCATTGGACAAACATATAAAATTTGTAACACATTTGCCACCAGATTTGAGAAAGGAGGCCCTTGTATGGATGACATATGACCACCATTCAATCCAACCAATGGTACCAAAAGGATGAGGAACTAGGTTCCATATCCTCCTAATATATAAAAGAACGGTGGGATGGTGAATAAAGAAGATATTTAGAAAAAATTATGAGGTGAACTGGCAAGGAGGGGAGGTAGAGATTAAAATGGATAAAAAAATAGGAGAATGATCAAAGAGGATGAGATTAGGGGGAGCCTCCATGAAAGGAATCAAACTAGACAAGCGAGAAAAGAAAACTATACTTTGATTAGAAATCATAGCTTTGTCAAGGTATTTCAACACTCAATTTTCTACTTGTTGTTGATTAGACAAAGATAACCAAGTATAATTAGAGAAGAAGATGGAGAAAAAAAATAAGGGTCAAATAGCCTTAATTTATTCTTCATTAAGTACTAATCCTCACATTCTCCTAGAACCCAATGCATAGGAAGTAACTCAACTTTATCATGTGCATATTCAAGTATATTAAAGTCATCACTGATAATCTAGGTGGTAGAGGAAAGGGATAAAGCAATCCACCACCTAAACTCGCATTTGCTTGAAACATCATTGGGAGTATAAAAATTAAGAATGACAATGGGCTAACCTGCAAGCTCCAAAATAATCCAAAATGCATGAGCATGAGATATGGAGTACAATTGGCCTTGGGACTAGATAAACTGACAATTACTATGTAGAATAAATTTTATTGCCTCAACTTTTTATAGGTAGAGAATGTCGATAACAACAAATGACAAAGATATATTTGAAATACTTTGGCTAACCAAGTACTTTCTAATTGGGTCCATTAGACTATGAATATTCCATGAAAGACACTTCATTTGACATGCTCAAGGAGCAAAAACCTCTCTATTTCTTTAGTATTTTCAAAGTCTACGAGATAATTAAATGTATTTGAGATAAAACAATAACAATTTTTACTTATGAAGTCAACTTCTCTTCTCTTTTTCAAATGATATTGTGTACACTTTCTAATAGGACTCTATGACAAGGAGTTACCCCTATGGGTAGACCACTTTGAGTGCTAATATCGAGGAGGAAGGGGAGATTGTAAATGAGGTGATGGTATGGTGGGAAGCTAGTAGGGTTCTCACCATGAGGCTATGGGGGGATTTGAATGATAACTACAGAGATGGAGGTAGGAGTGACAAGGGCAGGAGGCAAGAAGGAGACACAATTGAAGCAATAGGAGGTGAGGGTTTGTGTAAGGATCTTGTGATCACTAAGAGATGAGCATTTTTATTACTATTTTTGTTTACCATTATTGTCCATTCTTCTAATCCATTGACATCTGGTAGCATTGATGCAGGCGCAAGAGTAGCTATTTGTTGTCCATGAGCTATCGACTAACATCTATAATATGTATTTAGAATGTTAATATAATCCACCCTTTGCTAGAAATATGTATCTTTGACTAAGACATTAATAAATTCTTTTTGGTCCTTAGAAAGGTCAACCTCAACATACAAATGCTTGTGGAGACAAACGATAAAATTTATGTTGTTCTATGCAAACAAATATATCAATAAAAACTATTAATTGTTAAAAAAAGACCATAATGAAAGAGGGAGAAAAAAATTCTATCCACATTAACACTTCCATTGAAACATCTTAAAAAACCATAAAATTACAATATCAAAATTAAATAACTAAAAAAAATCTTAATATACTAAAAGCTTCTATTGACGACAATCCTAACATGTTGAAAATCAATAAACAAATTAAAAAAAAAACATATATCAAACATTGTCAATCCACTAACAAATAAAGATATACTTTAAAAAATACTCAATAAACGTGTGTTGTTCAAGTCATTTCCATACATTATCGAAATCTTACATAGAAGACACAATATCAAAGATAAAAACATTACCTTATAGTATAATTAGGATCCTGCAGACGATCTAACTTATAGTTGAAGCCATGACACTATGCTGCATCATCCAAAAATAGATATCATCACATGCCATACCTAAATATAACTCCAACCTTTGGAAGTATGGATATCTTTTCAATCTGGTCATTATTCCGTAATCAATAGTATTTTCATTGTCCAATCATCGCCTTCTAACATGCCCTGTTTAGCCTTAGCCTTGGGAATAAGCACGTGTCTGTTACGTCCCCCTGTAATACGCGTAAAAACGATGGCCTTTCAACTCTTGCGAGAGAACATTATAAAATTGTAAAGGTTACTCAATGCATAAAGGATGGTTTTTTTATATTACCATGATTTTTTTATAAGGAAAGAAAAGAAGAGAATTAAACTTATCATTAAGGAATTTAATATACAACTCTCCATATACACCATGATTTAAACCTTGTACTTAAGGCCCAAGGTCCTATGCTGTGTTCAGGGTTGGGTATCCTTATCTCTTCATGACCTCTCATAGGTAAGGGGAGAGCTGAACTTATTAGTAAGAAATTTAACACACAGTCCCACATATCGTGATTTGAATCTTGGACCTCCTGAAAAAAACCCAAGGCCCTCTGCTGTCTCCTAGAACAAAACAAATAAATATTAGCAACATCCATATCAGTACACTTTACTATTTGTTGCTTTATATATATGTATATATAAAAATAGTAACACCATTGAATGTTGCTTTTGTAAACTTATATTAACATAGTTACCAGCTCAATACACTCAACTATTTATTCCTTTCACTATATATACATACATCAATCAATCAATCACTATATATATATATATATATATATATATATATCAAAATCAGCAAGATATATATAATGATATAATAGTTTTACTATAGATATTATATCTATATATATATATATATATATAGAAATCAGTAACACTATTAGATGTTGTCCTTATAGACTTTAAGCTGGGTTAAAACCAAATTAAAGGGAACTCCCAACCAATAAACACTTGGCCGTCATCATTCAACCTATTCTCTTATGAATATGTTGTGATTTAAACCTTGGACCTTAAAAACAGAAAACCAAAATTTTAACCACTTCACCAAATATATATAAAAATCATAAAACTATTATATATATATATATATATATATATATATATATATATAAGATAAAACTATTAGATGTTGTCTTTATAAATTTTAAGTTGGGTAAAACCAAATTAAAGAGAACTTTCAACCAACAGACACTTGACCATCATCATTCAACATATCCTCTTATAAGTATGTATGTTGTGATTTAAACTTTGAACTTAAAAAAACCAAAATTCTAACCACTTCATCAATATATACAATACAGATGAAACAAAATTTTACTACACAAATATTTTATTATAAAAAAATGATTTAAGAGGTACAACTATTAAAAAACAACGATGTTTCCCACTTGCGACCTAGGAATCCGTGCTCCGGCCCGCCACCCACATCATCTATCATGTGCATAGTGAATACCAACGGAACGGCCTAAGGACACATAATAAATTGGACCGTGCGGCCAATGAGAGAGCGTGCGGTCTCCTCTACTAAAGTTCTATAATACTAATGCGTAAATTGACACCTCTCTGAGCTCAATACACTCAACTATTTATTCCTTTGACTATATATATAAAATACATAAATATATATATATATATATATATATAACAAAATCAGTAAGATATATAATGATATAATAGTTTTATAGATATCTATATATGTAAATATATATAAATCAGTAAGATTATTAGATGTTGTTCTTATAAACTTTAAGCTGGGTTAAAACCAAATTAAAGGGAACTCCCAACCAATAAACACTTGGCAGTCATCATTCAACCTATCCTCTTATAACTATGTTGTGATTTAAACCTTGGACCGTAAAAACAGAAAACCAAAATTTTAACCACTTCACCAAATATATATGGAAATCAGCAAAACTATTATATATATATATATGGAAATCAGTAAAACTATTAGATGTTGTCTTTATAAAGTTTAAGTTGGGTAAAACCAAATCAAAGAAAACTTTCAACCAACAAACACTTGACCATCATCAAGTGTTTGTTGGTCATATCCTCTTGACCAACAAACACTTGACCATCATCATTCAACATATCCTCTTAAGCTGGGTTCAAACCAAATTAAAGGGAACTCCCAACCAATAAACACTTGGCAGTCATCATTCAACCTATCCTCTTATAACTATGTTGTGATTTAAACCTTGGACCTTAAAAACAGAAAACCAAAATTTTAACCACTCCACCAAATATATATGGAAATCAGTAAAACTATTAGATGTTGTCTTTATAAAGTTTAAGTTGGGTAAAACCAGATGAAAGAAAACTTTCAACCAACAAACACTTGACCATCATCATTCAACATATTGTGATTTAAACTTTGGACCTTTAAAAAAAAAATTCTAACCACTTCATCAATATATACAATTACAATGCATAATGTATTAAGGTGAGACAAAATTTTACTACACAAATATTTTATTATAAAAAAAAAAATGATTTAAGAGGAACAACTATTTAAAAACAACGATGTTTCCCACTTGCGACCTAGGAATCCGTGCTCCGGCCCGCCACCCACATCATATATCATGTGCATAGTGAATACCAACGGAACCGCCTAAGGACACATAATAAACTGGACCGTGCGGCCAATGAGAGAGCGTGCGGTCTCCTCTACTAAAGTTGTGTATATTGACACCTCTCTTTTATAAAACCTTATGAAAAAATATCTTGAATCTATTCCTCAACCACATTATACGAATTTTGGAATCCGCCAGCGGATAGATTTATTCCACCGCTTTGCTCAAATGCTCAACGCTGGCTGTCCTTGTCCATCTTCTTTTCAGTGGTTTTCTTTCTCAAGCTTTTCTGTATTTGAAAGTCATGCAAGTTGATTTTTCTACTTTTATCTGCCTCCTCTTCCTCCGTTTCATTCATTCCAGAAACCCCTGAAAGGCTTGGTCTCATACGCTCTTTTCTCATATTCATCTCCAAATAACGGTGGGTTACTCTTTTTGAGTTTTCATGGACGGTCGTGCTAAGGATAGCGGTGAATAACATTAGTCACCAGGCAAAAGATATTTTAAATACCCTTTCTTCACTAGTATGTAGGTGCCTATTAAAGGATATGCGTTTGGGCTTCTTCATTCAGTGTGTTATGTTTGTTTAAATGATTCATCTGATATGGATATATACTTTACCAGTCAATGGTTGCAGGTGCGGCATCTTCAGGATTCACTCCTCAATGCTATAAATGGGTACTGTGCCCCACCCTACTGCATCACTGAGAGCCCTATAGACTTTGGTACGTCTGGCCAAGTATTTCTTCATGTCTTAGCTAAATCTGTGTGTACTGATAAAGGGAAGGGGACTGGTGTATTTGGTATGTGATTCGAGTACATTGATTTCAGGGATATTTGTTTGTTGTTTTAGCAATTGCTATCACTAGAAATGTACAAAGATGGGAAACAAGGGAATCTGCATAGATCATATCCCATTTTAAACCCTAATGAACTGTCCCTTTGAAGAGCAATACCGTACATCATTTGATGTTGTGGGATCAGTTATATGTTGCCATAAATGTTACAAGTTAATTGAGAGTAAAAATCTATGTGAGAAGATTATTAACAGGAAGATACCTTTTCATGGCCGTTTCCTTGTTTATCTAGAGAGAATCTTGATGATGCTGCATCAGCAATGAATGGCTAAAACAGAGAGGCTGCGTGTTGGCGAGCTGCATACGAGAGTGGATATATATCCCACACGAGGTAACTATTCCATACTGTTCTTAAAGTTTCTTTTTTTGCGAACTGAATGTAGATTAATTTTACTGGGAAACAGCCGTTAGCTCCATGTTTTTTAATGAATTTTTAGGGGTACAAGAATAAACACAGCAAAAAAAACGCCCCTTTTCAGGACATGAATCGCCACTGTTTTTCAGGACATGTTAGTAGATTTTGGTGTATAATTGTTCTTTAATGCCAAAGAGGACTAGTTCTTCGTTGTTATTCCATGACGAAGAAGGGAACGTCTCACGGTTTCGAACCGCATTCTAGTGTTAGGGTAACAGTCTTTATCACATCGTTTTCCAAACAGTGTAGTTCTTGCTGCTGTTTCCACATCGTTTTCCAAACAGTATAGTACTTGCTGCTGTTTCTTTTTCTTTTTTTAAAAAGTAATAAGAAGTAAAGCGGTAACTGGGCTACATTAGGGCATAACAATATAAGGCTAAAACATCAACCAGATACTCTTTTGAATTGTCACTACTTTTGGATTTTACAACTCTATCCTTTTTATTTAAAGAAAGGACTTACTGATATAGTTTATCAGCTATTATCTGGTACCTCTGTCTGTTAACATAAAACGTGTTCATCGACTGTAGTTTTCAACTTTTACCTTTTGCTAACAAATTAAATGGCCATACAAAGTCGGGTGCATTGTACGAAGGTGTATTTTGATATTTAGACCTTGATCTGCCCAGAGAACAGGTGGGTGTTATTATTTTCATTTTATTAAACTCTTAAGATGTGGGAACTTATTTCATAGCCATATCTTCTTCGTCTTCTCCATATTTATCCCAGACGCATTGCCTGCATAGGTATCTAATTTCCTGGTTAATCTAATCTCGTGTTATAAAAAACAAATTTTTAAAAAGTGGATTAAAAAATGTTAACATTGATTTTAGGAATTTAACACGCTGTCTTTTTCAAGGCCTGCTCACCCTACATTGTATTTCGTTGTTTTTGTTGCAGTTCGTAGGGGCAGCATCTTCTAACCAGTAATCTTACTTAGAAGGATCATGATGCCAAGGTCAGCATTTCTACTTCCAAACGCTCACTTTACCGTTAACAAAAATTATAATTTATATAAGATGGGAGTACTTTGTTAAATGTGTGTTTTGGTGCGTGAATGCTAGTAAATATTTACAAGAATGATATAGCGTTACTCTCTTAATGTTTTTATTACCATATTTGGCAAGTATTAATAAAATCTTAATATGCAGTATATAAGTTCAACGGCTAATTGCGTTTATCTTCGTTTTATATTTTAATATTTTATCTAAAATTATTATTTTTTTAATAGGAAGTTGTAATTTTTTTTAAAATAAGGTTTAGAATTGAAATTATTATATGTTTATTTTTTTATTGAGTAAATACTTCCTATACTCATCCATTATGGAGATTGAACATGGGAATACAAGTGGCTTCCTTACCAATACTTATATGATTAGTATGTAATAAACATATGAAATTATCATATATTTATGACATACTAATCATATAACTATATTACAATAGTTTAAAAATATAAATTTTAAGTTATTTTTCTTGTTAAAATTAAAAAAATAATAAATTAAGTTAATTATTTGATTAAAAATTATAATTATTATTTGTAAAATATATAATAATATGTTTTGATTTATATTACTATTTATTTATATATTTATTTGTAATATTCTATAAATTATCATACAATTAATATTAAAAATATATTAAATTTATTATTAATTTTTTTAAGTTTATATAGTTGAGATTATTTTTCCTTTAAGAAGAAGATCCATGATTAAGTTTTAAAGAAAATTTAAAAGTATTATATTACTAGTTTTGTTTGGTTGATCAAACTTACGCCTCCAAAATAAGAGGCATGAGTTTTAATTTGAAAAAAAGACTAGATATTTATGCATACTTTCATGGATGATTAAACATATATTAAAAAGGTGTAGGATTATATACTATAAGGTGACTTAACATATATAGAATAAGTTCAACTAATTTATATTCTTAGTCAAAGAATTAAAAAATTATATTCTCTTAGGATATTCTAATAAACTTTAATTTGAAATTTTTTAGATACATCCTCTTTAAAAGTCTTGAATTAATGTCATTGACAATAAATTCAACTTATTATCCAGGTAAACATTTTTTATATTCAAATCTAAAATCCTTATTTTCAAAACAAAAAATGTGTATATTATTTTTCTCCTAAATGAAAGCTTATAAAGGTATATACTAGTCAATAGATTATATTTGAAGTGGTTTAATGTTTAATTATTATTTTTTATACCAATTAATTTATATATCTTTGATTTTAAGTTGTGTTTGATAATATTTTAAGTTTAGAAAGAGTTTAATCATATAATTTTTAAAATTAGCTATTTAAAAGGTATATGTAGACACCAAAACAGCACCAATCCGATTATGTGACTGCAAACACTGATCGCTTTGACACACACAACCCCCAAGGCAGCCCTCAGAGGTTAAACAGTGGTCCTAACCACTTTTGTAGCAATTTTGTAAGGTCAAAAGGCAATTTGGCACATTCAGGCACTTTGCTCAATATCCGTCCCGCCCAAGGACGAATTCAAATTGGGATCCGTCTCACCCAGGGATGAATTCTGAATTTGCTCTAGGTCAGGACGAATTCCAAGTTTAACGGGAAAAAAGAAAAATTGCGCCAAGTGTCAGTCGAGGACAATCAATTAATGCCTCCTACCTTGCATGCACATGTAGGTGGGCAGAGTGGGAGTTAGAAGACTGTCACAAGGGCAGTCATGGAAGCCCAAGTCAGAGAGGAGCCTCCTCCCTCTTGAGAAGGCATGGCCGCCACATGGCACCCCTACATGCCCCTCCAAAAGAGACCCCTTGGGTCTATAAAATGGTGGACTTTCCCACCCAAAAAATGACAAGTTGGAGGTATTTTCAAGCAACGAAGTGTTGCCAAATTGATACCACACTTACCTTTTTGATTCACCTCTTCCCCATCCTTGATCTCTTTTGCAAGAGAGGTTATTGGGTGGCTATTGGAAGTGTGAATCCGGATCCAAAACCCGACATTTGACCACATTGATCCACCAATTCACCGACAACCCATTACAAGAGATTTTGGGCCCATCCCAAGTGGATTGGTGCCAAAATCAAGTTCTAACGGTGGGCGGCCCACCTGGGCGCATCGCACTTCTTAGTTTCATTTTAATTTGTTCTTTTGTCGCTTGTTTATATTCCATTCCATTTTATGTTGTTTAGATAGTTTATAATTTCGATTTCAGAAGGTTTTGACCAAATCATATCACGTTTTGTCGCTCTTGTTGTCTTCACTAACTTGCAGGTAGCGACATAAAATTCTCATTGATGGAGGTCAAATTAGGGAATCTGACCATCTGGTTCATCCCAAAATGCCCCCAATTAGCTAACCTCTATGTTTGTAGGTCTTTTGGAGATCCTGAGACGCGAAATTTGGGCAGCATCACCTTGGCGCTTTGTCATAGGTGAATTCATCCTACCCGGGGATGAATTACAGTAGAATTAGTTCTAACCAAGGATGAATTACATTCGAACTTGAATCGGTGGCATTTTTTTGACTGTTTCGATGACAATGGCCCTCTGGTAATGTTCTCTAGTCTCTGTCAAATTTGCAGGTTACTTGGAGTCATTTTATTCACTGGTTTAGTTAATCTTATGTATGCATCCTCCATTGGTTTTTAAGGTCAAACGCTTCATCTTTTGTCATAGGTGCTACTAAAAATTTTGTTTTTTCTTTGAACGCAAGAGGAGCAGCAAGAATCAAGGATTCATCAACACCAGTTGCGGCAACACATTGGCCCACCCATTTCAAATGTGGGCATGTGAAAGGAGGAGCACTAAGTCATGATTGTAACCAAAACTCTTTTAAATGCTCCTAGCCCCTGAAAAAGGAGGAGGCATCTTTGTAACCGAGATTAAGAGAGTTAAATAAAAAGGGTTGTGTTTTCTATACTTTCTTTTATCTCTGTTCAATTCATCTCTTTCATTTCATGCATTTCACATTTTAGGACTTAAGAGTTTGTTTGATTTTGAATGCGTAACATTAGTGTTTCTTTCTTTCGGAATCTCGTGCTTTCAATGGCGATCACGGTGGGACAAATTCTGTACTGTAATTCGTCTCACATAGGGACAAATTTTTGTCTATACATTTTTAGGGCCGAGGATCAGAAACAACAGGTCTAGGCAGAGAAAAGGTAAGGGTCCTAAATTGTTCCTGTTATTTTTTGCTTTTTCTATTTTTGTTTTCTATCAATTTTGCCTTCTTAAGGAAAGTAGTTGCTTCTACCTATTTCATTTTTTAATAAAAAGAACCACACACACATCATGTGGCATTTTTAAACCAAGGAGCTGGTCGTAAGACCCCAACCCTTGATCAAGACCAACGGTGGGTTCATCACCACCTTGGCTTGATTTTTGCATCAATTTACCCCGATTGTCACTGTTGTTAGGCGTAAATCCTGACGAAAGCTGACCGAGTGTCGCTGGGGTGATCCCAGCATGCAAGGATAAGTCTTCTATGGTAGGTGTCATTAATAGGACAATCCCCTTTCCGTACCGCCTACGTACCACGTACCATCTGCTCTCACATACCTATAGTTTCCCTCTCGTAAGGGCGGGTATATAGAGAGGTTGGTATATCGATCGAGCAATGGTATATTGAAGGGGCAACCATTTATGGGAGTCATATGAGCCAACATTCTGCATTTAAATGTTCTTCAAAACTTTCAAAAACAAAACAAAATCATCAAAATGCACTAAAACCAGTCTAGGACACACCATTAATCTTTAAAAGAGATAATCACCATTTGTGTATGTGTGTGTTCATTTCTACTTAGTGTAAAAAAAAAAATCATAAACAAAAAGATAAAAATCTGCTTAGCTTGTAGAAGAGCACCACAATGGTGTGCACCCATAGCCAAGCCCAATCAAGGGTAGAAGCTATGAAAAGTGTACAAAGAGCAGGCACAAGTCACCTTCGCTTTAGCCCTAAGGACTTGGCCATACCGCCTTGGTGGTCTGGACCACAAGAGAGTCCACATCATTCCATGTCAAGGTGGAATTATAGGGACACCCCTCTAGGGGACATGCCCATTCAGCACAGTGCATTTTGGGAAGAAGCTTTACATGTGGCACTCAATGTAAATAGAAGACTGCCTTTAGAGGCTAGATATGAGTGGCAACTACGCAACGAAGCGCTCATGAGGAGAGACAACATGACTATGGCATCTCTCCTTTACCTCCCATCATTGTTAGAACTGAAAGACAAAACCCAAAGCACAAGGCTCTCCACACAAGGCGAGCTAACTCTGCCCGCCCTTTTCACACCCATGAAAGAGAGTACGAGGAAGACCATCAAATTCCTCGAGAGCAATATACAGTGTGGGAGCCTTGCGCTTCCACACCTGCTAGATACAATGGTCACATATCGAGGCCAGAGCCACAGGTAAATGCCGCCAACCTCGATAGAGGGAAGCAACCCATTGAAATCTCGGATCATCAAGACCAAGGCAAATACATAGGAGAAACATTCAAGCCTCCTAAGCCCAAGATGGCAGACCAAATTGACCTAGCAGTCGCCAGACATGCCGCCTATCAAGCCTAGATCATGCGGCTTGAGCAAGATCATCAACAGTTAGAGCACTTATATCGCCTTAACAAAGAGCGCATTCAATGCAAAGAAGACGAGCTACTTTATAACTTACTTGAGAGGGTTCCAACCCCTCGCACCCAAAAATCAAAACCATTTGAGAGGCATAATTCCTTGGTGCAGGATAGGTCTCCGCGACCTCGTCAAGCCTTGCCTCTGAGACCCCATAGACCTGAGAGGGAGGCCACTCCCCGAAATAATGATGGGTACCCTCCGCGAAGACCCACTCAGGGTCAAGGGTCTTGCCTAGAGACTCCTCAGGAAGTTTACAAGGAGTATGAACTAGAAGTAGAGCGGGCCAAAATGCCCTATCAAGGTAGAGGGGGCGCTATCCGACCACCCCTCCATAGGCCTCCAGTCTCCCATAACTCACAATGAGATCAAACAAAAGAGGAAGAAATTAAATCTTTTGATGCATACAAAACGCTATTAGAGCGTTTGGAGTCTATGGAGACCAAAGCTTTTGGGCCCCAAAATCCCACGTTACGTCAACTTCACAGTCATCCAGTGCATCCGTCAGTGCCCACACCTCCTTACCCCAAACATTTCAAGTTGCCTCAATTGGCAATCTTTAAGGGTGAAGAGGATGCTCAAGAGCATGTGACAATATTCCTGAGCCAATGCTTTGGCATTTAGGATAATTATGTGTTATTGTTAAGGACATTCATAACCACATTCATAGGCCCTACCTCAGATTGCTTCACCCAGTTGTCGAAGCACAACATCAATAATTTGGATCAATTAGTGGATGCGTTACTTGAACGCTTTGCCTTCAACACCAAGAAGAAGGTGTCACTGAGTGACCTAGCCAGCCTTAGGCAATATGAGGAGGAGACAATGGTGGCATACGGGAATCAATGGAGGGCTCTTCTTTCTAAGCTACCCTACCTTCCCCCTATGTTCGACCTCACACAAATGTTTTCATGAAGTTGTCTAAGATCAATCTCTAGGCTATTGCAGTTGTAGTAATATGCCACCCTAGAGGAAGCTCTGGCGCAAGCTAGAGTTATCAAAGAGATCAAAATGTAGGATTGCAAAATTGCCAAACCTAAAAAGAAAGAGTGGACCAAAAATACAAAGACAGGGACTACGCAACCAAAAACCACTACGGTTAATCAAGTTGCGATAAATGTTCCTAAGCCTGCACAAGAAATACAACCTCAAAAGGCTAATTAGTAGGAAGTACCTCCTAATAATTATGAAAGAGAAAATAAAAAATAAGAGCAAATTTAATCACCCTTATACACCCCTTATACGGAGTCTAGGGGCTCCCTATTTGACCGCTTGTCAACGGCAAATTTAATCACCCTTCCAGAAATCCAAACCATAGATCCTAACGCTCCCAAGCCTAAGGGATATAGAGAGGATTTATATTGTAGGTTCCATAGGAAAAGGGGACATGACCTGAACGCATGCTAGAAATTCAAAGGATTGATACAAGATTTGATTGATAATAAAACATTGGTGGTGGACAACCCCATAGCACCAAATAACCAGCAGATGGGGGTCTTCAAGGATCCCTTGCCTACCCATGAGGCACAAGCAAAACCCCTTCAGGTCAATGAGGTGCGACAGAATTTCCCCATGCAAGGGTATGTGGGAATGATAAGCATAGTGACCAAGAACAAGAAATACCCAAGAGTTGCCCCCGAGGTAGCCACAAGAGAAGTTCCAACAACGTCGCAACCTCAACAACACCCTATGCAGTTACCTCCGCCTAGACCCGAGGTCATGATACGGACCAAAATCACGTAGATTTTGCGGACCACGTCGGCTAGGCTCTCCATATATGATCTTATATAGTAATCAGCGCCCCATCGGGAAGCTCTCATGGAGATTTTGAAAGCCATCGAGTTGTAGCCCCCCGAAGCGAATTCTTTCAATAATTTTGTGGGACATGTAAAACGATGCACGAAGCCAATCATTACCTTCCGAGAAGATGAAGTTAAATCAATATATAATGACATGGTAGATCCACACCTACACGTTATCACGTGGGTCGATGGGATCCCGTATAAGAGAGTGTTGGTAGACACTGGCTCGTCTAGTAACATCATTACTACAATAGCATTGAAACATCTAAAGCTATCAGCATCTCATATCATCGCTTCCACTTACACACTGCAAGCATTTAATGATGTGATATGCTCGACAGTCAACACAATTGTTCTACCCATTCAGGTAGGACAAAAGACGATACCCACATTGTGCCATGTTTTGGAAGGTGAGATGGCATACAACATATTGCTAGGGCGGCCATGGATCAGGGACATGAAGTGTGTCCCTTCAATAGCTCACCAGTGTTTGAAATATGCATTTGAAGGAGAAGTACATGTAGTCCCGGTGGACTTAGAACCCTTCAAATATTGCAATGCGATGCAGTTGATGCCGCAATTGACCCTCCCATCAATGCACTTGGATTTTTAGTTAAATCAAATGCAACAAAGGCAACAATGGCATCCCTTGGGGATTAATGACTTATTTACACAGATGGGCATACTTCCAGGGCATGAGTGGTACGTAGACCCAGTAGGGTGGGACCAAGTGTTGGATCCGTGGTTCCAAGATTACGATGAGCACTGTCCACCCCGAGACCCTATAATGACATCAGTGTCGAGGGAAGATCCTATCTTCCTATCAGCACATAGGGTCGATCCGTTCGTGTCTGTACCTCTAGAGCTAGATCTAGAACACAGGGAACATCTAGAATTTTTGAGTCATCACACCCACGGTAATGGAGCCCAAATTCATTTCATCCACATGATCTCCATTTATTTGATCGCACCCATCCATAATCCGGCCAATCCAACATGGTCCTTGTATCTAGACATACATGCCATCGACTGGTATCATTTCAATTCACCTCCATCCCCATCAGAGTACTGGCATTTTGGTAAAATGCCTCATTTTACCCCAGGGACAACTCAAGATATCTTTTAGGCTAAAGAGGAACCCGAGGTTCCCAACGTAGATTTAAACTCAGCTAATGATATCCATTTGATCCCAACTCCACATAAGTTGGAGGATGGATCCCACATGTCGATCGAGGAGATGGTTGACGTAGACATCGGCTTAGATCCAATGAATCCATAGATTATCAAGTTGGGGGTAAGCTTATCCCCCGAAGAGCAAGCCGACTACATTGCCCTTATCAAAGAGAAGAAGGAGGTTTTTGCATGGTCATACAGAGACATGCCGGGGCTAGATCCATAGCTAGTCATGCATAATCTAACGCTTGATCCAACAATCAAGCCAGTTAAGGAAAAACTACGTAATATGCACCCAATAGTGGCCTTGATGGTCAAAGACAAATTGCAAAAGCTGTTGGATGCACAGTTTGTCATCTGTGTGGATTATCTGCCATGGTTTTCCAACATGGTGCCCGTTAAAAAGATTGATGGGAGGATTCACATATGCACTAATTTTTGAGATCTAAACAAAGTGAGTCCTAAGGATGATTTCCCCTTGCCAAGCATCGATGCATTGGTAGACGCTATAGCAGGTCATGAAATGCTATCCCTCATGGATAGTTTCTCGAGATACAATCAAATTCGTATCAATCTCGAGGATCAACTAAAAATGGCGTTCACAATGCCTTGGGGGACATTTTGTTATAAGGTCATGTCTTTTGGCCTTAAAAATGTTGGTGCCACCTACCAACGTGCCATGACATACATCTTCCACAATTACATGCATAAAACTTTGGAAGATTACATGGATGATTTGTTGGCCAAGTCTCTTTTGCGCCCAAATCATCTTGATGACTTAAGCAAGATCCTCGATCACCTCATGGAGCATAAAGTCAGACTGAATCCCAAGAAGTGCATATTTGGTTTCACATCTAGAAAAATCTTGGGTTTCATAGTCTCAAAGTGAGGCATCGAGGTGGACCCAAAGAAATTCAAGGCAATCCTTGAAATGGTTCCCCCAACTACCATTAAGAAGCTTAAAATTCTGTAAGTAAAGGTCACGTCAATCAAGCGCTTCATAGTGTAGCTATCTGACAAGTGCCGACCCATGAACAAATTATTGCACAAGGGGGTTACATTTCACTAGGATGACGAGTGCCAGTCAGCCTTTGACAAAATCAAACAATACTTGGCTTCGCCGCCAGTATTGGCACCACCTAGACCAGGAGTGCCATTCTACTTATACATCTCAGCTACTAAGGTGGCACTGGGTGCCATGCTGGCCCAGAAGAATGAACTTCACAAAGAATAGGCTACTTACCATCTTAGCCACACCCTGGTCAGTTATGAACTTAACTATGCATACGTCGAGAAACTCTGCTTGGCAGTGGTGTTTGCTACCAAAAAGCTACACCACTACATGTTGAGCAACACCACATATGTTGTGTCTAAGTAGAATCCATTGCGATACATGATGATTTGTACTTATCATAGTGGTCGCACGGCAAAATGGATCATGTTGTTGATAGAATTTGACATAGAATTTATCGAACATAAATATATCAAAGGATAGGTCATAGTCGATCAACTAGCAAAGGCTCCTCTTGAATACGATCAGCCTCTAGTCATAGAACTACCCGATGGTGGGGTCTTCCATGTCTTAGAATCGCCAGATTCTAATGAGCCTGAGTCACAGGCTGACATAACCCTATTTTTTGATGGTTCTAAATGTGAGCAAGGTCATGGCATGAGAATAGTATTCTTCACACCGCAGGGTGCTCCCATGCACCTGCCATTTAAATTAAATTTACCATGCACCAACAATAATGTAGAGTATGAAGCCTTACTCATAGGTCTTCAGACAACAATCACCATGAACATCAAACGACTGAACATCTTTGGTGATTCATTGTTAATTGTCAATAAATTCAAAGGGGTATTCCAATGCAAATTCCCAGTTCTACATGTTTATAAAGCCCTTGTGGACAAATTCCTGGCAAAACTTGAGTGGTATGACATCGAGGCACTCCCTCGGTCATTGAATCATTTTGTAGACACAATGGCCTCCTTGTGGTCACTAATTCCACAAGACCTTTTCGGTGATATGACAACCATTCAATTCAAAACCCTATCGCAATCCATGATGGAGCATGTAAGCTCTGACTTGACATTAGGAATCCACATGATCCAGATTGAACCATCCTCGGATAAGTTCTCTCGAATCCATGATCATCTAAAATATGCCAACTGGGGGTCCTTGTTTTCCCCTACTCCCATTAATAGCAACACAATGCTATTCTTACAGGTTCTATCCCGCTCAGCATTTGCCAGGGATGAACTTCAAGAGGGATTGGTTGTTCATACTATCGAGGTTTTTGATCAATAGGACTGGTATTTACCCATTAGAGACTACCTCAAGTTAGGTAATCTCCCGCTTGGATTGACACATGCCGCAAAATAAGCATTCAAGCAGAAAGCGGCTAAGTATATCTTGATAGGAGACATTTTGTATCGTCGCAGCTATGAAGGAATCCTCCTTCGTTGCTTGGACCAACAAGAGTCCACTTGGGCAGTTTCCCAAGTGCACGATGGTACATGTGGTGGCCACTTTAGTGGTATGGCCATCGTAAAGTGCATTCTTTGCATGGGCTATTATTGGCCATCTTTAGAGTGATATTGTTGCACATATGTCAGGAAGTGCGTGAAGTGTCAACACCATGCCAATTTGACACATGTACCTTCCCAGGCCTTGCAGACAATCCAGTCAACTTGGCCATTTTCATAGTGGGGCTTCGATCTAATTGGAAAGATCTCCCCTACATCGTCAGGCCATCACACGTTTATCATAATGGCCACAGAGTATTTTACCAAGTGGGTGGAAGTAGTTTCGCTTACCTCTACGACAGGACCCCACATTGTGGAGTTCATTTTGCATAACATCATATGTTGTTTTGGTATTCCATCCAAAATAGTCTCGGATAATGGGACGCCATTCAAGAACAAATACGTGCATGCTTTGACCACAAAGTACAAAATTTAGCATAGTTTTTTGACACCCTATTATCTGCAGGCGAATGGGCAAGCAAAGGCATCAAACAAAATGCTAGTTGCCATCCTTAAAAAGATGGTCGCAGACAGTCATAAGGATTGGCACATCCAAATCCCACTTGCCCTATGGGCTTATCGCACTAGCATTCGAACGCCCACTGGGGCCACTCCATTTTTGCTCGTGTATGGCTTCGAGGTAGTCATGCCTCTTGAGTTGGAAATTCCTTCCCTGCACATATCAATGCAAGAGTTCATCGATGATGACGCTGCGTGGTAGGCCTGGTTAGACCAGCTTATGTTGCTTTACAAATGATGTGTTAATGCTCTTAAGTATTTACGTATCTATCAAGAGCGACTTAAGAAATCTTACAACATGAAATTTCACCTAAGGGACTTTCGGGTTGGTGATTTGGTTTTGAAGGAAAACCAACATAACTCTAGTTTTTCGTCCCACCTAAGGGACAAGTTCACGGCAAATTGGTTAGGTCCATATGTCATTGATAGCAAAATAGGACCCGAGACATACCGGCTAGCCTCTCTTGATGAAATCAAGGAAACAAAACCCTTGAACATCAGTCATTTGCAACCATTCCACATCTGAGAGAGCCATACCCCAAAATGTTCCAAGGATTCATATAATCACTTGGTCAATCCCAAAATGCTCCAAGGATTCCTACAATCGCTTGGTCAATCCCAAAATGCTTCAAGGATTCCTACAATCGCTTGGTCAATCCCAAAATGCTCCAAGGATTCATATAATCGCTTGGTCAATCCCAAAAATGCTCCAAGGATTCGTATAATCACTTGGTCAATCCCAAAAATGCTCCAAGGATTCATATAATCGTTTGGTCAATCCCAAAAATGCTCCAAGGATTCATATAATCGCTTGGTCAACCCCAAAATGCTCCAAGGATTCCCACAATCGCTTGGTCAAAAATAAAGAAATTCAAAATCCAAAAATCATCAAAAACAATAAAAAATTTTGCATCTCATTTCCAGGCATGCTCAAAATTCATCAATAAAAAGCTCTTCTCACATCTCATCTTCATATTCACAAAAATCAACCCATCAAAAATACAAAAATATATAGTTGCACTAAGCATCGCATCCATACATTGCATATTTGTGGTCGTACAGGTCAAAGGCACCATAGGCTATAATTGCTTTGCTAGTCCATCTTGTTCCACATTTTTCTATTTTATAAGCAATCAAAAAAAAAACAACAAAAATACACCATTTACTGCTTTTTACCACACTAGAGTCAGTGGTCTTATAATGTATCAAGAGTTTTCATATTTCAGTCGTAATTTTTCTTTCTAGCCATGTACTGTACCAAGTCAGGCAGATTTTATGAAGGTAGAGTTCTACTTGGATCACACCTTGTTACGTAGCATCCCAACACAAATTAAAACACATAAAAATTCCCAAGTTGTGTGAACGAAAGATGAAACTTGCACAGTAATCCAAGTCACCATAAGCGAAATGGTTATCTTGCTCATCCCCCTATGCGAATGACCCAAAGAATGCTGAGAGTTGGAAAAAGGACAAGCATCTTCCCTACCCAATTCCCCAAGAATCCCAAGTTCTCAATAGTTGCAAAACATAAAAAATTTGCAAAATTCAAAACACCAAAATTTGACATCCCACAGTGCATACATCAAAAATAACATACAATAGTGATTCTTATCACTCGAATCCAAATCCCTTGCTCAAAAGAAAAATATATAAAAATAAACAGTGATTTTTATCACTACAAAAGAGCAAGTATCCCAATGCAATTGAAGAAAAGAAGGGAGTCGAACTTGAATCCTTGGAACTCTCAGCATTTCGACAGGTCATGAGGCAAGCCTCAGTACCGGTTTGGTGGATAGCCTATCGGTCACTAGCGGTAAAACCTCCCGCATGACGATATATCTACCGCATTAACTTGTGTGCAGATCAATGTTTGCATGTGGATGAGCTAGCTTATGGTATCCTAGATAGCATCACAGATTAATCTAACTAAATACAATAAATGAGTTAGTGGAGCTAATTAGGTGATCCTCAGTATAGGTTTGGTTGATGGCCTATCTGGCACTGGTGATATCTTGACAAATACCACATAAATGAACTCAAATTGCACACATATGGATGTGAAATAACTTGGTCAAAAACAAGTCTGATTCATACCTTGTTCAAAAGTCTTGTAAGATAAAGTACAGTCGTGGCTAGTGAGTAAAAACCGTCTGAGTCTCAGAAAACCTTAGCTACAATTCTAAACCAATTGCGCTACTTTCCATCCTTGCAATACCATCGAAAAAAAAACCACATGTATACATGCAAAGTCATTTACCATAGCAATCGCCTCAAAACAAAATCACAAAGTCCTAAAAAATCTATGGTGCCCTAACCAAACAACACAAATTCAATTCATCCATTACATTTTGCATATCACATATACATCAAAAACATTTTCATTCATCATAACATATGCATCCATCAAAATAAATTAACATGCATACATCCATACTCACCACTCATCATGCATAAAATCAAATCATCACTCGCATAAACAAAATAAAGTCATCTATATATATCATCAAAAATGCCCGTAGGCTACAATAATCGGTCCTGTGACCCTGTAATCATACTCAAAAACCCCCAAGCCTAGGGCGTCGGCCACCATGATCACGTAGGATCGGTGCGACGGGAACTACCCCCCGTGGTGTGGGTCCTATGGGACCCCTCAGGGCGGCTGCTACTAGCCCCCGCATCATGCCTACTCGCCCCCCCTCATCTATTCGTCGACATCGAGAGGATGCTAACTACTCAGTATCACTCCCTCTCGAGCGACACGACGATCCGCCTGTGCTGAATGTAGGGTGGTGGAGGCTAATCTCTGCCTCCATCTCTAACCACTACCGCAATGACTCCATCTCTCATTGGCGATATGTTTCCAAGTTCTCCTCGCACCGTGCCAAATCCCTATCCCTCTCCACCAGCTGTGTCCATAAGATATCCCTCTCTCATGCCGCATCAGTACCCCCATCTCGTCGGTGAGAAGCAGCTAATGCATTCTCTTTCTCTGCCAACTACATCCGCAGGAGATCCCTCTCCCGTGGAGCTTCCCTCAACTCCTCATCTCGCCTTCGTAGCAACCCCTCCAATCGTGCAATCTTAGCACGTAACCCTACATGCACGTCCACCGCATCAGCCCGAGGCATGGGCATCTCTGGAACAGCATCCTGCTCTGGCTCCTACTGCTCTATGATGTCCTGCATCTCTAGCTAATCTAGAGCCCTAAGATCCACATCCATACCATCCACCTCTACCATCTCTACATCCTCTAGCGGAGCTCCCCAGTCATCACCTGGTGCCTCGACACCCTCCCCACCTATGGTAGCTGCCCCCACGCCTCCCAATGGCCCCTCGCCTTGCCATCATTGTAGTACCCACCATGAGTCATACTTAGCGGTAGTCCCAACATCATCCATGTTCGGGACGTTGATCATCGCATCTAAATCCTCACCCAGTGGCACAATGACCGGTCGATCTAGAGTCCTCTCATCCCCCCGGCATCGATATACCACGGGCTCACCAGGCAACCCTTGGCGCACCCCAAAATGTCGAGTCATCCGGCTATACGAGAAGAACTCATGCTTTGTCTCGTGCCGCCCAATCAGCCATCACTCTCTGCGTACCCGTCAAAGCCACTCTCCAGCCTTCGTCCAGGCTGGACAGTCTTGATAAGGGTGCCAAACCACCTCCCCTAGAGTAAGCCAAGAGAAGGTATCGGCATAGTGCCCTACGGCACCTGTCCACCATCGACTATGCCCCTACTCCCTGGACCACCGCCACAGAACTGCATAACCTATCTCCCTATCCTCCATCTCTGCCCGAGTCGTCCATGGTAACCTGACTGGCCTCTCCACTGCTATGTGTTGACAAGCCCAGCACTGCAACAAGTAGCTACAACTAATCCCATTTCACTGCTGGCAACGGATCCCATACAGCTCCCCATAGAGTTGTGCCAACAATGTCTGTCCCCATCTCATAATAAGCGATGCCTCTGTCGGGCACTCTACCAACTGCCAAACCAAATCCAACAGGTTCCATGGGAACCTCGTGCCTGATGATTCAGGTAACAACATGTTGGACATGATGCCCATAAGGAATGCATGCCTCATGCCCAACACCCCCCTCTCCAACCACCATCGGACCAAAATCCCGCCAATCTGGCAGTCGCCCTCTGCCCTCTCTAGTGGATCCTCCACACCCAGCTCCTCCCCATGCCCAAAGCATCTCGTCAGTACAGTTGTCCGTTGATCACACGACGATGTCCTGATCGGCAGTCCATCTATCGAAATTCGTAGAAGCCGATAGATATCCTCCAAAATCACAGTAATCTCCCCTATGGGGAGATGAAAGGTGTTGGTCCATGGATCCCAAATATTGATCAGGGCCATCATATAGGCCTGATCCACGACCACAGGCTCCAGTAAAGCCACTTGCTTGAGCCCAAGGGCATCAAGCCACTCCCAGTTAGCCACAATCAGCCCCCCCATGCTTCATTGAAAGTAGTGGGTACACGGTACCGGCTCCTAACAACCTGCAAAAGAAAACAATTCAAAAACATTAAAATCATGGAAAAGAACTGTACAACAATAACATGAATATACCACATGGTATACCAATGTACAAAAAAAAAACAAAAATAAAAATTCAAACAAAAATTAATTTTTCAGTTCTAGGGTTTCTAATCCTAACTGATTAATTTAAAAATAGAACAAAAATTCAAAAAACAACAAAAATTACGTCTTAGGGTTTTACGTTCTGTTTATCCTAGGGTTTTAGTTAAAATCTAAATAACAATTCTCTCCCTAGGTTTTGCACTACGTTTAGTTGTACATTAAGTCTTAGTTGTCTTCAGCTTAGTTTTAGGGAGCACTTATTGGTCTCGCTTCGGCTTCGGGTTGTACACTAAATTTTGAAAAACATCATCACAAGAATAATTAAACAAAACACTTGCAGCTTTAAAACAAAAGTAATAATTCTAGGGAGCACTTATTGGTCTCGCTTCGGCTTTGCCGCTCGACCCGATTTGTGCACTCATGATGTCAGGAGAAATTTAGCATCGCTTCGCTTCATAGAATTAACCTCCTCCTCCCCAGAGCTCCAAATCGTAAGAAAAATCAGATGCAAATGAGCCCAAACCCTAGATTTGGCCTTTAAAAAGACATTTTGAGCTTAAATTCGTCCTCCCCTGGGACAAGCACTTTGGGTAGCGCTCTTCCCTTTGTAGGAAGAATTCTAATCTGGGATTCGTCCCACCCTGGGATGAATTTAGTCCAAAAATTTCAAAAAACATCAAAAATTGAACAAAAATGCACTAAAACAACTAATAAACTTGCCCGATGAGAGTGCTGTTGCACTTGACATACCGGGCATACAAAATAGATTTTGGGGTCACAAATTGTCACTATCCTACTCCCTAAGAAGCTACCATAGCTGGACCGCTCCACGGGAAGACGTATTTTTGCCAATTTCAGCTCCAAAAAGCGTCGCAAAAAGGGTTACCACCCACCAAAAACAAGTCTAAATGTCGAAAAAATTGCACATGCTTAATACTAAATCTCGAAAGGCACCTTGGCACAAGTCATATTGGGTCAAGCAACTCGTCGCTTTTCTCACAAAGG
The DNA here is from genome assembly GCA_028583015.1 of Wollemia nobilis. Lineage (NCBI taxonomy): Eukaryota > Viridiplantae > Streptophyta > Pinopsida > Araucariales > Araucariaceae > Wollemia > Wollemia nobilis. Next base: position 596,163 of record JAQPPZ010001843.1, on the reverse strand, counting down.
TCATTCCCTCATCGATTCGTCGCTTGAGGGGGTAGTCACACTTAGTCACCAATCAACAAACACACACCCAATTAAGGAAAATGACATGCATTCAAAGAATCATTGACAAAGACAATTACGCTCCTGCTTGGGGTAGTAAACAAGCAATAATCATAAATTGATCAAACACTTGGCATTCTCGAAGCATGAACACAAGGTTCCCTTGTGGACAAAAGGTTGCGCCCTTTGCCTAATCATGACTGATCAATGTCCAAGCTCAAGTCACACCTCACCAAAATAGGTTAATACTTGAAATCAAATTCCTTAGCTTGTTAGAAGCAAGGATTCAAGAATGCATGCCCTTTCCATACTTGGGGCATCAAAATTTGGTTAGGTTACCAAGAAACCCTAATCATTAGTGCTTTGGTTATCTATTTTTGCTCGATGCTACGCCATGCACAGTGCATCCCAAAAAGGGGCATCTATAGACACCAAAACAGCACCAATCTAATTATGTGACTGCAAACATTGATTTCTTTGACACACATAGCCCCCAAGGTAGCCCTCAGAGGTTAAACAGTGGTCCTAACCACTTTTGTAGCAATTTTGTAAGGTCATAAGGCAATTTGGCACATTCAGGCACTTTGCTCAGTATCCGTCCCTCCTAGGGACGAATTCAAATTGGGATCCGTCTCATCCAGGGATGAATTTTGAATTTGCTTTGGGTCAATATGAATTCCAGGTTTAACAGGCAAAAAGAAAAATTGTGCCAAGTGGCAGCTGAGGATAGTCAATTAATGCCTCCTGCCTTGCATGCGCGTGTAGGTGGGTAGAGTGGGAGTTAGAGGACTGTCACAAGGGCAGTCATGGAAGCCCAAGTCAGGGAGGAGTCTCCTCCCTCTTGAGAAGGCATGGCCACCACATGGCACCCCTGCATGCCCCTCCAAAAGAGACCCCTTGGGTCTATAAAATGGTGGACTTTCCCACCCAAAAAAGGACAAGTTGGAGGCATTTTCAAGCAATGAAGTGCTACCAAATTGATACCACACTTTTACCTTTTTGATTCACCTCTTCCACATCCTTGATCTCTTTCACAAGAGAGGTTATTGGGTGGCTATTGGAAGTGTGAATCCAGACCTAAAACCCGACATTTGACCACATTGATCCACTAATTTTCCGACAACCCATTACAAGAGATTTTGGGCCCATCCCAAGTGGATTGGTTCCGAAATCACGTTCTAATGGTGGACAGCCCGCCTAGGCACCCCGCACTTCTTAGTTTCATTTTAATTCATTATTTTTTCAATTTTTTATATTCTAGTCCATTTTATGTTGTTTAGATAGTTTATAATTTTGATTTCAGAAGGTTTTGACCAAATCATATCACGTTTTGTCGCTCTTGTTGTCCTCACTAACTTGCAGGTAGCGACGTCAAATTCCTATTGATGGAGGTCAAATTGGGGAAATCCGACCATCTGGGTCGTCCCAAAATGCCCCCAATTAGCTAACCCCTATGTTTGTAGGTCTTTTGGAGATCCCGAGACATGACATTTGGGTAGCATCACCTCGACGCTTTGTCGTAGGCGAATTCGTCCTACCCGGGGATGAATTACAGTAGAATTCATCCTGACCAGGGATGAATTATAGTTGAACTCGAATCGGCAGAGTTTTTCCAACTGTTTCGATGGTAGTGGCCCTTTGGTAATGTTCTCTGGTCTTTGTCAAATTTGTAGGTTACTTGGAGTCATTTTATTCATTGGTTTAGTTAATCTTATGCATGCATCCTCCATTGGTTTTTAAGGTCAAATGCTTCATCTTTTGTCAAAGGTGCTACTAACAATTTTGTTGTTTCTTTGAACGCAAGAGGAGCAGCAAGAATCAAAGATTCATCAACACCAACGACGGCAACACGTTGGCCCGCCCATTTCAAATGTGGGCATGCGAAAGGAGGAGCACTAAGTCATGATTGTAACCAAAACTCTTTTAAATGCTCCTAGCCCCTGAAAAGGGAGGAGGCATCTTTGTAACCGATATTACGAGAGTTAAATAAAAAGGGCTGTGTTTTCTATACTTTATTTTATCTCCTTTCAATTTTTCTCTTTCATTTTATGCATTTCACATTTTAGGACTTAAGCGTTTGTTTGATTTTGAATGCGTAACATTAGTATATCTTTCTTCCAGAATCTCGTGCTTTTAGTATATAACTAACCAACCCATAAGAAACTTGTAGATCCGAAATATTGCATATGAAGGATCCATTGGAACCCTTGCTTCCCTGCTTGAGGATCTCTTTCCAAAGGAGACCCCAAAGCCTTGATAATATTCAATGTGAGTAGGATATGCCTCATGTATTAAAATTTTTGTTGTGTAGTGTGTTGATACCCAAGTTTGTATGATATTTAATCAGTTAATTCAACAAACACCTACAATTTTGAATACCTAATATGACTCCTTATCATGCCTTCACAAGATAAAATTTATGGTAACTTAAAGAGGAGATCATATAAAGTATGTGCTAAATACAATCACACAAAAATACAAGAAAACAAATTCTAGTCTAGCATGCCCTTTTGATTTAAATGATGACTAGATTAAAGGAGTCTTTCGTTTTTAAGGAAAAAAGGGATAGTGTAGCAAAAAAACTAACTTAGGATGCAAATATATAACCTTTTCTTATTGCTTAAATATTTTTGAAATGGAAATACTATCTTAAGGATTTTTTGATTTTCCAAGATAAATGTGACTTAAAATAGATAATATAATAAGAAAAGGAGAAAAACAAACTGAAAAAACAATGAAGTGATAGTACATAGAGAGGTACTAAGTGGTAATATTACTTGAATAGAAGTTTGGGTAAATTTACCATAGGCTAACAAATTTACCACTAGATATTTTACAAGTGGTTAACATTTTTTAAACTTGTAAGATTTACACCAAAAAAATAGTTTATTTTGACTTAAGGGGTCTCTATCTGATTGCAGTGATGTGATAGGCTATCTTCATAGATAATCAAACCCCCTATTAAAATAAGTTTTATTTTGGAACCTAAACCTTTGGAATGGAAGAATATGATTACAAATTTTCTACATATTTATAAATTCACCACTAGTGTTTTTGATAGGAAGTTGTAAATTTGTTGTGTAATACCAAAGAGTCAAATTCACCAATGGCTATCGAAAGTGGTGATTTTTTCCTATAAGAGAGGCCAACTAAATTTTGGGTAAATCAATTGGGTTAATTGGATCAAATTATAGAAAGAGAATGAAAAATATAATTCTAAGGCATACAACATAGCGTTTACAAAATTTTAGAGAGAATTTTAATAATTTCCCGTGTATTATGGAAGGGGATGGATAGAATGAAGAATGATGTGAGATAACTATTGGATTCTTGGGTATGCCATCAAATAAGGATGTTTTTGGAGTATATTATATTATTTGGTACATGCTAATATACTCCCATGATACCTTCATGGTACATCTTGTAAGTATTAGATTAGGGTTGAGTCTTAGGTTAGAGTGTGAGTAACATTTTATATAATGTTGTAATGTGTAAGAAATGCAAAAGTGTTATGTAAGTGTGTATGTACAAGAAATACACAAGTGTCATGTGAGTAAGTGTGCAAGTGTAATGTGAGTTTATGTGCATAAGTGTCTTATATGTAATTTTGCATAAGTATCCTTAGATTAGAGTGTGCCAAGTGAATAATCATGTCTAGGTATGCATACAAGATAGAGTCATGTGTATGCAAGTGTCAAGTAGAGAATCCAAAAGTCATGAGACTTGGCATATGGAAAGAAATAGTCAAGTATCGAAAGAGTCATTCTACTATGGATATATAGCACTCCATAGAAAAGCATTGGATACATTTAATAAGAGAAAAAAGATTAATAAATATTGCATACATTTTGAGAAATTATTATTGTAAGTTGTGTTATATGGTTTATACATGTATGCTTTAGGCTATTAAATTCATATTGCTATTTATTAATCAATGTTAGTTGATATATTATAAGCCTTGATTTACATATTAATTTGCTCATATTATCCTACTTACATCATTAATTGATCTTACTATTTTTGGATATCTAATATTTGATCTTATGCTAGTTATCTCGTGAGTTTTTATCTTAATATTAAGGCTGAAAATGCCATCATTAGTATTAGAGTTACTACGAGTAGTTTCTTGCATAGGTTGAATTTATATAGCTGCATTCAAAATCAATTTTGTGAATTTTGATAAAATTAGTTTAGAGTCTATCTACTTTAAAAGGAGAGAGACCTCAGATCTATTGTAATATCATAGTAAGTAGAGGATAGAGTTCTTCCATAGTTTTAGAATAACTAGTAAGGACTATAATTCATATATAGAGTCTTTTCATAGTTATAACTAGTTAAAACAAGGACTCATATATTAGAGGGTGAATCAACTTTAAGATAGTGTATCATTTAGGTATATAGCCAACCCTTGATATTAGAATGTTTTTTGGGACATAGATATTCGTTGACACTAATTTCTATAAAATTATAAGGAAGTTGAAGGATTCGGTACAATCATGTCATATTAATTTTGATCGAAGCATAAGATAAATTCAATATCACCTTGAGATCATTTTAGTTCTTAGGTGTGAGCTAAGAAATTTTTGAAGATATAGATATATCATTTTTTGAGCATTAGAAGTGTGAGGAGCTTCCTACAATGAATAGAAAATAATTTTATCTTCAAATGTAATAGTAAACAGAAATGAAGAAGAATATATCAAGTACTGATATATCTATCTAAATGTAAGCTTTTATCAAGTTGATATTAATTAAAGTTGCATGATATTAAATATTCAGGTCTTAAAGATAGACCTTGACATAATATGTAGAAGATTTAGGTCTTAAAAATAGACCTTAACATAAGAGGTAAAATATTTAGGTCTTGAAGATAAACCTTAACATAAGAGGCAAAAGATTTAAGTCTTGAATATAGACCTTGATATAAGATATAGAAGATTCAATTCTTGAAGATAAACGTTGATATAGTAAATATTAAAAATGTTTTAGTTCATACCCTAAAATTTATAGAAAAAATAACAAAGAAAATGAGCAACAAAAAATATAGAAGAATCATAATACTTCTGTAATCCAGAAAATAGAAGGCCCAAGATTCACAAGAATAATAGGTCTTGAAGATATGCCTAGATGTATGAAAATTTTGAGAATAATATAAGTTTTAGATCTTGACAAAATGACTTGAAAGAAAGTAGTCATTATAGAGCATCAAGTAAAGTTTATGGGTCCATAGTAAAGGACCATGTTAGAATACAGAGGATGTATTTGAGTGCAACATAAAATAGAGGATATGTACCATCACAACAAGGATAAGAAGGATAGATTGAACAAACAACAAAGAGATGTCTATACAAGTATTGGATAAAAGAAGCTAAGTGGTTATCTATCAAAAACAACATCATGAGTTAGTAACTATTGTAGTAGAGCATAACCGCAAGAGTCATTCTCATGCCCAAGGAAAGACGTTAAGAAAATAACTCAAGAAAGCTTAAGGAGCTTGATAATATTTCCAGATCATTTAAGAGAGTTCAAAAAGGTCCCAACCATGCCTAAGAGTTTGACAAAATTACATGCAGAATGGAATTCATTTGAGGAATAGTGCACAAAGAGCATCTCAACATCCAAACCACCTAAGGAGTAATGTATCATCCAAATTTTACCCAAGAGGAAGCACTTTGAAAAGAAAACACAAGGAACAACATAGCCCAACACCTAAAATTATCCAAGGAATAGCACATCATCTTTGGTTTGATTAGAAGGTATACAAAATGTTCAATGAGGAGATACTAATCAAAATATTGAATGTTGGAAGTCACAAAATAAAAGTAATGAAAGGTTGGTAGTTGGAAGACGCGTAATGTAAGATTGGCCAAATTGGATATTGGAAAGGGAGTAATAGTCATCCACATAATTTAAAAGGTATAACAGAAGTATTTCTTTAACACATTCATTAATGATTATCTAGTGTAGTCTCACTTTAAGAAGAATTCAATATGTGCCTTATGTACGCAACCCATATAGAAATGGATCATTAGCAATGTAGTTCAAAGGTTTGATGCTAGTAACATATACGAAAAGAGATTAAATTCAAACTGCATGATCTTGTTTACAACTCATATTTGCAGTATTGAATAGAGATAGGGCACACATGTTATTTAGAGGTAAACTAAGTAAATTAGGGTTATTTAATTTATACCATAAAAGTGATAACGTAATGTTTTATTGATATTTGAATATTTTATGAAAGCTTATTTTGGAGGGATAAGATTAGGAATTTTAGGAGTGATAAGGTTTATTTAAAGTATTTTAGTTCTTTGATAAATTGAAGTTAATTTTGAAATCTGGTTTATTTTAAAAGTTAGAGTTATAAGGTTTATTAATATTATTTTTTTAAAGTTATTTAAATATCTTTTGAAATAAAATATTATTGTAGATATAGTTATTTGGGATTCAAAAGGAGTTCTACTTCAAACTTAGGAAAATAAAATTTGTAAAATTAATTATTTTTGAGTTTCTATATGGAGACAACGATTTCTACTCAATATGATTTTGTTTTGAAACTTTAAATTATTTAAGCCTAGAGAGTTATAATATTTTTAACTTAAATAGATAAGTTATCAGGAGAAACTTTTCATTGTAGAAGATATTATCAAAGTATAAAACCATATTATTCAAAAGGAAAAGTTCAAGAACAAGGTTTGTTTGATGAGAATCATCACATTATTCAAAACTCTTGCAAACAATGTTAAATAGTCTCAAACAAATCCAATCAAGTGATTCAAACATAAAAATATATTTGGTATATAGACTCAAGTGCTAATGATCATATGACTAGTAATTTGTAATGGTTTGATTGTTTGAAAGTCAAAGGTAATTTCTTTTTGAAGATTTATAATATTAACGGGTATCTAGTTCATGGAAGTGGTAGTGTAACACTTAGTGCACCATTTTTAGATTTTATACTAAAAGATGTCATGTATATTCCATGATTATCCACAATTCTCATTTTAGTTACTAAAGTGGTTGAAGGTGGAAGATCAATTGAGTTCAAATATATAAATGAGAAAAATAAATGTATTATACAAAATTAAAATATAACAAAGGCTATAGGATCAATTAAGAATGGAATATATGTTTTAGATTCAATTGGTTTTTCTCAAGAGCTTATCTTATTTTAAGATAACATTGTTGAATGTTTTGAAAGATGAAGTATAGAAAATAAGATTCAAGAACCTTTCTTTTAATGAAAGCATTGGGTGAATCTAAAGTTTAATATGGTGAAACAAATATGAGGACAACAAAATATCACATGCATTGGAAGATGAAAAATTAATATCATGATTGAAGACTAAAGTATTAAATAAGCAAATAATGTAATAAAGGGAGGTGTTGGAGTATATTACATTATTTGGTACATGCTAATTTACCCCCATGATAACTTCATGGTACATCTTGTAAATATTATATTAGGATTGAGTATTCATTTAGAGCATGAGTAATATTTTATGTAATTTTGTAATGTGTAAGAAATGCACAAGTGTTATGTAAGTGTGTATGTGCATGAAATGCACAAGTGTCATGTGAGTAAGTGTGCAAGTGTAATGTAATTTTATGTGCACAAGTATCTTAGATGTAAGTGTATACAAGTGTCCTTATATTAGAGTGTGCCAAGTGAAGATTCATGTCTAGGTGTGCATACAAGATAGAGTCATGTGTATGAAAGTGTCAAGTAGAGAAGACAAGATTCATGAGACTTGTCGTATGGAAAGGAATAGCCAAGTATCCAAATATTGTGACCAGGAGATCCAAAATAAGTTTGATAATTGAATATTTGCATTAACATATAGTTTAGAAACTATAGCCTTTAAATAGGTTACAAAATAGCTAATCAAAACTGATTGAACAGGAGATCACGCCAAACAATCTGCCAAGAGGAAGAGAGTTTGGTTTAGAACTCTTCCACCTAGGATATTTAGGAAATTAACCATTAGATATTTAAGACAGTAAATATCTACATGGTAGAAAGTAGAAAAGTAAATGTAATAATCTACCCAAGTAGTGTAATGCAATATACTACCTATTTTACCTAGTGGAGTAAAAGGGTAAATATCCCAAAGAATGGAATATTACTCTAACATCCCCCCTTATTACATTATTTGGGTAATGTATATAACTACCCCAATACAGTGAAAAATATGTCGATATGTTGGTTCTTGCTCTATCACAGTGCTCTGGCTGCTCCTAAGCAAAAAGTGGGTCATTCCTCACTTTGTCTTCACACCAACGAATGTCCTTATTGTAATCTTGTCATCCAACCGAATTGCATGGGTAACCAGCCACTACAATCGCTAGGTGTAGTAGAGTAGATCACTTCATACGAGGTTCATTCGGTTACAATATGAGTTTGCAAAATATAAGGTAGCTAAGGTGTCGGTCGCTGCCGAAAATGCACCCTTATAAGTTCCCCCCTTCTTGTTGCAAAACATGTTGTAATTAATTTTTGAAAGAAGTATGACTAAGGTGTCGGTCGCTACCGAAAATGCACCCTTATAAGTCTTCTTCCCTTTTTACAAAAAATTGTGAAGAAAAGAAATGTATATTCCCCCTTAATTGCAAAATATGTGCAACTTAAGAAGCTTTGTGAAGGATTTTACAAATATTGCCTCCTAGGCAATTTTACACCAGAAAATTCCCTCCTTTTGTTACAAGAACTTCAAACAATGAGAGTTTGCTATTTATGAAGCCTAAAAAGAGGTACAAACACCCCTTTATTACAAGTACTTCAAACAAAAACTTATGCTATTTATGAAGCCTAAAAAAGAGAGAGAGAGGAAATGGTGCTTGCTCAAGGTGACAAAAATGTGTTTTCCCTCTACAATATTGTCTTAGCTATAAGCACTCTGTGAGCTTTCTCTAAACCAGAATCAGAATCGAAACTAGACACTTCACTAGCAATATTGCCTTTGTTTTGCTTCTATGTTGTGCCTTTATCTTTCTTGTTTTGCTTGTTTTTGAACCAACACCGATTGGTGTCATGGTTGTCCTTTTTACAATGCGAGCAAAACCTCTTTTGAGATTGCTTTCCCTTACCTTTTGAGGATGATCCTCCCTTTTGAAAGTTTCCTTTCTTCTTATCACCCTGATTGTTTGAGTAAAGTGCATTGTTCGACACTTCATCGCTTTGGAGTTGATTTGCTTCCTCAGTTTGAAGCAAATTGACTAACTCCACAAAGGTGACTGATCTTTGTGAAACATTAAGGGATGTAATCAACATTTTATAGGATTCGGGAAGAGCTCTCAAGATTACTAAAGTCAAAATGGTGTCTTCAACTTTGGCTCCTAAAGCATTGAGCTTAGACTTCAGTTCTGACACTCTACAGAGGAAGAGTTCTACTGATTCACCTGACTTCATATGGAGTGTATGAAGTTGTGTTTGAAGGTTTAGAACAATTGATTGATTCTTACCTTCAAAAATGGTACAAAGAGCATCCCATGCATCTTTACTAGTTTTAGCTTCACTTATGTGAGGTTGGATCTCATCAGCAGTAGCTAGGAGGATCAACATAAGAAGATGATTGTTCTTTTTATCCCATGCTCTTTGATCTGCTCCTGGTGTTGTGGGTCTTGATTCAGTGCCATCAACTAAATCCCACATTTCCTCTACAGTCAGGATGGCTTTCATCTTAGTTTTCCATGTTGAATAGTTAGGACCCTTTAGCAATTGTGTATCACTTAAGTATTTATTGATAGTTGCCATGATTAAGGTCCTATAATTTGTACTAAGATGATTTTTCTTTCACTCTCAAGTGGTATTTAATGGCACCTGCCTAAAAATTCTCTTGAAGAGAGATAATCAGTTGGAGGAAATTAAGCCAAACAAATAAGAGATGAAAGATAATTCACTCAAAAAGATATTTAATGGCACCTGCCTGAAAATCCTCTTGAAGAGGGATAATCAGTTTGAGGAAATTAAGCCAAACAAATAGAGTGAATTAGGGGTTTTTGTTTGTAGGAGAGAATATCAAGTGAATATTGGCTTTAAATCTATGCAATGGTTAACACAAATTTATTAGTGAAATTTTGGGGTATGGAGTGTTCTTGATTCTATGACTTATAATTGCAAAAGAAATAATGCAATAATCAAACAAGAATGCCCACAAAATTCTTATCACCTAGGTGTCGGATGCAACCGAAAATGCACCTAATTTGCCAATGAAGGTGTCGAGTAAAATAAAAAATGCACCTTTTAATTTTTGCAACAAAATGTGAAATTGTGTTGTGCAAAAAATTGATATGTTATGTCTCCTCCTTGTCTTACAATTTTGCAAAAGAAGTACAATGTTGTCTTCCCCCCTTTATTTTGCAAAATTAACAAATCGAGCACTCCTTCCAAGACAAGTCGACACACGACCCTCGTTTGAAAGGCTTCCAGACCAGTCGACAAATGACTTGGTTTTGATGGACCCAAGGTTACAATTTCTTCTCAATTTTGCAAAAAAGAATGTGCAATTTTATGTCTTATATCCCCCCTCAGAGAAAAACAAATGCACACTTTGCCTTTTGAATTTTACAAAAAAATTTCAGTCTCCTTGTTGTCTAATTTGCAAAAAGAATTCAAGTTTGATCCTTTCTTGTATGCTAAATTAACAAGGTTGAGAAGAGTTTTTATGTTTTGCAACAAAATTGTTGGTTTCTTTGTCTCTTTATCCCCAAGTGTGGAGAAAACATAAGAAATGGAATTGTTATAGTTGCAAAAAAAATTTGGTGTATAAAAGGTTTCCAATGTAAATGCTAAAAAAAATAATTTTAAAGACTTAATTTTAAATAATTAAACATAATTTGACAAAAAATAATCAAGTTATATAAAAAAAATGATTATTTTAAGCAAAAATATATAAAATTATTAAAAATTATCTAAAAAATATTAAATTTAAGCAAAAAAAAATTAAAAATTGGAAACTTTACCAAATTTAACTCGAAATGCACCTTCTTTGCAAAAAGAGAGTGCGCGGGGGTCGATATCTCGACCTCGCGCTTGTCAAGTTCAAGCTTGACCACTACACTGTTGGGGCGGCTTTGGAAGCTAGCCCCGCGTGCAACATCTTATAGACGAGGCGAGGAGCACGTGGGTTTTGTGGGATTTTATCCCACATTCATCCGCGAGGGATGAAAAAGACTTAAAAATCATGTATGCACTAAATAGTGCGTGATTGCCTTCAATAAATAATTGAATTACCACCCATGTTTGCCTCCAACATGTGTCACCTGCATGCAAAATGAAACCTTACCATGTGGTAGTATGTTTCCCAACCAAAATTTCTACCATACACATGTTAGTGTCTGCCTTCGCCGCATGTCTCCTTACTGGCCTCACCCACTATGCCATGTGTCACCTTGTAGTGCATGCCACATGTCTTGCTAAGTCAGATTGCTAGCATGTCGAGTTTAGGTGTCAAGGTTTGGTTCGTTCACGTGTCGAGTTGAAGTTTCTCTAGATGTTTAGTGCCTAATGCACTCTATCGAGAGTGTGAGGGCACTCCTGCTCTCGAGGCACTCTCGGTTAGGTGACGCCATGTGGAAACGTGATGGTACTCCTACCATCTATGCACTCTCGTTGGCTTGTCATGGGTGTGCTGGCCCTGTGGGCTAGAGCCTTATAAAAAAAGCTCCTTCCCAGGTGACCATGAGGCCACATGGGAGCATGAGGGCATTCCTGCCCTCTATGTGCTCCCACTGGCTGGTCATGACTGCACAGGCCCTATGGGCATGATTGCTGGTAGGGAATATCCTGCCTAGTCGACCCTCTCCTACGGGCCCTAAATACTGTCGAGGTGGGGTGAGGTGGCCTATGGAAAATAAAATAGATGTCCACCTCCTCTGCCTCCGGGTAATTGAGTAATAAAAATCAATTATAAAAACTATAGGAAACTTAGGAACATAGGAGGAGAAAAAAATTAATAAAGTCACCAAATTGGTGCTTCCTACGCTCGACTTCTTCAGTGAACGAGAATTTTGATTCCTCCTCCTAGCTCCCTCCAGCTTTGGTACCAATGTGACCAGGAGATCCAAAATAAGTTTGATAATTGAATATTTGCATTAGCATATAGTTTAGAAACTATAGCCTTTAAATAGGTTACAAAATAGTAATCAAAACTGATTGAACAAGAGATCACGCCAAACAATCTGCCAAGAGGAAGAGAGTTTGGTTTAGAACTCTTCCACCTAGGATATTTAGGAAATTAACCATTAGATATTTAAGATAGTAAATATCTACATGGTAGAAAGTAGAAAAGTAAATGTAATAATCTACCCAAGTAGTGTAATGCAATATACTACCTATTTTACCTAGTGGAGTAAAAGGGTAAATATCCCAAAGAATGGAATATTACTCTAACAAAGAGTCATTCTACTATGGCTATATAAAACTCCATAGATAAGCATTGGATGCATTTAATAGGTCATACATTTATCAAAAGTAGAGATTCAAGTATTATATTTGTAAGAGAAATAGGAGTAATAAATATTGCATACATTTTGAGCAATTAATATTGTAAGTTATGCTATATGCTTTATACATGTATGATTCAAACTAATACATTCATATTTCTATTTGTTAATGAATGTTATTTGATATATTATAAACCTTGATTTTCATAATAATTTTGTTATATTATCCTACTTATATAATTATCTTGATCTTACTATTTTATGGCTATCTAATATTTTATCTTGTGGAATTTATCTTATGAGTTTTTATCTTAATATTAAGGCTTAAAAATCCATCAAATGTGAAGGTGCCTAGACACTTGAAGTGGAATCTAAGTTACTTTAAAATAAGTTTAGAGAGCTATGGAACCTATACAAAGGAATATGAAATGAGATAAAGTGGAAGACTATGTTATATAATAGATTTGTGAACCATTATTGTTCAAAAGTTACAATAGAGGATTCAATGCTACCTTATATAAAATAAGGAGCAAGGAGTGCATGCAATACGGAATGGAAATATAAATAAGTTGTATCTAGTTTTCAATAATATCAAAGTGATATGAGAGAGCATGGAATAACATGTAAATAGAAAGCTTATTTAGAATGCATGGAAAAAAAAAAAATGTAAACAAGAGATTAAATGTAAAAAACAAGCATATGAATTTATAAATGCAATGGGAATGAGTATGAAAATAAGCAAAATAGAGATTAATCCTGCATGTAGATATAATTTAGATAAAATAGATATAATTATTTACAAAGTGAGAAATATTAGAGAAAATGATGCATGGATGAAAGATGAAATGAGATTAGTATGCCAAAATGAAAGAGAAATGCTTATAAATGAAAGAAGTTTGCTGCAAATAGAGAAATGTAAATATGAATAAGCATTAAATGGATGCAAATGTATACTATACATGTTAAATGAACAAGGAAACAAATTTTAATGATTTACAATACAAAATCCAATTTATTAAGGCAAAAAAAAAGGGAAAATGCACAAAATGAAGACCAAAAAGATGGAAAGAGAGAGGTTCTAGGAAAATATACAATCCTAGAAAATGCTCCTCCTCACTCCAAGATTATTCTCTTGCTCCAATTCCTCCTTGCCTTGCTTGAATTGCTTCAATTCTTGTTGAGAGTGCTTCAAGTGAGAAAACGAGAGTATAGAAATGAGAGAGAGAGAGAGAGAGAGAGAGAGAGAGAGAGAGAGAGAGAGAGACGATTGGCATTTTGACCAGTCAAGCGAATTAGGTTTCTACAAATAGATACCATGCTTTTTGCTTATCTACGTACTTTTTTTCATATTCTTATGTTTCTAGTTTTGGGAACTAGTTAAAACCCATATAATATAATTTCTACCACCTACCAAAAAAAATAAACATATATTATATAAACATTCTCCATATATATTGTTGATGTGGGAACATTTGGCAAGTAAAAGAAAATGGTTGGGAAAAATGTACCAACTTGAATAAAAAAATGAAATTCTAGAGGAAATACCCAGTTGGAATGCAAAATAAATAAGGGGAAGGAAAAATTTCAGAGGAAAAAAGAATAAAATATAGAGAAATACAGAGGCAATTCAAAGACTTGGCACTAAGAAATTAAAATAGATTGATTGTATTCAACCTAAAATCAATTAAAAGTCATATTTAATTGTAATAAAACTTATATATTAATAATATAAAAATGTTATAATTTAAAAAATATTGAGTTCTATGATAAAATATTTAGGTTATTATAATCTTGTATTGTAGTGATAATTGTGTTTAGGATTACAAGTTTCAGGTATATTTGCAAGAGAAACAATGTAAGAGAGGTGAGGTTGTGGATGGAAGTTTGTACGTCTAACAATGATTGAGAAGGAATATTGCCAATGAATTAGGTGTTTTTTTACGATTAACATTCACATAAATATTAAAGAACCATTTAAGAGGATGCCATTCAAGTGACTTGTCATGCAAGTGGAAAATACATTATGATGTATAAGTGAATGTGTCATAGAATTGGAAGTGTCATACAAGTGTAAGTATAGTACAAATGGATGTACCATACAAGTGGAAGTATATTACAAGAAAAATTATCATTCAATTGTAATTTGCATCATCTTGTGGCAGTGCCATAATAAAACATATCCTATTGTACGTATGATTACCGTATATTTGTTGTAAATAAATGAGTGATTATTGGTTACTTGAAAGTATCATATTTCATTGAACTCCTATTATTGTATACACAATTTGGAATCGAAGGAACATTTCTTATGATATGTATTAAAGGAAATATAGAATAAATAGGTATATAGGAGACCATGTGGTCTAGGACCCTGACCCATATATATATACCAAAAATGCTAAGAGGAATCATTGCCAAGTTAAGATGCAATTGATGCTACCTACAAGAGAGGTTTTCATCTCAAGGATATTAGTGATAATGAAGAGGAAGAATTTGGTCACGTGGAAGCTTGATATGAATATAAAGGTGAAGAAATAAATCAAAAGTTGATTCAAGCAATCTCAAACATGGGACATAAACCAAAGATGAAAATTCCCAAATTTAATAGAAATTTAAACCCATAAGAGTTGATTGATTGGATAAATTACATGGATATATTCTTTGACTACAAATTAATGGAGGATCCACAAAAGGTAAAATTTAAATGTACAAGGCTAAAGGGACATGCTTCTATTTTGTGGGATCATATCTAAACTAAGAGATAATGAAAAGTTAAGGATAAAATCGAAACTTGGGAAACGTTTGCGTCCAAGTTGAAATATGAGTTTTTACTTATGGATTATTAAATTGGATTGTTTAAGAGACTCCAAAACATTAAGAAAAATTAATTGAGATTCAAATAATATAAGTAAGAGTTCTATAAATTAACCATAAGAGCATGTCATATCAAATATGATGAAGATTACATTGCAAGATACATAAATGGACTATGGTTATCTGTACAAGATGAGATTATTATGATTCAAATCATAACTATTAGAGATACATATAAATATGCACTCAAGGTTGACGAAATTTTTTTATGTAGATAGAAAAATATTGTGATAGGAAGACCACAATCCTACTAAGGAAGAGAACAAAACCATAGTGGATGAGGATAACACAAATAGGAATAGAAGCTACTACTTCTTAGAATAATAGGGAAAACAAATATTTCCTAATATGAAGAGGAGGTTGTGGTAAAGCATTCTCTACAATTTTTTATAGATGTGGAGGAGCTAATCATCCAGCATATAAGTTCCCTCAATCACAACAAACCAACAATCTTGTAAATGAAGCCTCTAATCAAATTATAAAAGTATATGAAGAGAGTATTGCTTCACTGAAGCACATGGAGAAACCAAAACAAGGAGAATTATTTATGAGTTGAAACTAACAAAGGAGGCATATGAACCTAAGCAAAGAAGGAACCTATTCAGGATAATTTGTAAATTAGGAGGTAAGTGTTGTAAGGTGATTGTAGATAGTAGAAGTATGGATAATTTAGTATCAACAGAGATGGCAGAAAAGCTTGGGTTGAATGGGATTGAACACCCAAATATATGTAAGGTCTCATAGTTGTAAAAGTGACATCAAATTTTAGTGAATGAACAATTTATTATAGACTTATAAATTGGTTCTTATGTGATGTTATACCCATGGATTTTTGTCATGTATTGCTAGGAATACTATGCCAATATGATAGAAATGCAATGTATGATTGTAGGATGAACACATACATTATTGAGAAATATGGGAAGAGGTACACATTAAGTCCATTGAAGTACAAAGTAAAATAGGTGTACAATAGTTCAAAAGTCTACCTAATCTCCAAAAAATAATGAAGCTTACAGGATGACACCCATGGAGAATTAAGAGATGAAGAAACAAGCCCAAGATATATTCGACAAGGGGTTGATCACAAAAAACTTGAACCTATGTGTAGTAATTTCTATACTAGGACCTAAGAAAAGAGGAGAATGATGTATGTACATGGATTATTGTGCAACAAATAAAATCACAATAAAGTGTAGATTTCTATTGCCTATTATGGATGACTTGATTTTTTTTTTAAGTGGGGCAAAGTACTTCACAAAGATTGATATTAAAAGTGGTTACCATAAAATTCAAATTAAGGAAGGATATGAGTGGAAGACTATGTTTAATACCAAAGAGAGATTGTATGAATAACTAGTTATGCAATTTGGTTTGATAAATGCACCTAGTACTTTCATGAGGTTGATGAAGGATATCTTGAAGCCTTTTATTGGTAAGTTTATGATGGTCTACTTGGATGAAGTTTTGGTGTTTATCTATATGAGGGAAGAACACCTAATGTATTTGAGGTTAGTTTTGTAAAATTTAATTAAAAGAAGAAAAAATATTGATTAACTTGAAGAAATGTAGTTTTATGAAGAACGAATTGGTATACTTGGGTATTATTATAACCGGGGATGGTTTGTGGATGGATACAACAAAGGTGAAGTCTATTATGGAGTGGTCATCACCAAGGAGTATGCTTAAATCCAAAAAATTTCATGGTTGGCAATATTTTACAGAAATTTCATCAAAACATTTAGTGGAATTTGTACTTCAATCACAAAAATGATGAAAAGAGGTAGACATGAATTCAAACGGCTGAATATATAAAAAAAAATATTTCAAATATTGAAAGAGAAAGTTATGAAGTAGGCATTTTTAGAATTATCAAACTTTAACAAGATTTTCCAAGCAGATTGTGATGCTAGTGGAACTACCATTAGAGGAAATTTGAGTCAAGAAGGTATACCCATCATCTATTTTATTGAGAAATTTAATGATGCAAAGAAAAATATATAGTTTAGTATCAAGAGTTCTATGCCATTATGTAAGAACTTAATAAGTGAAGATATTGTTATAATGCAAATGATATAGAGATAAAATAATCAAAATATCATTGAACATTAGTCTTTAGCAATAAAATGCTAAGCAATATTTAACATGAAATATAAACTAACTAATAACATAACTAGCTAACCAACTAAGGTAGGAGAGATGTGTATCTAACCACTAACCTAGGTTAGAGAGTTCTAACTAAACCACTAACCTAAATATCTGACTTAGGATATTTAGGTATTTACCTAGATTAACCAATAGACAAAATATATCATGGTAACTAGTAGAATAGTAGATGTAATAATCCTATGTTGTGTAATGTAGTACACTTCCTTTTTTTTTCTAAGCGAAAAACCCCTTGTGGGACCGCATTGGTCTGAGAGACCACGAAGAGGGGGTTCTGCACTGTCAAAGTCACCCGAGAGTCACACCCGACTTTGCCCGCACCAACATTATCAATTGGATTTTGGATACCCAATTCAACTTTTTGGTAGAGTGGAGATTTGAACCTGGGACCTCCCTTGGAGGATTGCCCTCTCCTATCCAACTCACCTAAAACACCTGGGTGTGCAATACACTACCTTATTTTACCCTAACATTCCCTCTTTATCACATTACTTTCATATACAAAGTTTTCTCTGGAACAATTAAAATTTGACACGTCCAAGTGCCTTTGTAAAAATGTCAGTAACCTCTTCATCAGTGGGAATGTGTTGGAGCTTGATTTTGTGCTTTGGAAATTCATCACAAACAAAATGACAATCTGTGTCAATATTCTTTTTCATTCATGATGTACTAGATTCTTGACCAAGTTCAAAACACCTGAATTATCGCAAAACATGTGAATAGGAAGTTTCTTTCGTAGGCCCATGGTAGCCAAGATGTGACTTAGCCATATCACTTCACACACAACTCCACGTGCAACACGATATTCTACTTTAGTTGAAGATAAAGCAACCACATTTTTCTTTTTACTATGCCATGAGACAGGACCAGATCCAATATGAAACACATAGCCTGATGTTGATTTTTTATCATCTATGGATCCAGTGTAATCAGAATCAGTGTAACTTTGTAAGAAGAATGAGTTATTCTTCTTATACTTTAGACCATAATCTGCACTACCCTAAATGTAGTGAATAACCCTCTTAATTGCTTTCCAATGAGAGACCTTCTGTTCTTGCATGAACTATGAAAGATAGTTTACAATATAAGTAATGTTTGGTCTAGTATTAGTCAGCTAGATGAGGATTCCAATCATCTATCTATAATGTGTGCCATCTAACTATGGTGAGTCATCATATCATGATAACTAAAGCCCTGATTCCATCAATGTTGCTTTGGGCTTACAACCAGTCATACGATATTTTTCTACTAAAGTCTTGGCATACTTTTCTGAGTCACCCTAAGATGATTCTTCTTCTATTCTATCTCAAGACCAAGACATTAGTGTAGAAGTCATAGATTTTTCATATCAAATGACTCTTTCAATTCATATTTCATGGTGTTAATAAAGTTCTCTGAATTGCCAATGATGATCATATCATCTACATATAACACAAGAATCACTATCTCAGAACCTGTGTTCTTGATATAGAGATTTGTGTTAGATGGACTTCTCTTAAATCCATGTTGTTGTAGGTGACTATCCATTTTTATGTACCATGCTCTTGGGGCTTGTTTTAGCCCGTATAATAATTTGACGAACTTGCAAACTTTTTGCTCATGGCCTACCTCTGCAAATCTAGGAGGTTGATTCATGTACACCTCTTATTTTAAGTCACCATTTAGAAAGGTTCTTTTTACATCCATATGATGTAATTTCCATCCGAACCGTGTTGCCATAGGATAAAGCACTTGAATGGTGGTCATCCTTACTGTAGGAGCAAAGGTTTCCTCATAGTCAAGCCCTTCCTTTTAAGCATAGCCCTTCACCACAATATGGGCCTTATGGTTATCTATGGTTCCGTATGCCTTATATTTTACTTTCTAAACCCATTTGCAGCCTATGGGTTTATTTCCTTTAGGTAAATCCACTAGCTTCCATGTTTTATTCTTTATGAGGGAGTTATGTTCTGCATCCATAGCTACCTTCCACTGAGGTAGTCTAAGTGCTTCATCAACTGTAGAAGGTTCATTCTCATCATATGCTGACAATTAAACCCTCTCCTCATCTATTTTGATATCATATTCCCTTGGTAACTCTTTATCAATAGAAAGATCTTGAAAATCTACACAAATATCATCAACTGAAGTGGATGCATCATTATTTTATTTCTGAGTCATCCTTCGTGTATTTGGACAATTGAGAGTAAGATCATGTGGAGAAGTGATTTTGGAATCTTTCATTGTTCTTTTATACCATTTTGGAGGCTTTTTCTTTTGTGCATGAGGAAGTGGTTGTTACTCCTCATAATCTAGGTATACTAATGTAGTGTTGGGTGTGAAAGCTTCATCAAACACTACATCTCTACTAACATGTATTTTCTTGGTAAGTGGGTCTATCAACCGATAGCCTTTTGAGAATTCATCATATCCAAGAAACACACAAGGTAGGGACTTCTCATCTAATTTCTTTATTTTTTCCTTGGGTATATTCATAAATTCCTTACACCCAAATACCCATAGATGAGATATGGAGGGTTTCCTTCCACTCCATGCTTCCTTAGGAGTCATACCTTCAAGAACCCTTGTGGGAGCCCTATTTAGAAGATATACTACAGTTTGAATAGCTTCATCCTAGTAAGTTTGCTCAATGTTGGCCCACTTAAGCATACATCAAACCATTTCCATAATGGACCGATTTCTTCTCTCAGCAACCCCATATGACTAAGGATAATAGATTGTTGTTAACTATCTCTTTATGCCATGTGTCTATAAAAATGATGAAAATTCCTTTGGTGTGTATTCCCTCCCTCAATATGAATAGAGGGTCTTAATAAAGCATCATGATTCTTTCTCAACAAGATTTTTGAACTGTTGAAAATAGAAAAATGCTTCAGACTTCAACTGTAAGAAGAAGACCCACATTTTTCAGGAGTGATCATCGACAAACAATTGAAAATACCTTTTTCCTCCATAACTTGTAGACATGGGACCACACAAATCTATGTGAACCAACTCCAAAGGTGCCTTAGCTTGAAATGAGCTAGGTTCAAAGGGTACTCTATGTTGCTTTCCTAAGAAGCAATCAAAGCACACTAGAAAAGTAGAGGAAAGAGTAGGCAACCCTTTCACCATTTTATATTTACTCAACTCTAGTAAATATATTTAACTTAAACGCCCAAATATCTTATGCCAAAGATAAGTGGCCTCCTTTGTGGTTACTGCCAGTGTAGTATGTGTTGAGGTAATTGCATCTAAGACAAACAAACCATGTTTATATAAACCTGTTGCTATCTATTTTTCCTTCTTAGTGATAAAGAAACGTTTCTTTTCTTTTTCCACCTTGAAATTGACATTCATGTTATTGTCCAGGACTTGTGGAACTGACAAGAGATTATTTTTCAATCCTAGTACATAAATAAATTTTTGAATATTACATTATCCATTTGGAAGGGAGACTGAAACACTTCCTTCTCCATGAACACGATAGGTTTGATCATCAGCAATGGTGACCGGCCTACCTTCTCAAGCCTCAAATATTGCAAACCAGGATTTATCGCTAGTCATATGCTTACTAGCACCTAAGTCAATGACCACAGAGAGTCCTTATGATAGGAATCAGTATGTGTCATGAGCACCTTGTGTGATCTCTCAGAATCTGAACTAGAATCTTCAGCTACAATATGTCCCTGTTGCTATTTTTTCTTATTCTTTGGTTTGCCTTGACCCTTCGTGTTTCCTTGTTCATTGGGCGGTTTGTTCTTAAACCAACATATTTTGGTTTCATGAGTGTCTTTGCCACAAATATTACAATGTTGATTCTTATTCAGAACCTCTTTGGCTTTACCCTTGTCTTTGTTTGAAGAAGAACCTTTATGTTGATTCAACTTTTTCTTACCACCTTGTCTATTTGAGAAAAGTGCATTGTTGGATGCCTCATCTCTTTGGAGTTGATTAGCTTCTTCTATTTTAAGAAAATTTACCAACTCAACAAAAGTCACTACCCTTACAGATACTTGTAGTGAAGTGATCAACATTATGTAGGAGTCTGGAAGAGCACTCAAAATGATGGAGGTGAAGACTTGGTCTTCCACTTTTTCTCCTAAGGATTGCAGTTTTGTTTTCAATTCTGTGACTTTGTAGAGGAATAGCTCTACTATTTCTCTTGATTTCATATGAAGAGTATGAAGATGTGTTTGGACGTTAAGAATTGTTGATTTATTCTTTCCCTCAAATATGGTTTTTAAGGCATCATATGCCTCCTTACCATTCTTAGCTTCATTGATATGACGTTGGATATCATCAGTAATAGATAGCAAAATCATTAAGGATAGTTTCTTATACTTATTTTCAAATTCTATTTGATCTGCTTCAGCTTATTGAGGTCTAGTTACACTTCCATCCACTATTGACGATAAATTCTCTATAGTTAAGATATTTTTCATCTTAGTCTTCCAAGATAAATACTTTGAACCTTTGAGCAGTTGACTCTCAGTGAGATACTTTTGTATCATGGCCATGGTTAAGGTTTCAAATTAATATGACTAATATGGTTGTATCTTGAACTATACCTTCAAAAGAGTATATGGAAGATGTTTTCAATTTGCCTCTATAAGATATTTAATTGCATCTGCCTTAACACCCTTAACAAGGGATGAGAAGTTTGAGGAAATTAATCCAAACAAGATAGAGCAGATTAAAAAAGGGATTGGTTGATAGACTTTTGATTGTGCTCTCTAGGATATTTAATGGCACCTGCCTTAACACCCTTCAATAAGGATGAGAAGTTTGAGGAAATTAAGCCAAAAAAAGAGAGGTAATCAAGGTGTGTTTGAATTTTGACCTTTGGAGGGTGTAAAAAAAAAGGTGACTAATGTTCAACCTGTACAAAGTGTAGCACGTTTTAGAGTGAATTATGGATTTTGTAAAATGCTTCTACCAATGTTGTATCTGAATGTTTAAGTGCACATAAGAAAAATTATTTTTAGTGCAAATAATCAAAACATGAGAGAAACCCACATTATTATCACTCTAGGTGTCGGGTTCAACCGAAAATGCACCTAGTATAAGTCAATTTTTGAGAAAGGTGTCAAGTACAATCGATATTGCACCTTTCTTAATTTTGAAAAATCCCCCCTTGTTCTTTGCAATTTTGCAAATAATAGAATAAACAAAATGATTTCTACCCCCCCTTAATGTTTTACAAAATTGATAAATTTTCGAGCACTCCTTTCAAGACAAGTTGACACACGACCCATGTTTGAAAGGCTTCCAGACCAGTCGACACACAACTTTGGTTTTGTCTTCAATAATTTATCATGAAGGAGCAAAAAAATGGTTTTTATCTCAAGTTTTGACAACAAAAAAAAGTTGTTATTTTATGTTTTTATGTCCCCTTTCTTGAAGGAGAGAACAAAAGCAATAATTTATTATTTTGAGAAAAATGTGATGACTTTTGATGCTCCCTAAATCATGGCATGATAAGTATTTTGCAATAGAAAGTTTGAGTTAAATTTCTTATATCTCCAAAAAAATGAAGAAAACTGAAGAACTTCTGATGAATTTATTGCAACAAAAAAATGTTGAAGCAGGTTTTGTGTAAAAATTTACCAAAAAGAGGTTCCTATTTACCTTTTTTTTCAAGTTGAGAAAAAAAAAGCAATGGTTTTAGGAACTTTAAGGGCTAAATTATTTGTGAATTTTCAGGTTTCTAGGTTTGATAAAGCAAAAAAATACTAGTTTCAGATGAAAATTCTATTAATTTAGGAAATATTTGAAAAAAAATTGTCCAATTTGGTTAAAAATTAAACGTTTTAGGCCAATTTAAAGAAAATATATAAAAATAATCAATATATATATATATATATATATATATATATATATATATATATTTTTTTTTTTTAATTATTCTTTAAACCATAGAAAATTTGAAAAAATAAAGTTTTTATTTGCAAAAACCTGTTTTTAGGCGCGTGGGGGTTCAATCCATGGTTTCGGTTGTGCTAGCTGGCCGCCCAAGCCAACCATGCCACCGGGTGGTTTGGAAACTCTTCGACTCTGTCGAATCTTATCACCTCATGGCCGATCGCTTCGAAAAAAATCTAAAGAAAAAAAATTGCCTTTCCTTCGTGCTCCACAGGGATTCGATCCATGGTCGGGCTGGAGCTAGTGTGCTACCCTAGCCAACCGAGCCACCGAGCCAGTTGAGTGTTGGCGGGGCATGGCTTGTACTTAGCCCATCCACTATTCTTGAAGAGGATTTTTGGGATTTATCCCACATGCATCCTAGTGTGGGATAAAATGGGGTTTATAAGCCCTAGTCCACACTTCTTCGGTCGATTTCCTATGGGCAATATACAAGTGTTGCCTGCCATTTTGGACATTGCCATGTGGTGCTGGGGGTGGGCTAGTTAGTCAATTTGAGTCAACATCGTCTGGTCGGTTGATCATGTGGCCTGCGTGGTCGATCCACACTGCTCTATGGGCTGGGGTCGTGTGGTCCCTTGTCAATATAGGTCCTACTCCAGCCTATGAGCTTTCCTGTTGAGGTGGGATGGGTGTTCTCAATTGGCACCAGCTCGTCCTTCAAGCAAGCCAAAAAATGGCTCTGATGCCAATGTTATAATGCAAATTATATGAAGACAAAATAATCAAAATAATATCATTGAACATTAGTCTTTAGCAAGAAAATGCTAAGCAATATTTAACATGAAATATAAACTAACTAATCATATAACTCGCTAACCAAGGTAGGAGAGACGTGTAGCTAACCACTAACCTAGGTTAGAGAGTTCTAACTAAACCACTAACCTAAATATCTGACTTAGGATATTTGGGTATTTACCTAGATGAACCAGTAGAAAAAATATCTCATGGTAACTAGTAGAAAAGTAAATGTAATAATCCTATGTAGTGTAATGCAATACACTATCTACCAATTGGCACTAGCTCGTCCTTCGAGCGAGCCAAAAAATGGCTTTGATGCCAATGTTATAATGCAAATTATACGAAGACAAAATAATCAAAATAATATCATTGAAAATTAGTCTTTAGCAAGAAAATGCTAAGCAATATTTAACATGAAATATAAACTAACTAATCACATAACTTGCTAACCAACTAAGGTAGGAGAGACGTGTAGCTAACCACTAACCTAGGTAGAGAGTTCTAACTAAACCACTAACCTAAATATCTGACTTAGGATATTTGGGTATTTACCTAGATGAACCAGTAGAAAAAATATCTCATAGTAACTAGTAGAAAAGTAAATGTAATAATCCTATGTAGTGTAATGCAATACACTATCTTATTTTACCCTAACAGATATTACCTATTACCAAAGGAATTAGTGTTTTTCACATATCACCATGATTTATAGTTTATTAATAGTTAATGCAAGTTAAACCAAAGATACATGAAATGGGTAAAGTATCTTCAAAGTTACTCATTGTTTTGAAGCATATGAGTAGTGGTTCAAATTGGGTAGATGATGTATTAAGTAGAAGAAACTTATTTATGAATGCAACGAAATATTGAAGTGGTAGGTTTTGATCCCATGAAATAACTTTAAGTTGATGATTTGGACTTTAAGGAAGCTAGGCAGTTTGCAATAACCCTACTATAGGAGATAGAATGATATAGCTAGATTTTTATATCCAAGAAGGATTATTATTTAAGGGATACCAATTATGTATACCATGAATTTTAATGAGGGAGGTATAGATAAGAGAAAAACATCGTGGAGAATTAGCTAGACATTTTGAAATATGTAAAACTTTTTAAAAAAATTGTGAAGGTTATTACTAGCCATACATAAGTGTGGATGTGTGAATATTTTTGTAGAATTGTCAAATATGTTAGCATGCAAAAGGAAAGAGCAAGAACACTAGATTGTGTTGGAAAATAAGACTTAATATCTCATGGGTAAATTTTTCTAGGATCAAATAGTACTCATATAAAATCACATCGACAATTAACACAAATATTACTTAGAATACAAACTCATTTCATTACTTATATTCTTAGTTACTCTCAGTTATATAGAATGGAGCTTTACCTCCAATACATAACTTTACATAGAAATTCTTCAATATTCCTAACTATTATTGTCCTTATTCTCTTAGGAGATGCAACATTTTACATACCTCACATTATGACAAAAATATCATGATTACATAACCATACTTGACAACAAAAACTTATGAATCTTCACTTTCATACTTGATACCTTGCACCTCATATTTACACACCTTTCATAACACATGAAAATATATACACTTTGGCACATACTTTAGATATGCACTCTTCTTAAGATAAATATTTAAAATAGTACTCAATGGTAATTCAATGTACAAAATAATGTAATATATCCATCATCCTCTCATATTACATTATTTTATGTGAAGACTTTTAGTCTTCAATATTTATCTTCTATATTTTTCTTTTTTCTATTTATGAATTCTACTTGTTGATATTGCTTGAGATTCTAGCATTGTTTGGTGCAATGCCTTCCTTACTATTCTTTTGAGAAGTAAAAAATGCATCATTATAACATTTTCATGGTAAAAGTTGGTCTAAAAATTCTTGTGATAGTCACAGTATATTTAATTCAAAATTCCATTTTTCATTGGTTTCATATCTTCAAATTTATTTTGTCTTTTAATGAGATATTTCTTTTTTCCATTGATGTATTTAAATTCCATAGTTATTCCTTGGTTAAAAAATTTATATATTAATATGCGGTTATATATAATACCTATAATAAACAATACATATTCTAATATGCATGCAGAATATAGAAAACCAAGTGTGGCATTCCCAAATACGTGTACATGGTAAACCTTGTCATTTGCTATCTTCAGTGAAATTTTCATTTAAATTTGTATCGATTCAAACCAATATAAATTCCCTATCATGTATTGACTTGCACCTTAATCTATGTACAATGAATCATCTTTATTTATAATTTTCTAATGAATTTAGTGTGGTCTTCTCATATGTCTTTGATAATATCTTTGAGTTTGACAATTTCTTCTCATAAAATTTAATCCTTTAAATTTGTATCGACTTCTTGATATATTCATTATTTATAATTAAATTTCTTTTGATGTAGACTTTCTTATGAATCACATAATTTTTATTTCAAATTCTTCCCTTTCCTTTAATCACTAATTTTTTCAAAATGTCTCTACAGGTTTTTCGTTAACCGTTGTCTTGGAATTCCAATGCAATTTCCAGCACTACATATAATTATTACCGGCCCGTGTTCCTCGAAAATCGTTTGTCTACCCCTTCAAAAAATTTCCCTTGGTGGATTTCCTTTTTCTTCGTTTTGAGGTGTGTCTTGTTGGGTTTTTCAAATTTTCCTGGTTCTAGTGCCAACTTTGTCTTTATCTAGTCCCAGTTATTGAGCAATCCAATAAGCCAATGGTATCATCTTGTTGTGTACTTTCCTATCACTCTTTGTAGTCTTCGCTATCAAAAAATCCTCCTTGATCCCAATCTTGTTCAATCTACGATTTCAATATGGGTTCTTTCCTTTTCAAGGTTTATTTTT
This sequence comes from Wollemia nobilis, assembly GCA_028583015.1. Taxonomy (NCBI): domain Eukaryota; kingdom Viridiplantae; phylum Streptophyta; class Pinopsida; order Araucariales; family Araucariaceae; genus Wollemia; species Wollemia nobilis. The sequence continues at coordinate 569,105 of JAQPPZ010001843.1, read as the reverse complement.
TGGTTGAGGGGCAGTGTCTTCAATATTCATTTATACCACTCCTTGCATACCCCCTTCACTAGTAATCCTTATTTCCTATGTCTGTTGCTGGTTGCACTTTCTCTACCCTATTTCATCCTTTGTGTTTTTTATAGTTCTACAACCATGAAGGATGGGAAATTTGTATATATTGAGCCTAAGGTCTTTGATATTGAGGCCATTGTACAAGTTATTTTTAAGGATAAGGGAGGTCTCATACCATTCTTCAAAATTTTCACTGATACCAACTAGGATGCTACTATGGCATTTGCAAATACATGGGAGAATGGAGTTGTCACTATCCATGGAGTCGAGTTTCAAATCACATTGGAGATTCTTTTTGAGCTAACTGGGCAGGTCCTCAATGATCGGGTGGTAAGAAGGAATAAGCAAATTTGGGAAGCCAAGCTATCTCATTTTGAGACTACATCCAAATTGCAAAAAATCCATAAAAAAGGTTTTTATCGACACCATTTATCTCATAGTTGATGACCTTGAATCCCAATTATGTAGTTTCTATTTATCTTCCATTAATCATTTTAGAGATGCCAATATGTTAAATATCCCTGCTACTCTATACTAGTCCATTGATTATACCATCACTTCTACCCGTGATAAGAAATAGGAAGGTTGGCCTTCCCATAAGGGGCTTTTTAAAATCCTCTACGGCTATTTACCCCATAAATTCCCTAAAGGAAACCTTCTTGCCCCTGACTTTGCTGAAGATAATTCCTCTTCCACTCCCATCCCTAAACCCACCAGGTCCAAAAGGAAAAGCAAAACTAAAAAACTCTAGCCTGTTTCAAATGTCAAGAAGAAGGTCAAGCTTGAGAAAAAATTTGTCTACTGCTCTCAAAGGCTCAAGTTTAAGGACACTCCTACCCTTGAAAATATCAAGAAAGAATATAAATTCAATTCTGACTCTCCTGATGTGGTGGAAAATTATCTCTACAAGCTTACCATCCAGTCCACCTCTACCACCATCGACCATTTGGAAACTGTCTACGTTGTTCTTAGGAAATGAATTGCTCATCTCAAGGATCAGTGTAATGCTATCATCCTTCTCTTTTTTTGTGATACGTATGAAGAGGTCCCTATATTTTCTGCTTCCATGGGTATTTATGATATCAAGAATAATGTTAAAGAATATGAAGTCATCGATATTACAAATAAAATATCTAAAGATGTCCCTAAGGATGCGCTCAAGGATGATACCAAGGATACTGATCAAGAGATTGTGGTTACCTCTCCTATGCAGAATGATGCACCAAACTAATGTCCTAGCTTATTTTATCTCTCAGCTAGATTTTCTTTGGTTTTTTTTTGTGTTTTGATCCTTTCCTTGGGTCTGATTTCTAGTTTCCTTTCCTATTGTTTCAGCTTAGATGTATTTTGTTCCTTTACAGCATCATGTTTAGTCTTCCTAAAGTTTCCTAATTTTTAGTTTTTTTTTCTTCTCTATTGTATAAGGTGTTGGGGTACCTTTCAAATGCCCCATTTTTAATGCAAAATCATTAAATTACCAAAAAAAATTCTTCTTCAAATTTTAATTTCATTAAATAATCAATTAAATTATTTAAATCTCTATTTATCTCCCAAATTTTCATATTTAGTTTTCACAAGCAATCTTCAAATCAATTTCATCTCATTTCATTTAATCAATATAATTTTCTTATATCTCCCAAAATTTCAAATTTTATAATCAATATTCTATTCTCAATTTAATATTCAAATTTAATTTTCTTCTTATCTCTCCCAAAACATATTTTTACTTTCAAAATATCACTTTCATTTTAATCACACAACTAATAATTTAAACTTCAATTCAGATTTCCAATTTTTAGTTTCCTTATATCTCCCATTCATTAATTCATTTCATAATATTTCCTTTTAAGTCCAATGTTTAAACTTATAATTATCAAATTCTAAATTTATCCAAGAAAACTTATAATTCTCAAAATTATTAAACAAAGCACTCTCTATAATTATGCACTTAATACCAAAATATGTGACTAAGGATTAATTGATACCTTTGGTATTCACATTTTATCTTTTCCACACTTATGACAACATTATTGGATGACGTTTCACTTCAAACTCAAATTTTTTTGACATATCTAAAATTTTATCCTTTATAAACAATGGTGCAAATGTTACTTCTTCCTTTCAAAAGAAATTTTGCTTTCTCCTCTCTAGTTCTAGTAAACTTTGAATTAAGTATTCCTCTTTGGGTGAAGCACTTTCATTTATATAATATTGAATGCTTCAAAATGGCCACTCACAATCCTTAAAACTATTGAATATTGATGTGGACTAAGAAAAATACAAGACCAAAAGTTCTTCCATAAATTTGAAGAAACCCAAAAGTTTCCATAGGCCTTGAAGAGTCACTATGGTTGTTGGACTTCTTAGATTATGAAATGAAGTGTTGTAACATAATTTTATATCTTGTAAATTTAAACTATAGAATTATAACTATATAATATTGTGGAAAAATCTTCGTAATAATTCCAAGTTCATTTGGAATGTAAAACAACATTCTATTATATTCATTTTGTGAAAAACATCCTTGTTGTTCATGTTTTTCTAAACCCTACAATAAATTTTAAAAACTCATAACTTTTGTTTTATAGCTCTATTTTGTGTATATGATACACCATTGAAAATGAATTTTCTTGTAGAATCCAATCTCGAAATATCATCATTTTTTGAGTAGTTTTGGTCCTTCAAATTGAGACTATTATGCGTTGCTACAAAAATTATTGTATTTTTTGTTGCTGTAATTTTTCTTGCTACGATTTTATTGCAATTTTTGTGCTCTTCATTTTTGGATCAAATAATTAAATTGGTATAAAATATTTTTTGGTTTTTGGATTTGAGTGAATATGGGTTTGTGTTCATTCTAACATTTGATCAAGTTTTTGTATAAGTTCATTGAAGAAAAATTTCATTTGTTGTTACTTCAATCTATTGGCCAACTTTAACAATAATTACTCATTCTCGAATATAATGGGTAATATTATGATTATTGGGTATAAATATGAGAACACTATTAATTTAAAAATATATTTGGTAGGTAGTGGAGGGTGGTTATAAATAACCACCTGATAGGAACACATTACATGGAAATGATAGAACAACAAAAAGAGAAACAAAGAAGAAAAAATAATTAGCCCTCTACCATATTTTGTTTGCTCTTGACAAGAGTTTATTTCAATGTATTGCTGCTACTACATAATCCAATGAGGCTTTTAAATATTTTCAATAGGTTTACCAAGTAAGTGACCAAGTGAGAATGGTAAAGTTGCTGACCATGAGGAAAGAGTTTGAGAATCTGTAGATGAATGAGAATGAAAGTATGGATGATTATTGTGTTAGAGTGAAGGATGTGGTGAACAAGAGGTAGCTGTGAAGAAGGTATTGATATCCATTACTCCTAAATTGAATCATGTTGCAATATTTTTTAGGATAGTATATATTTGTATACACTTGAATTTGATTGTCTAGTTCATTCTCTTATGTCACTTGAGGAAATACTAACACAATTCATTAAAGAAAATGAGGAGAATAATTTTAATTCTAAATTAATTTTTTTTAGAATGATAAATTTTTTCCAAGCACAAGTAAATAATTACATGGAAGAGGAAAAAATCATAATCACTCAAGAAGCATATGAGAAAGAGAAAGAGGAGATGTTGTTGTTGAAACAGGATATCAAAGGGTTGATCAAAAAAATATTGAATGCTAAAATTGTCATAAAATGTATCAGACTACATGATACTTTAGAGAAAATATCACAACTAAAGATAGAAGAGATCATTATTTATGTGAGGATGAAGTTGCATAAGGTAATTTGTTTTTGACTAGTGACATGGTTGAAAAAACTAGTCAAGATGTTTGGTATCTAGATTTTGATTGTTCTAACCACATGATTGGAAATAAAGAGTTATTTTCTTTTGTGTATACAAAGTTCAATCCCAAGATATTTCTTAGGAATAATAATGCTTTGGACATGTTTGTAAAAGGAACCATCGAGGTTGGCACTAAAGAAGTTACAAAAAAAATTCATGATATCTACTATGCTTCCAATTTGAAGAATAATTTATGATAACAATAAAGTTGAATAATTTATGAGTGTTGGACAACTTGTAGAAAAAACTATAAAGTTGTGTTTGATAACAATGAATGTATCATTTATGATAAGAATAATAGGAACTGTATGGTCACAATTGTTACTATTATAAAGAACATTATATTTCCTTTGAATTTTGGAGGAAAAGGGAGTATGAACATGGAACATATGGAACTTGAAGATAAGAATTGGATTTGGCATCTTAGATTTTGACACTAAAAGTTTTAAAAGTTTGGAATTTTTATCTTTAAAATACATGGTAAATGATATACCTAAGGTTGGAGAGCACAAGGGTGTGTGTGAAGCATGTGTGATTGGAAAACATGCGAGGAAGGATTTTCCAAAATAAAAAGCATGGTGGACCTCATACCCACTCCAACTTGTACATTCTGATATTTGTGGATCTATGCATACATAAATTTTGGGTACATATCCATATTTTCTCACATTCATTGATGAATTTTCAAGTCTTGGGTATATTTTTTGAAACTTAAGGATGAAACTTTTGGCATGTTCAAGATTTTCAAATATTGTTTGAGAATGAAAGTGGATATAAAATAATGTTTTTGAGAACTAACCATGGAGATACTTGTGTGTGTGTGGAAGTACATCAAGGTGATGGTAAAAATTTCTTTTAGCAATACAAATATGTAAATGATATGTTGAAGAAATATGGCATGGAAAATTATAAATCATTTTTGACACATGTGGTACATGAAGAAGTGTTGTGTAGAGACGATGGAGAAGAGAAATATGATAAAAAAAAAATTAGAAGAATTTTTGGGAGCTTAATGTTCCTTACTACAACAAGACCTGATTTTGCATTTGTAGTTTCACTTGTATCAAGGTACATGGATGAACCTTCAAAAACAACATGAGAGAAACCAAGATAATCTTGAGGTATGTCAAAGGAGCCTTGAATTTTTACATACATTATGATCCTAACAATAAAATAGAATTTTTTGGATATAGTGATTTAGATTGGGGAGGTTGCTTGTACGATAGAAAATCAACTTCTAGAAATTGTTTTTCACTTGGTGTAGGAGTTATTAAGCCTTCAAATTCAGATTGTCATGCACTATTACAAAAATTGTTCTATTTTTGTTGCTACAATTTTTTTCTTGTGATTTTGCTGCATTTTTTTTGCTCTTCATTTTTGGGTCAAATACTTCATCATATCAAATATAAAATAGGTGCTCATAGTTAATCTAGCTCAAATATTACATACATGATTGTAGTCTATCTAACAACATCTCGTAGTCCTTCCAGATCAAATTTTAAAACCTTTGCTCTCTAGGATTCTTCAACTCTCATGTTCTACTATTTGATTTAGACTAGTCAAACCCCTCCACTTTGCTTTCTTCAATGCATTCTCTTTTATTTTAGTCAACTTCCTCATTTTCACAACAATATCTTCATTTGATACTAGCAAATATTTTCTTTTTCAATCATTCATATAATGACTTTCTTACATTTGTTAACACATATATCTTCAATAATCCTAATGTCCTCAATGTAGTAGTCTCCTAAATGCATTAATATTCTCACATATTCAATGTAGTAATATTTTCACTTTAATTTCTCTATTTTTAGAATATTTTCAACACCTCCACTCCTTCAAATCCATGTCTTATTTGCAAACTTCAATAATCACTTCAAAAAAATTCATCGTGAGAATCTCCTCCTCTTCACAGTTTCAATCAATATGACACTTGATCCACAAAGGCTCTGATAACATTGTTGGTAATTAAGCCTTAATATCTCATAAGTAAATTTATCCAAGAGCAAATATCACTCACATCAAATCACATTCATAATTAACAAAAATATTATTCACAATACAAAACCTTATTTCATTACTTTCAAAAGATATTCTTAGTTACTCTTAGTTATATAACATCAAGCTTTATCTCCAATATATAACTTTACATAGAAACTCTTCAATATTTCTGATTATTGCTCTCATCAAAATCTTGGGAGATGCAACCTTTCACATGTATTACATTATGATAAAAATATCGTTATTATGTAACCATACTTGACATCTAGAACTTATGACTATTAACTTCCTTACATGACATCTAACACTTATGACTCTTCACTTGCACACTTGACATCTTGAGCACCTTTCATAACATAACACTCTTTACAATTTAACACATAATTTAGAAACACACTCTTCCTAATATAAATATTTACAATATTATTCAATGGTACTTCAATATACCAAATAATATAATATCTCCAATGGATTGTACTAGCCATTATCGATACGAAAAGGACCATGGGAGAATATCAATATGGACTTTATCTTTAGATTACCTCAAATACAAAAGGGAAATGGTTCATTTTTTTGTTGTTGATATATTTTTGAAGATGGTATATTTCATACCTTGAAGAAAATGAGTGATGCTACTCGTATTGTTGATTTATTCTTTTGAGAAGTTAGAATATTGCATGGTTTGCTAAAAAAACGTTGTGTTAGATAGAGATGTAAATTTTGCAAGTCACTTTTGGCATACCTTGTAGAAGAATTTAGGTATCAAATTGATGTTTAATTTAGCTTATCACCCACAAATGGATGGACAAACTGAAGTCATGAATAAAATCCTTGAGAATTTTCTAAGGTGTCTAGTTGGTAAGAAACCAAAAGTATGGGATACCATATCAATAAAGAGATGTACATCCAAAATTCCATTTCAAATTGTATATGTAACTTATCCTAAAGGAGTAGATGAGTTGTATAGTACAATTATCCTTGGATTACCTCAAACACAAAAGAGGAATGATTCAATTTTTTTATTGTTATATTTTCGAAGATGGTATATTTCATACCTTGAATAAAATGAGTGATGCTACTCATATTGTTGATTCATTATTTTTAGAAGTTGGAAGATTGCATGGTTTGGTAAAAATCACTGTGTCATATAGAGATGCAAAGTTTACAAGTCACTTTTGGCATACCTTGTAGAAGAATTTAGGTACCAAATTGAGGTTTAATTTAGCTTACCAACCACAAATGTATGGACAAATTGAAGTCATGAATAGAATCCTTGGGAGTTTTCTAAGGTGTTTAGCTGGTAAGAAACCAAAACTATGGGATGCCATATTGGCACACACAAAATTTACATATAACAATTAAATAAAGAGAAGTACATCCAAAAGTCTATTTCAAATACCCAGGTGTTGTAGGTGAGTTGGAGAGGAGAGGGAAATCCTCCAAGGGAGGTCCCAGGTTCAAATCTCCACCCTACCAAAAAGCTGAATTGGGTATCTAAAATCCAATTGATAATGTTGGTGCGGGCAAGGTCGAGTGCGGCCCTCGGGTGACTTTGACGGTGTAGATCCCCCTGTTCGTGGTCTCTCAGACCATGGTGGCTCCACAAGGGGTTTTTCACTTTAAAAAAAATAGTGTATTTCAAATTGTATATGGAACTTGTCCCAAAGGAGTAGATGACTTGCATAGTAAAATTGATTTGTAGAAACCTAGTGTGATAGCAAAGGATTTTGTTGAGTATATACGATATTTACATCATGAAGTGAAGGTCGAATTTGAGAAGAATATTGATAAATAAAAGAAACATGCTAACCTCAAGCATTAAACACAAAAAATCTAGGTTGGATATTTGATTTTGACATAATTGCAGAAAGAAATATTCCTTAAAGGTACTTATAACAAGCTAAACTGAAAGAAGATCGAACCTTGTAAGGTTTTAAAAAGTTTACTACAAATGCCAATGAAATAGAACTTCCATTAAGGATAGATATATCACCAATTTTAAATATGGTAGATTTGTATCCATAGTATGATAATCCTATTACGAACATCAAAGATATTACTTTTGATTTTCTGATCGAAGAATAAATAGTACAATTACCAAAAAATGAATGATATGAAATAGAAGTGGTGATAGACTCTAGAGTGGCCAAGAGGACAAGAGGTAAGATTTATTATGAATATTTTGTCAAAAGTAAGAACCAACGAATTAAGATGGTAATCTTTATGAATGCTTTCGAGATTACAAACAATAGAATCTTGATTATGGACTTTTAAAATGTTCATGAACTTCACTCATAAAATATTTCCTCTTACTTGGTGAGTATGATGCATAATATTTTTCTAGGTAAAATAAAACAAATTAAAATACAAGGGGAAACACTAGAGGAACCACCTAGCCAACATGCAAAAGAGAATAAGAGAAAACTTTAGAGAAAAATAATAAAAGGGGAATAAATTTAGAGTGGATTCGAAGAAGTTTAGGACTAAAAATTAAAATATAACAATTATATTAAGCCTTAGAGCAATTAAAATTCATATTTTATTTTATTTTATTTTTATTAGAAGAAAAAAGCATTTTTTAAGAGGATCCACAAACCATAGTACATACAGAATAGGGAAATACATAGCAAAATATAATACTTTCATGACAAAGACCACAATTCAAAAAGGATACAACATGATAGAGAATATATCTCCAAACAGAACCATAAAAAAAAGGAGATAACAAGATAAATAAAAATAGTAGGGAGGACATTAAAAGTAGAAAAATGACCTATAACTCCTTGGACCCCAAATCCCTAAGGGGAATCAAATCCAATTACTTCTTAATAATATCCTAAATATCATCAAAAAAAACAATAACCACTTGCATCAATTCCAACAACACCCGATGCTTCTCATCAAGCATGTCAATGAGAGGCTTTGCATTAGGGTAGACTAGGCTCAATGGACTAGAAATGTTATTCCCCATGTTATTTTCGAGAGGGCCTTTAAAAATATTCTACACTGGGATACCTACATTCGAGTCCAATAAATCCACTAAGACCAATGGTTTTGGTACTTTAGCAAACTTCTTTGATAGAAGAAAAAACATCACATTCATCTTTCCTTAACTTCATGCCCTACCTTTCAGAGTAGATGGAGGAGTAAATTTCCCATCATATAAATCTAAAACCTCCTCAGAAGACTCAGAGGAAGCAAACAATGGCTCAATGGTTGGAAGGATTTTGTGAAATTCAATCTTTCCTAATGCCTCTTCAACTAAAATTCCCTTGGATCTCACCACATGCTCAAAAACTAGGATAATTAGCCCTTGATGAATTGGGTTGAGCTCTTTTGCACCTCTAACATCTCATAGGGATTTCTTTAGAGAATGGAATAAAAATGATGGCACATTCATTAGTTGTTTACTCCTAATATTATTCAAGAACATCATGTGATAACTTCAAAGAACCTCTCTACTCAAGTACAGTGTGAAATAATCCATTATAACTATGAGGACTCAATTCCAAGGAGATTTTATGGCCTTGGGATCATAACCATTATGCACCTTCAATATATATTTGTAATCATCAAAAAATAACCCATATTGCACTTTAGAGAGTATTTCAGGTGCCTATGGCAACTACCATCAACACGTAGTCCAAAAAACTCACTTATAAGATCCATAGAAATAATGAAGTTGATTCTCCCAACCTGGATCATCCTCTTCCTCCAAGAGTGGACTAGATTCCTTTACAAAGTCCTATGAGGTCACCCTTATGCAATATCTTCTTTACTTCTTCATTTATATCTAAAAAGATAGGCTCAATAGGGATTTTCATCACTTTGAATGCAGATATATGAGCCATAGAAAATCACCACTCACACTATAAGGAGAACCTTCACACTCATTGACAGGAAAACTAAAATATAGTCTTAATACTTTGTAAGTGGCACAAAGGATCAAAAAAGATAAATGGGCTCCTTAGGTGGGCCACAAACTCCCACGTATCAAATTTTAGCAAGGTGTTTATGATTATACTAGAAGCATGTACCCACTGATAAGGATGAGGACTTTTGATGTTGCTAGGTTAACAAAGAACTATTCATGAAAAATAAGTAACTACCCTTCTCTCATGCTTAACAACGAGACACTTAAAATTATCCAAATAAAGGTGACAAACACTATTCTTGTGCCACATTATGGAAATAAAATACCACTTAGATCAAATCTAAAGGTTATCATAGAAATCATCAATATGTAGCTTCATAGGAATACAACAAACCATTAGGAACAACCAATATTAATAAATGAAGTACCAAATCACAAATATCACTCCAAAAAACTGCCCAAAGGAAACCACTTCTATCCCCTACCCCACCTATCTAAGGAAGGTGGTGGGGTGGCTAAGTTAATAAAGCTCATATGATAACATTTGTATGTTAATACGGCTGACCTGATCTTCCAAAAGGGTACAAAAACCACCCAATTAGTAGGATAATATAAAACACCTGACACATGTACTCCTTTGTGATTGGATTATTTATCGGGAAGGGGTTAAAGATGAACAAATAAAATTTCCTCCTTAATACCAAAAAAATTAAAGTATAGCACCTAACCATGGTCATACACAATCAAGTTTTGAAGAATCTGGGAGAAGTTGGATGTGCACACCGTAAGACCTTGTTGATTTAGGTCAATATTCACCATTAGATCTACCACTTTTTTCCCTTCATAGAAAATGTGTTGTACCTGCATCTCAAATACCGAGGTAAGGATTATAACATATTCTCAATAATATTGTCAATATTCCATTTTGATGGGCTTGAAGAATTTATAAGATTAATAATATTTTGAGAGTCCCCCTTCACAACAAATTTTTTGAAGCCCAAATATTTGATCAGTAAAAGACCTAGGAGAAACACCCTAGCTTCCACAAAATGAGAAGTTTTAATAGAAAAGAATTCAACAAAAGCATCAATTAATTATCCTTTTTTATTTCTAATAATACCTCTCACTACTGCAAGTCACAGGTTATCCTTAGAAGAACCATCAAAATTTAGCTTAATCCAACCCCTAGGAGGGGCCCATTTCATCATACTTATCAACGATGTTGGAGGTATATCTAAAAAATTATTATTCTAAGGGAATCCAAGCTTGTTTTCCACCAAGACTTCCTTGAGGATCACCCCAGCTAGATCAATAAAACAAGAAGAAAAATTTTCCACATTCGCTCCAATAGATTTTTAGAAAACTAACTCCAGATCTCTCTTGGTATTCTTGAAGACTCCTTGGTTTCACTTCCACAAAATTCTCTAGAAAAAATAAGGGATAATAAAGAGCCAAAACTTAACCAATCGAAGGGGATTTAAAGGTATTAGCCCATTGAAGATAGATCTTAGCAATTTCTGATGGATAAATACATTGAACCCATAATAATAGAAATGTGAGGTTCAATACTTTAGTTGATAAGGAGCAGTGAAAAAATAGGTACTGGCATGACTCATCAAAACTTTAATACAAATAAAACATGTTAGGGATAATTATACCTCTCTTTTGAAGGTTGTAAAGGGTGAGGTTTTGAATAGCCAACCAATAAAATACATTCACATTTGAATTCATATTCTTCATCCAGACTCTACCCGATAGATTCCATTGTGAAGGATTAGATTCAATAAACATATAAGCTGACTTGACTGAGAAGGATCCATCACTTTCACCTTTCTAAATCAAGGTATCCTCTAAATCCTATGTTTCTAGTATCTAGAGTATAAGGAGATTGGATATGGCATTCCAAGCTTCTACTTCCTCTTTGTTGCAATGTTATAAGGGGATTGTCTTCCATGATCTCCTTCCCTCTATGATTTAAATAAAGTTCCCACCCTAGACCATCCCAATATCCATTTGAGAGCCTTGGTCATATCAAGGTTGGAATTTTGAATCAATGAGCATTTAGAGAGCTACGTATCCCACCAAAATTCAATAAAATTACCATTTCCTACTAACCACCAGGACCCAAGAGTAATATCTGATTTGTAATATATCATACTTTTCCAAAAATGTAACCCCTCCTAGGAGAGGGAATCATCTAGTAGACCCTCTGATTGGTGCAAGTATTTGATCAAAATAATTTTAACCCAATCAATTTTTTTATTCTTCAAGATCTTCCAACCCTGTTTTAAAATCAGGGCTTCATTCATCATTCGGAGGTTGTCCAACCTTAAACCCTCATTTTCCTTTATTGTGTAGGCTTGATTCCAAGAGACTAAGCGGAAATTTTTATATTATTAAGGCCCTGTCCACAAAAAGGTTATTTAAATCCACTCTAACTTGGACAAGATATTCAAGGGTAATTTAAAAATAGATAAAATACATCATAATACTTTGCAAAACTATTTTGACAACAAAAAATTACCTTCTTGACTATGTAGTACCCCTTTCCAACTAGCAATTCGTCTTTGCATCCTTTCAATAAATATTTCCCAAAAGCACTCCATTATTTCCATGAAAAAATGTAGCCCCAAGTAGGATGAAGAGAATTCTACAACTATGCATCCAAGGATATCTACGATTTTATTTTTTTGGCCTTGAGGGATGTTAAGAAAAGCAATAGGATTTTGAAGAGGTTGATATTCTAGTCAACAACCTTCTCATAGATGAATAATTTTTTTTAACCTCCTTGGATTGTGCCACTGAAGCAATGAGTGATAACAATGTCTCATCCATGAATTTATGGTGAGAGAAAGATTCATATGAAAGAGTCGATCTAATTTATTCTATAGTTGGGTCTAGATAAATAGCTCTTCCTAAGGCCTCAACCATGAGGATGATGAGATAGGGAGATAAAGTATCTCCCTGGTGCAGATCCCTAACACTTTGAAATTAGTCATCTATGGAACCATTAACAATGACTAAGCTTTTTTTCAAAGTAACTGATGCAGGAGCATCCAAGGGAAAGAAAAATACTGCAAGGAGAAAAAGTGTCGCGATATCATGACATGTCGACAAAAAAGAAAAATGTTACGATCTCGCAACATGTCACATTTTCATGACCAAAAGCCGAGAGAAAGCTCAAGAGATAAAAGTGTCGCATTATCGCGACCAAAAGCTAAGAGAAGGCTCAAGAGAGAAAAAAGTGTCGTGATATTGCGACATGTCGCATTATCACAACCAAAGGACGAGAAAATGTGCAAGAGAGAAAAGTGTTGCGATATCACGACATGTCGCATTTTCATGACCAAAGGACGAGAAAAGGCGCAAGGGGGAAAAAGTGTCACGATATCGCGACACGTCGCATATTCATGACCAAAGGATGAGAAAATGTGCAAGGGGGAAAAAGTGTCGCAATATTGCAACATGTCACATTTTCGTGACCAAAAGGCGAGAGAAGGCACAAGAAAGAAAAGTGTCGCGATATCGCGACATGTCTCATTTTCACGACCAAAAGGCGAGAGGAGGCACAAGAGAGAAAAGTTTCATGATATCACGACATGTGGTATTTTCCTGACCAAAATGCGAGAGAGGCGTAGGAGAGGAAAAGTGTCGTGATATCACGACATGTCATGTTTTCGTGACTTAGGAAGGAGAGAGAAGGCACGGAGCAAAAATGTCATGATTTCGTGACATGTCGCAAAATCATGACCAAAGGAGAAAAAAGAAATCAAGGAAGGAAAGCTGTCACGATATCGTGACATGTCATGATTTTGTGACCGAAGAAGAGAGCGAAAGTGGAAGGCAAAGTTGTCACGATATCGCGACATGTCACGATTTCGTGACCCAAAATAGAGAGAGAAAGTAGAGAGCAAAGTTGTCATGATATCGCGACATGTCACGATTTCATGACCCAAAGAGGCGAGAAGGAAGCAAAAAGGAAGAATGTCATGATATCGTGACATGTCATGATTTTGTGACCCAAGAGGTGAGGAGGAGGCAGAAAGGAAAGATGTCGCGATATCGCGACATGTCACGATTTCATGACCAAAAAGGAGAAAGAAGAGCCGAAAAGGAAAGATGTCACGATATCATGACATGTCGTGATATCATGACCCAAAGAAGAGAAATGCATCGAGGAATAAAAATGTCATGATATCATGACATGTCACGATATCATGACATACTGCTGGTTCACGATTCAAAAAGGCACATGTTCCTAGATGGTGTTTCCTAAGGTGGTCAAAGGCCTCATTAATGCATGATTTCTTGCCCGATAAGCTTTTTGAGCATGGTGGCCACTTGAATGTTGTGCCCAGAGGTCAAAGACGTTCATACGACTCATCAATGCATGTTTTCATGGTTGACCCGGTGGTAGTTTCTAGTTAGGGTAAAATATGTGAAGGTTCAGTCATGAAGGCCGAGGAAAGAGCTAACTTTTTATATTTTGAGGATGTATTCTTCTAGGTGGGTGATTAATGGCCTAGGGGTTTAGGACCTCAAAAGAAACCCAAACATTGTAATAGAAGTAGGTGGTGAATCTAGGCTCCGAGGGGGAGTGTTGCTCTAATAAAAAAAAACTACATTTACAGGTTAGTGTTGTATTTGGTTTTTTTTTTATCAAAGGAGAATATTGGATCTGGATTTTTGGTGGTGAATCTCGGCTCCCCATAAAGTGGTATTAGAGCAGGAGTTACTGAGTGTGTGAACAGATCACCGAAAGTGAGACAGTTTGCACCAGGATCTGTGGAAGAGCTTAGAGTTCTTGAGTGTGTGAGCATGTTGAGTGGTGTTTTCACCCAATTGTGAAAGCACACTCTCCGGTAGGATCTGAGTCCTAAAATCCTCTGCTTGCAAAGAAGGTAACTTCTCCAAGGTTCTTGTTATGCTGATTCTTTGTCTACCAATGATGTTATTCAAGTGAAATGCTAGGAATACCTTAGGGTTTGCAAGTGGATGTTAACAAGGGGCACTCGGGGTTTATATAATTTGAATTTCCAGTGGACTCAAAGTGAATAATTGTACTTTAATCTTGGATTTTGATGGATTTTCAGTTATTTATTTGGATACAGTAATTAAACTGCAGAAAATAAAGCAAGGGTTTGAACAATAAAGAAAAGTAAATGAAAGAGAAACTAAACTACAGTCAGAATGCTGCCATCAATTCGATGAAACCGAAGATAATGAGGTTTTCTGCATGCAACCTAACCTAATGAACCTGCAAACTCGCACAATCCAAATAAGCTAGGTGCGGGCTTCTAAGGTTTCTACTGTAATTCCAGATTCAAGCATTCGCATGAAGCAACCAAGAGCACTTGCATTAAACTTCACCTAAAAGCCTTATAAATCTGAAATGAATGATATAACATTAAATCATGCATACAAAAAATGACTCCTTCTTTCTCATCAATTAGATGCCAACTCTCTGTATTTTGTATTAAATGATATGTCAATTACATTCAAAGAATGTTCCAGGCATAAATATTCCAGAACAAAAGAAGGAAATTGCCCAAGTGCAGGCCCAGAATAGCATGAAGCTCTTGTCTCTGCAACTCTGCAATCGGCAATTTCCAACCCCTCTTTCAATCTGCACTTCTGGCTTTATACTAACGGAAACGGCTCTTCGATTCTCCCTGTGTCGCTTTGTTTCATCTTCCTGCATGTGACCCTTCAACTTCCCTTTCTTTTCGTTGCTTTTGACTCACTCGATGCCGAGACCTTTGAAATCCTTCGTTGCATGTAACGCTTCTGCAACTCTGACATCTGTACGCCACGTGTCCTACGTTTTCTATGCCTTCTGTAACGTTTTCCTGTGCAAATCACGACAAAAACTGCATGCAGCCTGTTCACCTTCCTAGCCGCGAAAACGTGACATGTCGCGAAATCGCGACATGTCGCGATATCGCGACGCCCTCCTCGTTCGTATGCCTTCGGCCGCTTTCTGTCGCGATATCGCGACGTTTTTCACCTTCGGACCTTCATGCCGCTTTCTGTCGCGATATCGCGACGTTTTTCACCTTCGGACCTTCATGCCGCTTTCTGTCGCGATATCGCTACCGATTTCTATTTTAAGCCTCCTTTCCACAAACTGTAGCGAAATCGCTACCGTTCTCACCTTCGGACCTTCTTGCCGCAAACTGTCGTGATATCGCTACCGCTTTTGCCCTCCGTACGTTTTGTCGGAACCTGTCATGATTTCGCCGATTCTCCTTCTTTACTCTCCATTTCTCTCTTCGGCTTTTCCTTCAACGTGGAAATCGACGACCATTTTCTCCGTCCGGCACTTTGCCAAAACACGTCGTGAAATCACGACAATTTTCATCTTTCACTTTGCCAAAACACGTCACGAAATCGCGACACTTTTCATCATCCGTACGCTTTGCCAAAACACGTCGCGAAATCGTGACACTTTTCATCATCCTTTCCAGTGGCATGTCGCGATTTCGCGACACCTTTTCTTTTCTTCTCAGCGACATGTCGCGATTTCGCTACATCTTTTCACTCTTTTCCAGCGATATGTCACGATTTCGCGACAACTTTCAATTTTTCTTTTCGGCAGCGATGGAGCTACATGTCGCGATTTCGCGACACTTTCCTGTTTCGGCAGCGATGGCGCGACATGTCGCGATTTCGCGACACTTTCAACACTTAGGCATTTTTTCTCTTTTCTTCAATTTTAGCATCTGGGTCACCGAGATTCTTCTCTGCAAGCCTGCAAAAAGGTGGGTCCCCAATTTTGGGGTGTGTTGTGGATCAACCACAACAAATGGCGACTCTGTTGTCAAATGCTCTTGAGCATTTTAGTAAGAACCCAACCTGAAACATATCACAAACTCGCAAACATATGTTAGCACATAAGCAAAATAACAAATGCCCAAAGATCAGAAGTACATGAATCATCAAGAATCATCAAGTATTAGCTCGGTGTGTGCAATGTGTTTTCATTCCCTATCGTTTGAAATTGATCAACATTCCATTATCAGTTTTGCATGAATGCATATGTGGGATGGTGAATGATTTGTGTACCCTAATGAATGTGCAAGGAGATTTTGCTTTCATAAAAGGCATGGTCCTTCTTCTATTATTATGTACAAGCATTCAAGATTGCCAAACCCTCTTAGGATCCACTAATTCATTACCTTATTGTATCCCAAAGTTGGTTACGAGTCTCTACCATCTAGAACCCATGTGCAAGTGAATGTGAAATCAGAACTTTGGGGAATCAGACTCCCAACCAACCGAGATGAGAGTTTAACCCTATCCTTACTATTCTGATTTAGAGTTCATTACCTCACTTTAAGCAAAATAATTAAACGAGTTATGGAAGAAATGGTCATGCTAGTCTAACCCTCTAGACAATCAGTGGTCTTGTTTTTTAGGCAAGACATGATGCCATGCATGGGCATATCTAACCCCACAATCCAAAACTTATCTTCATTTCTTTGGACCTTGGGGATGACTACCCATCCTTTGCAGAGGACAAGTAGTACGATCCTTACAATCCAATATAAAGATGAGATGGGAAAAATTTATTTATTTTTATTTATTTTATTATTATTATTATTTTTTTTACTTCTTGGACCTTGGGGATGACTACCCATCCTGGCTAGGGACATGTAGTACGATCCTTACAATCCAAACTTTAGATGAGAAATATTAATTTTGTTGCTTAGACCTTGGGGATGACTACCCATCCTTTGCAGAGGACAAGTAGTACGATCCTTACAATCCAAGATTTATTATGAAATGAGACATAGGAGCTTTGGGGAATCAGATTCTCAACCTAAGCGAGATGAGAATTTATGCCCTATCCTTACTACTCCATGTAGGTCAAATCAAAGCTTTGGGGAATTGGATCCTCAACCTAAGTTCGATGAGGATTTAACCCTATCCTTACTACTCTGATTTTAGGCTTTAAGCTTAATGGAAGTGGTCAAAACCATTGTTTTAAGGATCATGTTGCATAATAGGATAGACATGAATAACTTCTTTCGCCCAACCTTTTCCTCCAAGTTAGGTTTTGATCATTTTGCTCAAGATCCTTTTTAATGTATGAGACGTGCTTGGTTCTAGATATCTCAAGACTCAGTTTCCAACCTTAGGATTTACTTACATATATGTTATAACACAACCCTAAGAGGATTTGACATACTTTAATGGCTTGTACCTAAGATGCATATGTAACTAAGATGAGATGTATGTAAGGTGAGATGGAACATGAATGCATTATTTCTTGAATTACAAATGGAATGAATTGTCATGCAAAACTGATTCTTTCATGCATCACAAAATCAAACAATATAACTTAAAATGTTTTATGTTACTTGTGGAGCTTTTACAAGATAATTCCAATATTTCATATTCTCCTAACCTTAAGCATAAGTTGACATCTCAATTTTTTATTCTTTATTTTTTTATTTTTTTATTTTTATTTTTTTATTATTATTTTTTATCAAAATTAACACACATGTCAATTGAAATCAAATCCATAACCAAAATCCTAGCTAGACTAACAATCCTAAACAATAAAAACAAAATCTGAAAATCCCCCACCAAAACCAAAAGAATAATATCAAAGTCTCACAACCTAAGGGCTAAAATAATGCTTTAAAATCTGCCCATTAACCGGTAGCATGAAATCTCTCCCTTCTAAGGTTTTTAGCCTGAAGGTATTCTTCCCAAGAATCTCTGAAATCTGATATGGGCCTAACCAAAGACAATCAAACTTTTGATGATTCCCTTTTTCCTCATGTCTTTTGTCCCATAGTAATACCAAATCTGAAATTCTGAATGATTTAACTTTGGCCCTTCTGTCAAACCATCTCTTGATAACTGCCTGGTGTTTATTCATGTGATTCATGGCCTCTTCTCTCTTTTCATCAAGGTGCAACAACTGGCTCAACTTGGCTTCAACTTGATCATCTGTCCCCAAGTACTCTTGTATGAAATGTAAGGTCTGCAACTTCAAATTTGCTGGAAATATCGGGTCTTGCCCATAGACCAAATGATAGGGAGTATTCCCTATGGACTCTTTCACTCTGGTCCTATCTCGCCCAAAGGGCAAACTTTAGTTGGCTGTGCCAATCCCGAGGGTTCTTTTCCAGCAACTTCTTAATAGTATTCAACAAATTCTTATTTGAAGACTCGGCCAACCCATTTCCTTGAGGATAGTAATTGGATGCAAACTTTAAGCTCACTTTGTTATCATATGCCCAATCTGCAAATTGTGTAGAAATAAAAGCTTTACCATTGTCATCGACAATAGAGTCGGGCATTCCAAATCTTGTTATAATTTGATCCTCAAGAAATTTAATCACAACATCTGTGGTGGCATGTTTAGTAGGAATCGCTTATGTCCACCTTGTACAGTAGTCTGTAGCTATCAAAATGAATTTATGAGAATCAGAAGAATTTGGGTTAATAACCCCGATGAAATCTAGTCCCCACTGTGCAAATGGTCTCATTTCAACTACAGGTTGCAACGGCATGGCTGCATTTCTCTCTCTATTTGCAGCCACTTGACAGATATGACAAGATCGTACATGGGTATGCGCATCCTTGAAAATATGTGGCCAGTAGTATCCTGCTCTCAGGATTTGATGTGTTGTAGCATTGGCTGCACCATGACCAGTTCCATGTTTCCCGTGAAATTCTTGCAACACCCTGGCAGCTTCTTCTTTGTTCAAGCACCTCAGGTAGATACCTTCATGATTCTTCCTGTAAAGCACACCAGATTTTATCAGATAATTGATAGATTTAAGCCTTAAGGCTCTTCTCTGTGTTGAATTCAGATTAGAAGGACACTTACCAGTCAATAAAAATTGCACAATATCAACATACCAGTCATCCTTAGCCATGTATTCTGTATTTGAGCATTGACCTGTTATTTGCGGATTATTTTCTGCGATCGCCTTCGCCAGTCCCTGTCCTCGAACTAGTTTCATTGGTTGGATTTCGAGATCAAATTCTTGGATGGTTGAAATCCATTTTCCTCTCTTCTCACCTAGTTCATTCTGTAAAAACATGGTCTTGACAGCAGAATCGGGCACGATGGCAATAACTCTGCTATGTACGATGTAGTGCCTAAATTTTTTCACGAGTTTTGAAAAGTGCGTACATTTGCTTATCAAGGATTGAATACCTTAATTGAGCATCTTTCGGGGGGCACTTAAAAATGCTATGGGTTTTTCGGCACTATCCTCGCCTTTTTGGGTTAATACACTCGCAAAGGAGTGTTCTGATGCAAAAGCATAAATATAAAAAGGCTTGGAGTAGTCTGGACTTATAAGGACAGGGGCTCTGGAAATGGCATCTTTGATGTTCTGGAAGGCCGCTCTACTTTCCTCGTTCCATTTTACATCCACATCTTTCTTTAGCATCTTGTTCAGAGGCTTGGCTATCTCAGCAAAGCTAGAGATAAACTTCCTCACAAAATTAACCTGCCCAAAGAAAGATCTCAATTCTTTCTTACTACTCGGGAGAGGTAGGTTTTGGATGGCTTGTATCCTTTCTGGGTCGATGGATATGCCCTCTTTCGAAATAATGTGACCCAGCAATTTTCCTTCTGTCACTCCGAAAATGCACTTTTTGGGATTTAAGGAAATTCCATGTTCTCTGCATCTTTGAAGCACTTTCTTTAAATCTTTGACATGATCCTCTCTCCTCTTCGAGAAAATTGGGATATCATCCACATACACGATGATGCATTTGCCTATGAGCCCTTTGAATGCGTAATCCATGGCGCGTTGAAAAGTTGCACCAGCATTTAACAATCCGAACGACATTCTCTTATATGCAAATGTCCCCCACTTGGTAGTGAAGGCTGTTTTCATCCTGTCATCTGGATGTATAAGAATTTGGTTGTACCTCGAATATCCATCGAGAAAGGACATCATTTCAGATCCATTTACCATTTGTAGAATTTCATCGATTGATGGCAGTGGATAATTATCTTTTTGAGAGGCTTTATTAAGATTTCGAAAATCTATGCACAGCCTAATCTCTCCACTCTTTTTTCTCATTGGAACGAGGTTAGCCACCCAGGTTGAGTGCCTAACAGGAAAAATGATTTTCGCTTCCAATAATATTTTAACCTCCTTTTCGATCAACGGCTCCAATAGCGGGTTAACAACTCGCTGTCTTTGCCTAAAAGGCTTGGAGTCTGGCTTCAAAGGGATGGTATGTGTGATAATGTTTTGGTTGTAAGTCTTCAGCTCATTGTAGTTCCAAGCAATACAATCTATGTAATGCTTCAATGCCTGTATTATATTGCTCCTTTCTTCCTCTGTACATGCCTTTGCTATGTACACCTCCTTTGGATTGTCTGCACTCCCTAGATTAATTGAATCACACGCATCTTTGGGGAGTGGGACTCTTTTTCTTTTCTTGTTCTTGCATTCCATGTCGAACATCTTCTCTAATGAAACCACGTCTTTAGGAATTTTGTTGGATTGATACGCAGTTTCACTTTCATCTTCTGTTCCATCCTGCCACCTTTGCTCCTCATCAATCACCTGATTTTCAAAAATACCCGAGTTCGTGACAAATTTGAAAATATGTCTGTCACTTTCAAAAACTTGGAAATTCTTTACGTTATCGGGTATTGATGGACAAGGAACCAGTTCAATGGAAAACTTTTTACATCTTCTTATATCAACCGGATTCAACATGCCCGCGGCGACTGCAAGAGAGTCTGCTATTCGATTTCCTTTCCTAGAAATAAGGGCTATGTTGAATGCGTCGAACTCTTCCATGAGGTCCATAACCCTAGTTCTATAAAGGCTCAGTATTTTGTCGCGGCATGTATATTGTCCTTTGATTTGCTTGACTACCAACTCAGAATCTCCCAAAACCTTCAAGCATTTAACATGTTTGCTCAATGCTAGACGTAAACCATAGATCAATGCTTCGTACTCTGCCACATTGTTTGTGCAAGGAAATTGCAATCTGTAAGCAGCTAGCAATGGTTTGCCTCCTGGACCAGTGAGCTCGACTCCAGCTCCTGCTCCCTGTCTAGACTTTGATCCATCGAACTTGAGCAACCACGTGTAATCATTTTCTTCAGAAGAATGACCATGACACACTTCTTCTTTAAACTCTTCAGCAGCTTCCTCAACATCAAGTGCATAGACTCCTAAGTCTGGCTCAGAAAACTGAACTTCATTCGGCTTGTTAAAATCTGTTATAATCTCTTTAAGCCTCGGTTCGTTTTCCACTCTTATTTGATTTGCAATTCCCTTCCATGGTAGCCACATATGCGAGCAGTCTGTTGCAAAATAGCCATTCAGAGTTTTCATCCAATCCCTAGCAAGTAACATTCCATACCTGCTTGGGATATTAACCACCAAAATGTCCACAACCTGCTAAACCCCGGGTTCAGAATTCAATTGAATCTTGACATCATATAAAGTCCCCACTACATTTACTTCTGATCTGTCCAATTGCAATACTGTACATTTGGATGAAACAGTGTGCAGACCTAGCATTTTACATATTTCTGTAGGCATGAGGTTGCTCGTGGCACCCGTGTCCACCAAACAGTTATGCAAATTCTTACCCGCAATTCTCAGAGTCAGTAAGAATGGCGGGACATCCCTTCTCTCCTTTCGCAAAATAAGATGGGATTCAACTCTTTTTTCCTTCCACATCGGATCAGGTGAGTTCAAAGCTCTTATCAACGCCTCCTTTTGACCAGGCAATTTAGCTGCGTCCAGGAATGAAAGGCTAGATTTGGACTTCTTCATATCCTCCACTACGTCATAATTTGGTTTTTCGAATTTGACTGTCTTCTGGACGTCATTAGACATTTCTCTTCTGAGTGGAGGGGGAGGGTTGTTACTTGCCTTTGTATCTGGAGGAAGAATAGAATTGTTTGGAGGTGTTGATGAGGTTTTAGGGGCTTTAGACTTACTTCTCAAATGGTATCCATGGTTCCCCTTTCTGAAATCTCGAAAAGCTTGCACCTCCTGTTCCAGAATTTCGTCTTCTTCTTCCTCACTCTCACCCTCTTGATGATATACAGTTTCCATCACCATAACATTATCATCTTGGTGTTGTGATGGACTCTCATTTGATACCAATTCCAAATCATCAACTTGTGCTTGAAGACAATGAGTGTATCTAGCAATCTCAGGACAATTCCTCTCATTGTGTTCTTTTGTGTTATGTAACCTGCACCCCCTTTCCCATGCCAAATCTGAAAGATTCAAAAGAGAATTGGATTGGCTAGGGCCTGCAGAAGCATCTAATTGATTAGCAATGGGAGCAGGAACTCCCCCATTGTTTGGCTTGGTGTTCCAGTGCCTCCCTCTATTGTTAAAATTCTGATTTGGGTGAGGGGCATGGGACTCATACTTCTGTTGTTGAACCCTGTCATTGCTCAGTTTAAGCACTAGTTTCTTGAGCTCCTCGACTTCTGAATAAAC
This sequence comes from Wollemia nobilis, assembly GCA_028583015.1. Lineage (NCBI taxonomy): Eukaryota > Viridiplantae > Streptophyta > Pinopsida > Araucariales > Araucariaceae > Wollemia > Wollemia nobilis. The sequence goes on along the minus strand of JAQPPZ010001843.1, from coordinate 545,838 downwards.
ATCTTTTGGTGGAATCATATTGTTGTTAACCCCCATTGGATTCGCATAATTAATGGGGTCTTGATTCAACACTGGGGTCGGGTTCTGAGGAATTGGATTCCCGTATGGGTTGACACTTTGAATCGGGGTTGGATTTGGAAATGGAACTATGGCCTGAGGATTGGCATGACTAGTTCCTTGCATAGTAGGTTGACTGCTCTGCAAAAATGCAGGGACAGGTGGAATGGCTGTGATTGGTTGGATTGGAATGGGTGCATATGCGGGTGCTGGTGGATACGGCTACTGATATGGAAAGGCGTTCATGCTTGGCATTTGTGGTGCCAAGAGTTGATTTGCTTGGGGAGCTTGACCATATGGAGCATACTGTCCCATCACAGGCATCTGGGTAAACCCGTAGCCTTGTGGCGTCATTTGCTGCTCGATAGTCATGGCTTCGTTATAGGCCAAAGCCAACGTGGTAACCTGAGGATTGCGCCTTGCAAACATGGCTGTCATGGGGTCCAATGCCCCAAAATATATCTGCAAAGCCACTGCGGGATCAATAGCAAAGTGCCTGATTGCTCTGTTATAGCACTTTTGGAATCTCTGATTAAACATTCTGATTGGTTCCCCTTGGTTCCTTTTGCATGTAATAAACTGATTGTAAATAGTTGCGGGATCTAAGGGTGACCTAAATTGATTGACAAAGGCATTTTCCATTTGTGTCCAAGAGGTGATTGAACCAGTTGGCAAGCATATATACCATTCATATGCTATTGGATCTAAACTCATAGGGAAAAGTCTGCAGGCCACATCTTCATATTGAACTTGCAGCCTAATTAAAACATCCCTATAGGCTTGGATATGTTCTTCTGCTGTTCTTAGGCCATCTGGCTTGTATTTAGGCAGAAATATTTCAATGTTCTTGGGGATTTCATGGATATCCCCAACAATATTCAAAGGAGTATTGTTAGCTCCATACCAAGGAGCTGCTGGAGCTTGAGCCATTTGACTCAGAATTGATGTAGACAGACCTACAATAGCAGTAGAAATATTACTAACTATAGGCACACTAGGGGCAACGGATATTATTGGCGTAGGTCCACTCGACGTTCCTGGAGAAAATAGGTCTTTTGCGACTGGTGTGCTTACGACTTGCTTGGCTTTACTCTTGGGAGTACCAGTAAGGTCGTGAAAAATGGTTTCTCCGGTTGTTTGAGACCTGGTCGCAATACGGCGTGGTGGGTCCAGCCTGCCTGAGGAAACCCTCGGCTATTTTGAAGAAAACCTGCAACAAAAACAAAAACAGTGTTGCAGTTTAGCCGTAAATGATTTCAAAATTAAGTCAAAAACAAGACATTCAGATATGAAAATCAAAATCAAATAAACCAGTTCGGGCCCTCCTTCTAGCGCCAATCTGTTGAGTGGTGTTTTCACCCAATTGTGAAAGCACACTCTCCGGTAGGATCTGAGTCCTAAAATCCTCTGCTTGCAAAGAAGGTAACTTCTCCAAGGTTCTTGTTATGCTGATTCTTTGTCTACCAATGATGTTATTCAAGTGAAATGCTAGGAATACCTTAGGGTTTGCAAGTGGATGTTAACAAGGGGCACTGGGGTTTATATAATTTGAATTTACAGTGGACTCAAAGTGAATAATTGTACTTTAATCTTGGATTTTGATGGATTTTCAGTTATTTATTTGGATACAGTAATTAAACTGCAGAAAATAAAGCAAGGGTTTGAACAATAAAGAAAAGTAAATGAAAGAGAAACTAAACTACAATCAGAATGCTGCCATCAATTCGATGAAACCGAAGATAATGAGGTTTTCTGCATGCAACCTAACCTAATGAACCTGCAAACTCGCACAATCCAAATAAGCTAGGTGCGGGCTTCTAAGGTTTCTACTGTAATTCCAGATTCGAGCATTCGCATGAAGCAACCAAGAGCACTTGCATTAAACTTCACCTAAAAGCCTTATAAATCTGAAATGAATGATATAACATTAAATCATGCATACAAAAAATGACTCCTTCTTTCTCATCAATTAGATGCCAACTCTCTAGTATTTTGTATTAAATGATATGTCAATTACATTCAAAGAATGTTCCAGGCATAAATATTCCAGAACAAAAGAAGGAAATTGCCCAAGTGCGGGCCCCAGAAGAGCATGAAGCTCTTGTCTCTGCAACTCTGCAATCGGCAATTTCCAACCCCTCTTTCAATCTGCACTTTTGGCTTTATACTAACGGAAACGGCTCTTCGATTCTCCCTGTGTCGCTTTGTTTCATCTTCCTGCATGTGACCCTTCAACTTCCCTTTCTTTTCGTTGCTTTTGACTCACTCGATGCCGAGACCTTTGAAATCCTTCGTTGCATGTAACGCTTCTGCAACTCTGACATCTGTACGCCACGTGTCCTACGTTTTCTACGCCTTCTGTAACGTTTTCCTGTGCAAATCATGACAAAAACTGCATGCAACCTGTTCACCTTCCTAGCCGTGAAAACGTGACATGTCACGAAATCGTGACATGTCGCGATATCGCGACGCCCTCCTCGTTCGTATGCCTTCGGCCGCTTTCTGTCGCGATATCGCGACGTTTTTCACCTTCGGACCTTCATGCCGCTTTTTGTCACGATATCGCGACGTTTTTCACCTTCGAACCTTCATGCCGCTTTCTGTCGCGATATCGCTACCGATTTCTATTTTAAGCCTCCTTTCCACAAACTGTAGCGAAATCGCTACCGTTCTCGCCTTCGGACCTTCTTGCCGCAAACTATCGCGATATCGCTACCGCTTTTGCCCTCCGTACGTTTTGTCGGAACCTGTCACGATTTCGCTACCATTTTCTCCTTCGCCACTTTGCCAAAACACGTCGTGAAATCGCGACCATTTTCTCCATCCGTACAGTTTGCCAAAACACGTCGCGAAATCGCGACCATTTTCTCCTTCGGGCCACTTTGCCAAAACACGTCGTGAAATCGTGACCATTTTCTTCGTCCGTACAGTTTGCCAAAACACGTCGCGAAATCGCGACCATTTTCATCATTCGTACGCTTTGCCAAAACACGTCGTGAAATCGTGACATTTTTCATCATCCGTACGCTTCGGCAAAACACGTCGCGAAATCGTGACACTTTTCATCATCCGTACGCTTCGGCAAAACACGTCGCGAAATCGCGACACTTTTCATCATCCTTTCTCAGCGGCATGTCGCGATTTCGCGACACCTTTTCTCTCTTTTCCAGCGATATGTCGCGATTTCGCGACAACTTTCAATTTTTCTTTTCTTTCTCCTTTTCGGCAGCGATGGAGCTACATGTCGCGATTTCGCGACACTTTCCTGTTTTCGGCAGCGATGGCGCGACAAGTCACGATTTCGCGACATGTCGCGATTTCGCGACACTTTCAACACTTAGGCATTTTTTTCTCTTTTCTTCAATTTTAGCATCTGGGTCACCGAGATTCTTCTCTGCAAGCCTGCAAAAAGGTGGGTCCCCAATTTTGGGGTGTGTTGTGGATCAACCACAACAGAGCAGATCATCGAAAGTGAGGCAGTTTGCACCAAAATCTATGAAAGAGTAGGATTTCCTGAGTGTGTGAGCAGATCACCAAAAGTGAGGCAATTTAAACCAAGATCTATGGAAGAGCGTAGGGTTCCTAAGTGTGTAAACAGATCATCAGATGTGAGGCAGTTTACACTAGGATCTGTGGAAGTTTTGTGAGAATAGAGTGAGGTAGAATGCCTCCACGAACAAACCATGGTGGTGGGAGAAATGTGGTACCTAAAGAAGATTTCAGAGCTTTATAGAGGCAAGTTTAGGCCTTGTAAGAGGACCTACGTAGAGGGCTTGAACCCAGAGGAGAAGAAGGAAGTGAAGATGAAGTTTATGAAGAAGAGGACTAGTTTGAGGAAGAAGAAGAGGTTGTAGATCCTGCATAAGCCAATTTATACAGAGCCATCTCCCAGATTAGAAAGAAACCAAAGATGGAGGTTTCTACGTACTCTAGAAATCTAGATCTAGAGGAGTTGATTGACTAGATCAATGACCTAGAAGAATACTTTGAATATGAGGAGGTCGAAGATCCTGATCGGGCCAGATTTGCTAAGACCAAGCTGAAGGGTCATGCCAACATCTGGTGGAAGGGAGTACAACTAGAAAGAAATAGAAGAGGAAAAGAGAGAATAACAAGATGGGATAGAATGGTAGATAAGTTGAAAAGATAGTTTATTCTTGTAGATTATGAATTGGATCTGCTAAGGAAAATGCAAAGTTTGAGACAGTCAAGAAAAACTATCAAAGAATACACAGAGGAGTTTTATAAGATCTCCATCAGAACTGGCCATTTAGAGGCTAACAAGGATAAGGTGGCCCATTACATCAATGGGTTGAGAACCAGTATTCAAGAAGAGTTGAGTCTAGTTAGGGTGAGCACCATTGAGGATGCTTACCAGTTTACCCTCAAAGTCAAAGAGAAGCTGAACAAACGGTTTGAGGGTAAGCAAAGAGGAAGAGGTCGTGGTGGAAGAACTGGTGGAAGGACCAGTGGAGAAAAATATAAGGATTAGAAGAAGGCTAGTGAAACCAGTAATACCCAAGATCAGAAATATGGGAACACCTACCAACCCCGTAATCAAAACAATGGTTACCCAAGAGGGAGAGGTAGATATAGACATGGATTTGGAAGGGGAGGATTTCATGGAACCTGTTTCCACTGTGGTGAAGAAGGACATCGAGCATACGAGTGTCCACAACACCAAGAAAGGATGAATAAGAGACTTGAGGGTCCTGCCAGAGCTGTTGTAGTAGATGAAGGTGTTGAATCAGAACATTATGAGGAGGCAGAGAGAGGAGAATTTATGGTCACAAGGAGGACCCTTTTGAATGAGGAGAAAGGATCAAACCAGAGGAGGAGCCTATTTCGCATAAGGTGCAAAAGTTTGGGTAAGGTCTATAATATTATTATAGATAATGGTAGTATTGATAACTTGGTCTCAGAAGAAATGGTTACTAAGTTACAGTTAAAGAGGAGGAGACACCCGCATCCATATCGGATTGCATTGTTACAGAAGGACCATAGGGCTTTGGTCAGTGAGCAATGCTCGGTGAAATTTAATATTGGAAATTACTATGATGAGGTCCTGTGTCACATCCTGCCTATGGATGCTTGCCATTTGTTGTTGGGAAGGCCATGGCAGTTTGATCGGTGTGCAGTGCATGATGGTCATGCCAACACTTAATGACAAAGAATGGAGTGCGCCATAAACTAAAGCCACTGAAGGGGATGGATGAAAAGAGATTGCTGACAACAATGAGAGTGGAATTTGTGGGGTTTGAAGAACTTAAGGGTTTGTACCTTGAAGACCCATATTTTGCTAAAGCTCGAAGAGCTTGTATAGCCCAAGTTACTTTGGATAGGACTGTCAATAGGAGTACTAGTAAATCACCATATCAAATTGTATGTGGAAGTAGTCCAAGGAATGCTTCTGAGTTGAGAACGATGGATAAAGGAGAAAAGAGCAGTGTTGAGGCTGAAGATTTTGCAAGTTTTGAGATGTTGAAAAAGAAGGTGACAGAACAGTACATAAGTGAAGGTCACTTCTCAATCCACCCTAGTTGTCTGATGCAGGAGCATCCAAGGGAAAGCAAAATACCACAAGGAGAAAAAGTGTCGCGATATCGTGACATGTCGACAAAGAATAAAAATGTCGCGATATCGTGACATGTCGCATTTTCGTGACCAAAAGTCGAGAGAAGGCTCAAGAGAGAAAAAAGTGTCGTGATATCGTGACATGTCACATTATCGCGACCAAAGGACGAGAAAAGGCACAAGAGAGAAAAGTGTCGCGATATCGTGACATGTCGCATTTTCGCGACCAAAGAACGAGAAAAGGTGCAAGGGGGAAAAAGTTTCGCGATATCACGACACATCACATTTTCATGACCAAAGGATGAGAAAAGGCACAAGGGGGAAAAAGTGTCGCGATATCGTGACATGTCACTTTTTTGCAACCAAAATGCGAGAGAAGGCACAAGAGAGAAAAGTATCGCGATATCGCGACATGTCACATTTTTGTGACCAAAAGGCGAGAGAAGGCACAAGAGAGAAAAGTGTCGTGATATCGCAACATGTCGCATTTTCACGACCAAAAGGCAAGAGAGGCGCAGGAGAGGAAAAGTTTCGTGATATCGTGACATGTCATGTTTTCGTGACTCAAGAAGGAGAGCGAAGGCACGGAGCAAAAATGTCATGATTTCACGACATGTCATGAAATCATGACCGAAGGAGCAGAAAGAAAGCAAGGAAGGAAACTGTCATGATATCACGACATGTCGCGATTTCATGACCCAAAGCAGAGAGCGAAAGTGAAAGGCAAAGCTTTTGTGATATCACGACATGTCACGATTTCGTGACCCAAAACAGAGAGAGAAAGTAGAGAGAAATATGTTGTGATATTGTGACATGTCATGATTTCATAACCCAAAGAGGCGAGAAGGAAGCAGAAAGGAATAATTTCGTGATAGCGTGACATGTCCTGATTTCATGACCCGAGAGGCGAGGAGGAGGCAAAAAGGAAAGATGTTGCGATATCGCGACATGTCGCGATTTCACAACCAAAAAGGAGAAAGAAGAGCTAGAAAGGAAATATGTGATATCATGACATGTCGCGATATCGCGACCCGAAGAAGAGAAAGGCAGCAAGGAAGAAAAATGTCGCGATATCATGACATACTGCTGGTTCACGATTCAAAAAGGCATGCGTTCCCAGACGATGTTTCTCGAGGTGGTCAAAGGCCTCATTAATGCATGATTTCTTTCTCGATAAGCTTGCTGAGCATGGCGGCCACTTGAATGCTATGCCCAGAGGTCATAGACGTTCATATGGCTCATCAATATGTGTTTTCATGGCTGACCCGATGGCAGTTGCCAGTTAGGGTAAAATATGTGAAGGTTCAGTCATGAAGGTCGGGGGAAGAGCCGACTTTTTAGATTCTGAGGATGTATTCTTCCAGGTGGGTGATTAATGGCCTAGGGGGTCAGGACCTCGAAAAAAACCTAGACATTGTAATAGAAGTAGGTGGTGAATCTGGGCTCCGGGGGGGAGTGCTGCTCTGATAAAAAAAAACTACGCCTGTAGGCTAGTGTTGTAATTGGTTTTTCTATGATCAAAGGAGAATATTGGATCTAGATTTTTGGTGGTGAATCTCGGCTCCCCATCAGTAACACAGGTCTTTACCAACTTGATCCAATCTTAATTGAAACCAAATTTTAAAACACCTCGAATAGAAATTATCTAGACATACGATCATAGGCTTTATTCATATCTAATTTGAGGAGTCCTAGTCTCTCACTTTTTTTAGTAGAATGGAGAATTTTCTAGAATACTAGGACCCCACCCAGGATATTTCTCCCTACAACGAAACCACTTTATGCTTTATCAATCAAAAAGGACATAAACAATTTTATTTTATTAACCAAATATTTGTAAAGGATCTTATAGATGGTATTACACAGGCTAATAGGCTAAAATTCTCTAAACTTATTTACTTTAGCAAATTCTATGATAAGCAATAGAAACCTAGAATTCACACCATATGGTATCATTTTTTTATCTTTGCACTTATCTCACTACAAGACAAAATTCCTTCTATACTATGTGCTAAAATATTTGTAAATATAATTGAGGGAATCCATCCAACCTCAGAGTCTTCAAAGCACCCATAGCAATGATAGCTTCTCTTATCTCCTCTTCTTTGAAGGAAGCATCAAGGATCTAGTTCATGTTTCATGAGAGAAACCTTGGAATTGCTTGAAGAAGAAATTTTTCAACCTTGAGATCTCTTTCATCTCTAGAACCTAGCAAGGCTCTAAAAATGAAGATTGCTTCAATCCTAATGTCCTGAATATCCATCACCTTAGAACCATCCTCTCTAATTATTTCTTGAATATTATTAGAGCTTTTGTGTATCAAAGTTGAAATATGGAAATACTTGATATTTTTATCACCTTATTTTAGCCAGAGGGCTCTAAATTTTTACTTCCATAGTATTTCCTCTTTAGCTAATATGTTATGGAGTTTTGAAATCAGCATCTTCTCCTTAGTTATGGAATCTCTCGACAAGACACCCTCTTCTACTTTCACTTCCTCCTCAATGACTACAAGTTAGATTTTTATTTCATCCTTCATTTTAAAAATATTTCCAAAAACATATTTGTTCCACAGTTTGAGCCTCCCTTTAACCAATTTCATTTTGTTCACTATTTTCAAAAATCCTACACTATGAACTGATTCTGACCACCTCTCTTTAATTTTTTGTTCCAAGTATGGATGAGAACACCACATCACTCCAAAATGGAATGGTCTAGAAAATAATTTTCCTTGTTGAGGAGTTTCCATCAACAGGGGATTATGATCAGATCCCACTTTTGGCAATGCAATCAGCATGGCATCTCTATACAATGAAATACTTTGCTTAGATAAAAAAATCCATCCATATTGGACATAATAAGCTGATCTTCAATCCTCCTATTACTACAGGTAAATATTGCACCTTTCAAATACAAGTCCATTAGTTCTCCTTGGCTAAAAAAATCAATAAACTCCTTCATACTTATTTCAAATGGGTAGTTAGACCCCTTTTTATCATAAGGATACAATGGATAATTAAAGTCACTTGCAATCACCTAGGCTTCCTTAAAATTCTCATGCATTTGCATTAACGAAGACCAATTTTTTTTCTAGGGCCATTGTTTGGAGCATATACGTTAGACATGACCCATATACGATTGGAAAAATTACAAAAGAATAACATGTTAATAACCCACTCAGAATATGAGATCACATAGCCATAAAGCTTCGATAGGTCCCAAAAATAGAACAATCCTATTGAAGAACCATTAGTAGGATTTGCAATAAACCCAACATTTTTCCAAAAGGAATTTATAAAAAAATCAATATTATCATTCTCAATTTTATATTCTTGGATGAAAATAATGTTCAGATTTTAGTCCTTCTTAATAGATGAAACCAATATTCTTTTAGAGTATCTTTTCAATTATCTTATATTCCAACAAAGAAATTTTATTTACGAGTTTCATTTTTCTTTTCTAACGTCAATGGCTAATAGGGTCGATTGAAGGCTTCTAGCTTAAATTTTTTACCGCCTAAATCCCTATTGTTATCCACCTTCAACTAGGTATAGAATTCGTTGGCTATATCAAAATCCACTTTCCTCTTAAATATTTTTTTGAAGGTTTGTCCACCTTCTTTCTTATCCCCACATCAACTCTTCCTTTTCGATGAATCTTGGTTTTGGATCCAGGAGTACCATTTTCCATGATGGATTTGGGAGAGGGATATTTCTTCAAATCAGATAGCAATTGTTGGAGCACTATATCTTCCAAGTTGAGGATACAAAGGAATTAAATAGAACCATATATTTTGGATATACCTCATCTAATGAAGAATGTGAGTCGCAACTAGGTTTTGGATATGGGGTTTTCGAGTCTGCATTTTGAAACAGATCTAGAGCCAAAATTTCCACAACTTCCTCAGAGCTACCGATAGTTATATAGCTAGATGTTTTTGGGATTATGAGATAGACTTCCCTTCTTCTACATGAAAAAATTTTATCTGAGGAGAAGCCAAAGGAGTAGGAGTGGTCTCCTTACTCTAAGAGATGCTCTTCCTATTTGGACAAACTAGATCTTTCTCTCCCTCTAAAAGCAGGGGAGGGATTTTTGTAGTTGTGTCTTGCACTACATTTTCCATAAAAGGATTTTTCTTTAAGACTCAAATTTTCTTACCCCCTTTTATCTTTAGGAGTTTCAAGGACCTTCTGAGAGGGGTAAATATTTTGACCATGTTTACGTTCACCACACCGTTGACATAGAGTTAGCCTATTTTCATATTCCACTAGTTGAAGCCATGAGCCCAAATTCGAAATGATCTCTATGGAGTTTGTAATATCCTCCTATAGGTTGGTCATGATGCACAACATGGTATAGGTCATTCACATTTTTGTTATTGTAGCCACATCTAAGGAAACCAACTCCCCAATATCTCTCGCTATCCCTTTTAGGACATCATAGCACCAGTAATGCATAGGAAGCCCTAACAGTCTTACCCAAAGGGGGAGAAGATTAAATTTTTGAGTATAAAGATAAAAATCAGTTCCCCATTTGCACAGGAATAATACCTTTCTATCAAAAAGTTAGGTTCCCCTTCTAAAATATGCTTGGAGTCTTCCTCGTAGTTGAGCTTGATGAAAAAGGATATGATAATCACCACAATGTCAATGGAACTAAGAAATTTCCACTTGGTAAGGTCCATTTCTGAATAGAAGCCATATCAAACCTACTACCCTAGAATTTTTCAATCAGGTCCCATGAGCTTTCTTTATAGTTCATGTTGAGAACATCATTAGGGATCCACAACTTATGGTTCCCAGGGAACAGATCATACTGGACTTGCTTCCCACTTCCCTAAGAAGACCTTACCACCATCTTGGCATAATACGGGTTCATGATAATCCCTATGCTCATGCGATGCCTTACACGGGTCTCTTTTTGTGCCCTAGCAGTCAAGCTTGATGACTGGGTCTTGGTTACCATTTAAACTTGTTGGGGTCCCTGTCCTAGCACTTGATAGGGACCAAGAGACCCTTTAGCTCAAAATATTCTCCTTCACAATTCTCTAGCAGTTTCACAACTAGATCCCCACTTACCATGTTGTGATCAACCACCTCCCAAGGGCTAGAATCTACCCTTGCCAAATTCTCACTCACAAAAAAATTGAAATTCACACCCATTGCAAAGCCACTATTCTTAAATTCAATTCTATTGTAATCATGCATATTACCAATATGTATGCATGATTACAAATTCGTATTTTTTGTAATCATACATACATATTGATAATATAAATATGTTATAATTTTAAAATGGATAAATACTTTAGATTATTGAAATATTGTATAATTAAAAGTGTCATACAAATAGAAGTATTGCCATACAAATATAAGTATTGTTCAAGTGAAAGCTGCACCATCTTGTGCTAGTATCATATTAAAAAAGAATTTGTTGTAATTGTAATTACCATATGATTGTTGTAAATAAATGAACTATTATTGACTGCTTCAAAAGGTTGTCTTTCACTGGCTCCTTTTTCTTATCTACATCAATTGTCCTAATCTCTTAAAACTATAATACATTTTCTTGTCTACATCAATTCTCTTAATATCTTAAAACTAATTTACATTTATGCATATTTTCATTGATTTTTTTGTTTTTTAAATTAATTTTAGCTTGTGAGGTTTAGAACTTAGACATTGACATTCAAGGAATAGTAGGGGCTATCAAAGCCAAGGGACTGTGATTACTTGTCTAGAAATTATATTGATCTCATGAGAAATCCAACCTTACAACTTTAATAGCTAGAATACTCTTATCCTTTGAATCTTTATGATTATTGTATTCATTATGTTTTTTTCTAAACTAGGATTTTGTTGGTTCTCAAAAGGAACTAATTAACCAAACATGGTTTAAAAAAAAAGTAATTTTAACATTGCATTACATTATATCCATTATATTATCCTTAAACAAAGGAGGAGCACTTTACTCATGTAAGAGGAAATATTTGTATTTATAAACCTAGTATGATAGTTTCCAAGTTGCTTTTAATGGTTGATAATGGTAGAAAAATCTAAAAATTCAACAATCTAGAAATACAGTTGTACAAGAATATTCTAAAATATTGAACTAGAATTTTCAATGCGAGAACATTCTAGAAGATTAGCATGGTCCATTGACCAAAATGAATTTATCTTCAACAATTTTTTACTATAAATTCCTGTGTTCAGTAATTCAATATTTAAAAAAATTCTATCAGCTTATATTGTCATGAAAAATACCACAATCCAAAATGATACAACATGATAGAGGATATATCTTAAAACAGAACCACAAAAAAGGGAGGCAAGACAAATAAAACTAGCAGGGAGTATATTAAAAATTAGAAAAATGACTTGTAACTCCCTTGACCTCCAAGCGCTAAGGGGCATTGAATCCAATTGCTTCTTAATAATATATTGAATATTATTAACAAAAGCAATAACCACTTGTATCGATTCCAACAACACTTGATGCTTATCATCAAGCATGTCGATGAGAGGCTTTGCATTAGAGTAGGTTGGGCCCGATGGAATAGAAATGCCATTCCCCATGTTATTTTCTAAAGGGACATTAAAAATATTTTGCACTAGGATACCTTCCTCTGATTCCAAAGAATCCACTAAAACTGATGGTTTTGGTACTTTAGAAGACTTCTTCGATAGATGAAAAAAAATATTCATCCTTACTTAACTTTGTGTAGGGAGCATTTGCCTTTCATTTTCGTTGATGCCATACCTTTCAAAGTAGATGGAGGAGGAGTAAATTTCCTATCATATAAATCTAATACCTCCTCAGAAGACTCATAGGAAGTAAACAATGGCTCAATGGTTGGAGGGATTTTGTGAAATTCAGTATTTCCTAATGCCTCTTCAACTGCAATTCCCTTGGACCTCACAATATGCTCAACAACTAGGATAAGTAGCCCTTGATGAATTTGGTTGAACTCTTTTCCACCTCTAACATATCATAGGGATTTATTTAGAGAATGGAACAAAAAATATGGTACATTCATCAGCTATTTTATCCTAATATTATTCAATAGCATCATGTGATAACTTCAAAGAACCTTTCTACTCGAGTCCAATGACAAATAATTCATTATAACAATGAAGACTTGATTCCAAGGAGATTTTATGACCTTGGGATCATAACCATTTTGCACCTTCAATATATATTCCAAATCATCAATAAAGAACCCATATTACACTTCAAAGAGTATTTCGGGTGCCTATGGCAACTACCATCTAAGATGATTCAATAACATCATGTGATAACTTCAAAAAACATCTCTACTCGAGTCCAATGATAAATAATTCATTATAACTATAAGGACTTGATTCCAAGGATTTTTTATGATCTTGGGATCATAACCATTTTCACCTTCAATAGATATTCCTAATCATCAACAAAGAACCCATATCATGCTTCAAAGAGTATTTCAGGTGCCTATGGCAACTACCATCAGCAGGCAGTTCAAAAAACTCACTTATAAGATTCATAGAAATGATGAAGTCGATTCTCCCAGCCTAGATCATCTCCTTTCTCCAAGAGTGAGCTAGAGTCTTTGATAGGGCCCTATGAGGTCACCCTTACACAATATCTTCTTTACTTCTTCATTTATCTCTAACAAGCTAGGCTCAATAGGGATTTTCATCACTTTGAATGCAGATATCTGAGCCATAGATAATCACCACTCACACTATTAGGAGAACCTTTGCACTCATTGACAGGAAAACTAAAATATAGTCTTCATACTTTGTAAGCTAGACAAAGTATCAAAAAGACAAATAGGCTCCTTAGGTAGGCTACAGACTCCCATGTATCAAATTTTAGCAAGATGTTGAAGATTAGACTCGAAGCATGTACCCAATAATAAGGAGAAGTAATTTTTATCTTGCTAGGTTAATGAAGAACCATTCATGAGAAAAAGGAGCTACCCTTATCTCATGCTTAAAAATGAGACACTTAAAATGAGCCAAAGAAATATGACAAGCACTCCTAGTGTGAAACATTATAGAAAAAAAAACTCCACTTAGACCAAATCAAGGGTTGTCATAGAAATAATCAACATGTAGCTTCATAGGAATACAACAAACCATTTGGAACAACCAATAGTAATAAATGTGGTACTAAATCACAAAGACCACTCCAAACAACTTCCCAAAGGAAACCATTTCTATCCCCTACCTCACCGATCCAAGAAAGGTGGTGGGACTTCCAAGTTAGCAAAGCTCATATGATCACATGTGTATGTCAATACAACTGACATGATCTTCCAAAAGGGTACAACAACCACCCAATTAGTAGGATAATAGAAAACACCTGACACACGTACTCCTTTGTGATTGGATGATTTAGCAAGAAGAAATTAAAGATGAGAAAATAAATTCTCCTCTTTGGTCACCAAAAAATTAAAGTATAGCACCTAACCATGGTCATCCATAATAAAATTTTGAAGGTTTTTGGTGAAATTGGACGTCCACACCATAAGACCTTGTTGATTCAGGTTAATATTCACCATTAGATCTACCACTTTGTTCCCTTCATAGAAAATGTGTTGCACCTGCATCTCAGATCTCGAGGTAAGGATTCTAACAACTTCTCAATAATATTGGCAATATTCCAGTTTGGCGGGCTTGAAAACTTTATAATATTAATAATATTAAGAGATTCCCCCTCCACAACAACTTATTTGAAGCCCAAATATTTGATCAGTAAAATACCTTGGAAAAACTTCCTAGCTTCCAAAAAATAAGAAGTCTGAATAGATAAGAATTTAGTAAAATCCCCAATTAATTTTTCTTTCTTATATCTAAGAATACCTCTCACTATTGTAGGTCTTGGGTTCTCCTTAGAATAACCATACAAATTTATCTTAATCCAACCCCTAGGAGGAGGGGCCTATTTCACCATACTTCTCAAAGATGCTGGAGGTATATCTAAAGAATGATTATTTGAAGTGAAGACAAGCTTATTTTCCACCAAGGATTCCTTGAGGATACCCCCATCTATATTTTGGAAACAAGAAGAAACTTTTTCCACATTTTCTCCAATAGCTTTCTAGAAAAATAACTTCGGATCTCTCCTGGTTTTCTTGAAGACTCTTTGGTTTCGCTCCCACCAAATGCTCTAGAAAAAATAAGGGATAAGAAATATTCAAAACTTAACCAATCGAAGGGGATTTAAAGGGAGTATCCCATTGAATATAGACCTTAGCAATTTTTATGGAGAAACCCATTGAACCCCTAAGAATATAAATATGAGGTTCAACACTTTAGTGGAGAAGGAGCAGTGAAAGAACAAGTGTTGGCATAACTCATCAGAACTTTCATACAAATAAAACCTATTAGGGATAATCATTCCTCTCATGTGAAGGTTGTAAAGGGTGAGTTTTTTAATAGACAACCAATAAAACACATTCATATTTTGATTTGGATTGTTCATCAAGACTCTACCAAATATATTCCATTGTGAATGATTAGAGTCAATAAATATATAATATGACTTGAGTGACAAGGATCCATCACTTTCACCTTTCCAAATTAAGGTATCCTCTAACTCCTATGTTTCTAGGACCTAAAGTCTAAGGATATTAGAGATGGCATTCCAAGCTTCTGCTTCCTCTTTGTTGCAATGTTATAAGGGGACTGTCTTCCATGATCTCCTTCCCTCTATGATTGAAATAAATTCCCCATACTATACCATCCTAGTATCCATGTGAAAGCCTTGGTAAGAGTAAGGTTCACCTTTTGAATCAATAGGTAGTTAGAGATATACGTATCCCACCAAAATTCAACAAATTTACCATTTCCTACTAACCACCAGGACCCAAGAGTAAGATCTAATCTAATTTAACCCCTCCTAGGAGAGGGAATCAACTAGTAGACCATCTTATTGGTCTAAATATTTGGCTAAAATGATTTTAATCCATTTAAATTTTTGAATCTTTAGGATCTTCCAACCTTTTTTTAAAAGCAGGGCTTCATCCATCATTCGGAGGTTGTGCAACCCTAAACCCTCATTTTCATTTCTTGTGTAGGCTTGATTCCAAGAGACTAAGTGGAAATTTTTATGGTCTTGAGGCCCTGTCCACCAATGTTTTTTTTTAAATCCACTCTAACTTGTACAAGATATTCAATGATAATTTAAAAATAGAGAAAATACATCAAAATACTTTGCAAAACTATTTTGAAAAAATAAAATTACCTGCTTGACTATGTAGTGCCTCTTTCCAACTAGAAAGTCATATTTGGATCCTTTCAATCAATGTGTCCCAAAATCACTCCATTCTTCCCATGAATAAAGGTAGACCCAAGTAGGATGAAGATAATTCTACAACTCTACAGCTAAGGATGTTAATAAAAGTAACAGGCTTTTGAAAAGGTTGATATTCTGGTCAACAACCCCAAAATTCTTCCCAAAATCACTCCATTCTTCCCATGAATAAAGGCAGCCCCAACTTGAGGGACGTTAAGAAAAGCAACAGGCTTTTGAAGAGGTTGATATTCTGGTCAACAACATTCTTGGCTTGCACCACTGAAGTAGTGAATGATAACAATATCTCATCCATGAATTTATGGTGGGAGAAAGAGTCATATGAAAGAGTCGATCTAATTTCTTCTATAGCTGGGTCCAGAGAAATAGCTCTTCCTAAGGCCTCGACCATGAGTATGAAGAGATAGGGAGATAAAGGATATCCTTGGTAGAGACCCCATAAAAGTATCCAGCTAGGGAACCATTAACAAGGACTAAGATTTTTTTTGAAGTAATGCAGGTATTTACCAGCTTGATCCAATATTGATTGAAACCGAATTTTACCAACACCTCAAATAAAAATTCTCAAGACACATAATCATAGACTTTATTCATATCTAATTTGAGGAGTCCTAGTCTCTCACTTTTTTTAGTAGAATGGAGAATTTTATGGACTACTAGGACCCCATCCAGGATATTTCTCCCTACAAAAAAACCACTTTGTGCTTTATCAATCAAAAAGGGCATAAATAATTTTATTCTATTAGCCAAATATTTGGAAATGATCTTATAGATGGTATTGCATAGGCTAATAGGTTGAAATTCTCTAGAATTATTTTCTTTAGGAAATTTTCTGATAAGCACTAGAAATGTATAATTCACACCATATGGTGTCATTTTTGAGCTTTGCACTTCCCTCACTGCAACACAAACTTCTTTCCCTACTATGTGCTAAATTTTTTGCAAGTACAATTGTGGGAATCTATCCAATCTTAGAGTCTTCAAAGCACCCATACCAAATATAGCTTTTCTTATCTTCTCATATTTGAAGAGAGCCTCAATGATCTAGCTCATGTTGCATGAGAGCAACATTTGAATTGCTTGAAGAAGAGAGTTTTCAACCTTGAGATCTCTTTCATATCTAGAACCTAGCAAGGATCTAAAAAAGGATATTGCTTCAGTCCTAATGTCCTAAATATCCATCACCTTAGAACCATCCTATCTAAAAATTTCTTGAATATGATTAGAGCTTTTGTGTCTCAAAGTTGAAATATAGAAGTACTTGGTATTTCTATCACCTTCTTTTAGCCAGAGGGCTCTGGATTTCTGCTTCCATAGGATTTCCTCTTTAGCTAAGGTGTTATGGAGTTTTTAAAGCCACATCTTCTCCTTAGTTCTGGAATCTCTCGACAAGACACCCTCTTTTGCTTTCACTTTCTCCTCAATGGCTACAAGTTAGCTTCTTATTTCATCCTTCATTTTAAAAATATTTTCAAAAACATATTTGTTTCAGAGTTTGAGCCTCCCTTTAACCAATTTTAGTTTGTTCACTATTTTTAACAACCCTACATTGTGAACTGCTTCTAACCACCACTCCTTAATTTTTGGTTCCAAGTATGGATGAGAACACCACATCGTTCTAAAATGGAATGGTCTAGAATATAGTTTTCCTTGTTTAGGAGTTTCCATAAATAGGGGAATATGATTGGATCCTACATTTGTCAATGCATTCAGCATGACATCTCTAATAAATGAAAGAATTTTCTTAGATAAAACACTCTATCCATATTGTACATAATAAGTTGCTCTTCGATTCTCCTATTACTCCAGGTAAATCTTACACCTTTCAAATCCAAGTCCATTAGTTCTCTCGGGCTAACAAAGTCGGTAATCTCATTCATACTTATTTCACATGGGTATTTAGCACCTTTTTTATCAAAAAGATACAATGGATAATTAGAGTCACTTACAATCACCTAGGATTCCTCAAAATTTTCATGAATTTGCATTAAGGAAGACCCAATTATTTTTCTAGGGCTAGTTTTTGGAGCATATACGTTAGACATGACTCATATATGGTTTGATAATTTATAAAAGAATAATAGGTTAATAACCCACTTAGAAGATGATATCACATAGCCATAAAGCTTTGATAGTTCCTAAAAATAGAACAGTCCTCCTAAGGAACCATTAGCAGGACTTGCAACAAACCCAACATTTTTTCCAATGGAATTTATAACAAAATCAATATCATCATTTTCAATTTTATATTATTGGAGGAAAATAATGTTTAGAGTGTAGTCAATTATCTTATATTCTAGTAAATAAATTTTATTTACGGGTTTCGGTTTTATTTTCATACGTCAATAGCTAAGAGGATCGATTGAAGGCTTCTAGCTTCAATCCACCTTCATCTAGGTTTGGAATCCATTGGCTATATCAAAAGCCACTTCCCTCTTACTTAAATATTTATTTGAAGGTTTTCCCACCTTATTTTTAATCCCCACATCAACTCTTCCTTTTGGTGAATCCTGGTTTTGGATCTAGGAGTACCATTTTCCATGATGGATTTGGGAGAGGGAGATTTCTTCAAATTACATAGCAATTATTAAAGCACTGACTCTTCCAAGTAGAGGCTACAAAGGAATTAAAGAGAACCAGATATTTAGGATATACCTCATCTAATGAAGAATGTGAGCCACAACTAGATTTTGGATATGGGGTTTTAGAGTCCACATTTTAAATCGAATCTAGAGTTGAACTTTGCACAACTTCCTCAGAGTTATCCCCTAGTTCTATAGCTATATTTTTTGGGGATTATGAGATAGAATTCCATCCTACATGAAAAACTTCTATCTTAGGAGAAGCCAAAGGAGTAGGAGCAGTCTCTTCACTCTGAGAGATGCTCTTCCCATTTTGGAGAAACTAGATCTTTCTCTCCCTCTAAAAGTAGGGGAGGTATTTTTGCAGTTGTGTCTTCCACTACATTTTACATAAAAGGCTTATTATTTAAGACTCAAATTTGCTTACCCACCTTTAAATTTAGGATTTGTAGGGACCTTCTGATAAGGGTAAATATTTTGACCATTTTTACGTTGGCCACACTATCAACATAGAGTTAGCCTATTTTCATATTCCACCAATTGAAGCTACGAGCCCAACTTCGAAATGAGCTCTATGGAGTTTTTAATCTCATCCTCTAGGTTGGTCATGATGCAAAACTTAGTATAGGTCATTCACATTTTTGGCATTATAGCCGCATCTAAGGAAACCAACTCCCCAATATCTCAAAACTTGGTACCTGCAACGAACAGCAATCCAGCATCTAAAAACTTGGTACCTGCAAGAAAAAACAAGCAAATTTTGATCAAAAAGTTAATCTTAAAATCAAGGGACAAAGGTCCCACTATGATTGCCACTGAAAGCACGAGGATACGGAAACAAAAAGGAAAATGCCAAGTACGATGCGTTTAAAACCAAACTTAACGCTAAAAGCCTATATATTGAAAAATGCATGAAAGGAAAGAACATAGACGAATCGACACAAGATAAAAGCAATATGGAATATGGCCCTCTTTATTGATATGCTTTCAAATTCGTGTTACAATACGTCTCCTTCCTTTTTAGGGGATAGGAGCGTCAAATATGTTTCTTATCACATCCATGGATAGCAATCCTTCTTCCGCGTGCCCACATGTAAGATGGGCGGACCAAAACGTCACCGCCACTTGTGTATATGATTGTTGACTCCTTCCTGCTCCTCTGATGTCGAAGACCTGCGTTCAAGGAAACAGAAAATATTAGTAGCACCTGCAGATAGAATAAAACATGTATTTCCCAAGGCCCACTGTTAGTGTATGCATGAAAATATTAAAACGATAACCAAATAATATCATAACGACCTAAAAATTTGATAGAAGCATGAATATGTTACCAAGAAGCCACTGCAAAAGGAACAGTCAAGAAATTCCTCACAGATTTGTATTCGCTCCGGGTGGGACGAATAAACCTACAACAAATTGTCAGAAAGCACCCTCTTCAATGTCCTATCTAGAAAGCTCCAAATGACCTGCAAAGTTGGGGTTAGCTAATTGGGGGTATTTTGGGAAGACCCATATGGTCATATTTCTCCAATTTGGCCTCTATCACCCAGATTTTGATGGTGCCATCTGCAAGTTAGTAAAGGCGGGAAATGATAAAAACATGGTCAAAACTTGTCAAAATGAAGTGAAATTTAAACTACAGCCTATTTAAATAACCTAGAATAAGATGCAAAAGAAAAATCAAAGAAATATACCACAAATTTCTATTCACTCCGGGGTGGGGCGTTTAGAACTATGACAGTTTGGGGGCGCCAGGGGCAGGACGCCCACCGTTTGGGACTCTGTTTCGGCACCAATCCACTTGGGATGGGTCCAAAACCTCTTATGGGGTGTTGTCAACAAATTTTGTGGGATATTGTGGCCAAATATTTGGGTTTGGGCTCCGGATTTGTGCTTCCAATAATCACCCAATAACCTCCCTCCAAAAGAGAGATTAAGGATGTGAAAGGCACAAATCAAAAGGTATGTGTGTGGATGTAAAATGGCAGCACTTCATTGCTCAAAATGCTCCCTCTCTCTCTATATTTTGGGTGAGAAGACTCACCAATTTATAGACCTAGGGTCTCTCTGTTTGAATTGCGCATGCGAGGGCGCCACTTGAGTTGCATGTCCTATTTTGGGGAAAATATTATTCCCTGATTTAGAGTCTCCTTGCATGAGGCCTCCAAAAATCAAAGACATGCATGACTGAAGTCTCTCTTCTTGATTTGAAGCCATTCCTCGCAATTGCATGGCCTGAAGCTTTAGTTAACTGGCGGACTTGTCGAGGTTTGACTTTTTTGCCAGTCAAACCTTCTATTCGCCTCACCCTGGGGCGAATGCTTATAATCGTCCCTGGGTGGGACGAATACCAGTTTGTATTCGTCCCAGGGTGGGACGAGTAGGGAGCAAAGTGCCAAAAAGGTGCCAAATTGACCTTTGACCTTCCAAACTGCTTTTGGGAGTGGTTAGGACCACTGTTTAACCTCTGGGGGCTGCCCTAGGGGCTGTGTGTGTCAATGCGATCAGCGCTTGTTGTCACATAATCGGATTGGTGTTGTTTTGGTGTCTACAGATGCCCCTTTTTGGGAAGCGTTGTGCAAGGCACAGCATCGAGAAAAAATAGATAACCAAAGCACTAATGATTAGGGTTTCTCAGTAACCTAACCAACTCTTGATGCCCCAAGTATGGAAAGGGCACGCATTCTTGAATCCTTGCTTCTGACGAGCTAAGGAACTTAATTCAAGTGTTAACCTTGTTCGGTGAGGTGTTACTTGAGCTTGGACATTGATCAGTCATGAATAGGCAAAGGGCACAACCTTTTGTCTATGGGAACCTTGAGTTCATGATTCATGAATGCCAAGTGTTTGATCAGCTTGTGATTATTGCTTGTTTGCTGCCCCAAGCAGGGGCGTGATTGTCTTTGTCAATGATCCTTTGAATGCGTGTCATTTCCTTGATTGGGTGTGTTTTTGTTGATTGGTGACTAAGTGTGACTACCCCCTCAAGCGACGAATCGATGAGGGAATGACCGACATGAGAAAAGTGACGAGTCGCTTGACCCAAGATGACTTAGGTAAGGGTGCCTTCAGTTGTTTACCGTTGAATGCGTAAGCAGTTTCTGAACATTCTGACCTATTTTTGGTGGGTTTTAACCCTTTTTGTGACGCATTTTGGAGCTGAAATTGTCAAAAATCCGTCCTCCCGTGGAGCGGTCCGGCTATGGTAGCCTTCTTAGGGAGTAGGATAGTGACAATTTGTGACCCCAACGTCTATTTTGGATGCCAAGAATGTCAAGCACAAAGGCGCCTTCGTTCGACAATGTTATTGCTATTTTTGGTTGGGTTTTGACCCTTTTGGTGACGTCGTTTGGGGATGAAATTCTTGAAAATCCGTCCTCCCGTGGAGCGGTCCGGCTATGGTAGCCTTCTTAGGGAGTAGGATAGTGAGGATTTGTGACCTCGATGTTTGTTTTGCATAGTTATTTATGATGATGTATGCATGTGGTATTATGAATGCGATGTGTCTAATTATATGATGTATGCATATGGAATGAATGAAATGAGTTGTTGATAACTTGTCGATGGCACCATAGACTGTACAAGATTGACTGGCTTGCTGTACTTATGGGATGGCTTTGTGGAATGACTTTGCATGTGAGAACTTTGTTTTTGTATTTTTCGTATTATCTGATGGTGATGTATGTAATGAAATGTACTAGTTGTTTTTAAAATGTAGTTAAGCTTTTCTGAGATTCAGATATTTTAACTAACTAGCCAAGACTGTACATTTATCTCGCAAGACTTTTGAACAAGGTATAAATCCGACTTGAGTTTGACCAAGTTATTTCACATCCCTGTGTGTGCAATTGAGTTCGTTTATGTGGTATTTGTCAGGATACCGCCAGTGCCAGATAGGCTATCAACCAAACTTGTACTGAGGATCACCTAATTAGCTCCACTAACTCCGTTGTTGTATTTAGTAAGATTAATCCATGGGACAATCTAAGGTACCATAAGCTAGCTCATCCACATGCAAACATTGGTCTGCTCACATGCAAAGCTAATGTGATAGACATATCGTCATGCGTTTAGGATACCGCCATTGCCAGGTAGGCTGTCCACCAAACCCGTAATGAGGATCACCTAGATGGTTTTTGAATGCTGAGAATTCCAGGGATTCAAGTTCAGGCTTTTTATTTGCTCAATGTGTTAGGATACTTGCTCGTATACATAGTGATGAAAATCACTGTTTATTTTCTCTTTTTTTGTTTTTCTTTTTGAGCAAGGATTTTGAATAGTGGTGAGAACCACTGTTATTTGATTTTGCATTTTGAGCTTCGTAAGGTTGAGCTTGTAGGTTTTTGGCTTATGAATGACCTTGATCCTTTTGGCCTTGGGGATGACTACCCATCCTGTTCAGGGACGTGTAGTACGAATCCTTACGACTTTGGGAACCAAAGGGGATTATGGAGATTATGAAGTAAGGGCATTGATCTTTTAGGCCTTGGGGATGACTACCCATCCTTGTCATGGGCGTGTAGTATGAATCCTTACGACTTTGGAGACCAAAGGTGATTGGAGATGATCGTGATGATGGCTTGTGGGGATTTTGTTTTTGAATGGTCATTGATCCTTTTAGGCCTTGGGGATGACTACCCATCCTTGGCAGGGACGTGTAGTACGAATCCTTACAACTTTGGGGACCAATGGTGATTGGGATTTTTGGTAGTGGTGAAAACCACTGTTTATTAGGGGGAATTGATGGGGAAGAGCTTGTCCTTTTGTCAATTCTCAGCACTCTTGAACCATTCGCACAGGGGGATGAACAGGCTAATCTTTCACCTATGGTACCCTAGACTGCTTTGTAGGTTTCTCTTGCGTTCACACAACTTAGGAATTATTTTATGTGTTTTAACTTGTGTAGGGATGTTACGTAACGAGGCGTGACCCAAGTAAAACTTTCCCTTGTAAAATCCGTTTAACTTTGTACAGTTTTTGGCTAGAAATTTAAAGACAGTTGAATGACGAAAAACCCTACATACATTAGGAGACAACTGACTATGCTAAAAATGGGGATGGTGTTATTCTGGATGTATGTGTTTATAAAATGGATGGAATGTGGAAAATGAAGGAATTGCCGAGCAATTACAGTCTATGGTGCTTGTGACATGTATGACCTAGCAAATATGCAATGTATGGATGCGATGCCTAATGCAACTTATATTTTTGTATTTTGATTTTTACGAGTATGCATGGAATTGAGATGCAATTTTTTTGTTATTTTTGATGATTTTATTGTTTTTGTTTGTTTTTGAATATTTATTTTGACCAAGCGGTTATTGGGAACCCTTGGAGCTTTTGGTTTGACCAAAGGGTTTATGGATACCTTTGGGGCATTTTTGGGTTGACCAAGCGATTGTGGGAATCCTTGGAGCTTTTGGTTTGACCAAAGGGTTTATGGACACCTTTGGGGCATTTTGGGGTTTGACCAAGAGATTGTGGGAATCCTTGGAGCTTTTGGTTTGACCAAAGGGTTTATGGACACCTTTGGGGCATTTTGGGTTTGACCAAGAGATTGTTGGAATCCTTGGAGCTTTTGGTTTGACCAAAGGGTTTATGGATACCTTTGGGGCATTTTGGGTTGACCAAGAGATTGGGAATCCTTGGAGCTTTTGGTTTGACCAAAGGGTTTATGGACACCTTTGGGGCATTTTGGGTTGACCAAGCGATTGTGGGAATCCTTGGAGCTTTTGGGCATGTCTTTGTAGGACCATGCAAAAACCTCCTTCTTCTCTTTGAGAAGGGCAATGTAGTCGGCTTGCTCTTCGAGGGATAGACTTACCCCTAGCTTGATGATTTGCAAATTCATTGGATCTGAGCCGATGTCTACGTCAGTCGTCTCCTCGACCGACATGTGGGATCCGTCCTCCAACTGGTGTGGAGTTGGGATCAAGTGGATATCATTTGCTGAATTTAGATCATCGTTCGGAACGTCAGGTTCCTCTTCAGCATGGAAGACATCTTGAGTCTGTCCTGGGGTGAAATGGAACATCCCACCACAAGGCCAGTACTCTGATGGGGATGGCGGTGTGTCAGCGTGATCCCAATCTATAGCATCTAGGTCTAGATGCAATGACCATGTTGGGTCGGCTGGATTATGGATGGGGGCGGTTAAATCAATGGAGATCATGTTGATGAAATGATTTTGGTCTCCATTACCATGGGTGTGGCTGCTCGGACATCCTAGATGATCTTTGTGCTTCGGATCTAGCTCTGTGGGTACTGGCACAAATGGATCAGCCCTATGTGTGGATAAGAGGATAGGGTCCACCCTAGGCATTGATGGCTCTATAGGGTCTCTAGGTGGAAGATGTTCTCTGTATACCTAGAGTGGCGGGTGCAGTAATTGCTATAACTACATCTGGTTGAGGTGCCACCTATGCCTTGGCCCTATGTGTAATTGTTCAAACATGTCATCTATGTCCAAGGGATATTGTTGTTGTCGCATATGATTGAGATAGGCCATCTCAGTTTCATCTTCATAATCACTGTCAGAGATCCAAAGGCCTTCGTTGGCTCCAATAGCTGTTTGCGACATATGAGGCTCATCTTGCTCGAGCAAATTAATGTGGTCCCATCGGGGTTGTTCCGCTCTTTGCGGGGGACCTGATTCTCTTGAGGTGGCATATGCTCAATTGGAGCATCCAAAGGGAACATTGTCAGGAAGCTCTCCTGATAATCATCCATGGGATGCACTTGTGAATGATTGCTATCAGACTCGAAAGGATCCCAAGGTGCTACCTCGTACTCCGACTCATCTTCTGAAGACCCTTCTTGGTCTTGTCTATATCCCTCTTGTAGGTGAGTCCTCGAACTTTCTCCCTTTTCGACCGAAGGGAAAGGGTTGTTAAGGTCAACAAGGTTGGTTGTTAGCAATGGGAGATAATCCCCCAATGTATATGTTGTGTTAGGATTGGCATATGGATCTAATGCCAACCCATCCTTGTTGCCTATCCCTAGGCCTTGCATGTTCTCTACCAAGATGTCTAGGGGCAAGGGGTGGTTGAACCCTACTCCTGACTTGTCATACGACATTTGATATCTTGGTTGGCAAAGAACATGCACTCCTTGCTCATACCTGCCCAACCCATATCCATGCCAATTGCATTGGCCAAGATATCTCAAAGCGAAGTCTGGGTTGGACAAATAGTTGACGTCCTCAACAAAGGGTTCTTCATCTTCGTCTTCTTGCATGTAAGGTTCAATGCCATTATCCAGGCCCCCATAAACAAAGTTTGTCTGATTGGGTGGGTAGCCTAGAGGAACCACAGAGCCGATGGGGAGGCGAGGTCTCCCCATGTCCTGCATGGACTCAAGTGTGGGTGTTGCTACAATGTTTCGCACTAGATACTCCCCCAAGCCTGTGTTGGCCATCTCAACGGTGATCATTGGTGGTTGAGGGGGAGCGAATGGGAGTCCTTCCAGAGTCCACTCCATGTAGGGTGAACTAGGCATCTCGACTTCCATTCTGCTAGGCATCTCTTCGGTAGAGATGGTTGAGACTAGGGGTGGTTCCTCTTCTAGGGGTTTCTTTCCCTTGTCCTTTGGTGTGGCCACCGTAGGTGGCATCGTTGTTGAAGGACCGGGATGAGGAAGATGGACCCGACTAGGGATTTGATGGACTTGTCAATGGGGATGCCTGCGGAATCGGACCCTGTTTAGATGGATTCAACTAAAAATCCAAATGTGTTGATGGAAGGGTCGATTGCGGCATGAATTGCACCGTATTGCAGTACTTGAAGGGCTCTAAGTCTGTCGGGACTACATGCACTTGTCCTTCAAATGTATACTTTAGGCACTGATGAGCTATTGAAGGGACACACTTCATGTCCCTGATCCAAGGCCACCCCAACAAGATATTATAGGCCATCTCACCTTCCAAGATGTGGCACAATGTATGAATAGTCTTTTGTCCCACTTGGATGGGTAGGACAATTGTGCCAACCGTCGAGCATATCGCATCATTGAATGCTCGAAGAGTATAGGTGGAGGCCACGATGTGAGATGCCGACAACTTCAGATGTTTCAATGCTACTGTTGTAATGATATTACTGGACGAGCCAGTGTCCACCAACACCCTCTTATACGGAATCCCGTTGACCCATGCAATGACGTGCAGGGGTGGATCCGCCACATCACCAATCACTGATTTCAATTCATCTTCTCTAAAGGTGATGACTGGTTCTGTACATTGTTTTACATGTCCCACGAAGTTGTTGAAAGAGTTTGCTTCGTGGGGTTGCAGCTCGATGGCTTTTAATATCTCCATTAGAGCCTCCCGATGGGGCGCTAATTGTTGAATGAGCTCGTATATGGAGAGCCTAGCCGACGTGGTCCTTAGACTTTGGGTAAGTCTAGTCCGAATCGTGGCCACTGGTCTAGGTGGGGGAAGTTGCGTAGGGTGTTGTTGAGGTTGTGACGTCGATGGAACCTCTCTTGTGGCTACCACGGGGGCAGCTCCTGGGTACCTCTTGTTCCTAGTCACTATGCTTATCATCCCTACATACCCCTGCATGGGGCAATTCTGTTGCACCTCATTGACTTGAAGGGGTTTTTCCTATGCATCATGGGCAGGCAAGGGGTCTCTGAAGACTCCCATATGTTGGTTGTTTGGCGCTACGGGGTTGTCCACCACCAACGTCTTGTTGTCGATTAGGTCTTGCACCAAGCCTTTAAACTTCCAACATGCATTAAGGTCATGTCCCTTCCATCTATGGAACCTACAGTACAAGTCCTCCCTGTACCCCTTAGGCTTTGGCACATTGGGGTCTATGGTTTGAATCTCTGGCAGGTTGATCAAGTTTGTCACTGACAAGCGGTCAAACAAGGAGTCCCTGGACTCTGTGTAAGGTGTAAATTGTCGCCTAGGGCGACGCTGCTGATTTTGTTCTTGCCTCTGGTTTTCTCTATCATAATTGTTAGGAGGCACCGCTTGATAGTTAGCCTTTTGGGGCTGTGTTGCTTGTGCAGGCTTAGGGACGTTTATAGCAACCTGATTGACCGCAGTGGGTTTCTGTTGCGTGGTCCCTATTTTGGTGTTCTTGGACCATTCTTTCTTCTTAGGCTTGGCAATCTCGCCATCCTGTATCTTGATCTCCTCAATGATTCTGGCTTGCACCAGAGCTTCCTCAAGAGTGGCATATTGCTATAGCTACAATAGCATGGAGATCGATCTCAAATAGCTCTTTGAGAACATTTGGGTCAGGTCGGACATGGGAGGGAGGTAGGGCAGCTTTGAAAGCAACGTCCTCCATCGGTTCCCATATGCCACCATGGTCTCTTCCTCATACTACTTGAGGCTAGCTAGGTCACTTAGTGATGCCTTTTTCTTGGTGTTGAAGGCGAAGCATTCGAGGAATGCGTCCACTAGCTGATCCAAGTTACTGATGCTATGTTTTGGCAATTGAGTGAACCAATCCGAGGCAGGGCCTACGAATGTGGTTATAAATGTTCTTAGCAACAAAGCATCATTGTCTTGAATGCCAAAGCATTGGCTCAGGAATCTAGTCACGTGCTCTTGGGCATCCTCCTCCCCTCTAAAGAGTGCCAACTAGGGCAGTTTAAAGTGTTCAGGGTATGGAGGTGCCGACACTGACGGATGCACAGGGTGACTATGGAGTTGGCGTAAAGTGGGCTTTTGGGGCCCAGAAGTCTTGGTCTCCATAGACTCTAAGCGCTCTAGCAGCGCTTTATATGCATCGGAGGATTTGATCTCTTCCTCCTTGGTTTGCTCCCATTGTGGGTTGGGGGGAACTTGAGGCCTATGGAGGGGTGGCCCCCCCTCTCGCCTTGGTAGGGCATTTCAGCCCGCTCTTCTTCTTGCTCATACTCCTCATAGGCTTCTTGAGGAGTTTTTGGATGAGACCTATAACCATGGGTGGGTCCCTGCAGAGGGTGCCCATCATTGTTCCTGGGAGTGGCCTCCCGCTTAGGTCTAGGAGGTCTCGGAGGTAGCACTTGGTAAGGTCACGGGGACCTGTCTCGCACCAAGGGGTTGCGCCTCTCATACACTTCTACTTTATGCGCATGAGGGGTTGGGACCTTCTCAGGCACAGTGTTATGAAGCAATTCGGCTGCCTGACGCTGAATGCGCTCTTTGCTAAGGTGGTACAGATGATCTAACTATTGTTGATCTTGCTTGAGCTGCGTGATTTGCGCTTGGCGGGCGGCATGTTTGGCAAATGCCAAGTCAATTTGTTCCATCGTCTCATGTTTAGGAAGCCTAGATGCCTCTCCTACATGTCTATCTCGGTCATGGTGATCCGAGACCCCTATGGGTTGCTTTCCTCTGTCGAGGTTAGCGGCATTCACCCGAGGCACTGGCCTCAATGGGTGATCCCGATACATAGCAGGTGTGGAGGTGCATCGCTCCCACGTTGTGTACTGCTCTTGAGGAATGTGGTGGTCTTCCTCGTACTCCCTTTCGTATGTGTGAAGGGTGTGGGGAGAATTGTCTTGCCCTGCCTGGAGAGCCTTGTGCTCTGGATTTTGTCTAGTGTTTCTAACAGTAATAAGGGGTAAAGGAGGGATGACGAAATCATGTGGCCCCTCCTTATGGACCCTATGTTGCTCTAGCACTTCATCACTAGGCCACTCATAACGAGCGTCTAAGGGAGGCCTCCTTTCTATGTTGAGTGCCACGTGTAGGTTCTCCTCTTGAAAGGATCTATGTTGAGTGGGGGTGCCCCTCAAAGAGGTGCCTCTATAGTCCTGTTCTATGGTGGCATGATGTGGACTATCTTGTGGGTCAGGCCACCAAGGCGGGATGACCAAGTCCTCAGGACTATATCGGAGGTGACTTGTCCCCCTTTGTGCACTCTCTACAGCGTCTGCCCGTGATTGGGCTCGGCTATGGGTGTACACCATGGTGATGCTTTCCTACAAGATGCGTAGATTTTTATCTCTTTTTATGATTTTTATGCTACACTAAACAGAAGGAAACACACACACAAAGCAATGATTATCTCGTTTAAAGATTAAAAGTGTGCCCTAAATCTGGTTTAGTGTGTTTTGATTTTTGTTTTGAAAGCTTTTGTAAAGAACGTTTAAATGCAATATGATGGCTCTTATGACTCCCAAAAATGGTCGCCCCTTCGATATACCATTTCCAGACCGATATACCAACCTCTCTATATACCCGCCCTTACGTGAGGGAAACTATTGGTACGTGAGAGCAGATGGTACGTGGAACATAGGCGGTACAGAAGGGGAATCACTCTGTTTATGACACCTACCATAGAAGACTTATCCTCATGCACTGGGAATCACCCCAACTACACTTGGTCAGCTTTCATCAGGATTTACGTCTAGCAATAGTCATGATCGGGGTTATGTATGCAATATCTCAAGCCAAGGTGGTGATGAAATCCACTGTTGGTCTTGCTCAAGGGTTGGGGTTTTACGACCAACTCCTTGTTGTTTTTAAATTACCACGTGGTGTGTGGGGTTCTTTTTAAGTTGCATAAATGAAGGAAACAAGCATTCAAACTCTCCTATGCAAGCAAATAACCAAAAAATAGAAAACAAAAAATTGACAGAAGGTGTTTAAGACCCCTACCTCTTCTCTGCCCAAATCGGATGTCTCTGAATTTCTGCCCTAAACCGTTTGGGACTCTGTTTTGGAACAAATCCACTTGGGATGGGTCCAAAACCTCTTATGGGGTGTTTTCAACAATTTTTTTGGGATATTGTGGCCAAATGTTTAGGTTTGGGCTTCGGATTTGCACTTCCAATAATCACCCAATAACCTCCCTCCAAAAGAGAGATTACGGATGTGAAATGCACAAATCAAAAGGTATGTGTGTGGATATAAAATGGCAGCACTTCGTTGCTCAAAATTCTACCTCTCTCTATATTTTAGGTGAGAAGACACCAATTTATAGACCTAGGGTCTCTCTGTTTGAATGCACATGCGAGGGCACCACTGGAGTTGCATGTCCTATTTTGGGAAAAATATTATTCCTTGATTTAGAGTCTCCATTCATGAAGCCTCCAAAAATCAAAGACATGCATGACTGAAGTCTCTCTTATTTATTTGAAGTCGTTTCTCGCAATTGCATGGCCTAAAGCTATAGTTAACTGGTGGACCTTTCGAGGTTTGACTTTTTTTGCCAGTCAAACATTCTATTCGCCTCACCCTGGAGCGAATGCTGATAATCGTCCCTGGGTGAGATGAATACTAGTTTGAATTCATCCCTGGGTGGGACGAGTATGGAGCAAAGTACAAAAAAGGTATCAAATTGACCTTTGACCTTCCAAACTACTTTTGGGAGTGGTTTGGACCACTATTTAACCTCTGGGGGCTGCCCTAGGGGATGTGTGTGTCAATGCGATCAACGCTTGTTGTCACATAATTAGATTGGTGCTATTTTGGTGTCTACACTTTAAGACTCAAATTTTCTTACCCCCCTTTAACTTTAGGATTTGTAGGGACCTTATGAGAGGGGTAAATATTTTGACCATGTTTACGTCAGCCACACTATCAACATAGAGTTAGCCTATTTTCATATTCCACCAATTGAAGCTATGAGCCCAACTACGAAATGAGCTCTATGGAGTTTGTAATCTCATCCTCTAGGTTGGTCATGATGCACAACTTGGTATAGGTCATTCACATTTTTGGAATTATAGTCACATCTAAGGAAACCAACTCCCCAATATCTATCGCTATCCTTTTTAAGACATCATAGCACCAGTAATGCATAGGAAGCCTTGACAGTATTACCCAAAGGAGGGAGAAGATTAAATTTTTGAGTATAAGGATTAAAATCAATTCCTCATTTACAAAAGAATAAACCCTTTCTATGAAAAAATCAAGGCCCCCCATTCTAAAGTATACTTGGAGTCTTCCTCACAATTGAGCTTGATGAAAAAAGGATATGGGAATCACCACAATATCAATGGAACTAAGCAATTTCCACTTGGTAAGGTCCATTTCCAAATAGAAGCCATATCAAGCCTATTACCCTGGAATCTCCCTAATAGTCAAGCTTGAAAATTGGGTCTTGGTTTCCCCTTTAAACTTACTGGGTCCTTCTCCTAGCAATTTATAGGGACAAAGATACCCTTTAGCTCAAAATATTCCCCGTCATGATATTCTAGCAATTTCAAAACTGGATCTCCACTCACCATGTTGTGATAAAATACCTCCCAAGGTCTAGATTCCACCCTTACCAAATTCTTGCTCACACACAAATTCAAATTCACACCCATTGCAAAATGACTATTCTTAAATTCATATTCTATTGTAATCATGCATATTATCAATATGTATGCATGATTACAAATTCATATTTGTTGTAATCATGCATACATATTGATAATATAAATATGTTATAATTTTAAAACTGAAAAATGCATTTGTTCAAATGAAAGTGGGATTATCTTGTGCTAGTATCATCTTAAAAAATAATATGTTGTAAGTGTGATTACCATATGATTGTTGTAAATAAATGAACTATTATTGTCTGCTTGAAAACGTTATCTTTCACTGGCTCATGCATCAATTGTCTTAATCTCTACCTTTTCTTGTCTACATAAATTCTTCTAATTTCTTAAAACTAATTTACATTTATGCATATTTTTCATTGTTTTTTTCATTTTTTAAATTAATTTTAGCTTGTGAGGTTTAGAACTTAGAATTCACATTCACGAAATAGTAGGGGCTGTCAAATCCAAGGGACAATGATGTTGGATTCCTCTTGAGATCAGGTTTATTCAGGGTCTATCAGAACCTGTCAGAATATAAGACCCATATTTCTCTCCCCATGGTTATATAAAGTAGTTCGAGTCTTCAAAAAAAGGAGCAGAGTAGGAGATTTTGGAGGAGGAGCAGTCATTTTGCAGAAAATTTTAGTGAGCACATTGAATCATCTGTTCAATTTAGAGTAGCAGTCTCAACAGTTTAGATTTGTTTGTGTATCCTACAGTTTTATCTGTAGAAGCTTGTACATCCTCGGTTGAGGATCTTTGTAACCCTGTTGCTTCAATAAATATATAAATATTGCCATAGTTCAGGCATTAAAAGGGGTTCTTGTTTAGATTTGACTACGTCTCGCTCTTCTGCATTATTATTTGTATTTACGACATTTCTTACAAATTTGTTTACTAATGCTCCTTTTCAGGGTCTATTTTTTCCTTGAGAAACTTCTTCAATCACCTCCCCAATGGAGTGATTTCAAACATTGACTAGTATCGGTGTTCGGCGCTTCCAAATATGAGGCCATTCTCCTACCGATGCTACGACTGATAAGGAATACATCATCGCAATTATGAAAAATGTAGGACAATAGTTCACTTGCATAGTCGGACGTTGACCAACACAGTCAGTCAGGAGAAGCAAGCCAATTTTTGAGTAAGTTTCCTAGGAATCACCCAACTACATAGCATAGTTAGACTATGCACCATTTGACTAGCGCAACTAGGTGTTGACCGATAGTATCTGTCCATATTCATAGCTCTCTTCTTGCATAACCCGATTGCACACAGTTTGACTAGAGCAGTTGGTCATTGACCACCCCTCCACCCGACTTCACATATTTCTTTGTGCGTACCCTGACTATGCAAGTTTTACTTGCACAACCCGACTATACAAAAGTTTAGGAGCACAAATTGACTTTGAGAGGGCCACCCAAATTTGGGAGTGCAACCTGACTTCGAGCCCCTCCTTTGTCCTGCGCTCCTTGATGACTGCAAAATAAAAACAAAATTAAAACTTCAAATTGGTATTAGAGCCACTGATACCTTGACATAGAGACTGAAGCTGAATGGCTTCCAATAACAACAAATTGTAGTTACATATCCTACGCTTCAAAAAGAAGAACTATGATTAATGAAGCATCTATATGAAGGCTCTGTTTGGATCTTAGGAGCTATGGTAGTTAGTCAAGAATGGCTACCCAAAATTGGAAAATGTAGGAGCATTGGTCGCCCTCTCTCAAGTTGACAAGGACCTGTTAAAAGAGAACATGAATAAGGACTAGAAGGCCCTCTTGTACATAATGTAAGCGATCGAGGATTCCATCATCTCGTGGATCGCATTAGCCACCAAGGCAAAGCAGTCCTAGGAGATTCTGGCTAACTCATACCAGGGAACCAACAAGGTAAAGTTGGTGAAGCTGTAGATGCTCAGGAGGGAGTTTGAAAATATGCAGATGAGTGAGTCTGATTCCATGAATTACTTCTTCACTCAGATGAAGGACATTATCAACCATATGCAGTTGAACGGAGAAATCATGCAGAGCCAAAAAATCATGAAGAAAATTCTCAAAAATTTGCCTGCCAAGTTTTACTCAGTTGTGATAGCAATCGAAGAGTGGAGGGATCTAACAATCCTCTTGACAGATGAGCTTATGGGTTCATTACAGACACATAAACAGAGGTTGAGTCGTTGATCTTAGACCTCTCTAGAGCAAGCATTCAAGTCCCAGGTCTCATTATGATACATCAATAGATAAGATTCCCATCATGGCACATCTAGTTATCACAGAGCAAGAGGCAGAGGTAGGCATGGGAAATATAACAAGCAAGGAGGATGGTCAAACCCTAGCGAGGGAGATACCAATTGTAATTTCCATCAGGAAGGTGGAAGAAGTATCTCAAAAAATCATCAAGCTGGATCTAGTCAAAAGAAGGACATGTCAAAGGTCCAGTGTTATTTTTGTAAGAATTTTGGCCATTACATCTCACAGTGCAAAAAATGGATGGCCAAGGAGAAGAAACAGTAGGCCCATTACACATATAAAACCAAAAATATGGTAGGATAAAATATGTTATTGACTTGCAATATTGAGGAGGAGTGCCAGAAGAATGTTTGGTATTTAGACAACAGGTGTAGCAACCACATGACAAGGAACAAGGAGATGTTCTCCCAACTGGATGAAATAATCTAGTCTAAAGTGAATATGGGTAACACCAACAAGGTTCTCATGATGCAAAAAGGAAATATCCTCATTCACACTAGGCACAATGAATGAAAGAAGATTTATGACATCTAATATGTTCCTGGCCTAAAGCATAACCTGTTGAGCATTGGATATCTCGTGTAGAAGGGATGTACGATACATTTCAAATACATAGCTTGCACCATTAGAGACAAGTCGCATGGAAATATTTCTACCATGTCCATGATGAAGAATAAAATGTTTCTATTCTAGATTCAAAACAAATCATTGATGTCTCTGAGTGTAGTTGTGAAAGATGCTACCTGGTTGTGGCATATCAGATTTGGTCACCTGAACTTCAATAGCTTGAATCAACTGCACAAAAAGTAGATGGTGAAGGGTTTACCCCTAATAGAGCAACAAAATCAAGTTTGTGAGGACTTCTTAGTCAACAAAAAACATAGGGATTAATTCCCTTCTAGTCAATATTAGAGAGCATCATAGCCACTAGACCCGGTGCACTCAGACATTTGTGGTTTGATGCAGACCAGCACATTTGCTGGTAAGAAATACTTCTTGATGTTCATCAATGACTTTAGCCAGAAGAATTGGATCTATGCCATCAAGCTGAAGTCAAAAGCATTTGCTAGATTCAAGGAGTTCAAGGCTCTAGTGGATAAAAAAAGAGGATATCAAATCAATAATCTCAGGATAGATGGTGGAGGTGAATACATCTCAAAAAAATTCCATAACTTTTACAAGAAGCACATAATTCGGAGGCAGCTCACTACCAGATACACGCCACAACAAAACAATGTAGCTGAGAGGAAGAATCAGACCATCATGGAGATGACACGTAGCATGATGAAGGTGAAGATATTGCAGCATGAATTTTGGGCAGAGGCTATAACATGTGCAGTCTACCTGCTGAACATATGTCCCACCAAAAGCGTGAAGGACAAAATACCTCAAGAGGCCTAGAGCGGTGTGAAGCCAAGTGTGGCTCACTTGCGTGTGTTCGGGTGCATTGCATATGCAAATGTTCTAGAAGATAAGTGACATAAGTTGGATTATAGAGTTGAGAAGTACATTTTCACATGGTACAGTGAGCAGGTGAAGACATTTAGGCTATACAAACCTATGATGAAGAAACTCATCATCAGTCATGATGTGAAGTTTCTTGAAGATGAAGCCTAGAACTGGAAGTCAAATACTGGCCAGTCAGATCTAGTAGTAGTAGTCTGTTGACTTGGAAGAAGGTAGTGTGTAGCCACCTACAACCTCCAGTATAAATAGCGATACCAACATTAGCACATCCACTCCATCTTGGTCGCCTCCATGTGCAAGTAGAATTCAGAACCTGGTGACAACAGTGAAGACAAGGAGTTTTCAAGAAATTCATGAGGTAAACCAAACCCATGAAGATGAAGAGTACTTTGACTTTGCATTCTTTACTAAAGTTGATCCAGTAGAGTTTGAATATGCAAGTCAGAATTAGAAGTGGATACAGGTGATGGACGAGGAGATTGAAGCCATTGAAAATAATGATACATGGCAACTGACAAATATTCTAGTAGGGAAGAAGACCATTGGAGTGAAATGGGTGTATAAGACAAAGTTCAATGCCCAAGGAGAAGTTGAAAAGCATAAGGCTATACTGGTGGTGAAGGGATTTAAGTAGAATTTAGGCATTGATTACCATGAGGTATATGCACCTGTAGCACAACTTGACACAATCAGGATGATCCTGTCATTGGCAGCCCAATAGGGTTGGAAGGTGTTCCAAATGGACGTCAAGTCATCCTTCCTCAACTGAATGTTGGAGGAAGAGGTCTACATAGACCAACCACCAGGTTACAAAATTGAATGCCAAGAGGGCAAAGTCCTGAAGCTAAAGAAGGCCTTGTATGGTTTGAAGCAGGCACCCCAAGCTTGGTACAGCTAGATTGACAGTTATTTTTAGAAAAATGGGTTTGTAAAATGCCCATATGAGCACACCTTGTACATGAAGACAAATGATGCAGGTGAGCTCATAATCGTCTGCCTATATGTGGATGATTTGATTCACCCTAACAATAACACAACATTGTTTGCCCAGTTCAGAACATCCATGAAGAAGGAGTTCGAGATGACGGACTTAGGGTTGATGAAGCCTTTTCTCGACATTGAAGTTGACAAATCGACAGATGGCATATTCATTTCTCAGGGTAAGTATGTGAAGGATATCCTAAAGTAGTTCAATATAAAGGATAAAAAACTTGCCATCACACCTGTAGCCATAGGTTTGAAGCTGAGCAAGCTGGATTCAGGAAGGAATGTAGATCCAACCCTGTTCAAGAGGCTAGTTGGCAGTCTGATGTATTTAATTGCAACTGGGATAGATCTGATGTTCAGAGTTAGTCTGATTAGCCATTTTATGGATACTCCAAAGGACATGCACTGGCAAGCAGGCAAGAGGATATTACGCTATGTCAATGAGATGTAGAACAATGGCCTATTTTACGTCAGACAGGACCAGTTGGAATTGATGGGCTTCACAGACAGTGACTGGGCTAGTAGCACTAATGATCGAAAGGGCACCTTCGGGTATGCTTTCCATATCAGATCAAGAGTAGTCTCATGGGAATCCAAGAAGCAACCCATCATTGCATTGTCCATAGCTGAAGAAAAATATGTCATTGCCACATCAGTCGCATTCCAGGTAGTTTGGCTGCGAAGAGTTCTGAGTGAACTGAACTATCCTTAGAAAGGTGCAACAACAATTTTTTTTGATAATAATTTAGTCATTGCACTATCAAAGGATCCCATGTTCCATGGCCATATGAAGCACATCGATATTCATTATCACTTGCTCAGATAGTTGGTGAAGTCCGAAGAAATTTGGCTACAGTTTTGTAGATCCAAGGAGCAGTTGGTAGATATTTTCATGAAGCCTTTGAAGGAGGAAGACTTCAGCAGATTGTGAGAGCAGCTTGGAGTCAAAGTGCTCATGAAATCAGGCTTAAAAGAGGGTGTTAGAAATATTAATATGGATTTCATGCCTCTACCAAACTGTGCTCCAAACATGGACAAAGTTGGATTGTGCTTGTGAAGTTGGGCATCCCGATAAGTTTTCTGACTTAACATCGCACATGCCTTCTGACAGATGTGACGTCTAATAGATTTGATCACCACATAAGTTAATGCCAGTTCGGCGATTAGTCAAAAACCCTACTTTAGGGTCTGTCATAACCTATTAGAATATAAGCCCCATATTCCTCTCCCCATGGCTATATAAAGTAGTTTGAGTCTTTAGAAAAAATGAGGAGAGAAGTAGAATATTTTGGAGGAGGATCAGACATTTTGCATAGCAGTTTAGTGAGTAGACAGACTCATCTATTCAATTTCGAGCAACAGTATTAGCAGTTTAGATTTGTTTTTGTATCCTATAGTTTTATCTATAGAAGCTTGTAAATCCTCGGTTGAGGATCTTTGTAATCCTATTGCTTTGATAAATATATAAATATTGTCATAGTTCAAGAATTAAAAGGGATTCTTGTTTAGATTTGACTACATCTCGCTCCTCTACATTATTATTTGTATTTATGGTATTTCTTACAAATTTGTTTACTAACGCTCCTTGTCAGGGTTTGTTGTTTCCTTAAGAAATTTCTTCAATCACCTCCCCAACGAAGTGATTTCAAATCTTGACTAGTCTTAGTGTTCGATGCTTCCAGATCTGAGGCCATTCTCCTACTAACACTATGACTAATAAGGTAGGCATCACCGCAATTGTGTGACACACAGGACAGTAGTTGACTTGCACAATCGGACGTTGACCAATGTAGTTAGTCAAGAGAAGCAAGCCAATTTTTGGCTAAATGTCCTAAGAATCACCTGACTATGTAGCATAGTCAAACTGTACATTGTTTGACTAGCACAACTGGGTGTTGACCAACAGTATCTATCTAGCTTTGCATCTCTCTTCCTGTGCAACCCGATTGCACACAGTTTGACTAGCACAGTCAGGCTTTGACCACCCCCTCCACTCGACTTTGCATATTTCTTCGTGTATAGCTAGATTGCATAGAATTTTAGGAGCGCAACTCGACTTTAAGAGCACCACCTGAATTCAGGAGCACAGGTCGACTTCAGGTCCCTCCTTTGCCCTACGCTCCCCTATGACTGCCAAATAGAAATAAAATTAAAACTTCAAATTGGTATCAGAGCCACTGATCCCTTGATGTGGAGAATAAAGTAGAATGGATTACAATAGAAACAACTTACAGTTGCATATCCTGTGCTTCAACAAGAAGAACTACGATTATTGGAGCATCCAGATGAAGATTTTATTCAGATCTTAGGAGTTGTGGGAGTTAGTTGAGAACGTCTACCCAGAATCGGTAGATGCAAGAGCACTGACCAATCTCTCTCAAGCTGACAAGGACCTATTGAAAGAGAACATAAAGAAGGACCAAAAGGCCCTCTTCTACATCATGCAAGTGGTCGAGGAGTCCATATTCTCATAGATCACATCAGCAACCAAGGTGAAGCAGGCCTGGGAGATTCTAGCCAGCTCTTACCAGGGTACCAACAAGCTAAAGTTGGTGAAGCTACAAATGCTTAGGAGGGAGTTTGAAAATATATAGATGGGTGAGTCTGAGTCCATGAGTGATTTCTTCACTCAGACAACATACATTATCAACCAAATGCAGTTGAATGGAGAAAGCATGCAGCCCCAGAGAATTGTGGAGAAATTTTTTAGAAGTTTGCCTACCAATATTGACTTGATTATGATAGCAATCGAAGAGTCGAGGGATATAACAAACCTATTGACATATGATCTCATGGGTTCATTGTAGACACATGAATAGAGGTTGAATCGTTTGTCTTAGACCTCTCTAGAGCAAGCATTCAAGGCTCAGGTCTCATTCTGATACAATGATAGATAAGATTCCCATCATGGCGCCTCTAGTTATCATAGAGCAAGAGGTAGAGGTAGGCATGGGAAAGGCAACAAGTAAGGAGGATGGTCAAACCTTAGTGAGGGAGACACCAATTGTAATTTCCATCAACAAGGTGGAAGAAGCAGTTCAAAAAATTAGCAAGTTGGATCTGATCAAAAGAAGGACATGTCAAAGGTCTAGTGCTATTTCTGCAAGTTCGGCCATTACATCTCACAGTGCAAAAAATGGATGGCTAAGGAGAAGCAGTAGTAGTCCCATTACACAGACAAAACTAGAAATGCGATAGGAGGAAACATGTTGTTGACTTTCATCATTGAGGAGGAGTGCCAGAAGAATGTATGATATTTAGACAATGGGTGCAACCACATGGCAGGGAACAAGGAGATGTTCTCCTAAATATATGAAACAATATAGTCTGAAGTGAATATGGGGAACAACAACAAGGTTCCCATGATGGGTAAAGGAAATATTCTCATCCAAACCAGGTATGAAGAAAAAAAGTAGATCTATGATGTCTACTATGTTCCTGGCCTAAAGCACAACCTGCTGAGCGTTGGACAACTCATGGAGAAGGGACATACGATCCAGTTCAAAGATAGAGCTTGCACCATTAGATATAAATTGCATGGGCATATTGCTATCATGTCCATGAAAAATAATAAAATGTTTCTACTGCAAATTCAAAATGAATCATTGATGTCTTTGAGTGTAGTTGTGAAATATGCTACCTAGTTATGGCATCTTAGATTTGATCACCTGAACTTCAATAGCCTGAATCAATTGCACAAGAAGCATATGGTGAAGGGTTTACCCCTAATAGAGTAGAAAAATTAAGTTTGTGAGGACTGCTTAGTCAGCAAAAAACATAGGGATTCATTCCCTTCTGGTCAGTCTTGGAGAGCATCACAGCCACTAGAGCTGGTGCACTCAGACATTTGCGGTCTGATGCAAACCAACACATTTTTTGATAATAAATACTTCATGACGTTCATATATGACTTTAGTCGAAAGACTTGGATCTATACCATTAAGCTGAAGTCAGAAGCATTTTCTAGATTCAAGGATTTCAAGGCTCTGGTGGAGAAATAGAGTGGATATCAGATCAATACTCTTAGGATAGATGGTGGAGGTGAATACATCTCCAACGAATTCCATAACTTTTACAAGAAGCATAGAATTCAGAGGTAGCTCACTGCCAGATACAAACCGTAGTAAAATGACATAGCTGAGAGGAAGAATCAAACCATCATGGATATGACACACAACATGATGAAGGCAAAGAGATTGTCGCACAAATTTTGGGCAGAGGCTGTAACATGTGTAGTCTAAGATAGATGAGTCCTCATTTCAACAACAAATAAGTTTTACTTTTCCTTATCAATATAGTTGTGTACCTTTATTGATTTTAATAATATGAATAAAGTTTTAATAAATAAATTTTAATAGATCAAATTATGCTAATACACCAAATCCATTTTAGATCCTCTCATAAAGCTAAAAAATTGTGTTTCATCAATTTGCACAAGACCAAGGTTGGAAAGGCAAATGTGATTCTTAAGGTCACAACCAATGAAACATATCTAAGAAAGATGAGTTTTTAATTTTGAAACATAAATATTTTACTTTATCCTATATTATCAATTTAGCTATATACATGTGTTATTTTTAACCATATGATCAAGATTATGATAAATCAAGTAAAATAAATCAAGGTTTCTTAATTAACCTAATATGAATGATGACATGATTTTTTTATGATTAGGTAGTATCACATTAAATACAAAAGTATTTTTAGTAAAACTAATTTCTATATTTGAAATAAGAAGAGCATAATATGGATTTGTTGGCAATTTGAGTTATTTTATGTTGTCATTGATGTCACATGGATCATTGATGTCACATGGATCACATTGAGTTTTGGTGGCCAAATGATATTTTGGAAAGCATGGATAAATACAGGGTTTTTGTGAAAACCAAGGCAGGCAAAATAAAAGGTTTTATTTAAAACCATGGATGGCATATTTGAACTGGGTTTTTCTTAAAACCCAAGTTGGCCTTTCGTTTCATCGAAAAAGGTGCCCCGGTGATGGAGATATTTAATTTTTAATATTTAGTTTAAATTTTAATTATTTAAAATTTAAATTTAAATTTAAAATTAAATATGCAAGATTTCCATCGACGTCATCGAAAATAATAAGGAGGCTATATAAAGGGGATACCTAAGGTTCATAAACTGATCCTTGCTCGTGGTTAATAATCGTTGGCTAAGCATCCGAATTGAGCTCGTGCGAAAATATTTTAGAAAGCAGAAGCAACGAATAAACGAAGGTTGGTCAAAGTCCAAAGTCATCGTGGGCAGAGTGGCGCATTGGCAATTGGATTTTGGCTAAGGTGTGTGGCAGCACAAACGTCAAGGTTTCGAATCCCCTTGACTGCGTTCGAAAGGCATTGGAAGAAAAGCGCTCGAAGCGCTTTTGATTTGCGGAAAGGGAGGAAAGGTTTTAAGGCACGTTGTGCCTTTCCCTTTCGAATGAGCGGCTAGCTCGTGTGGCAACCTTAGCCACGGCTAAGGCGCTCATGGTGTGGGCAAGTCGGGGGTTCGAATCCCCTTGAGGAGGTAAATACGTTTTTGCTCTAATTAATTTTGTTAAGCCCTAAGTTGGAGTTATAAGGTGGTTAGGAATAATTAAAGTTTTTAATTAAACTTTGTTTTTATAAGGGTTGTGATTATTATTTCAAAGGTGGATGAGTTGTTGATTTAATTTGATGTTCATGAAATTGAGAATTAAGATTTAGGAGAAATAAGGAGTTGTTATAAAATAATTTTTGAGAGGTTTATTGATTATTATTTTTGATAAGGGTTTTTATTAAAAAGGACTTTGGTGGATGTGTTTATTAAGTTGGAGTAAAAAGGTGTAAATTGAGTTATGCTTTATCTTGTGATTATTATTTGAAGTCCACTAACCCTTATTGAGATTGGAAAGGAAAGTTGTGTTTAGTGTGGCAGATTTTGTGGACAACTTCTTGGCATCAAAAAGGTATGGGCACATTCTCCTATTGATTGTTTATGGTGGTTGATTTCTGAAATATCATTGGAGTGAAAAGGATTGATTGTGGTTTCCTTTTCGAAAGTGGTTGGTTGAATGCTTCAAGGTTTTCTGGTTTGAGAGTTGTGTTTAAACCTTGTTTTATAAGCATAGTTGTTGAAGCCCATTGGTTATGTAAAGAACTTGAAAAGAACATGAGTATCATTGTTATGTGAGATTTGTGGTTGAGCATTGTTGGAAACATTTGAGTTGGTTGATACATGCTTGGACTAGGGTTTTGTGAGAAAGAGTTGTCCCTTGTGGTGATTGGTTGAGTTGAGTTGATTGAGCCTAGTCAAGTGATTGTGTGAGGTGATTGTTCAAGTCCCATGAAACAAACTATTCTATAATTCTGATTTGAGTTGAGATTGAGCTTAGAACATATTGAGTCTCTAACAATTCTCTTTATGCTTCTATGAGTTGACTTGAGTTGAGATTGATTTGAGTTGAGTTGAGTTGAGATCATTGTGGATCATTGTTGTCATCCATTGTAGAGTGCATTGCCATTCATTGTTGAGTTCATATTTGAGCCTTGCCTTCATAGATTTGTGGATGAGATTTGAGTACTACTTGAGCATGATTGATTGAGCCTTTGAGAAGGCCTTTGGGATAGATTTATGGATAGATTTGTGGTAGTTTGTGTATGATTGATTGAGCCTTTGAGAAGGCTTTGTGGATAGTTTTTGGGATAGATTTGTGGATAGTTTTAGATATATTTGTGGATAGATTTGGGATATATTTTGATGAGGTTCTGAGTGAGCCTATTGAGTAGAGTTGAGCAAGTTCTTGGTGAGCTTGCTAGAGTAGATTTGGACAAGTTCTTAGTGAGCTTGTTGGAGCATATTTGAGCAAGTTCTTGGTGAGCTTGCTAGAGTAGATTTGGACAAGTTCTTAGTGAGCTTGTTGGAGCATATTTGAGAAAGTTCTTTGTGAGCTTGTTAGAGCATATTTGGACAAGTTCTTAGTGAGCTTGTTGAGATTTGGACAAGTTCTGTGTGAGCTTGTTGAGGAAATTTGGACAAGTTCTGTGTGAGCTTGTTGAGAAGTTTTGGACAAGTTCTGTGTGAGCTTGTTATGCAGATTTGGACAAGTTCTGTGTGAGCTTGTTATTGCCTAGCTTTGAGCAGATCAAAGAAATCATTGTATTGGATAAGGATCCTTATTTCTATGTGAAATATTATAAGGATATTATCTTGTGGAGTACCCCACATTGGGGGAACCACGTTAAATCTTGTGTCTCAATTGTGTGTGGTGACTTGTGCTCTTGCTTACTATTGCTATCTGAGTTATTAATGCACATTGCTATATTTGGTTATTGCAATTAAGGACATTAATTGATATTGGTTTGGAAAGAAAGTAAAAAGTGGGTCTTATACTGTTCACCCCCTCTCAGTATAAGCTTGTGTTCTTCAATTGGTATCAGAGCGGGTTCCTTCGAAAAGGCTAACAGCTTGAGGGCAGATTCTACTGGGTTACAGGATGGACAAATGGTATATTGATAGTGGGTGCTCTAGTCATATGACTGGGTATAAGGATAAGTTCATTTATTTAA
Organism: Wollemia nobilis; assembly: GCA_028583015.1. NCBI lineage: Eukaryota > Viridiplantae > Streptophyta > Pinopsida > Araucariales > Araucariaceae > Wollemia > Wollemia nobilis. The sequence goes on along the minus strand of JAQPPZ010001843.1, from coordinate 501,819 downwards.
AAGGGAACAACAACGGATCTGTGAGATTTGGTGATAATGCTTCAGCTAAAATCAAAGGGAGAGGAACTTTAAGTTTGGATGATGGAAAGACAACTACACAAGGTGTACTCTATGTTGAGGGTCTGAAACACAACCTACTAAGTGTAAGTCAGCTTTGTGATCGAGGGTACACAGTTACTTTTTCCTCTACAGGATGCAAAATCAGGGAAACAAAAATAGGGAAGCTTGTTGCAACTGCAGAAAGAACCAATAACAATCTCTACATGTTCAGTGAAATAAAAAAGGAAAAATGTCTTCTATCTCAAGAAGAAGAGAGTTGGTTATGGCATAAAAGGTTGTGTCACTTGAACTTTGATAACATAGTAAGGATAAGCAACAAACAAATTGTCAGAGATCTACCAAAGATAAAAAGACCTTCAAATACAATTTGTGCACAATGTCAGTATGGAAAGCAGACAAGATCAAGTTTCAAGGCAAAAGAATATTCCTCTTCCAAGGTATTAGAGTTGATTCATACTGATTTATGTGGGCCTATGAGAACTAAAAGTCTACAAGGTGAAAGCTACTTCATGTTGTTCATAGATGATTATTCTAGAATGACTTGGGTTGTTTTTTTGAAAGAGAAATCAGAGGCATTTGAGCATTTCAAAGTATTCAAAGAAATGGTAGAAAATGAAACAGGAAAGAAGATCAAGTGTTTGCGATCATATAGAGGAGGGGAATTCATCTCTATAGAATTCATTGAGTTTTATGCAGAACATGGAATCAAAAAAGAATATTCAACAGCCAAGACTCCTCAACAAAATGGAGTAGTAGAAAGAAAGAATAGAACTCTTGAGAATATGGCCAGAGCAATGCTAAATGAATCAAAAATCTCAGATGGGTTTTGGAAGGAAGCAATCAATACAACAGTCTATGTTATGAATAGAGCTCAAGTTAGAACAAAGCAACATAAGACTCCATATGAGTTTTGGAAAGGAAGACCTCCCACGGTAAACTACTTTAGAGTTTTTGGAAGTAAGTGTTATATCAAAAGAGAGGATAAGGACTTGGGCAAGTTTGATCCTAGATGTGATGAAGGTATTTTTCTTGGATACTCTACAAAAATTAAGGCCTACAGATGCTACAATAAAAGAACACATACCATGGTGGAAAGTATAAATGTCAGAGTTGATGAAAGAATAGGAATAAATGAGCCACCTCAGGAAGATATTCTTGAAGAAGAAGAAAGTTGTCAGGAAGAAATGGGTGAAGATTCAGATGAAGAAGATTTGCAGAATATACCTTCCAAAACTACATCAAGATATATTCAGAAAAAATCATCCAGAGGACTTGATCATTGGCAGTCCTGATGTAAGACGGACAAGAAGAGGAATCATAGGCTCAACAGAACAAGCAGATGTTTCACTATTATCCAAGATAGAACCAAAGGATTTCAGAGAGGCAGAAAATGATGAATGTTGGATTAAGGCAATGAAGGAAGAACTAGATCAGATTGAAAAGAGTAAGACTTGGGAATTAGTTCCAAGACCAAAAGGAAAAAATGTAATTGGTACTAAATGGGTCTACAGGAACAAACTAAATGAAGATGGTCAAGTCATCAGAAACAAGGCAAGATTGGTGTGTAAAGGATATGCACAAGTAGAAGGAATTGATTTTGATGAGACCTTTGCACCAGTTGCAAGATTGGAAGCTATACAAATGTTTTTGGCACTTTCAAGCTATAGGAATTTTAAAGTATATCATATGGATGTCAAATCAGCTTTTCTGAATGGTCATTTAGAAGAAGAAGTTTACATTGAACAACCAGATGGGTTTAATCAAGCAGATAAGCCAGATTATGTGTGTAAATTGAAAAAGGCTCTCTATGGCTTAAAGCAAGCCCCTAGAGCATGGTATTCAAGACTAGATAAATATCTTCGAGAGCAAGGTTTCAGAAAGGGAACAGTTGATAGCAATCTGTATATTAAAAATAAGGGAAATGATTTGATGATTGTGGAAGTTTATGTGGATGATATTATTTTTGGGGGTAGCAATGATAGAATGTGTCAAGAATTTGCAAGAAACATGACTAAAGAGTTTGAAATGTCTATGATTGGTGAATTAACCTTTTTCCTCGGATTACAGATTTCACAATTAGAAAAAGGGATATTTCTTTCACAAACAAAGTATATAAAGGAGATGTTGAAGAAATTCAAAATGGAAGATAGTAAGCCAGTTAGTACTCCAATGGTTACAGGGTGTAAATTAAGCAAAGATGATGAATCTCCTGATGCAAATCAAACTCTATACAGATCTATGATTGGTAGCCTATTATATGTTACAACCACAAGACCAGATATAATACAGGTAGTTGGTTTAGTGGGAAGATTTCAAGCAGCTCCAAAAGAATCACATGTGACAGCAGTGAAAAGAATACTAAGATATCTCAAAGGAACAATGGAGTATGGTCTATGGTATCCTAGAAGCAGTAAGTTTACTCTCACAACATACACAGATGCAGATTGGGCAGGAAATATTGATGATAGAAAAAGCACAAGCGGAGGAGCATTCTTTCTTGGTGATTGCCTAGTTTCTTGGCTAAGTAAGAAACAACCATCAGTGTCACTTTCCACAATAGAGGTAGAATATATTGCAGCAACAACATGTTGTTCACAGGTATTATGGATGAAACAGACTCTCAAATATTTTAGCATAGAACATGATCATCCCATTCCTATTCTATGTGATAATACTAGTGCTATAAGTATCTCGAAGAATCCAGTAATGCATGCCAGAACAAAGCACATTCCAATCAAGTATCACTTTTTAAGAGAGCAGGTTATAGAGCAACAAGTAATATTGGAATATGTTCCTACAAAATATCATATTGTAGACATCTTTACAAAACCATTACCAAGAGAAGCGTTTGAGCATTTGAGAGAACAGCTGGGAGTAAAGGTACTCCCACCCCAAAATTAATCACCTCAAAAGAGAAGGTGGTGAGGGGGCTATGCTTAAGAGTCATATATTTTAGCCCCATAGGTGTCCCTTTTGCCATTGATGTCAAAGGGGAGAGATTTGAGTAAGGGGAGAGCATTGAGTTAGGGGGAGCAGCCTCCAAAGAGAGCATTGAGTTAGGGGAGCAGCCTCCATAGAGAGTATTGAGTCAGGGGAGCAACTTTGATTCTCAGAGATGGTTTTTGTAGTGATTATGGTTTTTGCATTAGAGGTGTTGCCATCAATGACAAAGGGGGATATTGTTGGCAATTTGAGTTATTTTATGTTGTCATTGATGTCACATGGATCATTGATGTCACATGGATCACATTGAGTTTTGGTGGCCAAATGATATTTTGGAAAGCATGGATAAATACAGGGTTTTTGTGAAAACCAAGGTAGGCAAAATAAAAGGTTTTATTTAAAACCATGGATGGCATATTTGAACTGGGTTTTTCTTAAAACCCAAGTTGGCCTTTCGTTTCATCGAAAAATGTGCCTCGGTGATGGAGATATTTAATTTTTAATATTTAGTTTAAATTTTAATTATTTAAAATTAAATTTAAATTTAAAATTAAATATGCAAGATTTCCATCGACGTCATCAAAAATAATAAGGAGGCTATATAAAGGGGATACCTAAGGTTCATAAACTGATCCTTGCTCGTGGTTAATAATCGTTGGCTAAGCATCCGAATTGAGCTCGTGCGAAAATATTTTAGAAAGCAAAGCAATGAATAAACGAAGGTTGGTCGAAGTCCAAAGTCATCGTGGGCAGAGTGGCACATTGGCAATTGGATTTTGGCTAAGGTGTGTGGCAGCACAAACGTCAAGGTTTCGAATCCCCTTGACTGCGTTCGGAAGGCGTTGGAAGAAAAGCGCTCGAAGCGCTTTTGATTTGCGAAAAGGGAGGAAAGGTTTTAAGGCACGTTGTGCCTTTCCCTTTCGAATGAGCGGCTAGCTCGTGTGGCAACCTTAGCCATGGCTAAGGCGCTCGCGGTGTGGGCAAGTCGGGGGTTCGAATCCCCTTGAGGAGGTAAATACGTTTTTGCTCTAATTAATTTTGTTAAGCCCTAAGTTGGAGTTATAAGGTGGTTAGGAATAATTAAAGTTTTTAATTAAACTTTGTTTTTATAAGGGTTGTGATTATTATTTCAAAGGTGGATGAGTTGTTGATTTAATTTGATGTTCATGAAATTGAGAATTAAGATTTAGGAGAAATAAGGAGTTGTTATAAAATAATTTTTGAGAGGTTTATTGATTATTATTTTTTATAAGGGTTTTTATTAAAAGGACTTTGGTGGATGTGTTTATTAAGTTGGAGTAAAAAGGTGTAAATTGAGTTATGCTTTATCTTGTGATTATTATTTGAAGTCCACTAACCCTTATTGAGATTGGAAAGGAAAGTTGTGTTTAGTGTGGCAGATTTTGTGGACAACTTCTTGGCATCAAAAAGGTATGGGCACATTCTCCTATTGATTGTTTATGGTGGTTGATTTCTGAAATATCATTGGAGTGAAAAGGATTGATTGTGGTTTCCTTTTCGAAAGTGGTTGGTTGAATGCTTCAAGGTTTTCTGGTTTGAGAGTTGTGTTTAAACCTTGTTTTATAAGCATAGTTGTTGAAGCCCATTGGTTATGTAAAGAACTTGAAAAGAACATGAGTATCATTGTTATGTGAGATTTGTGGTTGAGCATTGTTGGAAACATTTGAGTTGGTTGATACATGCTTGGACTAGGGTTTTGTGAGAAAGAGTTGTCCCTTGTGGTGATTGGTTGAGTTGAGTTGATTGAGCCTAGTCAAGTGATTGTGTGAGGTGATTGTTCAAGTCCCATGAAACAAACTATTCTATAATTCTGATTTGAGTTGAGATTGAGCTTAGAACATATTGAGTCTCTAACAATTCTCTTTATGCTTCTATGAGTTGACTTGAGTTGATTTGAGTTGAGTTGAGTTGAGATCATTGTGGATCATTGTTGTCATCCATTGTAGAGTGCATTGCCATTCATTGTTGAGTTCATCTTTGAGCCTTGCCTTCATAGATTTGTGGATGAGATTTGAGTACTACTTGAGCATGATTGATTGAGCCTTTGAGAAGGCCTTTGGGATAGATTTTTGGATATATTTGTGGTAATTTGTGTATGATTGATTGAGCCTTTGAGAAGGCTTTGTGGATAGTTTTAGAGAGATTTGTGGATAGTTTTAGATAGATTTGTGGAAGATAGATTTGATGAGGTTATGAGTGAGCCTATTGAGAAGATTTGAGAAAGTTCTTGGTGAGCTTGTTAGAGCATATTTGGAAGTTCTTGGTGAGCTTGTTAGAGCAGATTTGGACAAGTTCTTAGTGAGCTTGTTGGAGCAGATTTGAGCAAGTTCTTGGTGAGCTTGCTAGAGCAGATTTGGACAAGTTCTTAGTGAGCTTGTTGGAGCATATTTGAGCAAGTTCTGTGTGAGCTTGTTGAGCAGATTTGGACAAGTTTTGTGTGAGCTTGTTGAGTATATTTGGACAAGTTCTTTGTGAGCTTGTTATGCAGATTTGGACAAGTTCTATGTGAGCTTTTGTTGAGCATAAGAATTTGGACAAGTTCTATGTGAGCTTGTTGAGCAGTTTTGGACAAGTTCTTGTGTGAGCTTGTTATGCAGATTTGGACAAGTTCTGTGTGAGCTTGTTATTGCCTAGCTTTGAGCAGATCAAAGAAATCATTGTATTGGATAAGGATCCTTATTTCTGTGTGAAATATTATAAGGATATTATCTTGTGGAGTACCCCACATTGGGGGAACCACGTTAAATCTTGTGTCTCAATTGTGTGTGGTGACTTGTGCTCTTGCTTACTATTGCTATCTCGAGTTATTAATGCACACTTGCTATATTTGGTTATTGCAATTAAGGACATTAATTGATATTGGTTTGGAAAGAAAGTAAAAAGTGGTCTTATATTGTTCACCCCCCTCTCAGTATAAGCTTGTGTTCTTCAGGATTAGGGTTTCAATGATATTACTATTGAATAAATTTCTCAACTACTTTGAGTGTAGATTTAAACATATCTTATTAAAAAATATGTTTTCTACTAGTGAAAGTAGAACTTAAAGGCATGAATCATTCATAAAATCCACACACACACACACACACACACATATATATATTTGATCAATTCTTCCTATACATATCCTATGTGGGGGTTGAACCCAGGTATTATCATCGATAATGCAAGTAGTGTCCTTTCTAGTAGACCATGCACACGTGGATCATAAAATCCATATTAAGAAATGAGAAATTTAAAAGTGAACCTTGGTTATTATATTTCAAATATATACAATTAAATCACTATAATAACATAACACTTAAGGATTTTTGATTAAAAACTAATTTCTATACTTAAAATTAAGAATATTGGTAATTATAATATTATAATAAGTATCATGTAAAATATTAAAGAAATTATACCAAATAGTATTAGATCAAGTTGTTAAATATTTGGGATATTTAATCGCGATGCCAAAATTCAAATCTTGTAAGTGATATAATACAAATATATACTTCATTGACATTCCATTGTAACATGGTGATGATATCATATGGGTGGGGTCATTTTAATACCATATAATCAATTTAATTTTTTTTTTTTTTAATTTACATGGTGGAATCGGTAGCCGCCATGAATCTAGGTAGGTTTTCCAACTTTTTATGGCCGCCACAGTATTCTGCGTTGTCCGCCCTAGAAGCCACCAAACAGATCTCCGTACAGTCTACCTCTATAACCACCATGCCAAAATTATTTTAAACCTTTTACGTCACTGAAAGCACTAGGAAAGGGACAAGCATTTAGTCCGACGAGGCCTGAGATTTGAACCTTGGACCTCCACCACCTTATGGGGTTTGGATGAACCAATTGGTCTACACCTCGGACCCATATAATAAATTTAATTAGAAGAACAAATAATTTATTAGAAACTCATAATTTGAAACATATGTTACTATAACCAATATTTATGTGAAATCTAAAGAAAAGAGGTCTAAAACCACTTAAATCATTTCAAATTGTTTGGTCTACTATTGTGGAACCCAAGATTATACATTTTTCTTGGTGTATCCTGTATAAATATGTCCTCTTTGATAACATATTGGATAATTTAGGGGTCATGAACTTATGATTCCCATTTTATGGGTTATCTCAAAAAATCAAACATCTCTTTTCATTTCATCTCATATATCAAGATACATGGACAAATATTTATGGTTTTTTTAATCCTTTTAGATGTAAGCCTTTATCCTAACACATGATTATTTTGGGTGACTAGCCAAAAATGCCATACAAATACATCCAACTATGGCATACCTTAAGAGTGAATATTTTATTTGATATTTGGAAAGACATAAATGTACCTATTTTTTTGGAGCATCTATTGATACACATTTTTCATTGACTATTAAAGTTAAGATTTACATGAATATTTATTTATAGTTATAAGTACATGTGAACAAGCTAGAATTGGAGGTGGCTATTTTATTGATGCTTATAGACCACTAGGTTAAAACCCCATGCATAGTGGCTCACATACTACCAACCTCTCCTTTACATAGGATCTAGTATCATAGTAACCATGTTTAAGGTTCATAAGTTCCTTTTTGAAGTTATAACATATAGCTAGGGACTATAATTACATTCCACGTTTCCCTTCTTATCTCTATGAATAGGGATCCTAGGGATAAAATAATAATGATATGTTTTCCCATATCATCATCACCATATCCCTAAATATAGATCCAAAAGATAATTAGGTAAATGAGGAAATTAGCAAAGGTGCAAAATCAAGCTATGATCCTCCACCTGACACTCAAATGAAGAACACAAGCTTATACTGAGAGGGGGGTGAACAGTATAAGACAAATTTTTAATTTTCTTTTGAAATCAATATTATGCAGTGTATAGATAGCAGTATCAATAGCAATAATCAAAGCAATGTACAAAACACCACACACAATAGAGACACATATTTTAACATGGTTCACCCAATGTGGGCTACCTCCATAGAGAAAATATTTCTTCTAAATATTTTTAAAATGATCTCTTAGGAATACTTCCCAAATTACAATGTTTATGGACCTCGATACAAAGGATATGTTGATCCCCTAATCTCAAGTTTGTTGATCTCTTCCATAGGAGAGCTCTTTCCCCTTCTACTTTGGCTAGTGATCTTCTAGAAGACTTTGTCTCTATGCTACACTAACTGGTGAATCTCTCTCCACTTTAATATTTCTCACTCAGATCTATTTTCAATTTTCCTAGTTTCTAGAACTCTATCCATTGAAACTCTGTCCTCTATACTCTGTCACATCCAAAGATTTATCCCAATACTATACCAAACACAGTTCAGTTGGTCTAGCATAGTTCTGATCAATATCTTGCACTAAACACAGTACAGTCGGTCTAGTAAAATTCTTCTCAATAGGTTCACTCAGAACCTACTCAAATATGTTCAACATGTTCACACAAAACCTGTGTAAATATGCTCAAAAAGTTCACACAAAACCTATCTAAATATGCTCAACAGGTTCACACAAAACTTGTCTAAATCTGCTCAACAAATCCTCTCTAGGACTTGCTCAAATTTACTCAATAAGTCCTCTCTTGGACTTGCTCAAATATTATCAATAAGTCCTCTCTTGGACTTGCTCAAATATGCTCAATCAAGCTTTCACAAAAGCTTAACTCAAAACAGTCCACAAGCCTTCTCAAAAACTTGTCTCAAATCTACTTAACAAGCTTTCACAGAACTTTTTCAATATCATAGAATCATAAAGAGAATATTTAGAGACTCAATATGTTCTAATATCAAAGTACAATCAATATAAATTAAATATCATAGAAGCATAAAGAGAATTGTTAGAGACTCTATATGTTCTATACTCAAATCCCAATATCAACTCAATATAAGCATAAAGAGAATTGTTAGAGACTCAATATGTCCTATTCTTAAATCTCAATCTCAACTCAAATCAATATCATAGAAGCATAAAGAGAATTGTTAGAGACTCTATATGTTCTATACTCAAATCCTAATCTCAACTCAATAGAAGCATAAAGAGAATTGTTAGAGACTCAATATGTCCTATTCTTCAATCTCAATCTCAACTCAAATCAGAATGTAGAATAGTTTTTTTTATGGAACTTGAACAACCATTTCACAAATCCACTTGACTAGGCTTAACCAACTCAACTCAACCAATCAAGTCAAGGAACAACCCTTTCTCACAAACCCTAGTTCAAACATGTATGAACCAACTCAAAATATTTCCAACAATGCTTTATCTCAAGTCTCACATAACAACGATATTCATGTTATTTTCTAGATCATGTTCAAGTTCATTTCATCATCAATGGGCTTTAACAATAATTCTAATGAAACAAGGTTTAAATACAACTCACAAATCAGAAAACCTTGAAGAATTCAACCAACCATATTCACAAAGGAAACTTCAATTAATCCTTTTTACTCCAATGATATTTTAGAAATCAACCACCACAAAAAATCAATAGGAGAATGTGTCCATACATTTTTGATGCCAGAAAGTTATCCACAAAATCTGCCACACTTAATCAAAACTTTCCTTTTCAATATTAATAAGGGTTAGTGGTCTTTTAAATAATCACAGTAAAAGCATAACTTAGATTACACCCTCTTCACTCCAACTTCATAAACACATCCACCAAATTCTATTTTAATAAAAAACCTTATTAAGAATAACCCACAATAAATCTCTCAAAATCACTTTAACAACAACTCCTTATTTCTCCTAAAATAAATTCTCCATTTCTATCAAAATAAAATATAAATCAAATATTATTTTGCAATAATAATCACAGCGCTAATGATTAAATTTAATTCCCATTAAATACCTTATAACTCCAAACTTTAGGGCTAATAAAAATTATTAAAGGTAAACACATAAATACCTCTCAAGAGGATTCGAACCCCTATCCACCACACACCACGAGCATCTTAGCCATGACTAAGATTCCAACCAAGCCAAAGTTCTTGTTGGAAAAGCAAAGGCCAAAGAGGGCCTTTAATCTTCCTCCACCTGCTGCAAAGGACAAAGCACCAAAGTGCTTCCCACACGCTATCATCAAGGGGATTTGATCCTTGATATTTGCGCTGCACACAGTCTTAGAAAAATTGATACGCCAATGTGCCATGCCTCATACCACATTTGAGATTTCTAAATCGCTATGCTTTCTTCTCTACTTCCTTTTCAACAATTCGCATGAGCTCTTTCAAATTCCAAGGCAATTAACACACGAGAGCAAGGAATATTATTTGGTTTAATTGCCACCCATTTATATAGTGTTTAGCAACACTTTGAAGACGTCGGTAGAAATATTAAAATTGTATTTCCATGATGATGTCAACAGGAAAATTTCCATTTAAATTTGAATTTAAATTACCCAGGTGTTGTATGTGAGTTGGAGAGGAGAGGGCAATCCTCCAAGGGAGGTCCCAGGTTCAAATCTCCACCCTACCAAAAAGTTGAGTTGGGTATCTAAAATCCAATTGATAATGTTGGTACGGGTAGGGTCGGGTGCGACCCCCGGGTGAATTTGATAGTGTAGAACCCCCTGTTCATGGTCTCTTAGACCAAGTCAGCTCTGCAAGGGGTTTTTCGCTTAAAAAAAAAAATGAATTTAAATTTTTAATAATTAAAATTTAAACAAAACATTAAAACTCAAATAACTCCATCATCGGGGCACCTTTTTCGACTAAACGAAAGCCCAATGCGAGTTTTAAGAAAAATCTAGATCAAATCTATTGTCCATGGTTTTAAATAAATTTTTTATTTTTTATGCCCTGGTTTTCACAAAAAAACTTCATAGATCCTTTTGACATTTATTGTTCTATTGACATAAATGACAACATTTCAGCTTAGGGACTCAAAATATCCAACAATATCCCCCTTTGTCATTGATGGCAACCCAAATTCTTTTATTGAATTCCGACCTTCTTTTCTGCTCCCCCTGGGGCTTTGCTCCCCCTGGCTCAATGCTCTCTTAGATATCAAATCTCTCCTCATATCCAAAAACTCTCCCCATAATACACAAATATCTCCCCCTTTGACATCAATGTCAAAGGGTCACCTTTGGGGCTCGGGGCTAAAAAATAAGCCTCTTAGCTTAGCCTCCCCACACCTCCACATGAGGTGGTTAATTCTGGGGTGGAAGTATTTCTACTCCCTGAAAGCATTGTTCTTTACCTTTGTCTTTTCTCTTTATTTTTTCTAAATTCTCTCACTATTTCTTTTCGAGTCATCATCCCTATTCCTATTCCTGTTCTTTTTCTCATCCATGTTTATGTTCTTGTACTTGTTCTTGTTTTCATCCATGTTCTTGTTCTTGTACTTGTTCTTGTTCTTATTATTTTTTGAGTCTCTTTTCTTTTTTGAGTCTTTGTTCTTGTTCATATTCTTGTTTCTGTTCATGTTAATGTTCTTTTTCCTATTCATATTCCTATTCTTGTTCATGTTCATATTCCTGTTCCTATTCATGTTCATATTCTTGTTCCTGTTCATACCTATTTTTGGAATATTTGCTCTACACCATATTTCTATGTGACCATCATTATTGCACTTATAACACTTAATGTTATTATTCCTTGGATGTGCAATAGTCTTAGGATTTCTCCTAGTGAAGCCATATCCTCTTATATCATGAATCCTACAATTTATTACCTTATGACCAAACTCATTACATGAATAACAATATCCTTAGAATTTTTTTTCTTTTCCATATACCTGTCTTTCATGTGTCCTGCACTGTGAAGCCATGTGCCCAAACCTATGATGTGAGAAGCATATCCCATTGAATATTCCTTTCCTAGACCTCTTTGGTCTCTTATTATGATTGTTTTTCCATCTATATCTTCTTTTCCCAATGTCCCTGTTGGACTCACTGCAATATGACTCATCCTTAGAAGTTTCACTTTCACTTACATCTAAGAATCCATATTTTGAAGTATCTTCATCTGATGTTGTTTCTTCTTCTTCAAGACATGTAGAATTTTCCTTTTCTTATTTCTTTTCAAAACCTAGACCTGTTGAACATGATGTTCTTTGTTGTTCACAAATTAACTTATCCAAGTTATTAGAGCTATTTGTGAAACTCTTCATCTTGATATTGGAGTCCTAAAAATATTTCTTTATAGTAGCCACTTCTTGTGCTAACTTCTCACATTCCAATATTTTTGCTTCTAACTTTTCTCTGAACTTACTTGCCTTGGCCTTTGACTTCTCTAAGTCCTTTATGAGCAATAATATTTCTTCATAATATTCTTGAAACTGAATTTCAATATTAGAGTGTTGCTCTCTTACCTTCTTCACTGTGTCAAGAGCATATATAAGTTCACCTTTGAGATCATAACCATTCTCTATTGAGTATTCCTCTATTTTTTTTCCTTTGTCCATATCATTTCTTTCTTTTGACTTGCTTTCTATAGGATCACTCAATTATTTATCTTCTAAAGCCATTATAATATTCTCATTTGATCTATGGAGTCCATATTCAAAATCATCATCACTGAAACTATAACCATCTCTTGTGCAATCATCTTCAAGATGTCCAAATTTACCACATCTAAAACACTTGATAATAACTAGAGTTTTTTTCTTAACTTGATATTTTTCCTTAACCATGAACAAGACTTCATCTCTATCATTGTTTGAAAAGCTAACATCACTATAAATTTGGTACTTGGATTATCCACATAGTAGCTTCTATTTTGTCTTTGGAAGAACTTATTCCCTTGCCTATTTTGTCCATCCCTGTTTTTATTTTTGTACCTATAATTTTCTGATTCCCTGTACCTGTGATCCTATTTTTCTTCATCATTGTTGATATTTGGCTCTTTTATTCTATTGCAAAATGTCCAAACTTGCCACAATTAAAGTATTTAACATATCTCATATCTATTGGTCTTTTGAACCCTTTATATATTCTACCATAGTTAGATTCTTCATCACTGGAAGATTCATTGCTTGATTATGTCTTATTACCCTTTTTCTTATTGTCCACTTTGAATGCAACTTCTTTTGGAGGAATAGGATATTTTTTTCTTATACCAAAATTTGTAAGCATACTGAGAAAAACATTTCTTGTTAGATTATCACTATCAATTGATGTTTCTATCGTAGAAATTTTTTCACTATACCTTTTTGGAAGAGTCCTCAAGATCTTGTCGCAAGCATCAGATTCATCAACCTTCATTCCAAGACCTTTCATCTCATGTATAAGTTCATAAAAATTGTTGATATAATCACTAATGCTTTCATAATACATCATTCTTAGATTCTCAAATTCTCATTTGAGATTTCTGATCTTTGTTTTCTTGACACTTTTATCTCCTTCATATATGGTTTGCAAGAGTTCCCACATATCTTTTGTTGTTTTGCATTCCATTACCTTCATATATTCTTATCTACGTAATCCTCTTATAATTGTATTTATAGCTCTTGAATTTGCATGCATGAGAAACCTACCTTCCTTATCTATAGGAGGATTAATTTCTGAATTGTACCAAAATTCCACTACATCCTAAACTTCATTTCCAAGTGCCATCAGGTGAAATCTCATCAGCACACACCAATATAAAAATTCACTTCCATCAAATACTACTACTATATTATTGAAGACATCATTCTTTTGATCCTTTTGATCTATTGTGTTCTTAGACCGCTTTTCCTTCAAGCTGTCAAAATCTTCTGAAGGAACCCGCTCTGATACCCATTGAAGAACACAAGGTTATACTGAGAGGGGGGGTGAACAGTATAAGACCATTTTTTACTTTTCTTCTCAAATAAATATTATGCAATGTATGGATAGCAGTATCAATAGATGTCATTAAAACAATGTACAAAACACCACACACAATAGAGACACAAATTTTAACGTGGTTCACCCAATGTGGGATACCTCCACAGAGAAAATATTTCTTCTAAATATTTCTCAAATGATCTATTGGGGATCCTTCCCAAATTACAATGTTTATGGACCTCGATCCAAAGGAGATGTTGATCCCCTAATCTCAAGTTCATGGACCTCTTCCACAGGAGAACTCTTTCCTCTTCTACTCTAGCTAGTGATCTTCTAGAAAACTCTGTCTCTATGTTGCACTGACTGGTGGATCTCTATCAACTTGAAGACTTATCACTCATATATGTCTTCAATTGTCTTGGTCACTGGATCTCTATCCACTGAGACTCTGTCCTCTATACTATGTCACCTCCAAATCTCTATCTCAATAGTGTACCAAGCACAGTTCAATAGGTCTAGCATAATTCTATTCAATCTCTTGCACTAAACATAATACAGTCCGTCTAGTACAATTCTGCTCAATAGGTTCACTTAGAACCTACTCAAATCTACTCAAAAAGTTCACATAAAAACTATCTAAATATGCTCAACAGGTTCACACAAAACCTATCTAAATCTTCTCAATAGGTTCACACAAAACCTGTCTAAATCTGTTCAATAAATCCTCTCTAGGACTTGCTCAAATCTTCTCAATAAGTACTCTCTTGGGCTTGCTCAAATCTGCTCAATAAGTCCTATCTTGAACTTTCTCAAATTTTCTCAATAAGTCCTCTCTTGGACTTGCTCAAATCTGCTCAAGCAAGCTTTCACAAAAGCTTAACTCAAAATAGTCCACAAGCCTTCTCAAAGACTTCTCTCAAATCTACTTAACAAGATTACACAAAACTTATTCAATATCATAGAATCATAAAGATAATTGTTAGAGACTCAATATGTTCTAAGCTCAAAGTACAATCAATATCTCAATTCAATATCATAGAAGCATAAAGAGAATTGTTAGAGACTCTATATGTTCTATACTTAAATCCCAATCTCAACTCAATAGAAGCATAAAGAGAATTGTTAGAGACTCAATATGTCCTATTCTTAAATCTCAATCTCAACTCAAATCAATCTCATAGAAGAATAAAGAGAATTGTTAGAGACTTTATATGTTCTATACTCAAATCCCAATCTCAAATCAATAGAAGCATAAAGAGAATTGTTTGAGACTCAATATGTATTATTATTCAATCTCAATATCAACTCAAATCATAATATAGAATAGTTTTTTTTATGGAACTTGAACAACCATTTCACACATCCACTTGACTAGGCTTAACCAAATCAACTCAACCAATCAAATCAAGGAACAACCCTTTATCACAAACCCTAGTTCAAGCATGTATCAACCAACTCAAAATGTTTCCAACAATGCTTTATCTCAAGTCTCACATAACAATGATACTCATGTTATTTTCTAGATCATGTTCAAGTTCATTTCATCATAAATGGGCTTCAACGATAATTCTAATGAAACAAGGTTTAAATACAACTCACAAATCAGAAAACCTTGAAGCATTCAACCAACCATCTTCAGAAAGGAAACTTCAATTAATCCTTTTCATTCCAATGATATTTCGGAAATCAACCACTAGAAACAATCAATAGGAGATTGTACCCATATCTTTTTTATGCCAATAAGTTATCCATAAAATCTGCCACACTTAATCATAAATTTTATTTTTAATACTAATACAGGTTAGTAGTATTTTAAATAATCACAATAAAAGCATAACTTAGTTTACACCCTTTTCACTCCAAATTCATAAACATATCCACCAAAGTCTATTTTAATAAAAACCCTTATTAAGAATAACCCACAATAAATCTCTCAAAATAACTTTAACAACAACTCCTTATTTCTCCTAAAATCAATTTTCCATTTCCATAAAAATAAAACATAAATCAAATATGCTTTTGCAATAATAATCACAGCCCTAATTATTAAATTTAACTTCCATTAAATACCTTATAACTCCAAAATTTAGGGCTAATAAAAATTATTAAAGGCAAAAACATAAATACCTATCAAGGGGATTTGAAACCCTGTCCACCACACACCACGAGCATATTAGCCGTGGCTAAGATTTCAACTGAGCCAAAGAGCTCATTGGAAAAGCAAAGGCCAAAAACGGCCTTTAATATTCCTCTACATACCACAAAGGACAAAGTGCCAAAGAACTTCCCACACGCTGCCATAAAGGGGATTTGATCCCTAATATTTGCGCTGCCCACAATCTTAGCAAAATTGATATGCCAATGTGCCATGCCTCATACCACGTTTGAGATTTCCAAATTGTTGCACTTTCTTCTCTGCTTCCTTTTCAACAATTTGCATGAGCTCTTTCAAATTCCAAGGCAATTAACACACGAGAGAAAGGATAATTATTTGGTTTAATTGACATCCCTTTATATAGTGTTTAATAACTCTTTGAATACGTCGGTAGAAATATTAAAAGTGTATTTGCATGATGACGTCGGCGGGAAACATTCTATTTAAATTTGAATTTAAATTTTAAATAATTAAAATTTAAAGCAAACATTAAAACTCAAATAACTCCATTACCACGGTACCTTTTTCGACGAAATGAAAGCCCAATGTGGGTTTTAAGAAAAACCCAGATAAAATCTATTGTTCATGGTTTTAAATAAAACCTTTTATTTTCCCTACCTTGGTTTTCACAAAAACCCTTCATAGATCCTGTTGACATTTATTGCTCTATTGACGTCAATGACAACATTATAGCTTAGAGACTCACAATATCCAACATAAAAATCCATATTCTAGATGGGTTAGCCCCTTAGACCATGATCAACCACCTCCTTCTAGCTCCATACATCTTGCTACATAAAATAGCTCATGGTTTATTTACTTTTTTCTAATTTTACTTGATAATTCTAGTTTAATGGATTTGCCAAGCATAGATTTTGGGATGTGATTTTCTATCCACCCATTTTTTTTTTATTTAATGTATTCTATTTGGTTTATAAAGTAATATAATTTTTTGGATTTTCATCAAAAATTTGTAATAAAAAAGTAGAGAAGAGGAAGAAGAAATTTAAAATAGAAATATAAAGTTTACAGAGTTTGACATCTTTGATCGCTTTCCAAATTTTGAAGCCAATATATAGAACTTGTAGGATTTTGATTGCTCTATTCTTATATCATTGTTCTATTAATATTTATGATATGAGTTAAGCATTAAAAAAATGTATTTTTTTATTTTTTATCACTTAAAAAATTATATCCATTGTAATGCTAATTTTGGTTATTGAATTTGATCATTGAAAATGGGTTTAAAAATTAGGTTTTCTCCTTAATAATAAAATTCTAATATTGTATGGAAACTCAAATTGACATTAGGGGTTATCCTCATTCCCAAAATTTCTTTCTACCTAACGGGTTACTCAAAAAAAAATCTTGACCATAGACATTCTCCTTTCTATTGATTTGAACATCCCCAAGTGCTGCTACTTGTGCCAGTCTAGTTGGGAGTCGACCCATCACCTATTCTTGGAGTGTCTCTTCTTCCATAAAGTGCTAAATTTTATTTTTACATCCTTCAGAATCAGGTGGGTCCAACCCAATTTTATACTTGAGTTGTTCTCCCAATGGCCTTGTTCTTTCTTCAACTATAACCTCAAAACTCTTTGGTTCATTTTTCTTCCATATTACTTATGGAAAGTGTGATTAGAGTGCAATAGTAGAGCCTTATTTTATGTCTCTAAGGATACCATGTCTACGGATACTACGGTGCTCTATGCTACTACCCAAAATACTAAGTTGAACCCCTACCCAAAGTTCTTGGGTCTTGGCCTTGAGTCCAAGCTTGCCACTTTGTTCAATATTTTCATGGTTTCTTTCTGTCCTTGCATTTGTATAGTAAATATAGGTAATATTATGTGGAATTCTCACCTATATGGTTGAATCAAATTCAAATTTTATGGGGTAACCAAAACCAACCTAGGAAAGGCTAGAGGTGATGGCATCATCAAATACCATAGTGGAAGAGTCATCCTTGTGTTTACTAAAAATATTGGTATTTAAACAAACCATGTAACTACAACTAGAGCCCTCTACCAAGGGCTATCCACCCTGGGTGAGCTCCCTCAAAATATCATAATTGAAAGAGATTTGTTGAATATAATAAATTATATTAAATGCAATCAAACTTCTGCTTGGAGATTTTTCAATATCATTTGAGAATTCAAGAGGATCCTACGTAATAACAACAATATCATCATCCAATATGTTTACAGATAAGGTAAAAAAGTAGTTGATATTTGGCCAACCTTGATCTAGATGGAGAAGCTCTTCATGTGTGGAAAAAAAAATTCCTCAAACCCTCAATGATATTGTAATTAGTTAAGGTGTGACATCTTTCTAATTCTATCTCTTGGCATAGGAGGTTCTCTTTCTCTTTTGGAACTCCTAGTGGATTCCATTTCATCATTTTCATCTCTCATTTTGGAACCATTTTTTGAAGTATACCCCATAGGGTACTCACTTGCTTAGGACCCACCTTGGAATTATATTTTTAGTCTCCATTGTGGCATCATATTCCCACCTCATTGTGGGTAAAATATTACCTTCCAATGATGGTAGTTCTATTGGTTCCCATGCTAGCTATCCCATTTCTCAGATTAAGTTCCCCTTTTTAGATATTATTTAGTAAGGCTAGAACATGCCTAGATTCTACTTTCCACATTTTAAATTTATGTCCACCATGGCACCACATTCCCTTCTTGTCATGTGTCATACCTAATAATTTTTTTATGATAAGCTCACATGTACTTTTTTAGATTACCATCAATGACTTTCGGAGCAATCATTCCCAAGATTTCCTTTAGACTAGATCCACTGCTATAATTCATGACTCAATTCATATCCATAGTCTCATGTCCAATGTCGTTCTTACCACCATTGGTCATGATATTTTCTTTCAAAGTTTGGTACATGATCCAAAGCTCTCTAGGTACGATGCCCATAAAATATTCTAGAGTGGTATTACCTCCAAAACCATTGTAATGCATATATTGTAAGCTTTAGATGGTTCATATCCCTCAAATACTTTTAAATATACTAGTGGGAATAGTCAGACCCATAATTAGAAAATTTTATCTTCTTTACTATCCAAGGTGGGAGTACATATCATTTTTTGAAGCAAATTCTCACTGCATAAAGATACCTCTTTTGGAACTTGAATATTTGTAGTTAGATATCACAATTGGGGAAATCTTCGCCAATCATAGTTTTTTCCTCTTCTTGAGAAAATTCAATGAGAGTGACTATGAGCTTTTTTATGAATTCACTCAATAGTGGGATACTAGTCATGTTACAGTTTGAGATCTCAAGTTTAATATCAACATTCATTTGCTGGTAGAAGTGATAGAGCTACCCAACAATGATACAATGATTCACCATGATAAATACTCTCTAGTTGAAGAGAAAAATTTCTTCAATGAAAAGGGGAAGCAATTAGGAAGAGAGAAAAGAGGAATTATTAGGAATTCCTTCCCTATTTCATGGAATAGAGTGATGATTTCTATCATGCAGTATTTCATAATTGACAAAATAAATTCCCCCTAAGAAGCTTCCACCTGGTCTTATTAGACAACCTAAGGGTCATCAAGGCCATCAATGTACTTAACTATTTTCTTAAATCAATGGATATCTCCATTGATAGCATCAAGAAGGGAAACTCCACATATCTAATCCATCAGGGCCTACACCTAATTATTTGTAGGCATGTCCTCCAAAAGCAAAATAAAAAAATGATTGTGTCATACATTATCAATTTGAATGACCCTACCTTTATTTAGAGTTTGATACAATAAGACCCTCAAAAGGACATTTCTAGTGAAGGCTAAGCAATGGAGATTTCCTCTACTAATACTACAAAATCTAAAATAAAATTGAAATTTACCTCAAATTCGAGAGACACTTCATAGTCAATCAAAGTTGGGTCTCATCATTGCTCATCTAGGGGTAAATTCCCTAGAGGAAAATGTAAGCCCATTGAACACAGTCATGGATCCTTGGTGGATTCTCCCTCAAAGTCTAAGAAGGTGAAGGTCGAATGGACCCCTAATTAGTTGAAAGAAGCTGAGTCCTTGAGTTGACCCTCATCTCATATTCAATAGAAGTCCACCTCTAATCCTCTAGCTGGCCTAGAAATGATGTTGTCTTCTACGTCCAATGATTATAAGGTAGCCTAGACATTTCTGCATCAAGCTACAAAGAGGTAGAAAATCTCAAGCTTCAACATAAAGGATGCAACTAGGTTTTTTATGTAGCACTCAACACCAATTATGAAGATCATGTGTTTGAGTAAGCCACATTCATCAAGATTATTTAGTTTTGGTTGTATTCCATGGTTTTTACTTCCTTTGGTTTTAAAGCTCTCATGGCTTCCCCTGCTCCCTTTACTAGAATATCTCAAAGACTCCCTTCCCCAGGTTATAGTTCAAATATCTACAACATCAAATGGGCTATATAGCTTGATGTGACTAAGTTGATTTTTAGCTTTTTATGAATATGCGATATGGGAAATGCAACCACAAGATGTAATATAAGAAATCTAAGATGACTATATGATAATGATACTATAATATGCAGGAAAATAAAGAGAAAATTTTTAAATAACTCAAAAATATACCATTAATGAAAGCTCACAAAAATAGTACAATGCATTATAATGGAGGACATGAACACTCCATAAAATACTTTAAGGAACTACATTGTACTCTTCTAACAATCTATACTATGCACTCTCTATATTCTCTACTACCCTGATTTCACTTACTATAAGGCCTATATAGGAAGATAGGTTTCTTGGCCCTTACTCTACCTATGACTCTTCATCTACCTTTATTATGACTCATGTAAAAGTGGACTCCTTGTACATTTACATCATTACACATGACACTTGTGCATTTATTACATTGCTTGACATAACTACCTAAATTTACTCTAAAGTAAAATCCTACTCTAGTTATATACCCAAGGTGGTACATTAGCATGTACACAATAATGTAATATCCTCTAAAACCTCCCTGCATTACATTATTTGGTTATTGAAAATTTTAGCCTTCAATATGGATATTCGTCTTGGTTCTAGAGTTTGTATCACCTTCTTTACTATTTGTATCATGTTCAAGCAAGTAGTTAGTGTCTACATAAAATGCTATCTTGTTTGAGAGAGATTTAACTTCATTTTCATCTCTTGATTCTTGCAGTTATTTAATTTTATCATGTCTATCTAGTTCATTCTTTGTGCTTTCTTTATTATACTCTGTATTTGTATCCATATTAGGATTCTTATCTCGTTCTCTCCTATAAAGAATTTTCTTCCTCCTTTTCCTTCTTTATTTTTGTATTGCTACTAGAGGAATATCTACTTCATCATGATTTAGTCTATCATCACAATAGTATTGACTAGAATTGCTAGTTTATTTTATGTTTTTAACAAGTTCAAAGACAATTAATTTTAGATATATCATCAAACATTCTTTTGATGTGAATATAATTTTTTTTTGTGTATTCCACAATGATCTGAAAGGATTTCATGAAGGTAACCAATTAATATTTTAAAATTTCCTTCTCTTTCCTCTTTAAGGAATAGTGAAAATATTTCCTTTTCACTGGTGGATAAATGCTTGTATCCTTCAAAGGTATCAATTAAGTTATAAGAGTAAAATTCTACTTCATTAAATAGTTCCTCGTTATTGAATGCATTCTTGACTATTTCATCCATGTTTCTTTTTGTTTAATATTTGAAGTAGAATTATTACAGTTCCTTAGTGTTTTGAGAATAGTTTTGATAGAGCCTTTGAAGTAGGCTATCTTATGACTCCCTAGTATTAAAGTATATGTACTAACTTGATAAAACCTTTCCAAGATTTAGTTTTTATAGGATTCCTTATTTCTCCTTGGTGATTAGAGTATGCTATAAAGTGCTTAGCTACTATTAGTTCACCTTTCAAGTTGATTTTGTAATGTTTTGGGAATTATAATAATCAACTCCTACTTCACCTTATTTATCTTATTGGAATTATGCACTTTTTAATCTGATGGAGTTTTCTAGGGTTATGCATAAGGGGTCAGCTCCAAAATGTATTTATAAAAATTTGGTGAATCAGTTTCAAAATCCAGGTGAATAGTGTCAAAACACATGTAGAAGGTTAACTATTATTAGGGGTAATGTTGGAAATTTAAACTTAAAATGGTCAAATTATTATAAAATTGGGGCGAATCAACCCCCAAAAAAATTGCACCCAAAAATTTTTGGCTAATGGGCCTTGGTCAAGGGTCTCAAATATTAGCTCATTCTAAATTTTGAAAATCCTAAGTTTAGCCAATTGGCTAAAAATAGCCACTATGTATAACCCTAGAGTTTTCTATGGTTAGATTTCATTTATCCCTTTAATGTGACTATGAGACAATTATAAGCAATAAATTCCAACTCTTTTAAAGTAACTAATAATTTTTCTTCTCTATCCTTAAATTTCCAATGGTTCAATTTTCTAAATTGTAATAAACCAAAATTTTATGTAGCATTCCTTATATCTCCCTAATTTGGAATAGCAAAAATTAATGATATTTGCAATAATGATAATTTGTTTTACCAAGTAGAAACCCTTATATCTCCTATGATATTAATTACAAATATTAATATTCTTATATTTTAACTAATGTGTTTTATAATACTATTTAAGGATATAAATTACTTTTTATTCACTTTCAAGTTTACTAATATTGATTTTTCTTCCATATTCAATGTAATTATAATAATTTCAACCTTATATACTACTCCTTATCACTCCTTAATGAAATAAAATATTTTTCTAAGTTGAAACTATACCTTTGTAATATTGATACTTTGCTTTCTATATCCAAGGTAGGTGCAATATCTCTACAACTTATGATAACAAGCTTACTGGTTAATGCATGTCCTCTTTAATACACCTTTGACTCATTTTTTCAACCCTTTATTGCATACCTTGAA
Organism: Wollemia nobilis; assembly: GCA_028583015.1. Classification (NCBI taxonomy): domain Eukaryota; kingdom Viridiplantae; phylum Streptophyta; class Pinopsida; order Araucariales; family Araucariaceae; genus Wollemia; species Wollemia nobilis. Next base: position 478,927 of record JAQPPZ010001843.1, on the reverse strand, counting down.
TTATATCTATGCAGACTTGTGGATATTAAATCTGAGATATTCCTTTATATGCTTTATATTGCACACTTCTCTACTCAGAATATTAATAGTTTTAAGTTTGGATGCACTCCACTTGGTGCGTTATTATGTTGTCTCTTCTTAATGCTTCAACTATTTAGTGCATATGTTGCTGAGGTGGTATGTGGTCATTATGATCCTGATGAGTGTTATTTTAGGTGCCTCTAATTCTCAAGTCCTCATTGAATGGTGTGTAATTATGAATATACCTTCAAAACTTATATGATAAGCATTACATCTACCCTGCACACTTCCTTGATAGACATTATGATATAGGTGTTACAAGGGAATCTGATAACTTATATTCTATTGAGCCAAGTGGCATGATATTCCCTAAATTGAAGTGACAAGTGAAATTTCTTTCCCTTGCATGCAATCATATTTCCAATGTCTTTTATTTCCAACACTTCAATACCAATGAATAATTTTTTTTTGTCTTACTTTCAAGGTTCTTTCTTCTACAACTAATGACATTCCTCCTTCACAAATTTGGATCCAACAATGGTGTATCCAAGGTGTTTCAATATTGTGATTTTAGCTTGTAATATTATACCAATGATGATGGATATAGTTGATTTTTTATCTTCAATAATGGTGGCTTTTGAGTGCTTCTACGCTGACTTCTTAGCTAGTGGTTCATCCAATATATTTTTCTTGGGTAACACACTCCTTTATTGGACCTTAATTATATATGTTACCTTACAATAAGCACTATGTTCCCTATGTGGATTCTTCAATGATATAGGTCACTACTCTTGTACTAAAATAAGTGCTCCTTTCATGAACTAAGGGTGCTTGATTTAGTTTATTTAGACACCTTGAACCCAATTCTTATGAGACCTTAGTTGTCTCACTTTATCTAATTGAAGTGTGCTCCTCAAAATTCAATAATGTGGCCACTCAAAGACTACACTTTGCTAGCTATTATAGTTTCTTTAAGACACTCTCTTTTGTCCTCTTTTGTTGTATCTAAAAGGACAAGACTGGTGCCAATGTAATGCAAATATATTTGCAATAGATAGGATAAAGTACCTTGATTTGCATCGAAGATTTACATATTTCTAAGTCTTATTTTTGAATATTTTCCTTGCTTCTTAGATATGGTGGCTACTTTGCACTACTCATTAAAGGTAAGTGATGATTTGATGTTGTCTTCCTTACTAGACAACTCTCTCCTTTGCTTGGTTAACTTAGTAACAATGAATTCAATATCTTAATCACACAACTAATAAGTCTTTTGAAAGGTTTAATTTTATACTAATTTTCACTTTAACCAAAATTCTTAGTGCACTTTCAATAACTAGTATAGTGCAATAATATCTCCTTATTACTCCTTGTAAAGAACTCTTAAAAGTAACTTGAATATTGCACTAAAGTCTATGCTTTAGAATGTAGTCTTCAATGCTTCAACTAGACAATAGGAATATGATATTTTTATTTCTTTCAAAATATATCTAATGCCTATTTAATGTGTACGTATTAACCTTATAAGAAACTATATTTTGCACTCCCTTGAAGATATGTAATCTTCTTCTTAAAAAATTTAAACTCTAATATGGTGCTTAATGAATCTAACTAATGAAACACAAATCTAAAGTTAAACTAATGAACCTTTTACACCAAATTTGTTTACCTTAATGATATTTGTAGATGAAGGATTGGAAGGTGATTAGATTCACCTTATTGTTACCTTTTACTAGATGAACTTACAACTTGTATTTGACTATCCAAAAAAGTTATGTAACTCATTTGTTTACAACTTTGAAACCGTCTAACTTGCTACCCTAAAATTATCACAGGTGACTTTAATTTTCCTACATAATGTACTCTATAAATCTAAAGTTTCATAGCTAGTAATATTGTCCTTATTTTTGCCCTTTAGTAGTCTATTATTTCACTAAAATGTTGTCCTTGAACCTCAAAATTTTGGTAGGAAAATCCTCAAAATCATAGCTAAGATTTTCCTTCAATAACCCTTTAGTGTTTTATTACAGAAATTAATAGATATCATTTCTTCAAATTAGCCTTATAGTATTCAAAGGTAATATTTAAATCTCTCGAATCTGGTAGCTCTTTCTATATCCTTTCTCCTTCAACCTCCTTGTCAAATTCTAACTTCAATATAGGCATTCTTCTAAAAAATATAAAAGTTTTGAGGTCCTCACAAATTACCTCCAAAATTTGGCAAGCTTCTTACTAAATCCTTCTCTCTTGGGCTTGTTTTTGAATGGCAAAAATTGTTCCAAGTTCTTTACTATCAAGAACTTCTCCTTGGTAGTAAATTTCTCCAATGATTTCTCCTAGGAATTCCTCTAATGGCATTCTTAGAATCTCCTTCAATGAGGCTCTTCAAGCCTTCTAAATGTTTCTCCTTGAGACCTCTTCTCTAGGGTCTTCACTCTTGCAACTTCGGTGGTCTTACCAATGAGACATTTTCTTCAACCTTCTACTATAGAAGTGTTGCAATGATATCTCATTTTATATCTTTGAAATCTACTACTTTTGGAATAGGACCTTTGTCAGTCCTTCTCTATCTTCAATATTTCCAATATTGAAGTTATTCAATGGTACCTTCTATGGGTCTCTTCAACTCCATCAAGGTGAATTATTCAATCTTCAATGGAGATCACCAATCTACTATATTCATAGGAACTCTTCTCATTGAGTCTCTTCTTCCTCAAATTTACAACAAGGCTTCTATGGCATTTTCTTCTTCTACACTCTATAGGTCTACAATCTCTAGTAATGGGACCTTTTATATATGCCTTCAAATATTTTATATTTTGTTTGTTGCTTTATGTATTGGATTAATTCCACATAATATATTTTTTCTAGCTCTATGTAGGAATATTCACAACTTTCTTTGAATATCCTTTTTCTACACCAAAGTATTAGGACTATAATGGAATAAATTCTAAATCTAGAGATGATCAATATTCACTAGTTGATTTGTCAATCTAGTGGAATGAACATTGAGTCCTAGTCTTCATGAATTATTTTGCAACTCTATGGAAAAACTCTAGCCAACTACAATCTCTAAATTTTTGGAAATGAGGTTTGTTATCTACTCTCAATGTCACTTGTGGATCTCCTTGTTTCCTATCTTATCTATTGTGTGCTTTGATACCACTATTAGCTTTTGATGAGTATATGATATAAAATTACAACCACAAGATGTAAGATAAGTAATCTAATATGATTGTATGATAATGGCACTATAATATGCAGGAAAAGAAAGAGATGAACTTTTGTAATAAATAAAAAATATGCCATTAATAAAATCTCACAAAAATAGTACAATGCAATATAATGGAGGACATGAAAACTCCATAAATTATTTTAAGGAACTACATTGTACTCCTCTACCAATATATACTATGCACTCTCTATATTCTCTATTACCCTGATTTCACTCACTATAAGACCTATATATAGGAAGATAGGTTCCTTTTCCCTTGATATACCTATGAATCTTCTTCTACCTTTCATGTGCCTCATGTACAAGTGGACTCATTGTACAATTACATCATTGCACATTGACACTTGTGAATTTATTATATTGCTTGAAGTAAATACCTAAATTTACTCTAATGTAAACTCCTACTCTAGCTATGCATCCAAGGAAGTACATTAGCATGTACCCAATAATGTAATATACTCTAACATTGATGTAAAAATAAAAATGAGCCCTTTAAAAATCCTACTTAAAATGAAAAAGATACAATTGCTCTAGATTTAAGAATAATTATTATAGTAATTTTAATGTTTAAAGTTAGAAAATTGTATTAAAAATAATTAAGTATTTCTTTGTCTCATGAAGGAAATAAGAAAGAGATTTGGATCTCAATTTTACATAGGATAAAAATCTTGTTTGGTAGGTTGAAAAGGTATTTTTAATCATGGATGGAAGGCTATAATTTATAAAGACTATATTACAATCTCTCTATGTGTGTGTGACTTTTAAGATTTATAATAAGCATAGAATTTGAATGTGATAAACTTCAAAGAGAGTTTATAGAAAGGATGTGAGGAACAATTTTGTTTTTGTATTTTTATGTGGGATAGAGTTTGCATATGAAAGAACATTGGAGGGGTAATATTATAAAATTATAAACTTAGGAGTTAGAATTAGGGATAAAATTTGATTGAAGACTATTAAAATATTAATAAAAGAGTTGGGATAATACATCACATAAAAAACATACAAATTTTATGAATGAAATAAAATTATTCAAGAAATGAATCCTATCTAGACACTTGACAATATGATTTTTTTTTTTAAGGTATTAATTTAAAGAGAGGGTTTTGAAAGGGTCCCCACAACCTTATACATACAACCAAACTCTCAACCATAATAAAAATCTTCAAAATATTATACCTATTAGGAATAACCGAGATTTTAATTCCTAGAACCATAATGATTACATAGAGAACTTAGAAAAGCACAATGATTTGAAGGTAAAACAAACTCTAACAAACTCCGATCAAAGGGCAAAGTGAGAATGGAACAACCCTTCCAACGAGAGCTAAATTAATTTCCAACTCCTCCTAACAAAAATAAAGCATCATGAGCCTATTTACTAGCAAGGGAGACTACGTCATTTGGAATATCATTTTTCCACATCGAAAAAGTAGCACAGTGGACACCACGGTTTGCCAGCATATCGACCAATGCATTCCCCTCACAGAACACATGGTGAATGCTTACTTGTTCAAAAGCATACAACAATATCCTAGTTTTATATATAATATTGATAATATTTCAAATAGGTGTACACTCCCATTTGAGCATCTTGACTATGTTCAAAGAGCCACCTTCGATTTCCATATTCTGACAACTAGCATCCACTAACAATTTCACCCCCATATAAGCTACATGAGTCTCTATGAAGTGTGAATATTGGGAATCAAGGAGTTAAAAAAATACCATGAGGATGTCACCATTCTCATTTCGCACAACGTCGCTTGCTCCAACCTTGTTGGGGTTACCCATTGAGGCCCCATCGAAGTTGAGTTTTAGCCAATTGGGAGCTAGATGGGTCCACTTAATTCCTTATCTAGGATTAGGTTTAGGGGGAAGGGGGGTGAGTAAGAGGGCTCCAACCCAATTTAAATTCTAAAACAACTTCATCGGAGGAGGAGGGTGCCTTGGGCTATTTACCCACAAAGGCAACGAAGACATTCTTCGATGCTCTGTTAATGATCTTAGTACCCACTCTAACAGCATCAGTCTCAACATCATTAAAAGCACGAGTATTTTGTTCTTTCCACACCCGCAACATGCATGGGAAATCATAATTTACCACAACCAAGATAGTCATTGGGACACGAATAATGAACACCATTGAAGGATATTGTCCATCAATGTACCTGGAAACACCTAATAAATGTTAAACCAATTAAAAATAAACATAAATACTTGCCATGTGAATGGGCAGCTGAGAAGCATATGTTGCGTGGATTCCCAGTACGATTTGCATAAATAGCATTTGTTCACCATAATGTGACACCTCTTTCGAATATTCTCCAAAGAAAATATTTTATATTGAGCTTCCAGCCAGAAATAAATATTGATCTTTGCTATTAGTATTTTAATCCAAATAATATTCACTAGAAAAGGAGCTTAATATTCCGATATAAGGAAGGAATAAGTTTGTTTCACAGTAAAGTCACCTTTAGCTTCCCCACTCCAAATCAAACGATCTCTGGAATCGTCCTGTCTGATCGCATACCTGTTAAGTTCCACTAAAAGTCACTGCCAAATGACCAAATCATTGTGGTTGGACACCCAATACAAATGAGAATTCCATGAACGAATACCATTGACAATAGGTATATATTGGAAAACCCAAATTTTGCCTTCCTCCATCGCTTTCAAAGCAAGAGCCCTGAGATTTGGTTCATCCAATAACAACTCTTCCCTCAACCAATGGTCTTCCCAAAACTTGACGTTTCTCCCATCACCAATGATCCACCTGCTTTTAGCCTTCACAAAGTTCTTGATCTTCGTTAAGCTTCTTCAAAAATTAGAGCCTCTTAGGGAGATATCTTCTGACAAGAAAGAATTAAATTTGTATTTCATTTTAATGATAGAAAACCAAGGTCTCTCTATGTTCGAAGCAATAAACCACCCTGATTTACCAACCAGGGCTCTATTCATAAGTTATACTCTTTTCTAATTAATATCCCTATCATTTCTCCTCTTGTAAATCTAATCCCAAGCGACCAAGTGGTACTTGCATTTTAAATCCGATTCAGCCCAAAGGAACATTTTACAAATATGATCAATTTTATTTTTTACTTTAGCAGGGAGCATGAATAAGGACATGAAATAAATGGGTATGCTCTGGAGCATTCTTTTAACAAGTACCACCTTCCCTGATTGGCTCAACAACACCCCTTTCCAAGAGTCTAGTTTACCTTGGATTCTTTCAATCAAAGGGTCCCACATCGAGTCTTTCATTCTCCCCACAAAGAGAGGCAGTCCAGTCCAATTTTATATTGGATAACATGCAATTGATTAAGAAATATATTATATGGTTTTTTAATCAAAGAATAATATGAATTGTTAGATTGATACTTATTTTAGGTATTATCCTCTTATATAATATCTAAAATGATAATAATTAGCTTAATCATGTTAAGCTTGTAAATATTTAAAGGTTCAAAATCATGTTAATATGAGCAACAATTGAAATTATCTATTTCTAGTAGCAAAAAGGATAAATGAGAGGACCTTTAATAAAGAGCACATACACTTTAAAAGATGTTGATAGAGTACTATTTTCCTATTTTAGGGTGAAAGGATGATTTTTTTTGAAATCTATCAAAATTATAAGGATGAGTTGGTCTTAAGTATATGAAAATAAGTTGAATACTTGATCAAGAAATCAAAATTTCCTACTCCTAAATATCTCCATTGGAAGAATGTATGGTCCCCAAAGTGCCTCCTTGAGGACTCAACATTATTTTGGTTAGCAATCCAATGCAATACTCTTATAGGTGAGAGTCTATAAAGAAGAGGATATCATGGACCTTTTAGTTGTGCCTTGTATAAGAAGTGTTTAGAAATATTAAATGTTTTAGTTCTTCAATGCTCCTTTATTTACACCATTTGAGGTTGCTTTTTTAAAAAATAGGATAACATATTGGGTGGATGCATCAATATTAAAATATTTGATGAAATATTAGATTTACTGTTTTAAATCTAAATTATTTCTATGGAGTATTTATTCTATCATTATTTTTTGGAATTTATGGCTTGAAATGAAAAATAGATATAAAAAAATATATATTGGAATTATTGCCCAAATTTAGAAGTTAATTGTTATCTCTCTTGGAGAATTTTTACAATCGTAGTGCTCATGGGAAGTTTTAAATATGAAAAAAGAGGTGATAGCATCTTGTTCATAAGTTTTAAATATGCATACAAGTGTCATATATAGTAATGGAGCTAACACAAATGATCTAAATTGATCTATGGTAAACTGGAAATTTATATCCATAAGTTAGGTTCATAAAAATATATTTTAATGGTGCATCCAAAGGAAATCTTAGAAAATATGCCAAATGAATTTTATGGAGTATTAATTCTATCATTACTTTTTGGAATTTATGGATTGAAATGAATAATAGATATTTTAAAAGTAAATACTGGAATTATTGACGAAATTTGGAAGTTAATTATTATCTCTCTTGGATAATTTTTACAAGAATGGTGCTCATCATGGGGAGTTCAAATATGGAAAAAGAGTTGATAGCATCTTGGTTACAATTTTTAAATATACATACAAGGGTCATCTATATTAATGGAACTAACACAAAGGATCGGCATTCATCTATGGTAAAATATAAATTTATATCCATAAGTTAGGTTGATAAAAATTAATTTTAATAGTGCCTTCAAAGGAAATCTGGAAAAAGATACCAAAGGTAGTGTTTCAAAAATAATAAAATAAAAAAAGACTAAAATTATCCTGACTTATATGTAATCTCAAATAACAAGTATGTAGATGTTAGCACACTTCTTATAGGGATAAAAATTACCATTAAAAAACAATGTAAATGTATTTTAATTTATGGAGATTTATAAGTTATTATTAATTCTAGAAAAACATTAAATGCTAAGATTGGAGTGAAAAAAAATTTGACGCCCATTAATTATTGTTAAATATCAACATATCTATAGATATGATAACTAAATAATATAGAGTTTAACCAATTAAAATGTTAATTTTAATCATGGAAAAGTTTAGATTTAGAAGTCAACTAGTCAAGTGAGATTTTATCTCTTAATAAAAATAATATCAAGGATTTGGTTGTAGAAACATAGTAGTTTGAGGAAAATGAAAAATATATTTTATAAAAAGGCACATGAGTAATATATTTGATAAAAAAATCAAGTTGAATATGGTTTACATGCTTTAGCAAAAAATATAATAATTTATTATTTTTATAGGAGTGGGCCCTGATAGAATCCACATATATCTTCTTAAAAATATCTACGAGGTCCCACAAGCTATCAACTATCTCATACCTTTAACCAGATTATAGGAACCAATAAGATATAGCTCAACTAAAATAATAGTGATTATAATATATGTCATGATAGGATACATATTATGTTAGTCTTATTAAAGAATGTGTGCTAACTACTCCACTAAGAATGAAAATAGGATGTGACTTCCAACACATCAAGGAACTTTATCTTGGAAATTCATCCTCCATTATTTTAATTAAACCATTCTTATATATCAATGATATAATACTATTTTCAAATAATTTATTTCCTAATGATCCTAGATGAAAGCACATTTGCTCATAGGTATGAAGGATATGAAGACATAGGTTCTCAAGGAATAAATAAGAAAATTTTAGTTAAAGAGAGGTCTCTATGCAATCTCTATTGTTTTTAATCCTCTTTGTCTACCCATATCAAATAATCATAGGGATATATTTATTTTATTTTATCCAAGTCAATCACTCCTAATATAAGTGGTATGGAACTAACTTCTAGTATTTCAAGGATGTATCATAGAAGTAAACACTTAAGTCATTTAGCTTGGTTTAACTATAGTTAAAAAAATATGGGATTCTTTGTGATCTTATCAAACCCTTGTGAGAGTCCTAAGAGAAAAATTAAGTGAAAATAAATATTAAAAAATGATTTAAACATTTCAATAATAAAGAATTACAATCCTTTGGCTAATACATATAAATAAGTATAAAACTTGCAAAATAAGCATGAACAAAATGACAATATTCCATAGTACTTTACTTCATGGTGATCATAGATAATTTATAATTTAGAACTAGCGTAGTAGAGGATGTTCAAAACTCTAACTTATTATTCTTTATTCCATTGTAACTATAAAGATAAGTAATAGTTAACCAATAAGAAATAAACTAAGATAAAATAATAATTCATATCAATTGGTTAATTTTTTTATATAATATAAATAAGAGGAAAATAAAGAGAATATCCAAGCTTATAATGTAAGGATACAAGTTTAGGCTACTATGTACAGTGTCCTTCTATTTATGAAGATAAATAGAGGGATTATTCTATGTACCCAAGATATGAATTAAAGACTATGGTATTGGAGGAATGGAAAGCTTCTTGAGAAGAAAATTTAAAAAAATCAAATTTAATAAAATAATTTAATTCCACCAACTTTTTTATTTGATTTTTAAAGCAGGTTATAGTCATAGTATACAAATATACAATATTTTTATGGATTTTATGATAGTAAAGGGTTAAGTACAAAGAAAGATTTTAAATTTTTGAAAAGGATTATAATCCTTATTTTGTTACATGCATATCACTTAAAAATAAACCTACTATAGGTGGAAGAAATTTGGAATCAAACAACACCTACTTAAATATTCTAAAAAAGGAATACCAACATAATAATAACGTACATATTATACACATCAATGTCTTTAAGTCAAAACCAAAGAAGCTTTGGAACTACATCTTGTACCAAATTTTTAATTCAATGAAATCTAAAAAAATAAATAGATGGGAAAATCAAGATAAATTTTTATGTAGATGGAAAAGAGAGGGATGACTCAAAATCTCATTACATGTACTATATTTATGGATATTATGAATATGGGAATTAGTAAGGGTATTTTAAGTTTTTTGACCACATGATCAATAGGGTTTCATGTATGATTTGATCACTATAACTCCTTTATCAATGGGTTATATAAAAATATATCTTAGGGAATTACAAATGGCTTCAAAATAATATATAGAGACATGGATTGAAATGTTCCATATTTCAACATTGTCACCTATCACACATTGAGTGATTGATTTTTTAGATTTGGAGATTTTTATGTTGCTCTTATACTTCATACTGAAATTATTAGAGAATATATTGAAGTTAATATTTTGAGTCATAGTATTTTGGTGAATGGAGTTTGTAAGAATAAGGGAAATTTACAGAATAAAATTTTTATTTTGAATGAAATGATAAAATGATATTTTATATCTTGGTGGATTATTTGGAACACACTTATTCAAGGCTTAGGAACACTTAAAAAGCTATTAGATCATATTTAGAAATGGAAAAAAAGGCTTTGTTCCTAATATTATTACTTATAATTTAATGATTAATTGGTATGCTAGTTAGGCAATATCAATAAAATAATTTATGATGATATTAAAAATGAATTAATTGAACCATTTTTCATAACTAATAATGCATTGACAATTTCAGAACTTATAATGCATCATAACATTGGATTAAGAACAAAATAATTTCATAAGTAAAAATAGCTATAATTCCTAAAAATGGAACAATAATGTTGCGGATATGTTGTATATAAAAGGTTCCTCATAAAAAAAATAAATGGAACAATAGAAATGTTACTATACTTTCTTATGGAGGAAATGGAACAATAGAAATAATTCATCTTAAACTAGGATTCATATTTTGTATGATATTGAGAAGATAGATAAAAAATAAATTGTTAGGAGCTTTAAGTAATAGAAGATAACTCAGTTCTCATCAGTATGAAAGATAAAAAAATACCAAATTATGAATATATGTAGTACTAAAAGGTATAATTCAGGTTGTGAACTATTTTTTATGAATTTTGTAGTTTAAATATATAAGTATAGAGTTTGTGGATAAAAATAAGGAGTAATTGTCATGACAATTTTAACAAGGCTAACTTTAATAAGAAAACATGTAAATAGTACAACTTAATAACATACCTTTATAGGGATATAACATTTTGTATGAATGTTTCTCATATTAAAATGTATCTACTATATAGAATTTAGATCATAAAGCCATTGGTTGACCTCCAAAAATGCAATGAAAAACTAGCTTTTTATACCAAAGATATGTTAGATTTGATATTATTTCTAAAAAATAATAAAATCAACATGTTGTCTAGAATAAGATAACAACACACATATAAGCACAAAATAATATGAAGTGTATCTATAGGCACAAAAGTAGTGTCACTAAATAAAATAATGAACACTCCAACCAATAAATAAAATTATTGGTCTTAAGTGGTGTAAAAACTTGAAATACTTGTGACCATAGGTCAAGGTTAAATAACCAACCTTAAGGTTTATTATTAAAATATTATAATAAACCCATCTATACAAGGTGTACAAGGTCTTATGGGGTTATAAAATAAACATAGCACACAATTTGATCATGGCCTTATTATAATCTCAACACCAGATATTCCAACATTCCCTTTAAGTTGAAAAAGGGACATGAAGAGAGATACTTTTTAGTTATAACCAGTTAAGGGTAACTCTCCTACTCCAATATGCTCTCACAATCAAACAAAATGCACCTTGGACATGATAATAACCAAGTTATTTATTGTCATATCCATTTATAATGCATATAATAGACCAAGCATTCCATGAGAATGAATCTAGTAAACATAGTATACCCAAGCCTCAATATGAAACACTAGATTTTGAACAAGCTTGATGGAGCTTTAATTGGCATAATGAAAGGTGATCAAAAACAAATATGGAATACTCAACTACTCTAAAATCATAAGCATGTATTGATTTTGTGGTAGTATCATTAGTAGCGCAATCTAAAAATATTATAGAAAAGTGATATATAGTGGACTATCATCTAAAAACTAAGAGACCAATTCAAAATCAATAAAATTGATAAACATTGTAATAGATCTTCACTAGTCCAAATCACCAATCCAATATACATTAGATAATTCTATAAAAACTAGAGGTTAATAAACTTAGTGAATACCCATATGAAGTGTTTTTATGATATATCGAAAGACCTACTTGATAATTCTTTGTTGACTCTCATTCGGTGCCTACATATACCTATAACAATAGTTGAAAATGCAATATTTGGTCAAATGTGGGTGAGATAGAGAAGACCATATATAAGTAATTATAAAAACCCCAAATTAACAACAAAATTCGAGAGAGAATTTATTTATTTTTGAACATAACATGTCTATCATTAATGTAAAATTCACATTCAAGTATGTTTGAACCAACATCAATCAGGGTAGTAAGTAACCGAGAGAATTATGACATGGTCAGTGTCAACTCTCATGATAGGAGTGACCAAATCCTATATAACCTTATATTCCATAATGATGTTTATTAATTCCTTTGTTTATCTATCCTTTCACTTTAGTTACTTAACTGATTGAATGTAATTTAAATATTACTTTCTATTTGATTTAGCATTCAATTATTTTGCAGCAGAATACCATGCATGTACTACTAAACAATACATAAAGGTTGTTTTACTCTTTTAAAGACTATTACTTGAATTAGAGCATAAAATATTGTATCATATTAAAATTTTCATTCATTGGAAAAACAAGTACACCATCCGTTAATAGATCTAATAAACCTCAAGTGCAAATATAAACCCTTCTTACTTATTGAACATTGTTTTTTAACAAAATTATTATATCAGTAACACATCATATTGAAAATTAATTGTAACAAATAAATACCACCTCATGTACATCCACTATCTATCTAACTAACATATTAATAAAAATTAACTATCACTTCCATGTATAAAAACAATCTCAATCCATAAAATAGAGGTACAAAACATATATCCTAGAAACCTTCACGGGGAATAAACCCAACCTCCAAAATATGTTTTTTCTCTCATTTCATAAATTTAAAGTCAATATAATTATAAATATATAAATGCATCCCATGTATCCTTTATCTAAGTCAAATATATAATTAAAGGAATCCAATCATTCATTTTTGAAATCATGATGCAAGTAAGGAAATCCCGCATTCCCTTTCTCCAAACCATCAATACAATGCATAAAAATCTCACAAATATGTATACCTACATATTTATGAAATGATAATTGGATTCATATTAAGGAGAGAACTTACCATTTATCATAGAGGGAACCCCATAATTTCCAATACTTCTTAAGTATAGTTCATTTATACACATAATAAGCATATGAAAAGGAAATCTTATAATTTCCTCAAGAAAGGATCTTCCATCCATAAATAGGATGGTAATTATTCTACATATGCTAAATAAATAATAATATTATAATTATCTTCAAGCACACATATGATTTACCTTAATTAGTCAAAGGCCTAATTTAAATGAACCAGAATAATCTTGGTTATTCAAAGGGTTTCGTTTACTTAAAGTCTAAGTAATTTTTTTTAATAGTTCAATGATAAATAAAGTGCCTCACTTTAATATATCCCTATCAAATAACTCAATTGTTGCTCTTTCATATTAAGCAAAGGTGATATAATAGCATGCTTGTTGATCTTCTAATTAATCCAAAGTGGTATAATAACATGCAACCATAGTGGTCCATGGTTATGTCAGTTATATGAAAATATTCATTTGTTAGAGGTACCACAACGGTATTAATCAAAAGGTATGTTTAATTCGTTGTTAGGTCGAATTCACAGTCAAAAAATATAATATTTAACTAGGTCTACTAAAATAGAATCAACTACTCTCAATAATCATCCACCACTAGTCAACTAAGGACACAAGGTCAAACCGACACTTGCACCACTAGTTAACTGATTAACGTAGAGGTCTAACTGACAAAACAATTCCACTTTTCAATCCTATAGTACATTCAACCTACATGTGATAAGCACCTTGTGGTTAATATAATAGGAAGGGTTCCTCAAATCTAGGTTACCACATACTCCCTATGGGAGTATGTGGGATATTATCTTAGAGTGATAACAATTTACATAAATAATATTCATCGATGACCTTCAACTGATAACTAATTTCAATCATCACACATTTCAACTCATTTTTTACAAATGTGAAGGCATCGTTCATGGAGAACGAATGGGTAGGGCAAGACTTAGCCAAGAACCTAGGTGCTAGGCTACAAGCCTTTAGGTTCTTAGCACCTTTAATATTGTTACTGACCCACCACATGGTGAGTGTGGGATGAAAGAGCATTATGAGTACTCTAGCCTAAGTCCTCCATTATAATGTCAACGTTACGTGAATCAAACAATGTTATTTGAGGTAAAGGAAGCAAACCCAAAATCCTCATGGAGTCCCAAATCCTAGCTAGAGGCTCGCTTAATCAGTGATTATGGGAATAGTTTAATTTAATACATCCAACCCAGGTGATACAAAACAAATAAATAGCCTTAATGCGATCACATGTAAAAGGATTAACAAGCTAATATCTATCAAGTATAATTGTTTGGCATTAGATTCAGTAATACCTATCTAAGCATGGTTATTGGATATATGGTAGACCTAGATGTAATTTTCATGAACGAGAAAGAGTTATATCACTTATCAAAGATATTACAATATAGTAGAGATATGAAAAAATTATTGTAATACACATCGATTATTGTGACAACACAATGGCTAGATTTCATCTCTCAAGTGAAGGATTTTAGTAATGGCCTTATAGCTACTCTTATGTATCCTCATAGTAGTAGAATTCATACATAATTTTATGGTGAGATGGTGTCTAAACTAAGGTATAGAGTATACAACTTGTATGCAGGTTACCGACATAAATTCATTTCCCAATAAGTAAACCTTCATCCAGGGCAATATATGACATCCATGAATACTAATGTATCAATAATTGAGATGCCATTATCAATCCTATACTTCCTACCCAATTTGAATATGGATTAGAGTATAAAGGCCTCCACTGAAATCCTGTTTGAAACCTACCAGGGTGGTAACTCATTGGTGATAGTGATGTCCCGAGGTCTATTGCAAGGTATATTAAACATAATCAAGGGAAATTTTTATTGGAATGAACTAATATAAAATAGGCATTCCAAATATATATAGTAACCTAATTCCACATTCTCTAGGTCATTAGAGTGAAGGTTAAATATAAGCACTTTCACTCTATACAATGTACAACCACCAAGTGGTGGCCATAAAAGCTCTATGTGATGGTGTCAAATAGACTAATCTATCGATGAACTAACTATTGAATCAGACCTTGAGATTTATTGAATTCTTACTGATATAGTAACTTTTAATCGAAAGGTTAAAAAGATAAATAGGGTTTCAAACCATCAAGGCTCACAAAGGTACTATAGAAATATTATTCAAAGTCAGGTTTGAAAGTTACAAACCATCACAGTATAAACATAGTCAATAGTGGCATTATAATATATGTTCAGGGCTTAACAACTATAAACATAGTTAGTAATAGCAATATATGATGTATTTAGGGCTTTAAAAATTAGCATAATATCATTTATAATATATAAAATCATTCATAAACAAAAATTAATCAAGAAAAGACCCAACATGTTTTCCTTCTTGAAAGCCTCCCAAGTTATGACCTCTATTTTCCCTTCTCTAGACCTATCTCCAAGACTCTCCCGCCAATATTTTTAAGATCTTCTATTTCATTATTTTAGCTTCATCCTTTATAATTTTCCAGATTCCCTTTTATCCTCAGCAAGAAGGTGGTTTTATTATTAAATTATTAAAAGGAGCCTTTTTTAAGTCAACCAAAAATAGTGAAATTAATATTTTAAACAAAAGAAGATTCCAAGGGATAAGGTGGGAGTACTTTGTTTATCTTGGGTCTTCTCTTTTTCTAGGGTAACTACAAGGTCAACACTACTACTATTTGGAGGTAGGGATAATTCAACCTTAGAACTATTAGAGGTAAGAAAGAGAATCTCTTTTTAATATTAACCATTATGAAGTAGCCATGTGGAAGGAAGAATAGTTCATCTACTTAAAAAAATAATCCCCCTTTTTTCATTAAATAGTGATATTGCTCTTTTGGGTCCAATTAAAATTGGACATGTGTGATAAGAGCATATGCATCCAACTACCTTTTTAATTAGTTGTAGTTGGATATGTTAAATTTAATTTCCTTTTTGCAAAAGAAAAATATTCAAATTAATCCTTCTCAAAAGCCCTATTAGCTTCTCCAAACTATTCAAAATCCCCTAATTGCCCTCCAAAACTCTCCAAATTAGTTTTGTAGAGTGCAATTAGTTTAATTAAGGATTTTGTAAGAAGAATTAGGGTCTACAACCCTTTTTTTAAGGTATTAATTGCTCCCTTAGATCAATTAATAACCTTTTTAAAAGTCCTACTAGGGTGGGTTGTGACATACTACCCCCTTGGATTAAACATAGTCCTCTATGTTTCTCGTTAGTTCCTAGCTTAGTTAATGCAGAAAATCAATAAAACTAGCATTAGTTCTTTACAAACCATTTAGAACCATCATCCTTTTCCTTATTTCTAGTACCTCGTTCATAATGGTAAGTATCATATTCCATCCACGAGAGTACCTGGACCTGCAAGCACACAAAATATCAGTAGTTTCATGTTCTTAAAGCAATAGAACATCCATATTACATCAACAATAAGTATTGAAAACATCATCATTACACAATTTTCATCATAAAAATCAAGGCATCGAAATATCTATCATTGTATAGTGAATGATAATAGAGTGCTGCAACAATAGAATTACAAAATGTTTTCATAGAGATGACATGAAATTATGTTTTCATAATAAGTTAAACACAATCTATCTAATTAGATTCATCAAAAAATCTCACAAAGGAGTATCACACTATGTCTTGATAGCCCTTTTTATGAGTTAAACTGATATAAATAGGTGTCTTCAAAGACAAAGGCATAATTTCACAAACCTTTCTTCAAGATACCCATATATCTAAAAATCATTGTGGCAAACCATTACCAGTGCATCATCCTTGATGTCCCTTGGTGTACATATTTAGTTAGTCTATTAAAAAATTCATTCCTCAAGAGGTACAAATATCAATTGCAATCCTCAAAAGAGCCTAAGGTACACCGCTTAAGACCCACAAAATATGGAGGGTTTGCTTAGATCTTCCATTGTGATTCACTAGTGGCTCAATAGTAGAAGGAACAAAAATTGAACATATGTATTCTTTGAGTAACAAAATTTATTAGCAATAATCATCTTTACCATGCATAAGATGTCATACAAATACCCATGGTCACACTTACCCCCTGTAAGGTGCTATATTATCATATATTGATAATATCCATGACCTCACATGCTCCATGCAAGGTGTCATACTAATCATACTATCATCAACTAATCATACTGTCATGCTCCAAAATTACTTCATGTAAGGTGTCATTATAGGCTTTAGAACATGTTTTATTCAATTTTATGAAATAATCCCATAATCTTCTTTATGGATAGATTCCCTATCTATACCTCCTAAGAGTTTTCCAATATAAACTATGAATAGAACTCTCATGTCTAATATTTTTCCAATGTGGTTAATTTTTAAATTTTATCTAAGAATAATATTTTCTTTAATTCATTTCATTGGACACATACATAAATGCATCCTGAATTACCTCTTCTTACCTTCCAAGGCATTCCTCACTTGGGAACTGGTCGTTGTAGATGACACTCATGTGGTCAACGTGCCCTTGTACATAGGATATTTAGTCCAATATTACCTGCTTGGGACGTTCCAAAAGATACTTGCTATTTGGAACCTTCTGAGCCACCACTTAGAACAAGATAACTCTAGAATCAATATCATCAAGTCCAACTCTTAATTAAATGCAATAAAAAATATTTTTCCTTAATAGATTATTATAATAATCTAAATCACATGTTGTATAAACTTTTCTTTATATTACACATATGAAAATACATGTTTATGGGATACATGAGTGTAGTCTTCTATATTATACATGTATTTAATAATAAATAAATATTGGCTTTTAAAATATACAATATGGTAGGCTTCACAACTTTCATCTTTAGATCCTTTCACCACTCTAGGTTAAACCTATTTTCTCACAATATAGCAGTTTGAGGCCTAACTTACCTAGTAATACTCCTATGACCACATGGAATATTAACTATAATAAGTACATGAATTACTAATGCATCAAGGTAGGATTCTAATTCGGTAGGTCTATACTCATCCCTTGCTTGCCAAAGTTGTGAATTCTCAGTCTGGATGGCTATCATTGATCTTCACCATTTCTTTGAGTTAGCTCCTACTGGAGCACATATCGTTCAGATCTATCAATATCTATTTCTACCTATAACTATTAAATTTGTTGCCTGAAGGACTCTATCTCAAGTGGTCCACCTATCTAAGAGTTCTAATTATCATTTCCTCGATATTTGGAAGGACCTACTTCAACCTATAGTTGATGGTATACTTAAACCCTAGGAAGTTCTACTACTTCCCTTGGATTTTCCTCATCTTACCCTTTCTAGGTAGACCATTGTTGATCATATTCTAGGGTTGTATAAGCATCATCCACATTTGGAACCCATATGTTCTCATATATTTCTAAGGTTAATGGTTCCATTTGTGGTGGTACAACTTCTTTCCTCCCTTTCCTTGTATAAAAGACAAGAGGGTCTAGTATTCCTTGACTGATACCAAAATACTGTAATACTCAAGTATATTGGAAATACTCATACTACATTCTTACTCGCTCAATCATCCACCTTGCTCTTCACACATGAGCTATATGATATCCATATTCTGCCCATATTGGACCTATCCTCCATGGTCTCCATATCACATCTTTGGACTTTAAAATTTTCCATATAGAGTGATAGAGTTCCCAATTATCCTCTCATGGCCTTCTTAACCACAAATATTTCTCCTTTTACCATATTAATGCATAAGGGACTTCTATATATACCAAGTTGTGTGCATCATAGAGAAACCCTAGGTTTCTCCTTATAGCCACATGCTCCCATACCCATATCTACAAAAAAAAACCACAACTCATCCTTGTTCACTTTGTTGTTTGAAAATCAAACTCTCTATAGGATTGAGCCAACAAGATCGATACCCAAGCAAACACAATTGAGTACTCCACTAGGTCCTATACAACCCCTAGCATATTCAAAGGGAATCATGCACCTAATAATTTAGGTAGAATGACATTCACTATGAGCATTATTACCCAAGCTTTTTTGGGTGATAGTTTATCATACGTGAAAAATAATTCATACAGTATACCATAATGATTAGTATTAACATATTTCCACCTATATTTGAATGCTCTCTCTAGAACTAGTCCTTTTTCTAATTTATTTGTGTCTATTATTGTACACCCTTTAACTAGTATTCGATAGATTCAATACACATCCTCCAGGGTAATAGTCATTTCTCCAGTAGGTAATTGGAAAGTTCCCTGATCATGATTCTATATTTCAATTAGTGTTGATAGGTATTCCCTATCAATCAACACTAGTTCCAAGCAGATGATTCCTACTAAACCTATTTAAATTAACCATTGTCAATAATTTACATCCATCACACTCCTATATCCTTGAAATATTGGCCAAAGAGCAATGTAGAATCTAATAACCTTCAATGGTTCTATTTCTACTGACCTAGCTTCATGACTCATTTTGGCATAGCTAGAGGCTATATTCTTATATAGTGTGTAATAGTAAATCAATGAGTAAAAATAGTAGCATCAAGAAACACACTATGGGGTTTGGCCTGAGCATGATTACTATAAATAGTGCAAGCTCTAAAAATAGTATAACTATGTTGAATTCTATAGGTTGGTTCTCCTTGCCATAAAATTCATCAAATATCACTTGTGTTCTGAAACTTTATTATGTTTTTGACAACTAGTTTGCTCAACCATTGGATTGATCATAACTCAATCTAATAAATCATCTTACAAGGATATTAAATCGATATTATCATAATTGTATAGGGATTTATTGTATCATGTTGTACTTGAAACTCTCTTATTCCTTCATGCATCTGACTCCTTACCCACTTAGTGTCTTGTCAGTGTCGATGATTCACCACATTCCTAGGCATCATTTCCAATTCCAACCATTACACCTTAAATCAATATTATCAATATTTTCATAATTGAAAATCTAATCAATCATATTCCAAGGATATTAAATCAATATTGTCATAACTCTATATGGATTTATTGCACCATGTTGTACTTGAAAATTTCTTATTCCTTCATGCATCTGACTCCATACCCACTTAGTGTCTTTTCAACGCCTTTTTTTTATGATTCACCACATTCCTAGGCATCATTTCCAATTTCAAATATTACTCCTTTTGTTGACAATGATGTTAGCCTTGACCCAAGCACCATCCCTTCTTTACTCCTATCAATTCTGGAAACCATGTATTAGGATTCATCCTAACTTAGGTTTTCTTCTTTTTTTTTTACTATTTTTTAATGTATTTGAGATAACATCGAATACTCCTATGTAGTTATTTATACCATATGCATCATATAGTGGTGTTATCCCACATTTAAATAGTGCATAATGCTCTATTAAACTCGACCACCACTTGAGTGATTAGGTGGTATACTACATAACTATTTGGTGGCATCTCCGATGTAATTCTCCACCAAAATATCATTTCGAGGAGTACCTCAGGTGGAGCTAGTATGATAATTTTGTATCCATCCTGGTGGTCTTCCATTGGCTATATCCTTGACTTCTTTCACCATTGTTGGGATATTCAGCTCCTTTCTATGGCCAAAGGCCATGATTTTATTGTAACATTGATCAACAATTTAATTAGAGAAAATATTCTTTTTTTTATCCCATTATCTTATTCATACAATTACCTCATAATAAGGTACTATTGTTATTGAATTTTTGAATGGGATCTATATTCCTATTTTTCCAAAATTTACCCTATGGATTATTTTTCTATAGATAATATCCAATATCCCATATTATTATAGAATTTGGTAATTCACATAGTTAAGTTTATGATCAAGGGGTTACTTTAGAAAAATATCCATGTGGTTCTCTTAATATGAATTTCCAAGTAATTCCAAGGCTTGCACTTCACAAGAATCAATGTGGTTAGTGTCTATCTTGTGGCATCGGAGTGGCCAACCCTCCTATAATAAAACCAGTGGTAAATATTTATACCATATTTTGGTAATTCTCCTATATTAAAATAGGAACACCATTTTTATTTCTAGATTAAATTAAATATTAAGCTAGCATTATGTTAGGTCTCTTTCAACCTGTACATTAGGTGTATGCCTTAAATATTAACTATTCTTCCATGAAGACAAAATATTAATCAAATGTAATATTTAACCAATCTCCATTGTGCACAATGGTTTGTTAAGGTGATCATCAAACAAATCCACATAGAAACCCTGTGTCTATCATATACCTTACTTATTCAACTCATTATTAAACTCCACGACCATAGATAGGATCTAATTTTTCCCAACTTGATCATTCTTAAATTTATTCATCATACAATACTTTTGTAAAGAATAGGCTTAACTCAAAAATACAGATGTCAAGTACCATTTCTCAATGATCTCTTGGATACTCCACAAGTTGTGGAGGGTTCCCCTCACTCTTCCATTCTGATTTACTAGTGAATTAAGACATGGAAGAAAAGAATTTGCACATCAATAACCTTCAAGCACTTTCTCTTTCGTTACCCAATATTTATCAATTTATATTTTACCAACGAAAGTTATAGGTTAGAAATTTAACAATACCCAATACTTTTGCTAGCCTAGAGCTTACTTTAGAATCCTTTAGATAGCCTAGGATAGGATACCAACTATAACAACCCCAAATTACCAACCCAAATTGAGAGAGAATTATTTTTGAACATAACATATCTATCATTAATATATAGTTCACATTCAAGTATGTTTGAACCAACATCAATTAGGGTAGTAAGTAACAAAGAAAATTATGACATAGTTAGTGTCAACTCTCATGATAGGAGTGACCATCTCCTATCTAACCTTACATTCTATCATGATTTTTATTAATTCATTTTTTATCTCTCCTTTCATTTTAGTTAAGTGTTGAACATAATTTTAATCTTACTTCCTATTTGGTTTAGCATTCAATTATTTTATAGTGGAATACCATGCATGTACTATTAAAAAATACATAAAGGTTATTTTACTTTTTTTAATACTATTACTTAAATTAGAGCACAAACCATTGTATCATATTAAAAGTTTCATTCATTGGGAAAAAACTAAAACATCCATTACTAGATCTAATAAACCTCAAGTGCAAATATAAACCCTTCTTACTTATTGAACATTCCTTACTAAAAAAATAATTGTATCAATAACATATCATATTAAAAAGTAAATGTAATATTTAAATGCCACCTCATGTAAATCCATAATCTATCTAACTAACATCTTAATAGAAATTAAATATCACATCCATGTATAACAACAATTTCAATCCACAAAATAGAGCTACACAACATATATCCTAGGAATCCTCACGAGGAATAAACCTAGCCTCCAAAATATTTTTCTCCTTTTATTTCATAAATTTAAAGTCGATATAATTACAAATATAGAAGTGCATCCCATAGATCTTTTATCTATGTCAAATATATAATTAAAGGAATCCAATCATTCCTTTTTGAAATCATGATGCAAGTAAG
This sequence comes from Wollemia nobilis, assembly GCA_028583015.1. NCBI lineage: Eukaryota > Viridiplantae > Streptophyta > Pinopsida > Araucariales > Araucariaceae > Wollemia > Wollemia nobilis. The sequence continues at coordinate 455,922 of JAQPPZ010001843.1, read as the reverse complement.
GAAATACCACATTTCTTTTCTTCAAACCATCAATACAATGCATAAAAATCTCATAAATTCCTACACCTATATATTTATTAAATGATCATTGGATTCATATTAATGAGAGAAATTACCATTTATCATAGAGGAAACCCTATAATTCCCTTGGGAATGAATTACACATTCATTCTCCAAGATTGTTATGCAATAAATACTTCTTAAGTAGAATTCATTTATACAAATACTAAGTAGATGAGTACTTAATCCAAATAGGATGTTCCATGCATTCTCATCACAACCACATTGAGTACTTAATACAAATAGGATGCTAATTTTTCAACATATGCTAAATCAAGAATAGGATTATAATTATCTTCGAACACAACTATGATTTCCCTTAAGTATTTAAAGGCCTAATTTAATAGAACCAAAATATTTCTCTTGGTTATTCAAAATATTTCATTTACTTAAAGCCTAAGTAAATTCCTTTAATAGATCAATGACAAATAAAGCACATAAATTTAATATATCCCTATCAAATAACTCAATTGTTGCTCTTTCAAATTAGGAAAAGGTCATATAATAACATGCTTGGTGATCTTCTATTTAATACAAAGTGGTATAATAACATACGGCCATCGTGGTCCATGGTTATGCTAGTTATATAACAATATTCATTTGTTACAGGTACCACAATGGTATTAATCAAAAGGTATGTTTAATCAGTGGTTAGGTCAACTTCACAATCAACCACTATAACCTTTAACTGGGTATAATAATAGGGAATCAACTATTATCAATTATCATCCATCGCTAGTCAACCAAGGACACAAGGCCAAACCTAAACCTGCATCACTAGTTAATTGATTAATGCAGGGGTCTAACCGATAAAAAGGTTCAAATATCAATCATATAGTACCTTCAACCTACATGTGACCACCATCTCATGGTTACTACAATAGGAAGGGTTCCTCAATTTCTAGGCTACCACATGCTCCTACAAGGATCATATGTGATATTATCTTAGAGTGATAATAATTTACATAAGTAATAGTTGTCAATGACCTTCAACCGATAAGTAGTTTCAATCATCACACATTCCAACTCGTATCTTACATGTGAGAAGGCATCAGTCAGGGAGAATGAATGAGTAGGGTAGTATTTAGCCAAGTGCTTAGGCACTGGCCTACAAGCCTTTGAAATAGGTGAGCGAACACTAGTTAGAATAATATTTAAAGTGGTGCTTAAATAGTACAATGAAACTATAGGATAGATATTAAAATAATATCTTCCTATATTCATGCTAACAAACACACTTTGAATAATAAGTTCCTAAACTACTAACAATATAGTAAATTACGCTAACAACTAACATCGTCAAAATGATTAAGATGACTAACTTACTAACCCCAAGATATTCCATAGTGAATATCTTTTAGGTAATTAGTAAAAGTAACATAGTAATTTCGATCTACTATGAGGTAAATAAAATCTACCTAGGAGAATATTACAAATTACCAATTGAGATAATAATATAGTTATTGTAGCATAGTAAATCTAACATCCCCCCTTATTACATTATTTTGGAAATGTATATAACTACCCCAATATAATAAAAAATATTCTCATATGCTAGCTCTTGCTTTAGCTCAGGCTCTGTCATAGTGCTTTGGTTGCTCTAAGCAAAAAAGTGGGTTACTTCTCACTTTTTTTTCATATCAACAAATTTCCAACTGGATTGCATGGGTAACCAGCAACTACAACCACTAGATGTACTAGAGTAGATCACTATATACGAGGTTCATTATGTTAGAAGATGATTTTGAAAAAAAAATAATAAGGTATCTAAGGTGTCGGTTGCTACTGAAAATGCACCATTATAAGTTTCCCCCTTTGTTTACAAAACATGTTGTAATGTAATTTTTGCAAGAAGTATGACTAAGGTGTCGGTTGCTATCGAAAATTATTTTCTTCCTTTTTAGCAAAAAAAAATTGAATTAGAAAGGAAATTTTTATCCCCCCTTAAGTGCAAAAGATATGCAACTTTATGAAGCTTGTTAAGGCTTTTACAAAGATTACCTCCTAGGAAAATTTCAAAAATTACACTAGAAAATATCCCCCTTTTATTACAAGTGCTTAAAATAGAAATATTTTGTTATTTATGAAGACTAAAAAGAGGTAAAATCACCACTTTATTGCAAGTACTTCAAAAAAAAACATTTGCTATTTATTAAGCCTAAAAAAATGATTGAAATGGTGCATGCCTAGGGTCACAAATTTGTTTCCCTTACAAAGTTGCATGAGCCATGAACACCTTTTGTGCTATTTCTATACTAGAATTAGAATTAGAATCAGACACTTCATTAGAAACATGACCTCTTTATTGTCTATTTTACCCCTGTGATGTGCCTTTGCCATTTTTGTTTTTCTTGTTTTTAAACCAACACTGATTGGTGTCATGGTTTTCCTTTTTACAATTTATGCAAATATTATTTTCTGATTGAGGTTGCTTGCCCTTATCTTTTGAACATGATCCTAGATATTATCCTCTCTTCTAAAAGTTTTCTTTCTTCTTTCCACCTCGATTATTCGAGTAAAGTGCATTGTTTGATACTTCCTCACTTTGGATTTGATTTGTTTCCTCTGTTTGAAGAAAATTGACTAACTCCACAAAGGTTACTATTCTTTGAGATACATAAAGGGATGTTATTAAAATCTTGTAGGATTCTATAGGAGCCCTAAATATTACTAAAGTTAGGATAGTATCTTCTTCTTTTGCTCATAAAGCATTCAACTTTGACTTCAGTTCTGCCACTTTGCAAATGATTAGCTATACTAGTTCTCTTGAATTCATATGAAGTGTATGAAGTTTCTTTTGAAGGCTTATAATAGTCAATTTATTCTTGCCTTCAAAAATGGTATTTAATGCATCCCATGCATCTTTACTAGTTTTGGATTCACTTATGTGAGGTTGGATTTCATCAGTAGTAGCCAAAAAAATCATCATGATAAGACAGTTTTCCTTTTTATCTCATGCATTATAATCTACTCTTAGTGTAGTGGGTCTTTTAATAGTACCATCCACTATATCCCACATTTACTCTATAGTAATAACGACATTCATTTTGGTTTTCTATGCTGAATAGTTAGAACCTTTAAGCAATTGTGTATCATTTAGTTATTTTTTGACAATTTCCATGATGAAGGTTCTAGAATTTGCACCAAAGATGGTCTTTATTTCACTTTTAATTGATATTTAATGGCACCTACCTAAAAAATCTCTTGATGAAAGATGATCAATTTGAGAAAATTTAAGCCAAACAAATAAGAAATGAAAGCGAATTCACTCTAATTGATATTTAATGACACCTGCCTGAAAATCCTCCTGAATAAGGATAATCAATTTGAGAAAATTGATCCAAACAAATAAGAGTGAATTTATAGTTGTATGGAGAGAATATCAATTTTAAAAATGGTTTATACTTGCGCAATGAATTACACAAATGAGTGTAAAATTTGAGACTTTGAGTGCTCTTGATTTTGATGACTTATAATTGTAGAAAACAAAAAATTTAATGCAATAATTAATCAAGGAGTGCCCACAAATTTTCACCACTTAGGTGTCAGATGCAACTAAAAATTCACCTAATTTATCAAATGCCAATTATAATAAAGGTGTCAAGTAATATAAAAAATGCACCTTATTACTTATTTTTACAACTATATTTTTTTTGTGTTGTGCAAAAAATTGATACTCAATATCTCCTCTTGTTTTCCAATTTTGCAAATAATGTGGCAAAAACAATTGCCTTTCCTTTTTGTGTTGCAAAATAAACAATTTTTTATTTTCAAGTGCCTCCTACTTCGTGTTACAAATTTTCAAAGAAATACAATTTCTTGTCTTCCCCTTTTGATTTTCAAAATTAACAAAGTAGCACTCCTTTCAAGTGAATTCGACACACAACCCGTGTTTGAAAGGCTTTCCAGAACCATTAAACACACGACTTTGTTTTAGTGGACCCAAGGTCTTCAATCTCTTCTCAACGGTTTTGCAAAAAATAAAATGTGCAATTTCTTGTGTTACATCCCTTGGAGAAAACAAATGCACAAAGTTTTAAGTGTCTTGTGTTACAATTTTTCAAGATAAGAATCACATTTCATGATTTTATCCTCCTTGATTTTGCAAAATTAACAAGGGTTTGAGAAGATGTTAAGGCTCCCTAATTTTTTAAGAAAAATAGTGCTATTCTTTGTCTTATATCCCCCTTTTTGGAGAAAACAAAAGCACTCATTTGTTTGAAATTTGTAAAAAATAGGGCCTTCAATTTTCAATTTTATGGCATAAGTGTAATTAGTTATAGCATCATTTTAATCAATAATAAATAATTTTTTTAAAAAATCACCTGAATTAAAAAAAATGATTTTATATCAAAAAATATGAAATTATTAATAAAAAAAATCTAAAAATATAATTAAAAATGCAAAAAATAAAAAAACCTATCTTAATTTTACCTTGGCAAGATTTATTTTTGTACCCCTTTTAAAATAAACTTGTTTTTGGAAGCATCGAGGGTCGACCTTGTGGCTTGGCATAAGGCATAGTCTTCTCGTTGGGTCAGTGACCAACACAACTACCACTCCAGATGGTAGCAAAGGGAAATATTTTCCCTTTTATTTTATTGCCCGTATTGCAATGGGAAAAAATATATGTGGGACTAATTAGTCCCACATGTATCCTATTGAGGATGCTTTACCAATTTAAAACTAACAACACACGGTGTTTATTTCGATTGCCTACGGGCAATTAGTTATCGCAAATGTTTTACCCTCAAAAATAGTGGATAAGCCTATATTCACCACATGGACCAACAAGATATTATAATATAGAATGCCAAGTAGATGAATAGGAAAATGACACATTAGCACCAATATGGTCACATCACCCACCATGTGTCTACGCCAATCAGCTACCAAGAGTTCAAGGTTCATGTTCACCAGCTAACACCATGTCAGCTACCGAAAAACCACCCACATAGTGCCACATCAACCCATCAGAGGTCGCCACATGTCTGCTAGGTGGCCCTCAGGATTCACATCCATCAAATCAACCTAATTATAATTTTTCCACGTTAGCATTCATTGGGATCCATGTAATTTAGATTGGTTTGCAGGTGTTTGCCACATCAATGTTCGTTGGGATTCATACTAGCCACATTGGTCTATAGGTGGTTGCCACATCAGTATTTATTGGGATCCACACTAGTTAGATTGGGTCTTGATGTGGAGTTTTAATGATGTTAGTTGTTAGTATGGTTAAGGGGTGGACACCATTCAAAGGGTGTCAAGGAGATTCAATGTATAGACTATCAAATATTCCCATAGGTCACCGTGTAATTCTAGAACTAGTCAGATTTCTTGTCAGTCAAGTTTACATGTTATAACCAGTTCACTCTAATCTAGCATGGCCACCTTGGATTCAACACTCTCAGGATTTGTGCTCCAATGAAATTATGGAGTAGCAATTATTAGTGATCTGATAGGTCCACAAAAAAATAGATATCACCCTTACAATAAAATATATACTTCCGCTACATCGATGAGAACTAGAGTAAAATTACACAATAGAAAATGAATCTACGAGTGCCTCGATTTCCATGCAAATATATGGATATTTTGTGCTACCTCAGGAAGCATACCTTTCTTCTCAGAATCCACCTTGGGATCTATTTTTAGTAGTAGGTCTAGGGGGATCCCATCTCAATATTTGTGCCTCCTCGATCCAACTCCACCCTTGTCCAAAGTCAAATAATCCACTTTGATACCATGAAAGAGGTGAGTGAACATTGGATAAAATAATATTCAAAGTGGTGCTTAAATAGTACAGTGAAACTATAGGATAGATATTAACATAATATCTTCCTATATTTGTGCTAAAAAATGTGTTTTGAATAATAAGCGCCTAACCTACTAACAATATAGTAAATTACGTTAACAACTAACGTAGTCAAAATGACTACGATGACTAACTTACTAACCCAAATATATTCCACAATGATTATCTTCTAGGTAATTAGTAAAAGTAACATGGTAATTTATATGTACTATGAGGTAAATAAACTCTACCTAGGAGAATATTAAAAATTACCAAATGAGGTAATAATTATAGTTAATGTAGCATAGTAACTCTAACAACCTTTAGGTTCTTAGAACCTTTCATATTGCTCTTGACCCACTACATGGTGAGTGTGGGATGAAAGAGCATTATGAGTACTCTAGCCTAAGTCCTCCATTACATTGGCTATGTCAGGAAACTCAAACAATATTATTTGAGATAAAGGAAGTAAACTCAAAACCCTTATAGAGTCCTAAATACTAGTTGGATACTTGATTAATTGGTGATTATTGGAATATTTTACCTTTAATACATCTAACCTAGGTGATACCATGTAAATCAACAGTATCAACACAATCATAGGTGAAAGGATTAACAAGCTAGTCTCTACTAAACAAAATTGTTTGACATTAGATTTGGTAATCTCTATCTGAGCATTGTTTTTGGATATATGGTAGACCTAGATGCAGTTGTCATGAATAAGGAAGAGTTCTATCACTTATCAGAGATGTTACAACATAGAAAATTTTTTCCCAAGCGACTATAATACACAGTGATTATTGTGACAACATGATGGCTAGATTTCATTGCTTAAGTGAAGTGTTTTATTTATGGCATTATAGTTGCTCTTAGTTATCCTCATAGTAGTAGAATTCATGAATGATTCTATGGTGAGGTGGTGTCTAAACTAAGGTACAAATTTTACAACTTGTACGCATGTTTTCGATATCAATTCATTTCCTGATAGGTAAACCTTGACCCAAGGCAATATATGACATCCATAAATACTAATATATCAAGAATTGACTACACTTCCCACCCAAGCTAAATATGGATTAGAGTATAAAGGTCTCCATAGAAATCCTATTCAAAATCTACCAGGGTGGTAACTCATTGGTGATAGCGATATCTTGAAGTCTATTACAAGGAATATTAATTGTAATCAAGGGAATTTTTGATTGGAATGAACTAATCTAAAATAGGCTTCATGAATATCTATAGTAACCTAATTTCACATTCTCTAGGTCATGGGAGTGAAGGTTAAATATAAGCACTTTCGTGCTATACAATGTACAACCACCAAGTGATGGTCATCAAATCTCCACTTGGTGTGATGGTGTCGGATAGAATAATCTATCGATAATATGACTATTGAATTAGACCTTGAGATTTATTGAAGTCTTAATGAGAGAGTAACTTTTAATTAAAAAATTAAAAATATAAATAGGATTTCAAACCATTAGGGCTCACAAAGGTACTATAGAAATTTTATTCAAAGTCAGATTCAAAAGTTACAAACTATCACACTATAAACACAATCAACATTGGCATTATAATATATTTTTAGGGCTTAGAAACTATAAAAACAATCAATAATAACAATATATGATGTATTTAGGGATTTAATTATTAGCATAATGTCATTTATAACATGTAAAATTATTCATAAACAAAATTTAATCAAGACAAGAACCAACCTGTTTTCCTTCTCAAAAGCCTCCCAAGTTATGGCCTCTATTTTACTTTCTCCAAATCCTATCTCCAAGAATCTCCCGCCAATATTTTAAAATGTCCTCAAGCTGCTCCTAGATCCCCTTTTCATTATATCAGCTTCCTCCTATATAATTTTTTCTAGCTTCCCTTTTTCCCTTAGCAGGAAAGTGGATTTAATATTAAATTATTAAAAGGAGCCTTTTGAAGACAACCAAAAATAATGATATTAATATTTTAATAAAAAAGATATTCCAAGGGATAAGGTAGGATTACTTTGTTTATCTTGGGCCTTCCCTTTTTCTAGGGTAACTACAAGGTCAACACTACTATTATTTGGAGGTAGGGAGAATTCAACCTTAGAACTATTAGAGGTAAGGAAGAGAATCTCTTCTAAATATTAACCATTATGAAGTAGCCATGTGGAAGGAAGAATAGTTCATCCACTTAATAAAATAATCCCCCTTTTTTTTATTAAATAATGATATTTCTCTTTTGGGTCCAATTAAAATTGGACATGTGTGATAAGAGCATATGCACCCAACTACCTTTTTAATTAGTTGTAGTTGAATATATTAAATTTAATTTCCTTTTCACAAAAGAAAAATCTTCAAATTAAACTTTCACAACAGCCTTACTACCTTCTCAAAACTATTCAAAATCCCTTAATTGCCCTCCAAAAATCTTCAAATTAGTTTTTTAGAGTGCCATTAGTTTAATTAAGTGTTTTGTAAGAAGCATTAGGTTCTACAAAACTTTTTGTTAGGTATTAATTTTTCCCTTATATAAATTAATAACATTTTTAAAATTCCTATTGGAAGGGATTGTTATAGTAATTGGTATATATTGGAATCCTTCAAAGGAGTAGTGTTATTTTCTTGAAGCTTCAATCTAGAACCAAAATGCGTTGAAGCTAGATTTTGTCTCTCCATAAAAACCACTATAGAAGATCAAACATATACTTAGGGAAAGATATAATGACCCCATAATATGATTCATTCAGTTGAAACCTCAAGAAATAATGAAGGAGGTTGTAATATATTATCTATAATGTGTCACAAAGTTATGACATTATATTCTTAATCAATGATGTTGAACTTCTTGTAATGAGATCATTAACATACAACACAATCACCAATATCTAACAATATTAATTCTTAATGTAGACATCATGATTTATCTCACATGATAGAAATATTCTACTAAGAAATTAAATAAATAATACATCTTCTTATACCAAGCAACACGATCCTGCTTAAGTCATATAAGAGCTTCTTCATCTGATAAACCAAGGGAGTGGTTCCATCAATCTCAAAACTAGGTGGTTATATCGTATAACACTCCTAGATCCTACATGAAAAAATATACTCTAAAAATCCATTTTACGTACTTCTCATCTATATAAATCAATAATAAAGAGACTCGTTTGAATAGATTCCATCTACGAAACTAAGACAAAAGTCTCTAAATAGTCAAATTCCTCCTTTTGAGACAATCCCTTAGCCACAAGGTATACCTTGTGATTCTATACTTGAATATCAAAAGTATACTTGGTTTTCCATACCTACTTACATGTAATAATATTATTTACATCAATAAGATCGCATAGTTTATTCTTCATCAATGACTCACACTTCAGTGTTAGGTTTTGAAGCTAAATGCATATAATAAAGTAATCACAAGATCTAAAATAAAGTTGCAATATGAAATATATGATAATGGAAATCTATCAAGCATATAAAACACATTAAAAACATCAAAAATGAATCATATAAATGCCCCTAATAAATTCTCACAAAAATGTGATATTTATTGAATAAAGACCTCAAATACATCATACTTAATCACTCTCCATTGTGATTGTATATGACCAATAACTCAAAATATTTTTGTTATCTTGCTATCTATCCATATACCCATTTATAGGATGGAATAGGACTCTTCATATTGAGGATTCTTGGCCTTCACTCTTTATGACTCTTCATATTCCTATTTTATGGACACATGTATATAGGGATAACTATGCACATTTACATTTCTAAAATACTTTGCACACTTGTGTATTTATTATATTGGGTAAAGTAAATACTTTATCCTAATATATGATGCTATTTACTAATTTATAGATGTACACATGGTGGTACATTGGCATGAACCATATGATGTAATATATTCCAACACACCCCTGTATTACATTATTTCGTTATTGAAAACTTTGTTTTTAATATGGATCTTCTTCTTCCTTAGGTTCATATTCTTCTTGCTTGTCTTCATCAATCCGTAATATTTTATATTATGTCATGTTATCATTTGATTCCTATAAAAATATTTTATTTTTTCCTTTGTTCTTCATATTACAAATCTTCATCTTGGCCTGGTTTCCTTTCTCTATCTTTGAATTTTTTTTAGGACCACTAATATAGTCAATTGTTCGATACTCCTATTGAGCAAGAGATCTAATTACATATCTAGTATATTTTTATTTTTCTTGGTCTTTGTCTAATCTTATTTATTGTATTCCATGCTTATATTCAATGTTAGCTAAGGATTTTGAAATAATATTTTGGAATAAGCATTATAATATAAAGGTTAGAATATTTTTAAAACTCAAGTAATACTCTTTCTTGTAATTAAATAAGGTAGACGAATGAGATTATTTCCCATAATATCTGTAAGGATGCGAATTCTAACAATCAGCCTTTTCATATCCTTTGTTATAGTAAGTACATTTCAAGTTTTCTTGTGTTATTTTGAACAACTTAATTTCATCTATTTTCTTGACTAGCTGATATAACCATGTATGAATAGTTGAAGCAATTATATTTTTTCTTCTTTCATAAACCTGTAGGAGAAATTCTTGTCCTACATGTTTTTCTATGCTTTGAGAATGCTCATTATGATTGTCATCAAAAACTTCTATCATATTGTATGTTAAAGTATTAGCTCTTGTTGAGTTGTCAATTTGTGGTTTCTCAAAAACCTTTTTAAGAAAAATTGATTCTTTTCTTCTATCATCCCATGTTGATCTCTTGAATCCTCTATACTTAACAATTTCTTCCATTCTAAATAAATATTCTAAAACATTAAACCTTTGAGAGAGATTTCCTTATGACTCCCTAATTTAGTTTTTCAAATATTTCAAATTATTTTTTCTTTAGTTTTTTAATGATAGATTAAGGATAATATTTTATTGTTGACAACCTTTTGTCTCCCTAGTTTCAATATATATCTTCAATTCTATGTTTTTTATAATTCCTTGTATCTCCCTAATGAATATGACAATATAATTTTTTAACTTCTATTCTTCAAAAAAATAGCAATTTTACTTCCCTCTTATCAATCAATGATTTAAATGCAATTTTTAAATATTGCAAATCTTTCAAACTTATATCTCTAATAATTTTGAATTAGAGATTAATGCAATTTTTCTTATTCAAGTTCTTCTATGTTGAATTCTAAGACTATAATTTAATACTATAATTTCCAATTCTAAATTTCATAAACTATGTTGATGTTGGATTCCTTATAACTCCAGCTCTAGAAATTTAGAAATTCGAAAAATAATATTTGCAATTTTTGTGTATTCCTAATTTTATGTAGGATACCTTATTTATCCAAACTTATCAAATTGTAAATATTTAATTTTTTTGTAAATTCGAATGTGTAAATTACAAAACATAAAAATCAATGCTTTTAATATTCAAAATAATCTTCAATAATTTGTAAAAGGCATTAAATTATAATATTAATATTTCCATGGTTTCAATAATACTTATCTATCCAATAAAATACTTATAAACTTTAACGTTAGATAATATATCCTTTTATGCCTTATAAATCCTACTTAGCATAAACTTTAATTCCAAAATGTAATAAATATTACCTTTGATATTTTAGATGCTCCCACCTTACTTCTATGCTTTGTCTTCCTTTGAAATTGGAAACTATTCCTCTGGTCAACTTCCTTCATACTAGTTAAGGCACTTCATCGATGTAGTGGAGTCCTTGTTGTAATTGATGAGACTATTCCATTTGAGTAGCAAATGAGTGCTCAAAACATTTCATATTCCTTGGTAACACTTGTAATATTTGCAAGATGAGTGGAAAGTTTCAATAGATTTTTTGTTAACGTAACTTGTGGTTGTGTGGTTCTTCTTCTTCCTTATGACAAATGGATTCACTAATATCAATTCTCTTGTGACTCTTGGATGGTGTCCAATGCTTCCAATTTATTGTAAAAAGTGTCTCATGCAATTATATAATGCTCCCCACATCCTATGAGGAATTTGTAACATCTTATTTGACTAAAATTTTGGTTCTCAAAGTTGTAAAATTCTCTGGTTGCATTATGTTTCCATTTTGAACACTTGGTTGTGCATGTGATATGCTTTAACAACCTAGTGTTATGTTATGAATGTCTTCTTTCTTGGTGAATGCATGAACCTGAATATTTAGCCTCTTTGATACATTTTCAATAGAAAAGCATAGCCTCTTCTTTTCTGTCTACATTTCCATATTTATAGGTGTGTCTTCAATTTCATCAATGGTAGATTTTAATTTCTCTTATTTGGTGGCTTCTTTCATGATAATTTTATTTTTCTTGGGTACTCCTTTGGTGGTTTTTTTTTCATGATCATTTTTGGATCGGTTGACATTTAGTTTCTATTCATCAAAATACTCTTAGGGTGCTTGCCCCCTTGTATTCAACTGTCATTTTTACACTCTTCAATGGTGTTCAAACTGTGCAGTTTGGTAATGATTCCAATGGTGGATTTTACCACACTTTTGGTGATTTTCTTCACCAATGTAACCTTCAAGCTTGGTGTTTTTAAACACCTTAAATCAACCTAGATTTTTGTGACTATACATCCTAAATATAACATAGGATAAATTTACTCTTTCTCATATTATAAAAATAACATGTACTAATATTCTTATTACTCCTTTTAAGCTCTTTACGAGTATTAATTATAGTTGATAATATGCATATTTCTACAATAATAATTGTGTGCAATGGTGTATTTTTCCTTGGCTTAGAGACACTCTAAAAAATCTTTTTTCTAGCTCTTAATAACTCTAAATTTGATGCTCTTAAAAACTTATAATGAGCACTTTTAAATTTTTTAAAATAATATTTTGTATGACATCAATTTAACACACCTTTTATGAATTCTTTTGTAGCTCTCCCTATTGATAGTTTGTTATTCTAAATTTACAACAATAATCCTTTTCTCTTCTTTGTAGGATTTGTATCTTGCAGCTATAGTTGCTACCCCAAATCAGATCTCTTGCCTTCAAATGTGTGTTATCGATATTTGAAGTATATAGCTACAAATGCTACTCTTTTGATGTCCAAATATATAGTAAATATCCTCCTTAGATGTTTTTAAATCCTCTTGTGCTTTACTGTTCAAATATTTTTTAAATATATCCTAAAACTCTTTCAAAATGTGGCTTTCTTTACTCTTTCAATGTTGCTCAAATTTATAGCTTAAAATTATTTCAATCACTGCTTACAAAAATATAATTTATTATAGTCCACAAATATTCAAATCTGCTACTCTGTTTTATTGTCTATGCTTGGTTCGATTTTCTATCCTATGACCTTTCAAGTTCTCTTAAAATCAAAAAATTCTCTTTTACAAATAAGCCCACAAAACCTTTTTGGTTGTTCTCAAATATCTCAAACCTATGGCCTCTTCAATCCTTATTCTTTCTTCAAGCTTCTTATCAAATTCTGACTTTAAATATGATATTCTTTTTTTTCTTCTTCCTCAAGAATTTGAATGTATTGAGATATTCAAAGATTCTTAGAATTTGGCAAATTTCTTGAAAAATCCTTATTTCCTTTTCGGGCTTGTTGTCAGATGGTGACAATTGTCTAAAATTTATTTCAGGATCTTCTCCTACTTGCAATCTTCTGACATAAACTTTTCTTCAAAACTCCTCTAATGGCCACTGCTTCAAATCTACAATGAGGCTTTCTCTAGCCTTCTTATTATTTTCTAGAATATTTTTGAGACCTCTTATCTTGGGTCTTCCAAATCTACAATGAGTATTTCTCTAGCCTTCTTCTTCTTCTCTAGAAATATTCTTGAGACCTCTTTTATTGGATCTTCTAATTCTACAACTACTAAAATATTCTTAATAAATTCTTTAATGACGCCTTATCTTGGTTTCTTCAAATTTCCAATTATGGAATTTCTACAATTAGATATCCTTTCTTGGATATCCAAAATATGTTACTTTTCAACTCTACAATAGAACCTTTTTGTAGTCATATTTATCTTCAATATTTAATATTCAATCTTATAAATATAAAATTTCTTCAATGTGACCTCTTTGCTGGATCTTTTTAATTAGTTAATTTGTAGTCTGTAATATTCGATGAGGGCTTACTTCTTGGTTCTCATTAATATTAAATGGTACCTTCTTTATTGGACCTCTTTAATATTCAATGAGGACTTCATTCTTTGTTCTCCTCAATATTCAATAATACCTTATTTCTTGGACCTCCTTTGATATTCAATGTCTACTTTTCTACAACAAAGAGTTAATCCATGCATTAGAAAAGCACATAAAATTTCAGGTAATCGAAGGTAAAATTCTTCTTTATTCATTTTATGAAGCTTCTCAAATTTTGAGAACTAATATTATACAACAAAAATATAGACAATAATAATTAAATATATTCAAAGTTCCATAATTCTAAAATCAATAATATTCACTAGCTATCTCAAAAACTAGTGAAAGAAAATCTTTATTGAATCCTAGTCTTCATGAGTTTTCCTTCAACCCTGTGGAAATATTCTAGACAAATAATAATTTGGAATCTTTTCTCTATATAAATCTTATAAATAGGACCTCATTTAGGTAAATTTAGAATAACAAACTATAGGAATCTTCAATATCAAGATCTATATTCAAGACCTCTAAATTCCAACTTCACTCTTGGAATAGGTAAATTCTTAACTATCACTGGTTTTCCTTCAACATTATGAGAAAATTTATCTTCTCTGGTTTTCCTTTTCAGAGGTAATTTTTTCAAATTTACTAGTTTCTCCTTAACCATTAGAAATATTCTTTGCAACCAAAAACATGTGCAAGACAAAACCTTTTATAGCTCTAATTCCATTGTTATTGAAATGAGTTAAATGCATAGAATAAAGTAATCACAAGATCTAAAATAAAGTTGCAATATGAAATATATTATAATGTCAATCTATTAAGCATATAAAACTCATAAAATGCTTCAAAAATGAATCATATAAATTCCACTAATCATTGCTCACAAAAATATGATCTTTATTGAATAAATATCTCAAATGCATCATACTTCATCACTGTCCATTATGATTGTATATCCCCAATAACTCTATATATTTATATATCTTGCTCTCTATCTATATACCCATTTATAGGATGGAATGTGACTCTTCATATGAAGGATTATTTGTCTTGGCTCTTCCTATGACTCTTCATATTCATATTCTCTGGAAACATGTATATAGGGACAACTATGCACATTTACATTGCCAAGATATTTTGCACACTTGTACATTTATTATATTGCACAAAATAAATACTTTCATCCTATTCTATATATTTTCAAATGATGTAATATATTCCAACATTCAAAAGCATGTCATCATCCAATTCAAATAATCATTGCATGAAGATAAGTAAGGGCATCCCATAAATCATCAACTCTTAGAACGAAGGACTAATATATGGCCTACCAATGATGCTCCTACTAGACAATTAATTGAGAATTTTAAAAGAGAGTTCAGATCTAATTGGGCACTAGGCAACCTATGTAAGGCTATGACACATCTTGCATAGAATTAGCATTAGAAGCTAATATTAGAATATTAATATTAATCTCATCATCCACCTCAATATTAAACACTATTGGACAAGGAATGGGAGGATAAAATCATCACTTATATAATACAAAAGCTAGAGTAAGTTTAAGATAAGGATATAGAAGAGGAGAATCCATATCAACAAAAAGCATGAATAAACACATGCTAGGAAATAGAGAAGTTAAGAAAACTAGAATGTAACTAATAAAAATCTTAAAGGGGATAATGGAAATAGCTAGATGCTCCTCAAGAAGGTAATTATCAACCAAATAGTAAGGAGATATTTTTGAAGGAGAGGATCCAAGTACCTCATCAAAATATACATCTACAAAAATGGCTTCTTGCTTCATAATATTATATGAGCAATAAGACTTGGAGGTATCAAAACTTCACAAGAATACATCGATGCATCTTGAAATTAAATTTATTTCATGTATATTTATAAACATGATTCCATGTAGAGGATGCCAATATATAGACTCAGATTCATCAAGAATATTGCTTATAAATATCTCAAGATGAGTCATACATTGAATTATTGAAATCCAATTGATGATATGAACTGCACAAGTCATTATTTTACCCTAGAGCTTGATATCCATCTACTTGTCATGCAACATACATCTTAACCCTCCTCTCCTACTCATCCATCCTATTTTGCTCTAGGATATAGTGAATAGTCATATCAAAAGAAATTTTATGAAGAGCTAAAAAATACTAAAGGCGTGACTAGAATACTCACATCCATCAATCCTCAAGTACTTGGTCTTCCTCTGGTAGGAACCTAGGGTTCCTAGCACATAAAATGATAAATAAGTAATAAATAACCTAAATATAAAATAATCGCCTTTTGATATTGTTGGGAAGTCCCTTCAATAAATTATATTATATTTTATATTCATCGATGATTGAATGATAAGTTCTTACAATGTTTTATACCCCTCTAGGGTTATAGGTGAAAGTTTGCAATGCTTCCTAACCCTAATCTTATAATAATATAATAAATAATATAATTTATTATTATATTATTTTATTATTATGACCATAGGATATAATATATTATTATTATTAATATTATTAATTAATGTTAGGATAGGATCCTAACATTCCACCCCTCTTGAAAATAACTTTTTCCTCAAAGTTGAAACCCTATTTATTTTATAATCACCATGTATAAGGCCTTGTCAGAAGAGCTTCGTATGCCTTGTATCACTTTTTAAATGTGATACTCTAGCCAAAACCAACCAATTTAATTTTCATAAAGGTTGATGACAACGTTCTTCAAAAGGAAACTCAAAATTTACTTGTATTCACCCCCACCAAGTTGCATACATCATGAATTTTTAGCATTTGGATACGGTAAGATGCAAAAGTGTTTGGTCATTGGAACACTTGTAGTACATATCCTTAGAAGATGTGACTTCTAATAATATTTTCAAGGGGTGTTATAATAATTTCCTTGGTAGCTTAAAAACAATACCGATTCACCATCGTTATTTAGATTAGAGGCGAGATCAACATATTCCTCTAATAAATACTTCACTAGCTTATCATGCTCTCCTTTGGCTGCTGTATTTTTTTTTTTAATACAATCAAGTTTTTAAAATATAATATGAATGTATTTAGTCACAAGGATAACAAATAAATTTGAAAGTATATTTCGTATTTCATCCTTTTTAAGGCTCTATATCCCCATATTCCTCTGTAAAAGAAAAAAAAATTACACCCTGAAATCAAGTTTTTGGCTGTGTAAAGAGTCAAGAAAATTTACTTTTGGAATAGATCATCCTTGTTTTGGTTTCCACTTTCGTGCCCAACTGTATTTGAATTCTCTGTCCTCCACACATGCTGATGTCGAGCTCAAGTTGTGGCGAGATGTTCCCCAAGACAAATAACATGACATGAGGAATAGTGGTATCATGGTGGGAAAACATATTAGGTCTTATACTTTGGCTTATGAATCTCGTCACATTTCCACTCGTAGATGTTTCTTCATCACATAATGTTGGACCAAGTGTAAAGGATGGATCTTCTGAGCCTCCAGGTCTTTTTTTTCTAAAAGCCACTCTTGGTATGTTTAATAGCTCACATATGTGGAGCAATTGCTCTTGCCAACCATATAGCAGGGACTTTATCACCCATATGAGGCCAGTAAGTTGTTTTTTCTTGTTTTACATTTGTTAGATTGTGCCATGTTGAACGTATTATCTATTTCATTGCTTTATTGATCATGTATTACAATATTTGCGCAGCATCCAGTTCTGTTGGCAATTTTGGGTACTTTGGGTACATTGCCTTTGCTCAAGTGTATAAGTTGTCATTGATGTCAAGAAGCTCTTGAAGGAATTTGATTTGATGTCAAATAATTTGTTTTGATGAAGGTTACGGCATGAAAATTTCAAAGGTCTTTTGTAAACCCCAACTTGGCAGGTTTAAATATTACAGGTGGATGCATTAGTTTAATGCATTTGGGTCTAGGAGGAAGTATTTATTTAAATAATTAAAAACCTTGTTAAGGTTCCCTTTAATTATTTTTAAATAAATATTAAATTATTGTTTGCAATGGGTTATCCTAACCCATGGCGCTATGTTTTAAGATTGTGGGCGCTATCCAAGACCTCCGTCGACATGTTAAACTCCTCGTCGACATCAAGAGATTATGGTAAAAATGCATATAAATCTCCCTCGATGAAAATCAAGAATCATCCCATCCGCATTTTGAAAAGAGTTGCTTGCTGTGAATTCGTGATCTACTGTTTGACTGTGTCTTCACAATTTTCGTGAATCCTCTATTTATTTTTTTGTACTCGTCGTTTGTCATAAATCCATTGTAAGGTTTTCGTCTTCATGTTCGCATCAGAAGAAAGGGAGACACTATTGTTTTATTTAATCCCTAGCACAGAAGGAAAAAGGCTAACAACGTGAGGTTTAAACCTCATCGAGCACCTTTGGCACATTGGAAGCGGCCAAGCTATTGGTGCGCTACCTGAACGAGAGGTTCCGCATTCAAATAACGTGAAAGGGTTTTTCATCGTGAAGTGGACGTAGCAGGTGGTGTTAGAATTTGTGCGCAATTTCTCCATAACATGATTTTTGATGTTGGCCAAGGTATTTTCAAAATTAATTTTTGCTAAGTGTATTTTGCGGATGGAGGAAGTTTATTAGAGGGAAAAATAGCTTAGGAGTTATAAGGAGTTTAAATCTTGTTTTATTTTGATAAAATATTCTTTTGAAGGTGTTGTTTGAAATATCTTATTGCATTCTTATGAGAGATAAATTTTATTTTTGATAAGACTATAAGGGAGAAATAAGGTGTATAAGGGATAAATTTTTCTTGTAATGTTGAGAGTGCTTTTGGTTGATTATGGAAATGAAAGCATGATGTTTTAAGGTTAAAATTTCTTGTGTGAAGTTGTGAAACCTTAAGTGGGCAGCTTTGAGATTGACATTTGCTTTCATTAAATTGGTAATAATCAAGCTATTTTTTACTTGGTTAAAGTGTTGGGCTTACTCCTTTGTTGATGATTTGAAAAGTTGTGTGTGCTCTTGTTGATTTGAGTTGGTGGATGTCTTTTGTTCAAACAATATTGGAGAGAAAATGCATTATACTTGTTTCCTTTTCTAATGCTGATTGTGAAATGCTTCAAGGTTGTGTTTTGATTTGAATGGTGTTGATTGAACCTTGTTTGATGAGCATTGTTATTGAAGCCCTAATTGATGGTGAAAAGAACATAAGTATCATTATTATGTGATTCTTTGCATAGTTGTCAATTGTTGGGGTTTCATGTTCTTGAAAGAAAGCATTCTATCCTATCCATTTCAGATATTGAGTTGAGTTTTCAGATTTGAGATTGAGTTTAAGCTGAGTTGATTTGAGTTGAGTTTTGAGATTGGGAGTTGAGTAAAGAACATATTGAGTCTCTAAAAATTCTCTTTATGCTTCTATGAGTTTGAAAAATCACATTGGGTCTCTAACAATTCACCTTGTGATTTCCTACTAAGAAAGTTTTTTTCTTGGTGAGCTTGTTGAGTTTTGGACAGGTTTCGGTTGGGACTTGTGAGCATTTTTGGACAGGTTTCGATGGGGACTTGTGAGCAGATTTGGACAGGTCCTAGCAGAGGACTTGTGAGCTGAGTTTGATAGTTCTATCAGATAACTTGAGGACAGAGGTGCACTGGTTCTTTGAGAAGAACCTGAGGACAGATTTGGCAAGTCTTTGAGAAGGCTTGTGTGCAGAGGATTGATTTGTTCAAGAGTTGGACAGATCTGACAGATAGAGGAAGACTTGTACTAGATCGATTGACTGTGTTTGGTATAGGTTGCTGAGCTATTGTGGACATGATCATAGAAGGCAGAGGTCTCTTAGGCTAAGCATTGAGGACAGGAGGTCTTCGATGGAAAGGAGTTCCACGTGCTGGCAAGAGGTAGAGGTAGTTGATCTTCTGAGGGATCATTTCTAGAGCAGAGGGGAAGGTATATAATTTGAGCAGAGGCTCATAAATTTTGATTAGGGGAAGGTATCTCCTTTGTGCCGAGGATCATAAACATTGTAATTGGGAAGGATTCCCAAAGAACTTTGAGATAACTTTTAGAGAAAATTTTTGTGGACATAGACCAGCCATTTTGGGTGAA
This sequence comes from Wollemia nobilis, assembly GCA_028583015.1. Lineage (NCBI taxonomy): Eukaryota > Viridiplantae > Streptophyta > Pinopsida > Araucariales > Araucariaceae > Wollemia > Wollemia nobilis. The sequence goes on along the minus strand of JAQPPZ010001843.1, from coordinate 435,839 downwards.
CCACGTTAAATTTGGTGTCACTTTGTGGATGATATTGTGCATTGCTTTGATATTGCTTTGGGTATATTGCTTTACTATTTTGAAGTATAAATGAAAAAATAAAAAGAGGTCTTATACTGTTCACCCCCCCTTCTCAGTATAAGCTTGTGTTCTTCAATTGGTATCAGAGCCGATGCCTTCAAAAAGTTTAACAACTTGAAGGAAAAGCTAGTAAAGAACACAATGGATCATTCAAGTGGCAATGCAGCACCTATTCTTGATGGGTCAGTTTTTGGTCTTTGGAGTGCAAGGATGAAGGTTCATATAATGGCACTTGGGAATGAGGTTTGGGAAGTGATTGAATATGAGTACACTATTCCTGAACATGGTCCTAATACTAAAGAAGAAAGGCTCCTACATCACAACAATTCAAAAGCAATGAATGCAATCCTGAAAGGCTTATAGAAAGCAGATCTCACCAAAGTGATTCAATACAAGACATCTAGTGAAATGTGGAAACAATTGAAGGTGGTTCATACAGGTGATACAAATGTCAGAAAGGCCAAGTTGAGACACTTCAAAGGTATGTTTGAATAACTCAAGATGAATGATGATGAAAATATTAGTGACTACATGCTTTGTATGGATGAGGTTGTTAACTCCATGAAAGACTTAGGTCTTGAGCTTGCTGAAAATGATGTTTGTGATAAGATTTTAAGATCTCTTCCTAATAGATTTAGTGAAAAGATTTATGCTATTGAGGAAGCTAAAGATTTGGATAAGTTGAAAAAGGATGATCTCCATAGTATACTTGCAGCATTTGAGTTGAGAACTCAAGTGAAGGTTGATGTCAAGAAAGAGGCAGCTTTCAAGGCTACCAAGAAATCCAAGGGTAAATAGCTTCAATATAGTGATGAGTCTTCTAGTAATGAAGAGGCATATTACAACAAGAAAGGCAAGTTCTCTAGAAAGCACAAAAGTATGAAAAATATAAGATGTTTCAATTGTGGAAAGTTTGGTCATTATGCTACTGACTGTATTGTTCCCAAGAATAAAAGTGATGAAGATAAACATGATTCTAAGAGCAAGGATTCTGAAAAGCACAAGCATCACAGGAAGAACAAAGATGAGCACAACAATCAAGAAAAGAGGTATTCTCAGAAGCACAAGAAGATTTTCTACCTAGACAAAGCAAGTAAGTGTTCTAGTAGTGATAGTGAAAGTTCTTCAAGTGATAATGAAAATGAGATGTTGTTCATATCAGAAAAAGAGGAAGAACCGAAACATAGATTCATTATCATGAAATGTCTTAGATGTGGAAACTTTTGTCACCTTGAGGATGATTGGACAAATAATGATTTGGTTTCTAGTATGTATGAGGATGCTTTAGAAAACTATAAGGAAGATGCATGTATGGTTTTTGAAAAGGGTATCACCTCTAGTGATAAGAAATCTGAAAAAGGCTTTGATGATTCAAAAAATAAACAAATAGAGGAAGATATAGAGGAAGGTGAAGTAGATCTTGAAGGTGAACTTATTAGTGCTCTTAGTGCTTTGAAAAAGGAAAGAAATAAGAATGCTAGACTCAAGGATAAGTTAGATGAATGTTGTATGGAGAGAGATGATCTTATAGAATGTCTTGACTTATCTATAGCTAAGACACAAGAACTCAAGGATGAGTTAGAGTCTAAGGTTCTTGAGTATAGTGAGTTAGAACATAAAATGGCTTCTTTGAAAGAGGAAACTAAAGAGTACAAGGATAATCTTTACAAGTTTCAAGAGAGCTCCAAAAAGGTTAAGTCACTCATCAAAGGTCAAAGAAAGACAACAGATAAAACAAGCCTTGGTTTTGTTAAGCCACACAAGGAACACGTTGAAGATTATAGTAAGAGACTCCAAAAGGAAGAGAGTTCTGATGAGGAAAGTATTTTAGAAAAGGAGTCCTTGAATGATAGATGCACAGACAGAAAATAGAATTCATAATGAGAAGAAGAAGTTTTTAGAACCTAAGAGGTCAAATAAAGGAAAGTTTCAAGGTAGATGTTTTTCTTGTCACAGGTTTGGTCACATGGCTTCACATTGCATGGCTCAAGTGAAGAAGGTAAATGACAGTTTTAGAAGTGCTAGTTACTTTCAAGGGCATTACTACTCTTGTAAACATTTTGGGCACAAGGCAGTCTATTGCAAGGTAAATAACAAGAACATGTTTGATCAAAACAGGTTTGGTCAGAATAGGTTTGGTCAGAACAGGTTTGGTCAGAATAGGTTTGGCCAGAACGAGGTTTGGTTAGAACAGGTTTGGTTAGAACAGGTTTGGCTAGAACAAGTTTGGTCAAAATAGATTTGGTCAGAATAGGTGGATTCAAAGATCAGGTTTACCTTAGAGAAAAAACATCGTCAAGTGTTTCAAGTGCAACAATGAAGGTCACATAATCATATAGTATAGAGCTGAAATTCCAGAATACAGGAACAGGAATAGTGGCATGATCAGGTCCAAGGATCAAGGCATGGACAAGAACAAGAATATGGACAAAGAGTTCAAGAGAAGGCCCGACAAGGAAGTTATAGACACTGATGATGATCAGTGCCTAATGGGAGTTTTACTCCCACCCCAAAATTAATCACCTCATTAGGAGGTGGGGGAGGGACTAAGCTAAGAGGCTCATTCTTAGTCTCAAGCCCCAAAGGTGACCCTTTGTCATTGATGACAAAGGGGGAGAGATATGAGTAAGGGGGAGAGCTTCAAAGTGAAGAGGAGAGCTTCAAGTCAGGGGGAGAAAAACTTCAAAGGAATATTCTTAGTTGTGGGCACAATTGGTCAGTTGTTAGCACAGTTGGTTTCAATTTTGTCTCTTGAGAAGTGTTTTCAATAAAGGTTTGCCATCAATGACAAAGGGGGAGATTGTTGGTAATTTTGGGTACTTTCGGTACATTGTCTTTGCTCAAGTGTATAAGTTGTCATTGATGTCAAGAAGCTCTTGAAGGAATTTGATTTGATGTCAAATAATTTGTTTTGATGAAGGTTACGGCATGACAGTTTCAAAGGTCTTTTGTAAACCCCAAGTTGGCAAGTTTAAATATTATAGGTGGATGCATTAGTTTAATGCATTTGGGTCTAAGAGGAAGTATTTATTTAAATAATTAAAAAACTTGTTAAGGTTCCCTTTAATTATTTTTAAATAAATATTAAATTATTGTGTGCAATGGGTTATCCTAACCCATGGCGCTATGTTTTAAGATTGTGGGCGCTAGCCAATACCTCCACCGACTTGTTAAACTCCTTGCCGATGTTAAGATCTTATGGTAAAAATGCATATAAATCTCCCTCAATGAAAATCAAGAATCATACCATCCACATTTTGAAAAGAGTTGCTCGTTGTGAATTCGTGATCTACTATTTGACTGTGTCTTCGTCGTTTTTGTGAATCTGTTGTTCATTTTTTTATACTCGTTGTTTGTCGTAAATCCGCCATAGGGTTTTCGTCTTTGTGTTCACGTCAAAAGAAAGGGAGGCATTGTTGTTTTATTTAATCCCTGGCACAGAAGGAACAAGGCTAATAGCGTGAGGTTTAAACCTCACTGGGCACCTTTGGTGCACCGATAGCAGCTAGGCTGTTGGCGCGCTACCCGAATGGGAGGTTCCACATTCGAATAACGCGAAATGGTTTTTCATCATGAAGTGGACATAGCGGGTGGTGTTAGAATTTATGCGCAATTTCTCCATAGCACGATTTTTGATGTTGGCCAAGGTATTTTCAAAATTAATTCTTGCTAAGTGTATTTTATGGGATGGAGGAAGTTTATTAGAGGGAAAAACAACTTAGGAGTTATAAGGAGTTTAAAGCTTGTTTTATTTTGATAAAATATTCTTTTGAAGGTGTTGTTTGAAATATCTTATTGCATTCTTATGAGAGATAAATTTTATTTTTGATAAGATTATAAGGGAGAAATAAGGTGTATAAGGGATAAATTTTTCTTGTAATGTTGAGAGTGCTTTTGGTTTATTATGGAAATGAAAGCATGATGTTTTAATGTTAAAATTGCTTCTTGTGTGAAGTTGTGAAAACTTAAGTGGGCAGCTTTGAGATTGACATTTACTTTCATTAAATTGGTAATAATAAAGCTATTCTTTACTTGGTTAAAGTGTTGGGCTTACTCCTTTGTTGATGATTTGAAAAGTTGTGTGTGCTCTTGTTGATTTGAGTTGGTGGATGCATTTTGTTCAAAAAATATTGGAGAGAAAAGGAGTTCTACTTGTTTTCTTTTCTAATGTTGATTGTGAAATGCTTCAAGGTTCTGTTTTGAGCTGAATGGTGTTGATTGAACCTTGTTTGATGAGCATTGTTGTTGAAGCCCTAATTAATGGTGAAAGAACATGAGTATCATTGTTATGTGATTCTTTGCATAGTTGGCAATTTTTGGGGTTTCATGTTCTTGAAAGAAAGCATTCTATCCTATCCATTTCAGATATTGAGTTGAGTTTTCAGATTTGAGATTGAGTTTGAGCTAAGTTGATTTGAGTTGAGTTTTGAGATTAGGAGTTGAGTAAAGAACATATTGAGTCTCTAACAATTCTCTTTATGCTTCTATGAGTTTGACAAATCACATTGGGTCTCTAAAAATTCACCTTGTGATTTCCTACTAAGAAAGTTTTTTTTCTTGGTGAGCTTGTTGAGTTTTGGACAGGTTTCGATGGGGACTTGTGAGCAGTTTTGGACAGGTTCCGGTGGGGACTTGTGAGAAGATTTGGACAGGTCCTAGTAGAGGACTTGTGAGCTGAGTTTGATAGTTCTATCAGAGAACTTGAGGATAGAGGTGCACTAGTTCTTTGAGAAGAACCTGAGGACAGATTTGGCAAGTCTTTGAGAAGGCTTGTGTGTAGAGGATTGATTTTTTCAAGAGTTGGACAGATATGACAGACAGAAGAAGACTTGTACTAGACCAACTGATTGTTTTTGGTATAGGTTGTTGAGCTACTGTGGATGTGATCATAGAAGGCAGAGGTCTCTTACGTTAAGCATTGAGGACAGGAGGTCTTCGGTGGAAAGGAGCCACGTGCTGGCAAGAGGTAGAGGCAGTTGATCTTCTGAGGGATCATTTCTAGAGAAGAGGGGAAGGTATCTCCTTTGAGCAAAGGCTCATAAATTTTGATTAATGGAAGGTATCTTCTTTGGGCCGAGGCTCATAAACATTGTAATTGGGAAGGATTCCCAAAGAACTTTGAGATAAATTTTATAGAAAAGTTTTGTGGACGTAGCCCAATCATTTTGGGTGAACCACGTTAAATTTGATGTCACTTTGTGGATGATATTATGCATTGCTTTGATATTGCTTTGGGTATATTGCTTTACTATTTTTAAGTATAAAGGAAAAAATAAAAAGAGGTCTTATACTGTTCACCCCCCCTCTCAGTATAAGCTTGTGTTCTTCAAGTTCTTCTTGGACGTCGGTCATGGAATCAACCCACTTGTTGTTCAGAGTGATGCCAATGCACCCTCCTTGCATCTCCTTTTTATTCACATAAATGCCATGATTTTTACCCTTATTATTTTTAGATATCATTTCTGTTATAATATTCTGCATTCTATTCTGTGACCTCATTCTTTCCATCCAACGCAGGGTTCACCAGATCTGAAAGTTGTGTGAGATAAGGACTATTGTAGTCATAGCAGCAAGGAATATGCAAACTACCACAAGCAGACCCAACAGTTTCAAGTATGATATTTTTTTGTTATTCAGATACTATAAAATCAATTTGGGCATTAATTACTAGATGTTGAGCATGTTTATCCCAAATCACATAGATCACTGTCACAAGTTGCTGAGCAATCAAAAATTATGTCAAGTATAGTTTAAGGATAAGCCTACGTAGTATATCTTTGCTACTGGATAAGTACTTGGATGAACTAAGAGGAATCATTGTGTACGTAGAATGGGCATAAAGTGTTAAAATACAGCAAACTGGTAAGCTAGTTATGTTTTTCTTGTTCTATTGTTCACACTTTGGTAACATAACTTTTGACATTGAGTATATTTGTAATTGAATTTGTGATGTACTTGTGTATTTTTTTACAGGCACTAAGGAAATTTAAATGTCACATCTGGGGAAGATCTTTCATTCTTGGGACAAAAAAGTGTGTTGTTTTATTTCACGTAATCAATTGGTTAAATAATAATAATAAAATTAAATTGAAAAAAAAAAGAGAGTCTAGCTTCAAGAAACATGGGGTGAGATGGGCACAAAGAAAAATGATTTTTTTTTGTTTGTAAATATGGAATCTTCTATTGATAATAATGGGTTTCTTTTGGAATTTCACCTCTGAAAGGCCTACGAATTCTCCAGGTGTGGAGAATCAATTGATCACTTGGTAAAAAAGAAATATGAAAATGATTTAATGGGTCCAATTATTAGTCTCATATTTTGTGTATTCAACTTCCCTTGGTCATGTATGTTTACAAATATTTGGTGTACAGCTAGTTGTTGAGAGCAGTTCATCATTTACTGTTGATCGATTCATCCTACTATAGTCATGGTAAAATTTAAGGCCTCTTGAGGTGATTGTTGGATAATTTCGTAGTAACGCGCTACAAAGGTTCTTGTTGCCATATTTTCCAGTGCTTCTTGATCGTTAGCCATTGTAGAACCAGTAAAAAGTGGTTTTTGATCAGATTGAATTTGCTGTGATATTGAAAACCAAATAATAAAAGGAGTTGGAGATTTTGGTTATTTTCAATAATTAACAGTGTTTTTTTGGTCTTAGATTCTTATTGTCTATATGATTTCAAACAGATTGCATACTGTGATGACGTCTGCGCCATATGTGAATCCACTTCTGCTATTTCAGATTTTTATTTTTCACCTAATGGTGGTGGCCATGGTGGTGGTCTCGAAGGAGATAGATGTCCACTAGTAGTGATATCATGTGCTACTGGTAGTATATTTATTCCCAATGGATCGTATGTTGATTTTGTAAATACACTTACTTCCTTAACATTAATTAAATTATTCCAAAAATCATTGTGAACAGTATTGGAGATATTGGAAAAACTTGTTTGCTGCTTTAGGGTTATATTAGGTTGTTTTCCACATTGATGGTTATGTGCATCACCCATATGCAAATATGTAAAACACTATTTTTTGGAAGCCGTTTTCCTTGATATACCTTTCTTCTTGGTACACTTATTTGAAAAAATATTTACATTTTAAGGGTTTTGAATTTTTTTTGGAAGTGCAATATGTATTTCTGAAATTTCTTTGGTTATGGTCTCATCTAGAGAAACAATTTATTTAGGGTTTGGAGCAATATGTTCAGTTGCATTTTTTTCTTTCTTGGGAAGAGCAATGGGTACCACTCGGGATTCGTCGGCTATGGGTTCTTCCTCCACCTGGGATTCCATGGCTATGGGTTCTTCCTCCTCTAGCAGAGATTCCATGGCTAGGGTCTCCTCCTCTTGCATTTCCATTAAATATTGTATAATACGATCAGAACGTTCCATTTGTTTTTTTTTGTTTTTGTTCAATCATTCTTCTAATTTTTGCAATGTCAATTTTCATTTCCTTGACCAATATGGTTGGATACATAAGGATCTAATACCATATGGTAGGAACCTAGGGTTCCTAGCACATAAAATGATAAATAAATAATAAATAACCTAAATCTAAAAGAATCGCCTTTTGATATTGTTGGCAAGTCCCTTCAATAAATTATATTATATTTTATATTCATCGATGATTGAATGATAAGTTCTTACAATATTTTATACCCCTCTAGGGTTATAGGTGAAAGGTTGCAATGCTTCCTAACCCTAATCTTATAATAATTAATTAATTATTATATTATTTATTATTATATTATTTTATTATTATGACCATAGGATATAATATATTATTATTATTAAGATTATTAATTAATGTCAGGATAGGATCCTAACATCCTCTCAATTGTTTTTTCACAATATCCTTGAAATTATTGATAGAGATAGATATGGAGGCCTGATGGACCCACAAATATCATGATTAATTAGATCTAAGGAATATGTAGCATACCTAATTGTCCCTTTTTGTTACAATTCTCAATGATGCTTCTATATTATGCACTCCTCACAAAAACCACTAAAGGGAAAGATACCATGAATACGAACAACTAAATCTTGTAGAATCATATACCTTAAGGATCCATAGCCAATATGTCCAAGATTATGGTACTACAATTTTTCTAGTGTCATATACCCTTGTGATCATATCCATAAAGTATTTCTTCTTGGAAGAAGAAGAATAAGACAGAGAAAAGAGAGACTTATCAATCTTGAACATATATCCAAACTCATAAAAATATTCTAAACTGATTATCTTAAACCCACCATAATTTTCCTTAATCACCCACTAATTTGGCCAAAAATCAACTTTATTATTTGTATGGTTGATGTGATTCATGGAAAGAAGATTAGGTGCCACACCTAGAACATGAAGAATTTTATCAAATGGGTTTTAGAGAATATTCCATTATTTGGTACATGCTAATGTATCTCCATGGTGTATTTATGTTACACTTGTTAATATTTAATAGATTAGGGTGTGAGTATTTAGTTTAGGAGTATGATTTACATTTCCTCTTTACATAAGTTTCTATGTGTAGGATGTGCACAAGTTTCATGTAAATATGTGTTTAAGTGTGAAGAGTGAGAATGTGCATACATTTCATATATTAGAGTATGTAGTAATGTGCAATGTGTAATATAGTAAAGTGTGGAAGTGTCATAGAATAAAGTGTTAAAATTGAGAGTCAAGAGTCATCTATACAAGTGACAAGATGAGAAGCCAAAATCTATGAAAGAAATTATCTTATGCATGGAATAAGAATAGATGCATCTACCATATGTGTGAGGAGAGAAATAGTCCAGTATTGAAGAGTCATATTTGTAAGCCTATATTATGGAGATAAAGCTCCATGAAATGTAATTCAAGTGAAGAATATTCAAGCATTAATAATATTGAAGCTTGTATGCATATTTTGAGCAATTCTACTATAAGTTTTCTTCATGTATTTTGCATGAATGACATAGGCCATTCTATTCATATTATTGTTATTTTATATGAATGTTTGTTAATTAATATTGGTCTCATATAATGAATGCTCAAATATTTAATTGTTATAGTTAATCCCAACTATTTGAACCTATGAAAATATGGCTGAAAAGTCTATTGTAGTATCAGAGCCACTATCTCTAAACTCTATCTATTTTTTTTATAGATCATATTAAGAGTTGCTTCAAGTAGTCTTTATTGATAGAATTAGAAACAATATTTCTAATGTGAAAAAACTAAAGCCTTTATCTTTAAAGATGATTAAAAATTGATGAGCCTTTGAATCTCATATGATTTTTTGAGTTCAAATCAAAATTATTGATTTGATTGTTACTTTATTTTGAAAATTAACGTTGGCAAGAGTTAATATTCTATTTTTTAATAAATAAGCAAAGAATAGCAGTGTTGAAGATAACATATGATAAATTTGACTATGATAAAAGAATATACAAAGTTGAATATCATCCAAGGAGCTTAAGTCTCATCTAAAGTTGATAAATACTATCTTTGTTAATATTAGATAAAGAACTATATATTTCTAGAAAAGAAAGATTATATAGATTGATAAAATTCACAAAATTAGAAGCAACAAAAAAGAAAATAAAAGTGGGAGTCATTACAAGAATCCCAAGGAGAAGTCACTTGAAAGGAGACTACTAGATGGTCTATCCATTCATAATCAAATAGATGAATATGAGGAGATCATTTGATAACAACATTGAAGTAGCACTATAATATTTTTTTTTCCAAATAAAAATATAAAATATAAAAAAGAGTGGTGAGTAGCCACCAAAGATTGATTTGGACAATCTTGTGTGATGTATACAAATACAAGATTTCCATTGAACTAACTTATGTAAATAAAAATGTAAACTTTTCTAGCATTTGATATCCTTATGCATAATAATCTATGCTAATATGGGCTATCGTTGCATCCTCATGGGTATAGTCATGCATCAAGAAAGCTATTCCTAAGGGTGAGGTTCTACTAGTGTTAGAAACCTAGTGCAAGTGCAATGCAAGTGTAAGCTATCTTGACTAGTTATCATTTGGTGAAGGGCTACTCCACCTAACACACACAATAATCAATAATACAACAAATTTCAAAATAAATACAATTTATAATATTATTTTATGAAATGAAATTACATAATCAAAAATTACAATACTATGATCACAAGACCGATTTTTTTATTGGTAGAAATAGTTTTGAAAGGGTCCATGAACCTTGTACAACAAATAACTAAGATACTAATACAGAGAAATTGAAAAGTTTTAGACACCCATGAAGTCAATAGAGACACGGGAGATAAACCAAAATGCCAAAATTATAGCCAAAAAAGGGAAAATGGCTAAAATAACATATAAAAAATGGGCAGACAACAACCAGAGGGAAAAATACTACGAAGTAGAGTCCATCCTAAACCAAACAAATAAAAAAGAGTTACATAAAGGACCAATAAAATTAATTTGAAGTAAGGCCATCAATATTATCCTTCTTGATGGGGAGGATGACCTTAAAGGTCTCAAATTTACTGGCAATAATGGCCTTAGAGACTTGAATTGCATGTTTGAGGTTGGTTAAGGCCTTCGACTGAGTCTGGAAAATGTTCTCCAACATTTCAGTGAGAATATCTGAAGGATCACGTCTGGTTGTGGACATCACTTTCGCATCCATGAGGGATTGATCCAGCTCAGGGATAGTGCTTTCAGTGGTGAGCTAGTCAAGGCTATTTCTTTTTTTGGTAGCATTTTGTATGCTTCTATGGTTGCAAGAGTTGTAGCTATTCATCACAACATAAAATGTTGATTGGTCCTAGATGCACATAATTGGGTTAGAATCCACCTTAGTAGTAAATTTTTGCAGCATGTGGTCATAGATGACCAAGAATAGGCCTTGGTTCTTGATGTGTGAAGCCTCCCTTTTTTTATAGTTCTTGATGGAAACCTCCATAGAGCGATGTAGATATTTAGGGATGTTAACCTCTTTAAAATATCTTAGAATGTTGAGGAAATCAAGGTGAAAGTTTCTCAATGGTTCATCCACCTTATCAATCATGATGTATTGCATCACTGGAATCAAAGCCCTACACCATGGCTCTAGAAATTTCTTGTGGATGATGCCTTTGTCGTTTCTCACCAATTTCTTCCTCCTATCCGCAAAGTGTTTCAATTCATATTGAATGGTGTGATTATCTCTGTGGAGCTTGAAACCCTCATTGGAAAGCTCAATGATCTTTGCTAAGAGGTCGGTGGAGATGGTGAACTTCATTCCTCTAACCAAAACTTGGCCATTAACCCAAGTGTTGGCAAAATCTTTGGTGATCACATCATCATACCCCCTAAATTTCATAAGGAAAGGAAGGAAGCCATGGTTGCAGATGATAATTTTAATATCGACCTCAATATTTAGGGTGTCGGGTTCAATGATGGCCATTATAAGTAGAAGGAGGTACTTGTTGGTAGGGTAGGGATCACTGTAAAAATATTCATGCAGAGGGAATCTAAAGTACCTGAGGGAAATGACACCATTGTAATTAAAAGAAGGTTCTAAGAAATCACATGGGTGCTTAAACATTTTTTGATTCCAATGCATTCTTAGGATGAAATTAGGATGGACTTTGTCTAGGAGTAAGGTGGACTTGGTGATAACCTAGAGAGAGGGGTTTCCATCCATGATTGGGTGGCATGGAGGGGAAATAATGAGGCTAGCCCTATGCTTAGGAAAGATCCAAAACACGGATGGCGAGGGATGCCAAGTCATATGAGCCCTATTGTTGATAGGTTGAAACATCGTGAATGGTGCCAAACCATTTCAAGGGAAGGGTTTTGGGGTGCTTACTCTAAAAAATGGCATAGGTGCACAGGGTGATGATTACCTGGGAGTTGAAAACTTTCTACACCAGATTGAAAAATCCTATGTTGAGGCAATCAAGGATGTAAGCATAAATGGTCAAGTACCATATGAGGGATATGCCATGATGATGCTTACTTATCTTGTTTTGGGTGTCATGATCATGAGCAATGGAAATATGAGTCTACTGAGTCTAACTTTTGAGTTATACCATGGAATTTTCATCCTCCTAATTTTCAATAATAAGGTAATGCCACCATTTTCTAGACCTGAGGTATTTATGGGGAAAATCCATTCTTTAGTAACTTCTCTTATACACCTGATGGGTTAGCTTCGAGGATCGGCCCTGGGTATTGGTATTACTAATTTAGTATATGGATGGATGAGTCATCTCCTTTATTCTAGCCAAGAGACTATACATTTTATAAATTATGACATGTGGAAATATCATGGAAACCACTGTATTGGAAGCTTTGTGCTTGGCTAAGGGGCCCACAACCTTGGAAAAAAAATTCCTAAGGCTCATTATGAAGCTTGGAGTTCACCATAGAGTAATTACAGTGTACATACATCAGTATTGGAGGTGTCAATTCTGATATTATGGGGTAAGGAATTCCTCCAAACCTATATGGAGGTTTCACTAACACCCTTATTTGCTAGCCAAACTACCACTATGTTTCCCTCTCAGTATTGGTGTTGAATAACAATATCTTTGAATATGGTGGTGAGATATTTACATTCTTGAAGAATATTTTTCAAATACCAAGGAAGAGTAGAGTTTCCTTTGAGACAATTGATAATGTGGAGTGAGTCCCTTTCTACAATTAATTGATCAATGCTCATGTTGTTAATGAGAAGGAGGCTATGGACTAGAGCTCTTGATTCGACCATGTTATTCATTTGTATCCCCAAGTTTTCTACAAAATATAGAAAAAATTACCTTTGATAGTCTCTAAGGATGCCTCCCCCACCAGCGACACTCAGATTACCTTTTTCCATCCCATCAAAATTTAGTTTGAGCGACCTGGATGGCGGAGGAATCCACGTAATTGGAGACCTATTGATAGAAACAATAGGCACACTAGAAATGTTAGTGAGATTGAAATTGTTGGTGAGGGTAACCTCTAGGCTAGGGGGAGAGATTTGGGAGAGGAGACAATAAAGGATTTTTCAACCACTAAGGATATGATTTTCAGAGTTTTCCTATAGGAATATTTAGCAAGTTCTTTGAAAATCCTTGACTTGCATTCTAACCATATTGACCATAAGTAATGGTGGAGATGGAGAGACACAAGAAACTAAGCTTCTGGTTTTTAAAATGTTTGGGCCACTATTGAAAACGCTGGTGGATAGTACACAGGTGGACCAAAAACACACTAAATTTTTTGAAGACTAGGTTTAGCATAGCTAGGGATAAAGGGCAGTCCAAGAAGTGTGAGTGATAGATACCCAATTTGATTTATAGAGCATACACCAATCAGGGATAAGAATCCCTCTTGACATGAGATTGTCAATTGTGAGAATTTTATTCTGGGAAGCCATCCATAAGAAGAAAGTTACTTTAGGAATGATGCTTTTCCCCCATACATTCTTTGCAATTTTCTACTTTGTGATAGGAGGCTCTTGGTTGTAGTAGACAAACTTTACTGATTAGGTTCTGGATTCTAATAAAATCCATACAACGATATCAGGAGATTGGATGTTAGGGATGATGCAAACATGAAGAATGTTCTACAAGCGTCTATTAACCTCGACCAACTAGATAGTTGGTGTATTAATACAAAATCTCTTCCACTATCATCTATGAGGCCCTTGAGTGATAAATTCAACAACTCTATCTCCAAGAATGGTTTTAGTAATAAGTTTGAGGATAAACTCATTTGGATCATTGATAAGAGGCTTGTCTCGAAGCCAGGGGTCTTTCCAAAACCTTATGCTTGTCCCATATCCCAACCACCATCGAAGACCTTTTTTAATAATGTCCCAAGACTATACAAGGGAGTTGCAAACACATGAACTAAATGGAAGGTGATGGTCATCGAAAAAGGGCAAGTGTTGTAGGTACTTTGCCTTAATGATGTTTATCTAGGTTGAATTCTCATTGGTTACCACTCTCCAAGCCTACTTGGATATCAACGCAAAGTTAATTTTGTTGATACTTCTAAAGCCAAGGCCTCCATGGTATTTTCTGGAACACAATCTATCCCAGGAAACAAGGACAAATTTGTTCTGGTTTTCATTTCAAACCCATATAAATTTATGTTGTATTTGTTCAATATTGTGGTAAATTTAAATTGGATCTTTGAATATGGACAAAAAATATACCAATATACTTTGGAGATAGGCTTGCATAGGAGTAGCTTTAGCAGCCTGACTGAGCATTGTGCTCTTCCACCTAGCTAGCTTTTTGTTAATGTGTTCAAGGATGTTGTACCACATTGCTAGGGAGACCCTTTTGTGAAACATAGGTATCCCAAGGTATGTAGTAGGGAGATTAGCTATGGTGCAACCTAGAATTTTTGTAATTCTATTCATCTAAAAATAGGGGTATTCAAAAAGTAAAATATACTTTTATTGTAGTTTACCTTTTGTACAGTAGCTATTTCATAGTAATTGAGAATTGATTTGATAATATTTGCTTCAGGAATGGAGGATAAAGTTTCCAAAATGGTATCATCGATGAACTACTAGTGAGTGATGGCCCTAGACACCGTGGTGGGATTGATACCTAAGATAAGACCTTTGGAGAAAGATACTGATAAGTATCTCCCTAGTGTGTTTTCCATGATGATGAAAAGAAAGGGGGATATGGGGTCACCCTAACGGATGCCCTTGGAGATTTGGAAGAATCCAGTCAGAGAGCCATTGGCAATAATAGAAAACCATACCATATAAATAAATTCCTTTACCAGGTCTATCCAATCTTTTTGAAAGCCAAACCTATCCAAGACTTCAAGAAGGAATTTCCAGGAAACTTTGTTGAATGCTTTATTCATATCAAGCTTGAGAAACATACTAGGATTTTTTTTCTTGGCAACCGAATAAACCAATTCATGGATTTTTATGACTTCGTCTATGATGAACCTGCATTTAATTGAGATGCATTGAAAATGGTCTATGATGGAGGGAAGAATATATTTGAGCCTATTCACCATAACTTGAGTTATGATTTTTTATATCACACTGCATAGGCTAATAGGCCTGTAGTCAGAGATGGACTTGCAGGTTTGGGACTTAGGTACTAGCACAATGAAAGTAGAGTTAGCCTCCTTAGGAACTTGCTTGGATATTTGGAAGAACTACACTACTTCAGATACATATTTACCTACTATATCCCAAAAATGCTAAAAGAAATGTGGGGAGAACCCATCTAGATCTGGTGCTTTATCTAGCTCCATTAATAATAAGGCTTCTAAAATTTCTTCATTAGTAAATTTTTTTAGTAATCTATCATTAAAATCATTAGACACTAGGTTGGGAATGTTTTGAAGCAGAGAGTTTTGGATATGTGGGGGCAAGGAGGGTTGGGACCGAGAATTTATTGGAAGTGAGACACAACTTCTTCTCTAATTTCTTGAAGGCCATTTGTTTTGGATCCATCTCCCCTGGTTAGTTCTTTAATACTATTTGTGCTTCTGTATCTTAGAGTGAAGGTGTCAAAAAAATTTGTGTTCTTTTCCCTTTCCTTTAGCCACATCACACTAGATTTTTGCGTCCAGAAAGCTTCCTCCTTGGATAGGTTGTTATGAAAATTTGCAAGGAGGGTTTTTTCTTCTTGAAATATGTTAGGCCTTAAGTTCCCATATTGAATGATCTTATCTACTCTACCTAGCTCTTCCATGATTTGTTTGTTTTCTAGGAAAAGGTTACTATAACCAAAAGAACTGAGCAAATAAATAACGAGAATACAGAGAAATGAAATTGCCAAAATTGCTTTCTTTATTGATCTTTGATACAAATGTTACAAATAAATTTTGAATTACCCCAAGTGTGTTTGGGAGTAATGTTACAATTTGCCCTCTCTGTATTGTTACAAATGAATAATCTGATGGAACGGGGATCTTCCAACTCTTCACAGGAACTCGTGCTCTTCGTTCTTTCAATTACAGTCCAAGGTGAGTGGGCTTTGGTATCCAACAAGGGACCACTCCAACTTCAACAACTTCTCCAAAGTACCTGTCGCCTGCACACATTCAAACCAGCAAAGGGATTAGTAGCACCTGTATATTTGATCAATAAAACCAATGCTATGCATAAACCCTAAGCAAGTAATCGTACGAAACAAGTGATAGAAGCAATTAATAGATAAAGCCTTGCTAACAAATGAATTCTTTTACTGATCTCTGATGTGCGTGTGGTTTTTGTGCTCGGGACTGTGGAACTGCAGATGCGCGGTGGTGGACTGGAAACCGTGGACCTACGGTTATGAAACCACGGATGCATATTTTTGACTATGGAACCATGGACAAGCGGGTGGTTTCGATTAAAAAATAGATTACCTCGAGATTCGAACCAGTAGTACAAAATGATGCTCATGCTCACAATTTCTCGCTGGGTCTAGGTCAATTTTGGCAGCCTGTCGGTATGCAAATTCAGCTCCCTTTTCTTGGTGGAATAATGGTGCCTTTATAGGCCTCTTGGGATTTTGGAGGGAAGTGGAAGGTGGGGGGGTGGGGGTGATGTGGCTGCAAGTGGAGTGGAATGTGGGATCCTGTCCTATGTGAAGGGACAAGGGAGACAAAATGGATGATATGTGGCATGGGTGTTGGGAATCTATCCCATGTGCAAATACAGGGGGACAAGAGTGGGTGAGATGTGGCAAAGATGTTGGGTGAAGTGTCCAGGACACATGTCCAATGGGCAAGTAGGGTATCCTAGGGTAATTTTCCAGATTTAATAAATTTGGAAAATAGGATAATGTGCAGGATTTTATATCCCTAAGTTAGCACTTAGGCATATAATTTAATTATGCAGCATTTGGTGATGGGATGGTAAATGTGACTTTGAAGGTGTTGGATTTTGGTGTCTACAGTTGCCCCTTTTTGTACTGTGTTGTGTACAACACAATGTGGTGCAAAAACTAATGACACTCGACTTTTATTTGATGAATGGACTCAACTCTCTTTGGTGTGGCAGACTGAATGATTATTGTAAAATAAAATTTTAATTGTGTGCTTACCCCCTCAATTGGTGTGTGGGTAACGAATGAGACCCAATAGCCAATTGAAAGTGTAATTTTTGTTGCCCCAAGTTATGGTGGCCTCTGTTATGCAGATTACCTTTTGGTTTGTTGACATGCAAGTAATGAAGTAAAGGAACCAATCACCCTAGGTGCTTGTCCTAGTGACTGTTAGCAATTCCATTATGCAATTTGATGTAGTTGTAATTTACCGTGTTTTGTAACCTCACGGAGTAGGCGTCAATTCTACCTTGGATTGTTTGCATTGAACATTAGTTTGAAATCTTGGAGCATATCTGTTTTATGTGTTTTTTTTGGAACCACGTTTTCATGGTTGTGCATTTTTGAAACCGCGGATCTACGGTTTCAACACGTTAACCGTGTGTCAGCGGTTTGAACATGTTAACTCTGGGTCTGTTGTTTAGTCCACGAACCATGAGTTTGCATTTTCTTACACCTCAAAAAATGTGGGTGCACATTTTTTACCATAAATTATGGCTATAAATAGACTAGATGCCTAGTCATCATTCATTTGTTTTCTAGTTGTCATTAGCTGATTAGTTGAGCTTGATGAGTGAGATGGAGTTGGGAGAAGGCAGCGGTGGCGGTGGTGACGGTGGTGGTGGCTCGACTGGAGTGGAAGGTGGCGTCCGCTATGCCGAGGTTGGTGGTCTTTCCCTTTAGTTTAGGCTTCATTTATTTCTTGTTGTGTGTTGTTTGTTTGTTTTTTTTTTAACTAAGTGGGGCTGGTAATGAACTTTTTTGTTTTTTTTATTTTTTTGTTTTGTTTGTTTTTGTTTTATTTTTTGCCTGTTGATATATGATCACCTAGGGGTAGGTGAATTTTTTTTTTGTTTGTTTGTATAATGCATCTCATGCTTTATTTTGTTTTTGCAGGTTAGGTTGCTTGATGCTCGACATAGATGGCCGAGGACTATTCAGAAAGTGTGGAAGGCACTTTTTGATGATGATTGGACTTTCATGGAGTCCATTGGGCTTGATGAATGTGGGTGGTTGGGAACCGTTTGAGCTGATGAGGACTTGCTTTCTATGCTTGTTGAGCACTGGGATGCGGATAGGGGGACCTTCCAGCTTCCTACGGGGGAGCTTACTATCACTCTTGATGATATATACCACATTTTTTGTGTTCCTATCGAGGGTCCTACCATCCGGGTTGGCCTCGACAAGAAGGAGGTATTGTACCCTATTTTTGGTGAGTTGTGGGATGTAGACTGCAGCAAGGGTGGTATTGCTTACTTGGATTTATTTATGGTTGGAAGTCTGGGTGCAGTTCCTACTTTTTTTATGTACATATTGAGCAACATGTTGTTGCCCAATTCCATGGGATCCAGGATCCCATGGAACTAGGTGCCTATTGTGCTGGGGTTGATGACTGATCCTCAATGGTTGGCTTGGGCTCCCGCTCTTCTTTATCAGCTTTATAGCGAGTTGTATGAGGTGAAGAGGCGGGGATGCAAGGGTCTTGGTTGTAGCTTGGTGCTCCAGATCTGGTCTTGGGAGCATATCATTGTGGGATGACCAGTTGGTCTACCTTGTGCCTGTGATTCTACCTCTCCTCACATGTATAGGTGGCTTCTTAGTGAGGAGCTCAATTTATTAGTAGTGGGGGCATCAGAGTACAGAGATATTCTCAGCTCACTGAGTAGGAACTTTATGAGTTGGTGCCCATGGAGGGGCTTGGATTGGGTGACTGACATTGTAGAGCTTCATCGTATCAGACAAGGTTGGTGGGTCATTGGTGCTCATCTTAGGGAGATGGAATACATTCAGTTTAGTCAGGTGCAGCATCAGTTTGGTTTGGTTCAGGGTGTGCCTGATGCACCTGTGACTTATAGGTGGCGTGGGGATGAGTTGGGGTTACCTGTTGCTCCTAATTTTTGGAGGGTTGATGACCCTTTTGATGATTCTGACATTGATCTTCCTGACTTGGATGACATGGGTACCACACCTGAGTATGATGCATGGTTTGGTTCTCAGCCTCCTTGGATGTTGAGTGTAGTTGTTGATGATGAGGGGAGTGGTGATGAGGTGGAGGTAGCAGGGTGGGTTCCTTGGTCGGTGAAGCACCGACAAGGTAGTACTTCAAGGGCTGAGATGGCTACTAATGTGCAGCAGCCAGAGGAGGTTGGTTTTTATGGGGATGGCGATGATGGGATTAGCGATGATGGAGAGGGGGATGCCCATCCTCAGTGGATAGAGGAGGAGTGGGGTATTATCTAGGTTGAGTAGGATAGTATGGAGTTGGAGGTTGCTCACCTAAAGGGCAAGTTGGTACTATGTCAGAGCGAGGTGACTTGCTTACATATTGAGGTGGACGAACTATGGGGTAAACCTAGTAGTGATGATGTCACTACTAGGGATGCTGATATTATGTGGCTCAAAGGTGAGGTGAATCTATTACAGGGTGAGCTTACTCACTTATAGGAAGGTTCAGGTGGAGGTGACACCATAGCTACTATTGTTTCTCTACGAGCAGATATTTCTCAGAGGGTTGCTCGTCAGGGTGCGGACTTGAGGAGCCTGCGTAAGAAGGCTACCTATATTGAGATGTTGGAGAACATATTGCATGAGTGGCAGATTCCTTTACCTGTTCCTCCTTCTTCGTTAGTGGCTACTACTAGCCGAGGGACCGAGATGAGCCACAGGACTCATCGGTGGACTAGCTCACATGTTGCTTCATTAGCACAAGGTTCTCGGAGGGATCCTACTGGCACCAACTAGTGTACCTTATTATCACTATTTTTGTATATTTTTGGTCTATGAGCCTTAGTGCTCCTATGTATATAGCCTACGGGTATTTTTTACTATGAGACCTTTTATTTTATATATATACATATACATGGCTTTTATATTTTGGTTATCTCGTGCATTTATTTTGTAATGTTAATGTATGCATGTTATATTTGAATGTTTTATTATTGTTTATTGATGTAAATGCAATCTAAATATTTATGTTTTTTTGTCTACGATGATTTATGTTTTTCATGTTATGTTTTTCCATTTTTATGTCAATGATTGATGCAAACTAATATGGAATTTGTAGTTGAATTATTTGTTTGTGCAAACTATATGATGGAATGTATGATGTTCATGTGATCTTTTTATAGCTCAAAATTTAATTGGCCATTGCTTTGTTCATTGTTGCAATTGGGGGTATCCAACTTTGTGGCTTTATGCGGGTGATCTATGATGGAGATATGTATGTGATCATGGAAGAACATATGGATGCTGATATGGAAGATGATATGGTTTTTTATTTTTTGATAGTGAAGGATTTTCAAAGACTCAAACAGACTAGTGTTATCAACCAAACTTCCTTAACAGTTGTCTAACTTTCTTTAGGACCAATGTGTGTGGAATTGAAGTTCATTTACTAAATCTTGAGCATGGCAATGATCCTAAGAAATCAAGAACCAGTGTGTGTTTATGTGAAGTTCATTAATCCATTTTGAGTAAATTGGGCATGACCTGTTATGGGATTTACCAAGAAGTTAGCTTACCCGTATGTGCGGTCAGAGGTCTCCCTTTTGGGAGAGAGACATGTCGCCTCGCATGAGCTTACTCCACTGCCATTCAAGCGTCTATAGCCCTGGTGGAGGCTCACTCCATAGTCCAATGATCTGATCTTTAGGCCCTGGGGATGACTACATAACTTTCTAAGGGAAATGTAGTACGATCCTTGCAGCTTTAGGGATCTATGGTGTGTGCATGTAATTTGTTAATTTTGGATAGAGCTTTGGGGAATCGGATTCTCAACCGAAGTGTGATGAGAATGTGATCCTATCCTTACTACTCTACATTTTATTTTATGTTTGGAGAGTAACTGTGATAGTGGTGAAAACCACTATTTTTTTATTTTTGGACTATGTTGCATGATAGGACAAGCGAGGAATACCTATTTTTCACTTCAAGGTGTCTCCCAAGTTTGGCATTATCCCTTTCTAACTCATAATGTTTTTAAGATGTGAAGAAGTGTGTTTGGTGCAAGATTGCTTTTGGAATTAGTTGACAATACTCAAGACTTTATTATTGTGAGAAAAGTGCTTTTGGTCTTAAAGAAAATTGAACATTTTATGAAAGTTGGTTTTACACTAGAAATGGTTGAGTGATTGAAAACTTGATTTTATGATGTATGGGAAACCTATATGGGTATAGTGTATGTTGAATTGCTTAAATGCCTGAGGTGGATACCCCCAATTCTTGGAACTTGTTTTTCTTTGGCCATATCATCACCACTACAAAAGATCACTGAATGTGGGATGGGATGGATGCAAGTATATTTATTTATTTATTATTATTATTTTTTTAATGCGGCTACATGCTTATGATATGTTTATTGCGATGCAAATGTATTGAAATTTTGTGATATGAATATTATCTATGTGATATGTGAATGCAATGTGCAAAATGCATGTAAAAATGTTTATATACAATGTAAAATGTATGCAATGTATGTAATTTATTTATTTATTTATAGCTATGTATATCTATATACATATATTGAAGTCGATTCATGCATAAAATACCTTTAGGTGCATTATGTTTAATGGCTCTGGTTCCAACTTCCCTTCTAAGTTGGCAAGTCTATACGTTCTTGGTCCCAACTTTTGCTTTACAATATATGGACCTAACCAATTAGCCGTAAATTTATCTCTCAAGTGTGGCAATGCATTGGTATTTTGCTGATTTTCTTTGAGTACAAGGTCCCCTACTTGAAATTCATGAGGATGGACTTTTGCGTTGTAGGCACATTTGATTATGTCTTGATATACTCACAAATGCTCTAAAGCATTGATGCACTTTTCATCAATAAGTGTTAATTGGTCAAGACATGCTTGCCTAGTTGTGTCATCATCCATGAATTCCTGCAATGTGATTTGCAAGGAGGGTATCTCGAGCTCAAAAGGTAATATAGCTTCAGCACCATAAACTAATGAAAATGGTGTTGCTCCTGTTGGCATTCTGATGCTTGTTCTATAAGCCCATAGTGCCAAAGGAAGTTGAGTATGCCAATCTCTATGATTTTCTTTGACTAGTTTCTTAAGAATGGATACCACTGTCTTGTTTGTTGCTTCAGCTTGCCCATTTGCTTGTGGGTAATAAGGTGTTGAGAAACTGTGTTGGATATTGAATTTGTTGCATAAGGCTCTAACATCCTTATTATTAAATGACTTTCCATTATCATAAATGATCTTAGAAGGTATTCCAAAATGACAGATAATATGCTGAAGTATAAACTCCACTATTTGAGGTCCAATCGTAGTTGTCATTGGAATTGCTTCCACCCATTTTGTGAAGTATTCAGTAGTAGTTATGATGAATTTATGTTTTCCTGATGAAGTAGGCGATATTTTACCAATCAAATCAAGGCCCCATTGTGAGAATGGCCAAATAATTTGAATGGATTGTAAATCTTGTGATGGTACATGAGTTAAATTGGCATGATGTTGGCACTTTTGGCATTTCTTGACATATTGACAACAATCAGTCTCCATGGTTGGCCAATAGTATCCCATGCACAATATTCTCTTTGCAATGGCCATTCCACTGAAATGACCACCACAAGTACCATCATGGGCTTCTTTTATAGCTCGTTCTGCTTCAATTGGATCTAGACATCGTAATAATATTCCATCATACCCACGTTTATACAACACGTCCCCCAAGAGAGTGAAACGAACTACTTTTTGTTTGAACGTTATTTTTGTAGTTCATGATATTTCTATTGGGAGCGTTCCAGACTTGAGAAAGTCTCTTATATCATCAAGGTGAGAATTGTATGGTTCAGCATGTATCAAACAAATATTCTTCTCACCTATAGATTCTGCTCTTTTAACTGATGATTTGGACACTGTTGTTATGATTAGCGGTTGTACTTCTCCATGTTCATTCTTAGGTATGAGGGATCCCAAAGAAGCCATTGCATCCACAAATATGTTTGTTGAATGGGGTAAGTTACTAATTTTGTACCAGTCAAATTTTTCTAGCAACTTCGTTGTTACTTCATGATATTGCTTTAAAACTGGTTCTTTACATTGATATTCTCCTTTTACTTGGTAAACAACTAGTTGAGAATCACCAAAAATACTTTGTATTTTTATGCCCATTGCTATAGCTGATTGAAGACCCAATATTAAGGCTTCATACTCTGCATTATTATTAGTGCATGTGAAGTCAATTTTGAATGGTAAAGGAATTGATATTCTTTCATGTGTATAAAACATGACTCCCACACCTTGTCCTTTTTTGCACTTAGATCCATCGAAGAACATTGTCATATCTACTTCATCCTCAAGAGGGACTAACTCTTCTTGTTCTATGACAGAGAATACTGAATCATCTGGAAGCTCAATGATTAGCGGTTTATCATTATGTAAGGGAGCTTCAAATAGTTGATCAACTATCACCTAACATTTTATGGATTTTTGACTGATGAATTCAAGGTCAAATTCTATTAAGAGCATTATCCATTTAGTTATACGGGTGTTGTTGTAAGTGTGAGTCATCATGTATCATAGAGGATTTTCTCTAGCTATGACATAAGTAGTGTTGCTTAGCATGTAATGTCTAAGTTTCTTAGTGGCAAAAACCACTGCTAAGCATAGCTTTTTGACATAAGCATATCTTGTTTCGTAACTTACCAAGGTTTGACTGATATAGTAAATAGCTTGCTCCTTATGATTTTTGTTTTTTTGTGCAAGCATTGTCCCTAGTGCAAAATCTATTGCAAAGATGTATAGGTGAAAAGGGACTCTTGTGCAAGGTGGCATAAGAACTGGTGGTGAAGCTAGATATTTCTTTATGTCATCAAATGCCTCTTGACATTCAATTTTCCAAGAGATTATCACCCCATTTTGTAGCAAGTGGTTGAAAGGCTTGCATTTATCAGAGAGTTGTGCAATGAATCATTGAATAGATTGGATCTTTCCTTGTAAACTATGCAACTCTCTCAAGTTCTTTGGAGGTGGCATCTCTATAATAGATTTTACCTTACTTGGGTCCACTTCAATACCTCGCTTGGAGACAATGAATCCTAGAAGCTTCTTGGATGTGACACCAAATACACACTTCTTAGGATTTAACCTTACTTTGTGCTCTAGCAATCGATCGAACACTTTTTCCAGGACTTCAATGTGCTCAAGACGTGTTTTTGATTTAGTAATAAGGTCATCTACATAATCCTCGATGATCTTATGCATATAGTCATGAAATATGTATGTCATAGCACGTTGATATGTAGCTCCTGCATTATTAAGTCCAAAAGGCATCACTCTGTAATAGAATGTACCCCAGGGTGTTGTAAATGTTGTCTTATGTTGATCTTTGGGATTAATTCGAATTTGGTTGTATCTTGAGAAACCGTCCATTAAGGAAAGCATTTCATGACCATCACATGATTCTACTAGTTGATCAATATTAGGAAAAGGAAAATCATCCTTTGGACATGCTTTGTTTAAATCTCAAAAATCAGTGCATATACATATCCCTCCGTTCGGTTTAAATGGGTACCATATTTGAGAGCCATTATGGGTAATCAATTGGGACTATGAAATTTACGTCCAATAACTTTTGTAGCTCTTCTTTCACAAGTAATGCGACTATTGGATGAATTTTCCTATGATTTTTCTTAAATGGTTTAGTATCTGATGCTAAAGTAAGGTTGTGGACTACAAAATCAAGGTCTAATCCAGGCATGTCTCTATACGACCATGTGGACACTTCTTTCTTTCTTATCTGCACATTGATCATGCATTCTTTTTCTTCTACAAATAAATATTTTGAAATTTTGATAATTTGGGTATTATTCGCATCTTGGTTAAGGTTCACATCTATAGATTCTTCAATTAGCATGTGAGAACCTTCCTCTAGTTGATGTGGATTCGGGATGAGGTGGATATCATCCGCCACATTCTCAAATGTCTCGGGGGTTTCTCCTTCTATTTTAGTTTAAAAAACTAAGTTATTTTATGATGAAGGTTTTTGTGGAATATATGCATTTGAAGCATGCAACAACTCTTCGAACAGGATAAATTTAGCAATGGATGGTGGATATGAGATCCTGTCTATGTCAATGAGGCTAGTTTTGACATGAATCAACTTTGCCAAATTGTATGGATTATGAAGTGGGGTGAGCAAGTCAACATAAATCATATTGACTTGATGGAAATGAGGTGGCTATGATTTTAGATATGATGACTCATTCTCTATAGGTTGCAACTGACCTAGTGTGTGTGTTTGGCGGTGTTGCAGGAGTGGCCAAGGTGGTGGAGGAGGTTCTGGTTCAGGACTCTCATGATTTTTTCTTAGCTAAAAGATATTTTTGCCTATTGGGAACTTCTTTTGGTACCAGTCATCTCTCTGAATAGATTCTGCATACACCACTTCCTCTTGAGGATCTTCTGCTACCTGGTTAAGCCCTTTAGGATGTGCCTCTTCTTGGAGTATTTCCCTAGCTTGCATTTCATGCATATGATTAAGAAATATCATTTCTATCTCATCTTCATAATCATCATCACTTATCCAAAAACCATTAGCATTGGTATGAGGTCCCAGAATGAGTGGCATGTAGTCTGGCCTAAGGTAGGCCATCTTTGTTGGATCTTCATATTCTGGTCCTTGTTGTAAGGCTTGCTCTGGGAAAGTTCCTAGCACATGAGGGTAAAATTTATAGATTAGGTACTCACCATATATATCATCATCCTCATCATTAGGTTCATCCTCTTCATTGCTTCCTTCTTCTTCTTCTTCGCACTCAATGTCAAGTTCTTGGAATGCATGATTAAGAGAAAATCTTGCGATGGAAGGTTTTTAGCCTAGATCAGAGTGGTCATTTGACTCTCTATATTCTAGATAAATAATGTGGTGAGGACTTTGTTCATGTCATCCAAGTCCATATCCTTGCCAATTAACCCTTTGAAAATATCTCATTGGGAATGTTGGGTTAGATAAATAATCAATGTCTTCATTAAACTCTTGTAAAGGGTCCTCATTTGGAGGAGATGGGTCAAATGAAGAAGCTACCCCCCCATATATGAAATTGATTGCATTTTACTAGGAACCCATTCTGTATATTTCACCTATGTCTAAAGGTGGATCACGAAGGTGATCGTAATCCCTAAATGACTCCATAGGTGGTGTAACTGTGACACTTTCAATAATATACTCACCAATACCAAGACTTGTAAGATGTACTACAATTTAGGAAGTTTGGGAGGATGATGGCTTTGTGGATGAAGAGGGTTCTTCTGAGCTAACCTATGGCTCTAATTGCAGTGATGGATTTTCTATGATAGGTGGCCCTATTTGTGAGACTACGGGTTTTTATGTTTGTGGTTTTCTAATGGATGGAGTGGGTTGTGTTGTGAATATGAATGGTGTTTGTGGGGTTGGTAATGTGGTAGATGAATTTGGTGGTTGGTTGGCAGGATGATCAAGTGTGATTGGAAAATTATATGTAGTGTTTGAAGGTTGAATTGAGCTGACACTTTTTAAAGCAAAATTTGGGTCAACTATGGGAAATTCTTCTTGGATGGGGGTTTTTGATGAGGTGTTACTAGGTGTAATGGTCCTGATGGTAAGTGGTTGGATAGATAGGTGTGTTTATGGAAGCAAATGCTCATACGGATTTGAAATAAAATTGCAATGCTTGAAAGGTTCTGTGTCAGCTGGAATACAATGTACTTTACCTTCATGTAGATATTTTAAGCATTGATGCAATGTTGAAGGTACACACTTTATTTCTCTAATCCAAGGGCATCCAAGAAGTATATGTTATTACATTTCTCCTTCCAAGATGTGGAAGAGGACATGTATTGTTTTCACCCCCACTATGATGGGAAGAACAAAATTTCCCAGAGTTGAACATAAAGCATCATTAAAAGCCTTAAGGGTGAAGGTGGATGTTATGATGTGTGATGATGGGATGTTAAATTTTTCATTGTAGGTGTGGTGATGAGGTTAATGGAAGAACAAATATCAATGAGAACTATTTTGAATGGCTTCCTCTTAATGTGAGCTACTATGTGTAATGGTGGATCTAGTGAATCTTTCGAAATTTGCTTTTCCTCAAAATCATAAAATTCTATCAAGGGTTCCAAGCATTTTTGAACACTTCCCACGAAGGAATTTAATGCATTGGGGTCTTTTGTCTGTACTTGGATATAATTTAATATTTACATCAATGCTTCCCTATGGGGTGGTGACTGTTGTATTAACTCATAAATTGATAGTTTTTTTGAATCCATTTGTAAACTTTGGGTTAATCGACTTATTAAGGTGACAGCTGGGCGATTATGAAAAGGTAGTGGTAGAATGGTTGGTCCAAGTTGTATGGGCATATTTGTGGGTTGTGTTGATGTATCCTGAGTCGTACGATTTGCTTATCTCTGTCCATGGGTAACTATACTGATAGCCCCTACAAAACCTTGTGGTAGTTGAGACACATAATTAAACTGATTGGGAGGAAATGTAGAAGTTGATGCTCTCATCGGTTATTGACTTTCCTCGTGATGTGGAAAATATGTCTAATAGATGTCTAGGTTTTGATTATTTTGGGCTAATGGGTTGTCAAATTTTATTGTACCCACTTCCAATAAATCTTGCACAATACCTTTGAAACCATGACAACATTCTATGTCATGTCCTCTTTGTCTATGATAGATACAAAATAGGTGTTCTTCATAGCCTATTGTATTTGGTTTGTTAGGATCCTCGAGTTTTATTTTTGGTAATGTAAAGAGTTTTACCGCATATAAATTTTGAAAAATTGATGAATATGGCTCTTGTAATAGTGTGCAATTTATTTTTGGCTTAAAATTATGTTGTTGTCTTTCTACAGGTTGTGTCTGATTTTGTGCCTCATGTGTTGAGCAAGGTGCAGAAACAGTATTGTCATTGTTGTCAACACGGACAGATAGATCAGTTGATGCAGTGGACAAGAGTTCAGAGGTCAGTCAGAGCATGTACAGTGAATATCCAAGAAGACAAAAGTGGCCCACATTCAAAAGATCAAAGAAAAAGACAAGTAAGAAAACTATCGCGATTTCGCGACATATCGAAGGAGAGAGAAAATGCTGGCAAAACTATCACGATTTCGCGACATATCGAAGGAGAGAGAAAATGCTGGCAAAACTGTCATGATTTCATGACATATCGAAGGAGAGAGAAAATGCTGGCAAAACTATCATGATTTCGTGACATATTGGAGGAGAGAGAAAGCACAAGGAAAACTGTCATGATTTCGTGACATGTTGGACGAAAGAGAAAGCGCAAGGAAAACTATCATGATTTCGTGACATGTTCGAAGAGAGAGAAAGCACAAGGAAAATTGTCATGATTTCATGACATGTTCGAAAAGAAGGTGCAAGCAAAGAAAACTGTCATGATTTCATGACATGTTCGAGGAGAAGGAGCTTGCAAAGAAAAGTGTCATGATTTTGTGACATGTTTGAGAGAAAGAGCTTGCAAGGAAAAGTGTCATGATTTGTGACATGTTAAGAGAAGGTACGAAAAATGTGTCACGATTTGTGACATGTTTGAGAGAAAGAGACTTAAAGGAAAACTGTCATGATTTCATGACAATCTGCAAGAGAGGCAATACGGATGAAAATGTGTCACGATTTCACATGTTTGAGAGAAAGAGCTTGCAAGGAAAAGTGTCACGATTTCACGACAATTTGCAAGAGAGGTACGGATGAAAATGTGTCACGATTTCGTGACAAGTTTGAGAGAAGGAGCTCGCAAAGAAAAGTGTCATGATTTCATGACATGTATGGTTTTCGTGACCCAAAGAGGAGAGATAGAGTAAGGAGGCGAAAGTGTCACGATTTCGTGACATGTTCTATTTGTGGGGTCAAGGCAAGAAAAGAGACAAGGCAGCGAAAGTGTCACGATTTCGTGACATGTCCTGTTTTCATGGGCAAAAGACAGAAAAGGCACAAGGAGCGAAAGATGTCACGATTTCGTGACATGTCATGTCGTTTCCTAGTGCTAAGAGAAGAGTGTAAGCGAAAGGTGTCATGATTTCGTGACATGTCATGTTTTCGCTAGTGCTTGCAGAGAAGAGTGTACGGAAGCGAAAGGTGTCACGATTTCATGACATGTCATGTTTTTGCTAGTGCTTGCAGAGAAGAGTGTACGAAAGCGAAAGGTGTCACGATTTTGTGACATGTCATGTTTTCGCTAGTGCAAGCAAAGAAGAGTGCAAGGAAGTGAAAGTGTCATGATTTTGTGACATGTTCTATTTTCATAGGTGCAAGCTGAGAAAAGGACAAGGAGGCAAAAAATGTCACGATATCATGACATGTCATGTTTTCATGGGTAAAAGGTGAGAAGAGTACAAAGAGATAGAAGTGTCATGATTTCGTGACAGGTCACAACAACACGATTACGGATAGTTAACTAAAGTAGAACGACAGTTATAGGGGTAGTTGTAGAGGAAAATCATGCAGCCAATATAAGAAGAGTCAACTAAAGTTAGTGTGATAGTTGCAGGGGCAGTTACAGATAGAAATCATGCAAGCTAAAATAAGAATAGTGCATTAAAGGAAGAATGGCAGTTATAGGGCACGTGACATAGTGAAACCATCGAGTAGCCATTACACTATCAGTCCAAATCAAGAGACAGAACTATTAATAGGTTGCATGTAGAAATACTATGCTATAAAGGAGTTACTCATAGAAGTGGCTATTGATAGGCTGCATGAGTAAATACGGAAGTTAGAAGAATAGTGTTTCAAGATGAAAATGTTGTTATAAAAGGAGGTCTACGTGGAGAATTAAGTTGTCGTTGAATGTGTGAAAGTGTTGTCGAAAGAGGGTTAGAAGAGTGTTGTAAGAGAGCGACAAGCAGAGCAGTAAGTGTTTACTATGTTTTGATAAATTATAGACCAGTCAGGGTCTTGTAAAAGTGAAGGCATTTTTATGTCATTGATATAGCTTTCAAAACTGTGATCCAAGTTGGTGCTTGGATAGGGGTTGGTGCTCCTTTCTGTTGGTGCAGATAAATCAGGGGTTGGTGCTCCTTCCAGTGGGTGCTGGTAAATGGATTGTAAAATTGGTGTTTTGCAAAGGCTGGATTTGGACCGTAGTCCAAGCAGTCATTCTTGAGGAGTAGCCAAATTGGTGAACCTCGTTACATTGTGTGTTGTGGTGTGCTCTCTTGTGATAATTGCTTTACCTGCTTTTAAGTTCTCTTTGCTTCAGCTTTAAGAGTTGTAGATTTGAATTTAAATAGCTACACTGATTCACCCCCCTCTTAGTGTCATTGTGAGAATATCAATTGGTATCAGAGCAAGGTTCTTGAACAAGCTTAATCAGCTAAGGTGATCTTGGAAGAAACACAATGGCAGGTGGTGAAGGATTCTCATCAAACAAAGCTCCTTTGTTCGATGGAACTAATTACTCATTCTGGAGACTCAGGATGTAGACATATCTATGTGCGTTGGGATACGACATTTGGGAGTCAGTAGAAAGTGGATACACAATACCCGCTACTCCTCCAACAGATACTATCGAGAAGAAAAAGTTTGAGAATAACTCCAAAGCAAAGAATGCCATAATGTGTGGGCTAGTAGACAGTGAACTGATAAGGATCATGAGCTGTAAAATGGCAAAAGACATGTGGGACAAACTGAAGAGCATTCATGAAGGAGACAACAAGATCAAGGAAGCCAAGCTACAAACGCATCGAGCTCAGTTCGAAGCATTAAAAATGAATGACGATGAGAACATAGAGGCCTATATGCTGAGATTCAATGGAATCATTAATGCGATCAGAGGACTCGACGAAGAAATCGAAGATGCGGTCATCGTGAAAAAGGTACTTAGAACTCTTCACAAAAGATTTAATTCTAAAGTTTCTGCAATAGAAGAAGCTAAAGATCTAAATAATTTTAGCATGGATGAGATGCATGGTTCTTTGACTGCATACGAAATGAGAATAGGACAAACTAAGCCCATAGACAGAGAAGCTAGCTTTTAAAGCACACAAAAATATAAAAGCTGAACAAGAATCTGAGGATGAAGAGACATCGGATGAAATGGAAGCTAACTTTGTTCAAAAACTTATAAAGGGAAAAGGAAAATATAGAGGAAAGTTACCGTTTAAGTGCTTCAATTGTGGAGGCGTCGGTCACTTTGCAGCTAAGTGTCCAATGAATGAGAAAACCAAAAGTGATGAAGGGTCACACCAAGAAAGAAGTGACTGGAAGAAGAAACCAAATTTTAGAAAAAGCAACTTCAAAAAGAAAAGTTTCATATCCAAGAATGTCAGCTCTTCTGAAGATAGCTCAGGTGAGGATTCTGAAGAAGAAACAGGTGAAGCTCTGTTCATGGCATTTGAAGAAGAAAAAATAGAAGAAAAATAGGAAGGTGATAAAAACATTAAGGATGAGGCTGAAGTATATCTGGAAGGAGAGTTGGTTGCTGCACTTAAAGAGTTGAGTACAGAAAGGAAAAAGAATAAAAAGGTCTCAAGAAAGCTTGAGGATGCGAATGACATAATAAACAGTTTGAAAGTACAGACAAAAGAATTTAAGAAAATGTCTGAAGAACTCAAAGTACAATTAACCATGAAAATAGATGAGTGCAACAAACTGGAAGAAGAGATTGTTGTCTTAAGAATGCGGCTAGAAGAAAAGAATCAAAAATTGAGTTGCTATCACAAACTTGAAGGAAGTTCTACGAAGCTTGAAAATATTATAAATAGTCAGAGGACTACAGGCATCAAATTTGGCTTGGGCTTTGTCGAAGGAGAATCGTCAAGTGGATCAAAGGCCATAACTGTAGAACCAGTAAAGAAAGAAGATAAGATCAAGGTTGATCAAGGAAAAATGAATCATGCAAAAGAAAGCAAAAATGCCGAGGCACGAGAAGAGTGCTGACAATGAGGGATTCACAAACGTCACACATCAAAGGAGAAGAAAATTTGTGGCTCCTACTACAAAATGGCAAAGACCAACTCCCAGGTTCAATCAATCCTTTTCTGGTTATTGTTTTAAATGCAATGCTTACGGTCATAAGATTTCAGACTGCATTTATAATATAGGACAAAGAAATTTCACCAGTAGAAATGTCTTTTCACCCTTGATGGATTATGCAGTAGAATGCTATAACTGTCATAACTTTGGACACATTGCAAGAAACTGTAGAAGCACATATGCAACAAATAAATATCAGGGAAGAAGATCTCAACCAAACAGTTTAAGGCAAAACAAAAAATTCCCAGAAAAACATGCACAGGCTACTGACAAAGAAAAGTCTAAACAAGTGACCAAAACTGTAGTCAAACCAGAGTGGAAAGAAAAGGAGCGAACCAAGGAAGAAAAGGAATCCTTGATTGTACAGACAACATTCAAAGCACGAGAACAAATCTGCACCATGGATATTGGATAGTGGATGCTCCAGTCACATGATAGGAGATAAACAAAAATTTGAAAAGTTACAGAAAATATGAAGGGGGCTCTGTAAAGTTTGGAAATAATGATGGAGCCAAGATAGTTGGCAAAGGATCAGTCAAGATAAGTGATGGAAAGATCAATTCCAAAGAAGTTCTGTTTGTGATTGGTTTGAAGCACAACTTACTGAGCGTAAGTCAAATCTGTGACAGAGGTCATGAAGTCATCTTTAAGAAGCAGGGCTGTGAAGTCAGAAAAGCACATAGTGGGAAGCTGATAGCTACTGGATCGAGGACTTCTGGAAATCTATATACTCTCTCAGAGACTTCAGAAGGAGCATGTTTGATTGGACAGGAAGATGAAAATTGGCTGTGGCACAAGAGGCTTGGTCATATTAGCTTTGACAATCTGGTAAAAATAAGTTCAAAAAGGGCAGTAAGAGATATACCCACCATTGGCAAACCATTAAATAGCATCTGTGCTTCATGCCAAAAGGGGAAGCAAACTAGATCCACATTTAAATCAAAGGAATACTTCACCAGCAAACCTTTAGAGCTAATTCATACTGACTTATGTGGACCCATGAGAACACAAAGCATAAATGGTGACAAATACTTTATGTTGTGCATAGATGACTATTCCAGGATGACATGGGTACTATTTTTAAAGCTTAAATCAGATGCCTTTGAAATGTTCAAGACTTTCAAACACCAGGTTGAGAATCAAATAGGAAAAAGAATTAAATGCTTAAGATCAGATAGAGGAGGAGAGTTTATCTCAGAGGAGTTTGTAGAGTACTGTCAAAAATATGGGATCAAAAGACAGTTTTCAGCAGCAAGGACACCTCAGCAGAATGGTGTTGTTGAAAGAAAAAATAGGACAGTGCAGGAAATGGCATGGACAATGTTGACAGAGAACAAAATAGCAGACAAATTCTGGAAAGAGGCAGTTCATACTACGGTTTACATCCAAAACAGGTGCATGTTGAGGACACATGAAAGCAAAACTCCTTATGAGCTATGGTTCGACAAAAAGGCAACAACAAGATACTTCAAAGTCTTTGGCAGCAAGTGCTACATCAAAATAACTGGAAGATAATCTTGGTAAGTTTGAAGATAGAGCTGATGAAGGAATTTTTCTTGGCTATTCGACAAAAAGCAAAGCCTACACATGCTATAACAAAAGGCTAAAGAAAATTGTGGAGAGTGTCGATGTTAAGGTTGATGAAGGTAGGGAACGAGAAATTAGCTATGAAGAAAACTACCCTATTTATGAAGAAGTTATTGAAGGAGATGAAGAAAAGGAAATATAAGAGAATAAGGAAATTGACCCAGATGATTTAAGTATTGATCCAGAAGTAGAAGAAAACAAGAAATTCAAAACAGGCAGCTGGCAGAAAAATCATCCCAGAGAGCAAATTATTGGGGACCCCACAGTTGGTATTCAGACAAGGAGAACAGTAGTAAGGAACTACTCTCTATTATCCAACATTGAGCCCAAAAATGTTGTTGAAGCAAGCACAGATGAAAGTTGGATGAAGGCAATAAATGAAGAACTAGATCAGATTGAGAAAAACAAAACCTGGGAGTTAGTACCAAGGCCTGCAAATAAAAATATAATCGGTACTAAATGGATTTTTCGAAACAAATTGAATGAAGACGGACAGGTTGTCAAAAATAAGGCAAGATTGGTCTGTAAAGGCTATGCTCAAGTTGAAGGTATTGATTTTGAAGAAACCTTTGCACCAGTGGCTAGACTCGAGGCAATCAGAATGTTTCTGGCTTTAGCTGTACACAAGAATTTCAAAGTTTATCAGATGGATGTGAAATCAGCATTTCTGAATGGAAAACTTGAAGAAGAAGTTTATATTGAGCAGCCAGATGGTTTCCAACTCGGTGATAATCCCAACTTTGTTTGCAAGTTGAAGAAAGCTTTGTATGGCTTGAAACAGGCACCCAGAGCATGGTATGCAAGGCTGGATAACTATCTTATTCAACAGGGGTTCAAGAAAGGTATGGTGGACAACAATCTATATGTCAAAATAGAGAATGGCCATCTTATTGTCCTTGTTGTTTATGTAGATGATATCATTTTTGGCAGCGACAATGATAAGTCTTGTAGAGACATAGCAAATAAAATGAAGAAAGAATTTGAGATGTCTATGATTGGTGAACTTTCTTATTTCCTCGGACTGCAAGTCAATCAAAATGAAAAGGGCATTTTTATCTCTCAAGTTAAATATGTGAAAGAAATGCTGAAAAAGTTCACAATGGAGGATAGTAAACCTGTTAGCACTCCCATGATGACAGGTTGCAAGTTGAGCAAGGATGACAAATCTCCAGATGTTGATCAAACCATGTACAGATCTATGATTGGGAGCCTGTTGTATTTAATAGCCACCAGACCAGATATCTTGCAGGCAGTTTGCATGGTAGCAAGATTTCAAGCTAGTCCCAAAGAGACTCATGTGACAGCTGTGAAGAGGATTCTTCGGTATCTCAAGGGTACTATGGAGTATGGATTATGGTATCCAAAAGGTAAGGACTTCACTCTTATTGCATATTCAGATGCAGATTGGGCAGGATGTATAGATGATAGAAAGAGTACCAGTGGAGGAGCATTTTATCTTGGAGACAGGCTGGTAGCATGGCACAACAAGAAACAAGAATCAGTCTCTCTATCCATAGCAGAGGCAGAATACATTGCAGCAACAACGTGTTGTACGCAGATATTATGGATGAGACAAACCTTGAAAGATCTTGGTATTCACTTCAAAGAGCCAATTTCAGTTAAATGTGATAACACCAGTGCTATTAACATCTCGAAGAATCCGGTTATGCATTCTCGAACCAAACATATTGCAATCCGGTATCACTTTTTGAAGGATAAAGTTGTGGAAGGTGAGGTTAAATTGGATTTTGTTCCAACTACAGAGCAAGTAGCGGACATCTTCACAAAACCGTTGCCCAAAGAAGTTTTTGAGTACCTTCGGAGTAAGTTGGGAGTGGTCACGTTTCCCAAGAATTGACTAGCAATCGGGACCACATTCTCAGGGGGAGCATTTATGTATGTGTTTATAGCTTTGCTCATATTCATGATTTTTACTAACTATAACAATGTTTGTCCTGAGAATGTTGTGCATAGACTCAGGGGGAGTCTGCAGCAGCCCTTTGGTATTATTGTCAAAGGGGGAGAAGAATTACAGGAAATTGCACATGTGTTGCCAACAATTCCAAAGGGGGAGATTGTTGAGCAAGGTGCAAAAATAGTATTGTCATTGTTGTCAACACAGACAGATAGATCAGTTGATGCAGTGGACAAGAGTTCAGAGGTCAGTCAGAGCATGTACAGTGAATATCCAAGAAGACAGAAGTGGCCCATATTCAAAAGATCCAAGAAAAAGACAAGTAAGAAAATTGTCGCGATATCGTGACATATTTAGGAGAGAGAAAATGCTGAAAACTGTCATGATTTCGTGACATATCGAAGGAGAGAGAAAATGTTGGCAAAACTGTCATGATTTCATGACATATCGAAGGAGAGAGAAAATGCTGGCAAAATTGTCATGATTTCGTGACATATCGAAGGAGAGAGAAAGCGCAAGGAAAACTATCATGATTTCGTGACATGTTGGATGAAAGAGAAAGTGCAAGGAAAACTATCATGATTTCATGACATGTTCGAAGAGAGAGAAAGCGCAAGGAAAACTGTCATGATTTCGTGACATGTTGGAAAGAAGGTGCAAGCAAAGAAAACTGTCATGATTTCATGACATGTTGGGAGAAGGAGCTTGCAAAGAAAAGTGTCACGATTTCATGACATAGAAGGAAACGATTTTGACATGTTTGAGAGAAAGACTTGCAAGGAAAGTGTCACGATTTCCGACATGAAGAGAGGAGTACGAATGAAAATGTGTCATGATTTCGTGACATGTTTGAGAGAAAGAGCTTGCAAAGAAAAGTGTCACGATTTTACGACAATTTGCAAGAAGAGGGTACGGATGAAAATGTGTCACGATTTCATGACATGTTTGAGAGAAAGAGCTTGCAAGGAAAAGTGTCACGATTTCATGACAATTTGCAAGAGAGGCAGTACGGATGAAAATGTGTCACGATTTCGTGACATGTTTGAGAGAAGGAGCTCGCAAAGAAAAGTGTCACGATTTCATGACATGTATGGTTTTTGCGACCTGAAGAGGAGAGATAGAGTAAGGAGGTGAAAGTGTCACGATTTCGTGACATGTTCTTTTGGGAGAAGAAAAAAAGGAGAAGAGTGTCAGATTTCACATGTTTTGAAAGAAGTGTCACGATTTCGTGACATGTAGTAGTTTCATGGTGCTAAAGTAGAAAGGTACAAGAAGCGAAAGATGTCACGATTTCGTGACATGTCATGTTTTTGCTAGTGCTTGCAGAGAAGAGTGTACGAAAGTGAAAGGTGTCATGATTTCGTGACATGTCATGTTTTCGCTAGTGCTTGCAGAGAAGAGTGTACGGAAGCGAAAGGTGTCACGATTTCGTGACATGTCATGTTTTCGCTAGTGCAAGCAGAGAAGAGTGCAAGGAAGTGAAAGTGTCATGATTTCATGACATGTTCTGTTTTTGTGGGCAAGAGACAGAGAAGAGCTCAAGGCAGTGAAAGTGTCATGATTTCGTGACATGTTCTATTTTTGCAGGTGCAAGCTAAGAAAAGGACAAGGAGGCAAAAAATGTCATGATATCGTGACATGTCATGTTTTCATGGGTAAAAGGTGAGAAGAGTACAAAGAGATAGAAGTGTCATGATTTCATGACAGGTCACAACAACACGATTACGGATAGTTAACTGAAGTAGAACGACGATTAAGAGCAGTTGTAGAGGAAAATCATGCAGCCAATATAAGAAGAGTCAACTGAAGTTAGTGTGATAGTTGTAGGGGCAATTATAGATAGAAATCATGCAAGCTAAAATAAGAATAGTGCATTAAAGGAAGAATGGCGATTACTAGGCCATGTGTCACGGTGAAACCATCGAGCGACAGTTATACTGTCGATTCCACATCAAGAGACAGAGCTATTAATAGGATGCATGCACAAATTACTGTGCGAAAAAGGAGTTACTCACAGAAGTGGCTATTGATAGTCTGCATGAGTAAATACGGAAGTTAGAAGAATAGGTGTTTCAAGATGAAAATATTGTTATAAAAGGAGGTCTGCGTGGAGAATTAAGTTGCCACTGAATGTGTGAAAGTGCTGTCGAAAGAGGGTTAGAAGAGTGTTGTAAGAGAGCGACAAGCAGAGCAGTAAGTGTTTACTGTGTTTTGATAAATTATAGACCAGTCAGGGTCTTGTAAAAGTGAAGGCATTTTTATGTCATTGATATAGCTTTCAAAACTGTGATCCAAGTTGGTGCTTGGATAGGGGTTGGTGCTCCTTTCTGTTGGTGCAGATAAATCAGGGGTTGGTGCTCCTTCCAGTGGGTGCTGGTAAACGGATTGTAAAATTGGTGTTTTGCAAAGGCTGGATTTGGACCGTAGTCCAAGCGAGTCATTCTTGAGGAGTAGCCAAATTGGTGAACCTCGTTACATTGTGTGTTGTGGTGTGCTCTCTTGTGATAATTGCTTTACCCGCTTTTAAGTTCTCTTTGCTTTAGCTTTAAGAGTTGTAGATTTGAATTTAAATAGCTACACTGATTCACCCCCCCTCTCAGTGTCATTGTGAGAATATCATCATGTGGGGGTGGAACCGCTTGATAATTCAATTGTTGCAGTTGTTGTTGTTGTTGGGGTTATTGGATTTATGCTTGGGCTAGTTGATTTAACTGTGGTTGGAACTGCTTGATAATTCAATTGTTGTGGTGTGCTCTCTTGTGATAATTGCTTTACCTGCTTATAAGTTCTTTTTGCTTCAGCTTTAAGAGTTGTAGATTTGAATTTAAATAGCTACACTGATTCACCCCCCCTCTCAATGTCATTGTGAGAATATCATCATGTGGGGGTGGAACCACTTGATAATTCAATTGTTGCAGTTGTTGTTGTTGTTGGGGTTATTGGATTTGTGCTTGGCCTATTTGATTTAACTGAGGTTGTCCCAAGAATATCTGGTTAACCTACATAGTCTTGGACAGCCATGGTTATTCCCTTTTTTATTCTTATTAGTCCACTCTTTCTTCTTAGGCTTTATCTCACCACCTTGAATTTTTATCTCTTCTATAACCTTTTCTGGGTCAAGTGCCTCATCGAATGTTCTATATTGTTGTAGTTATTTAAATGAAGAGATGGGTATAGCACAACTCTTTGTAAAAATTCATGTTATCTCTGATATAGGGAGGGAAAATGGTATCTTGATCATAATTTCCCTCCATCGATTGCCAAAGTCATGGACTCATTCATCATCATATTGTTTCAAATAAATTAAATCAATCAATGTGGTTTGTTTTTTGACATTTAGGACAAATATTTCCAAGAACTAATCCGCTAGTTGCTCAAAAGTAAATACACTTTGATGTGGCAGGTGGTTATACCAGTCTTGGGATTCTCCTCCTAATGTTTGAGGAAATGTGTGTAACATGAGTGCATCATTGCTCTTGATTCTGAAACATGCATTTAAAAATCTAGTTACATGTTCATGGGGGTCCTCTTCCCATTAAATTCAAGATTGGGTTTTTGAAAATCAGCTGGATATTTCGACTCAGGAACTTAAGCGTGAATAGGATGATTAAGTAGTTGCCTTAAAGTTGGCTTTTGATATTGCAAACCTTGATTTTGCATGGCAATACTATCAACCTAACTTTGTAAGAACTAGTATCTAGGGTCATCCATAGTACTGACATTTGAGTGTACTTGGTGTTGCTGGTAATGGGGTGGATTGTGTGTAAGCTATGGGTGATAAGGTGTTGTTGGCTGAAATGTGTTATGGTAGGGATGTTGATGGGGGTTATGATACGTATGGGGTGATGGAGGTATGTTGGTATGCTGACCTATTGTATTAGCATATGGTTGTAGAGGTTGATTATGAACCATACTGGTAGATGGAGGGTGCATTACCCAAGATGGATCTTGGATAAAGGCATTAGTTTGGTGAGATGTAGGCAGAAATTTATGTTCAATCCCTTGAAAATGTTGGTTGGGTTCAGGATTTACATTTTTGTTAGCATTATCTAAAATCATTTTCTATAGTTGCAAGAAAACCTGATGCATAGCAATTGTATTTGAAGTAGGTACTGCCACATGGGATGTGGTAGGATGGGTTGGTTGTGAGGCAACCATGGTAGTGGAAGTGAGTGGGGGGTAAGTAGCAAAGGGTATTGCAACTAAATGTGGTATGGTATGAGATGTAGAAAATATGAGGGTAGTGAATGGAGTCGATGTTGGGGCTTGCAAAATAATAAGAATTGTTTCATACAAGGGATTGGTGGAAATGGTTATTTGTTGAGGCAATGTGAGGGGTCATTGGTTGGATGATAATGTTTGGTTAGCCAGTGCAACAACAACCAACTCAAATAGAGGATTTGTGAAGACTTGTTTCGACTATTGTGGGCAAGTGAATGTGGATTCTTGTTGTGATGGTAGTATGACACGGGAAGATATGGAGAGTGGTAGTAATGATGGGAAGACCATTCTAGCTCCATTCAAATACATTATAACAGTATCCTTATCCATCATGGTGACACGACTATCCATCATTGTAGGAGGTTCACTTCTAGGTATCTCAGGTATGGTTGTGTGAGTAGCCCTATGTATAATGTTTATGTTCGTATTAGGGGCACTACTAGAGGGCCTTGAATTAAGGCTTTGGTACATAGAAATGGGTATGCTTACATGCCCTACCATCAAAGTGTTAGGGATGTTGCCATACTGGGATGTCATGGGGTAAGACCACTGACTTTGGCTTGACACTAATTTCTTATCCTGACTACAAGTCACTACCATACACTACTATGTGATAAAATACCAAGTGCAACTATGTGTCTATGTAAATAGAATGACAATACAATGCAATACAACATGCAAAGCAAAAAAACACACAAATGTTTTGGTCCTAAATTTTTGCTAGTTTTGATTTTTTTTTTGAATTGTTTGAAAATAAAAATACGTGTGCTCAATGTTTTTTCCTAAATGAATCTAGGATTTCACCTGTATACTCATAGCTCAACAACCTGGCTGTGAACTCTAGGTCACGTAAACCTCCCAAAGTGATGTAGTGAAAGTCCATACCCAAGCAGGGAGCATAGGTCCTACTAGTCCTCACCCAGTCTCACTTGGTCAACATCATATTCTTCGAAGAGAAATATATGCAAATTTTCCAAGCTACGATGGTTCTTGGAGCCGGCCTTGAAAAAAAAAATATGGTATAATGTTAATGATTTGGTGATGAAATCTGAACCCGACAGTGATAAAATCGAACTATTTTCCAACGTTTATGTGAATGTCTGGTGGTTTTGTTTAATTATTGTGGTATACAAGATTACCATGCAATTTCGTTTCAATGCCTAGATGCAAGAAAATAGAAAATAGGGCATGACAAACAACATATCAAGGGTAAAAGTGCCAACTTCAAGTCCAATCCAATTGGATTCTATTTAACAGGGCTAACTGCAGGTGCGTGGTTAGTTCTAGTAAACCACGGATGTGTGGTTTCCCAACTGCACATATACATTTGGGATATCCCAATCGTGGATGCACGAGTACTTTTTGTTAATAGAAACATAATGAATTTTTAATAGACCCAAACCTAAAAATAATGTCTAGGTTATTTCTAACCCAACAAATGCAAATATAACATGTTTTCTATTTATGTGAATGCAGATTTTGTTTTTTTTTATGTGAAATCTATCTTGGGACCTATATGTAAACATATGGTAAACATGACTGAACCTCTAATTTACCCTAAGTGCAATGCTAAGAACAAAATTAAAATAAATAAATAGAAAATAAATAAAAATCAAAGGGTATAGACCTGTGATCCTATCACTGCTCCTTCTAGCTATCAATCATCGACCCACGTTTCCATAGATATCAACCGCGCATTCATGTTTCTTCAAAATAAAAACCATACACTCACATTCTAGTCTTCTCAACCGCACTTCTATGTTTTATCAAGATAGGAACCATGCAAATGCATTTCCTCTTGGTATACACTGCATAACTACATTTTCACAATGAATAGACCGAG
The DNA here is from genome assembly GCA_028583015.1 of Wollemia nobilis. Classification (NCBI taxonomy): domain Eukaryota; kingdom Viridiplantae; phylum Streptophyta; class Pinopsida; order Araucariales; family Araucariaceae; genus Wollemia; species Wollemia nobilis. The sequence continues at coordinate 394,177 of JAQPPZ010001843.1, read as the reverse complement.
TGTAGGGTTCTTTAGATTTATCAACCCAGGGTCGAATCTACATTCGCCTCAAAATCTTGAAACCTGTAGGTACATAATAGAGATCAATAAATGATTTAAAATGCAAGGAAAAACAAAATGGAACCCTTAGGGGGTCCCACCATGATCGCCATTTCTGTAACCAAAAGAACTGAGCAAATAAATAATGAGAATATAGAGAAATGAAATTGCCAAAATTGCTTTCTTTATTGATCTTTGATATAAATGTTACAAATGAATTTTGAATTGCCCCAAGTGCATATGGGAGCAATGTTACAATTTGCCCTCTATGTATTATTACAAAATGAATAATCTTATGGAATGGGGATCTTCCAACTCTTCACAGGAACTTGTGCTCTTCGTTATTTCAATTACAGTCCAAGGTGAGTGGGTTTTGATATCTTGAAAAGTACCACTCTAGCTTCAACAAATTATCCAAAGTACCTACCGCCTACACATATTCAAACTGGAAAAGGTATTAGTAGCACCTGTATATTTGATCAATAAAACCAATGCTATGCATAATATCTAAGCAAGTAATCGTACGAAATAAGAGACAAACAATTAACAGATAAATCCTTTCTAACAAATGAATTCCTTTTACTAATCTCTAGTGTGCGTGTGGTTTTTATGCTCTTTACTATGGAACCATGAACACATGGTGGTGGATTGGAAACCATGAAACTACAGTTATGAAACTATGAATAAGCATTTTTGACAATGGAACCACGAACAGGCTATTTTAGCTAAAAAATATGTTGCCTTGGGATTCAAACCATCAGTATGAAATGATGTTTGTGCTCGTAGTTTCTCATTGGATCTAGGTTGATTTCGGTATCTTTTTGGTATGCAAATTCAGGTTCATTTTATTGGTGGAATAATGGTGCCTTTATAGGCCTCTTAGGATTTTGGAGGGAAGTGGGAGGTGGCAATCTGGACTGCTAGATGGAAGGGGCAGTTACAGTGAGTCACCTAGTGTGCCTCACTTAACTAGGGTGATGTGACTACAAGTGGAGTGGAATGTGGGATCCTATCCTATGTGAAGGGACAAGACAAAATGGATGAGATACGACATGGGTGTTGGGAATCTGTCCCATGTGCAAATATAGGGGGACAAGAGTGGGTGATATGTGGCAAATATGTTGGTTGAAGTGTCTAGTAAACATCTAGTGGGCAAGTAGGGTATCCAAGGGTAATTTTCCATATTTAATAAATTTGGAAAATAGGATAATGTGCAAGATTTTATATCCCTAAGTTAGCACTTAGGCATATAATTTAATTATGCAACATTTGGTGATGGGATGGTAAATGTGACTTTGAAGGTGTTGGATTTTGGTGTCTACAGTTACCAAAAACATCTATGTTCCACTCCTTGAGTTTAAACTTGAAAAACTTGGGTTTCCTGAAAAGTTTTGATAACGAATTCTCTAGTAGGTCATGCTGCCACCATTCTTCAATGTATTTTTGGATATCTGGGTGGTTTAGCCATATTTTATAAAACCTAAAGGGGTTTTTGTATGGGTGCCTCTGACGAGAACCATCCAGGACAAAGTGGTTGTGGTTAGACCCTATTTTTTACTGGGCATAAAGGTTATCATCACCTAAAAGTGGATGATCTCTTTAGACATAAGGAACCTATTGAGATAGATTTGGATAAGCTGGTTTCCAGGTCTTATGTTACTCTAGGTTTAGTTTGACCCTTGTAGTTGAAAATCCATGAGTTCATTGTTGTTTACAAAGTTACTAAAATATTTTTTACATCTGGAGGTGATAGGGTTACCACATTTTTTGTTAGATGGAAAGAGGGAAGAGTTAAATTCTCTCACAAGAAACCATGGAATATTTTCAAAATTGTTGCACATTACTTACAAAGTGTCCCAAAAAGTTCTTCTATTGGGATAATTATTTGGAGCATAGATATTGGTTGTGATCCACTATAGGTTTGTTTCTTTATTGATTAATTTTTTTTTAATGATCATGTTTGGCATGGAGAGAGTTCTGTCCTTGATGGTTTCCAGGTCCCACAGACACAACTGTCCTCTTAAGGCACCTTGAGAGGGGCTAAAGGTATAATTGTTGTTCTTCCATATAGATATATAGGCCTCTACACTATTTTTCTCATCCATATTGGTTTCTTAAAGTAGCATTATATTTGGTTTGGTTTCTTTTTTGATTGATCTACCTGTCCTTTTTTTGTAGCCCCATTGAGGCCTCCTACGTTCCAGGATAGAATCTTCATCTAGTTATTTTGGAGGTGGATTTCTTACCTTTATGTCTTCCTTGAGATGTAGTTGGATTGGTTCTTCTTTCCTCATCAGATTGAGGTTCCAAGTTTTATGTATCTAGAATGGATGCCAGAATGGTCGATTGAAGGCAATTTGCTATGGTGTCCTCTATATCTCTTTGTGTATTTTCAAAATTGGTGGGTCTTCCTCTATTTTTTTACTATATTTATCTTCATCAGTTGTAGGTTTAGAAGGACTAGGGAGCTTCTCCAGAATTGGAGAGGAAGAAAGGAGTTGCTAAATGGAGACACCCAAAGTTCTTCTCGAGGAAGGGTTTAGAGATAGGGCATTGTGGTCAGAGGGATGAACTGAGATGGGAATGGTTATGGTGGGGTTGACAACTTTGGAAGGATGAGGAGGGCATGAGGGATTTGAAAGAGGGGTGTATGGGATGGTGATCAATATTGCTACCTTAGATAGGCAAGAACCTGAACTAGCTACAGAGAGTAGAGGAGGAGAGGGTGGGATGGCCCTAAATTGAAAGGGGAGACAGGCCCATATTGTACAAATTTCTTCTCATGAGGTAGGGAGAGGTAGGATTATGAAGTGGTGTTGGGAGTAGGTTCTAAAAATGATCAATATGATCGCCCTAAAAATACTGGTGGTTAGCTAGTGGTATAAATGGATTGGATTTAGAGAAAATAGAACCAACCTGATTTGAATTTTGGAAGAAGTGGGTAGGTGGCTGTGACTGTGACTAGATATGCTTGCCTTTCTTAGTCTACATTTTTTCTAAAAATCCTAATTCTGGTTAGGGTTATTCCTAGCATTTTTCTTTTGAGGCTTCTTATTCAGAGTTGGGCACTGGTATTTGAGGTACCCTTAGGTTTTGCATTCTATGCAGTAGGTAGGTTTATTTTTTTACTCGATGTCTTTACGATGTTTATAGCCTCTAGTTATGAGATCGGTGTAGGTGGGGAGGACCGAGTCTAGGTTTGCAAGACACATATGCGAGCGTAGGTCATCTTGAATCTATATTTGGTAGTAGGATCGATGACCACTAGCTCACTGATGGTTTGTGTTATACCTTTGAGGGAATCATTATAAAAAAACTAGTGGGGAGACCATGAAGCATAACTCAAATTGGAGCTAAGTTGATGCTTTGTGTTTTAGGGTCAAAGTATTATCCCCGTCTACATAGAAAAATACTACACCTAAAGAAATAGGAGCCTCTTGTTAGGATGTGGTGTGTGTCTAAGGCATTGTTGAGCCTGATCATGAAAAAACCCCATGGGAAAAAAACCAACTCCATGTTGTTCGATAGTCATCATTTTGACATAGCCCATTCATGTATTATTTTAATATCCAGCCAAGCCCCAACAAACTTCCCGATCAAGGAAATGGATTCCTAAAAAATCATGGGTTTCATTGATCTGTGTGGGAAAGAAACTATGTTGCCAGATACAGAGAAATATATGGGGATTTGGAAGGAAGAAGTCCCATAGGATGCCCTAACCTTACCAGCAAAGGAAGACGAGGTCCATGGTGGTTCTTTGGGGTTATCACCCAATGAAACCCTAATTGTTTTGGAACTGCTACAACCTGCCTCATCGTCTGGTGGTTTCCTAAGACTGCCTTCATCATTGTCAAAAATCCTACCACTTGAAAAGCCAAAAAGTAGCGGACCACCACCTAAAAGTGATGTTGTACCCACTGAGTCTTTTTTTGATCCTACCAAATTTGCTCTTATCACTCATGTCATCGCTGTCGAGTATGCCTTATATCACCACAAGATCAATTTTATTACAAAGTAAATTATCCAAAAATTTGTAATATGGAGTCATAATTTGTCATCCCTCGGGCTGTCTTCATTAAATCTATGTTGCCCCTTTAATAAATTCAATAGAATATTCTAGAAAATGTAGTTCCTATTTTCCCACCCATTTTCGATATAAATTGGGCATTTTAAAAATTCCATAATTAATTAATAGATTGGGCATTTAAAAATAAATACCATCATTGATGAATACATTGGAAATTTAAAATACCATCATTAATGAATAAATTGGGCATTTAAAAAAGACCATAATTAATGAATAAATTGGGTATTTTAAAAAGACCATCATTAATGAATAAATTGGGCATTTAAAAATACCATCATTAATGAATAAATTGAGCATTTAAAAATACCATCATGAATGAATAAATTGGGCAATTAAAAATACCATCATTAATGAATAAATTGGGCATTTAAAAATACCATAATTAATGAATAAATTGGGAATTTAAAAATGCCATCATTAAATGAATAAATTGGGCATTAAATTTTTTTTTTTTGTTTTTGGGTGATGCAAGATTGTCCTTACATCATTTGATGCTCCTGCATCAGACACCTAGGGTAAATTGAGAAGTGACCTTCACTTCTTTAGTGTTCGAGGAAAAGCAATATGGTCAACCTGTACCTTAGACAACCATGATGAATCTTCAATAGGCCATCCTTTCCAGTTAACAAGATATTCTTCATACTACTTGTTTCTTTTACTTCTTCCCATACAACTATCTAATATTTTCTCTATCTCTTATTTCTTTGGAGTAGATGCTAGAATATTCTACCATTCTTCTACTGGTACATCCTCATTGTCTCCTTCATGATACTTTGTCAAGTCAAAAATGTTGAACACAGGTGCTATGTTAATTTCACTTGGTAATTCCACCTTATATGCATATTCTAATTCATGTTTCTTTATGGTCCTACATGGTCCAAAATTCTTTATTTTCAACTTGTTATATGTTTTAATAAGAAATATTTCTTTTCTTAGATAAACCATAACTTCATCTCCAACCCCGAATTCCTTAAACCTCCACTTTTGGTCTACCTTTGCATTGTATTGAGTATTCATATTATTAATATACTTCCTTACCTCTTCATGAAATTTCTTCAGGTTCTCTGCAAAGTCGTCAACATCGGCACTACTCTTTTATCATTTGTCCATCTTCCTCAAATCATAATTATTTCTTGGGTTGTTCTCATATACAATATAGAATAGGGATTTATTAGTACTCCTATTGACAAAATTGTTGTAAGAAAATTTTGCCCGTGGTAAAATCAAATCCCATCCCTTGGGATTATCTCCTACTAATAATCTCAGTAGGTTGCCCAAAATCCTATTCACCACCTTTTTTTGTTCATAAGTCTACGGATGGTGTGCAAAACTAAACTTCAAATCTATCTTCAGCTTCTTCCATGAAGTCCTCTAAAAATAACCAAAAATTTGGTATCTTTGTCTGAAACTATACTCTTTGGTAGACCATGTAGTCATACCACCACTCTAAAAATAAACTCTGCAATGTGAACTGCATAATTAATTTTTTGGCATGGAATGAAATGTGTTATCTTAGAAAACATGTCAACCACCAAAAATATTGAGTAATGTCCTCCATGTATCCTTGGTAAGCCAAGAACAAAATCCATGCTAATATCTTTCCATGGTTTCTCTAGTACAAGTAATAGCTGATATAGCCTGATGTTCTATCTTACACCTTTGGCCATTTGACATAATCTACAAATCTATGCAAACTTCTTCACATATTTTTGTAACTGTGGTAAATAATAGTTTTCACTAACAAGAGAAATGGTCTTATATCGATCAAAGTATCTACCCAACCCTCCACTATGCTTCTCCTTGATTATGTTATCTCTCATAGAACTCATTGGAATGCACAACTGGTTTCTTCTAAACAAAATTCCATATTGGACTAAGAAATCCAACCATTTCATTGTATCCAAAGTAACAAGTTCCAAGCATGCTCTTCAATATTCTACAAAATTTGGATCTTCAGGGTATAAACAATTGAGTTCGTCAAACCCAACAATATCCACCTTCATATCTATAAATAAATTTTACCTTCTACTTAAGGTATCTAGAACTTTGTTTAACCTTCGACTCATGTTCTTCAACACAAAATTATAACTTTACAAAAACCCTTGAACTTGTCTGTTTAGCTCTTCATTCTCTATAGGAGTCATTCTATGGGCTGCCTTATTTGGTAAACTAGATTTTGGTATCAAATATATCTGGTGACTAATATTCCTCACTGGTGGTAAACCTTCAAGTACATTATCTTAAGTAGATTTGTATTAAATAAAACCCATACAATCCATATAAAGTAGAGAAAATGAAAAATGAGCCAAATATTTTCTTGTATTATTGTTCTAAAAGTAGAGCTTATAGAGATAAACTGATTATAAATTTGAAATTCCCCCTAAAATACCTTTTTTTCCATTTTCCTTCTTAGAACCATCTATTTCAAATTTGAATTTCGGGGGTAAACTTCTTGAGCTCATAACTCATCGCTCGTTGCTCGAAATGACTATTGGCATATGATTTAGAAATCTCTTGAATGGTTTTAAGGCCCGGTATTGTGTTCGTACACAATACCACCATATTTAAGCCCTTAAAAAGGCCTCTAAGGCCTTCAAAATTGACCTCCAAGTTTTACTAGTAGGATTTTCACTAGTTTTGACAAGGTAGAAGACCTTAAAATTTACATATATCTCAAACTGCTTAGGATATTGAGACAATACTTTCAGCATTGGGTATATTTCTCCATCCTCTAAAAAACTAAACAAACTTTAGAAAAAAATGAAACAAATATAAATTTTGTTGATGCAAGATCACTCGTACACCACTAGATGCTCATGCATCATTATCCGATACAATATCTTAGAATTATCCTAGTAGATCTGAGAATTCTACTGGTATATCTTCACTTTTTTTTTTATTAACTCTAGGAATCAATGCATGGAACATATGCTTGTGCTTCATACCATCCAAAAAAATTCTACCATCAACTAAACAAATTCTTGCACTACTACATACCTTTTCTTCCACCTTCTTTAGGGGCTTCAACTTGTGGTGAACTACATTCTTTATCATGGAATAAGTGTTGGAATGTCCATCATGTACTACATGTTGATGAAATTGCCATGACCTATCCAAAATCATATAACAAGAATCCATAGGTATCATTTCACATAATACCTCATCATGGTAACTCCTAATATTAAACTTCACTAAACATTGTTCATTGACTAAAGCTTTATGGTTCTTCTACAAACATGCAATATGATATGGATTCGAGTGTCTCCTCTCCAACTGTATTTTTATAACCATATCCTTTGAAAATAGATTATCAGTGCTACCATTATTAATGATAATATTACAAACTTTACCTTCACATTTGTACCTTATGTGAAATAAAATATTCCTCTAAACTGGATATTTCTCCTCATTTAGCAAGGCTCTCCTTGTGACAAGAACTTATCCTCTTTATTTCCTTCAAAATTCATATATTAAGCACCTTCATATACATAAAAAACTTGTACATTACCTGTAGATATCTTATTTGTACTTCCTTTATGTTGTGGACACTCACATGCTTAATGTCCTTCTTCTCCATATTGGAAACAGGTTCCATGAAATCCTCTCCTTCCTCTTTGGTCACTATTATTTTTCTCACAGGGGTGATAGGAATTATCCCCTTTCTAGTTCTAACAGTTGGTAACTTCTCCATTCTTCTTTTGGTCTTTATTTCATCCTCCATATGGTCTTCCACCATGAAATTTTTCTCTTTGCTTGCTTTCAAATATTCTATTCAACTTCTCTTCTACCTTCAGGGAAAACTGATAAACATCTTCTATGGTAGTCATTCTGACAAAACTTAGCTACTTTTAAATACTTGGCTTCAATCAATTTATATAATGTTCTACCTTCTCCTTGTTGGACTCAAAATTTCCTACTATGATCATAAACTTATATAACTCTTCTGTATACTCTTTGACATGCTTACCTAATTGCCTCAAACCCTACATTTTCTTCAGCAAATCTCAACTGGAATGAGCTATCTCTTTAAATTTTCCACCATTCAATCCCATATTGTTATTATTTCTATTTATCTTCTATTTATATCTAGTTGTACTTCCTTCCACTAGATATTAACATGATACTTCATCTTGGTCTTTGCAAATTTGACCCTCAGGATCTTCCACCTCCTCATACTCAAAGTACTCCTCCATATCATTGATCCAATCAATCAACTCTTTTGGGTTAAGATTTCTAAAAAATGTAGAAACATCAATCTTCGACATTTTTTCAATATTGAATATGGCCTTGAATAATATGACTTTCTTAGGATCTATTGCATCTTGTTCTTCTTCCAACTGGGCTTCTTCTTCAATTTTATCTTTACTTCCATCTTCTCTTATTGGTTCAAACCCTCTACACAGCTCCTTTTGTAGTGCTCTAACTTTTCTCTATAGGCCTCTAAAATCCTCTTATGGTACCACATTATATCTCCCACCACCATAGTTTCTTCATCGAGGCATTCTCATAACTTTTATTACAACCCACAACCACCAATCTTGGTGCAAACTGCCTCATGTCCGGTGATCTATTTAAAAACTCAGGAACTACCACTCTGATACCACTTGGTGAAGGGCTAGTCCACCCAAAACTCACACAATACTCAATAACACAATAAATTTCAAAATAAATCAGACTTCTAATATTCTTCAATGAAATGAAATTATAGAATAAAAAATTACAATACTATGACCATAGGGACAATATGATTACAAAGAAAAATGACTAGAACTATGTAAGCTGGAGCCACAATCTATCATCCCCCAGACTGCCTTTAATAAATCTCGGTTTCCCCTTCAATAACTTCCATAGAATATTCTAGAAAATTTAGCTCCCATTTTCCTACCCATTTTTAAAAAAATGGGCATTTTAAAAATACCATCATTAACGAATAAATTGGGCATTTAAAAGTACCATCATTAATGAATAATTTGGGAATTTAAAAATAAATACCATCATCAATGAAGAAATTGGACATTTAAAAATCCCATCATTAATGAATAAATTGGGCATTTAAAAATACCATCATTAATGAATAAATTGGGCATTTAAAAAATACCATCATTAATAAATAAATTGGGTATTTTAAAAATACCATCATTAATGAATAAATTGGGCTTTTAAAAATACCATCATTAATGAATAAATTGGGTATTTAAAAATACATTCATTAATGAATAAATTGGGCATTTAAAAATACCATCATTAATGAAAAATTTGGCCATTTAAAAATACTATCATTAAATGAATAAATTGGGCATTAAATTTTTTTTTTTTGGTGATGCAAGATTGTCCTTACACCACTGAATGCTCCTGAATCATCAGCATTGCATGCTTGTGAAGTACCTTGATTATATATGCATGAGATAACCAAACATACATGCAACACACAATCATGCAATTATTTAAGCAATTAGACATGTAAATGAAATGAGCCTTCTGGTGTAAATAATATGTTGTGATGGATGATTTTTGGAAATTTGAGCATATTGTGTTGTCATTGATGTCAAAGGTGAATAATAGGCAAGGAAAAAATATTATTCAATGGTGGTAAATAAAAGCTTATTGAGATTTCATTATTGTCAAAGGTTTGATGAAAAAAGTATATTGATATCAAAAGTAATATTTTTCCTCATGGGACACTCATGTGGTTGGGTATTTGGGATTTCTTTCAAGAGACCCAGGTTCAAACCACCATGGGTGTGTGTGTGCATGTGTTAATGAGCTTGTATAAAAAAAAAGTAAGATTTATCTTCAAGGAAAATATCATCAAAGGATTAATGTCAAAGGGTTGATGTCAATAATTCATAATGCAGATATATTCCAAGAAGGATTTAATTAATTTAAATGTTTAAATTATTTAAATATTTAAATTATTTAAATTAAATATTTAAATAATTTAAATTTAAATATTTAAATATTTTAATTAAAAATATTATAAAAAGGTTTATATACTTGAGCACCGATGTATACCAAGGTAAAATAAGACACTTTGTAAATTAAATGAGCACCGACGTCATCCAAGAATTGAAGGAAAATGTATATAAATATAAGGTTGAAATTTAGGACAATGATCACTTGAGTATGTTGATTCCTATTTCAGTGAGTGACAATGAACAATAGAGACAACGAGTTAGTTGGGTGTCAAAGGTGGAGACAAGGTTGAAATAAATCTGATTAGTGACACCTTGGATGGTGCAGTGCAGTTGGATGCTGGTTGAGAGCTAGAGCACAGGACAAAAGACTATTGGGGTCAAATCTCCTCAATAATATTTTGGGTAGATAGGTTGCATGATTTCCTAGGTAGCAATTTTTCATTGATGCAAGGCAGTGTTGGGCTAAATTGCAGATCACCTTTTTGAGCTCCAAAGTTGTGGTGTTACAACTAGATGTTGAGTGTCGTGGAGGGTCTTGTTGTGTGTATTGCCAAGGTTCAAACTATTACAGCATAAGAGGTACTTATTTCTCATTGAGCAACAATATTTTTGGGAAATATGATGTCGATTTAATTAATTATTGTAAGATTAAAACTGGTTGGATTGAAGAGTTATTTCTGAGTGTGTTTTAAAGTGTATTGTTGTATATAGGAGTAATAAGGTTGTGTTGTGAAATAAATAGTACATGTAAAAAATACATTAAAGGGAGTCATAAGGTGTTTAGAGTATGATATGTCTATATAAAATTTGATTGAAATAAAAATAACTTCTATGTGCTTTGGCTAATAGTTGAAAGTTGAAATAATTACTTTCAAGAAAGGAGAGAAAAGGGTGTATGTGAGTTTATTGTACTTTGTAATCTTTGCACATATTAAGAAAAGTTTAAGGGCTCTATAAGTTACATTAGTGTTAATATAAAAAGAAAATAATAAAGTATTAGTTTCATCTTAGCTATGCACATCTTTTGTGGATGCTTTTCATGAAAAATGACTTAAGGAATGTTTTGCTATCTAAACCTTGAAGTGGCAAAAGAAAAATCAATTATTTATGAGAATTTTTTGAGGACATATCTTCATCAGAGAAAATAAGAGGTATGGGCGTATCATTCCTTTTTTAAGGTATTTTTTTGAGTAAATGTTTCTGGAACATAAGGTGGAGAGAAAAGGGTTTTTTGGTAGGCATTGTTAAAAATATCTGAGTTAGGGTTTGAGACATACATGTGCATCAATTATTGAGAGAAATTTTAAATAATTACATTAGGGTTTGAGAACTATTTGTGCTTCATGATTGGAAATACTTGAGCTAGAGTTGAGAACCAAGTTTGTACATCATTATGCAATCTTTTGAATGTTGGTTTGAGAGATATTTAAAGCAATTTTTAAAGTGCTTGAAATAAATATTGAGAGGGAAATTTGTGCATTAGTGTGGTTGATCATTGAGAAGCAACTTTGCAAGAAAAATAGACTAGCTTTATGAGCCAGGTTATACACTATTTTGATTTAATTTGAAAGGGATTTTACAAGAGATGGAGATTGGGTTAATTGAATGTAAGATTTGTGAATGTGAAGAACATATTGGATATTTGATAGTACATATCATTCTCTATATTTTCCAAAGGTTAAATGAATTCTAAGTAGAATATTATATATCTGAAGAAAACATTTTTAAAAGAGATTTAAGCTTTTATTGTATGTAAGATTTGGAAATATTTGAGGAAGTTATGTGAGTATTATTGAGATAGATTTGAGCAAGTCCTTTGAGAAGGCTTTAAGGAATATTTGAGAAAGTTTTTTGAGAAGACTTGAACGTAGATTTGAGCAAGTCTTTTGAGAAGGCTTGAAGGTAGATTTGAGCAAGTATTTTGAGAAGACTTGAAGGTAGATTTTATCAAGTCTTTTGAAAATGCTGTAAGGCATATTTGAGCCAGTAATTTGAGAAGGATTGAAGGTAGATTTGAGCAAGTCTTGTGAGAAGACTTAGTGTTATTCTTACAATGGCACTGAGAGGGGGGGGGGTGAATCAGTGTAGACTTTTAAATTTAAATTCATAACTCTTAAAATAGAAAACCTTAAAAATAGATAAAGCAAGTATCATAAGAGAACATCACACAACATAAGATTTAACGAGGTTAACCAATGTGGCTACTCCTTAATAATGACTATTTGGACTACCATCCAAATCCAGCCTTTGCAAAGCACCAACTTTACAATTAATTTACCAGCACCAACTGGAAGGAGCACCAACCCATGATTTATCTACACCAACAGAAAGGAGCACCAACCCCTGATTTACCAACACCAACTGGAAGGAGCACCAACCCCTGATGCCAAGCACCAAACTAGACTTCAAATTGAATCTTTGGGTTTAACAGTAAGATACCTTTTATTTTACAATACCCTGACTGGTCTACTTCACCTTTGTGTTCTCTGCACACTCTGCTCACTCTACGCCCTCACTTCGCACACTCTACTTTATCACAGTCGAACTGCATGATCGTCTTCTCCCTCTTTGTGCACTATGACCAAACTTCATACACTCTGCTTCATTGCGATCAAACTTCACGATCGTCTTCTCTCTTTTGTGCACTCTGCTCTCTCTGTGCACTCATAGATGCAGTTAGGATAATTTGACATGACTTCTTTGCTCACTATGTGCACTTCACCATCATCTCACCACTTTTGCACTTTCTACACTCTTACGGTCGCATTTCACACTTTGACACGAATTTGATGATGCATTCAATGAACTCTATGACCACACTCAATTCTCCAAACAACCATGTTTTTATAACAACATTTTCATTATGAAAAACTCTAATCTTAGTCAGTTGTAACCCTAATCATAGTCGATTGCAAACCCTAATCTTCATTGGTTGCAAACCCTAATCTTCATTCGCTAACATCGGTCTTCATCGAATTCAACTGCCCCTATAACTCTTCTATTGATGTTGTTGCAAAAACACATGTCGTGATATTGTGACACTTTCACCTCCGTACGCTTTCTCTTAGCTTTGGCCCACAAGAATACAACCTGTAGCAATATCGCTACACTTTTTCTTCTGTACGCTTTCTCTTAACTTTGGCCTACGAGAATACATGTAGTGATATCGCTACACTTTTTCTTTTGCTCTGTTTCTTAGCTTTGGCCCCGTGAAAACATAACATGTCATGATATCACGACACTTTTGCCTCCTTGCTACTCTTCTTGGCTTCAACCAGCGAAAACACAACATGTTGCGATATCGTGACACTTTTTCTCCTTAGCGCTTTAACTTGCATTTGGGTCATGATATCGCGACACTTTTTCTCCTTAGTGCTTTTACTTGCCTTTGGGTCGTGAAAATGTGACATGTCACGATATCGTGAAACTTTTTCTCCTTAGTGCTTTTCTTGCCTTCGGGTCGCAAAAACCCGACATGTCGCGATATCATGACACTTTTTCTCGTGGACTCTCTCTCCTGCAATATGTCACAAAATCGTGACACTTTTCCTTTCTGACTCTCTCTCCTGTAACATGTGAAATCATAACACTTTTTCGTCCGTACAACCTTCCTTGCAATATGTCATGAAATCGTGACAATTTTTCTTTCTTCTTCTCTCTCTTCCAACATGTCGCAAAATCACGACAATTTTTCTTTCTTCTTCTCTCTCTTCCAACATGTCGCAAAATTGCGATAGTTTTTCTTTCTTCTTCTCTCTCTTCTAACATGTCACGAAATCATGACAGTTTTTCTTTCTTCTTCTCTCTCTTCTAACATGTCACGAAATCGTGACAGTTTTTCTTTCTTCTTCTCTCTCTTCTAACATGTTGCGAAATCGCAACAATTTTTCTTTTTTCTTCTCTCTTCTAACATGTCGTGAAATTGTGACAGTTTTTCTTTCTTCTTCTCTCTCTTCTAACATGTCATGAAATCGCGATAGTTTTTTTTTTCTTCTCTCTCTTCTAACATGTCACAAAATCACGACAGTTTTTCTTGCCTTCTATATATGTCGCGATATCGCGACACTTTTCTTACTTGTATTTTCTTTATCTTTTTCTTAGAGAATTACTGTACATACTCTGGGTAACATTTGAACTCTTGTTTTCTGCATTTGACTAGCTTTTGAACTTCCTGTCCACTGCATCAATAGATCTGTCTAACTGTGTTGACAACAATGACAATATTGTTTACTGCACCTTGCTCAAAAATATCCCCATTTGGAATTGTTGGCAACACATGTGGAATTTTCCTGTAATTCTTCTCCCCCTTTGACAATAATACCAAAGGGCTACTGTAGACTCCCCCTAAGTCCATGCACAACATTCTCAGCTAGAATTTATTACATTTAGCAAAAATCATGAACATGAACAAAAAGAAAAACAAATACTTAAATGCTCCCCCTGAGATTGTGATCCCTATAGCTAGTCAATTCTTGGGAAATGTGACCACTCCATAATCTGTTGTTGGAATGAAAATCCAACTTAACCTCACTTTTTGCAAATTTCTCTTATGTACAACACGTTGTCACTACAATATATTCTACCTCTGTTGTGGATAAAAAAATTGACTCTTGTTTCTTATTGTCCTATGCGACCAAACTATCTCCAAGATAGAATGCACCTCCACTGATAATCTTCCTATCATCTACACATCTTGCCCAATATGCATCTTTAGGATACCATAACCCATACTCCATAGTACCCTTATGATATTATAGAAGAATCTATCTCTCTGTATTCTGTCACCTCCAAAGCTCTATCAATAGGCTCACTAAGAACCTGCTTAACAAGCTCACATAGAACTTTTCCAATGTTAAATAGCAACCTTATACAAAACTAGTCCAAATCTACTCTAGAAATCTGTCCCAACACTATCCTCAAAACTGTAATATTACTGCCAACTCTGAGCAAGAATAAAACACTGTACCTCAACACCAATCAACTCCCTTTTTACATTTTCAACTTGGTCTATGTTTTCTACAGCCACCGTTGGTCACACCTTACTTTCAACTGTAGGAGACAAAATTTTGTGAAATTACTTCACGGCCAACTGTAGTGCACCTTGCTCAAACTTATACTTCTAGACCTCGGACATGTATGATTCACAAAGCAAATTTTCTCATCTTGATGAGCTAAACATGAATCAATAATCAGACTTCAATATTTTTCACCACAACATCATAATAGATCTAACAATATTCACATCAATGAGTGGTTCAAATACACACTGCTTTTATCGAAACACATAAATGCGGCTGGGGCAACATTATTTCACTAACAAATTATCTAAACTATTATAATCCTTAAATTTGGACAGTGGCAGTAAGAACCATCATCAGTACAACAATGCCATATAGCAATACTACCAATACTGACAACTCTCAATTTAATCACCACCCTTCACGACACTTCCACAAACAACTACAAGAACTGACAACATACTTCAACAACTATACGACAACTTCCCTCACTTCTTGCCTTTCATCCTCAAGTAATCAAACAAATACATAGGAGCATTAAAATGAAACTTCAAGATTGCTCCCCCTGAGGATGTGCTACCTGGAGTTTCTTAGTGCAATAGCGGAGTAGTCTCCTTCAGACCAAGGAGACACGATTTCCTTTCTTCCATATTTCTTCAGAATTTCTTGAACTTGAACTTGGATTTTTCAACTACATCTTTGTTTTGCACCTTTTCGTGAACTCGAACATTTCTCTTGTGTGGTTGTCTCTTGTGCATCCTTGATGAATGATTATTTTCCTTTCTTTTATGTACATGATTTATTCCCTGTCTATGTTGCATTCTTTGCATCTGATGAAATCTATTGTTCTACCTTAGATTAGATAAAAAAGTGCTTGGACAAAACCTTGCTATGTGCCCATGACCATTACATTGAAAACATTGTACATAGTGTTCACTTAGAAATGCAGATGTATTTCTACAAGCATAACTCTTTGATTTATTATTCAATCCATAATAAATTGCCTTGTGAACATACTGGTTGCATCTGAAACAATAGCCATTGAGAGTATTATTATGAATAGAGTGAGAGTGATAGAACCTCTTTTGTTGTGGTTGCTTTGCTGTAGATATCCTTTGATATTTTCTTTCTTTTGAAGATTCAGCTTCAAAATTTTCTTGCTTCAATCCTTCAATAATGAACTTCTTCTTCTCTGCAGAGTTGGAATATGAGGGTTGTTCAGCTTCATATCCAAGACCATGCTTATCCATGGAGTTTCTTTGTTGTCTTATCATTTTATCTAGCAACTCTGTGCTCTTCTCAAATTTGAGATTTGTATTGGCCTCTTCTAGTTTTTTCCTCAATAAAAAAATCTTCTCTTCTTGTTTGCAGCAAACAATCTCTTTCTCATTGATCTGTGACTTCAAGTCTTCTTCTATTTTCTTGGCTTTATGAATTTGTAAGAAGAGATCTTCAATATTATCCCCATATTCTTTCAACTTCTTGGACAATATTTTGTTCTTTTTCCTTTCTATACCCAATTCTTCAAGTGCAGAGATCAACTCACCTTCTAGATCTACTTCAACCTCAAAATTTTCACCATATTCTTCATATTTCACTTCTTCTTCCTTTTCTGATTCTACTTCTTCAAATGCCATGAAAATATCTTCACATATTTCCTCTTCAGAATCCTCACCAAAGTTGTCTTTTGATGAACTGGCATTCCTAGAAATGAAACTTTTCTTCTTGAAGTTACCTTTTCTGAAATTTGTTTTCTTCTTCTAGTCACTTATTTCTTGGTGCGATATTTCATCATATTTGTTCTTCTCATTAAGTGGAAATTTAGTCGCAAAATTCCCAAAGCTTCCACAATTGAAACATTTAAACAGTAGATTACCTCTATATTTTCCTTTTCCCCTTTCTAGTTTTCTAACAAAGTTTGCTTTCATTTCATCTAATGTCTCTTCTTCCTTGGACTCTTGTTTTGCATTTTTAAGGGCTTTAAAAACCGCTTCTCTGTCTATAGGTTTAGATCTTTCTATCCTCATCTCATATGCAGTCAAAGAACCATACATTTCATCTATACTAAAATAGTTTAGATTTTTAGCTTCTATCACTGAGAATTTAGAATCAAACCTTTGAGGAAGAGATCTTAATACCTTTTTTACGATGGCAGAGTCTCCAATGTCCTCACCAAGCCCTCTGATTGCATTAATGATTCCATTAACTCTCAGCATATATGCCTCAATGTTTTCATCATCGTTCATTTTCAATGTTTCGAACTGAGCTCGATGTGTCTGTAATTTGGCCTCTTTGATCTTGTCGTCTCCTTCATGAATACTCCTCAGTTTGTCCCATATCTCTTTTGTAGTATTATAGCTCATGATATTTACTAGTTCACTGTCTACTAATCCACACATGATAGCATTATTTGCTCTTGAGTTGTTCTCAAATAGTTTCTTTTCATCAGCCTCTTTTGGAGGAGATATGGGTATTGTATATCCACTTACTACTAAATCCTATACATCGTATCCCAAATCATAGAGATATGTCTGCATCCTAATTTTCTAGAATGCATAATTAGATCCGTCAAACAATGGTGCTTTGTTTGATGAGAAGACTTCACCACCTGTCATTGTGTCACTTCCAAGATCACCTTAGCTGGTTAAGCTTGTATAAGAACTTGGCTCTTATACCAATTGTTATTCTTACAATGGCACTAAGAGGGGGGGGTGAATCAGTGTAGACTTTTAAACTTAAATTCATAGCTCTTAAAATAGAAATAATGAAACCTTAAAAACAAATAAAGCAAGTATCACAAGAGAACATCACACAACACAATATTTAACGAGGTTCACCAATGTGGCTACTCCTTAATAATGACTACTTGGAATACCATCCAAATCTAGCCTTTGTAAAGCACCAACTTTACAATTAATTTACTAGCACCAATTGGAAGGAGCACCAACCCTTGATTTATCTGCACCAACAAAAAGGAGCACCAACCCTTGATTTACCAGCACCAATTGGAAGGAGCACCAACCCTTGATGCCAAGCACCAACCTGGACTTCAAATTGAATCTTTGGGTTTAATAGTAAGATACCTTCGCTTTTATAAGACCCTGACTGGTCTACTTCACCTTTGCATTCTCTATGCACTCTGCTCGCTCTACGCACTCACTTTGCACACTCTGCTTCATCATAGTTGAACTGCATGATCGTCTTCTTCCTCTCTACGCACTATGACCAAACTTCACACACTCTGCTTCATTGTGATCAAACCTCATGATTTTCTTCTCCCTTTTGTGCACTCTGCTCTCTCTACGCACTCAAAAATGCACTTAGGATAATTTGACATGACTTATTTGCTCACTGTGTGCACTTCGCCATCATCTCACCGCTTTTGCGCTTTTTGTGCTCTTACGAATGTATTTCACACTTCGACATGAATTCGATGATGCATTCGATGAACTCGACGACCACACTCAATTCTTCAAACAACCATGCTTTTATAACAACATGTTCATGATGAAAAAATCTAATCTTAGTCAGTTGTAACCCTAATAATAGTCGATTGCAAACCCTAATCTTCGTCGGCTACAAACCCTAATATTCGTCACCTAACATCGGTCTTTGTTGACTTCAACTGCCCCTATAACTCTTCTATTGCTGTTATCACAAAAACACATGTCGTGATATCACGACACTTTCGCCTCCATAAGCTTTCTCTTAGCTTTGGCCCACGATAATACATGTAGCGATATCGCTATACTTTTTCCTCTGTACGCTTTCTCTTAACTTTGGCCCGTGAGAATACAACATGTAGCGATATCGCTACACTTTTTCCTTTGCTCTGTTTCTTAGCTTTGGCCTCATGAAAACATAACATGTCACGATATCGCGACACTTTTGCCTCCTTGCTACTCTTCTTGGCTTCAACCAGCGAAAACACAACATGTCGCGATATCGCGACACTTTTTCTCCTTAGCGCTTTAACTTGCCTTTGGGTCACGAAAATATGACATGTCGCGATATCGTGACACTTTTTCTCCTTAGTGCTTTTACTTGCCTTTGGGTCACGAAAATGCGACATGTCACGATATTGCGACACTTTTTCTCCTTAGTGCTTTTTCTTGCCTTCGGGTCACGAAAACTCGACATGTTGTGATATTGCGACACTTTTTCTCTCGAACTCTCTCTCCTGCAATATGTCACGAAATTGTGACACTTTTTCTTTTGGACTCTCTCTCCTACAACATGTCATGAAATCGCGACACTTTTTTGTCCGTACAACCTTCCTTGCAATATGTCGTGAAATCATGACACTTTTTCGTTCGTACAACCTTCCTTGCAATATGTCATGAAATCATGACACTTTTTCATCCGTACAACCTTCCTTGCAATATGTCATGAAATCGTGACACTTTTTCGTCCGTACAACCTTCCTTGCAATATGTCGTGAAATCGCGACACTTTTTCTTTCTTCTTCTCTCTCTTTCAACATGTCGCGAAATTGCGATAGTTTTTCTTTCTTCTCTCTCTTTGAACATGTCACGAAATCACGACAGTTTTTCTTTCTTCTTCTCTCTCTTCCAACATGTCATGAAATCATGATAGTTTTTCTTTTTTCTTCTCTCTTCTAACATGTCACGAAATCGCGATAGTTTTTCTTTCTTCTCTCTCTTATAACATGTCACAAAATCGTGACAGTTTTTCTTTCTTCTTCTCTCTCTTCTAACATGTCACGAAATCATGACAGTTTTTCTTTCTTCTTCTCTCTCTTCTAACATGTCATGAAATCGTGACAGTTTTTCTTTCTTCTTCTCTCTCTTCTAACATGTCGCGAAATCGCGACAGTTTTTCTTGCCTGTTGTATATGTCGCGATATCGCGACACTTTTCTTACTTGTATTTTCTTTATTTTTTTCTTGGAGAATCACTGTACATACTTTGAGTAACCTTTGAACTCTTGTTTTCTGCATCTGACTAGCTTTTGAAATTCCTGTCCACTACATCAATAGATCTATCTGACTGTGTTGACAACAATGACAATACTGTTTGCTGCACCTTGCTCAAAACATAGAACAACTTTAAGGTAGATCTGAGTAAGTTTTGTGAGAAGACTTAGAGTGGTTTTTAGGTGGATTTGAGAAAGTCCTGTGAGAATAATTGAAGCATATTTGAGGTAGATTTGAGTAAGTATTAAGAAGACTTGAAACAACATTAAGACATATTTGTGAGTAGAGATAGAGCATACTTGTGCTAACCTTATGATGAGGTTTGGTACATATTTGAGACAGATTTGAGAGTAGGCTTTAGATTAGCCAGAGTAGAGAGGATAGAGTTCTCTTGTGGAAAGATATCCACAAACTAGAGTAGAGGGGATAGAGTTCTCCTATGAAGAGAGATCCACAAACTAGAGCATAGGGGATAGAGTTATCCTATGGAGAGAGATCCATGAACCATAGTAGAGGGGATACATTTATTATGTGAAGAGATATCCACAAACCAAAGTAGAGGGGATAGAGTTATATTGTGGATAGATATCCATGAACCAAAGTAGAGGGGATAAAGTTTTTTTGTGAAGAGAGATCCACAAACTAGAGAAAAATGGGATAGAGTTCTCATGTGGAGAGAGATCCACAAATCCGAGCATTGGGGATTGAGATATAATTTGGATAGAGGTCCATAAAAATTGTAATAGAGAATTGATTCCGAAGATATTTATTGAGAAAATTTAGAAGAAATATTTCCTTCATGGACGTAACCCACACTGGCTGAACCATGTTAAATTTATGTCTCTCACATGTGTGATCATCTGTGGATTGCTTTAATTATTGCTTTTGATACTGTAATTGTTAACATTGAGTAATATTGGTTGGGAAAGCAAAGTAAAAGTTGATCTTATACTATTCACCCCCCTCTCAATATAAGCTTATGTTCTTCAATTAGAATCAGAGCAGTTTTTTCAAAAAAATATAATAGCTTGAAGGAAGATATTATAGGAACACAGATGGTATCTCAGAATGGATCTTCATAAAATAAGGCTCCTTTATTCACTGGGAACAATTATACCTTCTGGAGTAAAATAATGAATACTTACTTGATGGCACAAGGATATGAGACATGGCAATCGGTTGAGGATGGATTCACACCTACAACCACTCCTCCCATAGATATTTATGGTAAGATGTTACATGTGAATAACGCCAAGGCTATGAATGGAATATTAAGTGAAGTATGTGAAATAGAATTCGTGAAAGTTATGCATTGCAAATCAGAAAAAGAGATATGGAAAAAAATGAAGTAAACAGATGAAGGAGATAAAAAGGTCAAATTGGCAAAACTACAAAACCACAAGAAAATGTTTAAATATTTTAAGATGGAAGATAAGGAAGATATTGCTACATACATAATTCATGTGGATGAGGTTGTTAATACCATACATATATTTATATTCAAAATTTAAGACTCTAGTGTTGCTCAAAAAGTATTAAGATCACTTCTTATGAGGTATGATGTAAAGGTTTCATCTATAGAAGAGATGAGAGGTATTGATAAGTTAACTATGGATAAGTTACATGGAATTATCATAGCTTATGAGATGATAATACTAAAATATTCCAACTCCAAGAAATATGTAGCTTTCAAATCTTCAAATAAGATAAAAGTAAGAAACCAGAATCAAGTGGTGAGTCAAGTAGTGATGAAAAAGCTAACTATGTGAGAAGAAACAAGGACCCAAGAAATTACAAATGAATGAAGACTATGAAATTTTTTAATTTTGGTAATTTTGGTCACTATTCACCTAATTTTCCTCAAACCAAAAGTAGAAGCAATGAAGAGAAAAAGGATCATAAGAAAAATGAAGAAAGAAAATACAAACATGAAAAGAAAAATGAAGAAAGAAAATACAAACATGAAAAGAAAAATAGGTATGGTCAAAGAAAGCATGAAAATAAGTTATTTCAAAGGCACAAGAAGAGTTTCTATGTTAACAAGTCAAGCAAGGGTTCAAGTGACAGTGATGAAATACTCTTAGATAGTGAAGAAGAAGAAATTATTTTTTTGGCAATAGAAGAGGAAGAAAATGCTCCTGTTGAAGATAAAGTCAAAAAGTATGAAGATGCTCTTGGGGACCAAGAAGTAGAAAAATATTCAAAAAGTGAAGAGAAAGGCACAATTAATCTATAAGAAGAACTTATTGTTGCTCTCAGATAATTGAAAAAGGTTAGAAAGCATAATTCAAGACTAAAGGCTCAAGTTCAAGAACATGAGGAAGAAAAAGAAAAGCTTCTACAAGACCTAGCAAACTCAAAAGCTAAGGCAAGGATATTTAAAGAGGTCATGGTTAAAAATTTAGAGGTAAAAGAGTTAGAATGTGAAATATTAGAAAATGAGGTATGTTGTGGGCCAAACACAAGTGAATTTTGCTCCTATTTTGTCACTGCCCAATCATTTAAATTGTCAACCTAGGGAGCTTCATAAACTTTAGAAGTGTCTCATACAAGATCACTTACAATACCCAATTTGAGATGAGTCCGAATAATTCTACTATTAGGGGGTTTAAAGGATTGTCAATCATTCATCCACACCATAATAATTAACGTATGAATAATTAAATCATGAGAATGTAAATATTCATACATGCATAATAAAAGTAAACCTACTACAGAAATGGAAATAACAGTGCGGAAAATAAACCTATGAAAGTAGGAAACTAATCTAGGAAAGCATAAATAAAAGGGAAGGAATACTGGCTTGGAGTGGGCCCAGGCTACAACAACTGCCTTCCAACTGAACACACAGTTAGGAACTATCAAACTTTATTATAATTGAAAAAGAATTATTACAATGCTTCTACTTGCTCAGAATGACAAATGTATTCTCAATCTGGATTCTGGATGTCTATCAAAGAGGTCTGTGTCTGTTTATATAGCACACACACAAATATTCTGTTACAAAGAAGTTGCAATAGTAGTTTAGTTCATACTAAACTAGGATAGTCTGGTAAATGTAATTGGCATCTGCTAAAAACAAACTTTGTTCTTAATGGCTATGTGTTTACTGATTAGTGCATGCTTTTCCTGGCATAGGTAAGAAGTTTTCATCCATTGGTGGAACTCCCAGAATTATCCTGCGTGATGTGGAACTTGAACGACACTGGTAAACTCTGCCCACGTCACTTTACTTGGTCAACTGGAAAAGAATGGAGGCACCTTATCTATGAGGAAGGTGCTTGACTCACATGCTTTTGATAGGTGCCTTTCGAATGCAGAAGACACATACTGATGTGGAGCGCATTCTTCCTATGGAAGGCACCTACTGACATGGGTGTCTTCTCTATATGGAAGGCACTTTATCATATATGGGGCGCCTTCCTTATGCGAAAGGTGCCTAAGTATGTCGGGAACCTTATTTATACGGAAGGTTCCTACCTTCTATTAGTGCCTTCCTTGAAGAGGAATGTTCCTACCTTCTGTTGGCACCTTCCTTGAAGAGGAAGGTGCCTACTTTATGTTGGCACCTTCCTTGAAGAGGAAGGCACCTACCTTCATGCCTTAGATTCTGAAATAAATAGAGTGCCAGGTCCATGAAAGACCTCAACTGATCCAAATATGTCAAAACCAACTACATTTCCACTAAAACACATAAATTAGATAACACACATAATTCTATTAAATAATTACATAGTCATTCATAAAAGTACACAGTTCCTAATATATTGCCGCATAATAATCGATGAAACCCATACGAAATATGATCATTTTTTAGGTTCATAATCCCCTCATGCCTAACATATGCCACGCCCTCATGGCATCAAAATTGTAGGTAGCTCTTCATATTTCTTCATCGTCACCTTTTTACAGTGGATATAGCTATACCTACGACCTGTGATTGCTTTTTATGGGGTTTGACAACTACATCCACTATTTTATTGCCTTAGATTTCTTAGAGAGGTACCTTTTTATAGAAAAGGTTCCTACTCTTGGCATTAATTTTTTTTTCTCTTTTTTTATTATTTGGGGGTTGATAGGGTATGTTTCTCGAGCCATAAATTTGGAACAATATTTTGGTCACGGGGGGTGCATGATTTTCTTGGCAGCACTATTTTTTGGTACTGCATAATTCATGAAATATTATATAAAAAATTAATTAAAATTATGCGTGTACCTGATTGGATGTTGTGTGCATTGTGGAAAGTAGTGATTCATCAGTATATGACACGAAGGATGGGTATTTCACATGTGCATATTATGTTGGACTTCGCTACTGCATTGTTCGAGGTTCTATGCTGAAGACAGGCTCCTAATTGGTATTTGAAAAACCGTCTATCCATCATTTTTGAGGTGTGTGCAAGGATCTCGCCTTGTAACTCCATAATTTTTGATTAGGGTGGATTTTTTTCATCACGTGGATCTCGTGGTAATTAGGTGTTGCCCAATCGTGTGTTGATATCATTTGAATTGAGGTGCACATGAAACCAAAACACCAATTGTACGCAAAATGTGCTTTTGGTGTCTTTCTGATGCGAAAAGTGCTTTAAATGAATGGCACCTTCCCTAGGTGGAAAGTGCTTCTACTTTTCAGCGTCTTCATACTATGGAAGGTGCTTTTGCTTTGACGGTGCCTTCTTTCCGTGGAAGGCACTTTTGAAGAATGGTGCCTTCCTGCTATGAAAGGTGCTTTTGAATAATGACGCCTTCCCACTGTGGAAGACGATTCTGAATGTTGATGCCTTCATGCTATGGAAGGTGCTTTTGAAGAATGGTGCCTTCCCACTATGGAAGGCACTTTTAAAAAGTGACACCTTCCCATTGTAGAAGGAACTTTTGAAGAAAGGTGCCTTCTCACTATGGAAGGCACTTTTGAAGAATGGTGCCTTCCCACTATGGAAGGTGATTTTGAAGAATGGTGTCTTCCCGCTGTGAAAGGTGCTTTCGAATGGATGCGCCTTCCTAGAATGGAAAGCGTTTTGATCATCATCATTTTTTTTATGGCGTCTTCATGATGTGGAAGGCACCTTCTCAACATATATATATTTTTTAAGAACTCTCCTATGGGTGCCTTATTTATAAGGAAGACACCTTATTTTCTTTAGGACACCTTATTTATAAGGAAGGTGACTTAACTCTAGCTTGATACCTTCTTCACAATGGGAATGTCCACCATCATTAGGCGCCTTCTTTGAAGAGGAAGGTGATGTTCCTCCTGTGTAGAGTCTACTTTGAAGATGAAGGCTTTCTACAAGGTGTTTTTCTTATCAACATGTCATGATCGTCTGGGCAAGGGTGATAAAGCCTCCTTATACTTTCTTCATGTTGTCGTAGCATCCTCCTGCCAGGCTTGGCATGTGATTTTCCCCTGGAGGAGAGTTTGTTTATTTCACCTGAGCTTGGATAGGTGTTGCTTCTAAACTACGTGTGCAAGTATCAGGATGCTGAGTTGATTCAGGCCTGGTTTCCTAGATACCTATTTTTTGAGCTATTTGGTCCTTCACCTACAAAAACAAACAAAAAATAAAAGAAAACTATAGGCAATTAGATGCATTCCATTCCTGGCAGACCCTCTACTAGTATGCCTATAGCTTGCATGTGGGCGTCGTCCCTACAAAACACATTGTATGACATAAAACAAGCCTACCGTAAATGATTTTTGTGGACACCTCCATGTCCATCATTTTACTTGCTGAGAGTTTGATATAGATTTACAAGGATGGGGTCTCCCACATACCTATTCTGGACTCCACAAGTAAATTTTTGAACGTGCTAGAGGGCCCGAGTCAGTTGTCATTCATTGTCAATACAATGTTGTTGTCATTAATGGTTTTGATGAGCAAATCACCATTCTTGATGAGCTCTACCACATCATATGGTCCCATCCATATCTTCATTAATTTGCCCTTCCATTCTTGGAACATGGAATTTTACAACACCCATTCTCCCTCCTAGAACTGCTTTATCTTGATGTGTCAATCATGCCATTTTTTTCTTTTCTTTTATATGATACTCGTTCTTTGCAAAGCATCCCTTTGGAATTCGTCCAACTAGTTCAGCTATCGAACCCTCTCTTTTTGAGCTTCTTCTAAGCTCAAATTTAATTCTAAAGTAGTTCTCAGTGTCTTGATTTCAAACTCAATGGGCATCATCACACTCTTCCCATAGACCATATGGAAGGGTGTGAAGCCGGTGGTCAATTTCCATGTGGTTTTATACACCCATAATGCCTCCAAAAGCTATGTAACCCAATATTTCCTATGTTGTTGCATGGTTTTTGTTAGGATATTCTCAATCTCCCTGTTTGTAAACTCTACTTTCCCATTTGACTGCGGGTTGTAGGGTGTAGTCTTGTTGTGCCAAATTCTATATTTTTCCATCAACTACTCGATCATATTGGAGATAAATTGAGGCCCCTGGTTTGTTGTTATCTCTCGAGGGACCCTAAGTCATGTAAAAATATGAAAAAATAAGAAATCATCTACTGTTATTTCATTTGATTCCCTCAATGCTTGAACTTCCACCCACTTGGTGATGTAGTCTATGCAAACTAAAATAATTCTCCTACCTATCAAAGGTGGATTAATTAGCCCCACAAAAACCATGCCCCACTTACTGAAGGGCTCTATATGCACTTACGGTTAAAGGGGTATCTCATCTCGATGGGTTTGTCTACCCATTATTTGGAACTCGTCACACTTACTTGTGTAGGTAGTTGCATCTTTGAATAGAGTGGGCCAAAAATACCTATCCTATAGGGTTTTATAGGTAATTTGCTTCCCTGTAAAGTGTCCTCTGCATGGTTCATCGTGGCAAGCTTTGAGTATTTCTGAGAACTCTTGCTCTGCTATGCACCTCCTTATAATCTGATCATATCCTATTTTAAATAAGAGGCCATCAACCCATAAAAAGGAGGCAATATTCTCTACTACCACCTGATTTTCTTATGAGGAGAGAGTAGGCGAGGTTCTTTCGGTGGCCAAGTAATTAGCTATGTATACATACCACGATGTTTGTTCATTGATAGTGAACAAATGTTCATCCAAAAACTAGTCTTCCACTGTCGCATGGTCTTCTGGTGTCAATCTGGATAGAAAATCCACTACAACATTGTCTTTACCAGGTTTGTCAACTATTGTTATGTCAAACTCCTACAATAGTAGAAGACATATTATAACTCTTCTGCCAATATCCGGTTTGCTTATTGAATAACTGATAGTCGTGTGGTTTGTATGGACAAAAACCTGATATCTAGTGATATAATGGTGGATTTTATTTATGGCATGCACAACTACAAGGAACTCCTCCATCACTATGTAGTTGAGCTCAGCCCCTGCCAAATGTTTATTGACGTAGTATATGGTATAAAACTCCTTGCCATCCTTCTGCTCAAGGACTGCTCCAATGGCATTGTTGGATGCATCACAATATATATGGAAGGGTATGGCCCAATTTGGTTCCCTTAGAATAGGTGCATATATCATATTTTTATTGAGCAACTGAAACGCTCTTTCACAGTATTTCGTCTAGTTGAATTCCACATCTTTAGATAATAAAGTGTGTAGTGGTCTCACAATTTTACTAAAGTCGATGATAAATCGTCGGTAGTACCTGGTAGACCTAAGGAAACTTATCACCTCTCAAAGGGTTATAGGGCTAGGTAGGTCCTTGATGGGCTCTATCTTCCTTTTTTCAACCTTTATTCCTTATGCAGAGAGATGGTGTCCCAATACAATGCCCTCTTGCATCATTATAAAGCATTTTTCATTACTAAGGGACAAATTATTTTCCTCACTTATTTCAAGCACTCTTTCCAAGTTATTCATTGCTTCATCAAAGGTTTCTCCGTAAATGGTGAAGTCATGCATGTACACTTCAACCGCATATCCTATCATGTCTAAAAATACTCTCAGCACCACCCTTTGGAAGGTGGAAGGTGCATTGCATAGCCCAAAAGGTAATACCCGATAAGTGAAGGTTCCCCAAGGGTAGGTGAACATTTTTTTATCTTGGTATTCTTATCCTATCTGGATCTGGTTGTATCTACTGAATCCATCCAGGAAGGAGAAGTACTTCCACCCCAAAAGTGTATCCAAAACCTGATCAATGAATGGGAGTGGGAAGTGATCCTTTTTGTTTCTTGTTCAATGCCTTGTAGTCCTCACAAATCCACTACTTCCCATTCTTCTTGGGGACCACCACAAGTGGTGAGACCCACTCACTATCATAAATCAGATAGATGAATCTGAAAGACAAGAGTTTTTGCAATTTTGCCTTGACAATGTCTTTCATTGCTAGATTCATTCTTCTTTGCGGCTGCCTGCTTAGAGTCGCTTGCCCTTCGAGGTATATTCGATGGGTACAAATTTTTGGGCTGATACCTTTCATATCCAATTAGTCCCATGCAAATGCTTGGTGGTTCCTAACCAGAAGTTCTTATACTTCCATTAGTTATGTGGGAGTTAACCTACTATTGACGTTTAATGTCTTTCTCGACACAATGTTCATCCAATAAATTAGGTGGTCTTGGGCGCCAACTAATGGTGAATTAGGTGTGGTGTCAGAGGATTCTCATTTGAGGAAATATATGATAGCACCATCCTTAGTTTCTTCCCCTGCAAATTAATCTAACATTGAAAGCACGAGGATACGAAAACAAAAAGGAAATGCCAAGATGCGATGTAAACGAAACTAAACTTAACGCTAAATCCTACGAACTGAAATGCATGAAAGGAGAGAAACATAAACGCATTGAAACAAGGTATAAAAGCGAATATGGAGTACAACCCTTTTTATTAATATGCTTTAGAACCCAGTTACAATCCGTCTCCTCCCTTTTCAGGGGCTAGGAGCGTTAAATATGTTCTTGTCACATCAACAGATGGTATTCCTTCTTCCGCGTGCCCACATGTAGAATGGGCGGACCAAACGTCGCCGCCGCTTGCGTTGATGAGTCTTGACTCCTTGCTGCTCCTCTAATGTCGAGATCCTACGTTCAAGGAAACAAAAAATAGTCAGTAGCACTCTGTAGATAAAATGAAACATGCAATCCCCAAGCCTACGATTAGTGCATGCAAAAAATAAATAAAATGATAACTAAATAGCATCAGAATGATCTAAAAATTTAACAGAAGCATGAGGACATTACCAGGAGGGCACTGCAAATGGAACAGTCAGAAAATTTGCCACGGATTTCTAATCGCTCCGGGGTGGGACGATTAGACCTACAACAAAATGTCAGAAAGCACTGTCCCAAATGTCACATCCGGGAAGCTCCAAATCACCTGCAAAGTTGGGGGTTAGGTAAAATGGGGTATTTTGGAAAGACCCAGAAGGTCAGATTTTTCCAATTCGGCCTCTATCACCGGGAATTTGATGATGCTACCTGCATGTTAGCAAAAGCGGGAAATGACAAAAACATGATCAAAACAGCTCAAAATGATGTGAAATTTGAATGACAACCTATCTAAGCAACATAGAATCAGATGCAAAAATAATAGAAAGGAAATCTGCTACAGATTTCTAATCGCTCTAGGGTGGGGCGATTAGGACTGCAGTAGTGCGGGGGGCGCCCGGGGGCAGGACGCCCACCGTTTGGGGCCCGATTTCGGCACCAATCCACTTGGGATGGGTCCAAAACCTCTTGTGGGGTGTTGTCAAAAAATTTGGTAGGATGTTATGGCCAAATGTCGGGTTTTGGTTCCGGATTTGCGCTTCCAATAATCACCCAATGACCTCCCTTCCAAAAGAGATCAAGGATGTGAAAGGCACAAATCAAAAGGTGTGAGGATGTAAAATGGCAGCACTTCATTGCTCAAAATGCTCCTTCTCTCTATTATTTTGGGGTGAGAAGACTCACCATTTTATAGACCTGACGGTCTCTTTGGATGAGCATGCAGAGGCACCACTTGGCAATCATGCCTTCCTAGGGGGAGAAGATTCCTCCCTGATTAGGGGCTCCATGACTGCCCCTGTAACTGCCTCTAGCACTCAAAAATGCTCACTCACACTCCCATGCAATGAAGGAAGAGTTAAGTGGTGGATCTGAGCTACCATTTGTCAAGATTTGACTTTTTTCCCATCAAACCTGCTATTCGCCCCACCCTGGAGCGAATACTGCTAATCGTCCCTGGGTGGAACGAATACCAGTTTGTAATCGTCCCTGGGTGGAACGAGTAGAGAGCAGAGTGCTTGAAAGGTGCCAAATTGACCTCTGACCTTCCAAAACTATTGTGTGAGTGGTTAGGACCACTGTTTAACCTCTAGGGGCTGCCCTTGGGGCTGTGTGTGTCAATGCGATCAGTGTTTGCAGTCACATAATCGGATTGGTGTTGTTTTGGTGTCTACAGATGCCCCTTTTTGGGATGCGCTGTGCGTGGCACAGTGCTGAGCAAAAATAGATAACCAAAGCACTAATGATTAGGGTTTCTCAGTAACCTAACCAACTTTTGATGCCCCAAGTATGGAAAGGGCATGCATTCTTGAATCCTTGCTTCTGACGAGCGAAGGAACTTAATTCAAGTGTTAACCTTTTTCGATGAGGTGTTACTTGAGCTTGGACATTGATCAGTCATGAATAGGCAAAGGGCGCAACCTTTTGTCTATGGGAACCTTGAGTTCATGATTCATGAATGCCAAGTGTTTGATCAGCTTGTGATTATTGCTTGTTTGCTGCCCCAAGCAAGGGCGTGATTATCTTTGTCAATGATTCTTTGAATGCATGCCATTTCCTTAATTGGGTGTGTATTTGTTGATTGGTGACTAAGTGTGACTACCCCCTCAAGCGACGAATCGATGAGGGAATGACCTACATGAGAAAAGTGACGAGTCGCTTGACCCAAGATGACTTATGTAAGGGTGCCTTTCAGTTGTTTATCTTTGAATGTGTGTGCAGTTTCCCAACATTTAGACCTATTTTTGGTGGGTGTTAACCCTTTTGGTGATGCCGTTTGGGGATGAAATTCTCGAAAATCCGTCCTCCCGTGGAGTGGTCCGGCTATGGTAGCCTTCTTAGGGAGTAGGATAGTGAGGATTTGTGACCCCAATGTCTGTTTTGCATGCCAAGAAGCAGAGGCGCAAATGCGCCTTTGTTCGGCAATGTTATTGCTATTTTTGGGTGGGTTTGGACCCTTTTTGGGATGTCGTTTGGGGATGAAATTCTCGACAATCCGTCCTCCCGTGGAGCGGTCCGGCTATGGTAGCCTTCTTAGGGAGTAGGATAGTGAGGATTTGTGACCTCGACGTCTATTTTGCATGCCCGAAATGTCAAGTGCAAAAGCACTCTTATTGGACAATTTTATTGCTTGTTTTTGTGCATTTTGGTGCAGTTTTTGTTATTTTTGAAATTTTTGCTCTGTAATCGTCCCTGGGTGGGACGAATACTAGTTTTGTAATCATCCTAGGGTGGGACGAGCGCTAACTAGAGCGCTCATCCTAGGGTGGAATGATTACAGGCCTAAAAGCCTATTTAAGGGCCAAAACTAGGGTTTGGGCTCATTTGCATTCGATTTTTTTGCGATTTGGAGCTCTGAGGAGGAGGAGGTCGATTCTACGAAGCGAAGCGCTGTCAAATTTTCTCGACACCATGAGTTCATGAACTGGATCGAGTGGTGGAGCCGAAGCGAGACCGGTAAGTGCTCCTCTTCGTTATTTGCTTTTGTTTTATGTTATAGTTTTAAAATCGTAATTTATTTTGAATTTGTTTTTCCGTTTAAACTAAGGTAAAACCCGAGGCTAAAATGAAATGTTTTTTATTTTTTGTTTGTATGTTTGTTAAGGTTACAAGAAACCCTAGGTTGAAAAGCGATGTTTTTATTGTTTTAAAACTAAAACCCTAGGTTAAACTGAGAGCAAAACCCTAGCTTAGAAAAATTGTTTGAATTTAAATTTTTGTATTTTTGTTTAAAAAACCCTAGATTCAAATGCGTTCTTTTTGTTGTTTTGTTTTTAAACTAAAACCCTAGGTTAAACTTAGAGAAAACCCTAGCTTTAGAAAAATTGTTTTTATTCTGAGTTTTCATTTGTGAACTTCAGTTATAAACCCGAGGTTAACGAAAAACTATTATTTTGATTTTGATTTGTTTTGTTTTTATTTATCAGTTTAAACGTAGAGTTAAAAAACCCTAGGTACTGACAAATCTTTTTGAATTTTTTGTTTTTATTATCAGTTTAAACGTAGAGTTAAAAACCCTAGAAAAAAATTTTTTTTTTTTTTTTTTTTTTTTTTTTTTATCAGTTAAACGTAGAGTTAAAAACCCTAGGTACTGACAAACTGTTGTTTGAATTTGTTTTTGTTTTTATTTATCAGTTTAAACGTAGAGTTAAAAACCCTAGGTATTGACAAATTTGTGTTTTTTTGAATTTGTTTGCTTGTTATTTGTTTGTTTTTAGTTGTACATTGTTTTATGCATTGTTGTATATTCATGTTATTGTTGTACAGTTTATCATGTTTTTAATGTTTTTGTTTTGTTTTCTTTTGCAGGTTGTGAAGAGTCGGTACCGTGTGCCTACGGTTTTCTCTAAAGTGCAGGAGGCACTGACTTTGGCTGACTGGGAGTGGCTTGATGCCCTTGGGCTCAAGCAGGTGACTCGGCTAGAGCCTATGGTGGGGGATCGGGCCTATCTGATGGCCCTGATCAACTTGTGGGATCCCTAGACCAATACCTTTCATCTCCCGATAGGGGAGATGATGGTGACGCTGGAGGATGTCTATCGGATTCTATGGATTTTGATAGATGGACTTCCTATTCGGACTACTTCGCGTGATCAGCGGACAATAGTGCTGACACGATGCTTCGGTCATGGGGAGGAGTTGGGTGTGGACAGCCCGATGGAGAGGGCAGAGGGCGACTGCCAGATTGGTGACATTTTGGTGCGATGGTGGCTAGAGAGGGGCATGTTGGGAGTGAGGCATGCATTACTGATGACCCTCATTTCCAACATGTTGTTGCCCGACTCATCAGGTGTGAGGTTCCCTTGGAACCTGCTGGAGGTGGTCTTCAGACTGGTCGAGTGTCCAACAGAGGCACCTATGATTATGAGATGGGGACAGACTCTACTGGCATAGCTCTATGATGAGTTGTACGAGGTCCATTGCTAGAGGTGGAAGGGTATTGGATGTAGTTATCTATTGTAGTGCTGGGCTTGGCAGCACATAGCTGTGGAGAGGCCGGTGGGGTTGTCATGGATGACTCGGGTGGAGATGGTTGATAGAGAGATAGGGTATGCGGCTCTATGGTGGTGGTCTGAGGAGCAGGGATAGAGTCGATGGTGGGCAGGTGTCGTAGGGCACTATGTCGATGCCTTCGCTCGGCTTGCTCTAGGGGAGGTTTTTTGGCGCCCATACCGGGATTGTCCAACCTAGCTTGAGGCTGGAGAGTGGCTTCGATGGGTGCATCGAGGGAGATGGCTGATTGGGCGACATGGGATCGAGCAGGAGTACTTCTCGTACGTCGAGTGACATGATAGTTTGGGGTGCACTAGGGGTTGCCTGGTGAGCCTTTGATCTATCGACATTGGGGTGACGAGAGGACTCTGGCCTAGCCGATCATTGCATCGTTGGGTGAGGATTTGGATGCAATGATTGATGTTCCTGATGTGGACAACATCGGGGTGACTATTGAGTATGACCAGTGGTGGACTTTGTGGTGGTGGCGAGGCGAGGGGCCTCTAGGGGGTGCAGAGGCGGTAGCAGTAGGTGGTGAGGATGTAGAGGCATCAGGAGAGGGTTGGGGGGTTCCGCTGGAGGATGCGGACATGGTAGAGGTGGATAGCTTTGGGGGGATGATTTTGGGGTTTTAGAGCAGCCGGATATGTAGGACGTCTTAGAGTAGTGGGAGCTGGAGCAGGCTACCATTTTGGAGATGTCGATGCCTCAGGCAGTCTCGGAGGATACGGAGGTAGGGTTGCATGTTGAGATAGCATGATTGGAGGGGCTACTCTGGAGATGGGATGAGGAGCTCGGGGATGCATTGTAGGAGAGGGATCTCCTATGGATGTAGTTGGCGGAGAGGGAGAATGCATTTGCTGCTGTACCATCGATGGGATGGGGATACAGATGCTGCATGGGAGATGGATCTCCTATGGACGTAGCTAGCAAGATGATGAGAACTTGGTGATGGTTCGTCAGTGGGAGATGGACTTGATTCGACATCGGTTTGAGCTAGAGGTAGAGATTATCCACCTCGATGGGTGGATCCCTATGGTTAGTGGAGGTGGATCATCACATCGCATGAGAGGGAGCGATACTGAGTAGTCAACATCCTCTCGATGTAGGCGATTGGATGAGGGAGGCGCTAGTAGGCATGATGCGGGGGCTAGCAGCAGCCACCCTGAGGGGTCCCATAGGACCCACACCATGGGGGGTAGTTCCCGTCGCACCGATCCTACATGATCATGGTGGCCGATGCCCTAGGCTTGGGGGTTTTTGAGCTTTTGCCTTTTTGCGAGGTCAGAGGACCGGTTTATTGTAGCCTACGGGCATTTTTGATGATATATATATATATATGACTTTCTTTTGTTTATACACGTGTTGTGATTTGATTTTATGCATAGTGACTGATGTTTGATGGATGCATGTTAATTTACATTATGTATGGATATGTTGCGATGAATGCTAATGTTTCCTAATTTATATGATATGCAAATGGAATGGATGAATTGAATTTGTGATTTTTGGTGGTGGCACCATAGACTGTTTAGAACTTATGGCTTTTTGTCCTAGGCGATTGGTGTGGTAAATGACTTTTTATGTATACATGTTATTTTTTGTATTTTCTGATGGCGATGCAAGGATGAAAGATATCACAGTTGGTTTAGAATGTAGTTAAGGTTTTCTGAGACTCAGATGTTTTAACTAACTAGCCAAGACTGTACTTTTATCTTACAAGACTTTTGAACAAGGTATGAATCCGACTTGTCTTTGACCAAGTTATTTCACATCCCTGTGTGTGCAATTGAGTTTGTTTATGTGGTATTTGTCAGGATACCGCCAATGCTAGATAGGCTGTCAACCAAACCTGTACTGAGGATCACCTAATTAGCTCCACTAACTCCTTTGTTGTATTTAGTCAGATTAATCTATGGTGCTATCTAGGATACCATAAGCTAGCTCATCCACATGCAAACATTGATCTGCACACAAGTTAATGTGATAGATATATCGTCATGCGGGAGGTTTGCCACCAGTGACCGATAGGTTATCCACCAAACCGATACTGAGGTTTACCTCATGACCTTCTGAATGCTGAGAGTTCCAGGGATTCAAGTTCGACTCCCTTCTTTTCTTCAATTGTATTGGGATACTTGCTCTTCTATAGTGATAAAAATCACTATTTATTTTTGTTTTTTCTTTTGAGCAAGGGATTTGAATATTGAGTGATGAGAATCACTATTGTATGTGCCTTTTGATGTATGCACTTTGGTTGTGATGTCAAATTTTTTGGAGTTTTGACTTTTGCAAATTTTTTGATGTTTTGCAACTTTTTGAGAACTTGGGATTCTTGGGGAATTGGGTAGGGAAGATGCTTGTCCTTTTGCCAACTCTCAGCATTCTTGGGGTCATTCGCATAGGGGGATGAGCAAGATAACCTTTTCACTAGATGGTATCCTGGATTGCTTTGCAGGTTTCATCTTTCGTTCA
This sequence comes from Wollemia nobilis, assembly GCA_028583015.1. NCBI lineage: Eukaryota > Viridiplantae > Streptophyta > Pinopsida > Araucariales > Araucariaceae > Wollemia > Wollemia nobilis. The sequence continues at coordinate 358,503 of JAQPPZ010001843.1, read as the reverse complement.
CACAACTTGGGAATTTTTATGTGTTTTAACTTGTGTTGGGATGCTACGTAACAAGGTGTGATCCAAGTAGAACTCTACCTTTGTAAAATCTGTCTGACTTTGTACAGTATTTGGCTAGAAATCTAATGACAGCTTGAATGACGAAAACTCTAGATACATTTAGAAGACAACTGATGCATGATATGGTGAAACTATGTGAATGGCATTTATTTTTGATGGACTATTTATAGAGTGGAGAAATGTGGAAAATGATGGATTTGCTGAGTAATTATAGTCTATGGTGCCTTTGACCTATATGACCAACAAATATGCAATGTATGGATGTGATGCTTAATGCAGCTATTATTTTTGTGTTTTCGATTGATTGTTTTTTTGTGAGTATGAAGATGAGATGCAAAAGAGTTCTTTATTGTTGTGATGATTTTGAGTATGCATGGAAATGAGATGCAAATTTTTGTTATTTTTGATGATTTTATTGTTTTTGAATTTTCTTATTTTTGACCAAGCGATTGTGGGAGCCCTTGGAGCTTTTGGTTTGACCAAAGGGATGATGGGTACCTTTGGGGCATTTGGTTTGACCAAAGGGTTTGTGGGCACCTTTGGGGATTTTTGGGTGACCAAGTGATTGTGAGAATCCTTGGAGCTTTTGGTTTGACCAAAGGGATTATGGGTACCTTTGGGGATTTTAGGGGTTGACCAAGTGATTGTGGGAATCCTTGGAGCATTTTGGTTTGACCAAAGGGATTATGGGTACCTTTGGGGCATTTTTGGGCGGCCTGACAAGGATTGTGGGAATCCTTGGTTTGACCAAGGCGATTATGGATCCTTGGGGTTTTGGGGTTGACCAAGTGATTATGAGGAATCCTTGGAGCATTTTGGGTTGACCAAGTGATTATGAGAATCCTTGGAGCTTTTGGTTTGGGCTATGGCTCTTTTAAATATGGAATGGCCACAAATGACTGATGTTCAAGGGTTCTAGTTCCTTGATTCCATCAAGAGAGGCTAGCCGGTATGTTCCAGGTCCTATTTTACTGTCGATGACATAAGGACCTAACCAGTTTGCCATGAACTTGTCCCTTAGATGGGGCGGCAAGTTAGAATTTTGTTGGTTCTCTTTTAAGACCAAGTCACCAACCTGAAAGTCCCTCAGGTGAACCTTCATGTTGTATGCTTTCTTAAGTCACTCTTGATAGATACATAAATGCTCGAGAGCATTGACACGTCGTTCATCGAGCAACGTAAGTTGGTCTAACCGGGCCTACTGCGTAGTGTCATCATCGATGAACTCTTGCATTGATATGCGTAGGGAAGGTATTTCCAACTCGAGAGGCATGACTACCTCGGACCCATACACCAGCGAAAATGGAGTTGCCCTAGTGGGCATCCGAATGCTAGTGCGATAAGCCCATAGAGCAAGTGGGATTTGAATGTGCCAATCCTTATGACTATCTATGACTATATTTTTGAGGATGGTGACTAGCATTTTGTTTGACGCCTCTGCTTGCCCATTTGCCTACGGATAATAGGGTGTCAAAAAACTATGCTAAATTTTGTACTTTGTGGTCAAAGCACGCACGTCTTTGTTCTTGAATGACGTCCCATTATCCGAGATGATCTTGGATGGAATACCAAAATGACATATGATGTTATGTAAAATGAACTCCACAATGCGGGGTCCAGTCGTAGAGGTAAGCGAAATTGCTTCCACCCACTTGGTGAAGTACTCTGTGGCCGTTATGATGAACGTGTGATGACCTGACGATGTAGGGGAGATCTTTCCGATTAGATCTAAGCCCCACTATGAAAATGGCCAAGCCGATTGGATCGGCTGCAAGGCCTGAGAAGGTACGTGTGTCAAATTGGCATGGTGTTGACACTTCACGCACTTCCTTACATATGCACAACAATCTCGCTCTAAATATGGCCAATAATAGCCCATGCAAAGAATGCACTTTGCGATGGCCATACCACTGAAGTGGCCACCACATGTACCATCGTGCGCTTGGGTGATCGCCCAAGTGGACTCCTGTTGGTCCAAGCAATGAAGGAGGATTCCTTCATAGCTACGATGGTACAAAATGTCTCCTAACAAGACATGTTTTGCCACTTTCTGTTTGAATGATCATTTCGTGGCATGCGTCAATCCAAGTGGGAGGTTACCTAACTTGAGGTAATCTCGTATGGGTGTGTACCAATCCTGCTGATCGAAAACCTCGATAGTATGAATAACCAATCCCTCTTGAAGGTCATCCCTAGCAAAAGCTGAGCGGGAAAGAACTTGTAAGAATAGCATTGTGTTGCTATTAAGGGGAGTAGGGGAGAACAAGGACCCCCAGTTGGCATGATTCAGACAATCATGGATTCGAGAGAACTTGTTCGAGGATGGTTCAATCTGGATCAGGTGGATTCCTGGCGTTAAGTCAGAGCTTGCACGCTCCATCATGGATTGCGATAGTGTTTTGACTTGAATGGTTGTCATATCACCAGAAATGTCTTGCAGGATTAGTGACCCCAAGGAGGCCATAGTGTCTGCAAAATGATTCGATGATCGAGGGAGTGCCTCGATGTCGTACCATTCAAGATTTGCTAGGAATTTGTCCACAAGGGCTTTGTAGGCCTACAGAACTGGGCATTTACATTGGAATACCCCTTTGACTTGGTTGACAATTAACAATGAATCACCAAAGATGTTCAATCATTTGATGTTCATGGTGATTGTTGTCTGAAGACCTATGAGCAAGGCTTCGTATTCTGCATTGTTGTTGGTGCATGGGAAATCTAATTTAAATGATAGAGGCATTGGAGCCCCTTGCGGTGTGAAGAATACAATTCCCGTGCCACCCCCTTGCTCACATTTAGAACCATCAAAAAATAGGGTTATGTCGGCCTGTGACTCAGGCTCATCAAAATCTGGTGATTCTGAGACATGGAAGACCCCATCATCGGGTAGTTCTATGGTCAGAGGCTGATCGTCTTCGAGAGGAGCCTCTGCTAGTTGATCGGCGATGACTTGACCTTTGATGGATTTTTGTCCAATGAACTCGATGTCAAACTCCGTCAACAACATGATCCATTTCATCGTGCGGCTACTATGATAAGTATGACTCATCATGTACCACAATGGATTCTCCTTAGACACAACATACGTCATGTTGCTCAGCATGTAATGGCATAGCTTTTTGGTAGCAAACACCACTGCCAAGCAGAGCTTCTCAACGTATGCATAGTTAAGTTCATAACTGACCAGGGTGCGGCTAAGATAGTAAGTAGCCTATTCTTTGTGTAGTTCATTTTTTTGGGCTAGCATGGCGCCCAGTGCCACCTCAGTAGCTAAGATGTATAAGTAGAATGACACTCCTGGTCTAGGTGGTGCCAATACTGGCGGTGAAGCCAAGTATTGTTTAATATCATCGAAGGCTGACTGGCACTCGTCATCCCAGTGAAATGCTACCCCCTTGTGCAATAATTTATTCATGGGTCGGCACTTGTCAGATAGCTACGCTATGAAGCGCTTGATTGATGTGACCTTTCCCTACAGGCTTCTGAGCTGCTTGATGGTAGTTGGGGGAAGCATTTCAAGGATTGCCTTGACTTTGTTTGGGTCCACCTCGATGCCTCGCTTTGAGACTATGAAACCCAAGAGTTTTCCAGATGTGACGCCAAATACGCACTTCTTGGGATTCAATCTGACTTTATGTTCCATGAGGTGATCGAGGATCTTGCTTAAGTCATCGAGATGATCTAGGCGCAAAAGAGATTTGGCCAACAAATCATCCATGTAATCTTCCAAAGTTTTATGCATGTGATCATGGAAGATGTATGTCATGGCACGTTGGTAGGTGGCACCAGCATTTTTAAGGCCAAAGGGCATGACCTTATAACAAAATGTCCCCCAAGGCATTGTGAATACCATTTTTAGTTGGTCCTCGAGATTGATACGAATTTGATTGTATCCCGAGAAACCATCCATGAGGGATAGCATTTCATGGCCTGCTGTAGCATCTACCAATGCGTCGATGCTAGGCAAGGGAAAATCATCCTTAGGACTCGCTTTGTTTAGATCTCAAAAATCAGTGCATATGCGAATCCTCCCATCAGGATTTTTGATGGGCACCATGTTGGACAACCATGGTGGGTAATCCATGCAGATGACAAACTATGCATCCAATAGCTTTTGTAATTCATCTTTGACCATTAAGGCCACTGTTGGGTGCATCTTACGTAGTTTTTGCTTAACTGGCTTGATTGTCGGATCAAGCGTTAGATTATGCATGACTAGCTATGGATCTAGCCCCGACATGTCTTTGTAGGACCATGCAAAAACCTCCTTCTTCTCTTTGAGAAGGGCAATGTAGTCGGCTTGCTCTTCGAGGGATAGACTTACCCCCAACTTGATAATCTATGGATTCATTGGATCAGAGCCGATGTCTACGTCAGTCGTCTCCTCGATCGACATGTGGGATCCATCCTCCAACTGGTGTGGAGTTGGGATCAAGTGGATATCATTTGCTGAGTTTAGATCTACGTTGGGAACCTCGGGTTCCTCTTCAGCATGGAAGATATCCTGAGTTGGCCCTAGGGTGAAATGAAGCATCTCATCGAAAGGCCAGTACTCTGATGGGGATGGTGGTGAATTGACGTGATCCCAGTCTATGGCATCTATGTCTAGATATAATGACTTTGTTGGATCGGCTGGATTGTGGATGGGGGTGGTTAAGTCAATGGAGATCATGTTGATGAAATGATTTTGGTCTCCATTACCGTGGGTGTGGTGACTCGGACATCCTTGATGATTTTTGTGCTCTGGATCTGGCTCTGGAGGTATTGGCATGAATGGATCAGCCCTATGTGCGGATAGGAGGACAGGGTCTGCCCTCGACACTGATATCTCTATAGGGTCTCTGGGTGGTAGGTGCTCTCTATATGCCCAAAGTGGCAGATTCAACACTTGGTCCCACTATGCTGGGTTTAGGTGCCACTCATGCCCTGGCCCTATGTTTAGTTGTTCAAATATGTCATCAATATCTAGGGGGTATTGTTGCTGCATCTACCGCATGTGATTGAGATATGCCATCTCAGTTTCATCTTCATAATCACTGTCAGAGATCCAAAGGCCTTCGTTGGTTCCAACAACTGTTTGCGACATTAGAGGCTCATCTTGCTCGAGCAAATTGATCTGGCCCCATCGGGGTTGTTCCGCTCTCTATGGGGGGACCTGATTTTCTTGAGGTGGCACTTGCTCGATTGGAGCATCCAAAGGGAACATTGCCAAGAGGCTTTCTTGATAATCATCCATGGGGGTCACTTGTGAGTGATTGCTATCCGATTCGAAGGGGTCCCATGGTGCTACCTCATATTCTGACTCGTCTTCGAAAGATCCTTCTTGACCTTGTCTATACCCCTCTTGTAGGTGAGTTCTCAAACTTTCTCCTCTCTCGATCAAAGGGAAGGGGTTGTTGAGGTCAACAAGGTTGGTTGTCAACAATGGGAGATAATCCCCCAGTGTATATGTCATGTTAGGATTGGCATATGGATCTAATGCCAACCCACCCTTGTTGCCTATCCCTAGGCCTTGCATGTTCTCTACCAAGATGTCCAAGGGTAGAGGGTGGTTGAACCCTACTCCTGACTTGTCGTATGGCATCTGATATCTTGGTTGGCAAAGAACTTGCACTCCTTGCTCATATCTGCCTAACCCATATCCATGCCAATTGCATTGGCCAAGGTATCTCAAAGCGAATTCTGGGTTGGACAAATAGTTGACATCTTCAACAAAGGGCTCTTCATCTTCTTCCTCTTGCATGTATGGTTCAATACCATGATCAAGGCCCCCATACACAAAGTTTGTCTGATTCGATGGGTAGCCTAGAGGAACAATAGTACCGATGGGGAGGCGAGGTCTCCCCATGTCCTGCATGGACTCCAGTGTGGGTGTTGCTACAATATTCCACACCAGATACTCCCCCAGGCCTGTATTGGCCATTTCAATGGTGATTTTTGGCGATTGAGGGGAGGGGAATGGAAGTTCTTCCTGAGTCCACTCCATGTCGGGTGAACTAGGAGCCTCGACTTCCATTCTTCTAGGCATCTCCTCGGTAGAGATGGTTGAGACTGATGGCGGTGCCTCTTCCAGGGGTTTCTTCCCTTTGTCCTTCGGTGTGGCCACCGTAGGTGGCATCGTTGGTGAAGGACCAGACGATGAAGATGGACCCGACTGGGGATTTGATGGACTTGTCAATGGGGATGCCTACAGAATCAGACCCTGTTTAGATGGATTCAACTAAAAATCCAAATGCGTTGATGGAAGGGTCGATTGCGGCATTAGCTGCACCGTATTGCAATACTTGAAGGGCTCCAAGTCTGTCGGGACTACATGCACTTGCCCTTCAAATGTATACTTTAAGCACTGATGAGCTATCGAAGGGACACACTTCATGTCCCTGATCCATGGCCGACCCAACAAGATGTTATAGGCCATCTCACCCTCCAAGATGTGGCACAATGTAGGTATAGTATTTTGTCCCACTTGGATGGGTAGGACAATTGTGCCAACTGTCGAGCATATTGCATCATTGAATGCTCACAGTGTATAGGTGGAGGCCACTATGTGAGATGCGGGCAACTTTAGGTGCTTCAAGGCCACTGTTGTAATGATATTACTGGATGAGCCAGTGTCCACCAATACCCTCTTGTACGAAATCCCGTTGACCCACGTGATGACGTGCAGGGGTGGATCCGCCATGTCACCAGCCACTGATTTCAATTCGTCCTCTCGAAAGGTGATGACTGGCTCAGTGCATCGTTTGACATGTCCCACGAAGTTGTTGAAGGAGTTTGCTTCATGGGGCTGCAACTCGATGGCTTTTAGTATCTCCATTAGAGCCTCCCGATGGGGCGATGATTGTTGTATGAGCTCATAGATGGAGAGCCTAGCCGATGTGGTCCTCAAACTCTGGGTGAGTTTGGTTCGAATCGTGGCCACTGGTCTAGGCGGAGCAGGTTGCGTAAGGTGCTGTTGTGGTTGTGACGTTGTTGGCACCTCTCCTGTAGCTACCATGGGGGCAGCTGTGCTCGGGTACCTCTTGTTTCGAGTCACTATACTGATCATCCCTACATACCCCTACATGGGGCAGTTCTGTGTTACCTCATTGACTTGTAGGGTCTTTTCCTGTGCATCATGGGTAGGCAAGGGGTCCTTAAAGACCTCCATTTGTTGGTTGCTTGGTGCCACGAGATTATCCACCGCTAATGTCTTGTTATCTATTAGGTCTTGCACCAAGCCTTTAAACTTCCAACATGCATTAAGGTCATGTCCCTTCCATCTGTGGAACCTACAGTACAAGTCTTCCCTGTAGCCCTTAGGTTTTGGTGCATTGGGGTCTATGGGTTGACTCTCGGGTAGGTTGATCAAGTTTGCCACTGACAAGCGGTCAAACAGAGAGTCTCTGGACTCTGTGTAAGGTGTGAATTGTCGCCTAGGGTGACGCTGCTAATTTTGTTCTTGCCTCTAATTTTCTCTTTCATAATCGTTAAGAGGCACCGCCTAATAGTTAGCCTTTTGGGGTTGTGTTGCTTGTGCGAGCTTAGGGACGTTTATAGCAACTTCGATTGACGACAATGGGTTTCTGTTGCGTGGTCCCTATTTTGGTGTTCTTAGACCATTCTTTCTTCTTTGGCTTGGCTATCTCGCCATCCTGAATCTTGATCTCCTCAATGATTCTGGCTTGCACCAGAGCTTCCTCTAAAGTGGCATATTGCTACAGCTACAATAGCATGGAGATCGATCTCAAATAGCTCTTTGAGAACATTTGGGTGAGGTCGAACATAGGAGGGAGGTAGGGCAAATTTGAAAGCAAAGTCCTCCATCGGTTCCCATAGGCCACCATGGTTTCTTCCTCATACTACCTGAGGCTAGCTAGGTCGCTTAGTGACACCTTCTTCTTGGTGTTGAAGGTGAAGCGTTCAAGGAACGCATCCACTAGCTGATCTAAGTTACTAATGTTGTGCTTTGGCAATTGAGTGAACCAATCCGAGGTAGGGCCAACAAATGTGGTGATGAATGATGAGTGTCATTGAGTCTCATCATTTAATCTCAATGATTTATCAATTCGGGGTGGTGTCCAAGGCTGTCTACGATAGAAGGCTAGGGCAGAGTACAATTCAGGCATTCAGATTTCAAGCATTTATTGGTGAAGCAAATTTTGGTTTAGCCTTTTGGTGTCACACTAAACCTAGTCTAAATAATGGAAACTAAAATAAATTACAGGAATTGAAAACTAATTCTAAGTTGCAAGAATTGAAATCTAACTACAATTGCAGAAATTGGAATTGCTAAATTGAAAGTCTAATCTACTCTTGCAGAATTTAAATTGCTGAAATGAAATCCTAAGTTACATTTATAGAATTGAAATCTAGTTACTTTTACATAATTTAAATGATGCTTGTAAATGAAACTTATTCTAAAAACACCTGTCAATGCCCTGCCACAAAAGGTCGTCAAGCTTCTGCTACAAGAATTGACAACAAAATGAAATATGCTAAAAATGGAAAGTTCCTAAAATAGAAAGTATGGAAAACATGGAAAGCAAAGGAAAAATGCGTAATATTATTTGTCAGCTAACATACACACAAATTTTGTACACAAACATAATAGAAAACACAAATTACATAATACAAAATAAAAACAAGAAAATAAAATCTGGCAAGCAATCTATTAATTCTGATACAGTAAAATTACAGATTAAAACCTGCCATAAAATCCCTCCTTCTAGATCTGAAAGTGGTCCCATACTTCCTAATATATAAGGAGGTGAAAATCACTCCTTAACTAATTAACACTCAAAACAAAAAATGATAAAATAGCTACACTTTTATTGATGATAGAACATGCTGAAAACTATTATAAAAAATTGTTGTACAGTCCTAATTGCTGCTATTGAAAACTCTCCTCTATTCTAATTCCTAACTGGATCAACCAAGGAGAAATTTGTGTTATTTATATAAATATTTACAATATATATCATGCTCAAATCAGCCTATGTGCTACTTTACAGTGATTTTCCAATAATTATGGATTTAAAATAAATGCAAATCTAGACAGTTTGTGTTGTAGTAGTCATTGGCCCTTAGAAAGCATATTCAATGGTGGGTGTACATGGGAGGAGTCTAGAAATATCTCACACATAATTCTCCACTTCAAAATATGTCATTCCTATCTTGAAAACAACTTTTTATTATGTTGCAGTTTTCTAGATTTATCCTAGAAGAGGATCAAAATTGATCTTTTCCATGAATGGTGGATTTGGATGGCAAGGACAAAAAAATTATATGGGAGATATTTTCCATTAACCTTCTCAACCTTATTTCCCTTTTTCCACCATCAAAAATAGTAAAAAATTTAAAAAGCACTTTTCTGTTCTCATTCCGAAGATAAGTGGCTCATTCTGAAGAGACTGTATTTCTCATTCTGAAGATGTCTTGTTCATTCTAAAGATCTTCAGAATGAACAACTGTGTGATATTAAAAATATTTTAGCTACATTTATCAAGTGGATTAGATCTCAGGATCATATTGCAATAGCTTTCATTCCTCTCCATGTGTGAATTCCATGCCTTGCCATTCATTGGTAGCTTACTGCAATTTACATGGTAAATTACTGCATTTTCTAGTTCTGTTGCATAGTTGTAAAATATTGGCATTTCTTGCAAATTAAAACAAATTATAACATGGAAAAATTATTAAAATATCAACATGAAGAAGTACATCAAGTTGCTACTAAATTTATACACTTCATTCACCAAGTAACCATGTTGAAATAGTGCAACAATGTTGCATAATTGTCCCTGCTCTGTTATACCCTATTGTTGCCTATTTAGACCATGTGGGAATGCTTCTAAATAGGTCATATGTATTCTGTAGTCCTTCTAAACTCATTCCATCTATATCATCATGCTTTGCTTTACAACTTTAAGGTGTTCCTATAAAGTGACAGCTTGCTGATTTTTATATGGCTGTTTTTTCTAGATTTTCAGATTTATGACAGTCCTAAACTTTTGGCTTCAACATGGATTTGAAACAAGTTGAAGGGCAGAAAAAATTCAAAAACCATTGATAAGTTAATGGATATCATCATGCCACATTTTGTTAATTGAAATGCATGTTTTTACTTACTACTTAATCAAGCAAAAATCAGTCACAAAATGCTGAAAATAGTCAAAAATAGAGATATAGTATTCCTAACATAAAATCATGTAAACACTTAACAAATAGTATATTTTAGTCAATTATTTGGCAATTAACTTATCATATGGGATTCAAAAATTGTGCAATAATGAGGCACTTTTGGGCCTCATCATCCCCCCAAATTGAACTGATGCATGCCCTCATGCATTGTAGTAGGCCATAGTAATATGCAGGTTTTATTCTTGTGGAAAACATCATTTGCTACCTGCTAACTGAGAAATTCCTTCTTGCTGCACTATATCAAATATTTTGCAATTAAGCACATGTATGACTCTTTTTCTATTTTTTTACAAGTTTTAGTGCTACAAGGTACCTCTTAAAGGCTTGATATCATATGATTCATCTTACAATAGTCTTATTGTGGAACCGTAATTGCCAGATGCACTACTACTAATGGAATTTTCTATTCTTAACAACATTTCAGCCTAAATGCTTATTTTTGTTGTTTGCACCTTTTGAACAAAATTGATTTTTTTTTTTAATTTGAAATGCTTGAGGGATGTACTTACTTGTGGTAGAGCGTTATAAACCTCAATATTTGATGTACCCTACTCTTTTTGCTATTCTGTAGCATTTTCAACAATTTTGGTACAGTTTCTGCTCATTTCGAAGATATTCTGCTCATTTCGAAGAGATTGTATTTCTCATTCCGAAGATGTCTGCTCATTTTGAAGAGACTATATTTCTCATTCCAAAGATGTCTGCTCATTTCGAAGAGACTGTATTTCTCATTCCGAAGATGTCTGCTCATTTCGAAGAGACTACATTTCTCATTCCGAAGATGTCTGTTCATTCCGAAGATCTTCAAAAAAATGCAAAAATGACCTCTTATGCAAAATTTAGCTACAAATTCTATTGTGGGCCCATATCTAGAGTGTATAAGCCTTCCATAACATCAAAAATAACTTCTTCATCCTTTTTTTTAGATGTTATTCTTTGTTTTGTATGTTGTTGTTTTATTCTAGTAGTACTAAAATAGAACCTTTAGGTGCATTTTGTTGATTATCCTCCTTCAATTTATCAAACAATTGTGAGATATAAACTTGCAGTTCTCCTTCTAAAATTTGCCCTACAAATTGAAATAGAATTGCTGCCATGTCTATCCCAAAATCAGGTTTTTGCATAGTTTTGGAATTTCCATGCAATTAAGGGCATAAGGGGGTGTTTCTTGACATCTTGAACATGTTCCTTTTTCAAATTTTCAATATTGTATGAATAGTTTATGCCAAATACCGAACTATCATACACTAAATGCTAAATGTTTACTATGAATTAAATACAAGAAACACATACCTTACTATCCTAAAAATTGGTCATGCACCTTACAATCTACTTTTGATGATTGTTAGCAGGTTATCTGAAAACATAAACATAACACATGTGCAGTGTGAGATTTGTACAATGGTGAAACAATGATGGGTAGATCAATAAGGCAATGCATGCAAAAAAATTGGTTTTCATGCAAGCAAACTCAGTAGCACCTCCAAGAAGGTTTTCACTACTGAATTATTCTTTTTTTTTCTTTTCTTTCCCTTTTTTTCATTTTTTTATTTATTTTTTCATCAGAAGAGGCTGCCATTTTTGGTTTTCAACCAACTTCTGTCCCTTTTTTTTTTTCAAGTTCTTCAATGAGAGAAAACATATCTCACTCCTATTTGGATAAGACCAATCCTTATTCTGCAAAAACATGCCAATTGTTGTATGAAAACACCATCTCTTTCTGTTGAAACCTGCAACATTGATGCAACCTTCCTTTCTAAATGAACAGTAACAATTTTCTTACATCATAATTTCCTCCTTATTGCTAGAAATGAAGTATTGGCTTCATTGTTCCTTTTCCTTGCTGAAATTGATGCTTGTCCTCATGTATCCCCATTTTTTGGGACATGCCTCTACTGCAAATCTTTTTTTTTTCTCTTTATTTTTTCAAATTTTCTTGTCTTGCTTGTACCTAAGAAGGAAGTTCACAAACAAGACTATTCTTCTTTTTGCTTTTCTTGTATTTTTTCTCTTTTTTTTTTCTTTTTGTCAAACTTTTTATCATTACTCTGAATCTGATATTGAAGAGAAATTCTCTTCCATTATGTGTACATCCAATGGAATCTCCTTCAAGAACTCCTCCTTAGTTAATGGTGCATGGTATACCCGAAGGCAATGTCCATTCACCACTAACATCCTCCATGAATTACCAATGGGAGAAAGAAGTACTACTCCATATCTAAAAAATTCTTCAATCAAGTGTTGTTCATGCCTCCTAGTTTGCAAAATCTTTGTCAATATGTACGTGAAACAATTAAATACCAATTCCCAAAAGATGTTAAGTGCTTACATCAAGATAAAATCTTGATATACCCTTGTAATTCCATGTAAAGGGATTGAAATATTGTTTCAAAATAACAACAATTTTGCTTTTTGTTTATAAGTCAGCCAGCTAATAATGTTCAAGAATTTTCTTGGCTGCACTTCAATTTGTTTCATTCCTAGGAGGATAGAATTTACCCCTTTGTAAAATGGAAGTAAATTTTCTATGTGCAGTTTTTCTCCTTTATCCAAGGCTAATTTCTATGTGTTTGGACTAAAGGTTTTATGTGTATCTCCATTGATTTTTGTCTCTTCAAGTTCATGTAAGTTCTTATTTGAGCACAGTTGGATGTTGCTATAGTCAATAACATTTCTTGTAGTTTTTTTTATATACCAGATTTAGCTACATAGACAGGGGTTGCCTATCTTGTATTATTCAGACTGATCATAGGTTGGGCTAAAAAAGAAATATTTTTGGTTTGCACAATAAGACAAGAAGTGTACAAATTTAGCAGATCAACTACTTGTCAGGTAGGATCACCTCTAATGAGATCAACTATTGTCTGTGTAGGCTAAGAATTGCTAGGTTACAGTTTAGTACAGTAAAATCCTAACAATATTTAAGTAATAATGGAAAACTCTAGGATCATCATTAAGTTGTAAACTCCTATTTTGATTATGCAAAAGTTTTTGTGATTTTTTTTTAGCTTACATAGACAGGGGTTTCTTATCCTGTATTATTCATATTGGCCATAGGTTGGGCTGAAGGTGGTGGTTGATTTACTTGCCCTATTTGTTGTTTTGGGATGTCTCTTTGAGAAGAATTCAGACTAGGCAAAAAATTTTGCATCTCTGAGTTATGGAAGTAAATGGCATTCATAAATGATATGTCCCTATGAACAAATGCTACAGGTAGTTGATATGGCTATTTTGTTCAAGGGATAGTCTTGTATATCTACCATGATGTCTTCCCAATACTTAATACAAATTTTTTTATACTACCCTGATGATGTGGACATAAAAATGGCAGTACTAGCAAAAGGCTCCTCTAAGAGATCTTATGTTTCTTGATAATGAGGATGATGAATTCTTTAAATTTTTATCAAGAATTTCAAACATAGGCAATTTAACCCCAAAGTGTGAAGATCACCTCCCTGTGGTTGCTTGTTTTCTAAATGTACTGAAATGCAACTATCAATAATTGTTATTTATACGAGCTATTCATTCAGATTTTACTCTAAACTTCAAAAGTTAGCACAATAACAATTATTTTACTACTTTGACCCTCTAAAAACACCATGATCCCCAAAAATGGTGCCAAAATTATGAGTTTCATTGAGTCTCATCATTTAATCTCAATGATTTATCAATTCGGGGTGGTGTCCAAGGCTGTCTATGATAGAAGGCTAGGGCAAAGTACAATTTAGGCATTCAGATTTCAAGAATTTATTAGTGAAGTAGATTTTGGTTTAGCCTTTTGGTGTCACACTAAACCTAGTCTGAAGAATGGAAACTAAAATAAATTATAGGAATTGAAAACTAATTCTAAGTTGTAAGAATTGAAATCTAACTACAATTGCAGGAATTGAAATTGCTAAATTGAAAGTCTAATCTACTCTTATAGAATTTAAATTGCTAAAATGAAATCCTAAGTTACATTTGCAAAATTGAAATCTAGTTACGTTTGCATAATTGAAATGATGCTTGTAAATGAAACTTATTCTAAAAACACCTGTCAATGCCCTGCCACAAAAGGTCATCAAGCTTCTGCTACAGGAATTGATAGCAAAATGAAATATGTTGAAAATGGAAAGTTGCTAAAATAGAAAGTAGGAAAAACATGGAAAGAAAAGGAAAAATGCATAATATAATTTGTTAGCTGACATACACACAAATGTTGTACACAAACATAATAGAAAACATAAATTACATAATACAAAATAAAAACAAGAAAATGAAATCTGACAAGCAATCTATTAATTCTACTGTAGCAAAATTATAGATTAAAACCTGCCATAAAATCCCTCCTTCTAGATATGAAAGTGGGCCCATACTTCTTGATCTAGAAGGAGGTGAAAATAACTCCTTAACTAATTAACACTCAGAACAAAAAATGATAAAATAGCTGCACTTTTATTGATGATAGAACATGTTGAAAACTGTTATAGAAAATTGTTGTACAGTCCTAATTGTTGCTATTGAAAAATCTCCCCTATTCTAATTCCTAACTAGCTCAACCAAGGATGGAGCTGTGTTATTTATATAAATATTTACATTATATATCATGCTCAAATCAGCCTATGTGCTACTTTACAGTGATTTTCCAATAATTTTGGATTTAAAATAAATGCAAATCTAGACAGTTTGTGTTGTAGTAGTAGTCATTGGCCCTTAGAAAGCATATTTAGTGGTGGGTGTACATGGGATGAGTTTAGAAATATCTCACACATCATTCTCCACTTCAAAATATGCCATTCCTATCTTGCAAACAACTTTCTATTATGCTACAGTTTTCTAGGTTTATTCTAGAAGAGGATCAAAATTGATCTTTTCCATGAATGGTGGCTTTGGATGGCAAGGATGGCAAAATCAGATGGGAGATATTTTACCTTAACCTTCTCAACATTATTTCCATTTTTCCACCATAAAAAATAGTCAAAAATTCAAAAAGCACTTTTCTGTTCTCATTCCGAAGATAAGTGGCTCATTTCGAAGAGACTGTATTTCTCATTCCGAAGATGTCTTGTTCATTTTGAAGATATTTGAAATGAACAACTGTGTGCTCTTCAAATGATTTTAGCTACATTTCTCAAGTGTATTAGCCCTCAGGATCAGATTGCAATAGCTTTCATTCCTCTCCATGTGTGAATTCCATGCCTTGCCATTCATTGGTAGCTTGCTGGAATTTACATGGTAAATTACTGCATTTTCCAGTTCTGTGCACAATTGTAAAATATTGGAATTTCTTGCAAATTAAAATAAATTAGAACATGGAAAAATTATTCAAATATCAACATGAAGGAGTACATCAAGTTGCTACTGAATTTATACACTTCATTCACCAAGTAACCATGCTGAAATAGTGCAACAATGCTGCACAATTGTCCATGCTCTATTATACCCTGTTGTTGCCTATTTAGACCATGTGGGAATGCTTCTAAATAGGTCATATGTCTTCTGTAGTACTTATTAACTCATTCCATCCATATCCTCATGCTTTGCTTGACAAATTCAAGGTGTTCCTATAAAGTGACAGCTTGCTGATTTTTATATGGCTATTTTTTTCAAATTTTTAGATTTATGACAATCCTAAAATTTTGGCTTCAATGTGGATTTGAAACAAGTTGAAGGGTAGGAAAACATTCAAAAACCATTTATAATTTAATGGATATCATTATACCACATTTGGTTAATTTAAAGACATGTTTTTATTTGCTACTTAATCAAGCAAAAATCAGTCACAAAATGCTAAAAATAGTCAAAAATAGAGATATAGTATTCTTAACTTAAAATCATGCAAACACTTAACAAATAGCATATTTTAATCAACTATTTGGCAATTAACTTATCATATGGGAGTCAAACATTATGCAATAATGAGGCACTTTTGGGCCTCATCAATGAATGTTCTTAGCAGCAAAGCATCATTGTCCTGAATGCCAAAGCATTAGCTCAGGAATCTAGTCACATGCTCTTGGGCATCTTCCTCCCCTCTAAAGATTGCCAACTAAGGCAGTTTAAAGTGTTCAGGGTAAGGGGGTACCGACACTGACGGATGCATAGGATGACTATGAAGCTGGCGTAAAGTGGGTTTTTAGGGCCCAGAAGTCTTGGTCTCCACAGACTCCAAGTGCTCTAACAACGCTTTATATGCATCGAAAGATTTAATCTCTTCCTCCTTAGTTTGTTCTCATTGTAGGTTACGGGGAACTTGAGGCCTATATAGGGGTGGTCTAATAGCGCCCCCTCTACCTTGGTAGGGTGTTTCTGCCTGCTTTTCTTCTTGCTCATACTCCTCATAAGCTTCTTGAGGAGTTCCCGGGTGAGACCCATGACCATGGGTGGATGCCCGCGGAGGGTACCTATCATTGTTCCTGGGAGTGGCCTCCCACTTAGGTCTAGGGGGTCTTAGAGGCAGCACTTGGTAAGGTCTTGGAGACCTCTTTAACTAAGGGGTTATGCCTCTTGTACCTTTCTACCCTCTGTGTTCAAGGGGTTGGAACCCTCTCAGGCACAGTGTTGCAGAGTAGCTTATATATTTGGTGTCGAATGCACTCTTTGCTAAGGAAATATAGATGCTTTAGCTGCTATTGGTCCTGCTCAAGCTACGTGATCTATGCTTGGTGGGAGGCATGTCTGGAAAACTCCAAGTCAATCTGCTCTATTGTATTGAGTCTACAAGGCCTAGACGCCTCTCCTACACATCTATATCGGTCATGGTGATCCAAGATTTCTATAGGTCGCTTCCCTTTGTCGAAGTTAGCAACATTCACCTGAGGCTCTGGCCTTAGTGGGTGACCCTGATAAATAGCAGGTGTGGAGGCGCATTACTCCCGTGCTATATATTACTCTTGAGGAATGTAGTGGTCTTCCTCATTTTCCCTTTCATAAATGTGAAAGGGGCGGGCGAAGTTGGCTTGCCCTACTAGAAGAGCCTTATGCTCTGGATTTGTCCTATTGTTTTTGAAAATAAGAGGGGGTAAAGGAGGGATGATGTAATTATGTGGCCCCTCCCAATGAACCCTATGTTGTCCTATCACTTCAACGCACGGTGGCCACTCATAGTGAGTGTCTAAAGGAGCTTTCCCATCTATGTTGAGTGCCACATGTAGAGACTCCTCCTGAAAGGGTCTATGTTGGGTGGGCATGCCCCTCGAAGGGGTGCCTCTATAGTCCCATTCTATCAAGGTACGATGTGGACTATCTCATGGGTTAAGCTGCCAAGGTGGAATGACCAAGTCCTTGGGGCTGTAGCAGAGGTGACTTGTGCCCCCTTGTACACTCTTTGTACCTTTTGCCCTTGATTGGGCTTGGCTATAGGTGTACACCATGGTGGTGTCTCCCTACAATATGCATAGATTTTTATTTCTTTTTATGATTTTTATGCTACACTAAACAGAGGGAACCACATAATCAAAGTAGTGATTATCTCTTTTATAGATTAAAGGTGTGCCTTAAATTTGGTTTAGTGTGTTTTGATTTTTGTTTTGACAGTTTTGTAAAGAACATTTTGTAGAAAATGCAATATGCTGGCTATTATGACTCCAAAAAATGGTCACCCCTTTGATATACCATTGCCAGGCTGTTATACCAAACCTCTCAATATACCCGCCCTTACGTGAGGGAAACTATTGGTACGAGAGAGCATAATGGTACGTGGAACATAGGCGGTATGGAAGGGGGATCACCCTATTTTTGACACCTACCATAGAAGACTTATCCTCATGCACTAAGAATCACCCCAGCTACACTTGGTCAACTTTCATCAAGATTTACGTCTAGCAATAGTAGCGATCGGGGTTATGGATGCAAAAATTCAAGCCAAGGTGGTGATGAAATCCACCATTGGTCTTGATCAAGGGTTGGGGTTTTACGACCAAATCCTTGTTGTTTAAATTTCCATGTGATGTGTGGGTTTCTTTTTATTTTGCATAAAAGAAAGCAAAAATGCAGTAAAAACTTTTCCTAAGTAAGCAAATAACCAAAAAATAGAAAACAGAAAACAAGAAATGACATAAGGTGTTTTAGGACCTCTACCTCTTCTTTTCCCACATCAGATGCCTTTGAATTTTTGCCTTGAAAATGCATAGAGAGCTATTCGTCCCTGGGTGGGTTGAATAACATAACTGTATTCATCACAGGGTGGGGTGAATGCCCATTCATCCCTGGGTAAGACGAATTCTAGCTCTGTATTCGTCACAGACTAGAACGAACAATAGTCCAGCGTTTGAAAACTTGGTACCTGCAAGTAAAAACAAGCAATTTTTGATAAAAAATTTGATCTTAAAAAAATAGAGGATAGGGTCCTACCGTGTTCGCCACTAAAAGCATGAGGATACAAAAACAAAAAGGAAATGCCAAGATGCGATGTAAACAAAACTAAACTTAATGCTAAATCCTATGAACTGAAATGCATGAAAGGAGAGAAACATAAACACATTGAAATAAGGTGTAAAAGCAAATATGGAGTACAACCCTTTTTATTAATATGCTTTATAACCCAATTACAATCTGTCTCCTCCCTTTTCAGGGGCTAGGAGCATTAAATATGTTCTTGTCACATCAACAGATGGTATTCCTTCTTCCGCGTGCCCACATATAGAATGTGCAGACCAAACGTTGACGTTGCTTGCGTTGATGAGTCATGACTCCTTGCTACTCCTCTAATGTCGAGATCCTGCATTCAAGGAAACATAAAAAAATCAGTAGCACCTGTAGATAAAATGAAACACGCAATCCCTAAGCCTACGATTAGTGCATGTGAAAAATAAATAAAACAATAACTAAATAGCATCAGAATGATTTGAAAATTTAACAGAATCAAGAGGACATTACCAGGAGGGCACTGCAAATGGAACAGTCAAAAAATTTTCCACTGATTTCTAATCGCTTCGGGGTGGGACGATTAGACCTACAACAAAATGTCAGAAAGCACTGTCCCAAATGTCACATATGAGAAGCTCCAAATCACCTGCAAAGTTAGCGGTTAGGTAAAATGGGGTACTTTGGAAAGACCCAGAAGGTCAGATTTTTCCAATTTGGCCTCTATCATTGGGAATTTGATGATGCTACCTGCAAGTTAGCAAAAGAGAGAAATGACAAAAATATGATCAAAATATCTCAAAATGATGTGAAATTTGAATGACAACCTATCTAAGAAACATAGAATCAGATGCAAAAATAAAAAAAAAGGAAATTTGCTACATATTTCTAAATGCTCTGGGGTGGGGCGATTAGGACTACAGTAGTGCGGGGGGTGCCCAGGGGTAGGACATCCATCGTTTGGGGCCCGGTTTTAGCACCAATCCACTTGGGATGGGTCCAAAACCTCTTGTGGGGTGTTTTAAAAAAAATTGGTAGGATGTTATGGCCAAATGTTAGGTTTTGGTTCCGGATTTGTGCTTCCAATAATCACCCAATGACCTCCCTTCCAAAAGAGATCAAGGATATGAAAGGCAGAAATCAAAAGGTGTGAGGATATAAAATGGTAGCACTTCATTGCTAAAAATGCTCCTTCTCTCCATTCTTTTGGGGTGAGAAGACTCACCATTGTATAGACCTGAAGATATCTTTGGATGAGCATCCAGAGGTGCCACTTGGAAATCATGCCTTCCTAGGGGGGAGAAGATTCCTCCCTGATTAGGGGTTCCATAACTGCCCTTGTAACTACCTCTAGCACTCAAAAACTCTTACTCACACTCCCATGAAATGAAGGAAGAGTTAAGTGGTGGATATGAGCTACCATTTGTCAATATTTGACTTTTTTCTCATCAAACCTGCTATTTGCCCCACCCTAGAGTGAATACTGCTAATAGTCCCTAGGTGGAATGAATACCAATTCGTAATTGTCCCTGGGTGGAATGAGTAGAGAGCAGAGTGCCTGAAAGGTGCCAAATTGACCTCTGACCTTCCAAAACTACTATGTGAGTGGTTAGGACCACTATTTAACCTCTAGGAGCTGCCCTGGGGGCTGTGTGTGTCATTGCGATCAGTGTTTGCAGTCACATAATCAGATTGGTGCTATTTTGGTGTCTACAAACACCATCACCAACTAGATGATGAATAGCTCCTTCTCTTTGTGATTGGTGAACGTAGACTCTCCTGACCAATCCAAAAACTGCACAAGGGGTAAAATGGTCAACCTTTTTACGTTCTATCCATTGGATATGGTCATCAGTCCATAATGGCAGTTGATGTAAGCATCGACTGTCACCAGCCATGGTCTTCCAAAAATAAGTGGGTAGCCACCTAGCTTGGTTTTAGACTATAAAACTAGGAAGTCGACTAGATATTCCCACACATTGACCATCACTATTATATCCTCTAGCATTCCTTTCGGTGCTACATTTGATCGATCATCCAACTATAGAACCATTGAGGTAGGTCTTAGTTCTATGAGTTGTAGCCTTTGCATGGTCTCCTGAGGCATTACATTGATGTTTGCACCAAGATCGACCAACATATTGGTCAAGGAATACCCCTTAATTTTTATAGTCAACACTGCACTGCTTGGGTCTATGTACTTAGGATGACACATCTTGCCCATCATTAAATCTACCAAATTACCCATGACATTGATAGTCTGGGTCACTCTTCATCCTGAATTTCTTAGGCACATATCCTTTATTGCTTTAGAATATATCAGTATATCTTGGATAGCTTGAAAAAGTGGAATTGTTATTGTGAGATTTTTCAATCTAGAAAGAATATCAAAATTTAGCTGCGTTAATTTCCTCTATTCTTGTAGTCATTTAGGAAATGGAGCCTTTGCTATCTTAGCCAATTCTTCTTCCACCTCTTATATAAGAGTTGTTTCTTCTAAATCTGCCTCATCTTCTATCAATGGAGGTGTATCTACTCCTAGCTGTCTACCTGATCCAAGCTGAATAGGATTACAACTAATACTATACATTGGGTACATCTCACATTCTACGTTTTATGCCAAATGATTTACTTTGTTATTTGGATTTATCATCAGTTGTGCAGGTAGACGCAGGTCTCACTGAAGGTAAGGCTGGTAGGTTTTACTGGGGGTGAGTTGGCGCTACATTTTGTGGAGCTGGATTTTATGGAGCATGGCCTCTCGACTATTGCCTAGGGTATTGATATTGCATCCAAGGATGTTGGTTTGAAAAAGTTGCTCCTAGGGGTGCATTGGACCAAGGAGATGGCCCCCACCACCCCATGTTAAGTGGTTGAGGCTGACCTTGTGGCATGTATGGTCCTCCCTCGTATGATAGCATTTGTGGTGTATTTACCATAGGGGGTTTTGGAAAACTTCTTCGATTGCCTACAAAATAGGCTATTGTAATGTCATAATCCTCCTTGAATGGGCAATTGCTAGCACAATCGGGTCTTCATACTCTGACTTTGTTTTTTGAGCATGCATTCTTTGCATGCTTTCCTCTGCATTTTGGGTAGAAATAAGCCAATGCTACTTTGTTTTATTACTTCTTTTTCTCTAACAGCAACATATCCATTTGTAATGCTAGAGACAAAAGCATCTCACTTTTCAAATATTCCAGCATATTGCTTATTTCTATTTTTGTGACCAAAGTAGTCACTTTCATGGTTCTAAGAGTGGTCTTGCCTCTCCTTATTGAGTAGTTCTGGCATAATTGTCGGATATCTTCCATAGCATGCTAATAGACATCACCTCCAAAAATCAGTTGAGAGCTTCTAATAATTCATTGTTAAGTCCTCTCAAAATGATGCTTTTAAGAGACTTATCAACTATATTCGTGTGAGGATATCATTGAATATTGAAGTTGAATCTCTCCCAGTATTCTTCAAGAGACTCGTCTTCCTTCTACGTCATGCTTAGGACCTCCTCTATGGAGTCTCTGGCTCTTTCGAAGTCTTGATATTGCTCTAAAAAGAGCCTCTTCATTTGATCCCATGTGGTAATGTGTTTGTCTCCCACACAAATGAACCACAACAGAGTTGCATTGTCTAATGTGGAAGGAAAGAGCTTCAAATTCTACATATCAAATTTGTAGTCAACATATCTGCATATAACATCAAACTTAAATAAAAATAGGTCAGGGTCCTTGGTCGGGTATCCTGTGAAGGTAGGAAGGTGAGCAAAAGATACATTTTTCATTTTGGTTTGTCCTAATCCTTCCCCAATTGGGAAATTAAATCCAGATGAAGCCTCTTCATTGGACATTTTTTCAAGAAATATGGTCTCTAATGTATTTCTCATGGCATCATGGTTGTTTAAAAATTTTTGAGTCAGCGCTCTGAAATCAGCTAGTTTTATCATCTGATCTTCTATAGCTTTCCATAATAGTGCTTCCTCTGATGGTGTCCTCTTAAACAATGGGTTTACGATGGTTTGTTCTTCCATGAGTTGATGGGATGAGGAATTACTTTGTAGAAGGTGAGGATCCTCACTCTAGTGGACTTCTCGTGGTGAGTCGAGCGAATCTAGTTCAAACTCAGAATGTTTGGCTGACTCAGATTTTGGTGGACTTTATTTTATGAACCGACCGTCAGGTCCTCTTCTTCTTGAATAACTCACACAAAGTCATATAGAAGGTTTTTAGGTATTTCAATTAATATAATAGAGGCACTTCCCCAACAACGAAACCAAAATATTACAAGTCAAACATAGGTAAATTTTGCTCCTACTTTGTCACTACCCTATCATTTAAATTGTCAACCCAGGGAGCTTCTTAAACTTCAAAAATGTCTCATACAAGATCACTTACAATAACCACTTTGAAATGAGTCTGAATAATTATACTATTTGGGGGTTTAAAGGATTGTCAATCACTCATCTGCACCACAATAATTTACATATGAATAATTAAATCCTGAGAATGTAAATATTCATACGTGCATAATAAAAGTAAACCTTTTGTGGAAATGGAAATAATAGTACAAAAAATAAACCTATGAAATCAGGAAATTAATATAGGAAAGCATAAATAAAAGGGAAGGAATACTGGCTTGGAGTGGGCCCAGGATCCAACAGCTCCCTTCTAGCTGAACACACAGTTAGGAAATCTCAAACTTTATTTTATTTGCAAAAGAATTATTACAACACTTCTACATTCTTAGAATGACAAATGTATTCTTAATATGGATTCTCGATATCTATTAGAGAGGTATGTGTGTGTTTATATAGCAGACACAGATATTTAGTTACAAAGAATTTACAATAGTAGTTTAGTTTAGACTAAACTAGGACAATATGGTAAATGTAATCGACATCTGCTAAAAATAGGCTTTGTTCCTAATGGTTGCATGTTTGCTGATTGGTGCATGCTTCACCTGGCATAGGTAAGACATTATCATCCATTGGTGCAACTCCCTGAATTATCCTACGTGATGTGGAACTGGAATGGTACCGGTTAACTCTGCCTACGTTGCTTTACTTGGTCAACTGGTGAAGAATGAGGAAGGTGCCTTCCTCACATGCTTTTGACATGCACCTTCCATATGCAGAAGGTGCCTTCCTCACATGCTTTTGACATGCACCTTCCATATGCAGAAGGTGCATAATGATGTGGAGTGCCTTATTTCTATATAATGTGTCTACTGATGTGGGTGACTTCTCTATACGGAAGACACTTTGCCTTTTATGGGGCACCTTACTTATGTAGAAGGTGCCTAAGTATGTCGGGCACCTTATTTATATGGAAGGTGCCTACCTTATGTTGGTTCCTTCCTTGAAGAGGAAGGTTCCTACCTTATTTTGGTGCCTTCCTTGAAGAGGAAGGCACCTAATTTCTGTTGGTGCCTTCCTTGAAGAGGAAGGCACCTACCTTCATGCCTTAGATTCCGAAAGAAATAGAGTTTCAGGTCCATGAAAGACCTCAAATGATCCAAATATATCAAAAACAACTAAATTTCCACAAAAACACACTAAAAATCACAAATTAGATAACACACATAATTCTATTAAATAATTACATAATCATTCATAAAAGTACATAGTTCCTAATATATTGCTACATAATAATTGATGAAAACCATACAAAATATGAGCATTTTTTAGGCTCATCAAGGTAGTTTGTCTAAGGATGGAGGTGAAATATTCTAATGACAAGCTACAAAGGTTTGGGAAAAGTTAAAAAACTTTGGATAAAATTATCAATTCACAAATATCTTAATCTATCAAAACAGGACATGGTTTTGAAGAAGGACGAGGGAAACTAGAAGAAGGGTCAAGCTCAAGCTCCAAATAAGAAAATGTTTGATAGGAAGAAAGTGAAGAAGAAACTATCACCTATGAGGATAAGTTGAAGAACAGAAGCTTCACTAAGAAAGAAAATAATGAACAAACAAGAAATAGGGATGATCACAATGAAAGGACTAAGAGACTAGATGTTCCAAGATAGGATGAATATTTCTTCAAAGGGAATTATTTTTCATGTAATCATTTTGGTCACAAAGCTATGCATTGCAGTGTTCATAGAAAATATGATTATTGTTTCACTAAGAGGAACTTCAACTCATTCATAAATGGACATCGCTTTCAAGGTTATTTCTACTCTTGTAATCGCTTTGGTCATAAAGCAATACACTATAGGGTTCATGATAGAAATGATGATGGATTCACCAAGAGGAACTTCAAGATATATGCACCTTCCAAGAACTACAACATTAAGTGTTACAAGTGTAATAATATTGGATATAAGGCTAAGCGGTGTAGAATAGAGTTTCCAAAAATTCCAGAGAGAATTAAGAATAGAGACACTCAAAAGGATCAAAAGGGTATGGCTAAAAAATGTTGAAAAATAAGGTTGACAAATAAATAGAGCATTGTATGCTGGGAGTAGAGATACTCCCACCATAAAATTAATCACCTTAAGGAGAGGAGATGGGGAGGGTGCTAAGCTAAGAGTCTTATATTTAGCTCCAAGGGAGTCCCTTTGGCACTGATGTCAAAGGGGGAGATATTTGAGAAAGGGGGAGAGCATTTAGTCAGGGGGAGAAAATTCTTAGGGGGAGTAGATTTGAAGATTTAGTGGTTGCAAAAGAAAATTTTAGAAAGGGTTGCCATCAATGACAAAGGGGGAGATTGTTGGAAATTTGAGCATATTGATTTGTCATTGATGTCAAAGGTGCATAATGGGTAAGACAGAAATCTTATTCAATGGTGGTAACGAAAAGCGTATTGAGATGTCATTATTGTCAAAGGTTTGATGATAAAAGTATATTGATGTCAAAAGTGAGATTTATCTTCAAAGCAAATACCATAAAAAGATTAATCTCAAAGGGTTGATATAAAAAATTCATGAGGCATATGTATTACAATAAGGATTTAATTAATTTAAATGTTTAAATTATTTAAATTAAAGATTTAAATTTTTTTAATTTAAATATTTTAATATTTTACTCAAAAATATTATCAAAGGTTTATATGCTCGAGCGCAAACTGAGACCAAGGTAAAATAAGACACTCCATATATTAAATGAGCATCAACGCCACCCAATCATTGAAGGAAAATGTATATAAACCTAAGGTTGAACCTTAGGACAATGATCACTTGAGCATTTTGATTCCTATTCGGGTGAATGCCAGTGAATGGTAGAGACAATAAGTTAGTTGGATATCAGAGGTGGAGATAAGAAAGAAATCATATTAGTGACATGTTGGCTGGTGCAACATAGTTGGTTGCTGGTTGGGAGCTAGAGCACATGATAGAATATATCTTAAGGTTAAATTTCCTTGATAGCATTTTGGACAAAAAGGTTGCATGATTTTATAAGCAATATTTTTTAATTGATGCAAGGCAGTGTTGGGAAAATTCACAGATCATTGTTTGAGCTCCAAAGTTGTGGTGTCACAACTAGACGTTGAGCATCGTGGAGGGTGTTGTTGTGCACATTTCTAGGGTTCAAACTATTACAGCATAAGAGGTACTTGTTTCTCATTGAGCACCAACATTTTTGGGAAATATAATGTTGATTTGATTAATTTTTGTAAGGTTAAAATTTCTTGTATTGAAGAGTTATTTCTAAGTGTGCTTTAGAGTATATTTTTGTGTACATGAGTAATAAGGTTATATTTTGAATGAAATAGCACATGTGGAAAATACATTAGAGTGAGTCATAAGGTGTTTATAGTCTGATATGTTTGTGTAACATTTGATTGAAATAAAAGTGACTTCTATGTGCTTCAGGTAATAGTTGAGAGTTGAAATAATTACTTTCAAGAAATGAGAGAAAAGGGTCTATGTGAGTTCATTGTACTTTGTAATATTTGCACATCTTGAGAAAATTTTTAAGGGTTCTATAAGTTGCATTATTGTGAATATAAAAAGTAAATAATAAAGTATTATTTTCAGCTTACCTATGCACATCTTTTGTGGAGGTTTTTCATGAAAAATGACTTAAGGAATGTTTTGTTATCTAACCCTTGAAGTGGCACAAGAAATATCAGTTTTTTTTAAGACATGTTTTTGAGGACATATCTTCATCAAAGAAAATAAGAGGTATGGGCATATCATTCCTTGTTTAAGATTTTTTATTGAGTAAATATTTCTTGAACATAACGTGGAGAGAAAAGAGTTGTTTGGTATGCATTGTTGAAAATATTTGAGTTAGTTTTTAAGACATACATGTGCATCAATTATCAAGAGAAAGTTAAAACAATCGCATTAGGGTTTGAGAACTATTTGTGCTTCATGATTGGAAATACTTAAGCTAGACTTGAAAATGAAATTTGTACATCACTATGAAATATTGTAAACATTGGTTTGAGAGATATTGAAAGCAATTGTAAAAGTGTTTGAAATCAATCTTGTGAGGGAAATTTGTGCATTAGTGTGGTTGATCATTGAGAAGCAACTTTGCAAGAAAAATAGACCAGCTTTGTGAAGCAAGTTATACATTGTTTTGATTTGATTTGAAAGGGATTTTGCAAGAGATAGATATTGGATTAATTGAATGCAATATTTGTGAATATGAAGAATATATTGGATATTTGATAGTACATATCATTCTCTTTATGTTCCAAACATTAAACAAATTCTAAGTAGAATATTATCTGTCTAAAGAAAGCATTTTTTAAAGATATTTAAGATTTGTTTTATATACAATATTTGGAAATATTTGAGCTCGTTCTATGAGCAATATTGAGATAAATTTGAGCAAGTATTTTGAGAAGGCTTGAAGGTAGATTTGAGCAAGTTTTGTGATAAGACTTGAAGGCAGATTTGAGCAAGTCTTTTGAGAAGGCTTGAATGTAGATTTGAGCAAGTATTTTGAGAAGTCTTGAAGGTATATTTGAGCAAGTATTTTGAGAAGGCTTGAATGTAGATTTAAGAAAGTCTTGTGAGAAGACTTGGAATAGATTTGAGGTAGATTTAGGTAGAGCATATTTGAGGTATATTTGAGCAAGTATTGTGAAGAATTAAAATAACATTGAGATAAATTTGTGAGCAGAGTTAGAGCAGATTTTTGCTAACCTTATGATGAGCTTTGGTGTATATTTGAGATAGATTTGAGAGTAGGCTTTGGATAAACTAGAGTATAGTGGATAGATTTCTCTTGTGGATAGAGATCTATAAACTAAAATAGAGGGGATAGATTTC
Source organism: Wollemia nobilis (assembly GCA_028583015.1). Classification (NCBI taxonomy): domain Eukaryota; kingdom Viridiplantae; phylum Streptophyta; class Pinopsida; order Araucariales; family Araucariaceae; genus Wollemia; species Wollemia nobilis. The sequence goes on along the minus strand of JAQPPZ010001843.1, from coordinate 330,691 downwards.
TCTACAGGAGAGAGATCCATAAACCATAGAAAAAAGGATATATTTCTCCTATGGAGAGAGATCCACAAACCAGATAAGAGGGGATAGAGTTCTCCTATGGAGAGAGATCCACAAACTAGAGCAGAGGGGATAGAGTTCTCCTATGGAGAGCATTCTCCTGTGGAGAGAGATCTATAAACTAGAGTAAAAGAGGATAAAGTTCTCTTATGGAGAGAGATCCTCAAATCAGAGCATTGGTATTGAGATCTCCTTTGGATAGAGGTCCATAAAAATTGTAATAGGTAATTTATTCACAAGATATTTGTTCAGAAAAATTAAAAGAAATATTTTCTCCGTGGACATAACCCATATAAGGTGAACCACATTAAATTTGTATCTCTCATGTGTGTGATGATTTGTGCATTGCTTTGAAAAATTGCTATTGATATTGTAATTATTAACATTGAGTAATATTGGTTGGGAAAGAAAAGTAAAAGTTGTTCTCATACTGTTCACCCCCACTCTTAGTATAAGCTTGTGTTTTTCAATACCTCCCATTAAAAAAATTATGGATGGGAGATCATAATTTTTTTAAAAATTGAATAATATTTATAGAAGTCTTTATTTTATTAGGAGAAAAAAATAGTGTTTTATTAAGTGCCATATCAATAATTAAAGAAAAAATACATGGTATTCTTGTTTGGTATATATATAAGGTTTTATGGATTTGTTGAAGCAAAATAAACCAAATAATCACTTTTCTTTGAATAAAGGGGTTTAGTGCTTACGAGTGTTGGTACTTATTGAATGATTACTAATGTTTGTAAAATTTTAAGCAATATCTATGTTGCTAGGAGGTAATGAGATAAGGCCATAAATAATCCTAAGAATTTTATAATGTTCATCATATAGCCCTAATTATGGTAGAGGAATCATAACCTTTATTTTCGTATAGAACCCCATACCAAGGAAGGAATTTTATGGAATCATCCCATGTTGTTAGCTTTGTAGGTATGATAGAAACTTGATAGACATCAAATGAATCTATCTCTCATCCTTCTTAGGTATAAGGATGAATTATATTGTCAAGTTTTGAAGATGATGAATCATAAGAGAATGTTATATCATGACTTGATATTTGTTATAGACCCTTAGAGGAGGAATGTTTGATAGAAATATCCCATGTTGTTGGGTGTTTAACTATATTAAACACTTTCTATGCATAAAATAAGTCTACCACTCATCCTTCTTAGATATTATGATCCTCATGAAGTGCTAGCAATAAACTCTAATAGGATGGTGGAATCAATGATATTTCAATAAATTTGTATATTTTTTGCGATATAGAGTGATGAGTTATTAATTGAAATACAAATTTACAATGAAATAAGTCTTGATAGATATTTTATACCTTAGATACCTAGCTAAAATGTAATTATTTCTAACTAGGATCATCATGGGTCCTAGAAAATCTCTCAAATATTTATGCAAAAAAAATTCTAGGAAACAACACATGAATGCAAGCAAGTGAATTATTGTTCAATCATGCAACATGAAGTCAATGAAGACAAGCATATGAGTAAGGAAATGATGTAGAATTAGACATAGTATATTTTATATGAATTATGTTCATGGTTTATTTTATTTCATGTCCATCAAGTATGGCCATATTATAAGCACTTGAACCATAATTAACAATTACGATGAAAGGACCTAGCCAATTAGGTTCAAATTTATCCTTATGTTCACTTTTGGTATTGGTGTAATTTTGGTTTTCTTTAAGGACTGGATATCCAACATAGAATGATAAAGTTATACTTATTCTTTTATAGGTCTATTTAAGTGTTTGATAATAGTGTCAAATATATTCCAAGGATTAGACCTACCTTTCATCAAGTAATTCTAGCTAAACTAGATGAGCATGGTAATATTCGTTTCTTACTACTACATCCTTTCACAAAATCTAAAGATATGGGATTTCTAGTTTAGAGAGGAAGATAACCTTGGTACCATAGACCAAGGTATAGAGTGTTGCACTAGTTAGATTTTTAATATTGGTTTGATGATCCCATCATATGGGATGTAGCTAAAGATGCCAATCATGTCAATTTGTTTTTACTAGTTTCTTAAGAATTCAGATAAGATATTTATTAGATGATTCAACTTGGCCGTTACCTTGAGGATAGTAAGACATGGACCATTTGTATAGATATTTTTAAGTTAAAAATTTGAAGCATCAAAAAATTGAAGCTAAAAATAACATATTACAAAACCAAAAAGTCCTTGTAACAAAAAAAAAGAAAATAAAATTACAACAAAGAATATCAAGTTTTATATTCACCCTTAGAATCTAATTTCTACATAGTCTCAAAATATCACACATTAATTAGTGCAATTTTCTAAAATAAATCACCATATGACTTATAAGCTTTAATTATCTAATATAAATTATTTTCAATAACTTCTTGTACATCACACCTTCACAACATATGGTATCAAAAGTTATTTTCTATTACTCTACCTTTATTTCATTGATTTTACAATATATAGAAATCATTAACTAATATTGAGATTTCTTGCACAATAATTTTCTTTTTATTCCTATTTATTTTAAAATTTAAAATCTTGAATTATTAAGTTTAAATATTTTTTAATGGATTTTATCAATTTATAAACTCATCTTCTGACTTAAAAAACATATTATTATAAATATCAATGCCTTTGTTGATGATACTTAGGCTTATCCATTTAAGCCTAAGTATTATTTATTATTTTATTAATTTTCTATTTCTTGCACTTTGTATTCACGTGAGGTATAGTATGCCAATGTTGGAAATAGATTGTTAAGTTTTTTGGGTGTTTAGTTAACTATTTGGATATGTCTTTTCTTCTAGAAGTTAGTTGTCATATTTGTTTAGCATATAGTTATATATTAGTTAAGTGTTTGGCCATGTTTGGAAAATTATTGCAACCACTTAACTTATGTGATATTCTATTGTATGCTTATATATTATTCTATTACTAATAAGAAATCAACTTCGTATTGGGTTCCTACGTCAGTGGTAATCAGAACTGAGGATTCATTTTTATAGGAAGGAGTATAAGTTTCCACTTCTTTGTTAGGTGCCTAGTTAGATTTTTATAGTGCATTAGGAAATTGGCTGGAAGTCACCCACAACATTAGGTGAAGTTGAGATCGCAGAGGTTAGAATTTACCCCTGCACCAAATACACTTAATAACATGTTAGAGGGGAAATAAAATTACCATTTACAAGCAATAATTTGGTAATTATCCAATTTGGAGATTGCAAAAATTTGCTATTTGAAGATCAAAAAAGAGATATTTGAGGAGCAGCTACATAATTTTGATATCAATCAGGAGGTTTTGCATAGATAGAATCTTTTTGCACAAAATTGTTGGAAAAAAAGATGCGAAATCAGAAAGGTTTTGTGGAGGGCTATAAGAAGAAAAATAATTTTCTTCCCCCAATTACCCCTTTTCATTATTTTTCTGCTTTGCCTTGATCGACCAACTATTTGACTGATCGGTAGATTTGATTTGGTTGTGTGACAAATTCTATGTTTCCCTTTATACCTTCCTCCTAGTCCCTTCCCATTCCTTATAACTCCATACCGCTAGCCCCTATACATCACATAGGGTAGATCAACCTATAAAATGTGACATCGATAGAAGGTCGATGTCACCCGACCAACACTTGCATGGCAGAAAGAGCAACTATCACCAAACACATCAACTAATCACTGATCACAAAGACATATCAGATAGGTGGCTTCTCATAACACTTCCCGTTAGGTGGATGAACATAAGAATGATCGCATAACTTGGAGAGATACAATGCTCGATGATTGACAAATTACAGACTAGAGGAAATTTTAAAAAAGTCAAAATGATTTTTCTAAGGTTATAACAACACCCAATCAAATATGAGATATAAAAACCTAAACTTCTCCTCTAAAAACTTATGAATATGTGGTGGGTTATGATTTTTTGGATTGGTGTTCACATGTTTACAACTAGTTTCGATAAAATTCTTCCTCCACTATCATTGTCTACAATTCCCAATGATCAAAGTTTTTTACGTGGCTTTTTCGAATGGATTTTACTCACCAAGCTTCCAGTGCACTCCGTTCCTCAACAATAGTTTCATAGTTATTCTGGTGGATCACGTAATTTTCCAATGACAGATGTAAAATCTCTGGAACCATAGTTCATTCATGGCGGTTCTTGACGAAATCCAGTGAGACATCTATTCTATCGGTGATCAAATACATTTCCCTATGCAAATCCATCCTCAGGCACAAAAATCTCATGATAAGTCTAAAAACCAGATAGAAAAATGACTTCCAATGACTCGTTTACAATGGAACAAATAGTTTTTGGGCAATTTTTGGATGCTCCCGATGAATACAAAGTTGTTAGTGAATATTCATAGAAAATGAGGAGCTACGATTTCAAATAATCACAATGGACTTTAGCCCCACAAATACTATAGAGTAGATCATGTGTGATTTATAATCACCAAATCACATACAATGAAGTGGCCACCAGTCGGTGGTGACCTTCGAACGTGTTATAATACGCACATGAGTTGATTGGGTGCAGGTGCTTCATGGGCCACGTGGTAGAATTTCCATGGTTGATTTTAGATAGGTTGACTTGATGTTTGATTTGATAGTTAAGATCATTATTGACTATGGATAGTTTGACTACATAGGGCAATTGATCGCCCACCCAAGTTGACCGGGCATATAAAATAAATTGTTGCACACCAATTTAAAAATTTTCAACTGTTGTAGGAAAATTTTCATCAATTTCAAAATTTTGAATTCAAAAATTGTAGTTTTGGTTCCAAAACCAGCAAATCAACCCAAGTTGATATTTTTACCAATTTTGGTCAAATTTCAGCATAATGTTTTACATTTTTTGTATATTTTTGCAAATTGGATCATGTATTCTGCCTCCTAAGATAATTTTTTCATTTTATAGTGCTAATTTTGTAATTTTTAGAGCTCTTTTTATATTGCAAAATTGATTTTAATTTGTAAAAGCACTTAAAATAGTCCATTTTTGTAAATTTGAAAGGCAAAATTTTCTAAAAAATCTAGGTAATTTTTGTGTATTAGGAAACTTGAAAAATTATTCCTAAAGCCTAGGTTAGTTCTTGCAAATACTATTTTGTAATCCTCCTAGTCTGGAATATACATCGAAAAGCATGGTTAGTGACCTCAAATCAAACATGGAAAACCTTACTATTGCAGTAGACATTTTGGCAGATAAGGTAAAAGATATTGTTGTGCAATTATCCTAGCGATAGAAAGTTTTATCACAATCATGCCAACAAATAAAAATGTGAGGTCAAATTGTATGATGGATCTAAGAATCATGATGTCTTTTTCACATGGATTTTGGATAAGCAAACTTGGTTCACTTATGTTGAAATTATTAAAGATGAATCAGTTGTATTTGCTATAGTTAAACTCATAGGATTAGCAAAATTATTAATTGTAGAAAGACAAATCCATAATGCCACCATGACTTGGAAAGAATTGATCCAAATTCTGAAAAACATATTTTTTCCACCAAATTACCAAAGTGACCTCACGACCAAGTGGTATAGATTGAGGTAAGCCTATAGTATGTCTATTTCTAACTATATTTTCTAATTAAATATGCTAAGGGTATTTCTTGGTGTGAAATATTCAAAAGATAATTTGATTAATAAGTTTAATTTTGGCTTGTAAAATAAAATTTTCAAGGAAATCAAGTTCAATATTTTCTTGCCTTAGATGTGTCATTCAACCATGTCTTTATTGTAGAGGAGAAAGTTGGTGCATATCATAAATCTCGTTCATCACATGAGAGCTCTTCTAGATGCGAGAATCAACATCAAAAAAAGGTGAAGAAAACTTCTCATTCTTCCATACATTCTTCTTCTTCTCTCAATTATCCTAAAGTATATTCTTCTTCTTCTCATTATAAAGATCCTTCTTCTTCAATGTATTGTAAATTTTGTAAAAAGTATGGTCATGTAAAATCCAAATGCTTTACTTTTGATAAATTTAATAAAAAGAAATCCTTAATTGTACAACCTATAAATGAGGAACCACATGATGCTCTCATTGTGGCTACAAAGATAGAAGAAGAGTATCCTGCTTTAAATGGTAAACTAAATAAAGTTACACTTATATCAAATGTATTTGCTCAAGGGGATTGTAAACATTTATTTGTCACTAGAGTCCACCTTACACATGATTTCTATGTTGATTATATCATAGATAACACATTGCAAAAGAAACTCATTGTGAAGTCCATTGTGGAGAAGTTAAAACTTTTTATAAAGCCACATCACCAACCATATGCACTTGGGTGAAAATATGTAGACTCCACATCTAACATCACACATGCTTGCACCTTGACTTTTGCTTTTGGTGATAATTTTATGGATAAAGTAAGATGTGATGTCACAAATATGTATTGTTGTGAACTATTTCTAATTAAACTCTATCAATTTGATAAAAATGTTTATCATTCTAAAAAGAATACATACACATTGGAATTGCATGATAAAACCTACTTGATACAAATCACTACACCCACATAAAATTTAATGTTAAGTTGTAGGTAAAAGCCACTAATTCAAGAACTCATTCTGGATCCTACTTGCATAAGTTCCACACATGTTGAAGAACAAGCACCATCAAAGGCACATGATAAAGAAGAAGTTTCATTCCCACCAAATGAACAATCACAAGAGCAAGTGGTTAATGAACCCCATCACTCTCACTCATGAGAAATATTTCATTCATTATATTGCCATCATTTGGGGTACACCCATGGACACGCAACTACTTATTCCATAGAAGTTGACTTTGGCTTTGCCACCTCCCATAATTCTATACATGGAGGAGTAAGCTATGGATACTTCCTTCATTGAGCACCAGTAGAACCTTCTAGGTAAGATAACACATGACTTACAAGAGACTCCATAGGAGCAACTGAGCATGGTGTGTAAGCATCACAATCCTCACTCATCATATGTTGGAGATAAATTTTGGCTTCCTTTGGATAAGCACCCCTTTAGAGAGACATAATTTTAGAATCATTTTTTTGTACCTGATCTTTTCATCAGCCCTACAATAGTAGTGGCACCTTATCATCAAATTTCACTCATTTTAGATAAAGTTTTCGATATGAATAATCATCACACTCGATAAGATTTTTCTACTACTTACCTTGTTTCCCGTTGCGGTCACTTTCCACACATGGCTCACTGGATTCCTCACCATGAGATGGCCCATGAATTTCCACATTTATTGAGAGAATTGGGATCTAATGCTTCTATGGTTGGGAGGAGTGTTGATGATACTTAGGCTTATCCATTTAAGCCTAAGTTAGTATTATTTATTATTATATCCATTTTCTATTTTGTGCACTTTGTATTCATGTGAGGCATAATATGCCCATGTTGGAAATAGGTTGTTAAGTTGTTTGGGTGTTTAGTTAACTGTTAGGATATGTCTTGTCTTCTAGTAATTAGTTTTCATTCTTATTTAGTAGATAGTTATATGTCAATTAAGTGGTTGGCCATGTTTGGAAAATTATTGCAACCACTTAATCTACATGAGATTCTATTGTATGTTTATATATTTTTCTATTTCTAATAATAAATAAACTTCACGTTGAGTTCCTACATCAGCCCCATACCAATCAATCTATGTTATTGCAAGTTGTGATAGCAAAGATATATTATTATAAAGACAAGTATCATATAGTAATCAATCCATTATTATAATAAATACAAGTATCATATAGTAATCAATCCATATTATTGTAAAATGTGGTAGCAAGAAAATATATTTTTTAGCTTGAAAATAAAGAGATTAATTGCAATTGCACCAAAAATGAAAAAATTAAGTTTTCACATACCTTTAAAAATATTAAGTTATACTATGTGTGAAGGATCAATATATGCAACTATGTTGTAGATATGTTCATTACTTAAATAAATAATATTTTTTTTGTGTTTCCTAAAAAAGTGAAGGCAATACAAATATTAGATAATTAATTGTTATTGACAATCAAATAAATTTGTAAAATGAAATAACATTACAATGTTGCACTTAATAATACAACCTATGTAACAAATACTTTTGTAATATTATATAACAATATTAAATATAATACAAATGTTTATAGATACAAAAAAATGAAATCAATTATTTTTAATTTCATCAAAAGAATAGTTGTTGAAATTTTATTAAGGTTTTTGTTATATGTCATATAAAAAATTTTGTGTTTTTGGTAGGAAAAATCTAGTTAGAAAATACCTCCCAAAGGCTAGATTAAAATTAATACTGATGGAGTTGCAAAAGGTAATCCAAATAGAGCTAAATTTGGAGTGGTCTACAAGAATCATGTTGGGATAGTGCTCTATTGGGAAATGTAGGGCTTGAGAAAGACCACGAATAATTAAGCAAAATCCTTAGCTACCAAATTTGCTTATATCTAGGTGGTAAGACAAGGTTATAGGAGGATAATCATAGAATTTAATTTTCAAATATTGGTAGGAGCTCTAGATTGTATGAAAATATTTTCTTTGGAGACATGGAGGTTGAGAATTCTTATTACCCAAATTAAAGAGTTGTAGAGTGAATTAGATGATGTGATTTTGATTTATGTGGATAGAGCTCAAAATAAGGTGTCAGACTTCCTGACTAAGATGGGTACCAAGAAGGAGGTAGGGGTTCAGTGGAATAGTGGTGTGGTTATTGAGGAGGAGAGGATTAGGTAACTTGGTGAGCAAATCCAATTATTATCTAATTTAGAGAGATATTGTATACATATGGTTTAGGATATTTGGCCAATGTAGATCTCATTTTTGTGTTGCAATCAAAAGTGGTTAGTTCTTAGGATATTTTGTTTTAGAGTTATGGAAGATTCTTGGAAATTTAAGAGGAAATGGGTGCTCTTGCTAGATATAGCTATGAGTTGTCTCATCCCAGCTTGTAAATAATATTTATTTTAATATAATATTTTTCAAAAATATCCTTTTGATTATAGAGTAACAAAATATATTTTTTCAATTAGTTATTTGGTAAAACCTTAGTGAACCTAACAATGGAGACATTAGAAATCTGAATAGAGGTCCAAGGTTGCAGTCCTATGGGTTAAGGTTGTACACCATGCTTCAATAGATGAAATATGGTTGGAGAACTATATATTGGGTAAACAACATCCTCTACAAGGGTCATATCATATTCCCTATGGGCTAAATATATTTTACCTTTTATCTTTATTATTATATAAAAGTACAATATATTTATTAAAGAGTATTTGTTATTAAATTATAAAATAATTATCAATTAGTATATCCATTTAAAATATATATTAACATTAAAAAAAAAATTAATGGAATTATGGGAAATATTTTTATTCATAAAATTTAAATATAAAATTTTAAAAATTAATTAATATACATGAAAAAATATAACTTTAAATATTAAAAATATTATATATATCAAAATTGTGTACAACTTATATAGGTTTAATAACAATACTTTGAAACTCCAAATACAAGGTCCAAGGTTCAAATCCAATATAGGTACATTAAAAATTGATTTACCTTTTTATATATAAAATTTCATTAATAAGTTATAAATGTTATGAAATTAATTAAGAAGGAAATGAACTCTAACTTTGTTGCTACAATTTTATATAACAATTTTTTAAATCTTACTAATAAATTATAAATATACTATTTAGAATTTAAAAATAATTTAGCATATAATTAGTTATTTTTCGTAAATATTAGTTGTCTTAACCAATGAAAAATTGAAAAATAAATGATTATAATAAAATGAAAATATTTATAAGATAAAATGTACAAAATGGAAAAATAAATAATATATTTTTATAGAAACATAGAGGAATCGACAAGTACCATTCTATTTTGAACAACTGGTCACAGGGTCAAGTCGTATTACCTTTGATAATAATGTCAAATCATGGTGCTACCACTATAACCCCTATATCGCCTCGATAAACATGACCTAGAGTGATGTAGTCCCTAGTGGATCGAGGTTGGTACCATCGTCATCAAGCTGGAGCACACTCAGTAGACTCAAGTCAGACTACTATATTTGCCCTAGATTGGGCATGCTCATGAGGTTTGAACCTAGGTATCCTCTTGGTAAGTATCCAACTTGTTACCAAAACATCTAGCCCTCGCAGATATAAAAAATTTAGGGTAAATACAATATTTTTATTGGGGCCTTGACCTTTATCAACAATATGGGTGTAGGAGGAATGGAGCCATGTTGGCCTCTACAAGCACATAGGACATTTCCAACTACACCGTATATCTACAGTATGGAGGTAGGGAGAATGGAACCTAGGTCAGCCTCTATCAGCACCTAAGACTTTCACCAAATATGCTACACAAGTAAATAAACTTTGGTTTGTGGTGAAAACAACACCAAAGAAACCCTTAGACCCTCAGCTACAACTAGTGAAGAATGGGTTTTTTATCGTGTCCCCCTTGGCATCTTAAAGGTTTGAACCATGGACTTCGCATTCAACGGGGCCAAGCTTACCTTCTCCAATTATTCTACAAATATGAACATAAGGGCTTATGTTAGCTAGTATGATTTGAATTAGATTTGAATGAAGTTGAATAAATATCAACATCGTACATACATGATTGATGAACCAGACTATTTCTGTAATGACCCTCCTCGCATAGTTTGTGAAAAAATAGTGAACTATGCATACACTTACATTTCTCTATGATTTTTGGTACTTCTGACGACTTTTGTGAGTGTAGGATAGTTACATGTAATGGCAATGAATGAAAATAACTCAGGAAAAAAAGTGAGACAAGGAAATGATGATTCAGCTTGCGAATACATGGAAACTCATACTTGCATATCATTTAGGTGCATTGCATATTGCATCATTGCATGGATTTATTTGGCTCAAATATTGCTTGTATGGTAAGAAATAGGATATGTTGTTTAAAGTGGTAATTTTGTTGGGAGCCACTAGTTTGAAAATGCTTGTGTGTGTGATTGCTTGTTATGGCATGAAAATGATCTTTGTTTATATATGAATTTATTATGGTAAATAAGTTTACCATGTAGGAAATGTTTTTATAAATATCAGTGCTGCATTACATAGAGATGGAAGTAGATTGGTTATAATATTATTTATCTTATCCTACTTTAAAGTGTGTGAAAAATAGTTTATACGACTATCAAAATAATTATTGTTAAGAATATTAAAGAAATGATTAGATGATGGGTAAAGCTAAGTTTTAATTGAAAATATCCATGTGGAAAGAGGTGTTCTCCATTTTTTTTGTTAAATCTTCGTGAAGAATTAATGGCTATAATAACTTGGTGTGCACATGAAGTTGAGGGGTGGTGACTTGATAATATGGCGCTATGCATGAAGGGGAAAGGTAAAAAAATTGAAGATCCTTCGTAAATAATTTTGGAAAAAGGAAAAATAAAAGAAAAGAGGAAAACCATTATAAAAAAATAGAGGAGAGGCGAGACAAGGGAGAGCGGGAGCCGAAGAGTAGAGAACAGAGTGGTTGGAAAGCATGAAATAGGTTGGTTTTCTATAGTTCTAATACAAAGTATGCATTCTCCATGTTTGATAAAATTTTTTAACATGTTTTGCTTATAGTTATGTGAAAATTTGATGAATTATCGTGTTAGTAGATGGTAAAATGAAAGCAAAGGATTTGATAATTTAATATTGTTGTATTAGTAAGCTTTTCACTATGTGAAATATTGCTACGACGCTGTGTTGACAAATAGTAATTGAAAGTAATGGAAAGATAGATGAATTATTAAATTACTGAGAATCATTCTATTTTTAAGAAGTAATGTAATGCTGGTTAAACATTGTTGTTATGTTGTTTTAAACATTGCACTACCAAGAGACTTTATGATTGTTACATTGTTATTTTGCAGTAAACATTACGTTTGGAAGCAATGAGATGTTGAGTGTTGTGAGCAAGTTGTAATTTACTTTAAAACAAATTGGAAAAAAAATAATTTGTACTTCTTTAGGGACTGGAAAACACCTCATGTGACGGGAGGCAAGTTTCAATAAAGTTGTATCTGGTGAGAGAAGGAAGGAAGAAACAAAGAGAATTATAAAGATAAATCTTTGGTAATCTAGGAAATAAAATTTGTGAATTTATGTATGCTGCTTTTGGTAGCTTGATTTACATTTAGGCATGTTAAAATTTTCATGTACATTAATTGAGAGCTGTATCTGATATCTGGTGATGATTCTAAGTATCTCCCTACACGAACTACTAATATTTGTAAGTAAATGGTATGGTTCTGTGTGAAACTAGAAAGCACATTGCTAGAAGCTAGTGTCCAGGTATATCATGACAAATTTGTAGTGTGAATACAAGAAAACAAAGAATGTGGTCGTATACTACTTGATTGTACCAATCCTAAGCAGTGGAGAAAAACTGCCAAAGATGAGTAGATGTGCAGTTGGATGAATCAAATCCATAGACAAACGTGATTCAAACTCAAACAATGAATATATGATGTCTATGTCATAAAAGAGGAGATAAAGCCTCATGTATTGTTGTTGTTTCTTTTGCTAAAACAAAATATGTATTTGAGAAATGGTTCAAGTGTTTATAGTGATGTTGAGAAAAGTTTGTGTATTGTATATGAAATTGTGTATCCTTATTTATTTAAATATCTTTGGTTTAAAATCCTCTCTTACGAAATGTTGCAAGTGATATTTTTGGAATTGAGAGTTCAATAATACAAACCGTGTTTTAACCTTGTTAAATATTTTAATACCCAATGGGAAACCAAGTTATATTTGAATAAATGATTCATGTCTATGAAATGAAAACCTATTTGGTGGAAATCATTTACACTATGTTGTTTAGTTGACCAGTACCTTGGTAGTATGGGCAACCGATACCTGAACCTTTTTGAGTATAGTTGATGAATAAAAATTTTGTACATAAATAGTGTGGAGGCTATGAAAACTTATATAGATTTAATATCAAACTTAACATAAAGAAATTATGGTGTTTAAGCTATACTTGCATAAGTAGCTAGTGCTATCAAAACTCTTCTTGTGAATCAAAATACCAATAAATTTTGAGAAAAGTATAACTATATTCTAGAATGGTTTAGACCCGATATAGTGTTTAATAAAGTTAATAGTATGTGATTATTGGGATATACTTTTGTTGTATACTATAAAGAGCTTGTTCTAGGGTAAAGTAGTTATCACTCTTTAGAAATAGCTAACAATGAAATGATCCTAAAGACTCTTAGAAGGTTGAAACTGAAAAATTAAATAAAATAACATCCAAGTTAGTTGAGGTACGGGAAAGCACGCAACAAGCTTGAGACAACCTAGTTCTGACTAAATTGGTCAAAATAACTTGGTTAGGATGAAAGTGAGAATGGTGGTATGGGACACCTTATTTGGGTTAGATTCGGATAACACCAATGCTCATTACCTACTCTTTGAACTTACCCAGAACAACCATAGGATTTGGTATGGGAAAAATCACTATGAGTTAAAGTGAGTATGATTAATGAAGTTCAAGGTCAGGATATTTCCATGGTGCTAACTACCTACATAATTAAGGGAGTTACCAGTTAGTCACAGAGACATAATTACGGTAACCTCTTACATGCTGAGGAAAAACAAGTCGATGATATTGTCGAGGGTTCAATAGAAATAGGAAAAGGAAGAAAACATCACCCCTATAGGTGTTATGGGCCCTATAGGATAACCCTTTTCATGGTTCAAACCTTATGTCAAAAAATTTGGATAATAAATGAGGATGATCAAATTCACAAAAAGTCTATTCAACGAAATAAGGGTGATCTCATCCACTTGGATGACTAACTGCAATAGTATTAAACTCAAATACGGTGGATATATCTATGTTATAAACAATTTACTAGTTTGAATAATTCAAAAACAAATTTGACAAAATTAATTTTATAACTTCTAAGAAGTCCAATTTAAAAAAATAAATAAATTACTTTCTATACTTTCCTTATTTTCTTTGGTCAACCAAAAATGAATGAATTTGGTTCTGGGTTATTACATATTCCTCTTTTCATAATAAAATATACATCAACCTGCATGAGCCTGAAATTTGAGGGCTTACACATGGAATGAACCATGCAAGACCCTTCAGCCAAATATTACTAATGGGAAACTAGGGATCAAAGGGAACATCTAACAATAGGTAGGATGGATTAACAAAAATCCACCATCCTTATCAGCTCCCACACAAATCTATTTGGCATATCCTTGTTAGGAATAACCATTCACTTTAGGATATCCATTAGATATTTTAACATAATTTCTTCTTCCTATGAAATTCTTAGAAGAAAAAATTATTTCCAACATCTTTTATAATTGATAAAGATAATGAACTCACATACCTTCGACCTAAAATTTTGGCTTCTAATTGGTTCCATCAAATTTAGGTGAGGATATGATTCTAATGGTCTGTTAGTTGCCCAAGTATCTTTTAAAAAATCAATGCATTGTCCATTATCTAACACCCATATTCCACCATTTACGATATCAAAGTGGTTTTTTACACTGTTGTGCAATAATGTTGTGCCAAGGGTGGTACTTGGATCTGTGAGAAAATTACTAGTGTTAACTAAATATTTGGGTGACAATATCTTTTCCCAATTAAAATTATATTTTTGAACCAATCTCTAGCCATATTTAGCTATTAGTGCTTTTTTTAACATGTTTATTCTTATTAAACCCAAACCTCCCAACTCTTTCCTATTGCACATCTAATCCCACACCACAAATGAGAATTTCTTCTTCTCCTCAAAACTAGACCAGAGAAAGGATCATTGAATTTGTTAAATTTTTTGAATAATATTTCTCAAAATATAAAATAAATAAAGTAAGTACACTAGTATGATCTATAGAGTTGACTTAACTAGCATAATTTTACATGCTTAGCTCAAAAATGCCCTTTTTTGATGTACCAATTTTCATTGAACTCTTTCTACAACCAATTTTCTTAGAGAAGTATTAATCCCCCCTTTAAACATTATCAAATCCTAGATAAATCAAAGGAAGGGAGTCAATCTCACATCCTAAGATCTCAACAATGTTCCTCTGCCTATCAAGAGGAGTATTCAGGATGAATACCTTACGTTTTCTCAAAATTACTTTTTCCCAACCGCTCTTTCACAGTCTTAGAGTATCTTTGATGCTGTGAGATTGGGTCAATGGTAGCTACAGGTTTGATTCCCACAATTATGGGATACACCTTCAAAGCTCTTCACAAATACTCAGCTAATAAAATAAATAGATATAGAGACATAGTATACCCTTGATTAATGCCTCTACAACTGCTAAAGTAACCAATCAGTGATCTATTAACTAAGATTAAAAATTTTGTTGATGATATACAATCTTTGACTAATGTAATCGAGCAAGGCTTGAAATAAAAATTTTCGAAAATTCTAAGCAGAAATCTCCATGAGGCCTGATCATATACTTTATTCATACCAATTTTGAAGAATGTTCCTGGCCTTCTACTTTTATTTACACAATGAATCAACTAATGCACTGCAATAACACCATCCAAAATTTATCTGCTTGCTATAAATCCCCTTTGAGGATGGTAAATAATTTTTGGAAGGTACACTTTGATCTTGTTCATCATAGTTTTAATGAGAATTTTAAAAAGTGTATTACAAATG
This sequence comes from Wollemia nobilis, assembly GCA_028583015.1. Classification (NCBI taxonomy): domain Eukaryota; kingdom Viridiplantae; phylum Streptophyta; class Pinopsida; order Araucariales; family Araucariaceae; genus Wollemia; species Wollemia nobilis. The sequence goes on along the minus strand of JAQPPZ010001843.1, from coordinate 314,938 downwards.
CTAATGGGCCTAAAATTAGAGTAATATTTAGCACACACTAACTTCAAGATAATAACTATAATTATTGAGTTTACATCAACCAAAATTAAATTCAAATTTTGAATTTCCCTCATAATTGAACATGTCACCACCAATAATGTACCATAATATTTGAAAGAAAATAGAAAGAAAGTCATCCAACGTTGGAGCTGTTAAACCACCCATAGAGAAGGCAATGGCCCTAATTGCCTCATACATAAAGGGAGAACATAGGTCTTCAATTTATATCATTTGTAAATAGGGTGGGGATGTGGTGCGTAAACCTCTCTTCAACTTGAAGATCCTTATAATCTCTAGAGTAGAGGAGGGTTTTAAAAAACTCAACTAATTCTTTCCTGATTTCTATAATATCCTTTGAGATAACACCATTTGATTTCATAATTTCTAAAACTCTATTGTTCCTCCTATACCTTAAGGTGGACATGTGAAAGAATTTTGTGTTCCTATCACCTTCACGTAGCTAGAGGTATCTTGATTTTTGACACAAAAAAAATTCTTCATCTGCCAACACGTTATGAAAATTTACTAATAATTTACTTTCCCCATGTCTATCCCCTTCAATCACCTCTCCTGAATCCAAATTTAATTCAACTTCCTTAACTATTCCATCAACTATTTTTTCCTTGGGAACACATTCGTAAAAATCTACTTTTTTCAAACCTTAATCTTAGCTTTAATAAATATGATCTTTGAAACCACTTGTTAAATAAGAGGGTTCAAAAAACCCTAAGACCACAGTTCCAGAATTCTGGATTCTAAGCCTTAATGTTGCAACCACATTGCCTCAAACCTGAAGGGTCTAGAATTTTTTTTAGAATTTGAGGCCTTTTAAAATACTAGAGGATTATGATCGAGCCCCACATTGGGGAGAGATCCAAGGTATGCATATTTGAATACTGGAAGACCTTCTTTGGAGACTAATACCCTATCCAGCCTAATCTAAATATTTTTATTGCCCATATGCCTATTACTCCAAGTGTATTTAGACCCCTTCAAATCCACATCTATGAGATCTTGATTATTAATAAATGCAGCAAAATCCTCCATACTTTTATAACCATAATCACTACAATCATTTTTATCTGAAGGGTATAAGCGAGTATTGATGTCCCCAGCGAGAAACCAAGCTTCCCCTTAAAAATCATTCTAACAATAAAAAATGTAAGTTTGACATTTGAAAATGAATTATAGAAATTGAAGATGAATTTTGGTAATTAGAAAATCTTCCCCAAAAATTAAAATTGGGGAAATATATTTTATTCCAGGTTTAAAAAAAAATTAAGGCTCTATCCAAAATTTGGCTAAGTATAAATATTCCTAGAAATATTGCACCTTGGTATAGTTTGAGAAGGTACCAAATATTCAGTGACATAGAAATATGAAAATTTACAAAGTGTCATATTCTCCAGAGATATTTCACCCTATCGATCTTGGGGAGGTACCGGAAGTCTGACAATTAGAAAAAATATTTAACTTTCAAACTTGGTGAAGGAAATATAGCCTGACATTTTAAAAATTCCACCCAGTAGTAGAAATAAGCCTTGGCAATTGAAATGGATTTTGGAAATTGAGAATGAAGGCCAAAATTTTAATTTTAGTATGTGGATCTAGAGAAATAAAGCTCTGGTAATGGAATAGAAACCCAAAAATAAGAATGTAAAGTCCAATTGTGAAGAATGCTCGACAATTAGAAAGAAATATTTGGAAATGGAAAGAAGCCCATGAAGCCCGACCATGGAAAATGAAGTTCAAAAATCATTCCTTGTAATTTCAAAATGATTTTTAACAAATAAAAAATGAAGCACAACCATGAAATTTGGATTTGGCAAATTGTAGGTTGTCTGGATTGATGCCCTAACAATGAGCAATTATTTAAAAATAAAACCTAGGAAATAATTTGTGAGATGACAAAAAATAAAAAGTAAAAAATAAAAACAAAATTTAAAAATTAAAAAAATCAAAAGTTTGGTAATCTTAGAAAAATTTTAAAAAAATTAAAAAATTAAAAAATTAAAAACCTTTGGAAAATTAATAAAAATTAATAATTTTATTAATGTTCTAACATTTGCATTTTTTATTTTTTTGCAGAATTCTTGTTGGTGGATGCATTAATGGTTGACATAATTGCAGGTGTGGATTTTCAATGTGAATTGGACAAGTGAAATTGTGCTAAGATCATTTAATGAAGCACCATGCAATTAGAAATTTAATGAAGTCTAGTTGTAGATGAAGTCATTTAAGGAGGCATGACTAGTATGGAAGGAAATTTATTTTTTAAATTGTCCTTCCCATAATATTGAACTATTTATAAGGTTGTCCTACCCACAACCTTAGGTTATGAGTTAATATTATCTCTCCACAATCCTAGAATTCTCTTAACAAAGGCTTAACTAAGGTTTAAGGGTTTAGAACAATTTAACTATGCAAAGGTTTGCAAACAAATACCATTTTCTAATTGATCATGAATTTTACTATATATCTTAGGATTCCTAACTTCCATATGTTTACTTATATGTTTAACCTTAAGAGAAATTAAACAAAGAGAAACTATAGAGATGTTACAATCAATTTTAAAGAATCTTTTAAACTCACATAAAATAATTTTTAATTTAAAATTCCTTTTTGTTTTTAAAAGAATCAATCAATTTTGGTGCTACTCTACGGTTTTCTTCATAGACAACTACTCCCAACTAAACTTTTAAAACTTTACTATATAACCATGATATAAGGTGGATAATTTTTATAAACTAAGTAAGGTTGCAACTATTCTATATTTCAGCTCTAACATAAGTTCAGATGCATTTGAAAGTATCTTTGACCCACATTGTTTAACTAAGGAAAATAATACTACCTCAGCATTTCATTCACTACCACCTCAATTCGAATACCTATGCCATCATGCCTTCATTTTTCAAGTAATTCCAATACCTCATTAACATATGAAACAACATATGATTTAAAAGACATTCCTTTAAAATCTCTTTCAACTTATATACAAGGAAACATAAGGTTAAGCAATTATTTTAGGCAGTCTTGTTCAGGTTTTGTTTTACGTTGTCTCTACATTTCCATGAATTGAAAATAATGCTGATGTTATCTACCTAGCAATGGATTTTCCATTAATTTTTTCAATGTATCTATCTCTAAATGTAGGCTCGGTTTATCAGTTGAAACCAAATAAAATTATACCTTGTGTTGAACTAAATAATCAAATCCAGTATATTAACCTACGACTGGAATGTTTTGGAAATTCTTATGTTTCATTTCATATTATTTCCAAAATTCCTAACCTACAACATGAATGTTTTGGAAAATCTTATGTTTCATTTCATATTCTTTCCAAAATTCCTATTACCTAGACTACACGAGGTGACCTCTTCTGCATGCAAGTGTTTAATCCCAAGTTATGTTTTAGGAAGTGAAATCATATATCACATATAGCGTTCCTCTTAACAATAAAAACACAGAAGGAGGAAACACTTTAAGATATAGAACTTTCATTATGCAATTTCAAAGTATCCTTGAGCAATTACACAGGCTACGTTTTCAAAGAATATTCACCCATACCATCTACTCTTTTCTAGTTTAGAATTTTAGAACACTTAACGTAGAAGACGTGCATTATTTTATAATGCATCCTATTTTATAAATAAATAACCACAACTATTCTTCACATAAAATAATATTTAATGAAAAATAACATATAGATGTAAACTGCATGTCTATTTATTAACATTTCCAAAGGTAAACAACTAAAAAAATTTCATTAAATCAAAAGGTACACAAAACTCTACCATGCAAATCCTCAGAGTCTTCAAAGGTTCTTAAAACTCTGCCATGCAAATCCTCAGATTCTTCGTATACTAAATTTGCAATTACATAGTTTCAATATTTGGTTTGTTCTTTGATTTTAGCGCTCTACTGAATACTTATCATAAGAATGAGCAAATTGTATTACATTATTTCTAGATTATATGTAATTCTTGACGCTTGAGTAGGATAATTCATCTAATAATAGCACAAGAAGTATTCTCGCTACACTATTCAAGTTTCCAATTTCAAGGTGTGGTTTTGCGGTGACTTTCCAAGGGTCAGAGTGGTCAGACTATAATGCAATGCAACTATGTCTACCATGCACACAGTTTAAACACTTCTAGCACAACATGCAACACATCATAAGATATCCAAAACAACATGCAACATTACACAGTATTTCCAATCACAACATACGAATTCCAATGAAGTTTTTATTCATCTCAATTTCACATTCCACTCCTCAAACATTTCATTTTTCATAGCAAACCCACTTTAACACAGGAAACATTAAATGTTCACACATATTTAGCTTATCAACAATCATATTTCAGTTTTCAATCTTTCCCACGTTGGCCCTGGAAATATTTTATTTTCCCACTATTTGCAAAACATATATCAAACTAATTTTTATCTCACAGAACAGAGCATATAGTGCAGTAGCAATCACAGAGCAGAACATATAGTGCAGTGGTAGCCCATTTGTTCTTTTTATTTCCATAACAATAATTAAGCATGTAAAAATGTCGGATAGACTTATTGGAACAATACTAGTTTCCTTCCTTGCTTTCGAAGCCCTTTACCCTTCTTCTTGTTGCACTCTTAGAAACATGCATACCATGATCCTCTTCCTTTCCATCGCCATTTTCCTCTTTCTAATCTAAATGATATATGTGCCTTTTTAGCTAGCACTCACATTAGTTTTAAGATTCCTCCTTTCAATTATGCCATGTGGATACCACTTTCCTCCATGTTTAGCAAAAACCAGATTCAATAATATTTTTTCCCAAACAATTTTCGACTATTTCCAAATTGCTTCTTTAGAACTACACAAGGCAATAAATTTTTCTTATAATATTTATTTAATTCTAATATATCTTAATATACTATTATTTATAATATTTTAATTGTTTTATTATAAAACAAACAAACATTATTTGTTTTAATACACCCATATATTTATATTTACACACACACACACACACATATATATATATATATATATATATATATATATATATATATATATATATATATATATATATATATATATATATATATATTTTTTAAATAAATAAATTTCCCAAAAGAATAAATACATTCCCCTTTGAGTTCTTAGAACAATATTAACCACATAATTACACTACATTTAACCCATTACTCAAAACTATGGCTCCCATGCATTTAAGCATTTTTATTGCCAACCAACACCATAAATTCACAATTTGACAAACATCAAATATTCCTACAAATGCAACTACATGATATGCATCTACATGGACCATTGGTGAATACATTAACTATAGGGTTCTTTGCCCCTATCAATTGGTGAATACACCACTGATCATAATTTCCCCTCCCTTACCTTGCACCAGAATGATTCTTCTACCCATTGAGGAGACCTCTTTCTTTTACATTGTCCCCACCAGTAACAATACTTATCTCCTACATCCATAGATAAATTAGCAGTATCTCATCCCTACGAAAAAAATAGGTGTATAATAAAATATGTTTTTAGAGGGTTGTTACATTGAGACGGTGCAGAGAAAAACTTTATCATGCAAAAAAAAACTTTGTTAGGCACATCGATATTATTCGCCAAGTTGGTGAATGCAGTAGATTACAGAATAATGTCTTTGGCATATCCTTATCTGGTGAATCACAACTGGTATTATATCATTTTTTAAAACCTTGGACCACTCAATGAAGTGATCAATTCATTGGTTGTTTATGAAAGATCTGATCGATATCATCTTAATCAGATATCAAACACCTATTTTGACTAAATCTATGTAGTGCATATTCAGGTTAGACACACCACCATATTCCTCAAAAAAAACTTTAGATCTTCATTTGCAGGTGTATTTATTCGTTTGCAAGTGCATATCATCATTTGCAAGTGCATATCATTGTTTAGAGATGCATATCTGGTGTAGATCGACACTTTCAATATGCACAAGCTCATGAGAAACACATAAAAATATTTTACATGATAAAAAATCCTACATATATTATGCTAAAAATACAACACTCTTTAAAAAGAATGGAGCGCATGTATCTTGTTGTCCACCTTATGATGGATAAATCTTCCATGTGGCCTTTTGTCAGCCGCCACCTTCATGTTAGTGCAACTTAAAAATGACTTAGACTTAGGTGTCACATCCCAGTTTCCAATGGTTGTCTGCCACATCACATTGGTTTTCTGGTTCAGGTCCTCAAATCCACCGTCCAGTAGCTATCCATCATGTGTCCTGTCCTCGTTAGGTTCAATGGTTGTCCATCATGTATCAACAAGTCTAGTCCGGTACTCACATCAGTCTGGTTAGAACCCTTGTGTCAATTCAATTAGTCACATTAAGAAGAGTCCAGTCCTTGGTCCTTGCATCTGGATCAGCATCCAAGTAGTCTAAGTACCTCGGGATATGTACCCAAGTTGCAGGTCTAGCTCTACTTTGGGAAATGTGCTCAAGATGAGCTAGTGAGGGCCACAAAAATAATTCGAGCCTGAAATAGGTACACTCTAATACCATGAAAGATTAGATAACTCATTAACATTCCATTGATAGTATAATAGGTTATATATAATATGCTCAATACTGAAGATAGCCTAAATAACAATAAAATAAATATCTTCCATTAGCGCAATATCACAAACAATATGGGCTAAGATATTAAACCATATTATGAATTTTAAAAGATACAAAGATATAGTTCTTTTCATTTCCTATCATAAATTTTTATTACCATTAAACCATATTATCTAAACCTTTACTAGGCATCCAAAAATCAACCTTTAAAAGATACAAAGGTATAGTTGTATTCATTTTCTATCATTAATTTTTATTATCATTAAACCATATTATCTAAACATCTACTAAGCATCCAAAAATCAACCTATGACAAAATAAAATAAACAAGTTGATAATTTACATAAAACTACTTCCAAACAAGAAATCTTATACATAGATTATAAAAAATAAAAATCATCTTTAGATTTATAATTAAAAAAATAAATTAAATTAATTAATATTTTACGGTAAAACAACTTCCAAATAAGAAATCTTATAATTAGGTTCATTTCTTATCTTTAATTTATATTATAAAGTAATAAAAATTAAAACAAATTAATACAAATCTATCATGCAAAATCTTAACATATTAATAATTAATAAAATCTTTTGTATCAATATTTCTTTTTTTTTGATGAGGAACCTTTTATATATAACATATCCACAACATGTGAGGGGAGAGATTTGAACTGGGCCTCTCATAACTAGAGAGTTTTAACTACCTACTCGCTCTCTAACTCCTCTACATGAACGGATTTTTGTATCAATTTACCCAATAATATTACCATAAAATATAATAATATTAATAGTACTCTAGAGAGGTTATAGCAAGAGGTGCTTTTGATTTTGAAATCGTCGTTGCACTGCCCATAACAAAACTCTATTATATATATATATATATATATATATATATATATATATATATTTATTTATTTATTTATTTATTTAGTTATTTAGTTAGAGACGCTGAAGCGCAAGTATTCCAATTTAATTAATGACCAATTTTTTTTTTTTGGGCATTTGTAGTACAACAGACGGAATGTCCTGGTAGCATAGTGCAAAGTCATTCCCTAAATATAAAATTTATTTCAGTATGTCTAATAAGTAAGACTGAAGCTTTTATGAAAGTTTATTGTTTAAATGTTTAACGATTATAAAATTATATATTATATTTAAGCAAAGAAAATTAATAAATAATGAATAAATGGTTATATATCATATTTTGGTTATTGAGTAAAGATATTCATTTAATGATGGAGTAAATTTTGTAAGTGTTATACTTCAAAAATTATCTTATTGGTTTAGGCTTAGGTTTGTAATAACATGTTAGAGCAAATCATAGTTTTTCATAAGTAAAGAAATTTATAGAAACATTTTGATTACCAAAAATAACATTATTTTGAGCTTTTCAATGTTAAATTGATTTTTTGTTCTTAACATGTGCCAAAGGTGTTCAATGCTCACACATGCTAGTCCTATGTCCAAGGAGGATCATGTACCATGAAAATGGCCTAGGCCTAAAGGGTTTGAAAAAATCATGAATCCAAGTCCAAGCTGCCTAGGCTTTGGGAAAAAACTAAGACATATGCTCGATGGATTCTCAAGGGACATAAAGGGTTTCTCACCCCTGAGTGAACCAGATATTCCCCAATAGATAACCCTTAAAAGAGAAAACACCATGAAAAATAGGTCAATTTGGGCTCTAGAGCTACATCCAACACACAGTGGAATCAACATTGTAAATCCATGTTAAAGGATTGAATACAACATCGAGCATTGAGTGTGGGTACCATGAGAAAGTGTGGGGAAAGCAATGAGTATCCTTTGTTGATCTTATAATTTCTGAAAGATGTGTTGGAATGCCATTTCCAATATTTCCACCATGGATAAGTACACCTGCTTGCAATTTTGTGAAGCATATCATGGGGGACTACATCCTTGGCCAAGCAAAAGGTCTATTTATCCTGCTCTAAGAGGTTGAATTGAGACTTAACTTCAGGACATAAGAGCCAATTTTAAGTGTATTTGGAGGAATGGTCTAAAATGATATTTTTTCCATTGTGAAAAAATACAGGGTCCTAATCTAGGGGACTTTGGCTAGAGGTTTGTCTTGATGCATAAAAATAGGGAACCACCAAACCGACTAAATATTGATGGACAACCCAAAATTTGGTTCATTAACATTACATGACAACCACGATTTGATAGTTTCTCGAGCCTTCTAGATGCTTTTGGTTACAAAGGTACCCTAAATATTCCCTTTCCAATTTGTTCATCCATGGGGAGTGCAAAAAACATTACAATTATGAAGAAGAATATTCTAGGCCTCATTTCCTGAATGACTTTGATAATTCATTTTACACAAAGAGCTATCCCCTATATTTGGGTGTCCAGAAGACCCAATCTTCTATATTTCCTCAAGAGACAACAAAAATCCTAAGCTACTTTATGAAATCTTTTCCTTTCCTTGGAAGAGTGTTATAGAAAATAACTAAGGAGTTTTTCTAGTTTCTAGTATGACTGTCTGAGGCTTTGGAATGAGTCCAACACAACAAGTAGTAGTGGCATCCAAAATATTATAACAACCTTAAAATTTTGTAACTAAATAGAGAGGCTTAAGACACTTACATAACTTGTTTTCCACTCTATCTACAACATATTGTTGTAATTTTTATGACAAATATTGACAAGCAAAGGGAATACCCAAGAACCTAATATTTCTCTATTTTAGATTCATTTCAAACCATAGTTATTGAGCCAAGAGGACCTTCATAGGAAGGACTATTTATAGCACTAAATATTTTACCATTGGATTCTGGAGCTTGAGGATATCTCCAAACATTGCAGGTCATGCATAATGTTTTCTTTCACCTCAATAAGAGAGAGAAATAAGTCATCTATAAAGTGTCAATTCACAAGTTATTGTGAGTTGCCATGAAGGGAAATCCTTTTCACTCGACCCTTAGAGATAACATTGAAAGCACGAGATTCTGGGCGAAGGAAACACTACTTGCGATGCATTCAAAATCAAATACGCTTAAGTCCTAAAAATGTAGAATGCATGAAATGAAAGAGACACATTGAAATGAGATACAAGCAAACGGAGAAAATACAGCCCTTTCATTAAAATCTCTTGATCTCTGTTACAAAGACACCTCCTCCCTCTTCAGGGGCTAGGAGCGTTAAAAGAATTTGATTACAATCAAGACTCAGTGTCCCTTTTTCCGTGTGCCCACACTTGAGATGGGCGGGCCAAGACGATGTCGTCGCTGATGTTGATGAGTCCTTGACCTCTGCTGCTCCTCCTGTGAACAAAGAAATAGCGAAGATGTCAGTAGCACCTACTGCACATAAGAAGTGTTTGTTCTCTAAAATTGCCAAAAGATGCATATAAACATTTGTCTGAAACAGTGAGTAAAGTGAGTCCAAATGGCCTGAAAACTTGACAGAAGACAGAAGATATTACCAGAAGGCCGTTGCCACTGAAATAGTCGGCCAATCTGCCTTCATCTAGAATTCGTCCCTGGCAGGACGAATTCTGACTGCAATTCGTCCCTGGGTGAGACGAATTCTACTGTGTTGGAAAATCCGAACTGACACCGCTCCAATGTCGACTCCCGAGACCTCCAAAACACCTGCAAATAGGGGGGTTATGTAATTGGGGCCATTTTGGGATGACCCAGATGGTCGATTTCTCCCAATTTGGCCTCTATCCTTGGGAATTCGATGTCGCCACCTGCAAGTTAGTAGGACAACAAAGCGACAAAAGGAATGATAAAATCTGATCAAAATGTTATGAAATTGAAGCTATGAGTTAACCAAACAGAATGACATGAGATGCAACCTGAAACAATAATCTAGAATGCTTTTAAAACAAAACTTGGAAAATGCGGGGTGCCCAAGTGGGCCTCCCACCGTTGGCGCTTGATTTCGGAGCCAATCCACTAGGGATGGGTCCAAAACCTCTTAGGATTGGGATGTCTGCAAATTGGTGGTGTGAGGTGGTCAAATGTTGGGTTTGGGTTGGATCCATGCTTCCAAAAGCCACCCAATAACCTCCCTTGTGAAAGAGATTAGTGGATGTGAGAAGGTGAATCAAAAGGATGCAAGTGGGTAATCAATCGGACAACATTTCGTTGCTTGAAATCGCCTCCAATCTATCCTCTTTGGGTGAGAAAAGTCCCACCTTTTATAGACCCATGGGGTCTCTTTTGAGAGGGAAGCACAAATGCCATGTGTTGGTCATAGGTGCCATGTGGCAGTCATATCTTCCCATGAGGGAGGGGAGTCCTCCATTGACTTGGGATTTCATAACTGCCCTTGTGACAATCCTCTAACGGCCTATCTATCCACCCACACACGTGTGCGAGGTAGGAGTCATCAACTGACTGTCCTGGGCTGCCACTTGGCGCCATTCTTATTTTTTCCAGTTAAACTTGGAATTCGTCCCTACCAGAGACAAATTTGGAATCTGTCTCTGGGTGAGACAGATTCCATTTTGAATTCGTCTCTGGGTGAGACAAATTCTGAGCAAAGTGCCTGAATGTGCCAAATTGCCTCTTGACCTTACAAAATTGCTGTGAAAGTGGTTAAGACCACTGGTTTAACCTCCGAGGGCTGCCCCTGGGAGGTTGTGTTTGTCAAAGTGATCGGTGTTTGCGGTCACATAATCGGATTGGTGCTGTTTTGGTGTCTACAGATGCCCCTTTTTGGGATGCGCTGTGCATAGCGCATCGTCGAGCAAAAATAGATAACCAAAGCACTAATGATTAGGGTTTCTTTGTAACCTAACCAACTTTTGATGCCCTAAGCATGGAAAGGGCATGCATTCTTGAATCCTTGCTTCTGACGAGCTAAGGAGTTTGATTTCAAGTGTTAACCTATTTTGGTGAGGTGTGACTTGAGCTTGGACATTGATCAGTCATGTTTAGGCAAAGGCGCAACCTTTTATCCTCAGGGGAACCTTGTGTTCATGATTCATGAAATGCCAAGTGTTTGATTGATTTGATTATTGCTTGTTTACTACCCCAAGCAGAAGCGTGATTGTCTTTGTCAATGATTCTTTGAATGCATGTTGTTTTCCTTAATTGGGTGTGTGATTGTTGATTGGTGACTAAGTGTGACTACCCCCTCAAGCGACGAATCGATGAGGGAATGACCTTCATGAGAAAAGCGACGAGTCGCTTGACCTAAGATGACTTGTGCAATGGTGCTTTTTGATGGTTTATCGTTAAGCATGTGCAATTTTTGCAACATCTGGACCTGTTTTTGGTCCGTGTTAACTCTTTTTGTGATGCCATAATGGGGTGAAATCATCGACAACCCATCTTCCCGTGGAGCAGTTAGGCTATGATAGCCTTCTTGGGGAAGTAGGAGAGTGACAATTTGAACCCCGACATTGATTTTCTATGCCAAGAGGTTAAGTGTGAGAGCACTTGTGTCCGACAATGCTTATTGCTTTGTTTTTATGTTGCATTTTTTGTTGTTTTTGTTGTTTTTTTTGTGAAACCATTTGGGGATTAAATTCTCGAAAATCTGTTTCCCGTGGAGCAGTCCGGCTATGGTAGCCTTCTTAGGGAGTAGGATAGTGATAATTTGTGACTCCAGTGTCTATTTTGTATGCCTTGGATGTCAGGTGCAACAACACTCTTATCGGGCAAATTTATTGCTTGTTTTTAGTGCATTTTTTATCATTGTTTGATGTTTTGAATTTTTTGGCCTGAATTCGTCCCAGGGTGAGACGAATTCCAGTAGTAGAATTCGTCCCTGGGTGGGACGAGCACTAACTAGAGTGCTCGTCCTAGTCAAGGACGAATTCCAGCTCAAGGGCCTATTTAAGGGCCAAAATCTTGAATTTGGGCTCATTTGTGTCATTTTTTATTGCGATTTCAGAGCTTTGGGAGGAGGAGGTAATTATGCGAAGCAAAGCGCTGCTGGAATTATCTCTGCCATCATGAGTGCACAAACTGGTTCGAGCGACGGAGCTGAAGCGAAACCTGTAAGTGCTCCTAGAGTTTATTTTTGTTTAAATTTGCACTGGTTTTATTTAATTGTTTTTGTGATGATGTTTTCATAAACCCTGAAACCGGATTTAAGACAACTAAGAATTATTGTACAATGGAACGTAACGTAAAACCTCGTTTAAGAATTTTACTTATGAAAAAACCCTAAGACGTATTTTTGTTGTGTTTTTGAATTTTCTTTTTATTCTGTTTTTGAATTAATCAGTTAAGATTAGAAACCTTTAACTGAAAATTTGTTTTTATTTGAATTTTTGTGCTTGTTATTGTTGTACAGTTCTATTCCATTATATTTTTATTTTTTTGTTGAATTGTTTTCTTTTTCAGGTTAGGAGCCGGTACCATGTATATTCTGCTTTTGCTAAGGCGCAGGGTGCACTGACTGATGGTGACTGGGAATGGCTCGAGGCCCTTGGGCTCAAGCAGGTGGCTCGACTAGAGCCTGTGGTCCCGGATCAGGCCTATCTGACGACACTAATCAAACTTTGGGATCCACGGATGAATACCTTCCATCTCCCGACAGGGGAGATGACTGTGACTCTTGAGGATGTCTATTGGCTGCTTCGGATTCCTATAGACGGACTGCCTATTAGGACATCGTCGTTCGATCAGCGGACTGCTATACTGACGAGGTTTTTTGGGCATGGGGAGCGGGTGGGTGTAGCGAACCCAGTTGAGACAGCCGAGGTGGACTGCCAGGCTGGTGGGATATTGGTTGGTTGGTGGCAGGAGAGGGGGGTGTTAGGAGTGAGGCACGCATTCTTGATGGGCCTTATTTCGAACATGCTTCTCCCTGATTCATCAGGCGCGAGGTTCTCGTGGAACCTGCTGGATTTGGTATGGTAGTTGGTAGAGTGCCCGATAGAGGCACCACTAATTTTGAGATGGGTACAAACATTGTTGGCACAGCTCTACGGGGAGCTGTATGTGGTCCGCTGTCGGCAGCGGAAGGGCATCAGTTGCAGTTATCTACTGCAGTGCTGGGGTTGGCAGCACATAATAGTGGAGAGGCCGACCGGGTTACCGTGGACGACTCGAGCAGCGATGGATGACACGGAGATAGGCTATGCAGTTTTATGGCAGCGGTCTACGGAGCAAGGGCAGAGTCGGTGATGGGCAGGTGCTGTAGAGCACTATATCGATGCCTTTTCTCGGCTCACTCTAGGGGAGGTGTTTTGGCACCTTTATCGGGACTATCCAGCTTGGCCAGATGCTGGAGAGTGGCTCCGTCTGGTACGTAGGGAGCGATGGTTGACTGGGAGGCACGGGACAGAGCATGAGTTATTTTCATACAGCCGGGTTACACGACATTTTGGGGTGCGCCAAGGGTTTCCTGGTGAGCCCGTGGTCTATCGGCAGTAGGGAGATGAGAGGTATTTAGATCCACCGATCACTGTGCCATTGTGCGAGGATTCAGATGTGGTTATTGACATCTCGGACGTAGATGATGTCGGGACTACCACTGAGTATGACTCGTGGTGGGTACTACGGCGATGGAGAGGAGAGGGGCCACTGGGAGGCACGGAGGCAACAGTGGAGGGTGCTGAGGCAGCAAGGGATGATTGGGGAGGTCCGTTGGATGATGAGGACATTTTGGATGTGGGGGATGAGGATGTAGACTTGGGCACTCCGGATCAGCCGGACATGCAGGACGTGGAGGAGTAGTGGGAGCCAGAGCAGGCTGCTATTCCAGAGGGTCCTGTTCGTCAGGCAGACACAGAGGAGGTGGAGTCTGAGATATGCACTGAAAATGCACGACTGATAGAGCTACTGTGGATACGGGATCTGGAGTTGGGGGATGCGAGGTAGGAGCTGGGGGACGCGCTGCGAGAGAGGGATCTCCTATAGGCTCAGCTGGCATAGCGGGATAGGATTTTGGCACAGCGCGACGATGCGATGTCATACTATCATCGACGAGAGGCAGAGTGGTGTCAGCACTGGATAAAGTTGGAGAGGGACGTCATCCACCTTGGTGGGTGACTTCCTGAGCCCTCGGTCAGTGGATCTTTGTGGCGAATGAGGGATAGCATGACTGAGCAGTCAGCATCATCTCGTCGCAGGTGATTGGATGAGGGGGGTGGTAGCAGGCGTGACATGGGGGCTAGTAGTAGCCGCCCTTCAGGGTCCCATAGGACCCATACTACGGGGGGTAGTTCCCGTCGCACCGATCCTGCATGATCATGGTGGTCGACACCTTAGGTTGGGTTTTTGGATATGATTGCGGGGTCTGAGGACTGGTTTTGTAGCCTGCGGGCATTTTTTTGACGATATATATATATACCGATTTTATTGTGGTTTTTTACATGTGATGATTTGATTTTTTTTATACATGATGGCTAATGACTATGGATGTATGCATGTTTATTTATTTTGATGAATGCTTATGCTATGATGAATGCAAATGTTTTTTATTTCTTTTTTATATGCAAAGTGAAATGGATGAATGATATTTGTGGTGATTGGTTACGGCACCATAGGCTGTTTAAGACGCTCTTTAATTTGTTTTTAGGCGATTGCTATGATGTATGGCTCTTGTATGTATACATGTGGTTTTCTCTTTTTGTATTTTTTGATGGTATTGCAAAGATGAAAAGTAGCATAGTTGGTTTAGAAATGTAGCCAAGGTTTTTTGAGACTCAGACGGTTTTAACTCACTAGCCATGACTGTACTTTATATTACAAGACTTTTAAACAAGGTATGAATCGGACTTGTTTTTGACCAAGCTATTTCACATCCCTGTGTGTGCAATTAAGTTCATTTATGTGGTATTTGTCAGGATACCGCCAGTGCCAGATTGTCTTTCAACCGAACCTGTACTGAGGATCACCTAATTAGCTCCACTAACTCTTTTGTTGTATTTAGTTAGATTAATCTATGATGTTATTCAAGATGCCATAAGCTAGCTCATCCACATGCAAACATTGATCTGTACACAAGTTAATGTGATAGATATATCGTCATGCGAGAGTTTACCTCCAGTTATCGGTAGGCTATCAACCAAACCGGTACTGAGGCTTGCCTCATGACCTGTTGGAATGCTGAGAGTTCCAGGGATTCAAGTTCAACTCCCTTCTTTTCTTCAATTATATCGGGATACTTGCTCGTTTGTAGTGATAAGATCATTGTTTATTTTGATTTGTTTTTCTTTTGAGCAAGGGATTGGGGATATGGAGTGATGAAAATCACTATCGTTTGTGTCGTTTGATGTGTGCACTGTAAGATGTCAAATATTTGATTTTTGACATTTTGCAAATTTTTGATGTTTTGCCATTATTGAGAACTAGGGATTCTTAAGGAATTGGGTAGGGAGGATGCTTGTCCATTTGCCAAATCTCAGCATTCTTGGGGTCATATGCACAGGGGGATGAGCAAGATAACCGTTTCACTTTTTGTGACCTGGATTACTATGCAGGTTTCATCTTTCGTTCACACAACTTAAGAATTGTTTTATGTGTTTTTATGTGTGTTGGGATGTTACGTAACAAGGTGTATTTCAAGTTTAACTCTACCTTCATAAAATTTGTCTGACTTGATACATTACATGGCTAAAGAGGAAAATGATGACTGAATCATGAAAACTTTTAATACATTAAAAGACCACTGACTCTAGTGTGGTAAAAAGCAATGCATGGTGTTTTCGTTGTTTTTGTAAAATGGAACAGTGTGGAACAAGATGGATTAGCAGAGCAATTATAGCCTATGGTGCCTTTGACCTATACAACCACAAATATGCAATGTATGGATGCAATGCTTAATGCAGCTACATATTTTTGTATTTTTTATGTATTGATTTTTGTGAATATGAATATGAGGTACGAGAAGAGCTCTCTATTGATGAGTTTGAGTATGCCTAGAAATGAGATGCAAATTTTTGTTTTTTTTTATTATTTTTTATTTTTGACCAAGTGATTGTGGACATCCTTGGAGCATTTTGGTGACCAAGTGATTGCGATAATCCTTGGGGCTTTTGGGGTGACCAAGTGATTGCGATAATCCTTGGAGCTTTTTGGGTTGACCAAGTGATTGCGATAATCCTTGGAGCTTTTGATGTTTTGACCAAGTGATTGTGGTAATCCTTGGAGATTTTGGGGTGACCAAGTGATTGCGATAATCCTTGGAGCATTTTTGATTTGACCAAGTGATTGCGATAATCCTTGGAGCTTTTTTGGTTTGACCAAGTGATTGCAATAATCCTTGGAGCTTTTTGGGTTTTGACCAAGTGATTGCGATAATCCTTGGAGCTTTTTGGGGTTTGACCAAGTGATTGCGATAATCCTTGGAGCTTTTTGGGTTTTGACCAAGTGATTGTGATAATCCTTGGAGCTTTTTGGTTTGACCAAGTAATTGTGATAATCCTTGGAGCTTTTTGGGTTTTGACCAAGTGATTGCGATAATCCTTGGAGCTTTTGGGGTTTTGACCAAGTGATTGCGATAATCCTTGGAGCTTTTTGGGTGACCAGGTAATTGTAATAATCGTTGGAGCTTTTTGGGTTTTGACCAAGTGATTGCGATAATCCTT
Organism: Wollemia nobilis; assembly: GCA_028583015.1. NCBI lineage: Eukaryota > Viridiplantae > Streptophyta > Pinopsida > Araucariales > Araucariaceae > Wollemia > Wollemia nobilis. The sequence goes on along the minus strand of JAQPPZ010001843.1, from coordinate 297,757 downwards.
GGAGCTTTTTGGGTTTTGACCAAGTGATTGCAATAATCCTTGGAGCTTTTTTGGTTTGACCAAGTGATTGCGATAATCCTTGGAGCTTTTTGGTTTGACCAAGTGATTGCGATAATCCTTGGAGATTTTTGGGTTTGACCAAGTGATTGCGATAATCCTTGGAGTTTTTTGGTTTGACCAAGTGATTGCAATAATCCTTGGAGCTTTTGTGTTTTTGACCAAGCGATTTTATGGATCCTTGGAGCATTTTTGGGATATGGCTCTCTTAGATATAAAATGGTCGCAAATGACTGATATTCAAGGGTTCTGTTTCCTTGATACCATCGAGAGAAGCTAGCCGGTACGTCCTAGGTCCTATTTTGCTATCAATGACATATGGACCTAACCAATTTGCCACGAACTTGTCCCTTAGGTGGGACGGCAAATTAGAGTTCTATTGGTTTTCCTTCAAAACCAAATCACCAACCTGAAAGTCCCTTAGGTGAAATTTCATGTTGTAAGCTTTCTTAAGCCGCTCTTGATAGATACGTAAGTGCTCAAGAGCATTAACGCATCGTTCGTCAAGCAATGTAAGTTGGTCTAACCGGGCCTGTCGTGCAGTGTCATCATCGATGAACTCTTGCATTGATATGCGAAGGGAAGGAATTTCCAACTCGAGAGGCATTACTGCCTCTGAGCCATACACGAGCGAAAACAGAGTTGCCCCAGTTGGCATCCGAACGCTAGTGCGGTAAGCCCAAAGGGCAAGTGGGATTTGTATGTGCCAATCCTTATGATTGTCTGCGACTGTCTTTTTAAGGATGGCCACTAGTGTTTTGTTTGAAGCCTCTGCTTGCCCGTTTGCTTGCGGATAATAGGGCGTTGAAAAGCTATGCTAAATTTTGTACTTTGTGGTCAAAGCACGCACGTCTTTGTTCTTGAATGATGGCCCATTATCCGATATTATTTTGGATGGAATACTAAAATGACATATGGTGTTATGCAAGATGAACTCCACAATGCGAGGTCCTTTCATTGAGGTTAACGAAATTGCTTCCACCCATTTGGTAAAATACTCTGTGGCCGTTATGATAAACGTGTGACGGCCTGACGATGCAGGGGAGATCTTTTCGATTAGATCGAGGCCCCACTGCAAAAATGGCCAAGAAGACTGGACTGTCTGTAGGGCCTGGGAAGGTATGTGCATCAAATTGGCATGATGTTGACATTTCACGCACTTCTTGACATATTCGCAATAATCTCGCTCTAAAGATGGCCAATAATAGCCCATGTGGAGAATGCACTTTGCAATGGCCATACCACTAAAGTGGCCACCACATGTACCGTCGTGCGCTTGCGCGACTACCCAAGTGGACTCTTGCTGGTCCAAACAACGAAGAAGAATTCCGTCATAGTTGCAAAGATACAAAATGTCTCCTATCAAGACATACTTAGCCGCTTTCTGCTTGAATGTTCGTTTTGCGGCGTGCGTCAATCCAAAGGGAAGATTACCTAACTTGAGGTAGTCTCTAATGGGTAAATACCGATCCTGTTGATCTAAAACCTCGACAGTATGAACAACCAATCCCTTTTGAAGTTCTTCCCTAACAAATGTTGAATGGGATAGAACTTGTAAGAATAGCGTTGTGTTGCTATTAGTGGGAGTGGGGGAAAATAAGGACCCCCAGTTGGCATGTCTCAGACGATCTCGAATTCGAAAGAACTTATCAAAGGATGGTTCAATCTGGATCATGTGGATTCTTGGCGTCAAGTCTGAGCTTGCGCGCTCTATCGTAGATTGCGATAAGGTTTTGACTTGAATAGTTGTCATATCACCGAAAAGGTCTTGCGGGATTAGTGACCCCAAGGAGGCCATTGTGTCCGAAAAATGATTCGATGATCGAGGGAGTGCCTTGATGTCATACCACTCAAGTTTTGCCAGGAATTTGTCCACGAGGGATTTATAGGCCTTCAGAACTGGGCATTTGCATTGATATACCCCTTTGACTTGATTGACTATTAACAACGAATCACCGAAGATGTTCAATCGTTTGATGTTCATGGCAATTGTTGTCTGAAGACCTAGGAGCAAGGCTTCATATTCTGCATTATTGTTGATGCACTGGAAGTTTAATTTAAATGACAGGGGCATTGGAGTGCCCTGCGGTGTGAAGAATACAATTCCCGCGCCACCACCTTGCTCACACTTAGAACCATCGAAGAATAGGGTTATGTCGGCCTGTGACTCAGGCTCATCAAAATCTAGCGATTCTAAGACATGGAAGACCCCATCATCGGGTAGTTCTATGACCAGAGGCTAATCGTCTTCAAGAGGAGCCTCTGCTAGTTGATCGGCTATGACTTGTCCTTTGATAGATTTTTGCCCAATGAACTCTATGTCAAATTCCGTCAACAACATGATCCATTTTGTCGTGCGACTACTATGATAAGTACGACTCATCATGTATCGCAATGGATTCTCCTTAGACACAACATACGTAGTGTTGCTCAGCATGTAGTGGCATAGCTTCTTGGTAGCAAACACCACTACCAAGCAGAGTTTCTCAACGTATGCATAGTTAAGTTCAGTAGCCGACCGGGGTGTGGCTAAGATAGTAAGTAGCCTGTTCTTTGTGAAGTTCATTCTTTTGGGCTAGCATGGCTCCCAGTGCCACCTCAGTAGCTAATATGTATAAGTAGAACGACACTCCTGTTCTAGGTGGTGCCAATATTGGCGATGAAGCCAAGTATTGTTTTATTTCGTCAAAGGCTGACTGGCACTCGTCATCCCAATGAAATGTGACCCCCTTGTGCAATAATTTTTTCATGGGTTGACATTTGTCAGATAATTGTGCTATGAAGCGTTTAATCGACGCGACCTTTCCTTGCAGACTTCTGAGATGCTTGATGGTAGTGGGGGAAGCCATTTCAAGGATTGCCTTGACTTTCTTTGGGTCCACTTCGATGCCTCGTTTTGAGACTATAAAACCCAAGAGTTTTCCAGATGTGACGCCGAATACACACTTCTTGGGATTCAGTCTGACCTTATGTTCTATGAGGTGATCGAGAATCTTTCTCAAGTCACCGAGATGATCTGAGCGCAAAAGAGACTTTTCTAACAAATCATCCATGTAATCTTCCAAAGTTTTGTGCATGTAGTCATGGAAGATGTACGTCATGGCATGTTGGTATGTAGCACCAGCATTTTTAAGGCCAAAATGCATGACCTTATAGCAAAATGTTCCCCAAGGCATTGTGAACGCCGTTTTAAGTTGATCCTCAGGATTGATACGAATTTGATTGTATCCTGAGAAGCCATCCATTAGGGAGAGCATTTCGTGACCTACTGTAGCATCTACCAACGCGTCGATGCTTGACAATGGGAAATCATCCTTAGGACTCACTTTGTTTAGGTCTCGAAAATTGGTGCATATGCGAATCCTCCCGTCGGGCTTCTTGACAGGAACCATGTTGGACAGCCATGGCGGATAATCCACGCAGATGACAAACTGTGCATCCAACAACTTTTGCAACTTGTCTTTGACTATCAAGGCCACTGTTGGGTGCATCTTTCGTAGTTTTTGCTTTACAGGCTTGATTGTTGGATCAAGCGTTAAATTGTGCATGACTAGCTGCGGGTCTAGTCCTGGCATATCCTTGTATGACCATGCAAAAACTTCCTTCTTCGCTTTGAGAAGGGCGATGTATTCGGCTTTCTATTCGGGGGAAAGACTTACCCCCAGCTTGATAATCTATGGATTCGTTGGGTCTAAGCCGATGTCTACGTCAGTCGTTTCCTCGACTGACATGTGGGATCCGTCCTCCAAATGATGTGGAGTTGGGATCAAATGGATATCATTAGCTGAGTTTAGATCTACGTTTGGAACCTCGGGTCCCTCTTCAGCATGAAATATATCTTGATTTTTCCTTGGGGTGGAATGAAGCATTTCACCGAAAAGCCAGTACTCTGATGGTGATAAAGGTGAATTGACATGATCCCAGTCGATGGCATCTATGTCTAGGTGCAATGATTGTGATGGATCGGCCGGATTGCGGATGGGTGCGGTCAAATAAATGGAGATCATGTGGATGGAATGAATTTGGTCTCCAAAATTGCGGGTGTCATAACTCGATTCTTTTAGATGCTCCCTATACTCTGGATCTGGCTCTACGGGAATGGGCACGAATGGATCTTCCCTAGGTGCGAATTCATCCCTATTTGTGAAAAGAATGGTAGGGTCTTTTCTCAGCACTGATGTCATGATGGGATCTCAAGGTGGACGATGCTCATCTTGAATTTGGAGCCATGGATCCAATACTTGGTCCCACCTTGCAGGGTCTACCCACCATTCATGCCCTAGAAGTATGCCCATCTGTCCCATCTTCATGAGTTAAAGGGCGGTGATGTCGTCGCGCATGTCTGAGATAGTCCATCTCAGTCTCATCTTCTGAATCACTTTCGGAGACCCAAAAATGGTCATTCTCTTCAGAAACTATTGCTTGCGACGTTGAGGACCCTCCTTGTTCCAGTAAGTTAATCTGGTCCCATTGTGGTTGTTCCACTCTTGGTGGAGGGACCTGATTCCCTTGACACTGTATTGTTTCATCTGGAACCTCTAGGGGGAACAGCTTCAGAAAGATATCCGAAAGTCATTGATGTTCTCTTTGAGGATTAATCTGTGAAATTTTGCCTCTCTCTAGCAAAGGAGAGGGATTACTGCTATTTCCAGGGGTGTTTTTTGACCATGGGAGGTAGTCTCCCAATGTGTATTCTGTATTTGGATTGGTATACGAATCTTGTGCCAATCCCCCCTTGTTGCCTATTTCTAGGCCTTGCATATTTTCAACCAAGATGTCTAAGGGCAGGGGGTGGTTGAACCCTACTCCTGACTTGTCATATGGCATCTGATATCTTGGTTGGCAAAGGACCCACATCCCTTGCTCATATCTGCCTAACCCGTATCCATGCCAATTGCATTGGCCAAGATATTTTAGGGCAAAGTGTGGGTTTGACAGATAGTTGATGTTTTCAACAAAAGGCTCTTCGTCTGCTTCCTTTTGTTGGCATGGTTCAAGACCATGATCAAGGCCCCCATACACGAAATTCTTCTGGTTTGGAGGGTAGCCTAGAGGAACAACTGTCCCTACGGGAATGCGAGGTCTTCCCATGTCTTGTACTGATTCCAATGCTGGCGTCGCCACAACATTTTGCACTAAATATTCCCCCAGGCCCATACTGGCCATTTCAACAGTGATTGTTGATGATTGGGTGGGAGGAAACGATAGTCCTTCCTGAGTCCATTCCATGTTTGGTGGTTCAGAAGTCTTAGTTTCTGTTTTGCTTGGCGTTTCCTCCGTTGATACCATTGAAATTGTGAGCAACCCCTCTTCTAGGGGCTTAGCCTCTTCCATGATATGTTTTCCCTTGTCCTTTTGTTTGGCCATGGCAAGTGGCATTGATAATGAAGGAGTAGATGATGAAGACTCACCTGGATGGGATTTTGTTGATTTGGTCACCAGTGGTTCCTGCGGTATTGGACCCTATTTAGATGGATTTAACTGGAAATCCAAATGCGTTGAAGGGAGGGTCGATTGAGGCATGAATTGTACCGCATTGTAATACTTAAAGGGCTCTAAGTCCATTGGGACTACATGTATTTCTCCTTCATAAGCATACTTTAAGAACTGGTGGGCGATCGAAGGGACACACTTCATGTCCTTGATCCAAGGCCGCCCTAGCAGTATGTTATAAGCCATCTCGCCTTCCAACACATGGCATAATGTAGGTATTGTCTTTTGTCCTACCTAGACAGGCAGAAAAACTGTGCTGGTTGTCGAGCATATTGCATCGTTGAAAGCTCGTAGTGTGTATGTGGAGGCTGTGATGTGAGAGGCTGGCAGCTTCAAATGTTTTAAGGCTGCAGTGGTAATGATGTTACTGGACGAGCCAATATCTACCAACACTCTCTTGTACGGGATCCCGTTGACCCGCACGATAACGTGCAGGGGTGGATCTACCATGTCATTCGATATTGTTTTGACTTCGTCTTATCTGAATGTGATGACCGGCTTCATACATTGTTTCACATGTCCCACGAAGATGTTGAAAGAATTTGTTTCGTGAGGCTGTAATTCGATGGCTTTTAAAATGTCCATAAGAGCTTCCCTATGGGGTGCTGACTGTTGAATAAGCTCGTAAATGGATAGCCTAGCCGATGTGGTCCACAAAATCTGTGTGAGTTTGGTCCGTATCGTGACCTCGGGTCTAGGCGGAGGCAACTACGTTGGGCGTTGTTGAGGCTGTGATGTTGTCGGAACTTCCCTCGTAGCTACCTCGGGGGCAACTACTGGGTACCTTATGTTCCTTGTTACTATGCTAATCATTCCCACAAATCCCTGCATGGGAATATTTTGTCGCACCTCGTTAATCTGGAGTGGTTTTTCCTGTGCCTCGTGGGCAGGCAAAGGGTCCTTGAATACCCCTATTTGTTGATTGTTTGGCGCTATGGGGTTGTCCACGGCCAATGTTCTATTGTCAATCAAATCTTGGATTAATTCTTTGAACTTCTAGCATCCATTCAAGTCGTGTCCTCTGCGCCTATGGAATCTACAATACAATTCCTCTCTGTATCCCCTAGGCTTAGGAGCATTAGGGTCTATATTTTGGATTTTTGGTAGAGTGACTAAATTTGCCGCTGATAAGCGGTCAAATAGGGAGTCCCTGGACTCCGTGTAAGGGGTGAATTGTCGCCTAGGGCGACGCTGCTGATTCTGCTCCTGTCTTCTATTATATCTTTCATAAGTAGGAGGCACTGCCTGGTAATTAGCCTTTTGAGGCTGCATTTTTGGCACAGGCGTGGGAACATTTATCGCAACTTGGTTGACTGCAGCGTGTTGTGATTGTGTTGTCCCGGTCTTAGTGGTTTTATTCCACTCTTTCTTTTTAGGCTTGGTGATTGCACCTTCGCCTATCTTAATCTCTTCTATAACTCTGGCTTGCGCCAAAGCTTCTTCTAAGCTATCGTATTGTCGTAGCAACAATAGACCAGAGATTGATTTTAAGCAACTTTTTGTGAACATCTACGTGAGATCAGACATAGGGGGACGGTAGGGTAACTTAGAAAGCAAAGCTCTCCATCGATTCCCATATGCTTGCCATTGTTTCTTCCTCAAATTGCCTGAGGCTTGCCAGATCATTCAGTGATGCCTTCTTCATTGTGTTGAAGGCAAAGCGTTCAAGAAATGCATCTACTAATTGATCTAAGTTGCTTATGTTGTGTTTAGGTAGTTGTGTGAACCAATCCGAGGCAGGGCCTGCGAATGTGGTTATGAACGTTCTAAGCAACAATGCATCATTATCTTGGATGCCGAAGCATTAGCTTAGAAATATTTTAAAGTGTTCTTGTGCATCCTCTTCACCTTTAAAGATTTCCAATTGAGGCAACTTGAAGTGCTCGGGGTAAAGAGGTGTAGGCACTGAGGGATGCATCGAATTACTACGGAGTTGACGTAATGTGGGTTTTTGATGCCCAGCAGCTTTTGTCTCCACAGACTCCAAACGCTCTAATAGCGCTTGGTATGCATCGAAAGATTTTATTTCTTCCTCTCTTGTTCACTCCCGTTTTAAGTTATGGTAAACTGGGGGCCTATGGAGGGGTGGCCGAATGGCAATCCTCCTGCCTTGATGGGGAGTTTCGACCCATTCTATTTTTGGTTTGTACTCCTCATAAAATTCTTGAGGAGTCTCTAGGCGAGACCTATGACCCTGATTGAATCCCTGCTGAGGGTACCCATCATTGTTTCGGGGAATGGCCTCCCTCTCGGGTCTATAAGGTCTCGGAGGCAAAGCTTGATGAGGTTGTGGAGACCTGTCCTGCACCAACGGATTATGCCTCTCATATTGTTCAACTCTTTGGGTGCGAGGGGTTGGTCCCCTCTCAGGTAGTTCATAGCGTAACTCATCCGATTCGCGTTGCATGCGCTCTCTATCCAAGCGGTGTCGATACTCTATCTCCTGATGACTTTGTTTAAGCCGCGTGATTTGGGCTTGACGGGTGGCATGTCTAGCGACTATCGGGTCAATTTGGTCTACCCTATTTTGCTCAAGAGGTTTGAATTTTTCTCCTATGTGTTTGCATCGAGTTTGCTGATCTAAAGTTTTAATGGGTCATTTCCCTCTGTCGAGGTGGGCGACATGTACTCGAGGCTCTGGCCTTGATGTATGATCATGATACCTAGCAAGTGTGGAAACGCAAGGTTCCCACGTTATTTTTTGTCCTCGAGGAATGCGATGGCTTTTATTGTACTCTCTTTCACAAGTTTGGACGGGGCGGGCGGAGTTAGCTCGCCCTGTGTAAGGAGCCCTGCACTCCAGATTTTGTCTTTTCATCCTGATGGGAGGTAAATAAGGGATGCCATATCCACGTTGTCCCTCCAAATGGATAGTGTGCCTCTCTAGCGCTCCATCGCACTGTGGCCACTCATGTATAACCTCAGAAGGCAATTCTCTATTTACATCAAGGTCTACATGTAGGGTGTCTTCCTGAAAGGGGCTGCTTTGAATGGGCATACCCCACCGAGGATTCTGAATTGGATTATTTTGTAGGCCAGACTGATAAGGCGGTATGACCAAGTCCTTAGGACTGAAGCGAAGGCGACTTGTGCCTGCTTCTTGTGTACCTTCCGGAGCTTCTGCCCTTGATTGGGCTTGGCTACGGGTGTACACCATTGTGTTGCTTCTATACTATCTAAGTAGATTTTTATCTCGTTTATGATGATTTTTCTTTTTGTCTACACTAAGCAGAAATAAACACACACATGCGCAAACCGTGATTATCTCTTTTAAGGATTTGATGGTGTGTCCTAGACTGGTTTAGTGCATTTTGATGTTTTGTTTTGTTTTTGAATGTTTTTAAAGAACGTTTAAATGCATAATGAAGGCTCATATAACTCCCAAAATGGTCGCCCCTTCAATATACCAACCAGGCCGATATACCAACCTCTCTATATACCCGCCCTTACAAGAGGGAGACTATAGGTACATGAGAGTAGAAGGTACGTGGTACGTAGGCGATACGGAAGGGGGATTGTCCTGTTAATGGAACCTACCATAGAAAACTTATCCTCGTGCGCATGGGAATCACCCCAGTGACACTCGGTCAGTTTTTGTCAGGATTTACGCCTAACAATAGTTGACAATCGGGAAATGGATGCAAAGCTAAGCCAAGGTGGTGATGAACCCACCGTTGGTCTTGCTCAAGGGCTGGGGTCTTACGACCAGCTCCTTTGTTTAAAATTATTGCGTGAAGTGTGTGGGATTCATTTTATTTAACAAAAATGAAACAAGCATAAATGACTTTCCCTATGCAATGAAGGATTAAATGAAAACAATTAAAGAAACAAAAACAAAAACAGAAAATTTAATAGAGATTATGAAAATCCCTACCTCTTCTCTGCCTGGATCGGTTGCTTCTGAATTTCTGCTCTGAAAATCTACAGGCAAGAATTCGTCCCTCTATTAGACGAATTTCAGAACAGAATTCGTCCCTGCCAGAGACGAATTTGAATTCGTCTCAGGGTCAGACAAATTGTAGTAAAGAATTCGTAACAGTCAGAGATGAATTGCAGTCTACAACAAAAAAATGTACCTGTCAAGCACAAAACACAAAAATTTGATCAGTTTCTGTGATCTTAAAAATAGGGGACAGAGTCCCACCGTGATCGCCACTGAAAGCACGAGATTCTAGGCAAAGGAAACACTAATTGCGATGCATTCAAAATAAAATACGCTTAAGTCCTAGAAATGTAAATTGCATGAAATGAAAGAGACGCATTAAAATGAGATACAAGAAAATGGAGAAAACACAGCCCTTTCATTAAAATTTCTTGATCTCTGTTACAAATACGCCTCCTCCCTTTTCAGGGGCTAGGAGCGTTAAAAGAATTTGATTACAATCAAGATTCAGTGTCCCTTTTTTTGCGTGCCCACACTTGAGATGGGCGGGCCAAGACGATGCCGCCATTGATGTTGATGATTCCTTGACCTCTGCTACTCCTCTTGTGAACAAAGAAACAACGAAGATGTCAGTAGCACCTGCTGCACATAAGAAGTGTTTGTTCTCTAAAATTGCCAAAAGATGCATATAAACATTTGTCTGAAACAATGAGTAAAGTGAGTCCAAATGGCTTGAAAACCTGACAGAAGACAGAAGATATTACCAGAAGGTCGTTGCCACTGAAACAGTCAGCAAATATGCCTTCATCTGGAATTCGTCCCTGGGCAGGATGAATTCTGACTGCAATTCGTCCCTGGGTGAGACGAATTCTACTGTGTTGGAAAAGCCAAACTGACACCGCTCCAATGTCGACTCCCAAGACCTCCAAAACACCTGCAAATAGGGGGGTTATGTAATTGGGGCCATTTTGGGACGACCCAGATGGTCTATTTCTCTCAATTTTGCCTCTATCCTCGAGAATTCGATGTCGCCACCTACAAGTTAGTAGGACAACAAAGCGACAAAAGGCATGATAAAATCTGATCAAAATGTTATGAAATTGAAGCTACGAGTTAACCAAACAGAATGACATGAGATGCAACCTGAAACAATAATCTAGAATGATTTTAAAACAAAACTTGGAAAATGCGGGGTGCCCAAGTGGGCCTCCCACCGTTGGCACTTGATTTCGAAGCCAATCCACTAGGGATGGGTCCAAAACCTCTTAGGATTGGGATGTCTACAAATTGGTGGTGTGAGGTGGTCAAATGTTGGGTTTGGGTTGGATCCATGCTTCCAAAAGCCACTCAATAACCTCCCTTGCAAAAGAGATTAGTGGATGTGAGAAGGTGAATTAAAAGGATGCAAGTGGGTAATCAATCGGACAACACTTCGTTGCTTGAAATCGCCTCCAATTTGTCCTCTTTGGGTGAGAAAAGTCCCACCTTTTATAGACCCATGGGGTCTCTTTTGAGAGGGAAGCACAAATGCCATGTGTTGGTCATAGGTGCCATGTGGCAGTCATGTCTTCCCATGAGGGAGGGGAGTCCTCCATTGACTTGGGCTTTCATAACTGCCCTTGTGACAGTCCTCTAATGGCCTATCTATCCACCCACACACGTGTGCGAGGCAGGAGTCATCAACTGACTGTCTTGGGCTGCCACTTGGCGCCATTCTTCTTTTTGCCCGTTAAACTTGGAATTCTTCCCTACCAGAGATGAATTAGAATCTGTCTCTGTGTGAGACAGATTCCATTTTGAATTTGTCTCTGGGTGAGACAGATTCTGAGCAAAGTGCCTGAATGTGCCAAATTGCCTCTTGACCTTACAAAATTGCTGTGAAAGTGGTTAAGACCATTGTTTAACCTCTGAGGGCTGCTCTGGGGGCTGTGTTTGTCAAAGCGATCAGTGTTTGCAGTCACATAATCGGATTGGTGCTGTTTTGGTGTCTACAAACATATGTTCAAAGATAGCCAAAACCTTTATCTATAAAATATATAAAGAAGGAGCAAGAGGATATCCTTGGTGAATCTATATGTGAATGCCAAAGGAAATGGATTACCTACCATTAATAGTGAGGCAATAAAATGTGTTTACGAAAAGCACTTTAATAGAGTACAGAAAATTGTGGCCAAATCCTAAAGCCTACAACATGCCCAAAATGAAAGGTCATTCAATCCTATCAAAAGCTTTAGAAAAATCAATCTTGAAAATATAACCTTTTGCTAAGATTTCCTCATCCATTATATCCTTTCCTAGATAACAATAATATTTTCGAGGACATATTTGCTCTTAATAAAGTTTGTTTGCTCTAGATGAATGATCAAAGGGAGAAGATTCTTGATTCTAAGAGCGAGAACATTGGGTATAATTTTATACGAGATATTTAACAAGGTTATGGGTCACCAATTATAGATATCTCTAGGTCCCCAAATTGGGGAATGAGCTTTGTGTTTCTCTTATTTATCATATGGCCCATATAATTGGTTTTGAGGACTTTTAGATAGACTTGGTGAAGATTTGGTCCCATAGTATCCCAAAGTGCTTTATAAAATTCACATGGAAATCCATCACAACCACAAGCCTTATAATTTATACTTTGATTACTTATCTTTTAAAAAGGAAAAATATTTAATCCAATATATGTTAATGTAGTTATGAAAGTATATATAGTATATGACCATATCCCTTTTTAATATATGTTATTTCACACATGAAAGTATCTGTAAAACTCTAGCCTTTCTAGAATATAAAACCCATGTCTCTTATGCTAGATATGTAAAAAAATCATATGTATATTCAATCAAACAAAACTAGCAATATAATATATATATATTTTTTCAAAACTTAATCATGTATCATGTTCTTAAAAGAAAAATAATGTCAACTACATAAAAAAAATGAAATTAATAATACATATATAATTTTAAATTAAACTTATGATACTTTATATATAGTATAAACAACTAATAATATTATACCCAGGTGTTGTAGGTGAGTCGGAGAGGAGAGGGAAATCCTCCAAGAGAGGTCTCAGGTTCAAATCTCCACCTTACCAAAAAGCTGAATTGGGTATCCAAAATCCAATTGATAATCCCTTATTCTTGGTATCTCAGACCAAGGTGGTCCTGCAAGGGGTTTTTCGCTTAATAAAAAAAATTATTTTTTATTTTAAAAATAATAATTTTATATAAAATATTAAAATTTAAACAAATAATAAACTTTGAACTTATTGATAGTAATGATTGGAAAATTATTATTATTATTATTTTTACATGGTGGAATCGGTAGCCACCACTAATCTGGGCAGGCTATCCAACTTTTATGGCCGACACACTATTCTGGGCAGTCGTTCTTCAGTCCGTTCCTGAAGTCACCACACAAAGCTTTGCGTAGTCCTTCTCTATAACTGCCATGCCATAATCATTTTAGTCCGCTCCTGAAATAGAGCTTTGTGCAGTCCTTCCCTATAACTGCCATGCCATAATCATTTTAAACCGTTTATGCTGCTAAAAGCATGGTTGGGAAAATATTATTACTTGTCATTAAAAGTAATTAGGTGTTGAATTTATTGATACTGCTTTGAAATTATTAATACTTGAGAAATATGGTAATAATATTTAGTTATTAGGGTTTTGGATTTTTTTTTTCAGAGATCAAGGTTCAAACTATTTTAGAGTATGGTGTGTATATGTTCTCCCCAGATTTAAACCACCCTAAAAGTGGTGTGCGCTTATGTAAAAAAAATAAAAAATAATAATATTTGGTTATAATAAAAAATTAACATTTGTCTGCAAGGGCTAGGTGGATTTGTAAGACGTTGGGCACTTACCAAGAGGAGATATAGGTTCAAACCTCGTGGGCATGTCAACTCTAGGGCAAAGGTAGCAGTCTGACTAGAATCACATGAGTGTGTGCCTGATGATGGCCACCGGGACTACCAAGGCGAGGTAAGGGTTATAGTGGATCAGTTGTTCAAAGGTGAGGTAGGAGTTATAGTGAACCAGTTGTTCAAAAAGGAAAGGCAGTTCCCAATTTTCCTATGTATTAAAAAAAAAAAATTAATCTATGGTATAAAAAAAAAAATTAATCTATGGTATAGGGCGAGCATGCCTTGAAAAGTCCAGCGTATTAAACTCCTAAAATCAACGTCAACATTCTTTACTAAGATATACGAATGTTGAAACCGCGTGGTTTTATTCCACTTTTAAAAAAATTAAATTTTATAATACCAGAAATAATTAGCCACTAAATTAGACACCTATGCAGACAATGCGTCTGGGATAATTATGAATAAAACGAAGAAGAAATGGCTATGAAATAAGATCCCCACGGCTTAAGATTTTAACAAAATGAAAACAATAACACAACCTGTTCTCTGAACAGTTCGAGGTCGAAATGTCAAAACACCTCCCTACAATCCAGTCTACTTTGTAAGGCCATTTCGATGAACACGTTTAATGTTAACAGACTGACGTACCAAATAATAACTGTTAAACTGTTGGAACAATTAATGATTAATAGGGGAAAATAACAATATAGTTTTGTTATATAATCTTAATATATGATATGGTATAAGAGGGTACCAGAGCTAAGGTTGTCTATGAGGAGAGGATAAAAAAACTGTAGCAGAATAAGAGAGCGCGGTTGGAAAGCCAAGGGAAGGGGCTGTTGTAGAGAGGTAAAATAAAGAACAGAAGCAAAAAAAACTATTGCATAAAGAGAAGCAACAACAATTTGAGAAAAACCAGAAGTTGAGAGTACAATTATTAAAGAGCAGAATCTAGAAGCAGAGTACAGTTACTAAAGAGCAGAATTTAGCAGAAGCAACAATATTTCATGTCTTATTACACTAGTAACAATAACAATAGTTTAGTATGGCTAGTAGCAATATTATTTTAAATCTTTTTCAACCTCAGATTCTATGTTTAAGGGTAAGAATTATGTTTTTTGAGCAAAGATGCAGAAAAACTATAATATGTTTAATGTTAACAATTTGGTTTCAAGTCTGGTGTTAAAAGTAGGAGTCCCAAGCACTTTTAGAGTGGTTATATCCAACTCTATCTTAATCTTAGAGTGGCTATATCCAACTTTATCTTAATCTTAGATTGGTTCAAGAAAAAATCAAAAGTTTATTGGTAGAATAACCTCAGTGTATAGAGGTCCTGGATTCAAGTTCTAGCTGTGCATAACACAATACTAGAGTCAATGAAAAACATAAAAATAATAAGAGAAGTCCTAGAAGAAAAAAGACTCAGTATGAAAAACAACCCAAAAAAAAAATGATTAGTAATGAGAACTAATGGATAAAAGTTATATGTGATAGTAGAGAAAAAAGAAAAAAATAAACTTAGTAAAAATGAACCTCACGATCTACTTTATTATACCTTGAATTTGTAGTGACTAATTATACATACAAGAAAATTGCTATAAAAAGACTTCTAATTTCTTCTAATTAAATTATGGTATCAATCCCATATTCAGAGAAAAAAAAAAAAAAAAAAACTAGCAATCATATGAGTGATAATGTAAAATACTCAACCATGGAAATTGATAGTCAAGCAGGGTATTCAAATATATATAAATATATATTGTAGTAAGAACATATATGTATAGAGTGAAGATGTATGTGTAACAATTAATTGAAAAAATAAAACTTTAGAAAATAAAAAAATTAAAACATCGAACCTGAAATAAACATGAAATTTGTGTGGAGAATCATTCAGGGAAATAAACATGAAATTTGTGTGGGAAAATTAGAATACTGTTGTATTATGGGATAGAAGATTACCAACCCTACTCCTTCCTTTACAAAAAACAACGGAACCGTAAAATTCAAAAGAAGTAAGAACTAGGTTGTTTGGAAAATGATGTGATAAAATGGTTACCCTAACAGTAGAATGCGGTTCGAAACCGTGAGACGTTCCCTCCGTCGGCATGGAATAACAACGAAGAACTAGCCATATTTTGGATTAAAAAACGATTATACAGCAAATCTTTTAACATCTCCGATTGTGCACATGCTACAACAACAGTTCACAAAAAAAGCAACTTTAAGAACGGTATGGAATAGTTACGTCGTGTGGGGATATATATCCGCTCTCTTACGCAGCTGGCCAACACGCAGGCTCTCCGCTTTAGCCATTTATTGCTGATGCAACATCATCACGATTCTCTCCAGTTATACAAGAAAATAGCCATCATAAGGTATCTTCTTAGTAATCATCTTCTCAGACAGATTTGACTCTCAATAAACTTCTAACATTTATGGCAACACATAACTGATCCCATACCATCAAACGATATACGGTATTGCTGTTCAAAGGGAAAGTTTGTTAGGGTCTAAATTACATATGATCTGTGTAGATTCCCTTGTTTCCCATCTCTGTACATTTCTAGTGATAGCAATCGCTAAAACAACAAAGAAAAAGCCCTGAGATCAATGTACTCAAATCACATACATACAAATGTAGCTAAGACATTAAGAAATACTTGGCCAGACGTATCAAAGTCTATAGGGCTCTCAGTGGTGCAGTATGGTGGGGCAGAGTACCCATTTCTACAATTGAGGAGTGAATCGTGATGATGTTGCACCTGCAACCATTGGCTGGTAAAGTCTGTATGTGTATCACACATGACTCATTTAGACAAACATAACATACTGCATGTCATGAACAAGCCCAAGGACATGCCCTTAAATAGGCACCTACATACTTGTGAAGAAAGGGTATCTAAAATATCTTTTACCTGGTGACTAATGTTATTCTCCGCTATGCTTAGCACGACTGTCGGTGAAAACTCAAAAAGTGTAACCCACAGTTACTTGGAGATGAATCTGAGAAAGAAGCGCATGAGACCAAGGCTTTCAGGAGTTTCTGGAATGAATGAAACGGAGGAAGAGGAGGCAGATAAAAGTAGAAAAATCAACTTGCATGACTTTAAAATACAGCAAAGCTTAAAGAAAAAAGGCAAATAAAAATAAAAAGAAGATGGACAAGGACAGCCAGCATAAAGCATTCCAAGCCTGAGAAAAGCAGTGGAATATATCTATACGCTGGCGTATTCCAAAATTTGTATAATGTGTTCGAGGAATAGATGCCCGATATTCTTTGTATAAGGTTTTAAAAAAGAGAGAAGTCAATTTAAGTATTAGTATCATAGGACTGTGGTAGAGACAGCACGCTCTCAATGGCCGAACGGTCAAGTTCATCATGTGTCCTTGGGCGGTTCGGTTGTTATTCACTCTTGAGGGAGCATGGAATTGCTAGGAGCATGGAGCACAGATAGAGATGAGGCGCATCATCCCATCACCATGCATTCCTCATTTTGGTTGGATAATTGGTCCTCTTAAATTTGTTAATTTATTTATAATCGAATTTCGTTTCACTTTATTATATGGTTCGTTGCACATCCAAGCCCTCTAATTGTAGGCTTTTCTCTTAAGGTAAACCTCACGGAGCAAATATTCGGGTTCATCAATCTGGTATCTATGGTGTTATTATATATTTATTTTCCCTTAAGTAGTGTTGTCGGCATTCATATTTATGCCTTTTAATATTAATGCATTGTTTTACCTTTACACGTTTATAACGCTCTCTTCCTAGGATTGAAAGGCCATCGTTTTTACGCGTATTACAAGGGAACGTGATAGACTCGTTCTTATTCCCATGGCAAAACGCATAGGATGCAATCGAAACCCCCTTTCAAAATTTGCAAAATGCATAGGAGGCAATCGAAACCACTTCTGCAAAATACTTGTTAAGAGGCTAAGAAAAATAGCTGTCAAATCCTTGTTGATAGAAGAAGATGTTTGCGCACAAGTCTTTTCATAATATTTTTCCTCGATAAAATTTAATAATTTTTGTTTTAAAATTTGAAAAAAATTATAATAAAATAGATATTTTATATTTTAGTATAGGTTTTGTTAAACTATTTTATTAAGAGTTGTTTTAAAGTCTCAAGTCTTTTTGAAAAGTTTTTGAGATTTAATACATTAAAAAAATTATAAATTATTTGGTGATAGCTTTCAGATATATTACATAAGTGTCATATATATATATATATATATATATATATATATATATATATATATATATATATATATATATATATATATATATATTTGTACTATTAATAAGAAAAAAGGTTTTAAAATGACTCCCACAACCTATACAAACAAAACGTTATCCGGGTGAAAAAGACCAGAGCTAAACATCCCACTACATTAAGAAGGGTAAACCAGAAAGAAATTGTATAAAACCAAGACCCAAGAACAAGTACGAAGAGGAGAACTAAGATGGTTCTACCCCAACATACCCACCTCTTGAGCAACAGTAACAAAAAAATGGAAAATATCCTCAGAGTAGTCCAATGACGTCTTCAGCGAGTCCCAAATATTCTTTTGATTGATATTCATTTTGATAGTTCAACCATGGGGCCATTAATCATTTTACAAGTATGATCTTAATTATCAATATTGGTCCAAAAAACACAAAAATTATCATAAACCACATCTTCTATCAAATAGAAATAATTACCAAAATGGGGTAGATTGTGGTAGAATCACAATCCCACACATTACTCCTAACCAAGTATCAACTGATATATCCAAGTAACTTTTGATAGACCATCCACTTCTTCATTTAATTTTCTATAAATATGATTATAAGAGATCTGTGCAAATGATGTTTCTAAAAATTTCACCTGCTCATAATAAGGACTAAGTATCAAATTTTGCATCCCCAATAATATTGAAGTTCAGTCCACAACCAATTAACCTTGGATTTTTGTTATTCCTTGTTCCACTACCATTTTTAACAAAAATATCAAAGTTTTCCACTTTGACACATTATTGGTGCCTTCACCAAGACCTACTTTAAAAGTGTATTTGTGATTTTCATCTTGATATAACATTCCTTCTTCCCCACATCTACCTAGATTGCATCAACAAGATCCATAAAAAAAAACCTAAGACTTTGTAGTATTCATTGTTATACTATAAAATTTGAATTATAGCCTTTAAGTTTAGAACTTGTTTCATGCCTTCATAAGTATATTTTATATGAGCTTGAACCTATATAAGTAGAATTTATTTGCTTTCAAACAATATAAAATTTCTTGCCAACCACAGACTTCATGCCATTATTAATTGAATGCACTTGTGTTCCTATAAACCTTTATATTTGAACTATTATTGCATAGTGTCCAAAAATTCCTTCCTTTCCATTGTTTCTTCCTCTTACTAATGGATATAATAGACCTCCACACTTATATCGAGAAATAACAATGAGATAGTAGATGATCCATTCTTTCTTCTTTCTTTTTATACAAGCTACATTGATTTAGATCCTGCCAAGACCTCTTTTGTAGAACATCCCATATCAATACCTTAGCTAATGCTAACCAAGAAAATATTTTGATTTTCAAGGGCCCTTTCACCTTCTAAATATTGCTCCACCACCAAAGGACCTCTTCATTATTATCTTAAAACAGTGCCTTGTGTCATTCCTTAGTTGTCACCTATCTACTATTTGGGTTCTAACCATAGTAAAGAGTCTTCTTCTTGTATCAATATTATAAAAGGCCTTGTTAGACCTCTTGTATAGTTACTCCATTGCTCAACTTTATTTCCTTCCAAAAGAAATTATTCTGCTAAAAGTCACCCCTGATTCCACAAACTATTTTTACGTAAAGGCCTCATATACCAACACCTTGGATCATGTCTATTAAGGTATTCTATTAAATTTTGAGGTAGTTGGTAGTATTATTAATTCCCTATCCAGGGGTATTTTCACAACATTACTTTCTTCTCATTTTCTATTTTCCAAACCAAAAAAATTCGTACTAATGGAAAAGCCTTCACTAAGTGGTTACTGACTTGATAGGAAGTCTAATCCACTCTTTTAATAACATGTAATCCAAATATTTCTCCTTCATAACCTCATGTCATATTACTTATCAATTAATAATCTTCAAAGGCTCTTGGCAGCTAGTACTTTTCTAAAGTTATGTATATTACTAAGTCCCAAAGCTCATAGTGATTTAGTTTTAGTAATCTTATTTGATTTAACCAAAACCATAACATCATTTTTCCTTATTCATGGCCAAAGGAAATGAAAGCAATTTTTCCTTATTTTTCTACTATTTTAATAAGAATATATGCCATGGAGTGTCAATATACTAGAATGACCTCCAAAACTAATTTGACTAATGTTAAAGGACCTCCTAATGATAATCATCTATTACTCCATGAAGTTACCATTTTTTCCACTTTAAAGTATAACCAAATCCAATCCTGGTATTCATAATTATTGGGCTTCTACTTTAGCCCTAAATATTTACAACCTTTATAAAACTCAACTAGGTTGAAGAAAAAAATACTTACCATTGCTTCTTCTTGTCTTACACATAGTTTGTTAAAGTTATATCTGACTTTTAGATGTTTCCTATAGCATAACAATATAGATCTAATAACTCTTTATATTTTGGTGCTTCTCTTAAGGTGCCATTTCAAAATAGGAGTATGTCATATGGAAATAGTAAGTGTGTCCCAACTAGATATTTTTTTATTTTAATTCCTTTGATCATGCCAAATATTTTGGTTCCCTAATTATTACGCTCAACCCTTCAACCACAAGCAAGAATAAAATGGGTTATAGGGGGGGGCATCCTTGTATTGGCCCTCTTTAAGGATTCAAGAATTTAGAAATTAATCCGTTAATTAAAATAAGAAAGGAATCATAATTAATATATCCCTTTACACAATTTACAAAGGGTACACTATCGCTAATAATAATTAATATAAGTTTGATGTATAATGAGCTTACCTTTCAAAATATTTCTCTAAATCAAGCTTGATTATCATGCTTGTTGCTTCCATAATTTTAATAAATGAAGTACTTAAGCGAGCAACAACAATAGCTTCATGGATTTATCTTTTACTTAAGAATCCATATTATTTTCTGATATGTTATCTAAAAAATCTTATTTTAATCTCCTAGCAATAATATTGGAGATGATTTTATAGAGTATTACACAAGGATATATGCCTATACTCCTCAAAATATTTTGGGTTATCCTTATTTGAAATCAACATGAGGAAAGGTGTATTAATAGAATCGAGTACTTGTTGAAATGTCATTTATTCCTCAACCACCTTTAATAGATCTTCTTCTAACGAATCATAAAAACCCACATCAAAGTCAATGGACCAACCATATGGTCCTAGATTGTTCCCTTTTTTAAAGAGTTTAACTATTTTTTGTAACTTCTTCTTAGTGATGTCTATCATCAAAGTCCTATTGACTTCATCATAATTAACCATCTTAGGTATTTATTGTGCTAGCTATTAGAAATATTGAGTTGTCATTGATGTCAAAGGCAGAAATATCTTCAAGGATGAAATATTGAGTTGTTAAAGGTAAAAATATCTTCAAGCATGAAATATTGAGTTTTCATTAATTTTAAAGGTAAAAGTTTTATCAAGGATGAAATATTGAGTTTTCAAGGATGATATATGCTTTCATATTTAAATTAGAAATTTAAATATTAAAGTTATAAAATTATTATAGATTTAAATCTTATAATATTTAAATATTATAAAGTAAAGTTTCAAAAATTAAAATGATCGTGCATGGGATAACCTTTACAAAACAAAGAAATATTAAATGTCTGTATATAAGGTTAAAACTTAGTCAAGAACGAATTATTATAAAACATTTTAATTCAAGCATTTGATTAAGTTACGATACAACCACACAATAGTAGATGATCTGACGGCATGACAGTGAAGGCATTGAGGTAGATTGGAGCTCAACAAAGACCACATCATAGGAGGGAGACGATGAATCATAGAATATGTTTGAGGTAGACACTCATTGGAGCTCGGGGAATACCACATCATAGGAGGAAGATAGTATGGTAGAGAAGGTGTTTGAGGTAGATGCTTGTTGGAGCTTAGGTAAAGACCATATTATAGAATGGTGATGATGTGATAGAGAAGGTGATTGAGGCAGATGCTCATTGGAGCTTAGGAAAATGTCACATCATAGAAGGGTAGCGATAGCGCATTTAGTTGGCATTGTCTTGAGAAATTATGAAAACATTGCATAAGGATATAGGAAGGCACTCGTATGATGAAGAAAAATTGATTGTTGAGAAGTTTAATTGACACAAAGGAATAATTTTCATATTACAGTAAAATACCTGAATACTGTGTTGAAAGAAAGATAACATATACCTAGAGAAGAGCATGAATTTGACTATCATAAAGAGCATGCTAGACTATATTTAAGTTGATGTAAATACAATCATATCTGAATGGCTTCAAGCACAAAGAAGGACAACGAAGGAAGGTCTCACCCGAAAACAATTACAGATAATGGCAGCAATATGAATCGTAGATTAATATTTTTTGAAAATATAAGCATACCATTTGTAATAGATAAGATACATTTGATATGTCTATGTTGAGCTCATTTGCAGAAGGCTTGTGAAATAGAAAAATCAAATCTAAATGGAAACAAACCTGCGTAGGTAGAACAAAAAAAAATGGTGAAGGTTTTCCTAAGGTATACCAAAAGGAGTGTGATAGCATTACACAAAGGTCAAACATTATCATATTGTTATATCTCTAGTTCAAGCCATTAGTATTTTTAGGATGCACACATATCAAGTATCTAAGGAGTGATAAGGATTTAAAGTGGTTGATTTTATATTTAAATCAAGAAGGGAAAAAGAGAATTATTCATCAGATTTGAAAAGCACATGCAAGAAGAAGATCATTATTATTAAGGTAGATTTGGAGGGTACAAATCTGGAACAAGTCAAGGTGTCAAATAATATTAAGTGCACATATTCACCCAAGCATTCAATTGTCAAGGAAGGACAATTCATCCAATTCAAAGAAGAAGGAAAGGTGCACATAATAGTGGAATAAGAGCAAGGTTTGAGCATCTCCAATTCAACACACAAGTAACTTATCCAATACTAGATTTGAGCTACCTTTAAAATGTAATAAATGTGAGATATGTAGAAGCGAAAGACTTGATGAATGTCAAGAAATTTTTGGCCATTTTAAGCTTACTATGTTAGTGCATATCATTCTCTATATGTTCATTAAGATAAAACAACTATGGGTAGAATATGTTTGAATTGCTTTTAGTTGAGAAAAGAAAAGGTGAATAACTTGATACCATTATCGATCAAGTTTTGTAAGCAAATTTATGCATTGAATATGATTGAATTTGGGAGTAAATGTGCAAGGGTTATAGATCATATTTGGAGTAGATTGAGTAGGTTTTGTAAGAAGATTTTTTAGCAGATTTGAGTAGGTTTGTTAAGTAGATATTTGAGGAGGTTTTGTAAGAAGGTTTTGGAGTAGATTTGAGCAGGTTTTGTAAGAAGGATTTTGGAGCAGATTTGAGTAGGTTTTTTAAGTAGATTTTTGAGTAGATTCTAGTAGGTTTTTTCAGCAAGTTTTGAAGCAGATTTGAGTAGGTTTTGTAAGTAGGTTTTTGGAGTAGATTTGAGCAGGTTTTGTAAGCAATTTTTTGAGAAAATTTGAGTAGGTTTTGTAAGTAAGTTTTAGAGTATATTTGAGTAGTTTTTGTACGTGGGTTTTGAGTTGATTTGAGAAGGTTTTGCGAGAAGTTTTTAGAGTGAACTTAATCAAGGATATTGGTGTCTCCTATGGATTAGTTTCCATAAACTTGAGCAAGGGTATTAGTGTCTTCTATGGATTGGTGTATACAAACTTGAGTAAGGGGATTTGTGTCTCCTATGGATTGGTGTCCACAAAATTTATCAAGGGGATTGATGTCTCCAGTGGATTTGTATCCATGAACTTGAGCAAGGGGATTGATGTCTCTTATGGATTGGTGTCTCCTATGGATTGGTGTCCATGAACTTGATCAAGGGGATTGGTATCTCCTTTGGATTGGTATCCATGAACTTGAGAAAGGGGATTGGTGTCTCTTGTGTATTGGTGTCCATAAACTTGTATAGGGTATTGGTGTCTCGTGCGGATTGGTGTCCATGAACTTGTATAGGGGATTAGTATCTCCTTTGGGTTGTTGCCCATAAAATTTATTGAATAGATTTATAATAAA
The DNA here is from genome assembly GCA_028583015.1 of Wollemia nobilis. Taxonomy (NCBI): domain Eukaryota; kingdom Viridiplantae; phylum Streptophyta; class Pinopsida; order Araucariales; family Araucariaceae; genus Wollemia; species Wollemia nobilis. The sequence continues at coordinate 274,177 of JAQPPZ010001843.1, read as the reverse complement.
TATATTGTCATGGTTTTCTCCTAAGAGGGTGTTTCCATGTAAACTATTTGTCTCCTCATGTGTGTGGTGATTTGTGTATTATTTCATTACTGCACTAATGTTATTTAAATTTATTACTTTGGAAAGAAAAAATAAAAGTTTTATCTTATACTATTCACCCTCCCCCTTATTATAAGCTTGTGTTCATCAATTGGTATTAGAGCGAGTTCATTCGTGAAACCTTAACAACTTGAAGGAGGATCTTACAAGAACACACATGGCTAGCCTTTAATATTTTTCATCAAATAAGGTACCAATATTCTATGGGACTAACTATGATTTCTAGAGCATAAGGATGTGGAATTATTTTATGGCACATGGATATGATATATGGCAATCCATTGAGGTTGGGTTCACACCATCTATAACTCCTCCCATAGATAGAGATGATAAGAAACTGTTTGAAATAATGTCAAGGCAATGAATGCAATATTAAGTGGGTTATGTGAATTAGATTTTGTGAAATTCATGCAATGCACCTCAGCAAAAAAAATATGGAACAATTTACAAATAACATATGAAGGAGATGAAAAGGTTAAAATGGGAAAACTTCAAATCCATAGGAGAAAGTTTGAAGACTTAAGGATGAAATATGAGGAAGAAATTGCCAAGTATATACTCTAAGTTTATGAGATTTTAAACACCATTTGTGGACTTGGATAAAATATTGAAGACTTTAATATTGTTTAGAAAATATTAAGGTCACTTCCCATGACGTTTGACGTAAAGGTTTCAGCAATAAAAGAGATGAAGGATCTTAAAACCTTAAGTAGGGATGAGCTACATGGAATTCTCACTACCTATGATATAAGGATTGAAAAATATCAAACATATAAATGGGAAGAATCATTTAAAGCTTCAAAGAAGACAAAGAATAAGGAACCAGAATCAAGTAGTGGAGAAGAAGCTAACTTTGAGTGAAGGAATAATAAGGGTCTAATAAAATATAAAGGTATGCATTCTATAAAATATTTTAATTGTTGTAACCTTGGTCACTATGCATATAATTTTCCAGAAGCTAGAATTAGTAGTAGTGAAGAAGAAAAGTAATATAAGAAAAAGAAAGAAATAAAATTTTATCATGAAAAGAAAATAGGTATGGTCAAAACAAGCATGAGAAGAAGATCTTTCAAAGACACAAGAAGAGTTTTTATGTTGAATAAAAAAGCAGTTTCTCCAGCATCAATGATGAAAGTATCTCAAATAGTGAAAGAGAAGAAATCCTATTTTTGGCCATAGAAGAGAAATAAGATGCTCCTATTGTCAAAGACCAAAGAGAAGAAAAATATTTATAAAATGAAGAGGAAGACATGGTTGACATAGAAGAGGAAATTGTTATTGCTCTTGAAGAGTTGAAGAGGGTTACAAATAAGAACTCAAAATTGAAGGCTTAAGTACAAGAGGATGAGAATATAAATATAATGTTATCACAATAACACATTGACCTGAAAGTTAAAGTTGAAGAGGCAAAGCAAATTGAAGAAGGTATGACTGAGTAGTTAAAGAAAAAAGAGTTGGAATATGAAAAATTTGAACATGAGGTTGTCTCTCTGAGGAAGGAAGTGGAAGATACTAATGATAAGCTACACAGATTTGGGAAAAGCACAAAAAATATTGGTGATATTATCAAAACACAGAGATCTTCGACTATAAATATTGGACATGGTTTTGAAGAAGGTCAAAGAAAAAAAATGGGTATTCAAGCTCAAAAGGAAAAGATGCATCAAAGAAGATAAGTAAAGAAGAGCCTAAAACCTATGCTAATGTTTTGAGAAGTGGAAGCATCAAGGAGGATGAAAATAAAGTATCATAAAGTAATAAATTCCATCATGAAAACAACTATTAGAATAAATATTTATTCTATTAAGTTCTACTAGGATAGACTTACTTGAGTTACCACTATTTCATGATTCAGGTGAACTCTCAGTTTAGACTAGTTCAGATTTATTGAGTTGTTGTAATCCAACGACTCTCAATTATCAACTTTGTTATTTATACAAAGTTGATATTTGGAATAATCAATCAGTTCTACTCTTCTTTTCATAGTTCTTGTAATGCTTTGCATGTCTATTCTTGGGAAATTCTAACATGGTATCAGAGCAAGATAGATTTTGTTCAACATTCTCTCTTGAAGGCTCTTCTAGGACTGGTTCATTGTCTTTTTTTGACATATCTCTTGTAGACCACTCTATGCTTTAGCTACAAGTCTACAATTTTTTTTTTGGAAATTGGTTATAGTTCTTTCTAATAGAATTATATGTATTTTGCAATATTGTGTAGAAATCTTCCTTTGGATGATAGCTTTATTCATCTTCCAAGACTGCAAATGATAAGAAGGGGTGTTCCTTTTTTCACTGTTGTAGAGCTTTGATTTGTCCTGATATATGTATTCATAGTGAATATTATAAGATTATATATTAATTTTTTTGGCCACTTTGCATTCACAAATTGGTCCTAAACGTCCCACGTAGCCCTTCATGATCACATTGACGCAATCCCTTTTGTACTAGATGAGAGTCTTCCTCCATTGTCAAATTTTATGAGTGTCACGTTCATCACACTGCACTCCACTTGGACTACTATAATGGGGGCATTGTCCTATTTGTTTGCCTTACAATCAATGAAATGTAACTAAAGGAACACTCAATTCTAATCAGTGAGAGATTATTGTCATGTCATGAGATATATCTCCATATGCTTTGTTTTTCATCTATATTGCATTAGTGGAACTAAGTTTCCACTCCAGTCAGCAACTGGTCACCAAAATGGTCAATTATATTTTGAATGTGATTTCTCAATCCTCTCTCACCGAGCATATATCATCTCATGGTGCCTACAATCCGCATGTGCATTCGATGATATTTATAAGGAGAAGATATATTTTTAAAATCTATCACTCTGTTCTTTCCAAGCTTGCCATCGTTCTTCCTGGGATGATCTTAGATATTATCAATTTTTTAAAATTTGTTCTTCCTCTACATTCGTAGTACATTGGCACCCATAGTACATAGTTGCTCATCTACATTGCCTAAGGAGATATTAGCTTGCCATTGTTCTTCCTGGGATACTCTTGGACATTATCGATTCTCCAAGTTTCGTTCTCACTTGATAGAGTTCACATTTTTTAATCACACCCAAGATCACATTGTTCCTGTGCAGATCTATGTGTCCACTGACGCCTAGAATGAAGTGACAGAATGAAGTCAAAGTGAAATATTATAGTTCCTTATTAAACACCAAATGTGGAGGACAAAACAAGCCAAGGGTAAAATTTCTTTCTTTTTTTGGTTTATTTTAAGCTTATCACCCTCGGATATGCAGTAAAAAAGGTCAAGAATCAATAGAACATCATCAAGTTCACTGTTTCCAAGAGCTAGAAACCCTTTTCAAAAGGACTTGTGTTCCAAAGTTTTTCATCAGCTAAGGAAGCCCATTTGTTTCCGGTACAAAAGAAATATGTTGCTTTAGTTCAAAATTATTTCAAATAACTCTGAGAGAGTTAATGATTCAAAATATTGTAACCTCCTCAAGGACTACTATCACTTTTTTTTGTTGATCTGTGCCTATTTTGAGCACTCAACAAAGTGACAAGTCCATTTGTAATCTCTAATACAAATATATTTTCTGGGGTTTTTTTTTTTAGGTGCTAATTCTTGCACCTATTTTCAATACTTTAGGGGGGTTGTTAGTGTTGGTCCTTGCATTTTTTTGGGTCCTTGGCTTTGTTCACAATTTTTTTTTTTTGCTACATTCCTTTAAGCAAGAAGATATAAAGAATAGTTTGGTGGTGGGATCTGAATGTGGTAAAATTTTTACCACTTGGTATTGTAGCTTACATCTCAATTTTAGCCTCTTATAAATGTTCTGCATGCATAACTATTTTTTTAAAAACACATGAACATTTGAACTCTAAAGCAAGTAAAACTTGAAATATTTTCAAAGAGCACATCAAATAAAGCCAATATCATTATAATATCCTATGTTCCATGTATCATTCTTCTCATTGAATTATAGTTTCCCTCACATAAGTGTAGGTAATTTAGAAGATTCAGTATAGAGGTCTAGCTGATTACTCTTGCTTCATAATCCTATGTTCCGCATATCAATTTTCCTCATTCACTTATAGTTTCCCTCATGTAAGAGTGGGTAAATTGAAGATATTTGTATAAAGGTCAGGCTTCTACTGCCTCCCTTAAACAAGTGTTTCTTCTAGAGCGTCATTGTATTCTCTACTTGGTTCTTTAAGTTAAAGGGGGGATTAGTAGTTCACTTGAATTTTCTTCGACAAAATGAATACAATTGATCCACTTACCTCTCATAACTATCACACATGGAAGCCCAAAATATCAAATCTCATTTCTCAAAAAGGGCTCACACACTTTCTAGAAGAGAAGCAACCTGAATTTGAAAAGGAATATGAAAATTTTATTCATAAGGGAAATATGTATGAAACAATGGGTATTATAAGCACAAATGTAAATGAAAGCTTGTGGTTTCATATTTCAAAATGTAAAACCCCATTTGAAATTTGGGAAAAAAATAAAAAACTTGTTTGGTAAAGTGGATCAAATAAGGTCAATGCAGCTAGAGGCATAATTAACAACATTATCTCTTGAAGACTTCAGTAATATTGTTGACTTTCTCACCAAATTTAAATAAGTTCTCACTCAAATAAAAGGCATTGGTAAGGATAAAATAGAATATGAATGCATCTATCTTATGATTTCTAAGTTAAATGAAGTGTTTCAAATGTTTACTACCAGTTTTTTGTCTACAAAAGATGCACTTGGTACAAGTTTTAAAATGCCCTCTTTAGATGAGTTTTGTGATAGGCTAACTAGAGAGGAAATAAAATTTGAAAAATATGAGATCTCTCCCTCTTCCTCAAAAGCATTAGTAGCATCCACCTCCACTAAAGAAAAATTCAAAAAGAAAGAAAGAGACCCTTTAACTTGTACCCATTACAAAAATAATGGACATTTTGTAAACAAATATTGGAAAAGACTACAACAACTAGAGACAACAATGAAGGAAATAGGGAAAGTTTTAAATGTTCAAGGCAAAAATATAAAAAGTCCATCAAAATATTGGGTTCTAGATTTAGGGTCAACTCATCATATGACTTCTTCACATGAGTCATTCTCTTCAATCTCCTCAAGCTCAACTTGTAGCATAGAAGTTGGTGACTCATCCTTTATCCCTGTCAAAGGAAAAGGTGACATATCTATTGATGGTGGGTATATCAATAATGTCTATGTCCGAAATATAGTTGTAAATCTCCTATCAATCTATCATATTTGTACTTCTTCAAAGGGTAAAACAATTCTATTTTCACCAACAGGGGTTGAAATAAGAGAATTTTAGGAACCTCACTCTCTCATAGCAAAATGAGATATTGATCATAAGACTCACCTATTTCAGTTCAATGGATTCAAAAATTTAAATAGAGCATCCTGTTTTGTTGCACATGGAGATCTTGAAAGTAAAATTTGACATGAAAGGTTTGGACATCTCAATTATAACTATCTAAAAGAGTTGAGTACTCATAAAATGGTAACAGGGTTACCAAAAGTCTCTTCTATTGAAGGGGTATGTCCTGGATGTGCTCTTGAAAAACAACATCAAGATCCTTTTCACCCAAGTAGTTCTCAAAAGGGCTCATCCCCTCTAGAGTTAATCCATAGTGACTTGATGGTCTTACCAAAGTCTTCTTTCAAAGGAGAAAATATGCCTTGACTTTCGTTGATGATTTTTCAAGAATAACTTGGGTCTAATTTCTAAAATACAAAAGTGATGTGCTATCCCGCTTAAAAATCTTCAAAGCCTTAGCTAAAAATCAAGCAAATTGCAAAATCAAGCAAATTTATACAGATAATGGGGGGAATACTTCAATAATGAGTTCTCCATATTCCTATCAAATCATGGTATAATTCATCAACATTCAGTCTCCCATAATCCTCAACAAAATGGTATTGCAGAAAGAAAAAATAGATCTTTGAAAGAAATGGTAAACTGTATGCTCCACTCAAGAGATCTTCTAGTAGTTTTTTTGGCAAAAGCTATTAACTGTGTAAATTATATTAAAAAATACACACCTCATAAATACCTTGGCCATTTGACTCTCGAAGAAGCATGGATTGGCTCCAAACCTGATATCTCCTTTTTTAAATTTTTTGGGTGTACTGCTTGGGCACACATCCAAAAGAAAAAGAGGAAGGCTCTAGACAAAAAGGGCAAGTATTTATTGGCTATTGTGAGGAAATAAAAGCCTATAGGCTCCTTGATCCCACAACTCATGAGGTTTTTTTTATAAAAATGTTCAATTTTATGAAACATTTGAGCCTTATAAATATTCTCAATCATCTTCCAACAATAATTATCTCGAGCCATCTTCAAAATTTGAGCCCCAATATAGTGAAGATACCACCCTTGAGATAGATGACCAACATGAGGATCCCATTATTAAAAGTCCTCCTCAAATTCCTCCCACATCCATGACTCCTTCCACAATGTAAAAATGGACCCACACCATTGTTTAAAAGGCACCCCTTATATCCAAAATATTTCATCATTCATATTGAGCAACTCCATAGGTTCTGGTCTTGTCTGTAAGTTCATTTCAATAGATCCTCTATCCTTCAAAGAAGAAACTGGTATAAAATAATGGGATGATGCCATGAAGAATGAATTTTCTTAATCAAAAACAAAAGTTGGGATCTAGTCCCTCTACCTAAAGGAAGGAAATTAGTTCTTTGTAAATGGATTTACAGAAATAACTATGGACCTGATGGAAAATTTGACAAACACAAAGCTCGCTTGGTAGCTAAAGGTTTTTTTACAAATTGAAGGTATTGATTATTCTAAAACCTTTTCCCAAGTTACAAAAATGGATTCTTTAAGGTTGGTTCTTGCACTTGATGCTTCTCAAAAATGGTCGGTATTTCAAATGGATGTTAAAAGTTCTTTCTTGTATGGTGACTTAAAAGAGGAAATATTCATGGAACAAACAGTTGGATTTATTCAAGACTCATCCCTTGTTTGTAGACTAATAAAATATCTCTATGGTCTCAAACATGCTCCCAGAGCTTGGTATGAAAAATGGACTCCCTCCTTCTATCCTTAGGTTTTTCTCATTGTGATTCTGATGCAACAATATATATTTGGAGGGATGAAGAAAACATAACCATACTTTCTCTCTATATTGATGATCTACTACTCACTAGTAGTACCATTTCTCACATTCAGACTATCAAAGACTCCCTTTATGAAAAAATTGAAATTTACTTCCTTAGGATTCAAATAAATCAAACAGATGCAAGAATTTCATTATGTCAACAAAAATACACTTTAGACCTTCTTCAATGGTTTAAGATGACTGATTGTAAGCCTTCTTGTACATATTTTCAATCTGGAGTCACTCTAAGTACTTCCTATAAATCCTCTCTATGTGATACTAATCTATACTTACAACTTGTAGGGAGTCTGTTATATCTCACTCATACTTGCCCAAATATTTCATATGTTGTTGGCTTGATATCTAGATTCTCACATCAACCTCATTTCAGCCATTGGCAAGTAGCAAAAATAATCCTATGCTACTTGCAAGGAACTACTCACTTTGGGATCTTATATGAAGGAAAATCCATGGATATCATTGGTTATATAGATTCTGATTGGTCAGGTTCAGTAGAATACAAATGTTGAACTTCTAGCTATGTCTTTTGTCTTGGTTCCTCACCTATTGCTTGGTCATGGAAAAAACAATAAGCAGTAGCATTATCATCTATAGATGCAGAATACATGACAACAATTTTGGTTAGTCAGGAAGCTCTTTGACTTCATCATATATTAAGAGAATTTGGTTTTTTCCATGACAAACCTATCACTCTTTGGTGTGATAATCAGAGCACAATCCATATTGCTCGTAATCCAGTTGAGCATCAGTGGACCAAGCACATTGAAATTCACATGCACTTCATTTGACAAAATATTCAGAGCGAGAAAATACACTTGGACTATATGCCCATAGAAAATTAAATTGCAAATATCTTCACCAAATACTTTCCTTATTTTTTTTACATTCAATTGCCATAGAAACTTGGGGTAAGGCAGATGCATTAGAAAGGGTGCACAGAGGTCTTCACCTCTCCTTTCTTCTTATAGTTCTTTTTTTCTTCTTGGAAGATGGTTTTTCCCATGTGGTTTTTTCACCATCTCTCCTATATGTAATTGTACAAGAGTACCTCATCAAGCCTAGTTTCCAGGAATCATTTATTTTTTTTAAGTTCAATGAGGACAATCTTCACCATCCGAATACATACCTCTTTTTTTTATTTTTGAAAATGGTTTTTTACCATGTATTTTTTTACTCTCTTCAATAAAAATCATTGTACATGAGTACCTCATCAGTCCTTGTTGGTTGAATCATTTGTTACATTCACCCCTAGTATCATTTTTTTTTTAAAAGCGAAAAACCCTTTGTCGGGCTGTCTTGGTCTGAGATACCATGAACACGGGGTTCTACACCATCAAATTCACCCGGAGTCGCACCCGACCCTGCCCGCACCAACATTATTAATTGGATTTTGGATACCCAATTCAGCTTTTTGGTAGGGTGGAGATTTGAACCTAGGACCTCTCTTGGAGGATTTCCCTCTCCTCTCCAACTCACCTACAACACCTGGGTACTCCTAGTATCACTTAAGGGGGGTGTTAGAATAATATTTATTCTCTTAAGTTCTACTAGGGTAGACTTACTTAAGTTACCACTCTTCCATGAGTCAGGTGAACTCTCAGTTTATATTAGTTCAAATTTGTTGAGTTTTTGTAATCCAATGGCTCTCAATGATAAACTTTGCTATTTATACAAATTTGATCCTTGCAATAATCAATCAGTTCTATTCTTCACTTCATAGTTCTTATAATTCTTTGCATGTATATTCTTGGGAAATTCTAACAACATTAATGACATAACCATGCGGTAATATCCTCCAAGGCAATCAGATAGGTTTCTCATGTAACAAATTTGGTCATAAAGCTATAAATTTTATGGTCTATGCTAAGAATGAATTTGGCTTCACCAAGAGAAATTTCAATTCATTTGCACCTCTCATGGACTACAACATCATATGCTACAAATGTAATAATTTTAGGCATACAAACAGATGCTGTAAAATAGTTTTCCCTAACCTTTTGAAATCAAGAAAAAATAGGATTGTAAAAATATTCAAAAGGGTATGTCCTCCAAAGTTTGGATAAATAAAATAGAACAAGAGGATCATAGTAATTTGGGGATTTCACTCCCATATCATAATTGAACATGTCAAGAAGAGTAGGGAAAAGGGGGTGCTTTCAAGTGTCTTATCTTACAGTTCTGAGGAGCCTTTACCATTGATTTCAAAGGGGGAAAGTTTTTAGTACAGGGGAGCAACTTGTTCGTGGAAGCAGTTTGTGATCATGTTGCAATAATGGATAGTTTTATTGTAGGGTTACCATCAATGACAAATGGGGAGGTTTTTAGAAATATTGAGTCGTCATTGATGTCAAAGGTAGAAATATCTTCAAGGATGAAATGTTGAGTTGACATTAATGTTAAAGGTAGAAATATATTCAAGGATGAAATATTGAGTTGTAAAGGATGATATATGCTTTAATATTTAAATTGAAATTTTAAATATTAAAGTTATAAAAATATTATAGAGTTAAAACTTATAATATTTAAATATTAAATTTAAATATTATAAAGTAAAGTTTCAAAAATTAAAATGATCGTGCATGGACTGAACTTTACAAAACAAAGAAAGATTAAATGTATATATAAGGTTGAAAATTAGTAAAGAATGAATTATTATGAAACATTTCAATTTGAGCATTTACTTAAGTTGTGGTATAGCCACACAATAGTAGATGACATGAAAGTGTGGCATTGAAGACACTAAGGCAAATTGGAGCTTGGCAAAGACCACGTTGTAAGAGGGCGATAGTGCGATAGAGAAAGTGTTTGAGGCAGATGCTCATTGGATCTTAGTAAATACCACATCGTAGGAGGGATATGGTGTGATAGAGAAGGTGTTTGAGATAGACGCTCATTGGAGCTTAGGCAAAACCACATCATAGAAGGGTGATGGTGTGGTAGAGAAGTTGGTTGAGGCAAATGCTCGTTGGATCTTAGGAGAAGGTCACATCGTAGAAGGGCAACGATAGCACATACAATTGGTATCATCTTGAGAAATGAAGACCACATTACAGAAGGGCAGAGGAAGAAACTTCTATGATGAAGGAAGATTGATTGCTGAGAAGTTTAATTAAGATATAGAAATCATTTTCAGATTACAACAAAATACCTGAAGATTATTTTGAAAGAAATATAATGAATGCCTAGGGAAGAGCGTGGATTTGACTATCATAAAGAGTATTCTAGACTACATTTAAGTTGATGTGCATACAATAATATTTGAATGAATTCAAGTGTGTAGAAGGACAACGAAGGAAGGTCTAATCCAAAGAAAATTACAGATAATGGCAATAATATGAATTTTAGATTGAAAGTTTTTGAAAAGAAAAGCATGACATTTGTAAGAGGTTATGATATATTTTATATGTCTAGGTGGAACTCATTCAAATAATGCTTGCACAATAGAACAATAAAATTTGAAGGGAAACAAACCTCCATAGGCTAAACAAAAATAGATCGTGAAGGTTTTCATGAGGTATATCGAAAGGAGCGCGATAGCATTACACAAAGGTCAAGCATTATCAGATTGTAATATATCTAGTGCAAGCCACTAGTATTTTCAAGCCACACACATATCATGTGTCTAAGGAGTGATAAGGTTTTAAAGTGGTTTATTTGATATTTAAATAAATAAGGGAGAAAAGAGAATTATTCACCAGATTTGAAAAGCACAAGAAAAAAGAAGATCACCATTATTAAGGTAAATTTGGAGGGCATAAATCTAGAACAAGTCAAGGTGTCAAAGAATATTAAGTGCACATATTCACCCAAGCATTCAATTTCCAAGGAAGGACAATTCAGCCAAATCAAATAAGAAGGAAAGGTACACATGATAGTGGAAGAAGAGCAAGGTTTGACCATCTCCAAGTCAACACACAAGTAAGTTATACAATACTAGACTTGAGCTACCTTCAAAATGTAATATATCTGAGATATATGGAAGCGATAGACTTAATTAATGTGAAGAACATATTGGCAATTGAAGCTTACTATATTAGTGCATATCATTTTCTATATTTTCATGAGGATAAAATAATTTTAGGTAGAATATGTCTGAATTGCTTTTAGTTGAGGAAAGCAAATGTGAATAACTCGATGCCATTATTGATCACGTTTTGTAAGTATATTTATGAATTGATTATGATTGAATTTAGGAGTAAATGTGCAAGGGTTATAGATCATATTTGGAGTAGATTTGAGCAGGTTTTGTAAGCAAGATTTTGAGTAGATTTAAGTAGGTTTTTTAAGCAGGTTTTGGAGTAGGTTTGAGGAGGTTTTGTAAGCATGTTTTATAAGCACCAGATTTGCATAGGTTTTATAAGCAGGTTTTGGAGCAGGTTTGATAAGGTTTTGTAAGTAGTTTTTATAGTAGATTTGAGCAAGTTTTGTAAGCAGGTTTTTGAGTAAGTTTTAGAGAAAATTTGAGCAAGTTTTGTAAGTAGTTTTTTGAGTATATTTGATGGGTTTTTTAAGTAGGTTTTAAAGAAAATTTGAGCAGGTTTTATGAGTAGGTTTTAGAGTAAAATTGAGGAAGGGTATTGGTGTCTCCTGTGGATTGGTTTCCATGAACTTAAGCAATGATATTGGTGTCCATAAAATTGAGCAAGGGGATTAGTGTCTCCTGTGGATTGGTGTCCATGAACTTGAGCAAGGGGATTTGTGTCTCCTATGGATTAGTGTCCATGAACTTGAGCAAGAGTATTAGTGTCTCCTATGTATTGGTGTCCATAAAATTGAGCAATGGGATTCGTGTCTCCTGTGGATTGGTATCCACAAAATTTAGCTAGGGGATTGGTGTCTCCTATGGATTGGTGTCCATGAACTTGAGCAAGAAAATTAGTGTCTCCTATGGATTTGTGTCCATGAAATTGTATAGGGTATTGATGTCTCCTATGGATTGGTGTCTCCTGTAGGTTGGTGCCCACAAAATTTATTAAAGAAATTTATAAGCAATATTATGTCATGGTTTTATTTCGAGAGGGTGTTTCCATGTAAATATTTGTCTTCCATTTTCCATATGGTATTTATCATATTTCTTTATTTTGCATACTTTTGAAATAATTTTGTATTCTTATCCCCTTACTCTAGACAAAGTGCTCTACTTTTCATCATCCACATTCCATTTTTCCATTCTAACAATTTCCTCTCTTTTTTTTAACTCTTTGACGTAAAAATACTCTTTGTCTAAAAAAATCTCATTGTTTGTACAACTTATTTAATTTAGATTATGTCATTTTTCTTTACCTTTGCTTCCCAATATTTACCTTTAGCCCATGCAATTGTAGAATATTTAATTCTCTTTAGATTTTTAGAAAATTAAAACATGTATATCTCTTCTATTGTTGGGTCAATATGTCTCCACTTATATTTTACTTAATTTATAATTTTTTCATCTTCCAACCAAATAACATTAAACTTCAAAGTTCTTGTTGGTTTTTCTTGATATTTTCCTAGCTCTAAGATAATTGGTGAATGATCAACTATCAACTATCTCACACCTTTGATATGATCCTACGAAGGAATAGTGTATACCTCAACAAATATAATAGTGACTATAATATCTATCACCATAGGATATATATTATATTAATCGTATTAAGGAATGTGTGCTAACTGCTCCAAAAAGAATAAAAATAAGGTATGGCTTCCAACACATGAGGAAACATCATCGTAGAAATACATCCAATAAATATGGATATCTCTCCCTCACATATCCTCCACTATTTGAATTCAACCATTATTATTTATCAATTAGATAATATTACATTCAAGTCCTTTATTTTCTAATGATCTTGGATGAAAGCTCATTTTATTATAGGTATGAAGGGTATGAATATGTAGGTGATCAAGGAAAAAATATGATAATTTTATCTAAAGATATATATCTATGCAATACCCATTGTTTTTAATCATATTTATCTACCCATATGAAATACCACATGTAGATATTTATTTTATTTTACTCAAGTTAACCACTCCTAATATAATTAGAATGGAACTAAGCGCTAGTGTTTCAAGGATGTATCTTAGAATGAAACACTTAAGTGATTTGGCTTGAATAAAAAAGTAACGATATTCCATAGTTTTTATACATCATGGTGACCATAGATGATTTAAAATTTAGAACTAGTGTAGTAGAGGATGATCCAAAATCTTATTGTTCTTTATCGTATTCTAACTATAAAAAAGTAATAGTTAATCAATAAGAAATCAACTAAAATAAAATAAATATTCATATTAATTGGTGTTAATATTTATATAATATAATAAGATGAATATAAAGAGAACATCAAAATATATAATTTGAGGATACAAGTTTAGACTACTACCTAGAGTGTCCAATTTACCAAGAGGAATAGATGAGTTCTTGTATTTACCCAAGATAAAAATTGAATACTATAAAATAGGAGGAATGGAAAGTTTCTTGAGAAGAAAATTTAATAAAATATATTCTAATAAAATGTCTTAAATCCACCAACTATTTTATTTGATTCTTAAATTAGGTTATAGTCATAGTGTCAAAATATAAAATATTTTAATGGATTGAATGATAGTAGGGGATTAAGAACAAAGAAATATTTGAAATTTTAGGAAGGGATAAAAATCCTTTTTTGGATACATATATCACTTAAAAATAAACTTAATATAGGTGAATGGGCTTTGGAATCAAACAACACCCACTTAAAAATGCTAAAAATACCCAACAACATAAAAATAGCATACATATTGTATGATTGTTTTAAACTATTCTGAGGAGGTGTCCAGGATGACGGGTATGGTTGTTCAAGAGGTTGACATATTGGTTTAAAACTTTATCGTTTCTTCCATTTTCCCTTCTTGTCCACTATTCCTCATTTCTGGTTTGTCTTTGCCTTTCTGTGTTCTTCGTTTCTTTTTGTCCTCTTGGGGGGTGTTGTTTGGTCTTTCTATGTTTGTTTTTCTTTTGGTTTTTACCTTTTAGGTTGGTTTTGTTGTAAAAGGTTGTGGGACCCTTTAAAAACATTATTTTTTATTAATAGTATAAAAAAATGATATCTTGAAGTAGGACACAACCAAAGAAGCTTGGGAACTACATCTTGTACAAAATTTTTAATTCAATAAGATTTATAAAAATAAATAGATGGAGAAACGAGATAAATTTTTATATAATGGAAAATAAATCTCTTTGCATATAATAATTTGATTGATGGATATTGTAAATAGGAAAATTGGGTAAGGGTATTTTAGAATTTTGGAGAACATTCACAATAGGGTTCCATGCTTGATTTAGTCACCTATAACTCATTTTTCAACAGGTTATATAAAAATATAGCTTAGATAAATGTAAAGGGCTTCAAAATCATATATAGAGATATGGATTGGAATGTTTCCATATTTCAATTTTATCATGTATCACACATTTAGTGATGGATTTTTTAGAGTTGGAGATATTTATGTTGCTTGTACACTTAATACTGAATTGACCAAACAAGACATTAAAGTCAATATTTTGAGGTGTAGTATTTTGATGAATGCACTTTGTAAAAAAAATGGAAATTAATAGAATTAAAAGTTCTTTTGAATGAAACAATAGAATGTGATTTTAAATGATATATTTAGAACAAAATTATTCAATTTTTAGGAACACCCAAAAAGCTATTTGGTCATATTATGAAATGGAAAAAGAGCTATTGTTCCTAACATTGTTACTTATAATTTAATGATTAATAGGTATGCTAGTTTAAGGATGATTAACAAAACACTTCATGATGATATTAAAACAAAGGCCTTGAACTAGTTTTAATAACTTATGATGCATTGAAAATTTTATAACCTAAAATGAATCATAATATTGGATTAAGAACAAAATAATTTCATAAGTAAAAATAACTACAATTCCTTAAAATGGAACAATAGAAATGTTACTATGTTTTCCTATGAAGGAAATGGAAAAATAGAAAGAATTCATCTTAAACTATGATTCACGATTTCACTGAGCTTGAAAAGATACATTACAATAAATTTTTAGGAGCTTTATATCATAGGAGATAACTCAATTATGTTTAATGTGAAAGATCAAAAAATACAAAATATCGGAACAATAGCAAATTATAAATATATGTAGTACCAAAAGGTATAATTCAGGTTGTGAACCTTTTTTTATGAATTTTATAGTCCAAATATGTAAGTATAGAGTTTGTGGATCAGAAATAAGGGGTACTTGTCTTGATAATATTAAAAAGGATAACTTTGTTAAGGAAACATGCAAATAGTACAACTTTTTAACATACCTCCATAGGGATATAATTATTTGTATGAATGTTCCTCATATTAAAATCTATGTACTATGTTAAATTTATATCAGGAAACCATTGGTTGACTCTCCAAATATCCAATGAAAAAATAGGCTTTTACTAAAGAGATGTCAGATTTGATAATATTTTCAAAAATAAATAAAATCAAAACATTACTTAGAATAATATAACAACTCATGTATAAGCACAAAGCAATATTAAGTATGTCGATAAGAACCAAAATAGTGTCACTAAATAAAATAATGAACACTCAAAACAATAAAGAAAATGGTTGGTCTTAAGGGGTATAAAAACCTTAAATACTTGTGACCACAATTAAACATTAAAGAACCAATGTTAAGGTTGATTATTAAAATATTATAATAAACATACCTATACAAGGTGTACAAGGGCTTATAGGGATGTACAAAAATTATTATACAAAAGTCAATAATGGCCTTACGAGAAGCTTAACACCATATATTACAACATCCCCCCTTAAATTGAACAAGAGACATGAAGAGAGAGACTTGTTAGTTATAACCACTTAAGGGGAACTCTCCTACTTTAAGATGCTTTCAAAATTGAACAAATGGTACCTTGGATATGATAGTAACAAAATTATTTATTTGCTATTCTTCTAATGATGCATAGACTAGATCAAGCATCCCACGATAATGAATCCAATAAAAATAGTATATCAAAACCTCAATATGAAACATTGAATTAGGAAAAAGCTTGATGGATTTTTAATTATCATAATTAAGGGTGATCAGAAACTACTATGGAACACCCAATTACTCTAAACTCTTGAGGATGCATTGAATTTTTGGTAGTCTCATTGGTAGCACGATAATAAAATGTTATACAAATGTGTATGTTGCGGACTATTATCTAAACACTAAGAGACCATTTTAAAACCAAGAAAAAAGATAAACATTGTAACAAAGGTTCACTAGTTCAAAACACCAATTCAATGTACATTAGATTATTATATAAAAAAGTTGAGGTTCTTAAACTAAGTAGTGAATACTCATATAATGTATACACATAATATATCAATGGACCTACTTGGTCATTTTTTGTTGACTCTCATTAGGTGTTTACATATATGTAGAATCATAGTTGAAAAAAAATGCAATGTTTGCTAAAATATGGGTGAGATAGAGAAGTTCTATGATAAGGAATTAGTATAGGTTGACATCCATCAAAGGAATAGTGGTATATGCTTGATCAGATTCATCCTTCATTGTTGACTATGATTAGATTCATCCAATAGTTTTTTTCTTCAGTTGATGTAGAGTAAGTTGATGTTGTAGGTTTCTATTTCAATTGAGTGTGCTCAACAAGTTCAATATTTGTAGTGTTGTATCCTTTTTTTGAATGCCTTTTCTTCTTCCTTATTCACTTTTTGTGATTCTGCACTAGAGCTAGTGGAATTTATACTTCATGGTAAATTAGTTGATCATCATAGTAATATTGTTCCTTATTGTTGACTTGCTTCTTGTGTTGAGTAAGTACAAAAACAATCAATGATAGATAAATCATTAGACACTCTTCTTTTGATAATATAATAATTTTTTGTGAGTTATTCCATGTTGTGGAGAGGATTTCATGGAGATAATTAATCATGGTTGTAAAGTTACCTTCTTTGTCTTCCTTAATAAATAAGGAGAATTTATATTTATTTTTAGTTGATAGATACTTGTATCCTTCGAGAGTATCTATTAAATTTTGAGAGTAAAATTCTACTTCTTGGAATAGCTCTTCATTATTGAAAGCTTTTCTCAGAATTTCATCCATGGATTTAATAGAATCTTAGTAGTATACCTTATAGCTCCCAATATTAAGGTGTAGACACCAAAACAGCACCAATCTGATTAAGTGACTGCAAACACTGATCACATTGGCACACACAGCCCCAAGGGCAGCCCCCAGAGGTTAAAAAGTGGTCCTAACCACTCTCACAGTAGTTTTGGAAGGTCAAAAATCATCTTGGCACCTTCAGGCACTTTGCTCAATATCCGTTCCACCCAAGGATGAATTCAAATTGGGATTCGCTCCTCCCAGGGACGAATTCATAATTCGCTCTAGGGTGGGGCGAATTACAGGTTTGACCGAAAAAAAGTCAAATATTGGCAAATGGTAGCTCGGATCCACCACTTAACGCTTCCTTCATTGCATGGTAGTATAAGTGAGCGTTTTTGAGTGTTAGAGGTTGTTACAAGGGCAGTCATGGAGTCCTTATTCAGGTAGGAATCTTCCCTCCCCTGGAAGGGCATGGCTGCCAAGTGGCGCCTCTGCATGCTCATACCAAGAGAGCTCCAGGTCTATAAATTGGTGGGTTTTTTCACCCCAAAATATACAGAGTAAGAGCAACTTGGAGTAATGAAGTGCTACCATTTTATTTCCCCATACATCCTTGTGTGATTTGTGCCTTTCACATCTATGATCTCTTTTAGAGAAGAGGTCATTGGGTGATCATTGGAAGGTCGAATCTTGAGCCCAAAACCTGAAATTTGGCAATATAATACCACCTCAACTTTCTGAAAACACCTTACAAGAGATTTTGGACCCATCCCAAGTGGATTGGTACCAAAATCAGGTCCCAACGGTAGGCGGCCTACCCAGGCGCCCCCGCACTACCACGAGTCTAATCGTCCCTTTTAGGAACGATTAGGAATATGTGGTAGATTGTTATTTCTATCATTTTTATATTGCATTTCATATTATGCTGCTTAGGTAGTTTGCAATTTCTATTTCGTAATGTTTTGAGTAAATCTTATCATGTTCTATCACTTTTTGTCTTTACTAACTTGTAGGTAGCATCATCAGATTCTTGTTAATGGAGGCCAAATTGGGAAAATATGACCATCTAGGTCTTCCCAAAATACCCCCAATTAGCTAACCCCAAGCTTGCAAGTATTTTGGAGCTCTCTAGGCAGGACATTTGGGAGAGTACCTTTTCAGCATTTTGTTGCAGGTAAATTCATCCCACCCCGGAGCGAATTCAAATCGGTGAGGAATTTCCTGACTGTTCTTTTTGCAATGCCTTCCTGGTGATGTTTCTATGCCCCTATAAAATTTTTAGAGCATTTGGATTCATTTTAGTTATAGTTTAATTCATTTTTCTCATTCACTTATCGTAGGCTTGGGGATTGCATGTTTTGTCTCATCCGCAGGTGCTACTAACTATTTCTTTTTCCTTTGAATGCAGGATCGGAACATCGAAAGAGCAGCGAGGAATCAACATTCGTAGACACAAGTGGCGGCGACATTTTGGTCCGCCCATATTACATGTGGGCACATGGAAGAAGGATGGTTATCCATGGATGTGACCAAGAGAGGAATTTGATCCTCCTCGCCCCTAAAAAGGGAGGATGTGGATGTAGACACCAAAACAGCACCAATCTGATTATGTGACTGCAAACACTGATTGCTTTGACACACACAGCCCCCAAGGCAGCCCTCAGAGGGTAAACAGTGGTCCTAACCACTTTTGTAGCAATTTTGGAAGGTCATAAGGCAATTTGGCACATTCAGGCACCTTGCTCAATATCCGTCCCACCTAGGGATGAATTCAAATTGGGATCCGTCTCATCCAGGGATGAATTTTGAATTCGCTCTGGGTCAGGACGAATTCCAGGTTTAACGGGCAAAAAGAAAAATGGCACCAAGTGGCAGTCGAGGACAGTCAATTAATGACTCTTGCCTTGCATGCGCGTGTAGGTGGGCAGAGTGGGCATTAGAGGACTGTCACAAGGGCAGTCATGGAAGCCCAAGTCAAGGAGGAGTCTCATCCCTCTTGAGAAGGCATGACCGCCAAATGGCACCCCTGCATGCCCCTCCAAAAGAGACCCCTTGGGTCTATAAAATGGTGAAATTTCTCACCCAAAAAGGACAGGTTGGAGGCATTTTCAAGCAACGAAGTGCTGCCAAATTGAATACCACATTTTCCCCTTTTGATTCACCTCTTCCACATCCTTGATCTCTTTCGCAAGATAGGTCATTGGGTGGTTATTGGAAGTGTGAATCTGGACCCAAAACACGACATTTGACCACACTGATCTACCAATTCACCGACAACCCATTACAAGAGATTTTGGGCCCATCCTAAGTGGATTGGTGCCAAAATCAGGTTCTAACGATGGGCGGCCCGCTCGGGTGCCCCGCACTTCTTAGTTTCATTTTAATTTGTTCTTTTGTCACTTGTGTATCATGCATTCCATTTTATGTTGTTTAGATAGTTTGTAATTCCAATTTTATAATGTTGTGATCAAATCTTATCATGTATTGTCGCTTTTGTTGTCCCCACTAACTTGCAGGTAGCGACATCAAATTCCCATTGATGGAGGTCAAATTGGGGAAATCCGACCATCTAGGTCGTCCCAAAATGCCCCCAATTAGCTAACCCCTATGTTTGCAGGTCTTTTGGACATCCCAAGATGCAACGTTTGGGCAACATCACTTCGGCGCTTTATCGTAGGAGAATTCGTCCTACCCAGGGACGAATTACAGTCGAATTCGTCCTGCTCAGGGACGAATTACAGTTTGATTCGAATCGACGATGTTCTGTCTGACTGTTTTGATGGCAGTGGCCCTCTGGTAATGTTCCCTGGTTCCTGTCAAATTTGCAAGTTGTTTAGAATCAGTTCATTCATCATTTTATTCAGTTTTATGCATACATCCTTCATCGTTTTTTAGAGAACAAATGTTTCATCTTTGCAATAGGTGCTACTAACAATTTTGTTGTTTCTTTGAATGCAGGAGGAGCAGCAAGGATCAAGGATTCATTCACATAAGCGGTGGCAACACTTTGGCCTGCCCATTTCAAATGTGGGCATGCGGAAGGAGGAACACTAAGTCATGATTGTAACCAAAACTCATTTAACGCTCCTAGCCCCTAAAAAGGGAGGAGGCGTCTTTGTAACCGATATTAAGAGAGTTAAATAAAAAGGGCTGTGCTTTCTGTACTTTCTTTTATCTCAGTTCAATTCGTCTCTTTCATTTCATGAATTTCACGTTTTAGGACTTAAGCGTTCGTTTGATTTTGAATGTGTCGCATTAGTATTTCTCCATTTTTTTTTCCGGATCTCGTGCTTTCAGTGGCGATCGTGGTGGGACTCTGTATCCTAGTTTTTGAGATCAAGAAACTGATCAAAAATTTGTGTTTTTGTGCTCACAGGTACCATTTTTTTGAACTCTAACTGTTATTCATCTTTGACGGTGGCGAATACCTTACTGTAATTCGTCTGAGCCTGAGAAGAATTGTAATTCATCTCAGACAGGGAAAAATTTTGTACTGTAATTCGTCTCACCCAGGGACGAATTTTTGTCTATGCATTTTCAGGGCCGAAGATCAGAAACGGCAAGTCTAGGTAGAGAAAATGTAAGGGTCTTAAATTGTTCCTGTCATTTTCTGCTTTTCTGTTTCTGTTTTCTATCAATTTTGCCTTCTTAAGGAAAGTAGTTGCTTCTGCTTGTTTTAATTTTTAATAAAAAGAACCACACACACATCACGTGGCATTTTTAAACCAAGGAGCTGGTCGTAAGACCCCAGCCCTTGATCAAGACCAACGATGGGTTCATCACCACCTTGGCTTGATTTTTGCATCCATTTACCTCGATTGTCACTGTTGTTAGGCGTAAATCCTGACGAAATCTAACCGAGTGTCGTTGGGGTGATTCCCAACGCGTGAGGATAAGTCTTCTATGGTAGGTATCATAAATAGGAGAATCCCCCTTCTGTACCACCTATGTACCACGTACCATCTACTCTCACATACCTATAGTTTCCCTCTTGTAAGGGCGGGTATATAGAGAGGTTGGTATATCGGCCTGGCAATGGTATATTGAAGGGGCAACCATTTATGGGAGTCATATGAGCCAACATTCTGCATTTAAATGTTCTTCAAAACTTTCAAAAACAAAACAAAATCATAAAAATGCATAAAAACATTCTAGGACACACCATTAATCTTTAAAAGAGATAATCACCGTTTGTGTATGTGTGTTTTCATTTCTACTTAGTGTAACAAAAAAAAAATCAAAAAAAAAAACATAAACAAAAAGATAAAAATCTGCTTAGCTTGTAGAAGAGCACCACCATGGTATACACCCATAGCCAAGCCCAATCAAGGGCAGAAGCTGCGAAAAGTGTACAAGGAGCGAGCACAAGTTGCCTCTGTTTTAGCCCTAAGGACTTGGCCATACCACCTTGGTGGTCTGGACTACAAGAGAGTCTGCATCATTCCATGTCAAGGTGGAATTATAGGGACACCCCCTTGGGGGACACGCCCGTTCAGCACAGCCCCTTTCGGGAAGAAGCTTTACATGTGGAACTCAACGTAGATATAAGAACACCTTTAGAGGCTAGATATGAGTGGCCTGTCGAATTCAGTCAAACACACAGAAGGTTACACAGTCAATCAAACATACAAAAAATGCCGACAAAAGAGACAATAATATATAATTTATTCAAAGCACCATCCAAATTACAACATAATGAATATCAAATATTATATAGAGAAGTCGGAGAGAAAGAAGTCGGAGGGATAAGGTGGGTAGTTGGAGAAGTCGACGAAGGAGGGATAAGGGGAGAAGAGGAAATGGAGGGATAAGAATATTAGGGAACGTGGAGGAATAAGGGAGAAATAGTAGGAGGGCATATAGGAAATTAGGGGAGAAAAAATAGGAGATAAACTGCCGACAATTTAAAAACAAATTCTGCCGACAAATGTAGGGAGATTTCACACTGAAGCTTAGAACAGAGATTTTTCTAAGCCGCTTTGAAACAACCCTATTCACACTTGTAACATTCTCCCCCTTAAAGTTGAGAGGACTGACTACACATTCTCTCGCCTTTACAAATTGAGCTTTTGTCATCGCCTTGGTGAAGATGTCGACAATGTTCTCCAAAGTGTGACAGTATTGAAGCTCAACAATTTCATGTTCCACCATATCTCTGATGAAGTGATACTTCATATCAAAATGCTTGGTTCTGCTATGGTGGACAGGATTATATGCCAACCGAATGGCACCGATGTTGTCGCAGTAGATTCTGGTCGGACCACTTTGCTGTTCTCCAATCTCTTCTAGTACTTTCCTTAGCCACAAGGCTTGAGTACTTGCATAAGTAACCGCTATATACTCGCTTCTGTTGAAGATAGCGCTACTACTGTCTACTTTTTTGAACTCCAAGTTATTAGTCCTGATCCAAGACTAAAACAGTTTCCTGATGTTGACTTCCTATCATCAATATTGCTACCCCAATCACTATCACTAAAGCCTACAAGCTTGATAGTGTTACATTTATGGTATTGGATTCCAAAATCCAATGTACCTTTCACATATCTCAAAATTCTTTTAGCTGCTTGCAAATGCAGCTCCGAGGGGTTAGACATAAATCTAGAAACAAGAGATACAACATACTGAATATCTGGTCTGGTGTTGGCGAGAAACATCAAACTCCCAACCATGCTTCTGAAAGTGGTCACATCAACTTTTGGTGCTCCATCATCTTTGCTTAATTGGATCCCATGTCCAATTGGAGTTGCAACTGGTTTGCAATGCTCCATAGCAAACTTCTTGATCATGTCCTGAGCATACTTATGTTGACAGATGAAGATCCCTGTATCTGACTGATGAACTTCCATTCCAAGATAGTAGTGCATTAATCCAAGATCCTTCATCTCAAACTGTGTCATCATGGAGTGTTTGAACTCCCTATTCATTTTTTCATTACTACCCATAAAAATGAGATCATCCACATACAAACAAACTATGAGGATGTCTTTACCTTGTTTGAGGTAGTAGAGTGTGGGTTCATTTTTGCTCCTTGTGAACCCATATTCTTTGAAGTACCCATCAATGCGTGAGTACCAAGCTCTTGGTGCTTGTTTCAGACCATAGAGTGCCTTCTTCAATCTGTAAACAAGGTGTTCTTTACCTTGCACTTCAAATCCCTGTGGTTGCTCAACATACACTTCTTCTGTCAAGTAACCATTGAGAAATGCACTCTTCACATCCATGTGTTGGACTTTCCATCCTTTATGTGCAGCTAAGGCAAGAACTGTTCTGATTGTCTCCTGTCTGGCTACAGGAGCAAATGTCTCTTCATAATCTATTCCATACTTCTGAGTAAAACCCTTTGCCACTAATCTTGCCTTATGCTTCTCAATGCTTCCATCAGCATTAAACTTGGTCTTGAAGATCCATTTACAGCCAACACATTTCTTTCCTTTCGAAAGCTTCACGAGCTCCCAAGTGTCATTGTTTTTTATAGAGGTTATCTCCTCTTCCATGGCATCTTGCCAAATCTTCTGAGTACATGCCTTCTCATAACTAGAAGGTTCAAGCTGTGCACTAGTTAACAAAGCATAGTTAACTTGATCTCCTCTGGGTTCTTGTTGGGATTCATCATCACCATACAAGTGCATACTTTCTAATCTGTGTAAAACAGATTCCATTTCACTAGCTTGACTCCTAGTATATCTTCTTGAAAAATTCTTATCCAACATCTGAGAGGATGGATGATACTGTAAAGTTCTCTTACCTTTGGATGGAACATCAATATCCATTGGTGAGGAACTTACTGATCACTGTGGAGAAGGACTTGGTGAAGCAGTTGAATCAAAAGATGGACTTGGTGGATGTGAGGGCGGAGACTGCTTTCCTTTCTGTGGTAGCTGTGGTTGCACCTGCTGAGCAACTACATCAGTGGCTTCAACATCACTAAATATTTGGGGCTTACCCCACTCTCCCCCTTCATCAAAAATCACATCCCTTGAAACCACTATCTTTCGAGTTGTAGGATTGTAGAGTCTATAACCCTTTGTGTTTTCACAATATCCTACAAAAATGCAAGCCTGACTCTTTGGATCCAACTTCTTTCTCAGCTCATCAGGAATGTGAGCATATGCCAATGAACCAAATACTCTGAAATACTTCACATTTGGTTTCTTACCATACCAGGCTTGGTAAGGTGTCTTCCCTTTCAAACTTGAAGTAGGACTTCTGTTCAAGATGTGAACACTAGTCCTTGTTGCATCTCCCCAATATGCATTACTCAAATGCTTTGTCTGAAGCATTGATCTCGCCATCTCCACAATGGTGCGATTCTTTCTTTCTGCTACACCATTTTGCTATGGAGTGTAGGCAGTTGTGAACCGCCTCTTGATGCCATGATGTTTACAAAAATTCAAAAACTGATTAGAGGAGTATTCTCCTCCTCTATCTGATCTAAGACATTTTATAGAATATCCACTCTCACTTTCAACTTTTGCTTTAAAATCAACAAAGCATGCAAATGCTTCATCCTTATGCTTCAAAAAGTATATCCAACACATTCTTGTGCAATCATCAATGAAAAGTAGGAAGTAAGAGTGATTACCTAGACTCTTGGTCTGCATCGGACCACAGATGTCTGAATGTACCAACTGAAGAGGATAGCTGGCCCTCCATGCTTGTCCACGAGGAAATTTTGATCTGGCATGCTTGCCCAAGGCACACCCTTCACAGACTTCCTTACTATCTTGAACTTTGGGAAGTCCAGTCACCATTGCTTGTGAAGTTAGCAATTTCAAACTTGCAGAATTCAAGTGACCATATCTCAAGTGCCATAGGACACTTGGATTGGTAATAGCTACATTTGCTAACTTATTTCCTCCTGGCTGGCCAAACTTCAAAGGGAATAATCTATTTTTCGACATTGGCACTTGTGTAATGATTCTATTACTATTGTTTTTGTCAAAAATGGTGCATTTACCCTCATCAAAAATCAACTTATAATTCTTTTCAAGCATTTGACCAACACTTAATAGATTGTGTTGAAGATGAGGAGTGTAATAGATATCACTTACATGTTTTATGCCTTCTTTTGTTGGAACCTCCATGGCTCCAATGCCTTCAACTGCCAATGACTTGTCATCTCCCAACCGAATGCTGGATTTGTATGAGGAGTCTAACTTAGCAAAGAGTTCTTCTTTGCCACTCATGTGATTTGAACACCCTGTGTCCAAAATCCATGTATCATTCAAATTTTGCTCTGTCTGGCCATAAGAGAGAAAGATATTTGAGGACTCTTCCTCTTCTCCAAAATTCCCAAACTGACTACTGCTCTGGTTGCTGCTGCTTCCTTGCGAAGTCTTTGACCAACAATCTCGAGCATAATGGCCAGGTTTGCCACAATTGTAGCAAACTTGTTTTGATTTGTCTCCTCCTTTTCCTTTTCCAGATTGTTTCCCTCTATTTTGCTACTGTCCTCCTCTATTCTTATTTCCACCTCTATTGGATGATCCTCCTCTGTTAGGAGTTCCCCCTCTTTGATTATTCCTGCCTCTGCCTCTTTTTTGACCTCTGCCATGGCTTCTACCTCTTCCTTCATGTGTGGCAAAAGCTTTGTCATCTCCTCCATAACTGGTGGTAGGAGTTTCCTGCAACCTCTCTTCATGTGAGAGAAGTGAACCAGTTAATGCATCAAAAGACAATGTGGTTAAGTCTTTTGATTCTTCAATAATTATTGCAACAGAATTCCATTTTGGAAGAAGTGTTCTCAACACTTTCTTCACCATCATCTCTGGTTTAATATCCTCCCCTAGTGTGACCATTTTGTCGACTACTGCTTTTACTCGCACACAGTAATCACCGACTCTTTCATTCTCCTGCATCTTGAGATTCTCAAAATCTCGTTTCAAGGTTTGCGCTTTACTCGCTTCACTTGGTCACCGCCTCTATAGCTTTCTTTTAAGGCATTCCATGCATCTTGTGCAATTACATAAGATGCAACCCTAGGGAAGATAGTTTTATCTAAGGCAACATGAATGTGATATAAGGCAAAAGCATTATTCTTTTGTGCTTCTTTTCTTGTCTTTTTATCAGCATTAGAAAATGTTGCCCATTCAGCAGCAGTTGGTTCTGTATAACCTTCTTCAACTACATCCCAAAGACCTTTTCCTATCAACAAAGTCTTCATTTTTATAGACCAGTATTCATAGTCACTACCATTAAATTCAGGGATTGGTAGACTAGTGTTTGCAACCATTGCAGAATAAAAACAATCTTTATTCGAAGCAAACAAGTACTTTTATTGAGGCAAATTGGAAATACAAAGCAGTACAGAATGATTTAATAATTTAAATCAAATCTCGCCTTCTTAGTACATTCATGGTCTACTTCGGAACTGCTGCTAATGAGGATGAACTCAGGTTTCACTTCCACTGGATCTGCTGCTGCTGCGCTTCTTCTTCTTCTTCTTCCTCTTCTGTTGCTTCTACTTCTTCTTCTTCTTCCTCTTCCTCTTCTTCCTCTTCTTCTGCTTCTGCTGGTTCAGGTTCAAGCTCAGGAGAGCGTGGTGTATATCCCACACTCAATTCATCTGTTGGCACACCTGGTGTATAACTGGCACCAGTTTGTACGTCCGAAACAAATTGCACAGTTTTGGATTCTTCAATTCTCTGTCCGAAGATATTGTCTTCGGAATCTGCCTCGTATCCTGAATCCGGCTTTCTCAGGTGAGAAATCACCTGATTCTCCAACTGACTAAACACAGTGTGCAGACTAGTTTGGCGAACCCTTTCATCAAAGGATTCCGGCGATTCTCTCTTCAAAAGAGAGAGAAGTGCATGATAGCACCCTTCAGATCGGAACATCTACCATTTCCACAAGCACATTATTCCTCCTTTCACAAATTCTCTTTAAAGGTTTTCTAAAGGTTTTTTAAATAAATTTAATAACCTTTTATTATTTTTTAAATTACCCTTTTTAAAAAATAAATTTATTTAAAAAAGATAATTTTAAAAAATAAATAATATAAAAAATTATTAAATAAATTAAAAACCTTTAAAAAACAAAAAATTAAAATTTTTACCTTTTTATTCCGTCGCGATTCGATCACGCGACCTCCCCTCTATTACTCGGCCGACTTGCCGCTCTGCCAAATGAGCCGGCTGAATCGAACAAGGGCCACCGCCCTTTTATTTCTCGACGGCCAAAAAATTAAAAAAAAAAAAAAATTCTATCGTGCGGCGCTAGCGGGATTCGACCCGCGTACCTCCTCACAGCAAATGAACCACCCTGACCACCACGCCAAGCGTGCTCGGACGGGTAATGAAAGGGAGGGCGATGGTTTTATATCGGCAGGCAATATTTAAAAAAAGAAAAAAAAAATTCGTGGGATAATCCCACATGTGCCGGGAAGCAGGCGTAACAGGGTTTTTAACCCTCATGCCGCACAGAAGGATTTGATTGCCTTCGGGCAATCAGTCTTCGCCCTGTTTTGTTGAATCTAGCCAATTAAAATTGCCACACTATCAACCAATCGCGCTTCACCACCTCACTGCCGCGACGAATCACCATGTGGCAAAATTTTACTCGCTCTGCCAACTAAACTGCCAATCGCCCTGCGCCACGTGTCATCCAGTCATTGCCTCGACTGCCGCGCTGCCACCTATCACCTCGGGATTTGTGCCACTACCACGTGTCGCCTCGCCTGTGCACGATCCACCTCGAGATTCATGCCTAAACTGCCTCGGGATCCGTGCCCGAGCCTGCTCGTGATCCGCCTCGAGATTCGAGCCTTGCTGTGACCTACATCGGGATGCGTGCCCACCTCGGGAACCATGCCCGTTCTGACATCACTTTGCCTTGGGAACCGTGCCCGCTGGACGACAAAGTCTGGCTCTGATACCAGATGTCGAATTCAGTCAAACACACAGCAGGTTACACAGTCAATCAAACATACAAAAAATGCCGACAAAGGAGACAATAATATATAATTTATTCAAAGCACCATCCAAATTACAACATAACGAATATCAAATATTATATAGAGAAGTCGGAGAGAAAGAAGTCGGAGGGATAAGGTGGGTAGTTGGAGAAGTCGACGAAGGAGGGATAAGGGGAGAAGAGGAAATGGAGGGATAAGAAGATTAGGGAACGTGGAGGAATAAGGGAGAAATAGTAGGAGGGCATATAGGAAATTAGGGGAGAAAAAATAGGAGATAAACTGCCGACAATTTAAAAACAAATTCTGCCGACAAATGTAGGGAGATTTCACACTGAAGCTTAGAACAGAGATTTTTCTAAGCCAATTTTGAAACAACCCTATTCACACTTGTAACATGGCCACCGTGCGATGAAGCACTAGAGAGGCACAGTGTCCATGAGGAGAGACAACGTGAATATGGCATCTCTCCTTTGCCTCCCATCATTGTTAGAACCGACAGACAAAACCCAGAGCGCAGGGCTCTCCACATAGGGCGAGCTAACTCCGCCCGCCCCTTTCACACCCATGAAAGGGAGTACAAGGAAGACCATCACATTCCTCAAGAGCAATATACAACGCAGGAGACTTGTGCTTTCGCACCTGCTAGATACCATGGTCACACATTGAGGCCAGAGCCTTAGGTAAATGCCGCCAACCTCGACAGAGGGAAGAAACCCATTGAAATCTCGGATCATCACGATCGATGCAAATACATAGGAGAAACATTCAGGCCTCCTAAGCCCAAGATGGCAGACCAAATTGACCTGGAATTTGCCAGACATGCCGCTCGCCAAGCCCAGATCATGCGGCTTGAGCAAGATCAATAGCAGTTAGAGCGCCTATATCGTCTTAACAAAGAGTGCATTCAGTGCCAAGAAGACGAGCTGCTTTATAATTTACCTGAGAGGGTTCCAACCCCTCACACCCAAAAAGCGGAACCATATGAGAGGCATAATCCCTTGGTGCAAGATAGGTCTCCGCGACCTCATCAAGTTTTGCCTCCGAGACCCCATAGACCTAAGAGGGAGGCCACTCCCCAAAACAATGATGGGTACCCTCCGTGGGGACCCACTCAGGGTCATAGGTCTCGCCCAAAGACTCCTCAGGAAGTTTACGAGGAGTATGAACAAGAAGTAGAGCGGGCCGAAATGCCCTATCAAGGCGGAGGGGCTGCTATCCGGCCACCCCTCCATAGGCCTCCAGTCTCCCACAACTCACAATAGGAGCAAACAAAAGAGGAAGAGATTAAATCTTTCGATGCATACAAAGCACTGTTAGAGCATTTGGAGTCTATGGAAACCAAAGCTTCTGGGCCCCAAAAGCCCATGTTATGTCAACTCCGTAGTCATCCGGTGCATCCGTCAGTGCCCACACCTTCTTACCCCAAACATTTCAAGTTGCCTCAATTGGCAGTCTTTAAGGGTGAAGAGGATGCTCAAGAGCATGTGACAAGATTCCTGAGCCAATGCTTTGGCATTCAGGATAATGATGCACTTGTTGCTAAGGACATTCATAACCACATTCGTAGGTCCTACCTCGGATTGGTTCACCCGAGTTTCGAAGCACAACATAAATAACTTGGATCAATTAGTGGATGCGTTCCTTGAATGCTTCGCCTTCAACACCAAGAAGAAGGCATCACTAAGTGACCTGGCCAGCCTCAGGCAATATGAGGAGGAGACAATGGCAGCCTACGGGAATCGATGGAGGGCTCTACTTTCTAAGCTACCCTACCTTCCCCCTATGTCCGACCTCACACAAATGTTTTCACGAAGTTGTTCGAGATCGATCTCTGGGCTATTGTAGCTGCAATAATATGCCACCTTAGAAGAGGCTCTGGCGCAAGCCGAGTTATCGAAGAGATCAAAATACAGGATGGCAAAATTGCCAAACCTAAAAAGAAAGAGTGGAACAAAAACACAAAGACAGGGACTACGCAACCAAAACCCGCTACGGTTAATCAAGTTGCGATAAATGTCCCTAAGCCTGCACAAGAAATACAGCCTCAAAAGGCTAATTATCAGGTAGTGCCTCCTAATAATTATGAAAGAGAAAATAAAAAATAGGAGCAAAATCAATAGCGTCGCCCTAAGCGACAATACACCCCTTATACGGAGTCTAGGGACTCCCTATTTGACCGCTTGTCAGTGGCAAATTTAATCACCCTTCCAGAGATCCAAACCATAGATCCTAACGCTCCCAAGCCTAAGGGATACAGAGAGGATTTGTATTGTAGGTTCCACAGGCGAAGGGGACATGACCTGAACGCATGCTAGAAATTCAAAGGATTGATACAAGACTTGATTGATAATAAAACATTGGCGAGTGGACAACCCCATAGCGCCAAATAACCAGCAGATGGGGGTCTTCAAGGATCCCTTGCCTGCCCATGAGGCACAAGCAAAACCCCTTCAGGTCAATGAGGTGCGACAGAATTTCCCCATGCAAGGGTATGTGGGAATGATCAGCATAGTGACCAGGAACAAGAAATACCCAGGAGTTGCCCCCGAGGCAGCCACAAGAGAAGTTCCAGCAATGTCGCAACCTCAACAACACCCTATGCAGTTACCTCCGCCTAGACCCGAGGTCACGATACGGACCAAACTCACGCAGAGTTTGTGGACCACGTCGGCTAGGCTCTCCATATATGAGCTTATACAACAATCAGCGCCCCATCGGGAGGCTCTCATGGAGATTTTGAAAGCCATCGAGTTGCAGCCCCACGAAGCGAATTCCTTCAATAACTTCGTGGGACATGTAAAACGATGCACGGAGCCAGTCATTACCTTTCGAGAAGATGAAGTTAAATCAGTATCTGATGACATGGCAGATCCACCCCTGCACGTTATCGTGCGGGTCAACGGGATCCCGTATAAGAGGGTGTTGGTAGACACTGGCTCGTCTAGTAACATCATTACTACAGACAGCATTGAAACATCTAAAGTTGCCAGCCTCTCACATCATGGCTTCCACTTACACACTGCGAGCATTCAATGATGCGATATGCTCGACAGTTGGCACAATTGTTCTACCCATTCAGGTAGGACAAAAGATGATACCTACATTGTGCCATATTTTGGAAGGCGAGATGGCGTACAACATATTGCTAGGGCGGCCATGGATCAGGGACATGAAGTGTGTCCCTTCGATAGCTCACCAGTGTTTGAAGTATGCATTTGAAGGAGAAGTACATGTAGTCCCGATGGACTTAGAACCCTTCAAATATTGCAATGCGGTGCAGTTGATGCCGCAATCGACCCTCCCATCGACGCACTTGGATTTTTAGTTAAATCCATCTAGACAGGGTCCGATGCCGCGAGCACCATTGGTGACTAATCCATCAAAACCCCAGCCAGGTGCATCTTCATCGTCCGCTCCTTCACTACCAATGCCACCTATCATGGCTAAATAGAAGGACAAAGGGAAACAAATCTTGGAAGAGGCTCAACCCCTGGAAGAGGCACTGCCAACAATATCAACCATCTCAATAGAAGAGATACCTAGCACAATGGAAGCTGAGGCTCCTAGTCCACCCAACATGGAATGGACTCCAGAAGGGCTTCCGTTCCCTCCCTCTCAATCGCCAACAATTACTGTTGAAATGGCCAGTACGGGCCTGGGGAGTATCTAGTGCAGAATGTTGTAGCAACGTCCATGCTAGAGTCGGTGCAAGACATGGGGAGACCTCGCCTCCCCATCGGGACAGTTGTTCCTTTAGGCTACCCACCGAACCGGACCAATTTTGTGTATGGGGGCCTTGACCATGGTGCTGAGCCATGCATGCAAAAGGATGAGGATGAAGAGCCTTTTGCAGGAGATGTCAACTATCTGTCTAACCCAGACTTTGCTCTAAAATATCTTGGCCAATGCAATTGGCATGGATACGGGCTAGGCAGGTATGAGCAAGGAGTGCGTGTCCTTTGCCAGCCAAGATACCAAATGCCTTATGACAAGTCGGGAGTAGGGTTCAACCACCCCCTGCCCTTAGACATCTTGGTGGAAAACATGCAAGGCCTAGGAATAGGCAACAAGGGTGGATTGGCATCGGATCCTTATGCCAACCCAAACACAACATATACATTGGGAGATTACCTCCCATGGTCAACAACCACCCTTGGTAACATCAATAACCCTTCTCCTTTGCTAGAGAGAGGTGAAAGTTTGGGAACTCACTTTCAAGGAGAGCATAAACAGTGTCCAGAAGGATCTTCGGAGGATGAATCAGAACATGAACCAGTGTCATATGTTCCCTTCGAATCCGATAGTGATCACTCACGAGAGATTCCCATGAATAACTGGCAAGAGATCTTTTTGAAATTGTTCCCTCTAGAGGTTCCAATCGAGCCAGTGTTGTGTCAAGAGAATCAGGTCCCCCCACGGAGCGTGGACCAACAACAATGGGACCAGATTAATTTGCTAGAACAAGGTGAGCCCTTAATGTCGCAAGCAGTTGTTGAAGAAAATGAACATTTTTGGATCTCCGACAGTGATTCGAAAGATGAAACTGAGATGGCCTATCTCAACCACATGCGACAAATGCAACAAAGGCAACAAATGCAACAACGGCGTCCCTTGGAGATTGATGACTTATTTGCATAGATGGGCATACTGCCAGGGCATGAGTGGTACGTAGACCCAGCAGGGTGGGACCAAGTGTTGGATCCATGGCTCCAAGTTTACGATGAGCACCGTCCACCCCGAGACCCTATAATGACATCAGTGTCGAGGGAAGACCCTGTCTTCCTATCAGCACATAGGGCCGATCCATTCATGCCAGTCCCTCTAGAACCAGATCCAGAACACAGAGAACATCCAGAATGTTTGAGTCATCACACCCACGGTAATGGAGACCAAATTCATTTCATCCACATGATCTCCATTGACTTGACCGCACCCATCCGCAATCCGGCCGATCCAACATGGTCCTTGCATCTAGACATAGATGCCATCGACTGGGATCACGTCAATTCACCTCCATCCCCATCAGAGTACTGGCCTTTCGGTAAAATGCCTCATTTTACCCCAGGGACAACTCGGGATATCTTTCAGGCTGAAGAGGAACCTGAGGTTCCCAACGCAGATTTAAACTCGGCTAATGATATCCATTTGATCCCAACTCCACATCAGTTGGAGGACGGATCCCACATGTCGGTCGAGGAGACGACTGACGTAGACATCGGCTTAGATCCAATGAATCCATAGATTATCAAGCTGGGGGTAAGCTTATCCCCTGAAGAGCAAGCCGACTACATTGCCCTTCTCAAAGAGAAGAAGGAGGTTTTTGCATGGTCATACGAGAGACATGCCGGGGCTAGATCCATAGCTAGTCACGCATAATCTAACGCTTGATCCGACAATCAAGCCAGTTAAGCAAAAACTACGTAAGATGCACCCAAAAGTGGCCTTGATGGTCAAAGATGAATTGCAAAAGTTGTTGGATGCACAGTTTGTCATCTGCGTGGATTATCCGCCATGGTTGTCCAACATGGTGCCCGTCAAAAATCTCGATGGGAGGATTCGCATATGCACTGATTTTTGAGATCTAAACAAAGCGAGTCCTAAGGATGATTTCCCCTTGCCCAGCATCGACGCGTTGGTAGACGCTACAGCAGGTCACGAAATGCTATCCCTCATGGATGGTTTCTCGGGATACAATCAGATTCGTATCAATCCCGAGGATCAACTAAAAATGGCGTTCACAATGCCTTGGGGGACATTTTGTTATAAGGTCATGCCTTTTGGCCTTAAAAATGCTTGGCGCCACCTACCAACGTGCCATGACGTACATCTTCCATGATTACATGCATAAAACTTTGGAAGATTACATGGATGATTTGTTGGCCAAGTCTCTTTTGCACCCGGATCATCTCGATGACTTAAGCAAGATCCTCGATCGCCTCATGGAGCATAAAGTCAGACTGAATCCCAAGAAGTGCGTATTTGGCGTCACATCTAGAAAACTCTTGGGTTTCATAGTCTCAAAGCGAGGCATCGAGGTGGACCCAAAGAAAGTCAAGGCAATCCTTGAAATGGTTCCCCCAACTACCATTAAGCAGCTCAAAAGTCTACAGGGAAAGGTCACGTCAATCAAGCGCTTCATAGCGCAGCTATCTGACAAGTGCCGACCCATGAACAAATTATTGCACAAGGGGGTTACATTTCACTGGGATGACGAGTGCCAGTCAGCCTTTGATGACATCAAACAATACTTGGCTTCACCACCAGTATTGGCACCACCTAGACCAGGAGTGTCATTCTACTTATACATCTCAGCTATCGAGGTGGCACTCGGGCGCCATGCTGGCCCGAGAAGAATGAACTTCACAAAGAATAGGCTACTTACTATCTTAGCCGCACCCTGGTCAGTTATGAACTTAACTATGCATACGTCGAGAAACTCTGCTTGGCAGTGGTGTTTGCTACCAAAAAGCTATGCCACTACATGCTGAGCAACACTACGTATGTTGTGTCTAAGGAGAATCCATTGCGATACATGATGAGTCGTACTTATCATAGTAGTCGCACGGCGAAATGGATCATGTTGTTGACAGAATTTGACATAGAGTTTATCGGACAAAAATCTATCAAAGGACAGGTCATAGCCGATCAACTAGCAGAGGCTCCTCTTGAAGACGATCAGCCTCTAGTCATAGAACTACCCGATGATGGGGTCTTCCATGTCTCAGGAATCGCCAGATTCTGATGAGCCTGAGTCACAGGCTGACATAACCCTATTTTTTGATGGTTCTAAATGTGAGCAAGGTGGTGGCACGGGAATAGTATTCTTCACACCGTAGGGCGCTCCAATGCCCCTGTCATTTAAATTAAATTTCCCATGCACCAACAATAATGCAGAGTATGAAGCCTTGCTCATAGGTCTTCAGACAACAATCACCATGAACATCAAACGACTGAACATCTTTGGTGATTCGCTGTTAATTGTCAATCAAGTCAAAGGGGTATTCCAATGCAAATGCCCAGTTCTACAGGCTTATAAAGCCCTTGTGGACAAATTCTTGGCAAAACTTGAGTGGTATGACATCGAGGCACTCCCTCGGTCATCGAATCATTTTGCGGACACAATGGCCTCCTTGGGGTCACTAATCCCGCAAGACCTTTCTGGTGATATGACAACCATTCAAGTCAAAACCCTATCGCAATCCATGATGGAGCGTGCAAGCTCTGACTTGACGCTAGGAATCCACATGATCCAGATTGAACCATCCTCGGATAAGTTCTCTCGAATCCATGATCGTCTGAAACATGCCAACTAGGGGTCCTTGTTCTCCCCTACTCCCATTAATAGCAACACAATGCTATTCTTACAAGTTCTATCCCGCTCAGCGTTTGCTAGGGATGAACTTCAAGAGGGATTGGCTGTTCATACCGTCGAGGTTTCGATCAATAGGACTGGTATTTACCCATTAGAGACTACCTCAAGTTAGGTAATCTCCCGCTTGGATTGACGCATGCCGCAAAATGAGCATTCAAGCAGAAAGCGGCTAAGTATGTCTTGATAGGAGACATTTTGTATCATCGTAGCTATGAAGGAATCCTCCTTCGTTGCTTGGACCAACAAGAGTCCACTTGGGCAGTCGCCCAAGCGCACGATGGTACATGTGGTGGCCACTTCAGTGGTATGGCCATCGCAAAGCGCATTCTTCGCATGGGCTATTATTGGCCATCTTTAGAGCGAGATTGTTGCGCATATGTCAGGAAGTGCGTGAAGTGTCAACACCATGCCAATTTGATGCATGTACCTTCCCAGGCCTTGCAGACAGTCCAGTCCGCTTGGCCATTTTCGCAGTGGGGCTTCGATCTAATTGGAAAGATCTCCCCTGCATCGTCAGGCCATCACACGTTTATCATAACGGCCACAGAGTATTTTACCAAGTGGGTGGAAGCAGTTCCGCTTACCTCTACGACAGGACCCCGCATTGTGGAGTTCATTTTGCATAACATCATATGTCATTTTGGTATTCCATCCAAAATAGTCTCGGATAATGGGACACCATTCAAGAACAAAGACGTGCGTGCTTTGACCACAAAGTACAAAATTCAGCATAGTTTTTTGACACCCTATTATCCGCAGGCGAATGGGCAAGCAGAGGCGTCAAACAAAATGCTAGTTGCCATCCTTAAAAATACGGTCATAGACAGTCATAAGGATTGGCACATCCAAATCCCACTTGCCCTATGGGCTTATCGCACTAGCATTCGGACGCCCACTGGGGCCACTCCATTTTCGCTCGTGTATGGCTCCGAGGCAGTCATGCCTCTCGAGTTGGAAATTCCTTCCCTACGCATATCAATGCAGGAGTTCATCGATGATGACGCTGCGTGGCAGGCCCGGTTAGACCAGCTTACGTTGCTTGATGAATGACGCGTTAATGCTCTCGAGCATTTACGTATCTATCAAGAGCGACTTAAGAAAGCTTACAACATGAAAGTTCACCTGAGGGACTTTCGGGTTGGTGATTTGGTTTTGAAGGAAAACCAACAGAACTCTAGTTTGCCGTCCCACCTAAGGGACAAATTCATGGCAAATTGGATAGGTCCATATGTCATTGATAGCAAAATAGGACCCGAGACATACCGGCTAGCTTCTCTTGACGGAATCAAGGAAACAGAACCCTTGAATATCAGTCATTTGTGACCATTCCATATCTAAGAGAGCCATATCCCAAAAATGCTCCAAGGATTCCTATAATCGCTTGGTCAATCCCAAAAATGCTCCAAGGATTCCTATAATCGCTTGGTCAATCCCAAAAATGCTCCAAGGATTCCTATAATCACTTGGTCAATCCCAAAAATGCTCCAAGGATTCCTATAATCGCTTGGTCAATCCCAAAAATGCTCCAAGGATTCCTATAATCGCTTGGTCAATCCCAAAAATGCTCCAAGGATTCCTATAATCGCTTGGTCAATCCCAAAAATGCTCCAAGGATTCCTATAATCGCTTGGTCAACCCCAAAAATGCTCCAAGGATTCCCACAATCGCTTGGTCAAAAATAAAAAAATCCAAAAATCATCAAAAACAACAAAAATTTGCATCTCATTTCCAGGCATGCTCAAATTCATCAATAAAAAGCTCTTCTCACATCTCATCTTCATATTCACAAAAATCAATCCATCAAAAATACAAAAATATATAGCTGCATTAAGCATCGCATCCATACATTGCATATTTGTGGTCGTACAGGTCAAAGGCACCATAGGCTGTAATTGCTCTGCTAGTCCATCTTGTTCCACATTTTTCCATTTTATAAGCAATCCAAAAAAACAACAAAAACACGCCATTCACTGCTTTTTACCACACTAGAGTCAGTGGTCTTCGAATGTATCAAGAGTTTTCATCTTTCAGTCATAATTTTGCTTTCTAGCCACGTACTGTACCAAGTCAGACAGATTTTACGAAGGTAGAGTTCTACTTGGATCACACCTTGTTACGTAGCATCCCAACACAAATTAAAACACATAAAAATTCCCAAGTTGTGTGAACGAAAGATGAAACCTGCACAGTAATCCAGGTCACCATAAGCGAAATGGTTATCTTGCTCATCCCCCTGTGCAAATGACCCAAAGAATGCTGAGAGTTGGCAAAAGGACAAGCATCTTCCCTACCCAATTCCCCAAGAATCCCAAGTTCTCAATAGTTGCAAAACATCAAAAATTTGCAAAAGTCAAAACACCAAAATTTGATATCCCAGAGTGCATACATCAAAAAGCACATACAATAGTGATTCTTATCACTCGAATCCAAATCCCTTGCTCAAAAGAAAAATATATAAAAATAAACAAGTGATTTTTATCACTACCAACGAGCAAGTATCCCAATACAATAGAAGAAAAGAAGGGAGTCGAACTTGAATCCCTGGAACTCTCAGCATTTCGACAGGTCATGAGGCAAGCCTCAGTACCGGTTTGGTTGATAGCCTATCGGTCACTGGCGGTAAACTTCCCGCATGACGATATATCTGTCACATTAACTTGTGTATAGATCAATGTTTGCATGTGGATGAGCTAGCTTATGGTATCCTAGATAGCACCACAGATTAATCTGACTAAATACAATAAAGGAGTTAGTGGAGCTAATTAGGTGATCCTCAGTACAGGTTTGGTTGACAGCCTATCTGCACTGGCGGTATCCTGACAAATACCACATAAATGAACTCAATTGCACACACAGGGATGTGAAATAGCTTGGTCAAAGACAAGTCCGATTCATACCTTGTTCAAAAGTCTTGTAAGATAAAGTACAGTCGTGGCTAGTGAGTTAAAACCGTCTGAGTCTCAGAAAACCTTAGCTACATTTCTAAACCAACTGCGCTACTTTTCATCCTTGCAATACCATCAAAAAATACAAAAAAAAAACCACATGTATACATGCAAAGTCATTTACCACAGCAATCGCCTAACAACAAAATCACAAAGTCCTAAATAGTCTATGGTGCCCTAACCAAACAACACAAATTCAATTCATCCATTACATTTTGCATATCACATATACATCAAAAACATTTGCATTCATCATAACATATGCATCCATCAAAATAAATTAACATGCATACATCCATACTCATCACTCATCATGCATAAAATCAAATCATCACTCGCATAAACAAAATAAAGTCATCTGTATATATCATCAAAAATGCCCATAGGCTACAATAACCGGTCATCTGACCCCGCACAATCCAAAAGCTCAAAAACCCCCAAGCCTAGGGCGTCGGCCACCATGATCATGCAGGATCGGTGCGACGGGAACTACCCCCCATGGTGTGGGTCCTATGGGACCCCTCAGGGCGGCTGTTGCTAGCCCCCGCATCATGCCTACTCGCCCCCCCTCATCTAGTCGCCTGTGTCGAGAGGATGCTGACTGCTCAGTCTCACTCCCTCTCGAGCGGCATGACGATCCACCTTCTCGAATGTAGGGACCCACCCACCAAGGCGGCTAATCTCTGCCTCCAGCTCTAACCACTGTCACAACGACTCCATCTCTCACTGGCGATACGTCACCAAGTTCTCCTCGCACTACGCCAAAGCCCTATCCCTCTCTACCAGCTACATCCGTAGGAGATCCCTCTCTCGTGCCGCATCAGTACCCCCCTCCCATCGGTGAGAAGCAACCAATGCATTCTCTCGCTTCACTAGCTGAGCTCGTAGGAGATCCCTCTCCTACAGAGCTTCCCCCAACTCCTCATCGCGCCTTCGTAGCAACCCCTCCAACCATGCAATCTCAGCACGTAACCCTACTCCTGTCCTCCGCATCTGCCCGAGGCATGGGCATCTCTAGAACAGTAGCCTGCTCTGGCTCCCACTGCTCCGCGATGTCCTGCATCTCTGGCTGATCCGGAGCCCCAAGATCCGCATCCATACCATCCACCTCTACCATGTCCGCATCCTCCAAAGGAGCTCCCCAATCATCCCCTGGTGCCTCGGCACCCTCCCCGCCCGTCGCTGCTACCTCCATGCCTCCCAATGGCCCCTCTCCTCGCCATCGCCGTAGTACCCACCATGAGTCATACTCTACGGTAGTCCCGACGTCATCCACGTCTGGGACGTCGATCACCATGTCTGAATCCTCACCCAGTGGCGCGATGACCGGTCGGTCCAGAGTCCTCTCATCCCCCGACGTCGATAGACCACGGGCTCACCAGGCAACCCCTGGCGCACCCCAAACTATCGTGTCACCCGGCTATACGAGAAGAACTCATGCTCGGTCCCGTGCCGCCCAATCAGCCACCACTCTCTACGTACCCGTCGGAGCCACTCTCCAGCCTTCGGCCAGGCTGGACAGTCCCGATAAGGGCGCCAAACCACCTCCCCTGGAGTAAGCCGAGAGAAGGTATCGGCATAGTGCCCTACGACACCTGCCCACCGTCGACTCTGCCCCTGCTCCCCGGACCACCGCCATAGAACTGCATAACCTATCTCCCTATCCTCCATCTCCGCTCGAGTCATCCATGGTAACCCGGTTGGCCTCTCCACTGCTATGTGCTGCCAAGCCCAGCACTACAACAAGTAGCTACAACTAATCCCCTTTCGCTATCGACAGCGGACCTCATACAGCTCCCCATAGAGCTGTGCCAACAGTGTCTGTCCCCATCTCATAATAAGCGGTGCCTCTGTCGGGCACTCTACCAACTGCCAAACCAAATCCAGCAGGTTCCATGGGAACCTCGTGCCTGACGAGTCAGGTAACAACATGTTGGACATGAGGCCCATAAGGAATGCGTGCCTCACGCCCAACACCCCCCTCTCCAGCCACCATCGGACCAAAATCCTGCCAATCTGGCAGTCGCCCTCTGCCCTCTCCAGTGGATCCTCCACACCCAGCTCCTCCCCATGCCCGAAGCATCTCGTCAATACAGTTGTCCGCTGATCACGCGGCGATGTCCTGATCGGCAGTCCATCTATCGAAATCCATAGAAGCCGATAGATATCCTCCAAGGTCACGGTCATCTCCCCTGTTGGGAGATGGAAGGTGTTGGTCCATGGATCCCAAAGATTGATCAGGGCCATCAAATAGGCCTGATCCATGACCACAGGCTCCAGTCGAGCCACCTGCTTGAGCCCAAGGGCATCAAGCCACTCCCAGTCAGCTACAGTCAGCACCCCCCGCGCTTCAGTAAAAGCAGTGGGTACACGGTACCGGCTCCTAACAACCTGCAAAAGAAAACAATTCAAAAACATTAAAATCATGGAAAAGA
The DNA here is from genome assembly GCA_028583015.1 of Wollemia nobilis. NCBI lineage: Eukaryota > Viridiplantae > Streptophyta > Pinopsida > Araucariales > Araucariaceae > Wollemia > Wollemia nobilis. The sequence continues at coordinate 233,155 of JAQPPZ010001843.1, read as the reverse complement.
ACTGTACAACAATAACATGAATATACAACATTGCATACCAATGTACAACAAAAAAACAAACATAAAAATTCAAACAAAATTAATTTTTCAGTTCTAGGGTTTCTAATCCTAACTGATTAATTTAAAAACAAAAATTCAAAATTCAAACAAAAATTAATTTTTCAGTTCTAGGGTTTCTAATCCTAACTGATAAATTCCAAAAATAAAACAAAACAAAATTTAAAAATTAATTTTTCAGTCCTAGGGTTTCTAATCCTAACTGATTAATTTAAAAATAGAACAAAAATTCAAAAAACAACAAAAATTAAGTCTTAGGGTTTTACGTTCCGTTTATCCTAGGGTTTAGTTAAAAGCAAAATAAAAATTCTCTCCCTAGGTTTTGCGCTACGTTTAGTTGTACACTAAGTCTTAGTTGTCTTCAGCTCAGTTTCAGGGTTTAAGTTTTAAAATTTTGAAAAACATCATCACAAAAATAATTAAACAAAACACTTGCAATTTTAAAACAAAAGTAATAACTCTAGGGAGCACTTACTGGTCTCGCTTCGGCTCCGCCGCTCGACCCGGTTTGTGCACTCATGATGGCAGGAGAAATTCGGCAGCGCTTCGCTTCGCAGAATTAACCTCCTCCTCCCCAGAGCTCCAAATCGCAAGAAAAATCAGATGCAAATGAGCCCAAACCCTAGTTTTGGCCTTTAAATAGGCCTTTTGAGCTTAAATTCATCTTCCCCTAGGACGAGCGCTCTGGTTAGCGCTCGTCCCACCCTGGGACGAATTCTAAGCTGGTATTCGTCCCACCCCGGACGAATTCAGGCCAAAAATTTCAAAAAACATCAAAAATTGAACAAAAATGCACTAAAACAGCTAATAAACTTGCCCGATGAGAGTGCTGTTGCACTTGACATCCCGGGCATGCAAAAACGACGTTGGGGTCACGAATTGTCACTATCCTACTCCCTAAGAAGGCTACCATAGCCGGACCGCTCCACGGGAGGACGGATTTTTGCCAATTTCAGCTCCAAAAAGCGTCGCAAAAAGGGTTACCACCCACCAAAAATAGGTCTAAATGTCAAAAAATTGCACATGCTTAAATGCTAAACCATCTAAGGGCACCCTTGCAAAAGTCATCTTGGGTCAAGCGACTCGTCGCTTTTCTCACGAAGGTCATTCCCTCATCGATTCGTCGCTTGAGGGGGTAGTCACACTTAGTCACCAATCAACAAACACACACCCAATTAAGGAAAACGACATGCATTCAAAGAATCATTGACAAAGACAATTACGCTCCTGACTTGGGGTAGTAAACAAGCAATAATCACAATCTGATCAAATCACTTGGCATTCCCTGAAGCATGAACACAAGGTTCTCACAGACAAAAGGTTGCGCCCTTTGCCTATTCATGACTGATCAATGTCCAAGCTCAAGTCACACCTCACCAAAAAAGGTTAATACTTGAAATCAAATTCCTTAGCTCGTCAGAAGCAAGGATTCAAGAATGCATGCCCTTTCCATACTTGGGGCATCAAAATTTGGTTAGGTTACCAAGAAACCCTAATCATTAGTGCTTTGGTTATCTATTTTTGCTCGACGTTGCGCCATGCACAACGCATCCCAAAAAGGGGCATCTATAGACACCAAAACAACACCAATCCGATTATGTGACTGCAAACACTGATCGCTTTGACACACACAGCCCCCAGGGCAGCCCTCAGAGGTTAAACAGTGGTCCTAACCACTTTTGTAGCAATTTTGGAAGGTCAGAAGGCAATTTGGCACATTCAGGCACCTTGCTCGAGTATCCGTCCCACCCGGGGACGAATTCAAATTGGGATCCGTCTCACCCAGGGATGAATTCTGAATTCGCTCTAGGTCGGGACGAATTCCGGGTTCAACGGGCAAAAAGAAAAATGGCGCCAAGTGGCAGCCGAGGACAGTCAATTAATGCCTCCTGCCTTGCATGCGCGTGTAGGTGGGCAGATTGGGCGTTAGAGGAGCTGTCACAAGGGCAGTCATGGAAGCCCAAGTCATGGAGGACTTTCCTCCCTCATGGGAAGGCATGGCCGCCACATGGCGCCCATGCATGCCCCTCCAAAGAGACCCCTTGGGTCTATAAAATGGTGGACTTTCCCACCCAAAAAGGACAAGTTGGAGGCATTTTCAAGCAACGAAGTGCTGCCAAATTGAATACCACATTTTACCCTTTTGATTCACCTCTTCCACATCCTTGATCTCTTTCGCAAGAGAGGTTATTGGGTGGCTATTGGAAGTGTGAATCCGGACCCAAAACCCGACATTTGACCACATTGATCTACCAATTCGTCGACAACCCATTACAAGAGATTTTGGGCCCATCCCAAGTGGATTGGTGCCGAAATCAAGTTCTAACGGTGGGCGGCCCGCCTAGGCGCCCCGCACTTCTTAGTTTCATTTTAATTTGTTCTTTTGTCACTTGTTTATATTCCATTCCATTTTATGCTGTTTAGATAGTTTATAATTTCGATTTCAGAATGTTTTGATCAAATCATATCATGTTTTGTCGCTTTTGTTGTCCTCACTAACTTGCAGGTAGCGACGTCAAATTCCCATTGATGGAGGTCAAATTGGGGAAATCCGACCATCTGGGTCGTCCCAAAATGCCCCCAATTAGCTAACCCCTATGTTTGCAGGTCTTTTGGAGATCCCGAGACGCGACATTTGGGCAGCATCACTTCGGCGCTTTGTCGTAGGCGAATTCGTCCTACCCGGGGACGAATTACAGTCGAATTCGTCCTGCCCAGGGACGAATTACAGTCGAATTCGAATCGACGGCATTTTGTCCAACTATTTTGATGGCAGTGGCCCTCTGGTAATGTTCTCTGGTCTTTGTCAAATTTGCAGGTTATTTGGAGTCATTTTATTCATCAGTTAGCTAATCTTATGCATGCATCCTCCATTGGTTTTTAAGATCAAACGCTTCATCTTTTGTCACAGGTGCTACTAACAATTTTGTTGTTTCTTTGAATGCAGGAGGAGCAGCAAGGATCAAGGATTCATCAACACTAGCGGTGGCAACACTTTGGCCCGCCCATTTCAAATGTGGGCACGCGGAAGGAGGAACACTAAGTCATGATTGTAACCAAAACTCTTTTAACGCTCCTAGCCCCTGAAAAGGGAGGAGGCATCTTTGTAACCGATATTACGAGAGTTAAATAAAAAGGGTTGTGCTTTCTGTACTTTCTTTTATCTCCGTTCAATTCGTCTCTTTCATTTCATGCATTTCACATTTTAGGACTTAAGCGTTTGTTTGATTTTGAATGCGTCGCATTAGTATTTCTTGTTTTCGGAATCTCGTGCTTTCAGTGGATTGTAACCGAATTGTGAAATACATCAATAAAATAAAAGGGTTGTTATTTCATTTGGGTTTCAATTCATGTTTTTCTCCATTTCATGCATTTTTAATTTGTAGGGTTTAGCGTTAAGTTTAGTTCTATTTTTGCATCGTACTTGGAGTTTTCCTTTTTTGTTTTCGTATCCTCGTGCTTTCAATCACGATCATGGTGGGACCTTGTCCTCTATTTTTAAGATCAGGGATCTGATCCAAACTTGGTTGTTTTTGCTTGTAGGTGTCGAGTTTCATACGCTGACTACTGTTCGTTCCATTAAGAGGTGGATACAGAGATGTAATTCGTATTACCAAGGGACGAATGGGAATTCACCCCACCTTGTGATGAATACAGTCCTGTAATTCATTCCCCCCCGGGATGAATTTCTGTCTGTGTAGTCTTCGGGTAGAAACTCAGAACCGATAGATTTGGGCAAAGAAGAGGTAAGGATTCTAAACTTTTCTTGTCTATTTCTGTCTTCAATTTTTTTGTTTTAGGGTACTTGCTTGCTTAGGGAAATTAGTTTTCCTTTACCGCTTGCTTGTTTCCATTTTGCAAAATAAAAATAATCCCAGACACCACGTGGCAAATTAAACACCGAGGAGTTGGTTGTAAAACCCTAGCCCTTGATCAAGACCAACGGTGGATTTCATCACCACATTGGCTTGAAGTTTTGCATCCATTACCTCGATCATACTGTTGCTAGACGTAAATCTTGACGAAAGCTGACCGAGTGTAACTGGGGTGATTCCCAACACATGAGGATAAGTCTTCTATGGTAGGTGTCATAAATAGGGTGATTCCCCTTTCGTACCACCTATGTTCCACGTACCATCTGCTCTCACGTACCTATAGTTTCCCTCACGTAAGGGTGGGTATATAGAGAGGTTGGTATATCGGCCTGGCAATGGTATATCAAAGGGGCGACCATTTTTGGGAGTCATAAGAGCCATAATTTTGCATTTAAACGTTCTTTAAAACATTCAAAACCAAAAAAATACAAAAAAAAAATCAAAAACACACTAAACCAGGTCTAGGACACACTTTCAATATTTAAACGAGATAATCACTGCTTGTGTGTGTGTATTATCTACAGCCTATTGAGATCTCGGATCATCGAGACCGGGGTAAGTGCATAGGAGAGGCATCCAGGCCTCCTAGGCTCAGGATGGTGGAAAAAATTGACCTAGCAATCGCCAGACATGCCACCCACGAAGCACAGATCACATGGCTTGAGCAATACCAGCAGCAGCTAGAGCATCTATATCGCCTTAGCAAAGAGTGCATTAGGCACCAAACAGACAAGCTGCTACATAACCCGATGCCTGAGAGGGTCCCAACTCCTCGCACCCAAAGAGCGGAACCATATGAGAGGCATAATCCCTTGGTACGAGATAGGTCTCCGTGACCTTACCAAGTGCTGCCTTTGAGACCTCCTAGACCTGAGCGGGAGGCCACTCCCTGGAACAATGATGGGTACCCTCCACGGGGACCCACCTAGGGTCATAGGTCTCATCTAGAGACTCCTTAGGAAGCTTATGAGTAATATGAGCAAGAAGAAGATCAGGCCGAAACGCCCTACCTAGGTGGAGGATTTGCCATTCGGCCACCCCTTCAGAGGCCTCAAGTCTCCCACAACCCACAACGGGAGCAAACTAAAGAGGAAGAAATTAAATCCTCAGATGCATATAAAGCGCTGCTAGAGCGTTTGGAGTCTATGGAGACCAAAAATTTTGGGTCCCAAAAGCCCACTTTATGACAACTCCGCAGTCATCCTGTGCATCCATCTGTGCCAACACCCCCTTACCCTGAACACTTTAAGCTGCCTCAGTTGGCAACCTTTATAGGGGAGGAGGATGCTCAAGAGCATGTGATGAGATTCCTGAGCCAATGCTTTGGGATTCAAGACAATGATGCTTTGCTATTAAGAATTTTTATAACCACATTCGCAGGCCCTACTTCGGATTGTTTTATTCAGTTACCAAAGCACAACATTAACAACTTAGATTGGTTAGTGGATGTGTTCCTCGAACGCTTCGCCTTCAACACCAAGAAGAAGGAGTCACTGAGTGACTTAGCTAGCCTCAAGAATTATGAGGAGGAGACCATGGCGGCCTACGGGAATCAATGGAGGACATTGCTTTCAAAGCTGCCCTACCTCCCTCCTATGTTCGACCTCACTCAGATGTTCTCCAAGAGTTGTTTGAGATCGATCTCTATGCTATTGTAGCTGCAGCAATATGCCACCTTAGAAGAATCTATGGCGTAAGCCAGGATCATTGAAGAGATCAAAATATAGGATGGCGAGATAGCCAAACCTAAGAAAAAAGAGTGGACTAAAAACACTAAAGCTGGGACCATGCAACAAAAACCCGTTGCGGTTAACCAAGTTGCTATCAATGTCCCTAAGCCTACACAAGCAACACAACCTCAAAAGGCTAACTATCAGGCAGTGCCTCCTAACAACTATGATAGAGAAAATCAGAGGCAAGAACAGAGTCAGCAACGTTGCCCTAGGCGACAATACACACCCTACACAAAGTCCAGGGACTCCTTGTTTGACCACTTGTTAGCGGCAAACCTGATTAGCCTGCCAGAGGTTCAGACTATAGATCCCAATGTGCCCAAGCCTAAGGGGTATAGAGAGGACTTGTACTGCAGGTTCCATAGGCGAAAGGGACATGACCTAAATGCTTGTTGGAAATTTAAGGGCTTGGTGCAAGACCTGATTGATAACAAGACACTAGCGGTGGATAATCTCGTCACACCAAGCAATCAATAAATGGAGGTCTTCAAAGACCCCTTGCCTTCTCATGCTCTGTAGGCAAAGACCCTACAAGTTAACGAGGTCACACAAAACTGCCCCATGTAGGGATATGTAGGGATGATCAGTATAGTGACTCAAAATAGGAGGTATCCGAGCACGAATGCTCCTGTGGCAGCATCAAGAGAGGTGCCAACAACTTCACAACCACAATAGCACCTTGCACAACCTCCTTCGCCTAAGTCGGTGGCCACACTTTGGACCAAACTAACTCAAATTTTGAGGACCACCTTAGCTAGGCTCTCCATATACGAGCTTATACAACAATCTACGCCCCATCGAGAAGCTCTAATGGATATTTTGAAAGCCATCGAGTTGCAGCCCCATGAGACAAATTCTTTCAACAACTTTGTGGGGCATGTAAAATGATGCACTGAACCGGTCATCACATTTTGAGAAGATAAATTGAGATCAGTGACTGATGACATGGCAGATCCACCCCTACACATTATCGCACAGGTCAATGGGATCCTATACAAGAGGGTGTTGATAGACACTGGCTCGTACAACAACATCATCACAACTGTGGCTCTCAAACATCTGAAGTTGCCCGCATCTCACATCACAGCTTCCACCTACACTCTGCGAGCATTCAATGATGCAATCTGCTCGATAATCGGCACAATAGTCCTACCAATCCAAGTGGGACAAAAGACCATACCCACATTGTGCCACATATTGGAGGGTGAGATGGCCTACAACATCTTGCTGGGCCGGCCATGGATCAGGGACATGAAGTGTGTCCCTTCGATAGCTCACCAATGCTTAAAGTATACATTTGAAGGGGAGGTGCATGTAGTCCCGACAGACTTGGAACCTTTCAAGTATTGTAATGTAGTGCAGCTGATGCCGCAATCGACCCTACCATCAATGCATTTGGATTTCTAGTTAATTTCATCTAAACAAGGTTCGATTCCGTAGGCATCCCCGTTAACAAGTTCTTCAAAATCCCAGTCGGGTTTATCTTCATCGTCTGGTCCTCCACCAACGACATCATCTTTGGGGGCCAAACATAAGGACAAAGGGAAGAAACCCCTGGAAGAGGCAAAACCTTTGGAAGAGACACTACCATCAGTATCAACTATCTCTACTGAGGAGATGCCTAGCCAGATGGAAGTCGAGGCTTCTAGTCCACCCGAAATGGAGTGGACTCAAGGAGAACTTCCATTCCCTCCCCGTCAACCGCCAACGATCACCATTGAAATGGCCAATACGCGCCTGGGGGAGTATCTGGTGTGGAATATTGTAGCAACACCCACACTAGAATCCATGCAAGACATGGGGATACCTCAACTCCCCATTGGCACTATTGTTCCCCTAGGCTACCTGCCAAACGAGGAAAACTTTGTGTATGGGGGCCTTGATCATGGCATTGCACCATGCACGCAAGAGGACAAATACGAAGAGCCTTTTGCTGAAAATTTCAACTATTTGTCTAACCCAGACTTTGCTCTGAGATACCTTGGTCAATGTAATTGGAACGGATATGGGTTAGGCTGATATGAGAAAGGGATACGTGTTCTTTGCCAACCAAGATACCAAATTCCATATGACAAGTCAGGAGTAGGGTTCAACCACCCCCTGCCCTTGGACATCTTGGTGGAAAACATGCAAGGCCTGGGGATAGGCAACAAGGGGGGATTGGCATCAGATCCATATGCCAACCCTAACACCACATATACATTGAGGGATTATCTCCCATTAATGACAATCAACCTTGTTGGCTCTAGTAATACCTTCCCTTCGCTCGAGAGAGGAGAAAGTTCGAGAGCTGATTTTCAAGGAGGGTCTAGAAAATGTCAAGAAGGGTCCTCGGAGGACGAGCTGGAGTATGAACCAGCGTCGTATGACCCCTTCGAATCAGATAGCGATCACTCAAAGGTGATCCCCATGGATGATTATCAAGAAAGCCTCTTGACAATGTTCCCCCTAGATGCTCCCATCAAGCAAGCGCCACTCCAAGGAAATCAAGTTCCCCCATAGAGAGTGGAACAACCTAGGTGGGGCCAGATCAATTTTCTTGAGCAAGGCAAGCCTTTAATGTCACAAGCAGTTGGAGCCAACGAATGCCTTTGGATATATGATAGTGATTATGAAGATGAAACTGAGATGGCATATCTTAATCACATGCACAAGATGCAGCATCGACACCCCTTGGAGATTAACGACATATTCAAATAATTAAACATAGTGCCAGGGCATGAGTGGTATGTAGAACCAACATGGTGGGACCAAGTGTTGTATCCGCTACTCTGGGCATACGAAGCATACCTTTCACCCAGAGACCCTATAGTGACATCCGTGCCGAGGGCAGACCCTGTCTTCCTATATGAACATAGGGTCGATCCATTCGTGCCCATCCCTCTAGAGCTATATCCTGGGCATAGAGAGCATCCAGGATGTCCGAGCAACCACACCCGTAGTAATGGAGACCAAAACCATTTCATCAACATGATCTCCATTGACTTAACCGCCCCCATCCGTAATTTGGTCGATCCAACACAGTCATTATCTCTAGACATAGATGCCATAGACTAGGATCGCGTCAATTCCCCTCCATCCCCATCCGAGTACTGGCCTTTTGATGAAATGCTCCATTTTACCCCTAGGCCAACTCAGGATATATGCCATGCTGAAGAGGGACCCGAGGTTCCTAACGATGATCTAAACTCAAAAAATGATATCCACTTGATCCCAACTCCACATCAGTTGGAAGACGGATCCCACATGTCGATCGAGGAGACAACTGACGTAGACATCAGCTCGGATCCAATGAATCCACATATCATCAAGCTAGGGGTAAGTTTATCCCCCAAAGAGCAAGCCGACTACATTGCCCTTCTCAAAGAGAAGGAGGTTTTTGCATGGTCATACAAAGACATGCTGAGACTAGACCTGCAGCTAGTCACACATAATCTAACGCTTGATCCGACAATCAAGACAGTTAAGCAGAAACTATGCAAGATGCACCCAACAGTGGCCTTAATGGTCAAAGACAAATTGCAAAAGTTTTTGGATGCACAGTTTGTCATCTGCGTGGATTATCCACCATGGCTATCCAACATGGTGCCCGTTAAGAAGCCTGACGAAAGAATTCACATATGCACTTTGTGTAGACACCAAAACAACACCAATCCGATTATGTGACTGCAAACACTGATCACATTGGCACACACAGCCCCAAGGGCAGCCCCCAGAGGTTAAACAGTGGTCCTAACCACTCTCACAGTAGTTTTGGAAGGTCAAAAATCATTTTGGCACCTTCAGGCACTTTGCTCAATATCCGTTCCACCCAGGGACGAATTCTAATTGGGATTCGCTCCACCCTGGGACGAATTCACAATTCGCTCCAGGGTGGGGCGAATTGCAGGTTTGACGGGAAAAAAGTCAAATCTTGGCAAATGGCAGCTCGGATCCGCCACTTAACGCTTCCTTCATTGCATGGGAGTATAGGTGAGCATTTTCGAGCGTTAGAGGCTGTTACAAGGGCAGTCATGGAGTCCCTATTCAGGGAGGAATCTTCCCTCCCCTGGAAGGGCATGGCTGCCAAGTGGCGCCTCTGCATGCTCATCCCAAGAGACCTCCAGGTCTATAAATTGGTGGGTTTTCTCACCCCAAAATATACAGAGTAAGAGCAATTTGGAGCAACGAAGTGCTGCCATTTTATTTCCCCATACATCCTTGTGCGATTTGTGCCTTTCACATCCGTGATCTCTTTTGGAGAAGAGGTCATTGGGTGATCATTGGAAGGTCGAATATTGAGCCCAAAACCCGACATTTGGCCATAGAATACCACCCCAATTTTTTGACAACACCTTACAAGAGATTTTGGACCCATCCCAAGTGGATTGGCACCGAAATCAGGTCCCAACGGTGGGCGGCCTGCCCGGGCGCCCCGCCGTGAGTCTAATCGTCCCTTTTAGGAACGATTAGGAATCTATGGCAGATTTTTCTTTCTATCATTTTTATCTTGCATTTCATCTTATGCTGCTTAGGTAGTTTGCAATTTCGATTTCGTAATGTTTTGAGCAAATCTTATCATGTTCTATCACTTTTTGTCTTTACTAACTTGTAGGTAGCATCATCAAATTCCTATTAATGGAGGCCAAATTGGGAAAATATGACCATCTGGGTCTTCCCAAAATACCCCCAATTAGCTAACCCCAAGTTTGTAGGTCTTTTGGAGCTCTCTAGGTAGGACATTTGGGACAGTACCTTTTCGGCATTTTGTTGCAGGTAAATTCGTCCCGCCCCGAAGCGAATTCAAATCGGTGAGGAATTTCTTGACTGTTATTTTTGCAGTGCCCTCCTGGTGATGTCCTGATGCCCCTATCAAATTTTTAGAGCATTTGGATTCATTTTAGTTATAGTTTAATTCATTTTTCTCATTCACTGATCGTAGGCTTGGGGATTGCATGTTTTGTTTCATCCGCAGGTGCTACTAACTATTTCTTGTTCCTTTGAATGTAGGATCAGAACATCGGAGGAGCAGCAAGGAATCAAAATTCGTAGACACAAGTGGCGGTGACATTTTGGTCCGCCCATCTTACATGTGGGCACGCGGAAGAAGGATGGTTATCCATGGATGTGACCAAGAGATGAATTTGACGCTCCTCGCCCCTAAAAAGGGAGGATGTGGATTGTAACCGAAATGTGAAATACATCAATAAAATAGAAGGGTTGTTATTTCATTTGGGCTTCAATTCATGTTTTTCTCCATTTCATGCATTTTTAATTCGTAGGGTTTAGCGTTAAGTTCAGTTCCATTTTTGCATCGTGCTTGGAGCTTTTCCTTTTTTGTTTTCGTATCCTCGTGCTTTCAGTGGTGATCATGGTGGGACCTTGTCCTCTATTTTTAATATCAGATATCTGATCCAAACTTGGTTGTTTTTTTGCTTGTAGGTGCCGAGTTTCATATGCTGACTGTTGTTCGTTCCATCAGGAGGCGGATACAGAGCTGTAATTCGTCTTACCCAGGGATGAATGGGAATTCGCCCCACCCTGTGATGAATACAGTCCTATAATTCATTCCCCCTAGGATGAATTTTTGTCTGTGCAGTCTTCGGGTAGAAACTCAGAACCGATAGATTTGGGCAGAGAAGAGGTAAGGATTCTGAACTTTTCTTGTCTATTTATGTCTTCAGTTTTTCTGTTTTTAGGGTACTTGCTTGCTTAGGGAAATTAGTTTTCCTTTACCGCTTGCTTGTTTCCATTTTGAAAAATAAAAATAACCCCACACACCATGTGGCAACTTAAAAACCAAGGCGCTGGTCATAAAACCCCAGCCCTTGATCAAGACCAACGGTGGATTTCATCACCACCTTGGCTTGAATTTTGCATCCATTACCCCGATCGCAACTATTGCTAGACGTAAATCTTGATGAAAGTTGATCGAGTGTAGTTGGGGTGATTCCCAGCACATGAGGATAAGTCTTCTATGGTAGGTGTCATAAATAGGGTGATTCCCCTTCCGTACCGCCTACGTTCCACGTACCATCTGCTCTCACGTACCTATAGTTTCCCTCACGTAAGGGCGGGTATATAGAGAGGTTGGTATATCGGCCTGGCAATGGTATATCGAAGGGGCGACCATTTTTGGGAGCCATAAGAGCCATCATTTTGCATTTAAACGTTCTTTACAAAAACCTTCAAAAAAAACAAACAAAAAACAAAAAAAAAAATAAAAAACACACTAAACCAGGTCTAGGACACACTTTCAATATTTAAATGAGATAATCACTACTTGTGTGTGTGTATGATCATTTCTGTTTAGTGTAGCATAAAAAATCATAAAAAGAGATAAAAATCTACATAGCTTGTAGGAAAGCACCACCATGGTGTACACACGTAGCCAAGCCCAATCAAGGGCGAAAGCTATGGAAAGTGTACAAGGGGGCACAAGTCACCTCCGCTATAGCCCTAAGGACTTAGTCATACCGCCTTGGTGGCCTGACCCACAAGAGAGTCCGCATCATTCCATGTCAATATGGAATTATAGGGACACCCCTTTGAGGGACACGCCCATTCATCATAGCCCCTTTCGGGAAGAGTCCTTACACGTGGCACTCAACATAGATAAAAAGGCTCCCTTAGAAGCTCGATATGAGTGGCCACCACGTGATGAAGCGCTAGAGCGGCATAGTTTCCATGAGGAGAGGCCACATGATGATGGCATCCCTCCTTTGCCCCCCATCACTGTTAGAACCAATAGACAAAATCCAGAGCGCAAGGCCCTTCAAGCAGGGTGAGCTAACTCTCCCACCCCTTTCACACATATGAAAGGGAGCACGAGGAAGATGATTACATTCCTCAAGAGCAATATACAGCATGGGGGCCATGCACTTCCGCACCAGCTAGATACCATGATCACCCACTGAGGCCGGAGCCTCGGGTAAATGCCACCAACCTCGATAGAGGGAAGTGACCTATTGAGATCTCGGATCATCGTGACCGGGGTAAGTGCATAGGAGAGGCATCCAGGCCTCCTAGGCTCAGGATGGTAGAACAAATTGACCTGGTAGTCACCAGACATGCCGCCCACCAAGCGTAGATCATGCGGCTTGAGCAAGACCAACAATAGCTAGAGCATCTATATCACCTTAGCAAAGAGCGCATTCGGTGCCAAATAGATGAGCTGCTCCATAACCCAGTGCCTGAGAGGGTCCCAACCCCTCGCACCCAAAGAGCGGAACCATATGAGAGGCATAATCCCTTGGTGCGAGATAGGTCTCCGTGACCTTACCAAGTGCTGCCTCCGAGACCTCCTAGACCTGAGCGGGAGGCCACTCCCCGGAACAATGATGGGTACCCTCCGCGGGGACCCACCCAGGGTCATAGGTCTCATCCAGAGACTCCTCAGGAAGCTTACGAGGAATATGAGCAAGAAGAAGATCGGGCCGAAATGCCCTACCTAGGCGGAGGAGTTGCCATCCGGCCACCCCTTCAGAGGCCTCAAGTCTCCCACAACCCACAATGGGAGCAAACTAAAGAGGAAGAAATTAAATCCTCAGATGCATATAAAGCGCTGCTAGAGCATTTGGAGTCTATGGAGACCAAAACTTCTGGGCCCCAAAAGCCCACTTTATGCCAACTCCATAGTCATCCTGTGCATCCGTCCGTGCCAGCACCCCCTTACCCTGAACACTTTAAGCTGCCTCAGTTGGCAACCTTTAGAGGTGAGGAGGATGCTCAAGAGCATGTGACAAGATTCCTGAGCCAATGCTTCGGCATTCAGGACAATGATGCTTTGTTATTGAGAACATTTATAACCACATTCGTAGGCCCTGCCTCGGATTGGTTTACTCAGTTACCAAAGCACAACATTAACAACTTAGATCAGTTAGTGGATGCATTCCTCGAATGCTTCACCTTCAATACCAAGAAGAAGGCATCACTGAGTGACTTAGCCAGCCTCAGGCAGTATGAGGAGGAGACCATGGCGGCCTATGGGAATCGATGGAGGACATTGCTTTCAAAGCTGCCCTACCTCCCTCCTATGTCCGACCTCACTCAGATGTTCTCCAAGAGTTGTTTGAGATCGATCTCTATGCTATTGCAGCTACAGCAATATGCCACCTTAGAAGAAGCTCTAGCGCAAGCCAGGATCATTGAAGAGATCAAAATATAGGATGGCGAGATAGCCAAACCTAAGAAAAAAGAATGGACTAAAAACACTAAAGCTGGGACCATGCAACAAAAACCTGCTATGGTTAACCAAGTTGCTATCAATGTCCCTAAGCCTACACAAGCAACACAACCTCAAAAGGCTAACTATCAGGCAGTGCCTCCTAACAACTATGATAGAGAAAATTAGAGGCAAGAACAGAGTCAGTAGCGTCGCCCTAGGTGACAATTCACACCCTACATAGAGTCCAGGGACTCCTTGTTTGACCGCTTGTTAGCGGCAAATTTGATCAACCTGCCAGAGGTTCAGACTATAGATCCCAATGTGCCCAAGCCTAAGGGGTATAGAGAGGACTTGTACTACAGGTTCCATAGGTGGCAGGGACATGACCTAAATGCCTATTGGAAATTTAAGGGCTTGGTGCAAGACCTGATTGATAACAAGACACTAGCGGTGGATAATCCCGTCGCACCAAGCAATCAACAAATGGAGGTCTTCAAAGACCCCTTGCCTGCTCATGCTCCATAGGCAAAGACCCTACAAGTTAACGAGGTCACACAGAACTGCCCCATGCAGGGATATGTAGGGATGATCAGTATAGTGACTCGGAACAGGAGGTATCCAAGCATGAATGCTCCTGCGGTAGCGGCAGGAGAGGTGCCAACAACTTCACAACCACAATAGCACCTTGCACAACCTCCTCCGCCTAAGCCGGTGGCCACACTTCGGACCAAACTAACTCAGAGTTTGAGGACCACCTCGGCTAGGCTCTCCATATACGAGCTTATACAACAATCTACGCCCCATCGAGAAGCTCTAATGGAGATTTTGAAAGCCATCGAGTTGCAGCCCCATGAGACAAATTCTTTCAACAACTTTGTGGGGCATGTAAAATGATGCACTGAGCCAGTCATCACATTTTGAGAAGATGAATTGAGATCAGTGACTGATGACATGGCAGATCCACCCCTGCACGTTATCGCATGGGTCAACGGGATCCCATACAAGAGGGTGTTGATAGACACTGGCTCGTCCAACAACATCATCACAACTATGGCTCTCAAACATTTGAAGTTGCCCGCATCTCATATCACAACTTCCACCTACACTCTACGAGCATTCAATGACGCAATCTGCTCGATAGTCGACACAATAGTCCTACCAATCCAAGTGGGACAAAAGACCATACCCACATTGTGCCACATATTGGAGGGTGAGATGGCCTACAACATCTTGTTGGGCCGGCCATGGATCAGGGACATGAAGTGTGTCCCTTCGATAGCTCACCAATGTTTAAAGTATACATTTGAAGGGGAGGTGCATGTAGTCCCGACGGACTTGGAACCCTTCAAGTATTGTAATGCGGTGCAGCTGATGCCACAATCGACCCTGCCATCAACGCATTTGGATTTCTAGTTAAATCCATCTAAATAGGGTCCGATTCTATAGGCATCCCCGTTAACAAGTTCTTCAAAATCCCAGCCGGGTTCATCTTCATCGTCTGGTCCTCCACCAATGACACCATCTTTGGGGGCCAAACAGAAGGACAAAGGGAAGGAACCCCTGGAAGAGGCAAAACCTTTGGAAGAGACACTGCCATCAGTGTCAACTATCTCTACTGAGGAGATGCCTAGCCGGATGGAAGTCGAGGCTCCTAGTCCACCCGACATGGAGTGGACTCAAGGAGAACTTCCATTCCCTCCCCCTCAACCACCAACGATCACCATTGAAATGGCCAATACGGGCCTGGGGGAGTATCTGGTGTAGAATATTGTAGCAACACCCACACTAGAATCCATGCAGGACATGGGGAGACCTCGACTCCCCATTGGCACTATTGTTCCCCTAGGCTACCCGTCGAACCAGACAAACTTTGTGTATGGGGGCCTTGATCATGGCGTTGCACCATGCACGCAAGAGGACGAAGACGAAGAGCCTTTTGCTAAAAATGTCAACTATTTGTCTAACCTAGACTTTGCTCTGAGATACCTTGGCCAATGCAATTGGCACGGATATGGGTTAGGCCGATATGAGCAAGGGATACGTGTTCTTTGCCAACCAAGATACCAAATGCCATATGACAAGTCGGGAGTAGGGTTCAACCACCCCCTCCCCTTGGACATCTTGGTGGAGAACATGCAAGGCCTAGGGATAGGCAACAAGGGGGGATTGGCATCAGATCCATATGCCAACCCTAACACCACATATACATTGAGGGATTATCTCCCATTAACGACAATCAACCTTGTTGGCTCTAGTAATCCCTTCCCTTCGCTCGAGAGAGGAGAAAGCTCGAGAGCTCATTTTCAAGGAGGGTCTAGACAATGTCAAGAAGGGTCCTCGAAGGATGAGTCGGAGTATGAACCAGACATCGTATGACCCCTTCGAATCAGATAGCGATCACTCACAGGTGATCCCCATGGATGATTATCAAGAAAGCCTCTTGACAATGTTCCCCCTGGATGCTCCCATCGAGCAAGCACCGCTCCAAGGAAATCAAGTCCCCCCGTAGAGAGCGGAACAACCTAGGTGGGACCACATTAATTTGCTCGAGCAGGACGAGCCTGTCATACCTCAAATAGTTGTCAAAGCCAACGAGGGCTTTTGGATCTCCGATAGTGATTATGAAGATGAAATAGAAATGACATATCTTAATCACATGCGATAGATGCAGCATCGACACCCCTTGGAGATTAACGACATATTTGAACAATTAAACATAGTGCCAGGGCATGAGTGGTACGTAGACCCAGCACGGTGGGACCAAGTGTTGGATCCGCTACTCTGGGCATACGAAGCATACCTTCCACCCAGAGACCCTATAGTGACATCAGTGTCGAGGGTAGACCCTATCTTCCTATCCACACATAGGGCCGATCCATTCGTGCCCATCCCTCTAGAGCCAGATCCCGAGCATAGAGAGCATCTAGGATGTCCGAGTAACCACACCCATGGTAATGGAGACCAAAATCATTTCATCAACATGATCTCCATTGACTTAACCGCCCCCATCCACAATCCGGCCGATCCAACATAGTCATTGTCTCTAGACATAGATGCCATAGACTGGGATCACGTCAATTCCCCTCCATCCCCATCCGAGTACTGGCCTTTCGGTGAAATGCTCCATTTTACCCCTGGGCCAACTCAGGATATCTGCCATGTTGAAGAGGGACCCGAGGTTCCTAACGATGATCTAAACTTAGCAAATGATATCCACTTGATCCCAACTCCACATCAGTTGGAAGATGGATCCCACATGTCGATCGAGGAGATGACTGACGTAGACATCGGCTCAGATCCAATGAATCCATAGATCATCAAGTTGGGGGTAAGTTTATCCCCCGAAGAGCAAGCCGACTACATTGCCCTTCTCAAAGAGAAGAAGGAGGTTTTTGCATGGTCATACAAAGACATGCCGAGGCTAGACCCATAGCTAGTCATGCATAATCTAACGCTTGATCCGACAGTCAAGCCAGTTAAGCAAAAACTATGCAAGATGCACCCAACAGTGGCCTTAATGGTCAAAGATGAATTGCAAAAGCTGTTGGATGCATAGTTTGTCATCTACGTGGATTATCCACCATGGTTGTCCAACATGGTGCCCATCAAGAAGCTTGATGGGAGGATTCACATATGCACTAATTTTTGAGATCTAAACAAAGCGAGTCCTAAGGATGATTTCCCCTTGTCGAGCATCGATGCCTTGGTAGATGCTACAACGGGTCATGAAATGCTTTCCCTCATGGATGGTTTCTCGGGATACAATCAAATTTGTATCAGCCCCGAAGACCAACTAAAAATGGCATTCACAATGCCTTGGGGGACATTTTGTTATAAGGTCATGCCTTTTGGCCTTAAAAATATTGGCGCCACCTACCAACGTGCCATGACATACATCTTCCATGATTACATGCACAAGACTTTGGAAGATTACATGGATGATTTGTTGGCCAAATCTCTTTTGTGCCCGGATCATCTCGATGACTTAAGCAAGATCCTCGATCGCCTCATGGAGCATAGAGTCAGACTGAATCCCAAGAAGTGCATTTTTGGCATCACATCTAGAAAACTCTTGGGTTTCATAGTCTCAAAATGGGGCATCGAGGTGGACCCAAACAAAGTCAAGGCAATCCTTGAAATGCGTCCCCCAACTACCATCAAGCAGCTCAGAAGCCTGCAGGGAAAGGTCGCGTCGATCAAGCGCTTCATAGCGCAGCTATCTGACAAGTGCCGACCAATGAACAAGTTGTTGCACAAGGGGGTAGCATTTCACTGGGATGACGAGTGCCAGTCAGCCTTCGATGACATTAAACAATACTTGGCTTCACCACCAGTATTGGCACCACCTAGACCAGGAGTGCCATTCTACTTATACATCTCAGCTACTGAGGTGGCACTGGGAGCCATGTTAGCCCAGAAGAATGAACTTCACAGGGAACAGGCTACTTACTATCTTAGCCGCACCCTGGTCAGTTATGAACTTAACTATGCATACGTTGAGAAACTCTGCTTGGCAGTGGTGTTTGCTACCAAAAAGCTATGCCATTACATGCTGAGCAACAAGACGTATGTTGTGTCTAAGGAGAATCCATTGCGATACATGATGAGTCATACTTATCATAGTAGTCGCACGACGAAATGGATCATGTTGTTGATGAAATTTGACATAGAGTTTATTGGACAGAAATCCATAAAAGGTCAGGTCATAGCCGATCAACTAGCAGAGGCTCCTCTCGAAGACGACCAACCTCTGACTATAGAACTACCCGATGATGGGGTCTTCCATGTCTCAGAATCACCAGATTCTGACGAGCCTGAGTCATAGGCCGACATAACCCTATTTTTTGATGGTTCTAAATGTGAGCAAGGTGGTGGCACGGGAATAGTATTCTTCACACCGTAGGGCGCTCCTATGCCCCTGTCATTTAAATTAAATTTCCCATGCACCAACAACAATGCAGAGTATGAAGCCTTGCTCATAGGTCTTCAGACAACAATCACCATGAACATTAAATGATTGAATATCTTCGGTGATTCGTTGTTAATTGTCAACCAAGTCAAAGGGGTATTCCAATGCAAATGCCCAGTTATGCAGGCCTACAAAGCCCTTGTGGACAAATTCTTGGCAAATCTTGAATGGTACGACATCGAGGCACTCCCTCGGTCATCGAATCATTTTGCGGACACTATGGCCTCTTTGGGGTCGCTAATCCCGTAAGACATTTCTGGTGATATGACCACCATTCAAGTCAAAACACTATCACAATCAGTGATGGAGCGAGCAAGCTCTGATTTAACGCCAGGAATCCACTTGATCCAGATTGAGCCATCCATGGATAGGTTCTCTCGAATCCATGATCATCTGAAACATGCCAACTAGGGGTCCTTGTTCTCCCCTACTCCCCTTAATAGCAATACAACGCTATTCTTGCAAGTTCTCTCCCACTCAGCTTTTGCTAGGGATGAACTTCAAGAGGGACTGGTTGTTCATACCATCGAGGCTTCTGATCAGCAGGATTGGTATTCACCCATAAGGGACTACCTCAAGTTAGGTAACCTCCCACTTGGATTGACGCATGCCACAAAATGTGCATTCAAGCAGAAAGTGGCAAAGCATGTCTTGTTAGGAGACATTTTGTACCATCGTAGCTATGAAGGGATCCTCCTTCGGTGCTTGGACCAGCAAGAGTCCACTTGGGCGATCGCCCAAGCGCACGATGGTACATGCGGTGGCCACTTCAGCGGTATGGCCATCGCAAAGCGCATTCTTTGCATGGGCTATTATTGGCCATCTTTAGAGCGAGATTGTTGCGCATATGTCAGGAAGTGCGTGAAATGTCAACACCATGCTAATTTGACACACGTACCTTCCCAGGCCTTGCAGTCGATCCAATCGGCTTGGCCTTTTTTGTAGTGGGGCCTAGATCTAATCGGAAAGATCTCCCCTGCATCGTCAGGTCATCACACGTTTATCATCACGGCCACAGAGTACTTCACCAAGTGGGTGGAAGCAGTTTCGCTAACCTCTACGACTGGACCCCGCATTGTGGAGTTCATTTTGCATAACATCATATGTCATTTTGGTATTCCATCCAAGATAATCTCAGATAATGGGACGTCATTCAAGAACAAAGATGTGCATGCTTTGACCACAAAGTACAAAATTTAGCATAGTTTTTTGACCCCCTATTATCCGTAGGCAAATGGGCAAGCAGAGGCGTCAAACAAAATGCTAGTCGCCATCCTCAAAAATATAGTCACAGATAATCATAAGGATTGGCACATTCAGATCCCACTTGCCCTATGGGCCTATCGCACTAGCATTCGGACACCCACTGGGGCAACTCCATTTTCGCTCGTGTATGGCTCCGAGGCTGTCATGCCTCTCGAGTTGGAAATTCCTTCCTTGCGCATATCAATGCAAGAGTTCATCGATGATGATACTGCATGGCAGGCCCGGTTAGACCAGCTTACGTTGCTTGACGAACGACGCGTTAATGCCCTCGAGCATTTACGTATCTATCAAGAGCGACTTAAGAAAGCATACAACATGAAAGTTCACTTGAGGGACTTTCAGGTCGGTGACTTGGTCTTGAAAGAAAACCAATAGAACTCTAGTCTGCCATCCCATTTAAGGGACAAATTCATGGCAAACTGGTTAGGTCCCTATGTAATTGATAGCAAAATAGGACCTGGAACATACCGGCTAGCCTCTCTTGATGGAATCAAGGAACTAGAACCCTTGAACATCAGTCATTTGCGGCCATTCCATGTTTAGAAGAGCCATAGCCCAAAAAAAATGCTCCAAGGATTTCCGTAATCGCTTGGTCAATCTTCAAAATGCTCCAAGGATTTCTACAATCACTTAGTCAATCCCCAAAATGCTCCAAGGATTTTCGTGAATCGCTTGAGTCAATCCCCAAAATGCTCCAAGGATTTTCGTAATCGCTTGTGGTCAACCCAAAATGCTCCAAGGATTTCCTAAATCGCTTGGTCAATCCCCAAAATGCTCCAAGGATTCCCGCAATCGCTTGGTCAAAAACAAGAAAATTCAAAAACAATAAAATCATCAAAAATAACAAAATTTGCATCTCATTTCCATACATGCTCAAAATCGTCACAAAAATAAAGAGCTCTATTTTGCATATCATCTTCATATTCACACAAATCAATCCATCAAAAACACAAAAACATATAGCTGCATTACGCATCACACCCACACATTGCATATTTGTGGTCATAAAGGTCAAAGCACCATAGACTGTCATTACTTGGCAAAACCATCATCTTCTACATTTTTCCACTTTATCAATAGCTCATCACCTATAACCGCCATTCACGTTATTCTCCCACATCATAGTCAGTTGTTTTCTAATGTATCGAGAGTTTTCGTCATTCAGTCATCATTAGCTTTCTAGCCACATACTGTACCAAGTCAGACAGATTTTACGTAGGTAGAATTCTACTTGGATCACACCTTGTTACGTAGCATCCCAACACAAATTAAAACACATAAAACATTCCCAAGTTGTGTGAATGAAAGATGAACCCTGCAAAGCAATCCAGGTCACCATAAGTGAAATGGTTATCTTGCTCATCCCCCTGTGCGAATGACCCCAAGAATGCTGAGAGTTGGCAAAAGGACAAGCATCCTCCCTACCCAATTCCCCAAGAATCCCAAGTTCTCAAAAGTTGCAAAACATCAACAATTTGCAAACGTCAAAAATCCAAATTTTGACATCACAACCAAAGTGCATACATCAAGGAAAGCACATAAAATAGTGATTCTCATCACTCCATATCCTAATCCCTTGCTCAAAAGAAAAATATAATACAAAAATAAACAGTGATTTTTATCACTACAAAAGAGCAAGTATCCCAATACAATTGAAGAAAAGAAGGGAGTCGAACTTGAATCCCTGGAACTCTCAGCATCCAGACGGGTCATGAGGCAAACCTCAGTACCGGTTTGGTTGATAGCCTATCGGTCACTGGTGGTAAACCTCCCGCATGACGATATATCTGTCACATTAACTTGTGTGCAGATCAATGTTTGCATGTGGATGAGCTAGCTTATGGTATCCTATGATAGCACCGCAGATTAATCTGACTAAATACAACAAAGGAGTTAGTGGAGCTAATCAGGTGATCCTCAGTATAGGTTTGGTTGACAGCCTATCTGGCACTGGCGGTATCCTGACCAACACCACATAAATGAACTCAATTGCACACACAGGGATGTGAAATAACTTGGTCCAAGACAAGTCCGATTCATACCTTGGTCAAAAGTCTTGTGAGATAAAGTACAGTCGTGGCTAGTTAGTTAAAACATCTGAGTCTCAGAAAACCTTAACATACATTCTCAACCAACTTGCTATCTTTCATCCTTGCATCGCCATCAGAAAATACCAAAAAAACATGTATACATAAAAAGCTATTTACCGCAGCCATCGCCTAGGACAAAAAGCCATAAAGTTCTACACAGTCTATGGTGCGACTACCAAACATCACAAATTCAATTCATCCATTCCATTTGCATATCATATAAATTAGAAACATTTGCACTCATCAACACATATGCATTCATCACTATAACTTAACATGCATACATCCATATTCATCAATCATCATGCATAAAATCAAATCATCACATGCGCATAAACAAAATAAAGTCTGTATATATATATCATCAAAAATGCCCGTAGGCTACAAAGAACCGGTCATGTGACCCCGCAACCAAATCCAAAATCTCAAAACCCCCAAGCCTAAGGCATCGGCCACCATGATCACGTAGGATCGGTGCGACGGGAACTACCCCCGTGGTGTGGGTCCTATGGGACCCCTCAGGGCAGCTGCTGCTAGCCCCCGCATCACGCCTACTACCCCCTCCCTCATCCAGTCACCTACGATGAGATGATGTTGACTGCTCAGTATCACTGCCCCTCATCCAGTGTGACGACCCACCTCCCGAGGGCTCAGGTACCCACCCCTCGAGGTGGATGATCTCTCCCTCCAAATCCATCTGATGTCGACACCACTCTGCCTCCCATCGATGGTACATCATGACTACATCGTCGCGTTGCCAGCTACACCCGTAGGAGATCCCTCTCCCATGCAGCATCGGTATCCCCCTCCTGTCGGTGGTGCGTAGCCCATGCGTTCTCCCACTCCACTAACTGAGCTCGCAAGAGATCCCTCTCTTGCAGAGCCTCCCCTAACTCCTCATCTCACCTCTGTAGTAGCTTCACCAATCATGCATTCTCAGCGTGCACCCCTGACTCCGTGTCCTCTGAATCTCCCTGAGGCATGGGCATCTCTGGAGCAATAGCCTGCTCGGGCTCCCACTGCTTCGTGACGTCCTGCATCTCCTCGCCATCACCCATGTTTGCCTCCTCGAGCGGAGCTCCCCAATCATCTCCTGGTGCCTCGGCACCATCATCCCCTACTGCTACCTTCGCACCTCCTAGTGGCCCCTCTCCTCGCCATCATCGTAGAGTCCACCACTGATCATACTCTATAGTAGTCTCGATGTCATCCACATCTGGGATGTCGATCATCGCATCTGAATCCTCTCCCAATGGCGTGATGATCGGTCGATCTAGAGTCCTCTCGTCCCCTCAAGTCGATAGACCACGGGCTCACCAGAAACCCTGGCACCCCCAAACTCTCTTTCCCCCCGACTGTATGGGAAGAACCAAGAAGAACTCCTGCTCGGTCCCATGCCGCCCAATCAGCCATCGCTCCCTACGTACCTATCGAAGCCACTCTCTAGCCTTCGACCAGGCTGGACAGTCTCGATAGGGGCGCTAGAACACCTCCCCTGGAGCAAGCCAAGCAAAGGCATCGACATAGTGCCCTATGACACCTGCCCATCATCGACTCTGTCCCTGCTCCTCAGACCATCGCCATAGAGTCACGTAACCTATATCCTTATCTGCCATCTCCACTCGTGTCATCCATGGTAACCCCCTGGTCTCTCCATCGCTATGTGCTACCAACCCCAGCTCTACAGTAGATAGCTGTAGCTGATCCCCTTCCACCTCCGATAGTGGACCTCATATAGCTCCCCATAAAGCTATGCCAGCAGAGTCTGTCCCCATCTCATGACCAAAGGCTCCTGCGTCGAACACTCCACCAGCCGATAGACCACATCCAGCAGGTTCCATGGGAACCTCGCACCTGACGAGTCAGGTAGCAACATGTTGGAAATGAGGCCCATAAGCAATGCGTGCCTCACTCCCAACACCCCCTCTCAAACCACCATCGAACCAGAATCCCACCCATCTGGCAGTCAATCTCTGCCCTCTCCACTGGACCATCCACCCCCAACTCCTCCCCATGCCCGAAGCAATGTCAGCACCGCTGTCCGCTGATCCCGCGACGTCGTCCTGATCGGCAGTCCATCTATTGGAATCCTAAGAATCCGATAGACATCCTCCAAAGTGATTGTCATCTCCCCTATTGGGAGATGGAAAGTATTAGTCCAGGGAT
The DNA here is from genome assembly GCA_028583015.1 of Wollemia nobilis. Taxonomy (NCBI): domain Eukaryota; kingdom Viridiplantae; phylum Streptophyta; class Pinopsida; order Araucariales; family Araucariaceae; genus Wollemia; species Wollemia nobilis. The sequence goes on along the minus strand of JAQPPZ010001843.1, from coordinate 208,853 downwards.
CCCACAAGTTGATCAGGGCCATCAGGTAGGCCCGATCCCCAATCATTGGCTCCAACCGAGTCACCTGCTTGAGCCCTAGGGCATCAAGCCACTCCTAGTCAGCCATAGCTAGCGCCTCCCATGCTTCAACAAAAATAGTCGGCACACGATACCGGCTCTTCACAACCTACAACAGACAACAAAATAAGCACATTAGAATCATGAAAAATAGTGTACAGATACAAACAACATAAACACAAAACAAAATTTAATTTGTCAACCTAGGGTTTTATACTCTCAAATTGATAAATTAATACAAAACAAAATTAACTAAATAACAAAATTTAATTTGTCAACCTAGGGTTTTATACTCTCAAATTGATAAATTTGAACAAAAAAACTATAATACAAGAAAATAATAAAGAGGGAGTTCACTTACTGGTCTCGCTTCGGCTCCACCGCTCGATCCGGTTCGTGCACTCATGGTGGCGGAAAAATTTGGTAGTGCTTCGCTTCATAGAATTGACCTCCTCCTCCTCAGAGCTCCAAATCGCTAGAAAAACAAGTGCAAATGAGCCCAAACCCTAGTTTTGGCCTTTAAATAGGCTTTTTGAGCCTGTAATCGTTCCTCCTTGGGATGAGCACTCTGGTTAGCGCTCGTCCCACCCTAGAATGAATGCTCAATAGGAATTCGTCCCACCCAGGGATGAATACAAACATTTCACAAAATAGCAAAAATGCACAAAAATGCACCAAAAAAAGCAATAAACTGTCCAATGAGAGTGCTTTTGCACTTGACATTTCGGGCATGCAAAATAGATGTCGGGGTCACAAATCCTCACTATCCTACTCCCTAAGAAGGCTACCATAGCCGGACCGCTCCACGGGAGGACGGATCTTCGAGAATTTCATCCCCAAACGGCGTCGCCAAAAGGGTCAAAACCCACCCAAAAATAGCAATAGAGTTGCCGAACGAAGGCGCCTTCATGCCTGACCTTCTTGGCATCCAAAATAGATGTCGGGGTTATAAATCATCACCATCCTACTCCCTAAGAAGGCCACCATGGCTGGACCGCTCCATGGGAAGATGAATTTTTGACAATTTCAGCTCCAGAAAAGCGTCCCCAAAAGGGTTAACACCCACCAAAAATAGGTCTAAATGTCAAAAAACTGCACACACATTCAAAGATAAATCTCTGAAGGCACCCTTACCTAAGTCATCTTGGGTCAAGCGACTCGTCGCTTTTCTCATGTAGGTCATTCCCTCATCGATTCGTCGCTTGAGGGGGTAGTCACACTTAGTCACCAATCAACAAATACACACCCAATCATGGAAATGGCATGCATTCGAAGAATCATTGGCAAAGACAAATCACGCTCCTGCTTGGGGTAGTAAACAAGCAATAATCACAAGCTGATCAATCACTTGGCATTCATGAATCATGAACTCAAGGTTCCCATAGACAAAAGGTTGCGCCCTTTGCCTATTCATGACTGATCAATGTCCAAGCTCAAGTAACACCTCACCGAAAAAGGTTAACACTTGAACTGAGTTCCTTCGCTCGTCAGAAGCAAGGATTCAAGAATGCATGCCCTTTTCATACTTGGGGCATCAAAATTTGGTTAGGTTACTAAGAAACCCTAATCATTAGTGCTTTGGTTATCTATTTTTGCTCGACGTTGTGCCTTGCACAACGCATCCCAAAAAGGGGCATCTGTAGACACCAAAACAACACCAATCCGATTATGTGACTGCAAACACTGATCACATTGGCACACACAGCCCCAAGGGCAGCCCCTAGAGGTTAAACAGTGGTCCTAACCACTCTCACAACAGTTTTGGAAGGTCAAAAATCATTTTGGCACCTTCAGGCACTTTGCTCAATATCCGTTCCACCCAGGGACGAATTCTAATTGGGATTCGCTCCACCCTGGGATGAATTCACAATTCGCTCCAGGGTGGGGCGAATTGCAGGTTTGATGGGCAAAAAGTCAAATCTTGGCAAATGGCAGCTCGGATCCGCCACTTAACGCTTCCTTCATTGCATGGGAGTATAGGTGAGCATTTTCGAGCGTTAGAGGCTGTTACAAGGGCAGTCATGGAGTCCCTATTCAGGGAGGAATCTTCCCTCCCCTGGAAGGGCATGGCTGCCAAGTGGCGCCTCTGCATGCTCATCCCAAGAGACCTCCAGGTCTATAAATTGGTGGGTTTTCTCACCCCAAAATATACAGAGTAAGAGCAATTTGGAGCAACGAAGTGCTGCCATTTTATTTCCCCATACATCCTTGTGCGATTTGTGCCTTTCACATCCGTGATCTCTTTTGGAGAAGAGGTCATTGGGTGATCATTGGAAGGTCGAATATTGAGCCCAAAACCTGACATTTGGCCATAGAATACCACCCCAATTTGCCGACAACACCTTACAAGAGATTTTGGACCCATCCCAAGTGGATTGGCACCGAAATCAGGTCCCAACGGTGGGCGGCCTGCCCGGGCGCCCCTGCACTACCGCGAGTCTAATCGTCCCTTTTAGGAACGATTAGGAATCTATGGCAGATTGTTCTTTCTATCATTTTTATCTTGCATTTCATCTTATGCTGCTTAGGTAGTTTGCAATTTCGATTTCGTAATGTTTTGAGCAAATCTTATCATGTTCTATCACTTTTTGTCTTTACTAACTTGCAGGTAGCATCATCAAATTCCTATTAATGGAGGCCAAATTGGGAAAATATGACCATCTGGGTCTTCCCAAAATACCCCCAATTAGCTAACCCCAAGTTTGCAGGTCTTTTGGAGCTCTCTAGGTAGGACATTTGGGACAGTACCTTTTCGGCATTTTGTTGCAGGTAAATTCGTCCCGCCCCGGAGCGAATTCAAATCGGTGAGGAATTTCTTGACTGTTCTTTTTGCAGTGCCCTCCTGGTGATGTCCTGATGCCCCTATCAAATTTTTAGAGCATTTGGATTCATTTTAGTTATAGTTTAATTCATTTTTCTCATTCACTTATCGTAGGCTTGGGGATTGCATGTTTTGTTTCATCCGCAGGTGCTACTAACTATTTCTTGTTCCTTTGAACATAGGATCGGAACATCGGAGGAGCAGCAAGGAATCAACATTCGTAGACACAAGCGGTGGCGACGTTTTGGTCCGCCCATCTTACATGTGGGCACGCGGAAGAAGGATGGTTATCCATGGATGTGACCAAGAGATGAATTTAACGCTCCTCGCCCCTAAAAAGGGAGGATGTGGATTGTAACCGAAATGTGAAATACATCAATAAAATAGAAGGGTTGTTATTTCATTTGGGCTTCAATTCATGTTTTTCTCCATTTCATGCATTTTTAATTCGTAGGGTTTAGCGTTAAGTTCAGTTTCGTTTTTGCATCGTGCTTGGAGCTTTTCCTTTTTTGTTTCCGTATCCTCGTGCTTTCACACTAATTTTTGATATCTAAACAAAGCGAGTCCTAAGGATGATTTCCCCTTATCGAGCATCGACGCCTTGGTAGACGCTACAACGGGTCACAAAATGCTTTCCCTCATGGATGGTTTCTCGGGATACAATCATATTTGTATCAGCCCCGAAGACCAGCTAAAAATGGCATTCACAATGCCTTGGGGGACATTTTGTTATAAGGTCATGCCTTTTGGCCTTAAAAACATTGGCGCCACCTACCAACGTGCCATGACATACATCTTCCATGATTACATGCATAAGACTTTGGAAGATTACATGGATGATTTGTTGGCCAAATCTATTTTGCGCCCGGATCATCTCGGTGACTTAAGCAAGATCCTCGATCACCTCATGGAGCATAGAGTCAGACTGAATCCCAAAAAGTGCAATTTTAGCATCACATCTGGAAAGATCTTGGGTTTCATAGTCTCAAAATGAGGCATCGAGGTGGACCCAAAAAAAGTCAAGGCACTCCTTGAAATGTATCCCCCAACTACCATCAAGCAGCTCAGAAGCCTATAGGGAAAGGTCACGTCGATCAAGCGCTTCATAGAGCAGCTATCAGACAAGTGCCGACCAATGAACAAGTTATTGCACAAGGGGGTAGCATTTCACTAGGATGATGAGTGCCAGTCAGCCTTCGATGACATTAAACAATACTTGGCTTCGCCGCTAGTATTGGCACCACCTAGACCAGGAGTGTCATTCTACTTATACATCTCAGCTACTGAGGTGGCACTAGGAGCCATGTTAGCCCAGAAGATCAAACTTCATAGGGAATAGGCTACTTACTATCTTAGCCGCACCCTAGTCAGTTATGAACTTAACTATGCATACATTGAGAAACTCTACTTGGCAGTGGTGTTTGCTACCAAAAAGTTGTGCCATTACATGTTGAGCAACAAGACGTATGTTGTGTCTAAGGAGAATCCATTGCGATACATGATGAGTCATACTTATCATAGTAGTCGCATGGCAAAATGGATCATGTTGTTGACAGAATTTGACATAGAGTTTATTGGAAAAAAATCTATAAAATGTCAGGTCATAGCTGATCAACTAGCAGAGGATCCTCTCGAATATGACCAACCTCTGACTATAGAACTACCCGATGATGGGGTCTTCCATGTCTCAGAATCACCAGATTCTGATGAGCCTGAGTCACAGGCTGACATAACCCTATTTTTTGATGGTTCTAAATGTGAGCAAGGTGGTGGCGTGGGAATAGTATTCTTCACACCGCAGGGTGCTCCTATGCCCTTGTCATTTAAATTAAATTTCCCATGCACCAACAATAATGCAAAGTATGAAGCCTTGCTCATAGGTCTTCAGACAACAATCACCATGAACATTAAACAATTGAATATCTTCGGTGATTCGTTGTTAATTTTCAACCAAGTCAAAGGGGTATTCCAATGCAAATGCCCAGTTCTGTAGGCCTACAAAGCCCTTGTGGACAAATTCCTGGCAAAGCTTAAATGGTACGACATCGAGACACTCCCTCGGTCATCGAATCATTTTACGGACACTATGGCCTCTTTGGGGTCGCTAATCCCGCAAGACATTTCTAGTGATATGACCACCATTCAAGTCAAAACACTATCACAATCCACGATGGAGTGTGCAAGTTCTGACTTAACGCCAAGAATACACTCGATCCAGATTGAGCCGTCCACGGATAGGTTCTCTCAAATCCGCGATCGTTTGAATCACGCCAACTGGGGGTCCTTGTTCCCCCCTACTCCCATTAATAGCAACACAATGCTATTATTGCAAGTTCTCTCCCGCTCAGCTTTTTCTAGGGATGAACTTCGAGAGGGACTGGCTGTTCATACCATCGAGGATTCTGATCAGCAAGATTGGTATTCACCCATAAGGGACTACCTCAAGTCAGGTAACCTCCCACTTGGATTGACACATGTCGCAAAATGCGCATTCAAGAAAAAAGCAGCAAAGCATGTCTTATTAGGAGGTATTTTGTACCGTCGTAGCTATGAAGGGATCCTCCTTCGGTGCTTGTACCAGCAAGAGTCCACTCGGGTGATCGCCCAAGCGCACGATGGTACATGTGGTGGCCACTTCAGTGGTATGGCCATCGCAAAGCGCATTCTTCACATGGGCTATTATTGGCCATATTTAGAGAGAGATTGTTGCGCATATGTCAGGAAGTGCGTGAAATGTCAACACCATGCTAATTTGACACACGTACCTTCCCAGGACTTGCAACCGATCCAATCGGCTTGGCCTTTTTTGTAGTGGGGCCTAGATCTAATTGAAAAGATCTCCCCTGCATCGTCAGGTCGTCACACGTTTATCATCACAGCCATAGAGTACTTCACCAAGTGGGTGGAAATAATTTCGCTAACCTCTACGACTGGACCCCGCATTGTGGAGTTCATTTTGCATAACATCATATGTCGTTTTGGTATTCCATCCAAGATAATTTTGGATAATGGGACGTCATTAAAAAACAAATATGTGCATGCTTTGAACACAAAGTACAAAATTCAGCATAGTTTTTTGAGACCCTATTATCTGCAAGCAAATGGGCAAGCAGAGGCGTCGAACAAAACTCTAGTTGCCATCCTTAAAAATACAGTCACAAATAATCATAAGGATTGGCACATTCAGATCCCACTTGCCCTGTGGGCCTATCGCACTAGCATTTGGACACCCACTGGGGCAACTCCGTTTTCGTTCGTGTATGGCTCCGAGGCTGTCATGCCTCTCGAGTTGGAAATTCCTTCCCTACGCATATCAATGCAAGAGTTCATCGATGATGATACTGCATGACAGGCCCGATTAGACCAGCTTACGTTGCTTGAATAATGACGCGTTAATGCCCTCGAGCATTTACATATCTATCAAGAGCGACTTAAGAAAGCATACAACATGAAAGTTCACTTGAGGGACTTTCAGGTCGGTGACTTGGTCTTGAAAGAAAACCAATAGAACTCTAGTCTGTCGTCCCATTTAAGGGACAAATTCGTGGCAAACTGGTTAGGTCCCTATGTAATTGAGAGCAAAATAGGACCTAGAACATACCAGATAGCCTCTCTTGACGGAATCAAGGAACTAGAACCCTTGAACATCAATCATTTGTGGCCATTCCATGTTTAGAAGAGCCATAGCCCAAACAAAATGCTCCAAGGATTCCCATAATCGCTTGGTCAACCCAACATGCTCCAAGGATTTTTGTAATCGCTTGGTCAATCCCCAAAATGCTCCAAGGATTTCCCAATCGCTTGGTCAATCCCCAAAATACTCCAAGGATTTTCGTAATTGCTTGGTCAATCCCCAAAAAGCTCCAAGGATTCCCATAATTGCTTGGTCAACCCAAAAAGCTGCAAGGATTTCCTAATCGCTTGGTCAATCCCCAAAATGGTCCAAGGATTTCCGTAATCGCTTGGTCAATCCCCAAAATGCTCCAAGGATTTTCATAATCATTTGGTCAATCCCCATAACGCTCCAAGGATTCCACAAATCGCTTGGTCAACCCCAAAATTCTCCAAGGATTCCCGCAATCACTTGGTCAAAAACAATAAAATCATCAAAAATAACAAAATTTGCATCTCATTTCCATGCATGCTCAAAATCGTCACAAAAATAAAGAGCTCTTTTTTTTGTCATATCATCTTCATATTCACACAAATCAATCCATCAAAAACACAAAAATATATAGCTGCATTACGCATCACACCCATACATTACATCTTTGTGGTCATAAAGGTCAAGGCACCATAGACTGTGATTACTTGGCAAAACCCTCATTTTCCACATTTCTTCGCTCTATAAACAGTCCATCAAAAATTAACGCCAATCACATCTGTTCGCCATACTATAGTCAGTGGTATTCTAATGTATCAAGGGTTTCTATCATTCAGTCGTCAGTAGCTTTCTAGCCACGTACTGTACCAAGTCAGACAAATTTTATGAAGGTAGAGTTTTACTTGGCTTACACCTTGTTACGTAGCATCCCAGCACAAATTAAAACACATAAAACATTCCCAAGTTGTGTGAACGAAAGATGAAACCTGCAAAGCAATCCAGGTCACCATAAGCGAAACGGTTATCTTGCTCATCCCCCTGTGCGAATGACCCCAAGAATGTCGAGAGTTGGCAAAAGGACAAGCATCCTCCCTACCCAATTCCCCAAGAATCCCAAGTTCTCAAAAGTTGCAAAACATCAACAATTTGCAAACGTTAAAAATCCAAATTTTGACATCACAACAAAAGTGCATACATCAAAAAAAGCACATAAAATAGTGATTATCATCACTCCATATCCTAATACCTTGCTCAAAAGAAAAATATAATACAAAAATAAACAATGATTTTTATCACTACAAAAGAGCAAGTATCCCAATACAATTGAAGAAAAGAAGGGAGTCAAACTTGAATCCCTGGAACTCTCAGCATCTAGATGGGTCATGAGGCAAACCTCAGTATCGGTTTGGTCGATAGCCTATCGGTCACTGGTGGTAAACCTCCCACATGACGATATATCTGTCACATTAACTTATGTGCAGATCAATGTTTGCATGTGGATGAGCTAGCTTATGGTATCCTATGATAGCACCGCAGATTAATCTGACTAAATACAACAAAGGATTTAGTGGAGCTAATCGGGTGATCCTCGAGATAGGTTTGGTTGACGACCTATCCGGCACTCGGCGGTATCCTGAAAAACACCACATAAATGAACTCAATTGCACACACAGGGATGTGAAATAACTTGGTCAAAGACAAGTCCGATTCATACCTTGGTCAAAAGTCTTGTATGATACAACTACAGTTTTGGCTAGATAGTTAAAACATCTGAGTCTCAGAAAACCTTAACATACAGTCTCAACCAACTTGCTATCTTTCATCCTTGCATCGCCATCAGAAAATACCAAAAAAACATGTATACATAAAAAGCTATTTACCGCAGCCATCGCCTAGGACAAAAAGTCATAAAGTTCTAAACAGTCTATGGTGTGACTACCAAACATCACAAATTCAATTCATCCATTCCATTTGCATATCATATAAATTAGAAACATTTGCACTCATCAATACATATGCATCCATCACTATAACTTAACAGGCATACATCTATATTCATCAATCATCGTGCATAAAATCAAATCATCACATGCGCATAAACAAAATAAATTCTGTATATATATATCTTCAAAAATGCACCAAAAACAACAATAAACTTTCCCGATGAGAGTGCTTTTGCACTTGACATTTCGGGTATGCAAAACAGATTTTGGGGTCACAAATCCTCACTATCCTACTCCCTAAGAAGGCTACCATAGCCGGACCGCTCCACGGGAAGACGGATCTTCGAGAATTTCATCCCCAAACGACATCACCAAAAGGGTCAAAACCCAACCAAAAATAGCAATAGAGTTGCCGAACAAAGGTTCCTTCGCGCCTGACCTTCTTGGCATCCAAAACATACGTCAAGGTTATAAATCGTCACCATCCTACTCCCTAAGAAGGCTGGACCGCTCCACGGGAAGACGGATTTTTGATAATTTCAGCTCCAGAAAGGCGTCCCCAAAAGGGTTAACACCCACAAAAAACAGGTCTAAATGTCGAAAAACTGCACACACATTCAAAGATAAATCTCTGAAGGCACCCTTACCTAAGTCATCTTGGGTCAAGTGACTCGTCGCTTTTCTCATGTAGGTCATTCCCTCATCGATTCGTCGCTTCCAATATTAAGGTATATGTAATCCTTAGAATATATTAAAGCTTGATTTGATAAAATATTTGTTAACCCTTAGGTTATGTAGACTTCCTTATATCTCCCTAATGATGAGAGTTTACAAACCTAATAAGTTTTTAGGTTTTGTAGAAAGCTTACATCTATCCAATAAATTTAGAACTTGATATTTTTTTATGGATGCTAATATTACCAAGTTTTGTAGAATGTCTTATGACTCCCTAGGATTTTTTGGATATGATATATGATCAATATAGTTCTTTTGTAAATTATAGTTCAATTTTAAGTTTATTTTGTAAAATTTTGTAAATACAAAAAACAACTTCTCTATCTCCTTATTACTCCTATTGAAGTAAGCAAAATTTTCAATTCTTTGAAGAGGTTTTGAAGTTGGTATTTTTTTTTCTTCCTTTAAGTGTTTTTGAGACAAAACTATAAAAATTTCAACTTTTGAAAAATTTAATAAACCTCTTTAAATACACATTTTGGTTGATTTTAATGTTTTCTAATTCTAATTCCTATGTTTGATGTTGTATTCCTTATAACTCCTAAATTTGAAAAAAATAGAAAATAATATTTGCAAGTAATTTAAATAACAATAATATTAACCCTTATTCCTAATTGATAACTTTTGTAAATATTAAAAAATCTAAAGTATGCTTGCTTAATGAATATCTAATGCTGAATATTGTAATAGATAAAATGTTCCCTTATAACTCAAAAAAAACTTATGTTAAAACAAGCATAAATATCAACCTTTACCTCAATTGCTCTTTAATGTTGTGCATTGGTAGATTCGTAGCTACATGCTACGTAGCACTCATGGGCAGTCAGAGCCCTCTTTGATCGATGCAAAATAATTCCTTGATTGGCAATCCTTCACTTTTGCAACTGGTAGTGAAATATATCTTAATGATATACCTCATAGGGCTTCTCCAAATGCAAGTGTTGTTCATTGGTTTTATGACAACGTCTTAAATATATTTCTTACATTGTTGAATGGTGTATAGTCATTTCACCTTGATGCTTTAACTCTATTTGAATACTCCCTTGCTTTTATTGGATGCATTTTGCTTCACACACTACTATGTATTTCCTTATCCAATATTGGCATCTTAAGAAGGATGGGCTTCATAATAAGTGTCACATGAAGCGTTACAAGATGGTCTTATTTAACGTTCCTTCGACAATGATGGACATTCCTTTGACAAAGATGAGATTTGTGGTAACCTACAAAGATTCTTAACTCCCTCCAAATGAATGTAACTCCCTTTAGGTGAGCGCTTGAACATTGGGAGATGTAGAGAGTTTATCCCAAGTGGCTTGTGCATGCAAGCCATATTTCTAACACTCCAAATATGAGCTTGAAACCCTAATTTCTCCTTTATTTTTGCACCCTATATGATCTTGCTATGTTTCTTGGTATGCAAGATTTATTTTGCATGCTAGCTTGGTGAGGATGACGGATGGCTATAGCTGGATAGCTTCATGGTCTTATGGCACACTTTCAAGATCTTATTTTGGTGGATACTTTCTTCAATGGATGCCTTAGATATAACTCTTATCTCTGCACTTGTTTGTATATCTTTAATGTTGATTTTTACCTTTGTTCATCACTGGTTATAACACATCTATGTGTATTTATCTTTTACATAGATAACATGTCACTGAATTTTACCCTTCTTTCTATGTAAGCATGAGTGATAATGCCTTCTTTCAATGGATCCATTGTTGCAGGTAACACATTGCTTATAGGGCTGAACACCTCAACTCCTGGACGTGTGAGATCTTCAATGGATATTCCTTTGGCAATAAATTTACTATTTGTGTGAGCTTTTTGATAGCTCCTTCACTTGGTCGCAAGTCTGTTAAACAAGAAAGTCCTTCTACCTTTTATAAATGGTAATAAACTTGTTCTTCTAAGGAACAAAAGAGGTGCCTTTTGTAATATGTAATTTTTGCACCAAAATGAAGAATTTTTATAACCATTCTTGCTTATTTTGGATGAGATTCAATTAAAGCTAATGAAATGAGTATTCCTACACTCTATTCTAAAAATGGAAACCTTATATTCTCCTTGAATATTGAGGCTTCCAAGATCTCAATTTGAGGATTCCTTCAAGTATTTCAATGATGGTCTTTTGCTTGAACTTTCTGCTTGCAATGGTGGATTTTTTTAGCCACTAAAGTGTTGTAGATTTTTTTTAATTTTTGTGCTTCTTCGCAACACAAAATAATGTAGAGCAACTAGTTAATAAATTAACTAGAATGGTGCTTAATAGATGCATTATAAATGGTAACAATGAATTCACCTTATTTCTCCCATAATTTTTTGAAAATGATCTTAACAATTTCTCTACAACCTTTCAAATATAATATGGAATAAATTCTTTTGAATTTCTCTAAAAACACAGTTGTAGGATCTAGTCTTCTTTTTTCAATATATAAGATAGGTAGTTGATTGTAACTTTAGAAATCAACTAAAAATTAATGTGCAAATGAACCTTAAAAAGAACTTATTTGCTATTGCACTTTTGAAGACTGTAATACACATTTTCTCTTTGCAACTTTTGATTTAACATAAGGTGCTTTAATAAATATGCTGAGTAATCTAATTGATGAATTTACTTGCACCAATAATTTCTTACCTTTTTGATAGGTTCTATAGATAATGTAGATCAAGCTTGTTGCTTTACATTTTTGCAACTTTTTTTAACTTTTCTAAACAACCCCTCATTCACCAAAAAGAGATCTCAAACTTTATTTCACGAGCCTGGGGTTTGGTGGTTTGATATTCTCCTTTTTCTATGGATCTAGAGGAATATTTATTCCTTATTGAAATGTAATTTTCAATTCTCTCAGCTTTGCGAAACTCCTTTTTTATTCAAGTCTTCTTGTCAAATTCTAACTTCAAGGAGGATCTTCTTCTTCTCAAGAATTTGAATGTCTTGATGTCTTTTGTATCTTCTTTGGCACTCCTTGCCAATTCCTCTTTACCTAATTGGAATTTTTATTGGATGGCAATAATTGTACCAAATATTTTCCTTATCAGAGAGTTTTGCCTTGATGGAGAATTTATCCAATGATTTCTTATTGGAACACTTTTGATGATCTTGCTTCAGCAACAAGGCTCTCTAAGCATTTTTCCTTGAGATATCTCCTAGGTATTTGAATCTGCATCTACATTGGTATTCCTTGAGATCTTCTTCTTCAAATTCTAGAATTGATATCTCCTTCCTGGATCACTTGATTTTTCTACTTCTGGATTTGAATAGGGCTCTTCTAGTCCTTCTTGTCCTTCCAATACTAGAATTTTTTTCAATGAAATCTTCACTAGATCTCTTCACCTTCAAGTTTGCTTTAGGTGCTAGATTTATTCTAAAAAAAATAATATTCCTAACTTTCTTGTAGCAAGTTTCCTAACTTACTGAATCTCCTTTCCCTGCAATAAATAATTAGTACTGAAATATCAATCTGCTTTCAAATTAGGTACTCTATTATGGAGTCTTCTTCAGGATCAAGGCTTCTATGTCCTTTTCTTAGATCAAGGCTTCTATGGATTTTTATTAGATCAAAGCATCTATGGACTTTTTAATATTAAGAATTGTATGGTGTTTTCTTTGATCAAGGCTTGTATGGTATTTTTCTTATATTAAGGCTTCTATGGAATTTTCATAGATCAAGACTTTTGTGGTCTTTTCTACTATGAAGTTGAATTTATCAATAGATATCTTCAATATCTGGAATTCACTATGACTCATTCTCCTATAGTCGCTTCTAAAGTATTCTTTTTTACAACTACTAATCTCTACACTATGTAGGCACTCCAACATTTGGACAACAAAGTTGAAATCTCCTAGATTTCTATTGTAGGAGGTGCCCTAATCATCCGAGGGTTAGTTCCCTGCAATAAAAGAAACTTCAAGTAATAGTAAACTTCATTGATATCTTAGATAAAATTCACTAATTGATTCATCAAACTAGTAGATCAAATGTTGAGTCCTTATCTTCATGAGTTTTTCTATAACTCTGTGGGAAGACTCTAAGCCCAATGAATTTTGGAATTTCTCATTTTAGTCTATTCTACCAGATAATATTAATGAAATTCACATGCAATGGATTCAATGGAACATCCAGTTTACAAAAAGTAAAGCTATGGTGACTGGCCTTATTTTAGTAATAGCACTTTCACAAAGTTCTTCCTACCACCTTGATTATTCTAAGGATTTTTGCAAGAGCCTGTGCATTATGGTAAATTAGGTTCATAGAGAAATTCACACTAAACAATGATGGTGGTTCTCCTCTCACTCTATAGTAGCTAGTTATACTATGACTAGACCTACCATGGCTCTAATACCATTGTTAGCTTTTGAGATAGATTGCAATAGGAGATGACAATCACAAGATGCAAAACTATTCTATAAATAGAAATGAAAAAAAAATTAATACAATATTGCTATGGAGGAAATGGACACTCCATGCAAGATGCTATAGAACTATAATGTACTCCATCACTAATGGAGTCACCCAATACTACTACTACTACCTACTAACTTACATATCAAACTCTTACAATGAGGCCCTTTTATAATGTGTTAGGATCCTATCCTAACATTAATTAATTAATAATAATAATAATAATAATAATAATAAATATTTTATCCTAAGGTTATAATAATAAAATAATATAATAATAATATAATAATTAATTATATTAATTATTATATTATTATAAGATTAGGGTTAGGAAGCATTGCAACCTTTCACTTATAACCCTAGAGTGGGTATAAAACCCTATACACTTCTATTATTTGAAATATCCATGAATATGAAATATAATACAATTTATTGAAGGGACTTCCCGACAATACAAAAGGCGATTATTTTAGTTTTAGGTCTATTTATTATTTATTTATCAATTTATGTGCTAGGAACCCTAGGTTCCTACCATCTGGTATCAGAGCCTTATGGATCCAACCATATTGGTCAAGGAAATGAAAAATGACATTGCAAAAATTAGAAGAATGATTGAACAAAAATTAAAAAAAACAAATGGAACGTTCTGATTGTATTATACAATATTTAATGGAAATGCGAGAGGAGACCCTAGCCATGGAATCCCAGGAAGAAGAGGAGCCCATAGCCATGGAATATGAGGAGGAGGAAGAGCCCATAACCAGAGAACTTCTAGAAATACCTATTGCACTTCCGAAAGAAATTAATCAAAATCCTAATAATGCAAATTTTTTTATAAAAAAAGTGAATGATGAAGATTTTTTGAACAACAATGCACAGATTGTATGGTTTCCAAAGGTGCAACCAATTAAAATTACAAACGGATATTATGAAGATCAAAATAAATACTATATAAATGGAAGAAAGTATCCCTTCTATAAAATTCAGGAAATAGCAAACAGGTTAATTGCTCAAAAATTATCTACTTTTGCAAACTTGCCTGCCAAATTTTTGAAACTGAACTTTTGGCATGAGATAACTTCACAAAAAACTAAGTTTTTTGGTGATGTTGAAGGGAGTGTATTTTCAAAATCTGTGTTACCCTCTCGTCCTCCACCTTGGCCTCCTCCATGGCCACCTCCTAAAGGTTCATTTTCTCCCTTCTTAGCAGGTACCTACCAATATCATAAAACCTTATGCGAAGAAATTCAGAGAGATAAGCGATGTGTTGTGCCCAACAAAAATTAAATTCAGATGTCAGTTTCATTGCATTTTAACAGCTGATATTGGGAAGAACTGATGGAGGAGGAAACCAGAGCATCTAGTTCATAGTAATCTCGATGAAAAGTTGTTGATTCTGACATAACCTTCGCCACGAGTCCAATCAATTTCGTCTGTGAGAGAATGTTGAAAATAAATTATTATTGAAAGCCCCAAGAAAGATCTACCAGGTCTCATGGACCGAAACGACTCCACTCCATGAGCAAGAGCCGTCTAAATCACAAGGTTTTGAAAACATGCACATTTTTATTTAGGAAGGTAGCGTGGTAGAGTATACCCCGACAAATTTATTCTGGCTAAGCAAAAAATACAAAATACTCCAGCACAACACAGGTGCTCCGGATTACGTATGTAATTCTACGAACAGCAGCGGTGAAGTCTTCACATCCATGTTGTGTCTCCATCTCAGAAGAATTGATGGACGCCGTCATGGGAAATTCTAGGATAGTACTGAAATGCTACCCTCCTCCTCTTCATGTAGAGACGAAGGCAACGGTATTCATGAAGGCAATTGGAAACACAAGTGGATTTCAATAAGATGAAACTGTCACGTGATGAGTTCAAAAGACAAGATTTAGATTCATCTGATGACTACGACAATGCTTTAGAATACCAAGCGCTCACGTGCCTCGGCTATATTTCTCTATTATATCTGGTGCTAGTTCAGTTAGCTGGGATCGTATGCAATTCCATGTATTTCTCTTTTTCCTCCGGTGGAAAACGGATCCTCCACAGCAGAGGAGTAGGAATCCCTACTTTTGCAGTGTTTACGGTGGTGTCCTCGTTTGCCAACTGTGGATTCACTCCGCTGGATGACAACATGTTGCCCTTCAGGAAACATCAATTCTTGCTCATCTTCATGGACTTTCAGATTATGAAGTGGTAGAATTCATCGCTAGGTTTTACGGCCAAAAAAAAAAAAAAAATTGTATCGACAAACAATTTTTGAACCGATCTAGGCAAAAATACTGTCTTTGCTATTGAATTACCAAGTGGTATATCCGGTGAGCTATCTGAATTACCAAGCTTCATCAATTTATGGTGTACATCTGAATGTGCTTTAACAACACCATTTCTATTTCGAAGAATTCAGTAATCACCAGGTTAATCAAAAGAATTCATAGCAGCTTCACGCTCCCTCTCAAGCATTAATTAAACCTCTGCACCTCCCCCAACATATTTTTACCTACTGGAAGCAATTGTTTCACAAATTATAGCCAGCTTCGTTAAGTTGTTAATTGTCACAACACCTTTTAAAAATTAGATAAAAGGGATTTACTGTTATCCCTTCGTGGTTGGAGCAGAGTCTGAGGCAACAGTCAGGAAAGTTTAAATATCTAAGCAGCATACAAAAGAGTCTGAAGTTGCCATCTAACATCGTCTGGCATCAACTGCATTTGGTGCGACGTTCGAAAAGAAGTTTTCAGGCATTCATCCTATTATTTGCGTCAATAATTTCAAGCAATGTATCTTAAAAAAAAAATTGAGAATACGTCAGTTCAAGCGTACTAGTTGTGGTTCAAGGACGCATATCTTAAATTCAAGTGGATGCATCATAAATTTGGTGACAAAACGATTCAAGTGGATTCCCATTTAAGGATCAAGCTTAATTTCATTAATATTTAAAAAACATAGTAATTGCATTACCAGCTAGATAGGAGACAAAGACTTGGAAAAAATAAAGGGTTTAAACCAAGGAACATAGCCAAAATAAATCGCAGCAAGATCGTTTCATCATCCAAAGGAACGTTCGAATTCACCATTTAAAAAAACACTACGACATTTTTCGGCGAACTACAGGGATCATGGCAAGAAAAGAAAAATAATAATAATAAATAAATTAAAAGCATAAGCAAAGGTTTTAAATAATTTTCGATGGCCGAAAAAGAGTCTTCGACGTCGGGGACGACAAGCTCCAAAAAAAAAAAAATTAAATTGGAAATATCCCACATTGAAGAAAAAAGGCGAGTGGGAAAGTTTAAAGGGCTAAATAGCCACCAAGGAACTCGTGACTTCGGTCGCGCTAGACAAAGAATTCTCGCGTGACCAAAGGCGATCCTTAGTTCGAATAACATCATTAACATCCCAACAAGTGTCACTCTTGTTGATTTCTATTTTACAGACTGTTTGATGTGTATTCCGTTGTGCTCGTTCACCTCATGTTTTCCCTCTCGTGTCTACCATGCCATCTCGTCCGTTGTGCTCGTCTACCTCGTGGTGTTTCCCCCTCCATCGTAATTCATGCTATTCTTGCACTTCACCTACAGCCAAGCCTTGCACCTCAGTACAACTCACCTCGTGTTTCCCCTTCCCTTGTAATTCATGTCATTCTTGCACTTCACATATAGCTAAGCCTTGCACCTCAACACACCTCGAACTCTATGCCAAATCTGTGATTCATTGTCATTCTTCGAACCACCTTGGACCCACGTGCCCCCATCTACACCTGCCTCACTCCAACCGCCTCGTTGTCCGTGTCACTCGCGTTTGTGTGTCAGTATTATTGGTATTAAGCACTGAAGAAACGGGTGCAGAGATACATTAGTTTTACAATGTTATACAGAGAAGATACATTATGCGACAAGAATTTTGCAAGTTGAAAAATCAATGTTTATTTCCTTCTTTGGAGTTACAAGAAAGGAGAGCGGACACCTTAGATTAGAGAATGCCATTTGGAATTGAAAGAAATTAAATAATATTTTTTTCTACAACGAATCAAAACAATATTAATGAAAATGGCGACAAGTGTTTAAATTGTGATGTCACCTACAATGCAACTATAGGAAGCAACTCTTCCGTGCTATCCAGGTTAAAATAATTATTTGGCAACCTTGATATCAGCAAATCTCACCATATTTCCAAAACCTCAAAATGTGAACTCTCTACTGGATTTAGGGCAGACCGATGAAGAACATCCAACCTACTTGAAGCTATATTCTTGAATTTCAAACTTTGCGGACAAAGTTCTTCAAGGAGGGATGGAATGTTAGGATCCTATCCTAACATTAATTAATTAATAATAATAATAATATATTTTATCCTAAGGTTATAATAATAAAATAATATAATAATAATATAATAATTAATTATATTAATTATTATATTATTATAAGATTAGGGTTAGGAAGTATTACAACCTTTCACTTATAACCCTAGAGTGGGTATAAAACCCTATACACTTCTATTATTTGAAATACCCAGGAATATGAAATATAATACAATTTATTGAAGGGACTTCCCGACAATACAAAAGGCGATTCTTTTAGTTTTAGGTCTATTTATCATTTATTTATCAATTTATGTTCTAGGAACCCTAGGTTCCTACCATAATAGAAGATATATTCCTTGGACAACACTCTACCTAGTTGTGCGAGGGACACCTTGCACATTTACAAGTTGGATATTGACATGTGTGCATGTATTACATTGCATAAAGTAACTAGATAACTTCCCCCTAAAGTAATCTAATATCCTAAGTATGTACCTACAAAGGTATATTTACATGATTCAAATGATGTAATAGACTCTAACTCCAACAAAGGAGACCTTCCAAACAATCCAAGAAATAGTCCCATATAACATGTTTCACAAAAATGGATTTCTCACCTCGTACCCATGGTAGAAAGATCAAAAGTGGTATGTAGATACTCCTTTAAAAAATTATAAACCCTAAATTGGGTATCACTAGCTTTCCCCTAAGTAGGGTTATGCATAGCGACGAATATTAGGATTTTCAAAATTGAAAATTAGTGAATATCAGGACTCTCAACGTCGGCCCATTCACCTAAAATTTTCAGGATTGTTTATTTTCTTAGGTTCAATTCACCACAATATATATCTAAACATAAGTATATTTGTACTCGTTGGAAAGCTCTTTTCGATCTGGATCTAATGGTGGTGTTATTATGAAGCTATCAGGTGATTTAATAGGTCAAAAGTTATTATGAAGCTATAAGGTGATTTAGGGACAAGATGAGCATGCCTATTAGCATTAACCAAATCTAAAAATTTTTGAGATAAAAAATTATGTTTAACATTTGAAAGGATTATAACAATATTATTTTCTCTAGCTCGAATATTTCTACAAATTATTTAGCTTATGCTAAATTTATAAATTGTTCTAATGTTATGGTACAGATTCAAGCACAGGTGAATAAGGTGGCACTTGAATTTGAACACTTGCAAACCTTGTTGGATCAGTGGGAAAATACCCCTTGTTCATTGGTTACGGTTCCTCATTCTCTAATATTTAATAGAGGTCAATATAAATAAAATTAGTGTCGATAGGGCCAAAAATCCCACGCTTGATGAACTCATAATCCATGTTCAAAAAAATGGGTTAGAAATCCATTGTAGTAGCAGCAACATTCTCTTATTTGAATTAGGTGTTAGTCTTTCACCCTATCCTATTCCCCTTAGATGCTTGACTAGGGGTGGGATATTGTTACTCAATGCCTAGGTTGGGGTGCTTCCAGTTAGAAAGAGCTAGGGCTCTAAGGATTTTCCTTCTTCCATTGATTGAGTGTCCACTAAAGACACTCTGACATTATTATCTATTGTTACTCCTTTTGTATGAGAGACTATTTTTGAAGAGTCTAACCCCTCTCTTAGGTGGTACGACACTAAAGAAAATATCCTCCCCCTTTTAGTGGTGCCATAACCAGTTAATTTTTGCTGCCTCAACATGATTATTCTTTTGTTATTGATAAGTTTTGAATTGTTATTGTAATCCCCAACAAGTTCTCTTCATAACTACTTAATTTAACTTTTTGAGATATGATTTTTTTATCACCCACCCTATTTATAAACAATATATTATTTATTCTTTAAATGATAAAAACACTTTTAAAAAATTATTTTAAAATATAAAAATAATTTATTACTAAAACAATTCAAACTTTAATTTTATTATTGAAAAAAAATCTAAAAAAAACTACCCCTATAGCCATCAATTTTGGTACCTTCTTGAGAACCGCCTCCTCTAAATATAACTGCGGCCTTTGGAAGTACGGGTAGATTTGTTTTTATTTTTCTATTTATTTTAGTAAATTTTTATAATCCTTAGTTCATTGAATAAAGATGAATTTAATCTATCTAAAATGATTCTTTAAAAAAAATAAAGTAAAGTAACATATCAACCTTACCAACTAACCTATCCTTAAACAATAATTAATTATATTTCAACTCCTGAGATCTAGGTGGATTGATAAGTGCTCAATAATATTTTAGCTCCTGAGAGCTAGGTGGATTGGTAAGTGCTTATGTGGCTAGGCACTTACTAAGAAGACATCCAGGTTAAAAATTTTGGGGAAGCATGTTTGCAAAGGTAGTAGTTTGATCTAAATCATCTAAATGGACGTCACACCAATAATGATGGTACAAAAACTCTTGAGTGACTGGTAGTCCTCTTCATGTCTTGTCAACAATAAAAAGGAGGAATAGATTTGATGGGAGTGACCATTATAACCAATTATCTTCTAAAACAATATGATGATGGGTCTAAGGGCTTGGTTCAATGGTAAAAATGCTTCTGTAGGGGCATGGAGATTATTCTAGGGTTCCAATCCCTCAAGTTTCATAGTATGAGTGGATGTATTGCATTAATGTAGACAACTACGTAACAAGATGATGACGAGTCTAAGTGCTTGGTTGAATAATCAAAATGCTTCTATAAGAACGTAGAGACCAAGGTTCCAATCTCCAAAGCCCCGTAGTGCTAGTGGATGTGTTGTGTCAACCTAGCTAGCTAGGTAAAAGGTTTTATGGGAGTGATCCTTATGATAAATTCTCCTATATAATAAGATGATGATGATGTTGATGATGATTCCAAGGGCTTGGTTAAATAGTTAGAATAATTTTTTAGGAGCATGGATTCCTCGGGCACCATAGTATTGGTGGGCGTGTCGCATCAACGTAGCTAGCTACATAAAAGTTTTGATGGGAGCAACCTTTATTACCAATTATTATATGCAATAAGACGATGACAATGATGATGGGTCCAAGGGTTTGGTTAAACGATCAAAATGCTTCTGTATGAGTGCGAACACCAGGGTTCCAATCCCTCGGGCCCCATAGTACTGACGAACATGTTGTGTCAGCGTAACCAACTAAGTAAAAATTTTATTAGATATAAATAATGATAAGTAGTAAAATTCAAACCTACAAAAAAATTAATTACCAATTCCTTTTATAATAATAATAATTCCATTCATTGTACAATTTTCCCCTTCCAACATACCCTATACTTATAATGATGATAAGGAATAAAATTCCAACCTAAAAAATATATAATTACCCATTCCTTTTTTTATAATATTAATAATAATAATAATTCCATTCATTGTACAATCTTTGCCTTCTAACATACCCTATGCATTTTCTCAATTAGCCATACACTTGGGAAGATATCGTTATAAAAGTGTAAAGGTTAATGAATGCTTTAATGTTAAAAGATATATACACATTAATATTATAGAAGGGGTCTTTCTTACTCTGGGCCGTGTTTACTGAGGTAAGGCAGGGGTTATAATGATAACTCCATGATTTGGAGCTACAACCTTAGACAATGTGATTTGACTTTGTAATCAATTGTTCAAAAAGGAAAGGAAACACAGTTGCCAATTCTCTTATATATTCATATATGTAATAGAATATAATAATAAAATATAATGATTATATTGATAGTTTTTTTTTTTTGAAGGTGAGATGGTATTTATAAAAATAAAATCATGATCTTACGGATTCTCTATATCCTTATCAAAACAATTAAAAGTTAAAAGTTAAAAATTAAAAATTAAAATATCACATCAAAATTGAAGATAAAAGAAACTTGAACCTGTACGAGCCCACAATTAGATAGCTTGCATGTGAAATGAACCATGTAGTAAAGTGAAACCAAACTATATTATACAAATATTTTATTATTAAAAAAATAAACTGATTTAAATGTACGAGCTACCAAAAAAAAAAAAAAATGAAGATGATGCATTCCTGTTGCAAACACACGGGTTCCCACTTGTTACTTAGCAATTCCATTCTCCATGCCGCCACGCACATCATCTATCATCTACGGAGTGAATAACAACTGAACCACACAAGGACACATCAATAACTGGACCGTACGGCTAATGAGAGAGCGTCCTGTCTCCTTCACAGTCCTATGATACTAATACATAAATGGACCTCTCTCTAATTTAAAACCTTATAAAAAGAATGTCGGGCATCTATTCCTCAACCACATTATTCGAATTCTGGAATCCGCCGGCGGATAGATATATTCCACTGCTTTTCTCAGGCTCGGAATGGTCCATGCTGGCTGTCCTTGTCCATCTTCTTTTAATTGGCCTTTTTTTCCCCAAGCTTTGCCGTATTTTTAAAGATATGCAAGTTGATTTTTCTACTTTTATCTGCCTCCTCTTCATCCATTTCATTCATTCCAGAAACTCCTAGAATCCTTGGTCTCATGCGCTATCAGATTCATCTCCAAATAACTGTGGGTTACTCTTTTTGAGTTTTCACCGACAGCCGTGCTAAGGATACCGCGGAATAACATTAGTCACCAGGTAAAAGATATTCTAAATACCCTTTCTTCACAAGTAGGTGCCTATTAAAGGGCGTCCTTGGGCTTGTTCATTCAGTGTGTTATGTTTCTCTAAATGAGTCATGTGTGATATACTTTAACAGGCAATGGTTGCAGGTGCAGCATCATCACGATTCACTCCCCAATGCTAGAAATGGGTACTCTGCCCCCACCCTACAGCGCCACTGAGACCCTATAGACTTTGATACGTCTGGCCAAGTATTTCTTTATGTCTTAGCTAGATCTGTGTGTACTAGTAAGGGGAAGGGGACTGCTGTATTTGGTATGTGATTTGAGTATTTGTTTGTTGTTTTAACGATTGCTATCACTAGAAATGTACAAAGATGGGAAACATGGGAATCTGCATAGATCATATTTCATTTTAGATCCTAATAAACTGTCCCTCTGAACAGCAATACCGTATGTCTTTTGATGTTGTTGGATCAGTTATGTGTTGCCATATGTGTTACAAGTTCATTGAGAGTGAAAATCTGTGTGAGAAGATGATTAGTAGGAAGATACCTTTTCATGGCCATTTTCTTGTTTAACTGGAGGGAATCGTGATGATGCTGCACCAGCAATAAATGGCTAAAACGGAGAGGCTGCGTGTTGGCGAGTTGCATACGGGAGTGGATATATATCCCCACACGAGGTAACTATTCAATACTGTTCGTAAAGTTTTTTTTTTGCGAACTGAATGTAGATTAGCTTTCTTAGCTGCATTTCTGATCAAAAGTAGTATGCTTTGACTGGGAAAGACACGTTACCTCCTTGTTGTTTAATGAATTTTGAGGGGTACAAGAATAAACACAGCAAAAACAGCGCCCTTCTTGGGGACATCTATCTCCACTGTTTTGCTGTTGTTGTAGCATGTGCACAATTGGACATGTTAATAGATGTTGTTGTATAATTGTTCTTTAATCCCAAAGAGGATTAGTTCTTCGTTGTTATTCGACGACGAACGGAAAGTCTCACGGTCTCTAATCGCATTCTACTGTTATGGTAAACATCAGCGTAGCTAGGGTAAACATCAAAGTCATCACGGTCTCTAATGTTAGGGTAAACATCTTATCGCATCATTTTCCAAACAGCGTAGTTCTTGCTTCTTTTGGATTCTATGGTTCTGTTGTTTTTGTTTAAAGGAAGGACTAGGGTTGGGAATCTTCTGTGAATAACCTAGTGTTCATCGAGTGTAGTTTCACTTTCTGATTACAAATTAAATGGTCATTTTCAGAGAACACGTTTTGTTATCATTTTCATTTTATTAAAATCTTAAGCTGTGGGGATCTTATTTCATAGCCATATCCTCTTCGTCTTCGCCATGTTTATCCGAGACGCGTTGTCTGCACAGGTATCTAATTTCGTGGCCAATATTCTGTGGTGGTACGAAAAATAATTTTTTTAATAAGTGATTAAACCTATGCCTTTCATATTCGTATATCTTAGTAAATAATGTTGATTTGAGAAATTTAACACGCTGGCTTTTCACGGCATTCTCGCCATACAACATCATATTATATTGTTGTTGCAGTTCCTAGATGGACGAGGATGCAGGTCAGCATTTCTACTTCGAAACGCTCACTTTACCGTTAACATAAATTATAATTTATATAAGAGGGGAGTACTTTGTTAAAAGTGTGTTTTGCTCATGGATGCCAAGAAAAGTTTACAAGAATGATAGTGTTATTTTTTTTTTTTTTTTTTGGGGTTAATAGAGGAAATGGGTTACATCCACAATTACTTCTTACTATCAAGCAGGTTTTGAATTTTGGGCTGCCCCTTATAACCCTTAAGGTGTCTCGTTTATGTTAACCTGGTGTGAGATGACCACAGCGGTGACTCGGGTTGGTATAGTCTAGCACATCAGTTTAACACTTAATTACTTTTATGTTATATATATATATATATATATATATATATATATATATATATTATATATATATATATTTTGAGTTGTCTTCGTTTGTAAAAATAAGTATTGAAATATATTTTATCTATATTTTTATTTTTTTATTGAAATAATACTTTCTCGTTAATAAACGAATAAAAAATACATCAACTTGCGTAAAAGCAATAAACGAATAAAAATACATAAAAATTACATCAGCTTGCACAAAAGCAACAAGCAATCAGATCTAACATTCTTATCCAATTTAAGAAATTGTTAAAAAATTGCTTCAAAAAGGCCTTCACTTGGCAAGAAACTAAAACACTACCATTACTTATTAATATATCAATGGGTCCTCCCCTTTTCTAAAGACTTATTACAACCTCTTTTCCATAAAAGGATAGAGATCCTGATGATATGCCAAAACAAAAGGCGAAAGGAAGCACAGTCCAACTAATCCCCCAAAATAATGATGAGCAAGGTGCAACCTAAGTATTGTCATTGTTGTCAACACAGTCAGGTTGATCAGTTGATGCAATGGTTAGAAGTTGATTGGTGAGCAAGGTGATGGATAGGAGTTGTTTGTTGAGCAAGGTGCAGCAAAAGCATTGCAAAAGTATTGTCATTGTTGTCAACACAGTCAGATTGATGCAGTTGATGCAGTTCAGAGGTCAGTCAGATCAAGTGCAGAAAGTTTCAAGGAAAACAGAGGTGACCCAGATTCAGAAACTGGCAGAAAGAGACAAGGAAGAAAACTGTCGCGATATCGCGACATGTTTTCTGTCGCGATTTCGCGACATGGTCGAGGAGAGAGAAGGCGCAGCCGAAAATGTCACGATTTCGCGACATGTCGAGTTTTCGTTGAGGAGAGAGAAAATGTGTCGCGATTTCACGACAAAAAGTAGGAGAGAGAAAATGCACGCCCAAATGTCGCGATTTCGAGGGAGAGGAGTTGGGAGAGAGAAAATGTGTGCGATTTCGCGACATGTCCGAGGAGAGAGAAGATGCGAGCAAAACTATCGCGATATCGCGACATGGCAGAGGAGAGAGAAAGTGAAAGGTAAACTGTCGCGATTTCGCGACATGCTGGCAGAGAGGGAAGCAAGGTGAAAAGATGTCGCGATTTCGTGACATAAATGGAGAAAAGGAGCTAGCAAAATTGTGTGCGATATCGCGACAGGTCGGGTTCGACCCGAAGAGGAGAGAGAATGCTCAACAACAAAGGTGTAGCGATATCGCTACATGTTGAAATGAATGGAAACAAAGGTGTAGCGATATCGCTGCATGATGAAAATACATGGCACTAAGGTGTAGCGATTTCGCTACATGTTGAAACAAAGAGAAACTAAGGTGTAGCGATTTCGCTACATGTTGAAACAAAGAGAAACTAAGGTGTAGCGATGGCGCTACATGTTGAAACAAAGGGAAACTAAGGTGTAGCGATTTCGCTACTAGTCAAAAGTGTAGAACTGAAAGATGCAGCAATGATATTACAAGTCAAAATTTCATGAAAAGAGGCAAGGTGAAAACACAAGGCACAAAGATGTAAAAATTTCGCCATTGCATGAAGCATAGTGTCACGATTTCGTGACATGTTCCTTTTTCGTTGCTGGCAAAGAAGAGTGTACGAAGACGGAAGTGTCACGATTTCGCGACAAGCAGGATGATGACGTCAGCAAGAGTCGAAAACGTCATGATTTCATGACAAGAAGGATGATGACGTCAGCAAAGTTGAAAAGTGTCACGATTTCACGACAGGATGAAAGGAAAGCTGCTGGAAGCCGAAAGCGTCACGATTTCGTGACATGCTTAAGGATGACGTCAGCAAATGTTGAAAGTGTCACGATATCGCGACAAGATGCAGGGAAAGCTTCCAAGAGCCAAAACGGTCACGATTTCGTGACATGCTTAAGGATGACGTCAAAAAAAGTTCTAAGTGTCGCGATATCGCGACATGAAGAAGGAAAGCCAAAGCCAAAATGGTCATGATTTCAGAATTGAGGATGACGTAAGCAAATGTTCAAAGTGTCACGATTTCGCAACAGAAGTGGCGGAAAAGCTTTCAAGGCCAAAGTGGTCATGATTTCGTGACAACCTTCGTGGTGACGTCAAGATAAGTTAAAAGTGTCGCGATATCGCGATAGGAAATATGCGGGTAAAACCGTAAGAAACATGAAAGGTGACACGTGGCGGAAAAGCGTCATGCGATTACATAAGATGTAAATGTCAGATAGACTTAAACGTTGACAGGTGTTGGACATGCAATGCAACAGCCAAACATGCATAATTGAAACGCATTCGAAAAGCCGAATATGAAGGATAATAAAAGCATTCGAAAGGTCGTATTTGCAGGCATTCTAACAGACGTATTTGAAGCATACAGAAAAGTCGAACATGAAGAATCGAAAAGCTTTCGAAGAATCACATATGGAATTTCGAAAAAGCATTCGAAAAGCCGTATTCGAAGAAATTGAACAGTCAAAGTGCATGAAACAAAATTGCCGTACTGCATGGTTTCAAAAGACGTATTAGGGGTTTCGAACGATAAGTGCATGGAACCGAACAACCGTATTGCATGGATTCGAACAGTCAGAGTATGTGATTCGATTGCATGCAGGATTGAAAGGTTATAAAAGAATAATCGTACGGAGAAGATGTTCGTTTAGAGAGAAAATTCTGTAAAAGGAGGGTTAGAAAAGAATCAAGAGAAAAATAAGCAGAGCCGTGAGAGTGTGTAGAGTTGGGTTAATTGCAGACCAGTCAGGGTCGTGCATGAAGTGAAGACATTTTTATGTCATTCTAAATTGATCAGAATTGCAGTTGCTGCTGCGTGATAGAAGATGCTGCAGAAAGAGGCTGGCTGTAAGTGAGCTGTGAGAGTGTTGTAAGAGATTATAACAGTGTTGTGTTAATGCTGTGAAGAGCTGCAAGAGCATGCCATATGAAAGGGCTGGAAGTGTGCAGAAGGTAGAACTGTAAAAGAGTGTATGCTTCCATGAGATTGATTTGATTTAAGCTAGACCAGTGAGGATCTTGTAACACTGAAGGCATTTTTATGTCAATCAAAATTGAAAATAGAAATCCAAGTTGGTGCTTGGAATCGGGGGTTGGTGCTCCTTTCAGTTGATGCTGGTAAATTAGGGGTTGGTGCTCCTTCCAGATGGATGTTGGTAAATTGATTGTAAAGTTGGTGCTTTGCAATGGCTGGATTTGGATGGGAGTCCAAGCAGTCTAGTTTGAGGAGTAGCCAAAACTGGTGAACCTCGTTACATCTTGTGTTATGTTATGCTCTCTTGTGGTACTTGTTGTTTCTGGTTTTAGCTTTCTTTTGTTTTGGCTTTAAGAGTTAAAGCATTAAGTTTTAAAATAGCTGCACTGATTCACCCCCCTCTCAGTGCCATTGTAAGACTAACAATTGGTATCAGAGCCAGGTTCCCAGTTCAGGCTAAATCAGTCAGGGTTGATCTTGGATTAGTTTACAATGGGTAAGAAGAATAGATTATCCTCCATTAAGGCATCTCAGTCAGTTTCAATTCCTTCAGAAGAGAAAATTGCACTAAAGAAGGAAGAAGAAGTGAACTCTGAAGTTTGCAATGAAAACCTGGAGATTGAAGTAGATCTAGAAGGTGAGTTGATCGCCGCTCTTGAAGAGTTAAGTATACAAAAGAAAAGCAACAAAAGACTGTCCAAAAAGTTGGAAGAATACGGGGATGAGATTGAAAATCTCTCGTTTACAAATTCAAGAGGCCAAGAAAGCAGAAGAAGCCTTGAAGACACAAATTGAATGATAAAGTCGATGTATATAGCAAACGTGAAGAAGAATCTAACAAAACTGTTAGTAATCTAAAGTCGCAAGTAGATGTGTCCAAGAGGGTTGAAGAAATTCTCAGGTCTCAGTTCAATGAGAAAAAGACTGCTTGTTGCCAACAAGAAGAAGAGATTGTTTCTTTGAAGAAACAACTAAAAGAGGCCAATATAAATCTCAAATTTGAGAAAAGCACAGAGTTGCTAGATACAATGATAAATCAACAAAGAAGCTCCACGTCTAAGTTTGGTCTTGGATATGAAGTTGAACAACCTTCATCCTCTAAACATGCAGAGAAGAAGAAGTCCTCGGTTGAAGGTTTGAAAAAAGAAAAGTCTGAAGTCGAATCCTCAAAAGGAAGAAATCATCAAAGAAAATCTACAAGAAAGCAACCACAACAACAGAGGTTCTCTCACTCTCACTCTTTTAATAATAATGCTTTTAATGGCTATTGTTCTAAATGCAACTACTATGGTCACAAGGCATTTTATTGTGGACAGAATAATAGATCAAAGAGTTATGCTGATAAAAACACATCTGCTTTCCTGAGTGAACACCCTGTGCAATGTTTTAAATGTAATGGCCATGGGCACATAGCAAGGTTTTGTCCAAGCATTTTTGTATCCAATCTAAGGCCAGACCATAGATTTCATCAGACACACAGAATGCAATACAGACAGGGAATAAAACATGTGCAATGTTTTAAATGTAATGGTCAAGGGCACATAGCAAGGTTCTGTGCAAGCACTTCTGTATCTAATCTAAGGCAAAACCCTAGATTTCATCAGACGCAAAGAATACAATACAGACAGAGAATAAATCATGTGCACAGCAGAAAGGAAAATAATCATCCTTCAAGAATGCACAAGAGACAACCCCGCAAGAAAAATGTTCAAGTTCACGAACAGGGGCAAAATAGGGATGTAGTTGAAAAACTCAAGCCCAAGTTCAGGAAAGTCTGGAGAAAGACAGAAGAAAGGAATTCGTGTCTCCTTGGACAGAAGGAGATTACTCCTCTTCTGCTTTAAGCAGCTCCAGGTGGCACATCCTCAGGGGGAGCAATCTTAAAATTTTATTTTAATGCTCCTTTGTTTTTGGGCCAGTTTTCTGAGGATGAAAGGTAAGAAGTCGAGTTATTGTTGTTTGCAGCTAAAGTGTGTTGTCAGTTCTTGTTGTTGTTTTTGAAGGTGCCGTGAAGTGTGCTGTTTAATTTGAAGAGTTGTCACATTTGGTAGTGTTGAGATATGTCACTGCTGTACTGTTGATATTTCTTCCACCAACTGTTCATTACTTCGGATCATAACAGTTCAAAATTTTTTTTCGTGTTTGCTCTAGCTGCATATACGTGTTTCGAGCAGCGTGTATTTGTTTTACACTTTGAGGTAAAGCTTACAAGATCCTTCTTGTCGCCTTGGTAAGATTATTCAATTCACAGACAGTTCGGGTTAACTGTTGATAAAATATCAATCCGAGGTTAAGAAGTTGAGGTTGAGTAAGGGGCTCTATGGTTGGCCATAAAGTGTTTGTCAAAATGTCTTCTCCAAGATTTGCACTGTTAAAAGTAAAGTGATCTGCAGTATTCGTAGAAAACTCGGATCAGGTTTTAAGTTTAAAAAGGAATCTAGTTGTGCCGCAGTACAGTATTTATTGCTTGCACTAAGTTGGCAGTAAATTTGTAGAGTTGGTACAAGTGAGTCTCCTATCAATTTTATTGAAAGATGTGAAATCTGCTTGTTGAAGTGAAGAAGCGTTGGGCAGAGGTGCCAAGTTTGACCCATGTTGTGGGCAATTTCGTCTTGGTCGTGATGCTCGTGGATAGCAACAATAAAAGCGCTTTAGCTTTTGTGGTGGTGTTATTCACTTTCTCCAAAGGTTGGAGAACTAAGTTTGGCCAAGGTATATCTTTTATTATTATTTGCTTGGAGTATTTTGAATTGACTTGGCAAATATAATTGATGGAGGTATAAGGTTAAGTTGTCATATTTTGCTTTGACATTATCTTATTGGCATGTTTTGATGATTGTGTTTAAAGAAGTGGAGCTAAAAGGTGTAATAAAGGAAGTTCACTTTATTGCTAATTTATTTTTATTCCTTCCCTAAATTGGTTGAAAGTTTGAGAGTTGTGTGTGGTGTCAGCTTGAAGGTTCAATTATCTTCTACTCAAATAAGGTATGGACTCATTCTTCTTATGAGTATGATTGGTGTATGTTTTCTGAAATAAGGTTGGAGTGAAAAGGTACTCTTCTAGGTATCCCTTGGCTTGGTGTAAATCCTAATTTCTGGTTTGAGATAGTGGAAGCTTTGTGCTCTAGGGCTTATTTTTGTGAGTCTAGCTACTTGCATTAAGTTGGTGGAACCCTTGGTTGGTTGTCTTGAGTTTAATAGTTGAGTTTGAGATTGGGAATTAAGTATAGAACATATTGAGTCTCTAACAATTCTCTGTATGTTTCTATGAAGTTGATAAATCACATTGGGTCTCTAACAATTCTCTTTGTGGGTTCATGCTAAGCGTGGTTCTAGTGAGAACTTGTGTGCTGATCTGGACAAGTTCTATGTGTGCTTCTTAAGCAGGTTCTTAGTGAGTCTATGACAGAGTACAGAGGGTTGAGGCTCAGAAGACAGACGTGATCTCGAAGAGGTCATTTTTTCCCAAGTATTGGCTAAGATTTGACTAGACATCAGGATCAAATTCTCAGAGGGAGAATTTATGGATCTGTTCATCATATTGCTCATGTTTATGCTTTTTGCTAACCTGGATTAATTTTTTGCCTCGTGAATGTTGTGCATGGACTAAGGGGGAGTTTTGCAGCCGCCCTTTGGTATTATTGTCAAAGGGGGAGAAGAATTACAGGTAATTGCGGACAATTACGTGTGTTGCCAACAATTCCAAAGGGGGAGATTGATGAGCAAGGTGCAACCTAAGTATTGTCATTGTTGTCAACACAGTCAGGTTGATCAGTTGATGCAATGGTTAGAAGTTGATTGGTGAGCAAGGTGATGGATAGGAGTTGTTTGTTGAGCAAGGTGCAGCAAAAGCATTGCAAAAGTATTGTCATTGTTGTCAACACAATCAGATTGATGCAGTTGATGCAATTCAGAGGTCAGCAGATCAAGTGCAGAAAGTTTCAAGGAAAACAGAGGTGACCCAGATTCAAAAACTGGCAAAAAGAGACAAGGAAGAAAACTGTCGCGATATCGCGACATGTTTTCTGTCGCGATTTCACGACATGGTCGAGGAGAGAGAAGGCACAACCGAAAATGTCACGATTTCGTGACATGTCGAGTTTTCATTGAGGAGAGAGAAAATGTGTCGCGATTTCACGACAAAAAGTAGGAGAGAGAAAATGCACGCCAAAATGTCGCGATTTCGTGAAATTCGAAATATAAGAGAGAGAGAAGATTCGAGCAAATATCGCGATTTCGCGACATGGCCGAGGAGAGAGAAAGTGAAAGGTAAATTGTCACGATTTCGCGACATGTCGGCAGAGAGGGAAGCAAGGTGAAAAGATGTCACAATTTCGTGACATAAATGGAGAAAAGGAGCTAGAAAAAGGTGTCGCGATATGTATTGAATTGAATGGAAACAAAGGTGTAGCGATATCGCTGCATGATGAAAATACATGGAACTAAGGTGTAGCGATTTCGCTACATGTTGAAACAAAGAGAAACTAAGGTGTAGCGATTTCGCTACATGTTGAAACAAAGAGAAACTAAGGTGTAGCGATGGCGCTACATGTTGAAACAAAGGGAAACTAAGGTGTAGCGATTTCGCTACTAGTCAAAAGTGTAGAACTGAAAGATGCAGCAATGATATTACAAGTCAAAATTTCATGAAAAGAGGCAAGGTGAAAACACAAGGCACAAATATGTAAAAATTTCGTCATTGCATGAAGCATAGTGTCGCGATTTCGCGACATGTTCCTTTTTTGCTGTTGTTGGCAAAGAAGAGTGTACGGAAGCTGAAAGTGTCACGATTTCGTGACAAGCAGGATGATGACGTCGACAAGAGTGAAAGGATCATGATTTCGTGACAAGAAGGATGATGACGTCAGAAAAGTTGAAAAGTGTCACGATTTCACGACAGGATGAAAGGAAAGCTGCTGGAAGCCGAAAGCGTCGCGATTTCGCGACATGCTTAAGGATGACGTCAGCAAATGTTGAAAGTGTCGCGATATCGCGACAAGATGCAGGGAAAGCTTGCAAGAGCCAAAACGGTCATGATTTCGTGACATGCTTAAGGATGACGTCAGCAAAAGTTCTAAGTGTCGCGATATCGCGACATGAAAGGAAGGCTGTCAAAGCCAAAATGGTCACGATTTGCGACGGATTGAGGATGACGTCGAAAGTTCTAAGTGTCACGATTTCGACATGAGCGGGGAAAAGCTTTCAAGGCCAAAATGGTCATGATTTCGCGACAACCTTCGTGGTGACGTCGGCATAAGTTAAAAGTGTCGCGATATCGCGATAGGTAATAGTTGGTAAAACCCGTAGGAACATGCAAGGTGACACGTGCAGAAAAGTCATGCGATACATAAGAAGTAACTGAAGTCAGACAGACAGTTAAACGTTGACAGGTGTTGGACATGCAATGCAACAGCCAAACATGCATAATTGAAACGCATTCGAAAAGCCGAATATGAAGGATAATAAAAGCATTCGAAAGGTCGTATTTGTAGGCATTCTAACAGACGTATTTGAAGCATACAAAAGCCGAACATGAAGAATCGAAAAGCTTTCGAAGAATCACATATGGAATTTCAAAAAAGCATTCAAAAGCGTATTCGAAGAAATTGAACAAAGTGCATGAAACAAAATTGCCGATATGGTTTCAAAAGACGTATTGCAGGGTTTCGAATAGAAGTGCATGGAACCGAATAGTCGTATTGCATGGATTCGAACAGTCAGAGTATGTGATTCGATTGCATGCAGGATTGAAAGGTTATAAAAGAATAATCGTACAGAGAAGATGTTGCTGCTGTTAGAGAGAAATTGCTGTAAAAGGAGGGTTAGAAAAGAATCAAGAGAAAAATAAGCAGAGCCGTGAGAGTGTGTAGAGTTGGGTTAATTGCAGACCAGTCAGGGTCGTGCATGAAGTGAAGACATTTTTATGTCATTCTAAATTGATCGAATTGCGTTTTGCCGTGATAGAAGATGCTTGTAGAAAGAGGCTGGCTGTAAGTGAGCTATGAGAGTGTTGTAAGAGATTATAACAGTGTTGTGTTAATGCTGTGAAGAGCTGCAAGAGCATGCCATATGAAAGGGCTGGAAGTGTGCAGAAGGTAGAACTGTAAAAGAGTGTATGCTTCCATGAGATTGATTTGATTTAAGCTAGATCAGTGAGGATCTTGTAACACTGAAGGCATTTTTATGTCAATCAAAATTGAAAATAGAAATCCAAGTTGGTGCTTGGAATCAGGGGTTGGTGCTCCTTCCAGTTGATGCTGGTAAATTAGGGGTTGGTGCTCCTTCCAGTGGATGCTGGTAAATTGATTGTAAAGTTGGTGCTTTGCAATGGCTGGATTTGGATGGGAGTCCAAGCAGTCTAGTTTGAGGAGTAGCCAAAACTGGTGAACCTCGTTACATCTTGTGTTATGTTATGCTCTCTTGTGGTACTTGTTGTTTCTGGTTTTAGCTTTCTTTTGTTTTGGCTTTAAGAGTTAAAGCATTAAGTTTTAAAATAGCTGCACTGATTCACCCCCCCCTCTCAGTGCCATTGTAAGACTAACAAATAACCCTCTTCCAGCTGATGAAGCCAGAAAACACACTGCTATAAAGCCATGAAGAATTCCTCCAGATATTCCTAGACTTCAGGCACTCCCAAAAAATATGCTTGAAAGTCTCTCTCTGATCACATAAAGAACAAGTATCTTAAATATGCATCCACTTAGCCAGACATGCCTTGCTTTGCAAACCTTGTATAATAACAAGTCAGGAAAACACTTTCGACTGAAGTGAAACCTGGAAATCCCAAAGGTTACACAACCTCTTCCTTTACTTCTGATTAGTGCAATTGAGACCCCACATGGGGTTCAACATATCACCAATAGAAATTTTAGGGACCGGAATAATTGTGAAGCTTTGAACATCCAAATGGGCTTCCAATAGAACCACCACCAATGTTTCCAAATAGGACCTTGCAACCTACTTGAAATCTTATATAATTGTTCCAAGGAAGAAGACTCTAAATTTGTTGCACTGCATACTTATCTATCTAAAGATTTCAGCTTAAATATAACAAGAAGTTGCTGCCAAGGTGCATAATTATCTATATTTTATTATGATTATTATGTAAATGTAATTATATAATAATTGATTTTAATAAATATGAATTTAGATTTTTGACTATTTAATTAAAATTTTATAATTATTATTTATTAAATATATATTGATATATAGTGCTGTTTGTTTATAATATTATATAAATGATTATAAATTTGATTAAAAATAATATATTAAATTTTTAGTAATTTCTTTGAGATTATTTTTCTTTTAAAAGGAAGATTCGTAATTAAGTTTTGAAAAAAATACAACATATTATATTATTAGTTTTGTTTGGTTGAACTTACTTATGAATGTGTTACACTTACAAAATAAGAGACATTGACTTTAAATTCAAAAGAGGTTAGAGTTTTTTTCATACTTTTATGGGTGGATTAACTTATATTAGAAAGGGATAGAGTTATACAATGTATATATTTTCATAAAGGAATTAACATATATTAGATTTGCTTTCCTTTCTTTAAAGAATGAGCTATCAAAGAATTAAAAAACTATAGTTTATTATAATAGCATATACTAATAAACATTAACATGAAAAAGTACAGTTACATCCTCCTCGAAAATCTTGAGCTAATGTTATTTGACACTAAATTCAACTTAGTATCAAGGTAAATATTTATTATATTCAAATATGAATTTTTTATTTTCAAAACTATATATATATATATATATATATATTATTTTTTTTTTGTTAGTTGAAAGTTTATTAACTTATACATTACTTAATAGATTAAATTTAAAATAGTAAAATATTAAATAATTATATTTAATACCAATTAATTTATATGTCTTTGATTTTAAATTGTGTTTGATAATATGTTTAGTTTAGAAAGAGTTCAATCATAAAATTTTTAAAATTAGATGTTTAAAACATTTATAACTAATGAAGCAATAAAAACTAGATGGTCAAGAATTTGAGTTTATTATATATTATTTAGTTCTTTTTGTAAAAAATGAAGCAATTTTATTCATTTTTAATAAAATGAATAAAATAAGATATTTTATTTGTGTTTTATAGTTGTTCAAAGATTGATTTTCCTCCTACAAACCTTATATAGGCTTACTTAGTTCTTTTATAAAAAATAAATAATTTTATTCATTTTTAATGAGATGTTGGTTTGTATCTAAAATGACACATGATATTTTTTTCTATGTTTTATGGTTATTCAAAGAGTTTGATTTTCATCCTCCAAACCTTGTATAGGTCATTCTAAACTATTTTCGTGGCTCTAATAAAAATAATTGCCTATCCTTATATAGATTTTGAAGTCTTTTACAATTTTACAATCTAAAACAAAGAACCTCTCTTTTACTAACTCTAAATATGAGAATTGTTGAATGGTTGGTGAATACCATAACAAATATATCTTCAAAATTAATTAAGCATTCTTATTGGGGAATATAAAAGAAACTTGCTTTGATAAGCTCATGTTCCAAATAAATACAATTTTAAATAAAATTATGTTTTAAAAAAAAAAAAAATTAAAAAAATTAATTAATATACATTGACTAATTTATTTTGTGTTAAAATTCTATCTATAAAAAATTTGAAGCCAACTACCCTATATAAGATCCAATGTTCAAAAGTAAATGAAACATTCATAACATTTTGTTGGGACTAGATGACATATTGAAGGTCAAAAGTACTTCAGAGACATTACTAGCGACAAACTGGATTATGAAATGAAGAATTTTGTGTTTGTATTATACAATTTGTGTCCGTCTAGTCATAAAGGTTTTCAAAATAGAATCTAAAATCAAATAAAAATAAGGTTATTTTTTTAAAATTTAAATCACACAAAAAATAAATTTTATAAATAAACCTATATTAAGTAATTAACATTTATATTTTCCTATTGGACCTCTTAAACTTTAAAAACTGATACATTCAGGCAACTGCCTATGCATGTCTATTTTTTTTTTTTTAATTTTTAAATTAATTTTAACTTGTTAGGTTTAGAACTTGGACATTCACATTCAACGAAACGCAGGGGCTATCAAAGCCAAGGGACTATGATTGCTGTTAATGTTTAATGGTAATGGGCACAACAGGGCTCATAATATTCAACCTACCTAATTTAGTTTTACTGCAAGATGCAAAATGACAGCAAATATAGAACTGCAATACTGACCGAGATGTACATGCTCCGAACCACCGTTTCTTGGCAGGATAATCTCTTCTTGTCATCGGCATGCGTTTGGTCCTTGATGGCGTTTTCTTGACATTTTCTCACCTTTTCATTGAAGGGTGTCCGTGTTTGATATTTCACGAAGGAAAAGAGAGATGGAGTTATCCAGACATTGATACCTCGCTGATTTAGTTGTACACACTTTCCACTGAATAGAGACGTCCCACTGAATAGAAACATTTTCTCTTACAAGCATCAATTCTAAATATCACTTTGATCGGCAGAGAATATGTAGTAAAGTAAAACTCCTACGATCTTATATGATGTTATATCTATCATATGGTTATAAATAAATATTTTATTTATTAAATATGCTATTTAATCTTATAATCTTATTCTTTCAACTTCAAACATTAAACTTCATAATAAAACTGCCGTCTTAATTATTAGACGTACTGAAATAAATTCTATATTTAGGGAATGACTTCGCACTCTGCTGCGAGGCCATTCCGTCTGATGTACTACAAATGCCAAAAGGCATTTTGGTGGTTCGTTTAAGTAACCAGGAAAACTTGCGTGCAATCTTATACCATCTCAATATATCCATTTCTTCTAGATTTTTTTTTTTTTTAATAGTTGTTTACCCAGTCTTCACGTATTAGGGGCAGTACTACGACGATTACAAAACAGAAAAACACCCATTTTCAGATACGTGGCATGCTATTGCCTCTTTAAAGAAGTCACGTATTATTTGCTAGAAATATTAATCTTGATTTGACGTCTTCCGCGACGCCGGACTGCGCTCGCGAAGTTGGCGTCCTGACAAACATTTTAACTTAACGTCGCATATGTCTCCTAACAGATGTGACGCCTGACAGATTTGATCGCCGCACTTTGCCAATCATGCTGAGTTAATGTCAGTTTGACGATTGGTCAAAAACCCTAGTTCAAGGTTTGTCAGAACCTGTCAAAAGATAAGCCCTATTTTCCCCTTCCTGTATCTATATAAGGCAGTTCAGTTTAATGAGCAGACAAGCTCGTCTGTTTAAGGATTCTGGAGGAGAAGTCTTTTTGCAGAGCAGTTTAATGAGCAGACAGGCTCATCTGTTTAAACTTCGGGCAGTAGTCTCGCGAGTTCAGTCTTTCTAGTTTATCCTGCAGTTTCGTCTGCAAAAGTCTGTATATCCTCGCTTGAGGATCTTTTGTAACCTAGTTTCTGTATTAAATAAACTCTGTCATTTTCTGGCATTTCATAGGGTTTCAACTTATTTTGTCTATGCTTCATTATTACTTGCTCCTCTCCATCTTAGCTTAAACTTGGTACTGTTTTAACACAGCCATAGTTCAAAACTTGTTGGCTGCTAATCCTCGTTGACAGCTCTCGGGAAAATTCATCATTCGTCTTCTAAAGAGAGTGATTTCGTAAAGTTTCCCAAGTCCCCGACATCACAAGGAATTCCGTTGGCGCGTTTGGATTATGCAGATTTGGAGCACTTAGAGAAATTTCTCTAAGTGTTGAAGACCTCACGCCGCCCGACTTCGGGAAATTTTTCCTCCTTCGCCTGACTTTGGGAAATCTCTCCCACGTAGCCTGACTTCGAAACCTCTTCTTTGCGCTCCCGGTGGGCCTCCTTTTTGCATTATTTTTTCTAAGTGTTTGCTTGTCGCCCAACTACGTAGTGCAGTCCGACGGGGCAAAAAATTGTTAGCCAAAAAGTTGGCTAAGTCTTTCCGCCCATTTACGTAAATTTTGAAATGCGCAGCCCGACTACACACTATTTTCGTATGAACTCAGGCATTTACCGTGTACTCGGGCATTGACCCAGCCTAATCCGCTCGAAGTCGATCTCATCCTTCGCAGCCCGACATCGCAGGCATTTCATGGGTAGTTGGATGGGGGTTTAAAATTGAATTCAGTTTTCAAATTGGTATTAGAGCCACTATTACCTTGATGTAGAGATCAAAGTAGAATGGCTTCCAATAGCAACAACGAAAAGAATTACGATTACTAAAGTATCTAGATGAAGATCCTATTCGGATCTTAGGAGCTGTGGGAGTTAGTCAATAACGGTTACACAGAGCTGGCAGATGCAGCAGCACTGGCCGCACTCTCCCAAGTAGACAAGGACATGTTGAAAGAGAACACAAAGAAGGACTAGAAGGCCCTCTTCTACATCATGCAAGCGGTCGAGGAGACCATATTCCCACGGATTGCATCAGCCACCAAAGCGAAGTAGGCCTAGGAGATTCTACCCAGTTCGTACCAAGGCACCAACAAGGTGAAGTTAGTGAAGCTGTAGATTCTCAGGAGGGAGTTCGAGGACTTGCAGATGAGTGAGTCTGAGTCAATGAGCGACTTCTTCACCTGGACGATGGACATCATCAACTAGATGTGATTGAATGGAGAAATCATGCAGAGCCAGAGAATTTTGGGGAAGATTCTCAGAAGTCTTCCTGCCAAGTTTGACTCGGTTGTGATAGCAATCGAAGAGTCATGGGATCTGACAACCCTATCGATAGACGTTCTCATGAGTTCATTGCAGATGCATGAGGAGAGGTTGAGTCGCTCATCTTAGACCTCTTTGGAGTAAGCATTCAAGGCTTAGGTCTCATTATGAGATAGTAGCAGACAAGAATCCCATGATAGCACCTCTAGTTCTCAAGGAGGAAGAGGCAGAGGTAGGTGTGGGAAAGGCAACAAGTTAGGAGGACGGTCAAACCCTAGTGAGGGAGAGACCAATTGCAACTTCCATCAGCAAGGAGGAAGAGGCGATGCAAAAAATCAACAAGCTGGATCTGGTCAAAAGAAGGACATGTCAAAGGTCTAGTGCTATTACTGCAAGAAGTTTGACCATTACATCTCATAGTGCAAAAAGTGGATGGCCAACGACAATCAACAGCAGGTCCATTAAACGGATGAAGCCAAAAATGCGATAGGAGGAAACATGCTGCTGACTTGCAATATTGAGGAGTGCCAGAAAAATGTCTAGTGTTTGGATAGTGGGTGCAGTAACCCCATGACGGGGAATAAGGAAATGTTCTCACAACTGGATGAAACAGTCCAGTATGAGGTGAATATGGGGAACAACAACAAGGTTCCCATGATGGAGAAAGGAAATATCCTCATCCACACTAGACACGATGAATAGAAGTAGATCTGTGATGTCTACTATGTACCTAGTATAAAGCATAACTTGTTGAGCATTGGATAGCTCGTACAGAAGGGACATACGGTCCAGTTCAAATACGAAGTATGTACCATCAGATACAAGTCGCATGGGAAGATCACTATGATGTCCATGACGAAAAACAAGATGTTTTTGCTGCAGATTCAGAATGAATCTTTGATGTCTCTGAGTGTAGTTGTGAAGGATGCTACCTGGCTGTGGCATCTTAGGTTCGGTCACCTGAGTTTCAGTGGCCATAATCAACTACACAAGAAGCAGATGGTGAAGGGTTTAACCTTGATAGAGCAGCAAAATCAAGTTTGTTAGGGTTGCTTAGTCAAAAAACAACATACGGATTCGTTCCCTTCTGGTCAGTCTTAGAGAGCATCACAGCCACTGGAGCTGGTGCACTCAAAAATTTGTGGTTCGATGCAGACCAACACATTTGCTGGCAACAAATACTTCTTGATGTTCATAGATGACTTCAGTCGAAAGACTTGGATTTATACCATCAAGTTGAAGTCAGAAGCATTTTCCATATTCAAGGAGTTCAAGGCTCTGGTGGAGAAACATAGCGGATATCAGATCAAGACTCTCAGGATGGATGGTGGAGGTGAATACATCTCCAATGAATTCCATAACTTCTGTAATCAACACAAAATTCAAAGGCAGCGCACTACCAGATACATGCCATAGTAGAATGAAGTAGCTAAGAGGAAGAATCAAACCATCATGGAGATGACCTGCAACATGATGAAGGCAAATGGATTGTCATATGAGTTCTAGGTAGAGGCTGTAACATGTGCAGTCTACCTGCTGAACAGATGTCCCACCAAAAGTGTGAAGGACAAAATCTTTTAGGAGGCTTGGAGCGGTGTGAAGCCAAGTGTGGCTCACTTGCGTGTGTTCGGGTGCATTGCTTATGCACATGTTCCAGAAGAGAAGCGGTAGAAGTTGGATGATAGAGCTGAGAAATGCATCTTCATAGGGTACAGTGAACAGGCAAAGGCGTACAACTTGTACAATCCTATGACAAAAAAGCTCATCATCAGCTGTGATGTTAAGATCCTGGAAGATGAAGCCTAGAACTAGAAATTGAATACTGGCTAGCCTGAGCCAGTAGTAGTGGAGTCTGTTGACTTGGAGGAGGTCAGCGTGTAGCCACTTGCAGCCTCTAGTAGCAGCAACGGTGTCAGCAGTAGCACAAGCTCGTTGTCTTGGTCACCTCCTGTAGACACCAAAACATCACCAATTCGATTATGTGACTGCAAACACTAATCACATTGACACACACAGCCCCAAGGGCAGCCCCTAGAGGTCAAATAGTGGTCCTAACCACTCTCATAGTAGTTTTGGAGGTCAGAGATCAATTTGACACCTTCTAGGCACTTTGCTCAGAATTTGTCCCTCCCTAAGACGAATTCAAAATGGGATCCGTCCTCTCCTAAGACGAATACAGAATCCACTCCAGGATGGGACGAATTCCAGGATCAACGAGCAAAAAGAGAAATTGCGCCAAATGGCAGCCAAGGACAGTCAATTAATGCTCCCTGCCTTGCATGCACACATAGGTGTGCAAATTGAACGTTAGAGGACTGTCACAAGGGCAGTCATGGAAGCCCAAGTCAAGGAGGAATTTCCTCCCTCTTGGGAAGGCATGGCCGCCAAGTGGCACCCCTGCATGCCCATCCAAAGAGACCCCTTGGGTCTATAAATTGGTGAGCTTCATCACCCAAAAGAGATAGGTTGGAAGAATTTTTAAGCAACGAAGTGCTGCCAAATTGATACCACGCTTTACCTTTGATTCACCTCTTCCACATCCTTGATCTCTTTCGCAAGGGAGGTCATTGGGTGATTATTAGAAGTTCGAACACATTACAGGAGATTTTGGACCCATCCCAAGTGGATTGGTGTCGAAATCAGGTTCCAACGGTGGGCGGCCCGCCCGGGCGCCCCGCACTGCTGTGAGCATAATATTCCTTTTTAGGAATGATTGGGGATTCATGGCAGATTGTTCTTTTTGTCATTTGTTTATTTTGCATTCCATCTTATGCTGTTTAAATAGCTTGTAATTCTGATTTCACAATGCTCTGATCAATTTTTACCATGTTTTATCGCTTTTGTAGTCCTCACTAACTTGCAGGTAGCGGCGTCAAATTCATGTTGATGTAAGTCAAATTGGGGAAATCTGACCATATAGGTCTTCCCAAAATGCCTCCAATTAGCTAAACCCAAGTTTGTAGGTCTTTTGGAGCTCCCTAGACATGACATTTTGGCAGTATCACTTTGGCGCTTTGTTGTAGGTGAATTCGTTCTACCCCGGAGCGAATTACAGTCGGATCCGTCCCGCCCCGGGATGAATTCAAATCAGTAAGGAAATCCTCGACTGTTTCATTTGCAGTGACCTTCTGGTGATGTTCTCTGGTTTCTATCAAATTTGTAGGTTATTTGGAGTCATTTTATTTATCGATTTAGCTAATATTATGCATGCATCCTCCATTGGTTTTTAGGATCAAACGCCTTATATTTTGTCACAGGTGCTACTAACGATTTATTGTTTCTTTGAATGCAGGAGGAGCAGCAAGGACCAAAGATTCATTCATACCAGTGGTGGCAACACTTTGGCCCGGTCATTTTGCATATGGGCACGCGGAAGGAGGATCACTAGTCACTATTGTAACCAAAACATGTTAACACTCCTAGCCCCTGAAAATGCGGGAGACACTTTTGTAACCGATATTGAGAGAGTATAAATAAAAAGGGCTGTGCTTTCTATACTTCTTTCATTTCGTTTCAATTCGTCTCTTTTCCCTGTTTCATGCATTTCAAGTTTCTAGGATTAAAGCGTTACATTTCGTTTTGCATTGCATAGCTTTAGTGTTTCTTTTCAACTTTCGAAATCTCGTGCTTTCAGTGGCGATCATGGTGGGACTCTGTTCCCTGCTTTTTGAGATCAAGAAACTGATCAAAATTTGTGTTTTTGTGCTCACAGGTACCATTTTTTGAGCACTGACTATGGTTCATTCCGGCCTGTGGCGAATACAGTCCTGGAATTCGTCTTATCCAGGGATGAATTCGAATTCGTCTCAGCCTGGGATGAAT
This sequence comes from Wollemia nobilis, assembly GCA_028583015.1. Taxonomy (NCBI): domain Eukaryota; kingdom Viridiplantae; phylum Streptophyta; class Pinopsida; order Araucariales; family Araucariaceae; genus Wollemia; species Wollemia nobilis. The sequence goes on along the minus strand of JAQPPZ010001843.1, from coordinate 166,015 downwards.
TATGTTCTGGCATTCATCTCACCCAGAGACAAATTTTTGTCTATGTGGTTTTAGGGCCGAGTATCAAAAACAACAGGTCTAGGCAGAGAAAAGGTAAGGGTCCTAAACTATTCCTGTCATTTTCTACTTTTTTATTTCTGTTTGCTGTCAATTTTGCCTTCTTAGGGAAAGTAGTGGTTTTTGCATGTTTCATTTTTATAAATAAAAAAAAGCACACACACTTCATGTAACATTTTTAAACCAAGGAGTTGGTCGTAAAACCCCAGCCCTTGATCAAGACCAACAGTGGATTTCATCACCACCTTGGCTTGATTTTTGCATCCATTACACCGATTTTCACTGTTGCTCGATGTAAATCCTGACGAAAGCTGACCGAGTGTCGCTAGGGTGATTCCCAGCTCGCGAGGATAAGTCTTCTATGGTAGGTGTCATAAATAGGACAATCCTCCTTTCGTACCTCCTACGTTCCACGTACCATCTTCTCTCACATACCTATAGTTTCCCTCTCGTAATGGCGGGTATATAGAGAGGTTGGTATATCGGCCTGGCAATGGTATATCGAAGGGGCGACCAATTATGGGAGTCATATGAGCCTTCATTATGCATTTAAACGTTCTTCAAAACTTTCAAAAACAAAAACAAAAATAAAAAACACACTAAACCAGGTTTAGGACACACTCTCAATCTTTAAACGAGATAATCACCATTTGTGTATGTGTGTGTTCATTTCTGTTTAGTGTAGCATAAAAAAAAAAATCATAAAAGAGATAAAATCTACATAGCTTGTAGGAAAGCACCACCATGGTGTACACACATAGCCAAGCCCAATCAAGGGCGGAAGCTACGAAAAGTGTACAGGGGGGCACAAGTCGCCTCCGCTATAGCCCTAAGGACTTAGTCATACCGCCTTGGTGGCCTAACCCGCAAGAGAGTCCGCATCAGTCCAGGTCAAGATGGAATTATAGGGACACCCCATTGGGGGACACGCCCGTCTGTCATAGCCCCTTTTGAGAAGAGTCCTTACATGTGGCACTCAACATAGATAAAAGGGCTCCATTAGAAGCTCGATATGAGTGGCCATCGCACGATGAAGCACTGGAACGACAGAGGGTCCATGAGGAGAGGCCTCAAGATTATATCATCCCTTCATTGCCTCCTCTCATTGTCAAAAACAACAGGACAAATCCGGAGCACAAGGCTCCTCTGACAGGGCGAGCCAACTCCGCCCGCCCCTTTCACACTTATGAAAGGAAGAATGAGGAAGAACCCTATCTTCCTCAATAGCAATATACAGCATGGGAGCAATGCGCCTCCACACCTGCTATGTATCAAAACCATCCTTCGAGGCCAGAGCCTCAAATAAATGTCGCCAACCTCGATAGGGGGAAGTGACCTATAGAGATCTCGGATCACCGTGACCGAGATAAGTGCATGGGAGAGGCATCTAGGCCTCTAAGACTCAATATGGTGGAACAGATCGACCTGGAAGTCACCAGACATGCTCCCCCCCAAGCGTAGATTATGCAGCTTGAGTAAGATCAACAACAACTAAAGCATTTATATCGCCTCAGTAAAGAGTGCATTAGGCGCCAAACAGATGAGCTGTTGCATAACACTATGCCGGAGAGGGTTTCGACCCCTCGCACCCAAAGGGCAGAATCATATGAGAGGTGTAACCCCTTGGTACGAGACAGGTCCCCGCGACCTAACCAAGCGCTGCCTCCAAGACATCTTAGACCTAAACGAGAGGCCACTCACCGGAACAATGATGGGCTCCCTCCACGAGGACCCACTCATGGTCATAGGTCTCGCCCAGAGACTCCTCAAGAAGCCTATGAGGAGTATGAACAAGAAGAAGAGCAGGCCGAAACGCCCTATCAAGGCGGAGGGGTTGCTATCCGGCCACCTCTCCACAGGCCTCAAGTCTCCCACAACCCACAACGGGAGCAAATTAGAGAAGACAATATTAAGTCTTCTGATGCATGTAAGGCGCTGCTAGAGCATTTGGAGTCTGTGGAAACCAAATCTGTTGGCCCCAAAAGCCCACGTTATGTCAACTCCGCAGTCATCCAGCGCATCCGTCTGTGCCTGCACCCCCTTATCCTGAGCACTTTAAGTTGCCTCAGCTAGCAATCTTTAAAGGTGAGGAGGATGCCCAAGAGCATGTGACGAGGTTCCTGAGCCAATGCTTTGGCATTCATGACAATGATGCTTTGTTGCTGAGGACCTTTATAACCACATTCGCAGGCCCTGCCTCGGATTGGTTCACCCAACTGTCGAAGCACAACATCAACAACTTGGATCAGTTAGTGGATGCGTTCCTCGAACGCTTCGCCTTCAACACCAAGAAGAAGGCGTCACTAAGTGATTTGGCCAGCCTCAGGTAGTATGAGGAAGAGACTATGGTGGCCTACGGGAATCGGTGGAGGACTCTGCTTTCCAAGCTACCCTACCTTCCCCCTATGTTCGACCTTACACAAATGTTTTCAAGAAGTTGTTTGAGATCGATCTCTGTGCTATTGCAGCTGTAGCAATATGCCACCTTAGAAGAGGCTTTGGCGCAAGCCAGAATAATCGAAGAGATCAAGATACAGGATGGTGAGATCGCCAAACCTAAGAAGAAAGAATGGAACAAAAACACCAAAAAAGGGACTCTGCAACAAAAACCCGTTGCGGTTAACCAAGTTGCTATAAATGTTCCTAAGCCTGCACAAGACATACAACCTCAAAAGGCTAACTATCAGGCAGTGCCCCCTAACAATTATGAAAGAGAAAACCAAAAACAGGGGCAAAATCAGTAGCATCGCCCTAGGTGACAGTTTACACCCTACACGGAGTCTAGGGACTCCCTATTTGACCGCTTGTCAGCGGCGAATTTGATCAACCTCCCAAAAATTCAAACCATAGATCCCAATGCACCGAAGCCTAAGGGGTACCAGGAGGATTTGTACTGTAAATTCCACTAGCAAAAGGGACATGACCTTAATGCATGTTGGAAATTCAAAGGCTTGATACAAGACCTGATTGACAACAAGACATTGGTTGTAGACAACCCCGTAGCGCCGAACAACCAGCAAATGGGAGTTTTCAGAGACCCCTTGCCTACCCATGATGCGCAGGCAAAACACCTTCAAATCAATGAGGTACAACAGAACTTCCCCATGTAGGGGTATGTAGGGATGATAAGTATAGTGACTAGGAACAAGAAATACCTAGGAGCTGCTCCCATGGTAGCCACAAGAGAAGTTCCATCAACATCACAGTCTCAATAGAACCCTACGCAGCTGCCTCCGCCTAGACCCGCGGCCATGATTCGGACTAGACTTACCCAAAGTCTATGGACCACGTCGGCTAGGCTCTCCATATATGAGCTAATTCAACAATCAACGCCCCATCGGGAGGCTCTTATGGAGATACTGAAGGCCATCGAGCTGCAGCCCTAGGAATCGAATTCCTTCAACAATTTTGTGGGGCATGCCAAAAGATGCACCGAGCCAGTCATCACTTTTCGGGAAGATGAAGTGAAGTTAGTGGCTGATGATATAGCGGATCCACCCTTGCACATTATCGCGTGGGTCAATGGGATCCCCTATAAGAGGGTGTTGGTAGACACTAGATTGTCTAGTAACATCATTACCACAACGGCATTGAAACATCTGAAGCTGTCGGCATCTCACATCATGGCCTCCACATATACACTGCGAGCATTTAAAGATGCAATCTGCTCGACAGTCATCATAATCTTCCTACCCATTCAAGTAGGACAAAAGATGATACCAACATTGTGCCATATTTTGGAAGGAGAGATGGCTTACAACATCCTGTTATGCCAGCCATGGATCAGGGACATGAAGTGTGTCCCATCAATAGCTCATCAATGCCTGAAGTATACATTTGAAGGGGAGGTACATGTGGTCCTGGAATACCTAGAACCTTTCAAGTACTGCAATGCGGTGTAGCTGATGCCACAATCAACCCTTCCATCAACGCATTTGGATTTCTAGTTGAATCCATCTCGACAGGGTCTGATTTCACAAACATTCCAAAAGGCAGATCCACAAAAAACCCAGCCAGGTCCATCTTCATCAGTTGGTCCTTCATCAACGATGCCACCTATCATGGCCAAACAGAAGGACAAAGGGAAGAAACCCCTGGGAGGCATGACCTTTGGAAGAGATTCCACAATCAGTCTCAAACATCTCTATCGAAGAGATGCCTAGTAAAATGGAAGTGGAAGCTCCTAGCCCACCCGACATGGAGTGGAGTCCGAAAGAGCTTCCGTTCCCTCGCCCTCAGTTGCCAACAATCACTGTTGAAATGGCCAATACGGGCCTGGGGGAGTATCTAGTGCAGAATTTTGTAGCAACACCTGCACTAGAGTCCATGCAAGACATGGGGAGACCTTGCCTCCCCATTGGTACAATTTTTCCTTTAGGCTACCTACCAAACTAGACAAATTTTGTGTATGGGGGCCTTGACCATGGTGCTGAGCCATGCATGCAAAAGGACAAGGACGAAGAGCCTTTTGCAGAATATGTCAACTATCTATCTAACCCGGACTTCGCTCTGAGATATCTTGGCCAATGCAATTAGCATGGATACGGGCTAGGCAGGTATGAGCAAGGAGTGCGTGTCCTTTGCCAACCAAGATACCAAATGCCTTATGACAAGTCGAGAGTAGGGTTCAACCACCCCCTACCCTTAGACATCTTAGTGGAAAACATGCAAGGCCTAGGAATAGGCAACAAGGGTGGATTGGCATCAGATCCTTATGCCAACCCAAACACAACATATACATTGGGAGATTACCTCCCATGGTCAACAACCACCCTTGTTAACATCAATAACCCTCCTCCTTTGCTAGAGAGAGGTGAAAGTTCGGGAACTCACTTTCAAGGAAGGTATAAGCAGTGTCCAGAAGGATCTTCGAAGGATGAATTAGAATATGAACTAGTGTCATATGATCCTGTCGAATCTAATAGTGATCACTCACGAGATATTCCTATGAATAACTATCAAGAGATCTTTTTGACTCTGTTCCCTCTAGAGGCTCCAGTCGAGCCAATGCCGTGTCAAGAGAACCATGTCCCCCCACGGAGCGTGGAACAACCGCAATGGGACCAGATTAATTTGCTTGAACAAGATGAACATCATATGCCTCAAGCAGTTGTTGGAGCTAATGAACGCTTTTGGATCTCCAACAGTGATTCAGAAGATGAAACTGAGATGGCCTATCTCAACCACATGCAAAAAATGCAACAACGATACCCCTTGGAGATTAATGACTTATTTGCATAGATGGGCATACTGCCAGGGCATGAGTGGTACGTAGACCCAGCAGGGTGGGACCAAGTGTTGGATCCGTGGCTCCAAGTTTACGACGAACACCGTCCACCCCGAGACCCTATAATGACATCAGTGTCGATGGTAGACCCTATCTTCCTATCCACACATAGGGACGATCCATTCATGCCCATACCTCTAAAGCCAGATCCAGAGCATAGAGAACATCTAAGATGTCCGAGGAACCACACCTGCGGTAATGGAGACCAAAATCATTCCATATACATGATCTCCATTGATTTAATCGCCCCCATCCACAATCCGACCGATCCAGCATGGTCCTTGCATCTAGACATAGATGCCATTGATTGGGATTGCATCAATTCACCTCCATCCCCATCTAAGTACTGGCCATTTTGTGAAATGCTTCATTTAACCTCGGGGACAACTCAAGATATCTGCCACACTAAAGAGGGACCCGAGGTTCCTAATGATGATTTAAACTCAGCAAATGATATCCATTTGATCCCGACTCCACACCAGTTGGAGGATGAATCCCACATATCGATCGAGGAGACGAATGACGTAGACATCAGCTTCGATCCAATGAATCCATAGATTATCAAGCTAGGGATAAGTTTATCCCCTGAAGAGCAAGTCGACTATATTTCCCTTCTCAAAGAGAAGAAGGAGGTTTTTGCATGGTCATACAGAGATATGTCGGGGCTAGATCCACAACTAGTCACGCATAATTTAACGCTTGATCCAATGGTCAAGCTTGTTAAGCAAAAACTACGTAAGATGCACCCAACAGTGGCCTTGATGGTCAAAGACGAATTGCAAAAATTGTTGGATGCATAGTTTGTCATCTGCGTGGATTATCCGCCATGGCTGTCCAACATGGTGCCCGTCAAGAACCCTGACGGGAGGATTCGCATATGCACTAATTTTTGCTATCTAAACAAAGCGAGTCCTAAGGATGATTTTCCCTTGCCTAGCATCAACGCATTGGTAGATGCTACAGCGGGCCATGAAATGCTATCCCTCATGGATGGTTTCTCGGGATACAATCAGATTCGTATCAATCCTAAGGACCAACTAAAAATGGTGTTCACAACGCCCTGGGGGACATTTTGTTACAAGGTCATGCCTTTTGGCCTTAAAAATGCTGGCGCCACCTACCAACGTGCCATGACGTACATCTTCCATGATTACATGCATAAAAATTTGGAATATTACATGGATGATTTGTTGGCCAAGTCTCTCTTACACCCAAATCATCTCGATGACTTAAGCAAGATCCTCGATCGCCTCATGGAGCATAAAGTCAGACTGAATCCCAAGAAGTGAGTTTTTGGCATCACATATGGAAAGCTATTGGGTTTTATAGTCTCAAATCAAGGCATCGAGGTGGACCCAAACAAAGTCAAGGCAATCCTTGAAATGCTTCCCCCAACTACCATTAAGCAGCTTAGAAGTCTATAGGGAAAGGTCACGTCAATTAAGCGCTTCATAGCGCAACTATCTGACAAGTTCCGACCCATGAAAAAATTATTGCACAAGGGGATAGCATTTCACTGGGATGACGAGTGCCAGTCAGCCTTTGATGACATCAAGCAATACTTGGCTTCACCACCAGTATTGGCACCACCTAGACCAGGAGTGTCATTCTACTTATACATCTCAGCCTATCGAGGTGGCACTGGGCGCCATGCTAGCCTAGAAGAATGAACTTCACAAAGAACATGCTACTTACTATCTTAGCCGCACCCTAGTCAGTTATGAACTTAACTATGCATACGTTGAGAAACTCTGCTTGGCAGTGGTGTTTGCTACCAAAAAGTTGTGCCATTACATGTTGAGCAACAAGACGTATGTTGTGTCTAAGGAGAATCCATTGCGATACATGATGAGTCGTACTTATCATAGTAGCCGCATGGTGAAATGGATCATGTTGTTGACGAAATTTGACATAGAGTTTATCGGACAAAAATCCATCAAAGGACAGGTCATAGCCGATCAACTAGTAGAGGCTCCTCTCGAAGACGATCAACCTCTAGTCATAGAACTACCCGATGATGGGGTCTTCCATGTCTCGAAATCGCCAGATTTTGATGAGCTTGAGTCACAGGCTAACATAACCCTATTTTTTTATGGTTCTAAATGTGAGCAAGGTGGTGGCACAGGAATAGTATTCTTCACACCGCAGGGCGCTCCAATGCCCCTGTCATTTAAATTAAATTTCCCATGCACCAACAATAACGCAGAGTATGAAGCCTTGCTCATAGGTCTTCAGAGAGCAATCGCTATGAACATCAAATGACTGAACATCTTTGGTGATTCACTGTTAATTGTCAAACAAGTCAAAGGGGTATTCCAATGCAAATGCCCAGTTCTGCAGGCCTACAAATCCCTTGTGGACAAATTCTTGGCAAAGCTTGAATGGTACGACATCGAGGCACTCCCTCGGTCATCGAATCGTTTTGTGGACACTATGGCCTCCTTGGGGTCACTAATCCTGCAAGACCTTTCTGGTGATATGACAACCATTCAAGTCAAAACATTATCGCAATCCACGATGGAGCGTGCAAGCTCTGATTTAATGCCAGGAATCCACATGATCCAGATTGAACCATCCTCGGATAAGTTCTCTTGAATCCATGACTGTTTGAAGCACGCCAACTGGGGGGCCTTGTTCTCCCCTACTCCCCTTAATAGCAACACCACACTATTCTTACAAGTTCTTTCCTACTCAGCTTTTGCTAGGGATGAACTTCAAGAGGGATTGGTTGTTCATACCGTCGAGGCTTCTGATCAGCAGGATTGGTATTCACCCCTCAAGGACTACCTAAAGCTAGGTAACCTCCCACTTGGATTGACGCCCGCTGCAAAACGAGCATTCAAGTAGAAAGCGGCAAAGCATGTCTTATTAGGAGACATTTTGTACCATCGTAGCTATGAAGGGATCCTCCTTCGATGCTTGGACCAGCAAGAGTCCACTTAGGCAATCACCTAAGCGCATGATGGTACGTGTGGTGGCCACTTTAGTGGTATGGCCATCGCCAAGCGCATTCTTCGCATGGGCTACTATTGGCCATCTTTAGAGCGAGATTGTTGTGCATATGAGGAAGTGCATGAAGTGTGAACATCATGCTAATTTGACACAAGTACCTTCCCAGGCCTTATAGCTGATCCAGTCGGCTTGGCCGTTTTCACAGTGGGGCTTAGATCTCATCGAAAAGATCTCCCCTGCGTCATCCAACCATCATATGTTTATCATAACGGCCACAGAGTACTTCACCAAGTGGGTGGAAGCGGTTTCGCTAACCTCTACGATTGGACCCTGAATCCATACATTCTCTTCAGTCCATGTGTAGACACCAAAACAACACCAATTCGATTATGTGACTGCAAACACTGATCACATTGACACACACAGCCCCAAGGGCAGCCCCTAGAGGTCAAACAGTTGTCCTAACCACTCTCATAGCAGTTTTGGAGGTTAGAGATCAATTTGACACCTTTGAGGCACTTTGCTCAGAATCCGTCCCTCCCTGAGACAAATTCAAAATGGGATCTGTTCTCTCTTGGGATGAATACAGAATCCGCTCCAGGATGGGAAAAATTCCAGGTTCAACGGGCAAAAAGAGAAATTGCGCCAAATGGCAGCCAAGGACAGTCAATTAATGCTCCTTGCATTGCATGAGCGCATAGGTGGGCAAATTGAACGTTAGAGGACTGTCACAAGGGTATTCATGGAAGCCCAAGTAAAGGAGGAATCTCCTCCCTCTTGGGAAGGCATGGCCGCTAAGTGGAGCCCCTGCATAACCATCCAGAGAGACCCCTTGGGTCTATAAATTGGTGAGCTTCATCACCCAAAAGAGACAGGTTGGAAGCATTTTTAAGCAATGAAGTGCTGCTAAATTGATACCACGCTTTACCTTTGATTCACCTCTTCCACATCCTTGATCTCTTTCGCAAGGGAGGTCATTGGGTGGTTATTGGAAGTGTGAATCCGGATCCAAAACCTGACACTTGACCACATTATTCCACCCATTCACCGACAACACATTATAGGAGATTTTGGACCCATCCCAAGTGGATTGGTGTCAAAATCAGGTTCCAACGGTGGGCGGCCCGCCCGGGCGCCCCGCACTACTGCGAGCCTAATCTTCCTTTTTATGAAAGATTGGGGATTCATGGTAGATTGTCCTTTTTGTCATTTGTTTATTTTGCATTCCATATTATGTTGTTTAAATAGCTTGTAATTCTGATTTCACAATGCTCTAATCAATTTTTACCATGTTTCATCGCTTTTGTAGTCCTCACTAACTTGCAGGTAGCGGCATCGAATTCCCATTTATGGAGGTCAAATTGGGGAAATCTGACCATCTGGGTCTTCCCAAAATGCCTCCAATTAGCTAACGCCAAGTTTGTAGGTCTTTTGGAGCTCCCTAGACACGACATTTTTGCAGTATCACTTCGGCGCTTTGTTGTAGGAGAATTCGTTCTACCCCGTAGTGAATTATAGTAGGATCTGTCCCGCCCTGGGATGAACTCAAATCAGTAAGGAAATCCATGACTGTTTCATTTGTAGTGACCTTCTGGTGATGTTCTCTGGTTTCTATCAAATTTGCAGGTTATTTGGAGTCATTTTATTTATCGATTTAGCTAATCTTATGCATGCATCCTCCATTGGTTTTTAGGATCAAACGCCTTATCTTTTGTCACAGGTGCTACTAATGATTTGTTGTTTCTTTGAATGCAAGAGGAGTAGCAAGGACCAAAGATTCATTCATACTAGCAGCGGAAACACTTTGGCCCGCCCATTTTGCATGTGGGCACGCGGAAGGAGGATCACTAGTCACTATTGTAACCAAAACATGTTAACGCTCCTAGCCCCTGAAAATGCGGGAGATGCTTTTGTAACCGATATTGAGAGAGTATAAATAAAAAGGGTTGTGCTTTCTATACTTCTTTCATTTCATCTCAATTCGTCTCTTTTCCCTGTTTCATGCATTTCAAGTTTCTAGGATTAAAGCGTTACATTTCGTTTTGCATTGCATAGCTTTAGTGTTTCTTTTCAACTTCCAAAATCTCGTGCTTTCACCTCCACTTGCAAGTAGAATATAAAACCTGGTGACGCCAACGAAGACAAGGATCTTGAATGAAATTTACGAGGCAACCCAAATCCATGAAGATGAAGAGTACTCTGACTTTGCATTTTTTACTAAAGTTGATCTAGTAGAGTTTGAATATGCAAGTCAGAATCAGAAGTGGGTGTAGGTGATGGACGAGGATATTAAAGCCATTAAAAGGAACAATACATGGCAACTAACAAATACTACAGTAGGAAAGAAGACCATTGGGGTCAAGTGGGTGTATAATACTAAGTTCAACACCCAAGGAGAAGTTGATAGGCATAAGGCCAGACTAGTGGTGAAGGGCTACAAGCAAAAGTTAGGCATTGATTACCATGAGGTATATGGGCCTGTAGCCCGACTTGACATAGTTAGGATGATCCTGGCATTGGTAGCCTAGTAGGGTTGGAAGGTGTACCAGATGGATGTCAAGTCAACCTTCATAAATGAAGTTTTTGAGGAGGATGTCTACATAGATCAACCACCTGGTTATGAGATCGAATGCCAGGAGGGCAAAGTCCTGAAGCTGAAGAAGGCCCTATATGGTTTGAAGCAGGCGCCCCAGGCTTGGTACAGCCAGATTGATAGTTATTTTTAGGACAATGGGTTTGTAAAATGCCCATATGAGCACACCCTATACATGAATACAAATGATGCAGGTGAGCTCATAATCGACTGTCTGTATGTGGACAATTTGATTTACACTGGCAACAGCACAACACGGTTTGACTAGTTCAAAACAACCATGAAGAAGGAGTTTGAGATGATGAACTTAGGGTTGATGAAATATTTTCTCGGTATTGAAGTTGACAAATCAACAGATGGCATCTTCATTTCTTAGGGTATGTATGCGAAAGATATCCTGAAGCGGTTCAATATGGAGGACAACAAACCTGCCATCACACCTGTTGCCATAGGTTTGAAGTTGAGCAAGCTAAATTTAAGGAGGAATGTGGATCTAACTCTATTTAAGAGGCTAGTTGACAGTCTGATGTATTTGACTGCAACTCGGCCAGATATGATGTTCAGAGTTAGTCTTATCAGCCATTTTATGGAGACTCTAAAGGACACGCACTGGCAAGCAGGCAAGAGGATCCTGCGCTATGTCAACAGGATGCGAAACCATGGTATATTTTACGCTAGATAGGACCAGTTGGAATTAGTTGGATATACATATAGTGACTGGGTTGGTAGCACCGATGATCAAAATAGCACCATATTCTTTCCATCTCGGATCAGGGGCAGTATAATGGGCATCCAAGAAGCAACCCATCATTGCGTTATCCACATTCAAAGCAAAATATATCACCACCATGTTAGTCGCATGCCAGGCAGTTTGGCTGCAAAGAGTTCTGAGTGAATTGAACTATCCCTTGAAAGGCATGACAATAGTATTTTACGAGAACAATTCCACCATTGCACTGTCAAAGGATCCCGTGTTCATTGGCCGGACGAAGCACATCGATATTCATATCACTTCATTAGAGAGTTGGTGAAGTTCGATGAAATTCAGCTATAGTTTTACAAATCCAAGGAGCAGTTGGTAGATGTTTTCATGAAGCCTTTGAAGGAGGAGGACTTTAGCAGATTGCGACAACAGCTTGGATTCAAAGCCCTCATGAAATTAGGCTTAAAGGAGGGTGTTAGAAATATTATTCCTGATTTCACTTCGTCCACCCAACTACGCTGCGAACTTTGGCAATGTCGGACTGTGCTCGTGAATTTGGGCATCCTGGAAAACATTTTGACTTAATGTCGCACGTGTCTCTTGACAGATGTGATTCCTGACAGATATGATCACCACAATTATGATCATCGCACTTTTCCAAACATGTTGAGTTAATGCCAGTTCGACGATTGGTCAGAAACCCCATTTGTGCAAAGTTTGAAGTGCGTAGCATGAGTGCGCACTATTTTCGTGCACACTCGGGTGTTGACCGCGCACTTGGGCATTGACCCAGCACAATCCACCCAAATTCACGGATCTTATTCTCCATAGCCCGACGTCGTGGGAATTTCATGCGTATTTGGACGGGGGTTTAAAATTGAATTCAGTTTTCATTAATAACATTATTATTTATTTTACAGTATTATTTATTTTATTTTATTTTTATTTTTAAAAATTTAATTAGTGTAAATTTTTTTTTATGATTGTATGGTTGAGATTTTTTTTGGTATTAATATTAAATAGGGATTTTAAATGAGCCCCACAACCTTATATATCAAGTAAGTGCGGAGGCCAATTAAAGCACAAAACGACCTCCATAAGGGAAGCCCACCTAAAAGGACAACAAGGTATTACAAACCAAGGCAAGCACTCCTTGGGGAAGGAGAACCAAGGGAGTTCACACCATCACCATGAAGGTAATCCAGTGAGAAAAATCCAAAAAACTTGGCCCTAAAGAATAGCAGGACAATGTGGGGGGTTAGAAACTACCAACCAGAATAAATGCATTGTTTGAAATTTGAAAGACACAACAGGCTGCACCGTTCGAAAATCTTGGGCATAAGAAGGGGTGACATCACTAGGGGGCTAGAAGGGACAATCATTGAAGGCAGGAACATAATGAGGGGATAGAAAATAAAGGTCAATACACACCATAAATTGCTTAAACCTACGGGTACCAACCAGATCACCCAGATCTTCGAAAGGAACCAAAATATGACTAGAGTTAAGGATGTTCCTCCTTGACATGAAGTACAATATCGTTGGGAAAAAACCACTGCAAGATAGATACGCCTTGAGAGTGAACTCCCAAGTTTTCTAAGAGATCAACCATTGAATTGCCTTCTCTAAAAATGTGGGAGAACTCGACGCTAGAAAAGGAACGAGCAAGCCAAGATGCTTCATCAATTAAATTAGCTATTTTTCATCCCGGGTGGGAAACTCCACGAAGCATGTTGATGATGGTTAGGGAATCCCCTTCAATAATTGTATTTCTTATGCCAAGGTTCTTAATCTGATCCAATCCAGTGATGACCTCTCTAACATCAGCCACCATGGAATATTTAACTCTAAGGCAGTTTGCGTAAGCCAGAATAAGATCAACATTGTTGTCTCTTATTGCACCGCCCGTACCAAATAAGTAAGGGTTGCCTTTAGAGGCACCATAAAAGATAAATTTGAACAATCCAACGGGTGGTGGAGACCAACATACCTCACTCCTCAGGTCAGGAGCAGGAGGGGGGCGGGCTAATGACACAAAACCAAGTTGTTATTCCAACAACCGCTTGCATGGGGAGAGTGTCAAAATTAAATTTGAAGGATTCAAATTGTTGAGAGTTGAAGAAACATTTTCTAATACCTTCCATAGAATCTTGAGGCCGATTTGGGTGATATTATTCTCCTCTTCTTTGAATACCCTTGAGTTCATTTCCTTCCACACTCCCCAGAAGGAGTGTAGGAGGAGAAATTTCCAAAAATATTTAAATCGGGAAGAAAGAAAGGGTGACTTCCATTGGATGACACAGTCCATTAAGGAATTAGGAAACACCCATGCAACGTCCAACCAAGAGAGAATGGAAGCCATAATATTCTACATACTATGACAACTAAGCAAAATATAAGTCATTGATTGTCAATAATTCTTGTATAAATAACACCTGTTTACCAGGAACATCTCCCTCTTGAGAAGATTCACGGTCGAGACATTTTTTTTTTGTACATCCAACCAATAGAAAATATTAATCTTCGATGTTAGATTTTTTAACCAAATTTTATTTACAGGAAAAAAAAGTCTTCCTCCATTGAGCTAAGAGCAGTGTAGGTATATTTAACCAAATAGGACCCATTCGGGTCCCCCGTCCACACCAATATATCATCTATTAAAACATTATGTACCATAATAAGACTCAACTCCACCAATAAAGCATACCACAATATTACATCTACATCGACGACTAGCTTTGGAAGGGAGGGAGACCAAAACCTACATCCATATTGGATAGTAATAAATTCTACCACCTTTTCAAGCCCGTGGGTTCTAGAATGAGCAACAAGGGAGGCGTACTGTGGATCACCCCAAAGGGACTTTCCCTAGCCCAAATATCGTCCCAAAAATTAACCGCCTCACCACTTCCAATAATCCAACTACAACAAGACTTGAGGAACCTGTGAGATTTGATGAGGCTATTCCAAAAGGCCGACCCTCCACTAGGAAGGAAATATGCTAAAAATAATCAAATTTATATTTAGCCTTAAGGATATTACACCAAAGAATGTTAGAATTTGCAGCAACTTTCCACCTAAGTTTTGCAATTAAATATTTGTTCATGATAGCCGCATTTTTTATATTAAGACCCCTTGCCTCTTCCTATTACAAATTTGCTCCCATGTGACAAGGTGGAATTTTCCTTTAAAATAAGGGCTCGTCCATATAAAGGATGTGCAGATGCTATCCAATTTTGTGGCCAGCTTAGAGGGTAAATGAAAGAGATAAAAAAATATATGGGGATGCTCTCCAAGGTTATTTGGACCAGCACCACCTTCTTCGCTTGACTAAGTAACGCCCCTTTCCATGATGCTATATTGTGTTGGACTCTTTCAACATCCAGGGTCCAAAACTAATCCTTAATGCAGCCAATAAAAAGAGGGAGCCCCAAGTAAGTGGTCGTGAGAGAAGAAATACGATAATTTAAAATGTTAGCTATTCTCCTTTATCGGGTCTCCGGAGTATTAACAAAATAAATGATTTTTTTTTCAAAATTTATCTATTGCCTGACAGCCTTCTTGTAGCTTACCAAAATAGACTTCACATCCCTTGCATGGAACATCGACGCCTCACAAGAGAGGAGGGTTTCATCAGCAAACTGTTGGTGAGAGATCAGTGGGCAGGGGAGAGCCAAACTTAGACCAAAATAAAATCTTTGACAGGAAATCAAACGACCAAGAACCTTTTCCATGAGAATGAAAAGGAATGGGGATAGAGGGTCACCTTGGTGTAGACCACAAAATGACTGAAATAACCCTACTTGAGAGCCATTAACTAGGATAGAGAAGTAGGAAAAATAAACGCAAGCCTCTATATGCCCCACCTATCTTTCATTAAAACCAAATTTCCTTAAAATGTAGAATAAAAATTACCAAAATATCCTGTCGTAAACCTTACTTACATCCAACTTGAGGAATAATGCTGCTCACCTGCTCTTCTTAACTGATTGGAGGAGTTCATGTACCACAATCACCCCGTATAAAATTTATCTACCAGGGATAAAGGCACATTGGGAACTATCCATGAGAAGAGGTAGGATAACTTTCAACCTATTTGCTAAGGCTTTAGAAAGAATATTATAGATAGTATTGCACACAATTATAGGCCAAAAGTCATTGAAAGAGGAAACATTGTCTTTATTTGGCACCTGGACCAATAGCATCAAAATCATTGATTTAGGGACGACCATCGAAGATTTAGAGTCTCGAACTATCATAAATACGTCCAAACTACAGATATGCCGATATTTATGAAAAAACCCCAGAGGGAAACCATCAGGACTAGGCACATTAAGATGACTCAAACTTTAATGCATTAAAAATTTCATCATCTAAAAAAAGAGTAACTAGCCCCTTATTCATGTTCTTTGTTACCAGGCATGGGATTGCCTCTAGAATGAAATTATTATCATCAATTGTGCTTGCCAGGGTTGAGCACAAAAGGGATGAGAAGAACTCCATAGCATCATTCCTTATCTAAAAAATATATGATGTCGAGCTGCCATCACTAATTTTAATATCCTTTATGCAATTGCGGCTCCTTCGACGAAGGGTGGAGGTGTGAAAAAACTTAGAATTACGGTTCCCTTCCTTAAGCTAGATTTCTCAGGATTTCTACTTCTAGTGGGTCTCTTATCTAGCTTGAATATTATGAAGCTCTGCAAGCAAATATCGCTTCTCGAAGAGAAACCCCATAGAACCTCCATGCATTTCCAATTTGGATTCAATCTTTGAAAGTTGCCCATGAATCCTTTCTTTCCCTCTGAAAATATTACCAAATGAAAAATTATTCCAAACCTTAAGATTAGACCTTAGCATTTTAAGCTTATTGGAAAGTATTTCCATACTCATGTTGTTAACCTCCTCTAACCATCATACCTGCAAAGAAGTATAAAAACCAGCATGCGAGCACCACATTATTTAAAAATGAAATGGATGAGAGAAAAAGGATGACCATTGGGGACCTCAAACCATAAAGGATTATGGTCTGAAAAAATTTGGGGAAGAGTGGAAAAAATGGTCGCACTAAATATATGGATACAGGAGTTGGACACAAAAAATCTGTCTAATATACTAAGGATCAAATTGGTCCCTACCCTCCCATTACTCCATGTGAACTTCGAGCGCTTAAAGTATACATCTCTTAAACTTGTGACATTAACAAAATTCATGAAATCATTTATGCTTCTAACGTCCACTTAGTTGCCACCTCATATTTTTGAAGAAAAAATAGGGGCGTTGAAATCTCCCAAAACCACCCACACCTCATCCTAAAAGGAGGCTCTTATCTCGAGTAGAATATACCAAAATCTCCTTCTATCAGTAGGAGAATTCACTGCATAGATATTAGATATGAACCACCTTCTTTGGGTAGTATTACACCAGAAAATAATGTTTATTGTCCTTGAAGAGGATAAAACCACATGGCTATCAAACTTAGAAGGGTCCCAAAAGCCTCACTTGCCACAAAGCTAGAGTGTTTCCAAACTATATTATGAATCAAATCCCATGAAGAAGCATCAATTTTGGACTCTTGGATGCCCAAAAAAATAGGGGATTTTTCTTTCCTAAGTGAAGCCAACAAACACTTTTTGGAGGAGCTATTTAGCCCTCTCACATTCCATGAGCACAAATTCATTGAGATAAAAAGGAGAGTTTCCTTATCGACCCTCCAAAGAGTGAAGGTTTAAAGCTATTAAGATTTAGATGCTTATATATGTTCTCCTCTTAAAAAAAATCCTTGTTTTCCCACCATTGGCCAAATCTTCCTCCATTTTTTTCTTTTTGTTGGCTTTGCTAGGGGGCCTACCGGGATGTTTGGACATGCTAATTTCCAAACCCTTCTTATGTTGACTTATTGTCTTTGGGCCTGGAGAGCCATTTTCAATACTTAAATTAGGAGAGCCCATTGGGCTACCCAGGTCACTCGAAGGCATTGAGAAGGAATCCTTCGGGGATGTGCAAACCGCCTTGGGAGTAGAAACCACATTCTCCATTGTCATTTCTAGAGTTTCTGAGGCCTCCATTTTGAGACAACCAAATGAGTTAACCAAAGGTAAAGGTGTCACTGCATTGTCAGGCTGGAGAAACACCTCCAAGTGAGGAGAGGGAGAATAAGCTTTTAGTGAGGGGGAGATAACAGTAGGTATTATCAGATCAACTTGGTCCCTTCCAATGGGCTTTGACCCACTCAAAGACATCACCAATTTCTCTCTAGAAGGGATTAGAGCCTTCTTCCACAAAACCTTCCATTTATTAATAGTTGGTCCCAGGCCCGAAGCAGCCCCTCGAGAAGTTGAACAATTAGAATCAATTGCAGAGGGCTTTCGAGGCCAAGAAAAAGGACAAAATTTCTAAATATGACCACTTTGACCACATTTCCCACAGGGGATAGGTTTGTTCTCATAGACCACTGGTTGAACCTAGCAACCCAAGTGGGAAACCAATTCAACCGACTTAGGGAGATCCTTATCCAAATCCACCATTACACACATACAAACAAATTGGCATCTATCTGCTGACAGAGAGAGAGTCAAAGGAGGCAAATTCTCCTAAAGTAGAAACCACTGCTTTGAACACATTCTCATACCAGAGGAGGGTTGGAAATTCTGGGAGCCACACACAAACGAGAACAAGATTGACCTGTTGCAATACGAGGTTAAAATTAGAGCCCCAACGATGCAAGGATAGGCCATGCTTACCAAAGAACCAGGGACCCCCATCGAGATTTTTTTGGGAATCAGCTTCAGAGGAGATATGGATAAAGAAGAAATTATAAGGGTGTAGTTTCCCCCCCTGTTCTCATATTTTAATATTTGAGATACTATACTATTTCTTAAAATTAGAAAATACAACTACAGGAAACAAAAAATAACTAGCAATTTTATTTTTCGAATTTCTTTCAAAATAGGGTTCAAATTACAATATTTTCAAAATATAATATTTCCACAATATATTTGCAAATCCTTGAAATATACTAAATCAGCAAACATGGAAAGATACCTCTAAAAATTGATGAAGCTCCAAGTGTGAATCCCATATGAATTCACCAACAGAGAACTAGGGTTTCGTCCAGCTCCAAAAATTTGAGGGGTTTCGTCCTCAGCCACACCGTTGGGTTTTTATCCCTTTGGAGAAGAAGTCTTAGCCACTAGCCTCAAACTCCAAATAAAATAACCAAAATCTAGAATATATCAAATGAAGCTCTCAATGCCCTTTTATAACCCACATGATGCAATGCCCTAATTAGGGTTGCACATAATATAAAATATTATAATATCCCTTTTTTCTCCAAAAATTAGTCACTTATAAAATATATTTCACTTTTAAGTGACTTCGCTTTAAGTTCTTTAATATCATAAAGCTTGACTATATAAAAATAATTAATATTTCACTTTTTTTCTACATTCCTTTAAGCAAGCAGATATAAAGAATAGTTTTGTGGTGATATCTGAATGTGATAAACTTTTTATCACTTGGTATTGTAGCTTACATCTCAATTTCAACCTCTTATAAATGTTATGCATCCATAACTATTTTTTTAAAAACACATGAATATTTGAAATCTAAAGCAAGTAAAACTCGAAATATTTTCAAATAGCACATCAAATAAAGCCCATATCCTTGTAATAGCCAATGTTCCATGTATAATTATTCTCATTGACTTATAGTTTACCTTACGTAAGGGCGGGTAATTGAGAAGATTCGGTATAGAGGTATGGTTGATTACTCTTGATTCATAATCCTATGTTCCACGTATCAATTTTCCTCATTTAATTATAATTTACCTCACATAAGGGTGGGTAAATTGAAGAGATTGGTATAAAGGTCAGGCTTTTGCTACCTCCCGTAAACAAGTATTTTTGCTAGAGCATCATTGTATTCTCTACAAGGTTCTTTAAGTTAAAGGGGGATTATTGGTTCACTTCAATTTTATTCAACAAAATGAATACAATATATCCACTTAACCCTCATAACTATCACATATGGAAGCCCAAAATATCAAATATCATTTCTCAGAAAGGGCTCACACACTTGCTCGAAGAGAAGAAGCCTGAATTTGAAAAATAATATAAAAAATTTATTTATACGGGAAAGATGTATGAAACAATGGGTATTATAAGCACAAATGTAAATTAAATCTTGTGGTTTCACTTTTCAAAATGTAAAACCCCATTTGAAATTTGGAAAAAAATAAAGAACTTGTTTGGTAAAGTGGATCAAATAAGGTCAATGCAGCTAGAGGCAAAGTTAACAACATTGTCTCGTGAAGACTTCAGTAATATTGTTGACTTTCTCACCAAATTTAAAGAAGTTCTCACTCAAATAAAATGCAGTGGTAAGGATAAAATAGAATGTGAATGCATCTATATTATTCTTTCTAAGTTAAATGGAGTGTTTCAAATATTTGCTACCACTTTTTTGTCTACAAAAGATGCACTTGGTACAAGTTTTTAAATGCCCTCTTTAGAGGAGTTTTGTGATAGGCTAACTAGAGAGGAAACGAAACTTGCAAAATATGAGATCTCTCCGTCTTCCTCAAAATCATTAGTAGCATCCACCTCCACTAAATAAAAATTCAAAAATAAAGAAAGAGGCCTTATAACTTGTACACATTGCAAAAATAATGGACATTTTGTAAACAACTATTGGAAAAGACTACAACAACTAGAGGCAACAATGAAGGAAATAGAGAAAGTTTTAAATGTTCAAGGACAAAATATAAAAACTCCATAAAAATATTGGATTCTATATTTAGGGTCAAATCATCATATGACTTCTTCACATGAGTCATTCTCTTCAATCTCCTCAAGATCAACTTACAGCATAGAAGTTGGTGACTCATCCTTTATCCTTGTCAAAGGAAAATGTGACATATCCATCGATGGTGGGTATATCAATAATGTTCTCTATGTCCCAAATATAGCTACAAATATCCTATCAATCTATCATATTTGTACTTCTTAAAAGGGTAAAACAGTTCTATTTTCACCAACAGGGGTTGAAATAAGAAAATTTTAGGAACCTCACTCTATCATAGCAAAAGGAGATATTTATCATAACACTCGCCTATTTCACTTCAATGGATTGAAAAATTCAAATAAAGCATCTTGTTTTGTTGCATATGGAGATCTTGAAAGCAAAATTTGGCATGAAAGGTTTGGACATCTCAATTATAACTATCTAAAAGAGTTGAATACTCATAAAATGGTAACAAGGTTACTAAAAGTCTCTTCTATTGAAGGGGTATGTCCTGGATGTGCTCTTGAAAAACAACATCAAGATCCTTTTCACCCAAGTAGTTCTCAAAAGGGCTCATCCCCTCTAGAGTTAAACCATAGTGACTTGATGGTCTTCCCAAAGTATTCTTTCAAAGGAGAAAAATGTACCTTGACTTTCATTAGTGATTTTTCAAGAAGAACATGGGTCTACTTTCTAAAATACAAAAGTGATGTGCTATCCCACTTTAAAATATTCAAAGCCTTAGATGAAAATCAAGAAAATTTGTACATATAATGGGGGGAATACTTTATATTCCTATCGAATCATGTTATAATTCATCAACATTCAGTCTCCCATAATCCTCAGCAAAATGGTATTGCAGAAAGAAAAAATAGATATTTGAAATAAATGGTAAATTGTATGCTCCACTCAAGAGATCTTCTAGTAGTTTTTTGGGCTGAAGCTATTAAATGTGCAAAATATATTAAAAAATGTACACCTCTTAAAGCCCTTGGCCATTGAATCTCGAAGAAGAATGGATGGTCTCCAAACCTGATATCTTCTCTTTTAAATTTCTTGGGTGTACTGCTTGGGCACACATCCCAAAGAAAAAGAAGAAGGCTCTAGACAAAAAGAGCAATTATTTATTGTCTATTGTGAGAAAATGAAAGTCTATAGGCTCTTTGATCCCACAACTCATGAGGTTTTTCTTCACAGAAATGTTCAATTTTATGAAACATTTGAGCCATATAAATATTATCAATCATCTTCCAACAATAATTATCTTGAGCCATATCCAAAATTTGAGACCCAATATAGTTAAGATACCACCCTTGAGATAGATGACCAACATGAGGATCCCATTATTAAAAATCCTCCTCAAATTCCTCCCACATCCATGACTCCTTCCACAATGTAAAAATGGACCCACACCATAGTTTAAAAGGCACTCCTTACATCCAAAATATTTCATCATCCATATTGAGCAACTCCATAGGTTCTGGTATTTTTTGTCAGTTCATTTAAATAGATCCTCAATCCTTCAAAGAAGAAATTGGTATAAAAAGAATGGGATAATTCCATGGAGAATGAATTTTCTTCCTTAATAAAAAATAAAACTTGGGATCTAGTCCCTCTACCTAAAGGAAGGAAATTAGTTCTCTGTAAATGGATTTACAAAACTAACTATGGACCTGATGGAAAAATTGACAAACACAAAGCTCACTTGGTAGCTAAAAGTATTTTACAAATTGAAGGTATTGATTATTATGAAACCTTTTCCCAAGTTACAAAAATGGATTCTGTAAGGTTGGTTCTTTCACTTGCTGCTTCTCAAAAATGGCCGGTATTTCAAATGGATGTTAAAATTTCTTTATTGCATGGTGACTTAAAAGAGGAAATATTCATAGAACAACCAACTATATTTATTCAAGACTCCTCCCTTGTTTGTAGACTAATAAAATCTCTCTATGGTTTCAAATAGGCTCCCAGAGCTTCGTATGAAAAATGGACTCCTTCATTCTATCCTTAGATTTTTCTCATTGTAAGTCTGATGCAACAATATATATTTGGAGGGATGAAGAAAACATCACCATATGTTTTCTCTATGTTGATGATCTACTACTCACTAGTAGTACCATTTCTCACATTCAAACTATCAAAGAATTCCTTTATGTAAAATTTGAAATTGTTGACCTGGGTTTATCTCATTACTTCCTTAGGATTAAAATAAATCAAACAGATGCAAAAATTTTATTGTGTCAATAAAAAATCACTTTAGACCTTCTTCAACAGTTTAAGATGATTGATTGTAAGCCTTCTTCTACATATTTTCAATCTGGAGTCACTCTAAGTACTTCCTGCAAATCCTCTCTATGTGATACTAATCTATACTGACAACTTGTAGGGAGTCTATTATACCTCACTCATACTTGCCCAAATATTTCATATGTTGTTGACTTGATATCTATATTCTCACATCAACATCATTTCAGCCATTGACAAGCAACAAAAAGAATCCTACGCTACTTGCAAGGAACAACTCACTTTGGGCTCTTATATGAAGGAAAATCCATGGATATCATTGGTTACACAGATTCTGATTGGGCATGTTCAATAGAATACAAATGGTCAACTTCTGGATATGTCTTTTGTCTTGGTTCCTCACTTGTTGCTTGGTCATGCAAAAAACAAGCAGTAGCATTATCATCTACGGAGGTAGAATACAGGACAACAATTTTGGTCAATCAGGAAGCTCTTTGGCTTTGACTTACACTAAGAGAATTTGGTTTTTTCCATGAAAAACCTACCACTCTTTGGTGTGATAATCAGAGAACAATTCATATTTCCCGTAATCCAATTGAGCATCAACAGACCAAGCACATTGAAATTCACATGCACTTCATTTGATAGAATATTTAGAGCAAGAAAATACACTTGGACTATATTCCCATAGAAAATTAAATTGCAGATATCTTCACCAAATCCTTTCCTTATTTGTGTTACATTCAGTTGCGATAGAACCTTTGGGTAAGGTAGATGCATTATAAAGGGTACATAGAGGTCTTCACCTCTCCTTTCTTCTTATAGTCATTTTTTTCTTCTTGGAAGATGGTTTTTCCCATGTGGTTTTTTCACCATCTCTCCTATATGTAATTGTACATTAGTACCTCATTAAGCCTAGTTTCTAGGACCCATTTCTTTTTTTTAATTTTCAATGAGGACAATTTTCACCATCCGAACACATACCTCTTCTTGTTCTTTTTTGAAAGATGGTTTTTTACCAAGTTTTTTACTATCTCTTCAATAAAAATCATTGTACATGAGTACTTCATCAGGCCCTATTATTTGGACTCATTTGTTACATTCACCCCTGGTATCACTTAAGGGGGGTGTTAGAATAATATTTATTCTCTTAAGTTCTACTAGGGTAGACTTACTTGAGTTACCACTTTTCCATGAGTTAGGTGAACTCTCAATTTAGACTAGTTCAGATTTGTTGAGTTGTTGTAATCCAATAGCTCTTAATGATAAACTTTTCTATTTATACAAAGTTGATCCTTGGAATAATCAATCAGTTATACTCTTCACTTCATAGTTCTTGTAATCCTTTGCATGTCTATTATTAGAAAATTCTAACAACAACAATGAGATAACCATGTGGTAATATCCTCCAAGGCAATCATATAGGTTTCTCATGTAACAAATTTTGTCATAAAGATGTAAATTTTATGGTCTATGCTAAGAATGAATTTGGCTTCACCAAGAGAAATTTCAATTAATTTGCACCTCTCATGGACTACAACATCATATGCTACAAATGTAATAATTTTGGGCATACAACCAGATGGTGTAAAATAGTGTTCCCTAACATTTTGAAGTCAAGCAAAAAATAGGATTGTAAAAATATTCAAAAGGGTATGTCCTCCAAAGTTTGGATAAAGAAAATAGAACAAGAGGAGCATAGTAATTTGGGGATTTCATTCCCATATCATAATTGAACATCTTATGAAGAGTAGGGGGAATGGAGTACTTTCAATTGTCTTATATTACAGTTATGAGGAGCCTTTACCATTGATGTCAAAGGGGGAAAGTTTTTAGTAAGAGGGAGCAACTTGTCAGGGGAAGCAGTTTGTGATCATGTTATAATAAAGGATAGTTTCATTGTAGGGTTACCATCAATGACAAAGGGGGAGATTGTTAGAAATATTGAGTTGTCATTGATGTCAAAGGTAGAAATATCTTCAAGGATGAAATGTTGAGTTGTCATTGATGTTAAAGGTAGAAATATATTCAAGGATGAAATATTGAGTTGTCAAGAATGATATATGCTTTAATATTTAAATTGAAATTTTAAATATTAAAGTTATAAAACTATTATAGAGTTAAACCTTATAACATTTAAATATTAAATTTAAATATTATAAAGTAAAGTTTCAAAAATTAAAATGATCGTGCATGGACCGACCCTTTACAAATCAAAGAAATATTAAATGTATATATAAGTTTGATTATGAAACATTTCAATTCAAGCATTTAATTAAGTCGTAGTATAGCCACACAACATTAGATGACACAACATCATGGAAGTGAAGACACTAAGGCAAATTGGATGTTGGAAAAGACCACGTTGCAAGAGGGCAACAGTGCGATAGAGAAAGTGTTTGAGACATATGCTCGTTGGATATTGGTAAATACCACATCGTAGCAGGGATATGGTGTGATAGAGAAGGTGTTTGAGATAGACGCTCATTGTAGCTTAGACAAAACCACATCACAGAATGGTGATGGTGTGGTAGAGAAGTTGGTTGAGGCAGATGCTCGTTGGATCTTAGGAGAAGATCACATCGTAGAAGGGTAATGATAGAAAATCCAATTGGTATTGTCTTGAGAAACAAATACCACATTACAGAAGGGTAGAGGAAGGAACTTCTATGATGAAGGAAGATTAATTGTTGAGATGTTTAATTAAGATATAGAAATCATTTTCAGATTACATCAAAATACCTAAAGACTATTTTGAAAGAAATACAATGAATGCCTAGGGAAGAGAGTGAATTTGACTTTCATAAAGAGCATTCTAGACTACATTTAAGTTGGTGTGCATACAATCATTTTTGAATGGCTTCAATTGTGTAGAAGGAAAATGAAGGAAGGTCTCATCCAAAGAAAATTATAGATAATGACAATAATAGGAATTTTAGATTGAAAGTTTTTGAAAAGAAAAGCGTGACATTTGTAAGAGGTTATGATATATTTTATATGTCTACATGGAGCTCATTAAAATAAGGCTTGCAAAATAGAACCATAAAATTTGAAGGGAAACAAACCTGCATAGGCTAAATTAAAATAGATGGTGAAGGTTTTCATAAGGTATATCAAAAGGAGCGTGATAGCATTACACAAAGGTCAAGCATTATCAGATTGTAATATATCTAGTGCAAGCCACTAGTATTTTCAAGCAACACACATATCAAGTGTCTAAGGAGTGATAAGGGTTTAAATTGGTTGATTTGATATTTAAATAAAGAAGGGAAAAAAGAGAATTATTCACCAGATTTGAAAAGCACATGCAAAAATAAGATCATCATTATTAAGGTAAATTTGAAGGGCATAAATCTAGAACAAGTCATGGTGTCTGAATATTAAGTGCACATATTCACCCAAGCATTCAATTTCCAATGAAGGACAATTCAACCAATTCAAATAAGAAGGAAAGGTACACATGATAGTGGAAGAAGAGCAAGGTTTGACCATCTCCAATTCAACATACAAGTAAGTTATACAATACTAGACTTGAGCTACCTTCAAAATGTAATAAATGTGAGATATATGGAAGCAATATACTTAATTAATATGAAGAAAATATTGGCCATTTAAGCTTACTACATTAGTGCATATAATTTTCTATATTTTCATGAGGATAAAATAATTATAGGTAGAATATGTCTGAATTGCTTTTAGTTGAGGAAAGCAAACATGAATAACTTGATGCCATTATTGATCAAGTTTTGTAAGTAGATTTATGAATTGATTATGATTGAATTTAGGAGTAAGTGTGCGAGGGTTATAGATCGGATTTGGAGTATATTTGAGTAGGTTTTGGAGTAGATTTTAGCAGGTTTTGTAAGAAGGATTTTGAGAAGATTTGAGTAGGTTTTTTAAGTAGGTTTTGGAGCAGGTTTGAGGAGGTTTTGTAAGCAGGTTTTATAAGCATGGTTTTGACCATATTTGCACAGGTTTTGTAAGCAAGTTTTGGAGTAGGTTTGAGAAGGTTTTATTAGTATTTTTTTATAGTAGATTTGAGCAGGTTTTGTAAGCAGGTTTTTGAGTAGGTTTTAGAGAAAATTTGATCAATTTTTGTAAGTAGTTTTTTTAGTAGATTTGATGGGGTTTTTTAAGCATGTTTTAAAGAAAAATTGAGTAGGTTTTATGAGTAGGTTTTAGAGCAAACTTGAGCAAGGGTATTGGTGTCTCCTATGGATTGGTGTCCATAAACTTAAGAAATGGTATTGGTGTCCATAAACTTGAGCAAGGGGATTATTGTCTCCCGTGGATTGGTGTCCATGAACTTGAGAAAGGGGATTGGTGTCTCCTATGGATTGGTGTCCACGAACTTGAGCAAGAGGATTGGTGTCTCCTATGGATTTTTGTCCATGAAATTGAGCAATGGGATTGGTGTCTCCTATGTATAGGTATCCACGAACTTTAGCTAGGGGATTAGTGTCTTTTATGGCTTGGTGTCCATAAACTTGAGAAAGAAAATTGGTGTCTCCTATCGATTGGTGTCCATAAAATTGTATAGGGGATTGATGTCTCCTGTGGATTGGTGTCCATGAACTTGTATAGGGGATTGGTGTCTCCTGTAGGTTGGTGCCCACAAAATTTAATGAAGAAATTTATAAACAATATTTTGTCATGGTTTTCTTTCGAGAGGGTGTTTCTCTGTAAATATTTGTATTTCATTTACCAGATGGTATTTATCATATTTATTTATTTTACATACTTTTGAAATAATTTTGTATTCTTATCCTCTTGCACTAGATAAAGTGTTCTACTTTTCATCCTCCACATTCCATTTTTACCTTCTAATAATTTCCTTTTTTTTTCCAACTCTTTGACTTGCAAATACTTTTTGTCTAAAAAAACCTCATTGTCTGTAAAACTTATTTAATTTATATTATGTCATTTATCTTTACCTTTGCTTCCTAATATTTACCTTTAACCCATGCAATTGTAGAATATTTGATTCTCTTTAGATTTTTAGAAAACTAAAACATGTATATCTCTTATATTTATGGGTCAATATGTCTCCACTTATCTTTTACTAAATTTATAAAATTTTCATCTTCCAACCAAATAACATTAAACTTGAAAGTTCTTGTTGGTTTTTCTTGATTTTTTCCTAGCTCTGAGATAATTGGTGAATGATCAACTATAAGAATGATCAACTATAAACTATCTCACACCTTTGATCCGATACTAGAAAGGAATAGTGTATACCTCAACAAAGATAATAGTGACTATAATATCTATCACCATAGGATACATATTTTATTAATATTATTAAGGAATGTGTGCTAACTGCTCCAACAAGAATGAAAATAAGGTATGGCTTCCAACACATGAGGAAACATCATCTTAGAAATGCATCCAATAAATATGGATATCTCTCCCTAACATATCCTCCACTATTTTAATTCAACCATTCTTATTTATCAATTAGATAATATTATATTTAAGTCCTTTATTTTCTACTAATATTGGATGAAAGCTCATTTTATTATAGGTATGAAGGGCATGAAGATGTAGGTGCTCAAGGAACAAATATGACAATTTTATCTAAAGAGATATCACTATGCAATCCCTTTTTTTTTAATCATATTTATCTACCCATATCAAATACCACATGCAGATCTTTATTTTATTTTACCCAAGTCAATCACTCCTAATATAATTAGTATGGAACTAAGCGCTAGTGTTTCAAGGATGTATCTTAGAATGAAACACTTAAGTGATTTTGCTTAAGTAAAAAAAGTAACTATATTCCATAGTGTTTATACATCATGGTGACCATAGATGATTTAAAATTTAGAACTAGTGTAGTAGAGGATGATCCAAAATCTAGTTTATTGTTCTTTATCATATTGTAACTATAAAGAAGTAAGAGTTAATCAATAAGAAATCAACTAAGATAAAATAAATATTCATATTAATTGGTTTTAATATTTATATAATATAAAAAATATGAAGATAAACAGAACATAAAAAAGATATAATTTGAGGATACAAGTTTAGACTACTACCTAGAGTGTCCAATTTACCAAGAGGAATAGATGAGTTCTTCTATTTACCCAAGATAAAAATTGAATACTATAGAATTGGAGGAATGGAAAGTTTCTTGAGAAGTAAATTTAATAAAATACATTCTAATAAAATATCTTAAATCCACCAACTACTTTACTTGATTCTTAAATTAGGTTATAGTCATAGTGTCAAAAT
Organism: Wollemia nobilis; assembly: GCA_028583015.1. NCBI lineage: Eukaryota > Viridiplantae > Streptophyta > Pinopsida > Araucariales > Araucariaceae > Wollemia > Wollemia nobilis. The sequence goes on along the minus strand of JAQPPZ010001843.1, from coordinate 137,158 downwards.
ATAAAATATTTTGACGGATTGAATGATAGTAGGGGGTTAAGAACAAAGAAATATTTGAAATTTTAGGAAAGGATAAAAATCCTTTTTTGGATACATATATCACTTACAAATAAACTTAGTATAGGTGAATGGGCTTTGGAATCAAATAACACCCACTTAAAAATGATAAAAAGACCCAACAACATAAAAATAGCATACATATTGTATGATTACTTTAGACTATTCTGAGAAGGTGTCCAGGATGACGGGTATGGTTGTTCAAGAGGTTGACATATTGGTTTAAAAATTTATCAGTTCTCTCCATTTTCCCTCTTGTCCACTATTCCTCATTTATGGTTTGTCTTTGACTTTCTGTGTTCTTCGTTTCTTTTGGTCCCCCTTGGGGGTGTTGTTTGGTCTTTCTATGTTTGTTTTTCTTTTGGTTTTTCCCTTTTAGGTTGGTTTTGTTGTAAAAGTTTGTGGGTACCCTTTAAAAACCCTCTTTTTTATTAATAGTATAAAAAATGATATCTTGAAGTAGGACAAAATTGAAGAATCTTGGGAACTACGTCTTGTACAAAATTTTTAATTCAATAAGATTTCTAAAAATAAATAGATGGAGAAATGCGATAAATTTTTATATAATGGAAAATAAATCTCTTTGCATATAATAATTTGATTCATGGATATTGTAAATAGGGAAATTGGGTAAGGGTATTTTAGAATTTTGGAGAACATTCACAATAGGGGTCCATGCCTGATTTAGTCACCTATAACTCTTTTTTCAATGGGTTATATAAAAATATAGCTTAGATAAATTCAAAGGGCTTCAAAATCATATATAGAGATATGGATTGGAATGTTTCCATATTTCAATTTTATCATGTATCACGCATTTAGTAATGGATTTTTTAGAGTTGGAGATATTTATGTTGCTCTTACACTTAATACTGAAATGACCAAACAAGACATTAAAGTCAATATTTTGAGGTGTAGTATTTTGATGAATGCACTTTGTTAAAAAAATGGAAATTAATAGAAATAAATGTTCTTTTGAATGAAACAATCGAATGTGATTTTAAATGATAGATTTAGAATAAAATTATTCAATTTTTAGGAACACCCAAAAATCTATTTGATCATATTATGAAATGGAAAAAGAGGTATTGTTCATAACATTGTTACTTGTAATTTAATGATTAATCGGTATGCTAGTTTAAGGATGATTAACAAAACACTTCATGATGATATTAAAACAAAGGCCTTGAACTATTTTTAATAACTTGTGATGCATTGAAAATTTTATAATGTATAATGCATCATAATATTGGATTAAGAACAAAATAATTTCATAAGTAAAAATAACTACAGTTCCTTAAAATGGAACAATAGAAATGTTACTATGTTTTCCTATGGAGGAAATGGAAAAATAGAAATAATTCATCTTAAACTATGATTCATGATTTCACTGAGATTGAAAAGATACATTACAATAAATTGTTAGGAGCTTTATATCATAGGAGATAACTCAATTCTCATTAGTGTGAAAGATAAAAAAATACAAAATATCGGAATAATAGCAAATTATAAATATATGTAGTACCAAAAGGTATAATTCAGGTTGTGAATTCTTTTTTATGAATTTTATAGTCTAAATATGTAAGTATAGAGTTTGTGGATCATAAATAAGTGGTACTTGTCTTGAAAATCTTAAAAAGGATAACTTTGTTAAGGAAACATGCAAATAGTACAAATTTATAACATACCTCCATAGGGATATAATTATTTTTATGAATGTTCCTCATATTAAAATGTATGTACTATGTTAAATTTAGATCATAAAACCATTGGTTGACCCTCCAAATATGCAATGAAAAAATAGGATTTTACTAAAGAGATGTCAGATTTGATAATATTTTCAAAAATGAATAAAATCAACACATTTCTTAGAATAATATAACAACTCATGTATAAGCACAAAGCAATATGAAGTGTGTCGATAAGAACCAAAATAGTTTAACTAAATAAAAGAATGAAAACTCAAAACAATAAATAAAATAGTTGGTCTTAAGGGGTATAAAAACCTGAAATACTTGTGACCACAATTAAATATTAAAGAACCAATGTTAAGGTTGATTATTAAAATATTATAATAAACATAACTATACAACGTATTCAAGGGCTTATAGGGATATACAAAAATTATTATACGAAAGTTAATCATGCCCTTATCAGAAGCTTAACAACATATATTACAACATCCCCCCTTAAGTTGAACAAGAGACAAGAAGAGAGAGACTTGTTAGTTATAACCACTTAAGGGGAACTCTCCTACTTTGAGATGCCTTCAAAATTGAACAAATGGTACCTTGGATATGATAGTAACCAAGTTGTTTATTTGCTATTCCACTAATGATGCATAGACTAGATCAAGCATCCCATGAGCATGAATCTAATAAACATAGTATATAAAAACCTCAATATGAAACATTGAATTAGGAATAAGCTTGATGGATTTTTAATTCCATAATTAAGGGTGATTAAAAACTACTATGGAACACCCAGTTACTCTAAAATCTTGAGGATGTATTGAATTTTTGGTAGTCTCATTGGTAGCACGATAATCAAATGTTATACAAATGTGATATGTTGTGGACTATTATCTAAACACTAAGAGACCATTTTAAAACCAATAAAAAATATAAACATTGTAATAAAGTTTCACTAGTCCAAAACACCAATTCAATGTACATTATATTATTCTATAAAAAAGTTGAGGATCTTAAACTAAGTAGTGAATACTCATATAATGTATACACATGATATATCAATGGACCTACTTGGTCATTTTTTGTTGACTCTCATTAGGTTTTTACATATATGTAGAATAATAGTTAAAAACAAATGCAATGTTTGGTAAAATGTGGGTGAGATAGAGAAGTTCTATGATAAGTAATTAGTATAGGTTGACATCCATCAAAGGAATAGTGGTATATGATTGATCAGATTAATCCTTCATTGTTGACTATGATTAGATTCATCCAATAGTTTATTTCTTCAGTTGATGTAGAGTAAGTTGATGTTGTAGGTTCCTCTTTCAATTGAGTGTGCTCAACAAGTTCAGTATTTGTAGTGTTGTATCCCTTTTTTGAATGCCTTTTCTTCTTCTTCCTTATTAACTTTTGTGATTCTGCACTAGAGCTAGTGGAATTTCTACTTCATGGTAAATTAGTTGATCATCATAGTAATATTGTTCCTTATTGTTGACTTGCTTCTTGTGTTGAGTAAGTACAAACACAATCAATGATAGATAAATCATTAGACACTATTCTTGTGAGAATATAATCATTTTTTGTGAGTTCCACCATGCTGTGAAGAGGATTTCATGGAGATAATTAATCAAGGTTGTAAATTTACCTTCTTTGTCTTCATTAAGAAATAAGGAGAATTTATATTTATTTCTAGTTGATAGATACTTGTATCCTTCGAGAGTATCTATTAAATTTTGAGAGTAAAATTCTACTTCTTGGAATAGCTCTTCATTATTGAAAGCTTTTCTCAAAATTTCATCCATTAATTTAATAGAATCTTAGTAGTATACCTTATAGATCCCAATATTAAGGTATATGTAATCCTTATAATATATAAAAGCTTGATTTGATAAAATATTTGTTAACCCTTAGGTTATGTAGACTTCCTTATATCTCCCTAATGATGAGAGTTTACAAACCTAATAAGTTTTTAGGTTTTGTAGCAAGCTTACATCTATCCAATGAATTTAGAACTTGATAATTTTTTATGGATGCTAATATTACCAAGTTTTGTAGAATGTCTTATGAATCCCTAGGATGTTTTGGATATGATATATGATCAATATAGTTCTTTTATAAATTGTAGTTCAATTTTAAGTTTATTTTGTAAATACAAAAAATAAATTCTATATCTCCTTATTACTCCTATTGAAATAAGCAAAATTTTAAATTCTTTGAAGAGGTTTTGAAGTTGGTATTTATTTTTCTTCCTTTAAGTTTTTTTGAGACAACACTATAAAAATATCAACTTTTGAAAACTTTAATAAACCTCTTTAAATACACCTTTTGGTTGATTTTAATGTTTTCTAATTTCTAATTCCTATGTTTGATGTTGTATTCCTTATAACTCCTAAATTTGGAAAAAATGGAAAATAATATGTGCAAGTAATTTAAATAACAATAATATTAACCCTTATTCCTGCTTGATAACTTTTGTAAATATTAAAAAATCTAAAGTATGCTTGCTTAATGAATATCTAATGCTGAATATTGTAATAGATAAAATGTTCCCTTATAAATCCAAAAAAAACTTATGTTAAAACAAGCATAAAGATCAACCTTTACCTCAATCGCTCTTTAATGTTGTGCATTGGTAGATTCGTAGCTACATGCTACGTAGCACTCATGGGCAGTTAGAGCCCTCTTTGATTGGTGCAAACTCATTCCTTGATTGGCGATCCTTCACTTTTGCAACTGGTAGTGAAATATATCTTCATGATATACCTCATAGGGCTTCTCCAAATGCAAGTGTTGTTCATTGGTTTTATGACAACGTCTTAAATATATTTCTTACATTGTTGAATGGTGTATAGTCATTTCACCTTGATGCTTTAACTCTATTTGAATACTCCCTTACTTTTATTGGATGCATTTTGCTTCACACACTACTATGTATTTCCTTCTCCAAGATTGGTATCTTAAGAAGGATGGGCTTCATAATAAGTGTCACATGAAGCGTTACAAGATAGGCTTATTTAACGTTCCTTCGACAATGATGGACATTCCTTTGACAAAGATGAGATTTGTGGTAACCTACAAAGATTCTTAACTCCATCCAAATGAATGTAACTCCCTTTAGGTGAGCGCTTGAACATTGGGATATGTAGAGAGTTTATCCCAAGTGGCTTGTGCATGCAAACCTTCTTTCTAACACTCCAAATATGAGCTTGAAACCCTAATTTCTCCTTTATTTTTGCACCCTATATGATCTTGCCATGTTTCTTGGTATGCAAGATTTCTTTTGCACGCTGGCTAGGTGAGGATGATGGATGGCTATAGCTGGATAGCTTCATGGTCTTATGGCACACTTTCAAGATCTTATTTTGGTGGATACTTTCTTCAATGGATGCCTTAGATATAACTCTTATCTCTGCACTTGTTTGTATATATTTAGTGTTTATTTTTACCTTTCTTCATCACTAGTTATAACAACCAATGAGTATTTATCTTTTACATAGATAACATGTCACTGAATTTTACCCTTCTTTCAATGTAAGCATGAGTGATAATGACTTATTTTAATGGATCCATTGTTGCAGGTAACACGTTGCTTATAGGGCTGAACACCTCAACTCCTGGATGTGTGACCTCTTTAGTGGATATTCCTTTGGCCATAAATTTACTATTTGTGTGAGCTTTTTGATAGCTCCTTCATTTGGTCGCAAGTATTTTGAACAAGAACGTCCTTCTACATCTTGTAAATGGTAATACATTTATTATTACAAGGAACAAAAGAGGTGTCTTTTGTAATATGTATTTTTTGCACCAAAATGAAGAATTTTTATAATTATTCTTCCTTATTTTGGATGATAGTCAATCCAAGCTAATGAAATGAGGATTCCTGCACTCTATGTTGAAAATAAAAACCTTATATTCTCCTTGAATCTTGAGGCTTCCAAGATCTCAATTTGAGGCTTCCTTCAAGTATTTCAATGATGGTTTTATGCTCGACCTTTTTGCTTGCAATGGTGGATTTTTTTGGCCACTAAAGTGTTGTAGATTTTTTTATTTTTGTGCTTCTTGACAACACAAACTAATTTAGAACAACTAGTTAATAAATTAACTAGAATGGTGCTTAATAGATACATTATAAATGGTAACAATAAATTCACCTTATTTCTCCCATATTTTTTTGAAAATGATCTTAACAATTTCTCTACAACCTTTCAAATATAATCTGGAATAAATTCTTTTGAATTTCACTAGAAACACAGTTGTAGGATCTAGTCTTCTTTTTTCAATATATAAGATATGTAGTTGATTTTAACTTTAGAAATCAACTACAAATTAATGTGCAAATGAACCTTAAAAAGAACTTATTTTCTATTGAAATTTTGAAGACCGTAATACAAGTTTTATCTTTGCAAATTTTGATTTAACATAAGGTGCTTTAATAAATCTGTTGAGTAATCTAATTGATGAATTCACTTGCACCAATAATTGCTTACCTTTTTGATAGGTTTTATAGAGAATGTAGATCAAGCTTGTTGCTTTACATTTTTGCAACTTTTTTTAGCTTTTCTAAACAACCCCTCCACCAAAAAGAGATCTCAAACTTTATTTTATGAGCCTGGGTTTTGGTGGTTTGATCTTCTACTTTTTCTATGGATCTAGAGGAATATTTATGCCTTCTTGAAAGGTAATATTCAATTCTCTCGGCTTTGCCAAACTCATTTTTCATTCAAGTCTTCTTGTCAAATTCTAACTTCAAGGAGGATCTTCTTCTTCTCAAGACTCTGAATGTCTTGATGTCTTTTGTATATTCTTTGGCACTCCTTACCAATTCCTCTTCACCTGATTGGGCTTTTTATCGGATGGAAATAATTGTACCAAATATTTTCCTTATCAAAGAGTTTTGCCTTGATGGAAAATTTCTCCAATGAGTTCATATTGGAACACTTTTGATGATCTTGTTTCAACAACAAGGCTATCTAAGCCTTTTTCCTTGATACCTCTCCTAGGTCTTTTACTTTGCATCTACTTTGGTCTTCCTTGAGATCTTCTTCTTCAAATTCTAGAATTGAGATCTCCTTCCTGGATCACTTTATTTTATTGCTTTTGGATTTGAACAAGGCTCTTCTAGTCCTTCTTGTCCTTCCAAGACTAGAAGTTTCTTCAATGATATCTTCATTAGATCCCTTCACCTTCAAGTTTGCTTTAGGTGATATATTTATTATGAAAAAAATAATCTTCCTAACTTTCTTGTAGCAAGTTTCCCAACTTACTGAATCTCCTTTCCCTACAATAAATAATTAGTACTGAAATCTCAATCTACTTCCAAATTAGGTACTCTATTATGGAGTCTTCTTCAGGATCAAGGAATCTATGTCATTTTCTTATAGCAAGGCTTTTATGGCCTTTTATTAGATCAAGGCGTCTATGGCATTTTTAATATTAAGGATTCTATGGATTTTTCTTTGATCAAGGTTTGTATGGCATTTTTCTTATATTAAGTCTTCTATGGAATTTTCGTAGATCAAGACTTTTGTGGTATTTTCTTCTGTGAAGTTGAATTTATCAATATAGATCTTCAATATCTAGAATTCACTATGACTCATTCTCCTATAGTCACTTCTAAAGTATTCTTTTTTACAACTACTAATCTTTGCACTATGCAGGCACTCCAACCTTTGGACAATAAAGTTGAAATATCTTATATTTCTATTGTAGGAGGTGCCCCAATCATCTAAGGGTTAGTTCCCTACAGTAAAATAAACTTCAAGTAATAGTAAATTTCATTGATGTCTTAGATGAAATTCACTAATTGATTCATAAAACTAGTAGATCAAATTTTGAGTCCTTATCTTCATGAGTTTTTCTATAACTCTGTGGTAAGACTCTAAGCCCAATAAATTTTAGAATTTCTATTTTTAGTCTGTTCTACCAGACAATCTTAATGAAATTCACATGCAATGGATTCAATGGAACATCTAGTTTACAAAAATTAAAGCTATGGTGACTGGCTCTATTTTAGTAATAGAACTTTCACAAAGCTCTCCCTACCACCTTGATTCTTCTAAGGAGTTTTGCAAGAGCCTATGCATTATGGTAAATCAGGTTCATAGAGAAATTCACACTAAACAATAATGGTGGTTCTCCTATCACTCTATAGTATCTACTTCTAATATGACTAGACCTATCATCTCTCTTATACCATTGTTAGCTTTTGAGATAGATTACAATAGGATATGACAATCACAAGATACAAAAATATTCTATAAATAGAAATGCCAAAAAAAATAATACAATATTCTATGGAGGAAATGGACACTCCATGCAAGATGCTATAGAACTATAATGTACTCCATCACTAATGGAGTCACCCAATACTACTACTACTACCTACTAACTTACATATCAAACTCTTACAATGAGGCCCTTTTATAATGGAAGATAGATTCCTTGGTCAAAACTCTACCTAGTTGTATGAGGGACACCTTGCACATTTACAACTTGGATATTGACACTTGTGCTCGTATTGCATTACATAAAACAACTAGATAACTTACCCCTAAAGTAATCTAATATCCTAAGTATGTAGCTACAAAGGTACATTTACATGATCCAAATGATGTAATAGACTCTAACTCCAAAAAAGAAGACCTTCCAAACAATACAAGAAATAGTACCATATAACATGCTTCACAAAATTGGAGTTCTCACCTTGTGCCCATGGTAGAAAGATCAAAAGTGGAATCTAGATAATCCTTTCAAAAATTATAAATCCTAAATTGGGTATCATTATCTTTCCCCTCACCTACCCATGATTCTTGTGCTCAATGCTCACTAGTATCTTCAATCCTCTCTAAAATACTGGAAAAACAAATTTTCTACTATTTGGGACCCATCTCTATAACCCAAATTGGCACACTTCTCTTGTTGTTTTCTTTTCCATGGTATATCGATTAGGGACTAGTTAATTCATTTTGGGGTTAAAACCCTATGTACCCATTATATCAATGCAAGAGACTATCAAGCACTTATTTTGGTTCTATCTTAGAACCCAAGCATTCTAGCCTAGGATTCATGATTTGTTCTAGCCATTTCATCCTAGATGTTTCTCATGAAATATGGTTCTTCTTAGGGACAAGATGAGCATGCCTATTAGCATTAACCAACTCTATTAGCATTAATAATTTGTTTTAATGTTATGGTACAAATTCAAGCACAGGTGAATAAGGTGGCACTTGAATTTGAACACTTGGAAACCTTGTTGGATTAGTGAAAAAATACCCCTTGTTCATTGGTTAGGGTTCCTCATTCTATGATATTTAATAGAGGTCAATCTAAATAAAATGAGTGTCAATATGGCCACAAATCCCATGCTTGATGAACTCATAATCCATGTTCAAACAAATGGGTTAGAAGTCCATTGTAATACCAGCGATATTCTCTTATTTGAATTAAGGGTTAGTATTTCACCCTATCCTATTCCCCTTAGATGCTTGACTAGGGGTGGGATATTGTTACTCAAGGCCTAGGTTGGGGAGCTTCCAGTTAGAAAGAGCTAGGGCTCTAAGGATGTTCCTTCCTCCATTGATTGAGTGTCCACTAAAGACACCCCGACATTATTATCTATTGTTTCTCCTTTTGTATGACAGCCTATTTTTGAAGAGTCTAACCACTCTCTTAGGTGGGACGACACTAAATACAAATAACCCCCCCTTTTAGTGCTGCCATAACCACTTAATGTTTTTTGCCTCAACATGATTATTCTTTTGTTATTGATAATTTTTGAATTGTTATTGTAATCCCCAATAAGTTCTCTTCATAACTACTTAAACTTTTTGATATATGTTTTTTTTATCACCCATCCTTTTTATAAACAATATATTATTTATTATTTAAATTATAAAAAACACTTTTAGAAAATTATTTTAAAATATAAAAATAATTTATTACTAAAAAATTCAAACTTTAATTTTATTATTGAAAAAACAATTTAAAAAACTACCTCTATAGCCATCAATTTTTGTACTTTCTTGAGAACCGCCTCATCTAAATATAATTGCGGCCTTTGGAAGTACGAGTAGACTTGTTTTATTTATTTATTTGTTTTAGTAAATTTTATAACCCTTAGTTCATTGAATAAAGACGAAATTAATCTATCTAAAATAATTCTTTTAAAAAATTAAAGTAAAGTAACATATCAACCTTACCAACCAACCTATCCTTAAACAATAATCAATTAAATTTCAGCTCCTGAGAGCTAGGTGGATTGATAAGTGCTCAATAATATTTCAGCTCCTAAGAGCTAGGTGGATTGGTAAGTGCTCAATAATATTTTAGCTCCTAAGAGTTAGGTGGATTGGTAAGTGCTTATGTGGCTAGGCACTTACTAAGAAGACATCCAGGTTAAAACTACATCCAGGTTAAAACTTTTGGGGAAGCATGTTTGCAAAGGTAGTAGTTTGATCTAAATCATCTAAATGGATTTCACACCAATAATGATGGTACAAAAATTCTTGAGTGACTGGTAGTCCTCTTCATGTCTTGTCAACAATAAAAAGGAGGAATAGATTTGATGGGAGTGACCTTTATAATCAATTCTCTTATATAACAAGATGATGATGGGTGTAAGGGCTTGGTTCAATGGTAAAAATGCTTTTGTAGGAGCATGGAGGTTAGGCTAGGGTTTCAATCCCTTAGGTTTCATAGTATGAGTGGATGTATTGCATTAACGTAGCCAACTACGTAACAAGATGATGATGAGTCTAAGGGCTTGGTTGAATAATCAAAATGATTCTATAAGAACATAGAGACCAAGGTTCCAATCTCCAAAGCCTCGTAGTTCTAGTAGATGTGTCGTATCAACCTAGCTAGCTAGGTAAAAGGTTTGATGGGAGTGACCCTTATGACAAATTCTTCTATATAATAAGATGATGATGAGTCCAAGGGCTTGGTTAAATGGTTAGAATAATTTTCTAGGAGCGTGGATTCCTCGGGCCCCATAGTACCGGTGGGCATGTCGCATCAACGTAGCTAGCTACTTAAAAGGTTTGATGGGAGCAACCCTTATTACCAATTCTCCTATACAATAAGATGATGACAACGATGATGGGTCCAAGGGTTTGGTTAAATGGTCAAAATGCTTTTGTAGGAGCGCGGACACCAGGGTTCTAATCCCTCGGGCCCCGTAGTACCGACGAACATGTCGTGTCAGAGTAGTCGGCTAAGTAAAACGTTTATCTGATATAACTGAAGGTTATAATGATGATAAGGAGTGAAATTCAAACCTAAAAACAAATGTAATTATCCATTCCTTTTTTAATAATAATAATTCCATTCATTGTACAATCTTCGCCTTCTAACATACCCTATGCGTTTTTTCAATTAGCCTTACCCTGGGGAAGATACCGTTATAAAAGTCTAAAGGTTAATGAACCCCTTAATGTTAAAAGATATCTCTCTTACTCTAGGGGGCCATGGGCCATGGGCCATGTTTACCGAGCTGAGGTAGGGGTTATAATGATAGCTCCATGATTTGGAGCTACAACCGAAAACAATGTCATTTGACCTTGTAATCAATTGTTAAAAAAGGAAAGGAAAGGCAATTGTCAATTCCCATATATATATATATATATATATATATATAATAGAATATAATATAATAAAATATAATGATTATAATGATTACAATGATAGTTTTTGAAAGTGAGATAGTATTTATAAAAATAAAATCAATGATCTTGCCTATTCTCTATATCCTTATCAAAACAATTAAAAATTAAAATATCAAATCGATCAACCCTTTGAAGATAAATTGAAGATAAAAGATACGTGAACCTGTACGATCCACAATTAGAGAGCTTGGATGTGAAATGAACCATGTAGTAAAGTGAAACCAAACTATATTATACAAATATTTTATTATTAAAAAAATAAACTGATTTAAAAGTACGAGCTTAGAAAAATATATATATGTTAACCAAAAAAAAGAATGATGCATTGCAAACACATGGGGTCCCACTTGTTACTTAGCAATTCCATTCTCAATCCCGCCACGATTCCATTATCATCTACGGAGTGAATAACAACTGAACCACACAAGGACACATCAATAACTGGACCGTACGGCCAATGAGAGAGCGTCCTGTCTCCTCCAGTCCTATGATACTACTACATAAATGGACCTCTCTCTAATTTAAAACCTTATAAAAAGAATATCGGGCATCTATTCCTCAATCACATTATTCGAATTTTGGAATCCGCCCGCGGATAGATATATTCCACTGCTTTTCTTAGGCTTGGAATGGTCCATGCTGGCTGTCCTTGTCCATCTTCTTTTAATTGGCCTTTTTTTCCAACCTTCGCTGTATTTTAAAGTCATGCAAGTTGATTTTTCTACTTTTATCTGCCTCCTCTTCATCCGTTTCATTCATCCCAGAAATTCCTGAAAGCCTTGGTCTCATGCGCTATCAGATTCATCTCCAAATAACTGTGGGTTACTCTTTTTGAGTTTTCACCGACAGGCGTGCTAGGGATACCGGGGAATAACATTAGTAACCAGGTAAAAGATATTCTAAATACCCTTTCTTCACAAGCAGGTGCCTATTAAAGGGCGTCCTTGGGGTTGTTCATTCAGTGTGTTATGTTTCTCTAAATGAGTCATGTGTGATATACTTTAACAGGCAATGGTTGCAGGTGCGGCATCATCACGATTCACTCCCCAATGCTAGAAATGGGTACTCTGCCCCCACCCTACTGCGCCACTGAGACCTTATATACTTTGATACGTCTGGCCAAGTATTTCTTTATGTCTTAGCTAGATCTGTGTGTAGTAGTAAAGGGAAGGGGACTGCTGTATTTGGTATGTGATTTGAGTATTTGTTTGTTGTTTTAACGATTGCTATAACTAGAAATGTACAAATATTGGAAACATGAGAATCTGCATAGATCATATGTCATTTTAGATCGTAATAAACTGTCCCTCTGAACAGCAATACCGTATGTCTTTTGATGTTGTGGGATCAGTTATGTGTTGCCATAAATGTTACAAGTTCATTGAGAGGGAAAATCTGTGTGAGAAGATGATTAGTAGGAAGATACCTTTTCATGGCCATTTTCTTGTTTAACTGGAGGGAATCGTGATGATGCTGCACCAGCAATAAATGGCTAAAACAGAGAAGCTGCGTGTTGGCGAGTTGCATACGGGAGTGGATATATATCGCCACACGAGGTAACTATTCAATACTGTTCGTAAAGTTTCTACTTTTGCGAACTGAATGTAAATTAGCTGCATTTCTGATCACAAGTAGTATGCCTTTACTGGAAACACACGTTACCTCGTTGTTGTTTAATAAATTTTGAGGGGTACAAGAATAAACACAGCAAAAATAGCGCCCTTCTTGGGGACATCTATCGCCACTGTTTTGCTGTTGTTGTAGCATGTGCACAATCGGACATGTTAATAGATTTTGTTGTATAATTGTTCTTTAATCCCAAATAGGATTAGTTCTTCGTTGTTATTCCATGACGACGAAGGGAAAGTCTCACGGTTTCGAATCGCATTCTACTGTTAGGGTAAACATCTTATCACATTATTTTCCAAAGAGCGTAGTTCTTGCTTCTTTTGGATTCTATGGTTCTGTTGTTTTTGTTTAGAGGAAGGACGAGGGTTGGGAATCTTCTGGGGAGAACCAGTGTTCATCGAGCGTAGTTTCACTTTCTGATTACAAATTAAATGGTCATTTTCAGAGAACAGGTTTTGTTATCATTTTCATTTTATTAAATTCTTCAGCTGTGGGGATCTTATTTCATAGCCATATCCTCTTCGGGTTTTCCATGATTATCCGAGACGCAATGTCTGCATAGGTATCTAATTTCGTGGCTAATTTTTCATTTTTTTTTTAAAGTGATTAAAACCATGCCTTTCCATATTCGTATATCTTAGTGAAGAATGTTGATTTGAGAAGTTTAACACTCTGGCTTTTCAAGGCATGCTCGCCCTACAACATCACATTGTATTTTTGTTGTTCTTGTTGCAGTTCCTAGGGGCATCATCTTCTAATACTTAGATGGATGAGGATGCCAAGGTCAGCATTTCTACTTCGAAACGCTCACTTTACCGTTAACAAAAATTATAAATTATATAAGAGGGGAGTACTTTGTTAAAAGTGTGTTTTGCTCATGGAGGCGAGTAATAATTTCTTTAAGTGATTATTATTATTATTATTTTTTTTTTTGGTGGTGGCCACAAGGGGTAAACAGACTGTGACAACGAGGGAACCATTACATAACATATCCGCAACATGTGAGGCGAGAGATTTGAACCTGGGCCTCTCATCAACTAGAGAGGTTTAACTACCCACATGCTCTCCAACTCCTCTACATGGGCCTTTAAGTGATTATTATTACCATATTTGGCAAGTATTCATATTTTCACAATATATATAATTATAAATTTTACAGCTAACTACTTTTATGTTTTATATAAAATTATAATTTTTTTTTTTTTAATTGTAATTGTTTATAAAACAAGTACTGAAATGTATCTTATTTATATTTATATTGTATCATGTAAATGTAATTGTATAATAATTAGTTTTAAAAATATCAATTTAATTTTTTTTTTAAATAAAAATTCAATTAATTGAATTAATATTCTTTGATTAAAAACTTTATAATTATTATTTATAAAATATAATGATATATTTTGATTTATATTACTGTTTGTTTATAATATTATATAACTTATCATAACTTTAATTTAAAATAATATATTAAAATTTTAGTAAATTCTTTAAGATTATGTGTTGAGATTATTCTTCATTTTAAAAGGAAGATACATAACTAAATTTTGAAGAAAAATAAACAGTATTATATTATTAGTTTTTTTTTGGTTGAATCTACTTATGAATGTGTTACTCTTGCAAAATAGGAGGCATGGGTTTTAAATCCAAAAAGGGCTAGAGTTTTTTACATACATTGGTGGGTGGATTAACATATATTAGAAAGGAGTAGAGTTATATATAATGTATATACTTTGATAAGAGAATTAAAGTATATTAGGTTTTCTTTTTTTTCTTTAAAAAATGATCTATCAAAGAATTAAAAAACTATATATTTTTATAGTAGCATATAGTAATAAAATTTAACCTGAAAAATTACAGCTATATCCTTCTTTAAAGTCTTGAGCTATTATTATTGACAATAAATTCAACATATTTTCAAGGGTACACATTTTTTATATTCAAATATGAAATCTCTGTTTTCAAAACACAAAAAAAGTATATATATATTTTTAGTTGAATGTTTATAAACTTATACATTCATCAATAGATTAAATTTAAAATTGTTTAATATTAAATAATTATATTTTATACCCATTAATTTATATATCTTTGACTTTGTGTTTGATAATATGTTTAGTTTAGAAAGAGTTCAATCATATAATTTCTAAAATTAGATATTTAAAACGTTTATAATTAATCAAGCAATAAGAAACTAGATGGTCAAGAGTTTGAAATTATTATATATTACTTCGTTCTTTTGTAAAAAATGAAGCAATTTTATTCATTTTTAATGATATGTTGGTTTGTATCTAAAATGATATATGATATTTTTAATGTGTTTTAGGGTTGTTCAAAGAGTTTGATTTTCCTTCTCCAAATAATATATGATATTTTTAATGTGTTTTAGGGTTGTTCAAAGAGTTTGATTTTCCTTCTCCAAACCTTATATAGGCTTGTTTAGTTCTTTTGCAAAAAAATAAATAATTTTATTTATTTGAATGAGATGTTGGTTTATATCTAAATGACATGGTACTTTTTTTTTAATGTTTTATGGTTATTCAAAGAGTTTGATTTTTTCTCTCTAAACTTTGTATAGGTCATTCTAAATTAACTTAGCATCTTTATTGAGGAATCTAGAACAAACTTGCTTTGATAAGCTCATGTCCCAAGTGAATACATTTTCAAATAAGAGATCCCTTTCTATGAATTGGAAGATTATAAATATCAATTAATGTACATTGACTAATATATTTCTGTGTTAAAATTTTATCTATAGAGAATTTGGAGCCAACTAGCCTACATAGTACCAATATCTAATGTTCAAAAGTAAATGAGACATCCATAACATTTGGTTGGGACTAGATGATATATTGAAGGGTCAAAAGTATTTCAGAGTCATTACTAGCAACAAATTGAATTATGAAATAAAGAATATTGGATTTTTATTATACAATTTGAGTTGTTCTTTCAAACTTTAAAGATCTAAAATTTAATTCAAATAAAATTATGTTTTTCCAAAATTTAAATCAAATAAAAAAATGTTGTGTTTCTTTAGATAAACCTATATTAAATAAACAACATTTATATTTTCCCATAGAACCTCTTAAACTTTAAAAACTGATTACATTCACGCAACTGCTTATGCATGTCTTTCACTCAATTAATTTTAGATTGTTAGGATTAGAACTTAGACATTCATATTCAACGAATAGCAGGGGCTATCAAAGCCAAGGGACTATGATTACTGTTAATGTTTAATGGTAATGGGCACACCAGGGCTCATAATATCCAACCTAATTTAGTTTTACTGCAAGATGCAAAATGACAGCAAATATAGACTTGCAATACTGATCGAGATGTGCATGCTCCGAACCACCGTTACTTGGCAGTACAATCTCGTCTTGTCACTGGCACGCGTTTGGTCCTTGATGGTGTTTTCTTGGCATTTTCTCACCCTTTCATTGAAGGGCGTCCGCGTTTGATATCTTCACTAGGAAGGAAGAGAGAGAGATGGAGTTATCTGACATTGATTCCTCACTGCTTCGGTGTGATGGTTAGTTGCACACACCATCCACTGAATAGAGCCATTCTCTGTAACAAGCTACTATGTAGTAAAGTAAAACTACTACGATCTTATATGATGTTATATCTATCATATATTTATAAATAAATATTTTATTTATTAAATATATAATCTTATTCTTTTAAGTTCAAACATTAAACTTCTTAATAAAAACTGACGTCTTAATTATTAGACGTACTGAAATAAATTTTATATTTAGGGAATAACTTCGCACTCTGCTGCGAGGCCATTCCATCTGATGTACTCAATATGCAAAAAGGCATTTTGGTGGTTCGTTAAGTAACCAGGAAAACTTGCGTGCAATCTTATACATCTCAATATATCCATTTCTTCTATTTTTTTTTTTTTTGAAGAGTTGTATTACCCAGCCTTCATGTATTAGGGGCAGTACTACGACGATTACAAAACAGAAAAGCACCCATCTTCAGATACGTTGACATGCTATTACCTCTTTAAGGAAGTCGCTTATTATTAATATTATTATATTAGTTTATAGTATTACTTATTTTATTTTATAATTTTTATTTATTTATTAAATTTAATTAGTGTGAAAATATTTTATGATTGATGGTTATAGTTGAATATCTTCTTCTCACCATAACTCAGATTTAACATATAACCACACTCCACCATTACAACTTTAAAATGAAAGTCTATTATTATATTAGTTTATAGTATTACTTATTTTATTTTATAAATTTTATTTATTTATTAAATTTAATTAGTGTGAAAATATTTTATGATTGATGGTTATAGTTGAATATCTTCTTCTCACCATAACTCAGATTTAACATATAACCACACTCCACCATTACAACTTTAAAATGAAAGTCTAAAATTTGTATGGAATAAAAGATAATATTATGCTTTTCACAATAAACAATATTCTCCGATTACATTCATATGACCTCTTAACCTTAAACTTTAAACACCGATTACATTTGAGCATGTCTTTCATTGTTTTTGTGTGTTTTTAAATTAATTTTAGCTTGTTAGCGTTAGAACTTAGACATTCACATTCAACGAATAGAGAAGCCAAGGGACTGCGATTCCTGATAATGTTAATGTTTGATGGTAATGTACACAATAGGGCTTATAGTATCAACTTAATTTTTTTTTACTTCAAGATGCAAAATGATAGCAAATATGGACTTGCAATTCTGACCGAGACGCGTATGCATGACTTGTCCTTGTTATAAATGAATTTTGTAAATGGTGTCTGAATTAATACAAAAGTATATTTTTTTGGTGGCTAGAAACCAAAAATAAAATATATACAGATGCATGACTTATCCTTCTTATAAATAAATTTTGTAAATGGTGTCTGAATTAATACGAAAAATACCTTATGTTAAAGTTAAATCTTTGGTATTTTACAGATGTCTTTTCTATGAATTGCAGAATTAACAATAGATTTTTCTAGTGAAGTTATAGGGAGTGCTTATATTAGTTTGTTGTTTTTTATGGAGGTGTGTGCAATTGCTTAAAGAAATAAAACTTGGTATTCATATTTTTTTGCTTAATATTTTGTTTTGTATTTTTGTATTTTTTTCTACAAATCTAACAATTGGTATTAAAGCAAAGGTTTGTCTATAAAGAGAAGGTAGAGAGGAGAAGGCAGAGAAGGCTGCATTTGAGAGAGTAAAGGTAGAGAAGGCTGCATTTTAGAGAGCAACAACAATTTAGTATAGCTACTAGCAACAATAGTCTAAGTATTTTTCAGCCTCAAATTCTTTTATTCAAGGGGGAGAACTATGATTTTTGGAGCATTAAGATAAAGAGGTTATTTATTTCTCAAGATTTGTGGGATCTAGTTGAGATTGGTTATATAGAATCTGAAAATGCATAAGCGCTTGTCACTTTGTCTCAAATGCAATGAGATCGGCTAAATGAGAACAAAAAGGACTGAAAAGTCCTTTTCTATATTTAACAAGGAGTAATGAGCTTACATAGAATTTATGCAACAAAAAAAATCAAAAGAGGTGTGGGATCTAGTGCATATGCATATCAAGGAACATCAAAGGTAAAAAATCATCGTAGAATGCATATCAAGGAATAGAAAAGGTAAAAATCATCAAACTTCAAACACTGAGAAGAGATTTTGAAAAATATATGAAAGACTCTGAATCTATGCAAGATTTTTTTACTTAAGTGATGGGCTTAGTAAAATAAATTAGATCTTGTGGGAGAATTTATCAGATCAAAATATTGTAGATTTTTTTTTAGAAGCCTTTTTCCATGTTTTGCTCCCATTGTGATTGCTATTGAAGAATCAAAAGATATAATTTTGTTATTAGTTGATGAGCTTATAGGATTTGTTTGAACTCACAAGTAGAGAATGGATAGATCCACTTAAAATATGTTGAACAATATTTTCAAACAAAGCTTAATATTTCATTGGATAAGGGAAGAGCATCATCTTATAATGGAACAACACAAATTAGAGGAAGACGACGTGCATGTAGAGGAATTAGTAGTGGAAAAGGATTAGGTAACTATAACAACAATAGAGGAAGAGGAAAATACAACAATATTGGAAGATACAACTATAGTAGCAACAAAAGAAGAGGGAGTAGCTACTATGAAAGAGGTGATCAAAATTCTAATAAATTACAAGTTCAATTTTATTATTGAAAAAGGTTTGGTCATTATAAACATGATTATTGAAAAAAGCATGGGAAACATGCTAATTTTTTCAAAGAAAAAGAAGAATAAAACAATTTATCTTATGGTTTTGATATTACAATTTTTTTTATGAAGTATAGCTTTTGGATAGCGACAGTAGTAATGATATCAAAAAGAACATGTCAAATATTAAGTTAAGGTCCAGGGCAAACACACCATTGCAGGTATGACAAAACAAGGTGAGATAAAGTTTACTCATGATTTTTTATATGTTCCTGGATTGACTCATAATTTGTTGAGTATAAGATAGCTTATTGAAAATGTATATTCTACTATTTTTAAAAATAATGAATGTATTATCTATGACAAAAAATGTAGCAATTGGATTGAAGCAAAATTCAATATGCTATAAAACAAAATTTTCCCTCTTAGACTTTCATATGTAGAAACTCAAGCTGTAAAAGTAGTATTGAATGATGATTATTGATTATGGCATATGTGGTATGGACATCTAAATTTTCAAGGGTTAAAACTACTATGTCAAAAGCAAATGGTCAGAGGACTACCATTCATTGAATGAGATGATCAAATTTGTGAAGGTTGCATTTTTGGTAAGCACCATTGAGAGTCTTTTCCAATAGGAGAGGCATGGAAAGCAAAGAAACCACTTGAATTAGTACATGTTGATATCTATGATCCAATGCAGACCTTTTCACTCAATAAAAGTAGGTATTTTATCATTTTTGTTGATGACTACAGTGAAAGAACTTGGTTATATTTCATCAAAGAAAAGTCATACACTTTTTATATCTTTTAGCAATTTAAAGAAAATATAGAAAATCAAAGTGGTTGTTTTTTTAAGACTCCATATATAGATAGAGGGGGAGAATTTACATCTAATGAATTTCAATATTTTGCAAGAAGTATATTATTCAAAGACAATTGATTGTAAGTTATAATCAAAGACAATGGAATGATTGAACATAATAATCATGTAATTGTGGATATGGCAAGAAACATGTTCAAGGCGAAGGGTCTTCCCAATATTTTTTGAGCTGAACTAGTAGCCACATCTATTTACTTTCTTAATAGAATTCCAAAAAAAAGTGTAAAAAACATCACTCCATATGAGGTATGGAGTGGAAGAAAAGCATAGTGTGGCTCATATTGAGTTGTTTGGCTGCATTGGTTATGCTTATATTTTTGAATAAAAAAGGCAAAAAATTGATGATAAAAGTGAAAAATATAATTTTACTAGCTATAGTGAGGAGACAAAGGGTTGTAGATTGTATAATATAGTGACAAAAATCTTGATAGTTAGTCATGATATAATTTTTATTGAAAATGATACATGGTAATAGAAAGGAAGCTTACAATAAGAAAAACTAGCAATTATGAATATATAATAAGATGCTTAATTTTATTCTATCAGTCATAACAACAAATCAAGTTCTACTTCTACTTATTCATCAAGCTTAACATTTCCTTCATCTAGTCCTCCTCCTCCAAGGAAGGTAAAAACTCTCAAAGAAATCTATGAAATAACCACTAGTCAAATTATGAATTTAGCTTTATTAACTCATATTTAGGTAGAACCTAGATATTTTGAAGATGCAATGAAGCATGAAATGGAGTAAAGCCATGGATGAGAAGATTGCTACCATATAAAGGAATGAAACATGGGAGTTAGTATATTCTCCACCAAAAAACGATATGATTGGGCTTAAGTGGTTCTACAAAACAAATATAAGGCAAATGGATCCACTAAAAGACACAAAGCAAGATTGGTAGCTAAAGGATTCTCACAATAGCTAGGTTTATATTACAATTAGATATATGCTCCTATTGCAAGGTTAGATACCATAAGAACTTTTTTGGCATTAGTTGCACAATTTAAGTGGCCAATAAATCAATTTGATATTAAATTAGCTTTTTGGAATGGTTTGTTGGATGAAGAAATAATTGTTGAACAACCACCAAGATATGAAGTTCCAAAACAAGAAAAAAAGGTTTTCAGGTTAAAAATGGCTCTTTATAAACTTAAGCAAGCACCAAGAGCCTGATATAGCAAAATAGATGGGTATCTAAAGATAAATGGCTTCAATAAGAGTGAAAGTGAACCTACACTCTATGTCAAACACAAAGGTATAAATTATTTACTTATTGTTTACTTGTATGTTGATGATTTGATTTACATTTTGGTAGTAACAAAATATTAATTGAATAATTCAAAAAAGCCATGAAGAATGAATTTGAAATGAAATACTTGGATGTGATGCATTAATTCCTTGGTTTAGAAGTAATAAAATTGAATGATGGTATTTTTATCTCTCAAGAAAAGTATACATTTGATTTGACTCACAAGTTTAGAATGAAAGTTTGCAAACCAATGAACACACCCTTGAATGTGAGTGAGAAGTTAGTCAAGAATGATGGTAGTAAAAATATTGATGATATTTTATTAAAAAAGGAAAGGTAGTTCCCGATTCCTCTATGTATAAAAAACAAAAATATTTATGCTATACTACACAAAATCTTAGTTGGCAGTCTTATGTATCTTACTACCACTAGACTTGACATCATGTATGTTGTAAGTTTGACTTCAAGATTTATGCAATATCCGAGTGAGATCCATTTTTGTACAAAAAAAAGAATACTCATGTATATTCATGGTACAAGAAATTTTGGTATTTTATACACATCAATTGATAACTTTGGATTGGTTGGATATACTGATAGTGATTGGACATGATCCATTGATGATTAGAAAAGCACTTCAGGAAATGTATTCATCTTAGGATCAGGTGTGATTTCTTTGTCCTCAAAGAAGTAGACAATAGTTGTACTATTAACAATAGAAGCAAAATATATTGCAGTAGTATTAGCTTTATGTTAAGCAATTTGGTTGAAGAGGATTTTGGCAAATTTGAAGTTTGAATAAAATATGACAATAATTATTCATTGTAACAGAAATTCAATAATTATCATAGAAAAGAATCCAATATCCAACAATCTTATTAAGCATGTTGATATCAAATACTGTTTTATTAGAAATCTTATGACAAAAGGTCAGATTGAACAGATTTATTAAAAATATTGCAGTAAAAGATCATATTAAACTGAAGTTTTGCAAAACTAATAAACAAGTTGCTGATATATTTAATAAAGCATTATCCATTTATTTTTTTTATATAAGAATTAGACAGATGCTATATACTACCGCATTAAACATTAAAAGAGAGAAGGATAATATTAATGCATAATAGTAATAGATACAACATAGCTCATAATATCCAACCTAATTTTGTACTACTACAAGATGCAAAATGACAACAAATATGAACTTGCAATTGTGACAGGATTGCGCATGCATGGTCTGTCCTTGTTATAAATAAATTTTCTAAATGGTGTCTATATTAGTACAAAATATACCTGAAGTAAATTCGGTGGCTGTAAACCAAAAATAGAAGATAATTGCAGATGTCTTTTTTATGTATTACAGGTGTTAACGACGGATTTTCCTACTGAAGTCATAGGGAGTGTATATTAATGTGCTGTTTTTTTTCATTGGAAGTGTATGCAATTGCTTAAAGAAATAAAACTTTTGTTGCAGCAACAATGTGTGTCCATGTTTTTTATTAATATTTTATTTTATGGAGTTGTATTTTTTATCTGCAAATCCAACAATTACCTGTCTAAATATTATACCTGATGTCAAGAGGAATACAGCCTTACAACTTTAAAAGCTGAAATAGTCCTATCCACTTGTATCCTTACGGTTATTGTATTTTTTATGTTTTCTTTTTAAACTATGATTTTAAGTGTAAATTCCTATGTATCACTCTAGCATCACCTCATATCCTTCACCGTGAACAATGACTGGAGGCTACAAGTTTTATTCTGGAGGGAACCCGGATATTCAAATTCAACAAGGCGGGAATGATCAGGTTCGAGTTTCTGGAGCTCTGGACACCACGACTAGTGTAGGTCAGGGCAATAATGTCGATGGTGACAACCTTCTTCGATGGTGACAACCTTCTCGCTAAAAGGGCTTCTCCAGGAAAGTTTTGGGGTGATGAACCCCCTGATAAGAGGGTTTCCTAGAAGTTTGACCTACTTTTCTCTGAGAGGCTCAACTCTTCTCCTATGCTGTATGGTAGCGGGATTCAAGGGTCAGGGATAAACTTAGTTCAAAATAGGGCTTCCCCTGTTCAAAGACAACCTAAAAATGTTTCTCACCCTGAGAGGCTTTCGAAAAAATCCTTTGCCCAATATGTTGGAGGGGATACCAAGATTACCCTGGTAGATCCTTCACAGTATTTAAAGGCTGTTGGTTCAAAGGTGCTTATCCCTGATAGCATTGCCAAAAAAGTACCTCTCTGTTGAGTCGTACAACCTTGTCGATAAGGTTATAGGAGGTAGGCCCAATCTGGAGGTCATTCAATCCTAGGCTAGATCAAAATGGAAACCCCATGGAACACTTGAGATCATTGGTTTAACTAGAGGCTTCTTTGTCATACGTCTCAGTGACAGCAGTGACACAAGTCGTATTCTCACCGAGGGCCCCTAGTTTTTGGGTAGGAGAAGTTTATTCCTACGTAAATGGGACCTTGACTTTAACCCAGATACTCAGTCCATTAATTTTGCTCCTATATGGGTTCAACTTCCAAACCTCCCATGGCACTATTGGCATTATG
Organism: Wollemia nobilis; assembly: GCA_028583015.1. Classification (NCBI taxonomy): domain Eukaryota; kingdom Viridiplantae; phylum Streptophyta; class Pinopsida; order Araucariales; family Araucariaceae; genus Wollemia; species Wollemia nobilis. The sequence goes on along the minus strand of JAQPPZ010001843.1, from coordinate 113,229 downwards.
ATATCTTAGCAGCCATTGCTTCCACTATCGGTACTTTGGTTGCCATTGACCATGCTACCCTGGCTAGATCTCGTATGATAGCTGCAAGAATCTACGTTCATGCCAATATCGACTCAGCCCTTCCAACCTTCATGGAGCTTGAACACATGAGGTTTTATCACAAGCAGGCGGTGGAATATGAAAATAAACCAGTCTACTATGTGGAATGCAACACCCAAGGACATTTGAGGAGCCAATTTCCTTCACTAAGAGCCAAAGTTGCTCAGACCAACAATGAAGCGCAAGTTCCTCCTGCTCACAAGAAGAATTCAACAAGAAAAGAAGTGGAGATACAGTCAGCTGACCAGGGGTGGAAATTCATTGGTCCTAGAAAAGGTGCTCGGTGGAATAGAGGTCTACCTTCTGGTAACAGAGGAATTGTCATAAGCAAGAATTCCCAAGATCAGCATGCTCAACCGACCCTTGAACCTGCTGGAAGAGATAAGCAATTGGTTACCACTCCTCCTTCTCTTAACTCAAGTGATGAAAGTGGTCATATTAATGATAGTCCAAACAAAGTCTCAGTGTTACTTGATATAACCAACGATGCTTCTGAGAATATTATTTTGGGAGCTGAGCCCAAAACAACTGAAAGCACGAGGATACAAAAACAAAAAAGGAAAAACTCCAAGTACGATGCAAAAATGAAACTAAACTTAACGCTACGAATTAAAAACGCATAAAATGGAGAAAGCATAAACAAATTGAAACCCAAATGAAACAAACAGCCCTTTTCTTTTATTGATGTATTTCACAATTTGGTTACAATTCGCCTCCTCCCTTTTCAGGGGCGAGGAGCGTTAGACTCGTCTCTTGGTTACATCCATGGATAGCCATCCCTCTTCCGCGTGGCCACATGTAAGATGGGCGGACCGAAATGTCTTCACCGCTTGTGTATACGAGTGTTGATTCCTTTCTTATCCTCCAATGTCCATTCCCTACATTCAAAGGAACAAGAAATAGTTAGTAGCACCTACGGATAAAACAAAGCATGCAATCCCCAAGCCTACGATAAGCGAATGAGAAAATGAATTAAACTATGACTAAAATGTATCCAAATGATCTAAAAATTTTACAGGGGCATAGAAACATCACCAGGAAGGCATTGCAAAAATAATAGTTGGGAAATTCCTCACCGATTTGAATTTGCTCTGGTGCGGGATGAATTCACCTGCAACAAAACGTCGAAAAGGTACTGTCCCAAATGTCCTACCTAGAAAGCTCCAAAAGACCTAAAAACTTGGGGTTAGCTAATTGGGGGTATTTTGGGAAGACCCAGATGGTCATATTTTCCTAATTTGGCCTCCATTAATGGGAATTTTATGATGCTACTTTTAAGTTAGTAAAGACAAAAAAAGTGATAAAACATGATAAGATTTGCTCAAAACATTACGAAATCGAAATTGCAAACTATCTAAGCATCATAAGATGAAATTCAAGATAAAAAAATGATAGAAAGAATAATATGCCATGAATTCTTAATCATTCCTAAAAGGGATGATTAGGCTTGCAGTAGTGTGGGGGCGCCCAGGCAGGCTGCCCACCGTTGGAACCTGATTTCGGCACCAATCCATTTGGGATGGGTCAAAAATATCTTATAAGGTTTTGTCAAAAATTTGGGGTGGTATTCTATTTCCAAATGTTAGGTTTTGGGCTCAAGATTCGACCTTCCAATGATCACCCAATGACCTCTTCTCCAAAAGAGATCACGAATGTGAAAGGTGCAAATCGCACAAGGATGTATGGGGAAATAAATTGGCAGCACTTCGTTGCTCCAAATTTCTCTTACTCTGTATATTTTGGGGTGAGAAAACCCACAAATTTATAGACCTGGAGGTCTCTTGGGATGAGCATGCAGAGGTGCCACTTGGCAGCCATGCCCTTCCAGGGGAGGGAAGATTTCTCCCTGAATAGGGACTCCATGACTGCCCTTGTAATAGCCTCTAACGCTCAAAAATGCTCACCTATACTCCCATGCAATGAAGTAAGCGTTAAGTGGTGAATTCGAGCTACCATTTTCCAAGATTTGAATTTTTCTTGTCAAACTTGCAATTCGCCCCACCCTGGAGCGAATTGTGAATTCGTCCCTGGGCATAGCGAATCCCAATTAGAATTCGTCCCTGGGTGGAACGGATATTGAGCATAGTGCCTGAAGGTGCCAAAATGATTTTTGACCTTCCAAAACTATTGTGAGAGTGGTTAGGACCACTGTTTAACCTTTGGGGGCTACCCTTGGGGCTGTGTGTGCCAATGTGATCAGTGTTTGCAGTCACATAATCAAATTGGTGTTGTTTTGGTGTCTACAGATCTTTCCTGATGCCCAGAACTCATTTTATAAATATGGGTCATCTAACCCTAAACCGGAGACCTTCACACCCTCGAAGTTGGCCAACATCCTCTTAGCCTCGGGTTCTGTGGTACATCAAATCTCCCGACACAATTTCAGCCCCAAAATAACCTGTAGCCCCAAGAAATCCCCCCTCGATGTGGGCAACGATAAGAAGCGAGGGCTACCTCCAAATTCTGAGCAGTTCAATCACAAATTCAGAGACGATATTGACAACGACATTCAAAAAATGTTGTTTCCCTTATACGGAGTTCAGTGTAAAGATGATGGAACCTATACTAAACCTCCCCATACTTCTGGTAAGGGGGGCAAAAAATCCTCCAAAAATTTGAAACAAGAATCCTCTCATTGAATGTGAGGGGATTGAATGGGTTGCCAAAGCATCGTTTGGTTAACTCATTGAGAAAAGAAGTTCAACCTTCCATTGTTATTCTCCAAGAAACAAAACTACAATCAGGTTCAGTTACTTCTGTTGCCAAGAAAATTTGGAATGCTGGTGATTTCATTTACAGCCCTGCCCAGGGCACCACTGGAGGTCTCATGACCATGTGGGACAAAAAAAAAATTAAAGGGATCCTAATACATATGGATGGCAGATCTGTAAGTATGAGGTTTCAAGAATTTAATTCCAATATTTCTTGGGTCCTGTCCAACGTTTACGCACCAAAAAACTCTACCGACAGAGATGATTTCTGGTCCAGCCTAAGCTCATTAAGGAAAACATTTGACAACAAACCTTGGATTATTGTGGATGACTTTAATACCCATCTTTTTCCTTCTAAAAAATCTAGAGGCTCCATAGCAATTGACAAAGGCATGGAAGATTTTCTTGAGTTTGTCAACTTCAATAATTTGATGGACATTAAACTCAAAAATGCAGAGTATACATGGATTAATAGAAGGACGGGGAATCAGCTAATCCAGGTCAAGCTTGATCATTTATTCATGTCCAAGGAAGCTACCAAAATTTTTGGGGAAGCTGATCTCTTGGCTTATGCCAAAATAGGTTCTAATCATAGCCCATTGCTGCTCGACATCACCTAGAATACCCCTTTTTGGAGGCCCTTTAGATTCGAATCCATGTGGGTTCATCATCCTGATTTAAAGGGTAGAATTTCCGAATGGTGGCAGCAGGTTGATCAAGGTTTACCTTCCTTCAGGCTTGCTCAAAAACTGAAACATGTTAAAGCCAATATCAAAATTTGGAATAAAGAAGTCTTTGGAAATATTTTTGAGGTTAAGCAGACCTTAAAAGATAGACTACAGGTCATCGAAAACAAAATCCAATCTGGGGTTTGTACTGAACAGGATAGAGTCGAATAAAGAACAATTCTTGCTGACTACCACAACCTCCTAGCCCGGGAAGAGGTTTTTTGGAAACAGAAATCATGCACTCTTTGGCTCAAAGAAGGATATATCAACACACAATTATTTCACGCCTCAACATTGAGAAATAGGAGCTTCAACAGGGTCAAGGAATTGAAGTGTTCTGATGGGCATATGGTTTCAGATTTTCATGAAATAAGGAAGGAGGTTGTTTCTTACTTCTCTGAGCTTCTTTCTAAGGACAGATATTCCTCCGACCTTGCATTTCAATCAATGCTTCACCATATTCCTAATTTGGTGTTTAATGAGGCAAATTCCCAACTTCTCCAGCCTTTCTATAATGCAAAAATTCATGATGCCTTGTTTGTTATGCAACCTGATAAGGCACCTGGCCCCGACGGTTTCCCGCATCATTTTTTCCAAACCTTTTGGGACCTTGTCGAGACTAATGTTTGTGAGGCTATTAGAGAATTTTAGAATTCCAATTCCATCCCTCGTGGCTTCAATTCTACTCTTATAGCCCTCATTCTTAAATTTCCAAATGCCAATTCCATGTCTGATTTTCGTCCAATCAGCCTGTGCAACGTCATTTATAAAGTTTTGATGAAAGCCATGACCAATAGAATGCGTGAGGTCCTCCCTTTCATTTTTTACACCCCCTAGGGGAGCTCTTTTCAAGGAAGGTCTATTCTAGATGGGGTAATTACTATCCATGAGGCCCTTCATTTAGCGAATCTGTCCAAGTAGGCAACCTTTCTCCTAAAACTGGACATGAACAAAGCCTATGACAGGCTTAGCTGGGAGTTCCTTGAGGCCGTCCTCACCAAGTTTGGTTTCCATCCGGACTGGGTTGCATTGATTATAGGTTGCATTTCTACCCCATGGTTTTCTGTTTTGATTAATGGCTCCACCGCTAGGTATTTTTGTAGCTCGCGTGACATCAGACAAGGGGATCCTATGTCCCCCTTACTTTTCATTCTGGTCGCTGAAGCTCTAGGAAGTTCCCTTAAAGCAGCCAATAACATTCAAATCATTTCTGGACTAAGATTTGCTTCTCACACTAGACCTATATCCCATCAACAGTTTGTTGATGATACCTTGGTCACTACCAAAGCTTCCTATTTTGAAGTGAAAGTGATTAAGTGTAGACACCAAAATAGCACCAATCCGATTATGTGACTACAAACACTGATCACTTTGACACACACAGCCCCCAGGGCAGCCCTCAGAGGTTAAAAAGTGGTCCTAACCACTTTCATAGCAATTTTGTAAGGTCAAGAAGCAATTTGGCACATTTAGGCACTTTGCCCAGTATTCGTCTCACCTAGGGACAAATACTAACTGGGATTCGTCTCACCTAGGGACGAATTCTGAAATCATCTCTATTCAGGATGAATTCTAGGTTTAACAGGCAAAAAGAAAAATTCCACCAAGTGGCAGCCGAGGACAGTCAATTATTGCTTCCTACCGTGCATGCACTTGTAGGTGGGTAGGTTGGCAGTTAGAGGACTGTCACAAGGGCAGTCATGGAAGCCCAAGTTAGGGAGGAGTCTCCTCCCTCTTAGGAAGGCATGGCTGCCACATGCCATCCCTGCATGCCCCTCCAAAGAGACCCCTTGGGTCTATAAAATGGTGGACTTTCCCACCCAAAAGAGGACATATTGGAGGCATTTTCAAGCAACGAAGTGCTGCCAAATTGAACACCCTATTGCACCCCTTTTGATTCACCCTTTCACATCCATTAATCTCTTTCGCAAGAGAGGTTATTGGGTGGCTTTTGGAAGCGTGGATCCGAACCCAAACCCAACATTTGACCACATTGAATCCACCAATTTGCCGACACCCCATCCCAAGAGATTTTGGGCCCATCCCTAGTGGATTGGCATCAAAATCAAGTTCCAACGGTGGGCGGCCCCTTTGGGCACCCCACACTTTTCTTTTAAGTTTAATGTTAGTTATCATTTGTTTATCTCTATTCCATGCTATGCTGTTTAAGTAGTCTTTGATTTCGATTCCATAAGATTTTGATCAAACATTATCATGTTTTGTCGATTTTGTAGCTTTCACTAACTTGCAGGTAGCGACATCGAATTCCCGAGGATAGAGGCAAAATTGGGAGAATACGACCATCTGGGTCGTCCCAAAATGGCCCCAATTACTTAACCCCTTTGTCCGTAGGTGTTTTGGAGACCCAGAGGTTTGACATTTAGATGGTATCACTTCGGCTTTCCTAACATAGTAGAATTCGTCCCACCCGGGGACGAATTACAGCAGAATTTGTCTTGCCTAGGGACGAATTCCAGTTGAAAGCAGATTGGCCGACTGTTTCAATGGCAGTGGCCCTCTGGTAATGTCTTCTGACCTCTATGATATTTGCAAGTCATTTAGGATCATTTCATGCATCGTTTTAGTCAATCTTAGGCATACATCTTTTATCAATTTCAAGGAACAAACTTTTCCTATTTGCAGCAGGTGCTACTAACTCTTTTCATTGTTTCTTTGAACGCAGGATAAGCAACGAGAAGCGAGGATTCATCAGCATAAGCGACGACAACACTTTGGCCCACCCATTTCAAATGTGGGCATGCGGAAGGAGTATTGATCACAATTGTAACCAAAACATGCTAACACTCCTAGCCCCTAAAAGGGGAGGAGATGGATTGTAACCGAGTTTGGAATTAATATAAAAGGGTTGTGCTCCTACTTTCTATTTATGTTTTGTCTTGATTTGATTACGTTCGTCCTATTTCATGCATAGAGTTAGTTTGTTTATATTGCATCTCAGTACTATTTTCGTTCGAAATATCGTTCTTCCATTAAGTTCATCCTTTAGTGGTATGAAGAGGCTATCGAGCAAAAAATAAACTTTTATAAAAGTAAAATTTTCATCTTAAATAATCCAACTCGCAGAGAACAAAAAATTTCTGAAATCTTGAATTGTCCAATTTCCCACCTCCCTGTTTCATATTTGGGAATTCCTCTGTTCTTTGGTCAATCCAAACCTGCCATGTGGAATGGGGTGGTGGAAATATTATAGAGGAAACTTGCTGGTTGGAAAGGAAATTTACTATCACAAGCTGGGAAAGTTACCTTGACTCAAACTTCCCTTCAAAATATCCCAATTTACTTCATGTCCATGTTTAAAATTCCAGTCAAGGTGAGTCAGAAACTAGAACAGATCCAAAGGAATTTCTTGTGGACTGGGGCTGAGAACAAGAAAAAATTTCATTTGGTTGAATGGAACAATGTTTGTAAACCTAAAATTTCTGGAGGGCTGGGCCTTAGAAGACTACAGTTGTTTAATAGCGCTCTTCTGGCCAAGCAGGCTTGGCGATTAATTTCCAAAGAGGATGTGGAATGGATTAATATCATTCATTGGAAATAACTTCAGCAATCTACCTTCTTCACGGTTGAGGCCCATCCTCATGGTTCCTACTTTTGGAAATCCATTCTTACTACTTGACCCCTCATCCTTAAGGGCCTTCGATGGAGGGTTGGCACTGGTAGTCAGATTGATTTTTGGAGGGACATTTTGGAACTGGAAACTCCTTTGATTCAAAACCCACTGCTGGCTAATCTCAAAGCGTTCACAGACATCAAGTTTGGTCCCTCTGTGTCTGACTTTATTGAATATCATAATGGGCAGAGAAGGTGGAAGTAGATCAATATCAATGAGATGCCAATTGAGTCTACCCAGCTCCAAGCAATCATCTAGACTGTCTTCATTCGACCGCATGCTCACATTGATCAATTTTTTTGGCAGGGTTTTGAGTTAGGGGTGTTCTCAGTCAAGACTGCCTTCAATATTCTTCTGCCAACTGAACCAATTTATTTTCCTTTCAAGCTCGTGTGGTCCAAACACCTGATTCCTAAAGTTGCTTCCTTTGTGTGGGTTGCTATCCAAGGGAAAATTTTGACCAATGACAACCTTTTGAAAAGAGGTATGCTTATCCCCAATAGATGTCATCTCTGCTGCTACAATTGGGAATGTCCATGACATATTTTTCTAGATTTCCCATTCACGACACCAATCCTTCACAAACTATTTGATTGTTTTAATATTGCCTGGTGAAAACACGAGATTCCGAAAACAAAAAGGATAAACTAAAAATGCAATGTAAATGAAACTAAAATAACGCTTAAACCCTATGTTATTGAAAAATGCATAAAAAGGAAGAACATGAACACAAGATATTAAAGCAATATAAAAATCGGCCCTTTTATTGATATGCTTTGCAAATTCGTGTTACAATGCGTCTCCTTCCTTTTTAGGGGATAGGAGCGTTAAATGTTGCTCTTTTACAACTTGTTTCAGAATTCCTTCTTCCGCGTGCCCACATATAAGATGGGCGAACCAAAACGTTGTCGCCGCTTGCGTTGGTAAAGGTCGATTCCTCGTTGCTCCTCCAATGCTGCAAATCTGCGTTCAAAGAAACAAACAAAGAATCGGTAGCACTGTGTATGAAAAATAAAAGATGAATCTAACGATGGTTAAAATGAATCTAAATGAAATGAAAACTTGACAAAAGCATAAACATGAAACTAGCTAAATACTATAAAAGAAATAAAGCGGGGGTGCCCGAAGGCAAACCACCCGCGGGTGAAACTTTGCTTCGACACCAATCCGCTTAGGATGGGTCCGAAACCTGATGTGATGTGTTGTCGACAAATTGGTAGGATATTGTGGTCAGAAAAATCGGTGTTGGTCCTTGATTCGTGCCTTCAAAAGTCACCCAATAACCTCTCTTTCGATTAAGAGATTATGGATGTTGAAAACACAAATCGCAAGTAAATGAATTAGCAAGACTTCGTCGCTCAAAATGCTCCTTCTCTGGTATATCTTTTGGGTGAGGAAACTCACCATTTTATAGACCCAAGGGGTCTCTTTGAATTAACATGCAAAAGTGTTTCTTTGCATGAATGCTTTTTGTGTGAAGAGAAGACTTCTTCTTGATCAAGGGCTTCTTAACTGCCTCTGTGCATGTCTTTGTATGTTTTAGAAAAGCTCACTTGCACTCCTATGCAATGAAGGGATAGCTAAGTGGCAAATCTGAGTTGTCCTAAAAAGCTCACTCTCATTCCCATGCAGTGAAGGGAGAGTCAATTAGCAGATATGAGTTGTCAAAAGAACTCACTCGCACTCCTATGCCATGCAAGAAAAGCTAAGTGGCAGTTCTGAGTTGTCATGCGCTGAGGTCTGACTTTTTGCTGGTCAAACCTGGCGTTCGTCCCACCCCGGAGCGAGCGCTAATAATCGTCTCTGGGTGAGACGAGTATAAATTCGCACTCGTCCCTGGGTAGGACGAGTACAAATCCGCACTCGTCCCTGGGTGGGACGAATAAGCAATAAAGTGTCTAAAAGGTGCCAAATTGATCCCTGACTTGCAAAACTGTTGTGTGAGTGGTTAGAACCACTGTTTAACCTCTGGGGGCTGCCCTGGGGGCTGTGTGTGTTAGTGCGATCAGTGCTTGTTGTCACATAATCGGATTGGTGCTGTTTTGGTGTCTACAGATGCCCCTTTTTGGGAAGCGCTGCACATGGTGCAGTGCTGAGCAAAAATAGATAACCAAAGCACTAATGATTAGGGTTTCTTGGTAACCTAACCAACTTTTGATGCCCCAAGTATGGAAAGGGCATGCATTCTTGAATCCTTGCTTCTGACGAGCTAAGGAACTTGATTTCAAGTATTAACCTGTTTTGGTGAGGTGTGACTTGAGCTTGGACATTGATCAATCATGAATAGGCAAAGGGCGCAACCTTTTATCCATGGGGGAACCTTGTGTTCATGCTTCAGGAATGCCAAGTGTTTGATCAATTTGTGATTATTGCTTGTTTGCTGCCCCAAGCAGGAGCGTGATTGTCTTTGTCAATGATTCTTTGAATGCATGCCATTGCCTTGATTGGGTGTGTGTTTGTTGATTGGTGACTTAAGTGTGACTACCCCCTCAAGCGACGAATCGATGAAGGAATGACTGCCATGAGAAAAGCGACGAGTCGCTTGACCCAAGATGACTTAAGTGAGGGTGCCTTCAGATGTTATCCGGTGAATGCTCGAGCAGTTTCCCGATTTTTTTGACCTATTTTTGGTGGGTGTGAACCCATTTTGGGATGCCATTTGGGGTTAACATTGGCGAAAATCCGTCTTCCCGTGGAGCGGTCCGGCTATGGTAGCCTTCTTGGGGAGTAGGATAACGACAAGGTAAACCCTGACATCAGTTTTCTTATGCCAAGAGGTTAAGTGCAAGAGCACTTTTGTCCAACAATTTTTAGTGGTTTTGTTGGCATTTGTCATTTTTATAGTTTGGTTGTTTTGTTGTGTTTGTTTTTATTGTTTTTGTTGTGGTGTGTTTTTATGTATGTGTTTGATGTATGCAGAGGCGATTATTAATGTGATGTTTCTAATTTGTATGATGTATGCATATGAAATGAATGAGATGAGTTGTTGATGATGTGTCGATGCACCATAGACTATACAAGATTTGATTGACTTGCGATACTAATGGGATGACTTTGCATGTGAAAACTTTGTTTTTGTATTTTGCATATATTTTGATGGTGATGTATGGAATAAAATGTGACAGTTGTTTTTTTAAATGTAGTTAAGCTTTTCTGAGATTCAGATATTTTAACTAACTAGCCAAGACTGTACATTTATCTCGCAAGACTTTTGAACAAGGTCTAAATCCGACTTGAATTTAACCAAGTTATTTCACATCCCTGTGTGTGCAATTGAGTTCGTTTATGTGGTATTCATCAGGATACCGCCAATGCCAGATGGGCTTTCAACCGAACCTGTACTGAGGATCACCTAATTAGCTCCACTAACTCCTTTATTGTATTTAGTCAGATTAATCTGCGATGCTATCTAGGATACCATAAGCTAGCTCATCCACATGCAAACATTGATCCGCACACAAGTTAATGTGACAGATATATCGTCATGCGGGAGGTTTACCGCCAGTGACCGATAGGCTATCAACCAAACCGGTATTGAAGCTTGCCTCATGACCTGTCAAAATGCTGAGAGTTCCAGGGATTCAAGTTCGACTCCCTTCTTTTCTTCAATTGTATTGGGATACTTGCTCCTTTGTAGTGATAAAATCACTGTTTATTTTTGTTTTATTTGTTTTTTTTTTTTTTTTTTTTTTTGAGCAAGGGATTTGGATATGGAGTGACGAGAATCACTATTGTTTGTGCCTTTTGATGTGTGCACTGTAAGATGTCAAATTTTAGTGTTTTGACGTTTTGCAAATTTTTGATGTTTTGCAACTTTTGAGAACTTGGGATTCATGGGGAATTGGGTAGGGAGGATGCTTGTCCTTTTGCCAACTCTCAGCATTCCTAGGGTCATTCGCACAGGGGGATAAGCAAGATAGCCGTTTCGCTTATGGTGACCCGGATTACTCGTGCAGGTTTCATCTTTCGTTCACACAACTTAGGAATTTTTATATGTGTGTTAATTTGTGTTGGGATGCTACGTAACAAGGTGTGATCCAAGTAAAACTTTCTTGTGTAAATTTTGTTTAACTATGTACGGTTTTGGCTAGAAATTTAAAAACTGAATGACGAAAACCCTATACACATTAGGAGACAACTGACGATGCAAAAAAATGGCGATGGTGCTATTCTAGATGTAGGCGTTTATGAAAATGGATCTGAGGTGGAAAAGGATGGAATTGCCAAGTAATGACAGCCTATGGTGCTTTTGACTTGTATGACCTAGCAAATGTATAATGTATGGATGCGATGCCTAATGCAACCTATATTTTTGTATTTTGATTTTTATGAGAATGCATGGAATTGAAATGCAATTATTTTTGTGATTTTGATTTTTATGAGAATGCATGGAATTGGAATGCAATTGTTTTTGTGATTTTTTTTTTTTTTTTTGAGAATGTATGGAATTGGAATGCAATTGTTTTTGTGATTTTTGATGATTATATTGTTTTTGTTTATTTTTGAATATTTATTTTGACCAAGCAGTTATGGTAACGCTTGGAGCTTTTGGTGTTGACCAAAGGGTTTATAGATACCTTTGGGGCATTTAGGGATGACCAAGCGATTATGAAAATCCTTGGAGCTTTTGTCTTGACCAAAGGGTTTATAGATACCTTTGGGGCGTTTAGGGTTGACCAAGCGATTATGATAATCCTTGGAGCTTTTGGGGTTGACCAAGAGATTGCGATAATCCTTGGAGCTTTTTGGGTTGACCAAGAGATTGCGATAATCCTTGGAGCTTTTTGGGATGACCAAGCGATTGCGATAATCCTTGGAGCTTTTGGGTTGACCAAAGGGTTTATAGATACCTTTGGGGCTTTTTGGGTTGACCAAGCGATTATGATAATCCTTGGAGCTTTTGGGGTTGACCAAGAGATTGCGATAATCCTTGGAGCTTTTGGGATGACCAAGCGATTGCGATAATCCTTGGAGCTTTTGGTTTGACCAAAGGGTTTATGGACACCTTTGGAGCATTTGGTGTAACCCACTGGCTCTTCAGGGAATAGAGGTACCCCTGACTTGATGATCTGTGTGCACCGGATCTGGCTCTGTAGGAATTGGCATGAATGGATCGGCCTTATGCACGGATAGGAGGACAGGGTCTGCCTTCGGCACTGATGGTGCTATGATATCTCCGGGTGGAAGTTGCTCGCGATCTTCCCAAAGGAGCGGGATCAACATGTGATGCCAGTGGGTCGGGTCTATGCGCCACTCATGCCCTAGTCTTATGCCTAGTTGTGCCATCAGTTCGTCATGGGTTACAGGGTGATTGTGTCGTCGTGCATGATTGAGATATTCCATCTCAGTTTCATCTTCGTAATCATTGTCGATGATCCAAAGGCCCTCATTGGCCCCGACAGCTGTCTGCGACATGCTAGGCTCTTCTTGTTCGAGCAGATTGATGTGGTCCTCATGGGGTTGTTCCGCTCGTTGCGGGGGGACCTGATTTTCCTGCAATGGCACGGGCTCGATGGGAGCCTCCAAAGGGAATAAGGTTAAGAGACTTTTGTGATGATCACCCATGGAGACCACCTGTGAAGTAATGCTGTCGGACTCGAACGAGTCCCATGGTGCTATTGCATATGCTGACTCATCTTTGGCGAGAGAGTCAGGCTCATCAGAATCTGGTGATTTTGAGATATGGAAGACCTCGTCATCAGGTAGCTCTACAACCAGGGGTTGATCCTCTTTGAGAGGAGTTTCATGTGAGTTGGGCGTTTGGGACCCCAAAATCTTGGTCTCTACCGACTCTAAGTGCTCGAATGCATTGCTTGTATCGAGGGATTTGAGCTCCTCCTCTTTGATTTGTTCCCGTTGCAGGTTGTGGGGAACTTGGGGCCTATGGAGGGGTGACAGGATAGCACCCCCCATGCCTTGGTATGGCATTTCATACCGCTCTTCTTCACGCTCAGGTTCCTCAGAGGCTTTTGGAAGAATTTTTGAGGGTGGCCCAGGAACCTGGGTGGGCGCCTGAAGAAGGCACCTGTCATTGGTCTTAGGATTGGCCTCCCGCTCAAGTCTAGGAGGCGTCGAGGGCAATGTTTGATAAGGTCGTAGAGACTTGTCTTGCACCCAGTTGTGTCTCTCATAATGTTCTGTCTTATGCGTGTGAGGGGTTGGAGTCTTCACTTGCATAGTGTGTTGTAACAACTCATCCTCCTGGCACTGAAGGCACTCTTGATTTAAAAGATACTGTTGCTCTAACTGTTGTTGTTCTAGCTCAAGTAGTGTGAGTTGCATCCGGCGTGCAATATGCTTGGCAGATTCTAAGATAGTTGGTCCTACCGTCTCATGTCTAGAAGGCCTAGATGCCTCTCCTAGATATCTATCCCGATCATGGTGATCCGAGATCTCTATAGGCCGCCTCCCTCTGTTGGGGGTAGCGACATTCCCCCGAGGCTTTGGCCTCGGTAGGTGATCCTGATAGCTAGCAATTGCGGAGGCGTATTGCTCCCTCGATGTATATTGCTCTTGAGGAAGGTAAGGGTTTTCCTCGTGCTCTCTTTCGTAAGTGAAAAAGGAACGGGCGGAGTTGGCTCGCCCCGCCTGAGGAGCCTTGTGCTCTGTATTTGTCCTTGTAGTCCTGACAACTAGAGGGGGTGAAGGAGGGATAGTGTAATCATGTGGTTCCTCCCGTCGAACCCTATGTTGACCTAGCGCTTCATCGCGCGGTGACCACTCATAGCGAGCATCTAAGGGAGCTCTCCTATGGATGTACCCCTCATGGAAGGGTGTGTGCTGGGTGCTATGTTGAACAGGAGTGCCCCTAGAAGAGGTGCCCCTATAGTCCCTTTTCGTTAAGGTGTGGAGGGGACTACCTTGTGTGCTAGGTCGCCAAGGTGGTATGACCAAATCCTCGGGACTATAACGGAGGTGACTCGTGCCTCCTTGGACATTCTCCATAGCATCCGCCCGTGATTGGGCTTGGCTGCGAGTGAGCACCATGACGATGTCTCTCTAAAAACCCTAAAAATTGAAATGAGTCATATGGGGCCCAAAATTGGGGTGCGCATCCCTCTTACCATAGATAAGCCATAAATAGAGTTTCAAGTCCTAACTCTAAATACATTAGGAGATATTGACCTCCGAACAGCTCAAAAAGCGTAAAAAATTAGGTGAGCAATTTTAAAACCTAATTTCGGGGCACTAGATGATGGAATTTGGCCCCGAAAACTGACTTTTCTAGACAAATACAACTCAAGAGAGTTATATTTGTTTAAAACTCTCCCAACTAACTCCCTGTAAAATTTCAAGTCAATCGGAGCTACGGTTGAGAAGTTATGGCCCCGACAAGATGCACTAAAATTTAGGGAAAAATATAAAATTTCCCATATTTTGTTGGATGCTCCTGCATCACTTATGGGCACCTTCAGGGTGCTTTTGGGTTGACCAAAGGGTTCATGGACACCTTTGGGGCATTTTGGAGATGACCAAGCGATTGCGGGAATCCTTGGAGCTTTTTGGAGCGAGTGACAAAATGCGTAGATTTTTATCTTTTGTTTATGATTTTTCTGATTTCTTTTTGTTACACTAAGCAGAAATGAACACACGCATACACAAACGGTGATTATCTCTTTTAAAGATTAATAGGTGTGTCCTAAACTGGTTTAGTGTGTTTTTGATGATTTTGTGTTGTTTTTGAAAATTTTTGTGCAAACCGTTTAAATGCAAAATGTTGGCTCATATGACTCCCATAAATGGTCGCCCCTTCAATATACCATTGCCGGACCGATATACCAACCTCTCTATATACCCGCCCTTACGTGAGGGAGACTATAGGTACGTGAGAGCAGATGATACGTGGAACATAGGCGGTACGGAAGGGGAATCGCTCTGTTTATGACACCTACCATAGAAGACTTATCCTCATGTGCTAGGAATCACCCCAAGCTACACTCGGTCAGCTTTCGTCAGGATTTACGTCTAGCAACAGTTGCGATCGAGGTAATGGATGCAATATCTCAAGCCAAAGTGATAATGGAATCCACCTTTGGTCTTGCTCAAGGGTTGGGGTTTTACGACCAACGCCTTGGTTTAAAATACCACGTGATGTGTGGGGTTCATTTTAATTTGCAAAAATTGAAACAGGCAAACGAAAAAGAAATCTTTCCCTAAGCCATACAAAACCGAAAACCAGAAAACAAAAAAACAGAAATTTGATAGAAGCTTTAAAAAAAAACCCTACCTCTTCTCTGCCTAACCGGATGTTTCTGATTTGCTCTAAAAATTGCACAAAATTATACTCGTCCCTGGGTGAGGCGAATATCAGAACAGTAATCGTCACAGGGTGAGACGAATAGTTTATTCGTCCCGGGGTGAAACGAATACCAATTCCGTAATCGTCACTTGCAGAGACGAATAACAATCCGATGTTGAAAAATAGGTACCCGTAAAAAAACAAGCAATTTTAGATCAGTAATTTAACCTAAAAAAAAACAGAGGACAGAGGTCCCACCGTGATCGCCATTGAAAACACGAGATTCCGAAAACAAAAAGGATAAACTAAAAATGCAATGTAAATGAAACTAAAATAACGCTTAAACCCTATGTTATTGAAAAATGCATAAAAAGGAAGAACATGAACACAAGATATTAAAGCAATATAAAAATAACGGCCCTTTTATTGATATGCTTTGCAAATTCGTGTTACAATGCGTCTCCTTCCTTTTTAGGGGATAGGAGCGTTAAATGTTGGTCTTTTACAACTTGTTTCAGAATTCCTTCTTCCGCGTGCCCACATATAAGATGGGCGAACCAAAACGTTGTCGCCGCTTGCGTTGGTAAAGGTCGATTCCTCGCTGCTCCTCCAATGTTGCAAATCTGCGTTCAAAGAAACAAACAAAGAATCAGTAGCACCTGTGTATGAAAAATAAAAGATGAATCTAACGATGGTTAAAATGAATCTAAATGAAATGAAAACTTGACAAAAGCATAAACATGAAACTAGCTAAATACTATAAAAGAAATAAAGCGGGGGGTGCCCGAAGGCAAACCACCCGCGGGTGAAACTTTGCTTCGACACCAATCCGCTTAGGATGGGTCCGAAACCTGATGTGATGTGTTGTCGGCAAATTGGTAGGATATTGTGGTCAAAAAAATCGGTGTTGGTCCTTGATTCGTGCCTTCAAAAGTCACCCAATAACCTCTCTTTCGATTAAGAGATTATGGATGTTGAAAACACAAATCGCAAGTAAATGAATTAGCAGCACTTCGTCGCTCAAAATGCTCCTTCTCTGGTATATCTTTTGGGTGAGGAAACTCACCATTTTATAGACCCAAGGGGTCTCTTTGAATTAACATGCAAAAGTGTTTCTTTGCATGAATGCTTTTTGTGTGAAGAGAAGACTTCTTCTTGATCAAGGGCTTCTTAACTGCTTCTGTGCATGTCTTTGTATGTTTTAGAAAAGCTCACTTGCACTCCCATGCAATGAAGGGATAGCTAAGTGGCAAATCTGAGTTGTCTTAAAAATCTCACTCTCATTCCCATGCAGTGAAGGGAGAGTCAATTAGCAGATATGAGTTGTCAAAAGAACTCACTCGCACTCCTATGCCATGCAAGAAAAGCTAAGTGGCAGTTCTGAGTTGTCATGCGCTGAGGTCTGACTTTTTGCTGGTCAAACCTGGCATTCGTCCCACCCCGAAGCGAGCGCTAATAATCGTCTCTGGGTGAGACGAGTATAAATTTGCACTCGTCCCTGGGTAGGACGAGTACAAATCCGCACTCGTCCCTGGGTGGGACGAATAAGCAATAAAGTGTCTAAAAGGTGCCAAATTGATCCCTGACTTGCAAAACTGTCTGTGTGAGTGGTTAGAACCACTGTTTAACCTCTAGGGGCTGCCCTGGGGGCTGTGTGTGTTAGTGCGATCAGTGCTTGTTGTCACATAATCGGATTGGTGCTGTTTTGGTGTCTACACCTAGGCTTCCCCCCAGACCCTTATCGATCTTTTTATGCAGTGGCCTAACCCCTTCATCAACCTCCGCCTCAAAATTTTTTGGATTTTCTGTCTCCATCATTTTATGTGGTATATCTGGCTTGAAAGAAATAGGTGCATCTTCAAAAACTTGTCCCAGAGCGCTGATTTTATAAGTTCTAAAATTCTCAATGCTGCAAAAGAGAATGCTGGCTTGGTTCCACTACAATCCAAGTCTTGTCCTACAGCTGAAGTCAGTTTAGCTGAATCCTTAGACTTTCCCATTGTCACTTCAATGCCTTCAAAACCCCAACCTAGGCACTTCTCTGGTCACAAAGAGAGGGCAGATGCTACGGAAGGTGCACAAAGAGAGGGCGTTGGTCGCCTTCACTTTAGCCCTGAGGACTTGGCCATACCACCTTGGCGGTCTGGCCTACAAGAGAGTCCACATTAGGCCACACCAAGAAGGAATTATTAGGACCCCCCTCTGTGGGGTATGCCCATTCAACATAGCCCCTTTCAGGAAGAAGCTTTACATGTGGCACTCGACGTAAATAGAAAACTGCCTTTTGAGGCTAGATCTGAGTGGCCACAACGTGACAAAGTGCTAGAGAGGCATAGTGTCCATGAAGAGAGACAATGTGAATATGGCACCTCTTCTTTGCCTCCCATTAGAACTGAAAGACAAAACCCATAGTGCAGGGCTCTCCACACAGGGCGAGCTAACTCCGCCAGCCCCTTTCACACCCATGAAAGGGAGTACGAGGAAGACCATCGCATTCCTCGGGAACAACATATAGTGCAGGAACCTTGCATTTTTGCACCTGCTAGTTATCATGGTCACCCATCGAGGCCAGAGCCTCAAGTAAATGCCGCAAACCTCAACAGAGGGAAGCGACCCATTGAAATTTTATATCATCAAGACCGAGGCAAATACATAGGAGAAACATTCAAGCCTCCTAAGCAAAATATGGTGGACCAAATTGACCCGACAGTCGCCAGACATGCTGCCCGCCAATCCCAAATCACGCAGCTTGAGCAAGGTCATCATGAGTTAGAGTACTTATACCGCCTCAATAAAGAGCGCATGCAGCGCGAAGCGGATGAGCTGCGTTATAAACTACCTAAGATGGGGCCAACCCCTCGCACCCAAAAAGCAGAACAATATGAGAGGTATAATCCTTTGGTGCAAGACAGGTCTCCGCGACCTCGTCAAGCTTTACCTCCAAGACTTTATAGACCCGAAAGGGAGGCCTCTCCCCGAAACAATGATGGGTACCCTCAGCGGGGACTCACTCAGGGTCATACGTCTCGCCCAGAGACTCCTCAGGAAGTTCATGAGGAATATGAACCAAAAATAGAATGGGACAAAACGCCCTATCAAGGCGGGAGGGCTGCCATTCCACCACCCCCCCATAGGCCTCCAGTCTCCCATAACTCACAACGAGAGCAAACAAAAGAGGAAGAAATTAAATCTTTCGATACATACAAAGCGCTATTAGAGTGTTTGGAGTCTATGGAGACAAAATCTTCTGGGCATCAAAAGCCCACGTTACGTCAACTCCGCAGTCATCCAGTGCATCCCTCAGTGCCCACACCTCTTTACCTCGAACATTTCAAGTTGCCTCAGTTGGCAGTCTTTAAAGGTGAAGAGGATGCACAAGAGCATGTCACAAGATTCCTGAGCCAATGCTTTGGCATTCAAGATAATGATGCATTGTTGCTTAGAACATTCATAACCACATTTGCGATCCCTACCTCAGATTGGTTCACACAGTTATCGAAGCACAACATCAATAACCTAGATCAATTAGTAGATGCGTTCCTTGAACGCTTTGCCTTCAACACTAAGAAGAAGGCATCACTGAGTGATCTAGCTAGCCTCAAGCAATATGAGGAAGAGACAATGGTAGCATACAGGAATCGATGGAGGTCTTTGCTTTCTAAGCTACCCTACCTTCCCCCTATGTCTGACATCACATAGATGTTTGCATGAAGTTGCTTGAAATCAATCTCTGGGCTATTGCAGCTGCAACAATACGCCAGCCTAGAAGAAGCTTTGGTGCAAGCCAGAGTTATAGAAGAGATCAAAATAGGGGAAGGCGCAATCGCCAAGCCTAAAAAGAAAGAGTGGAACAAAAACACTAAGACCGGGACTACGCAATCACAACCCATTGCGGTTAATCAAGTTGCGATAAATGTCCCCAAGACTGTGCAAGAAATACAGCCCCAAAATGCTAATTATCAGGCAGTGCCTCCTACTTATGAAAGAGAAAATAAAAAATAGGAGCAAAACCAGCAGCATCACCCTAGGCAACAATTCACCCCTTATGCGGAGTCTAGGGACTCCCTATTTTACCGCTTGTCAGCGGCAAATTTATTCACCCTTCCAGAAATCCAAACTGTATATCCTAATGCTCCCAAGCCTAAGGGATACAGAGAGGAATTATATTGCAGGTTCCATAGGCGAAGGGGACATGACCTGAATGGATGTTGGAAATTCAAGGGATTAATACAAGATTTGATCGACAATAAAACATTGGCAGTGGACAACCCCATAGTGCCAAATAATCAACAAATGGGGGTTTTCAAGGACCCTTTGCCTGCCCACAAGGCACAGGCAAACCTCTTCAGGTCAATGAGGTGCGACAGAATCTTCCCATGCAAGGATTTGTGGGAATGATCAGCATAGTGACCAGGAACAAAAAGTATCCAGGAGTTGCCCCCGAGGTAGCCATAAGAGAAGTTCCAACAACGTTGTAACCTCAACAAAGCCCTGTGCAGTTGCCTCCGCCTAGACCCGAGGTCACGATACGGACCAAACTCACGCAGAGTTTGCGAACCACATCGGCTAGGCTTTCCATTTACGAGCTTATTCAACAGTCAACACCCCATATAGAAGCTCTCATGGAAATTTTGAAAGCCATCGAGTTACAGCCTCATGAAGCAAATTCTTTTAATAACTTCATGGGATATGTGAAACAATGTACAGAGCTGGTCATTACCTTCAGATAGGATGAAGTTAAAACAATATCGAATGACACGGCAGATCCACCCCTGCATGTTATCGCGCGGGTCAACGGGATCCCATACAAGATAGTGTTGGTAGATACTGGCTCATCCAGTAACATCATTACCACTGTAGCACTAAAAAATTTGAAGCAGCCAGCCTCTCATATCACGGCTTCCACATACACACTACGAGCATTCAATGATGCAATATGCTCGATAGTCGGCACAATTTTTCTACCCGTCTAGGTAGGACAAAAGACAATATCAACATTGTGCCATGTTTTGGAAGGCGAGATGGCCTACAACATACTGCTAGGGCGGCCATGGATCAGGGACATGAAGTGTGTCCCTTCGATCGCTCACCAGTGTCTAAAGTATGCATTTGAAGGAGAAGTGCATGTAGTCCTAATGGACTTAGAACCCTTCAAATATTGCAATGCGGTGCAATTAATGCCTCAATTGACCATCCCTTAAACGCATTTGGATTTCCAGTTAAATCCATCTAAACAAGGTCCAATACCGCGGGCACCACTGGTGACCAAATCATCAAAATCCCAGCCAGGTGAGTCTTCATCATCTGCTCCTTCACTACCAACGCCACCTATCATGGCTAAATAGAAGGACAAAGGAAAACAGATCTTGGAAGAGGCTCAGCCCCTAGAAGAGGGGTCGCCAACAATATCAACTGTATCAACAGAAGAAATACCTAGCACAACGGAAGCTGAGACTCCTAACCCACAAAACATGGAATGGACTCAGGAAGGCCTCCCGTTCCCTCCCTACCAAGCATCAATAATTACTGTTGAAATGGCCAGTACGGGCCTGGGGGAGTATCTAGTGCAAAATGTTGTGGCAACGCCCGCATTAGAATCAGTACAGGACATGGGAAGACCTCACCTTCCCATAGGGACAGTTGTTCCCCTAGGTTACCCACCAAACCAAACTAATTTTGTGTATGGGGGCCTTGATCATGGTCTTGAACCATGCAAGCAAAAGGACGAGGATGAAGAGCCTTTTGCTGAAAATGTCAATTATCTGTCAAACCCAGACTTTGCTTTGAGATATATTGGCCAATGCAATTAGCATGGATATAGGCTAGGTGGGTATGAGAAAGGGGTGCGTGTCCTTTTCCAGCCAAGATACCAAATGCCGTATGATAAGTCGGGAGTAGGGTTCAACCACCCCCTGCCCTTAGACATCTTGGTGGAAAACATGCAAGGCCTAGGAATAGGCAACAAGGGTGGATTGGCATCAGATCCTTATGCCAACCCAAATATAGAATACACATTGGGAGATTACCTCCCATGGTCAACAAACACCCTTTGTAACATCAGTAATCCCTCTCCTTTGCTAGAAATAGGTGAAAGTTCGGACACTAATTCCCAAAGAGAGCATAAACGGTGTCTAGAGATCTTTTTGAAACTATTCCCTTTAGAGGTTCCAGTTGAACCAGTGCAATTTCAAGAGAATAATGTCCCTCCACCAAGAGTGGAACAACCGCAATGGGATCAGATTAATTTGCTCAAACAAGAGGAGCATAATATGTCACAAACAGCTGTCGGGGCCAACGAGGGCCTTTGGATTACCGATAATGATTACGAAGACAAAACTAAGATGGACTATCTTAATCATGCGTGACGACACAATCGCCCTTTAACTCATGAAGATCTAATGGGACAATTAGGCATAAGGTTAGGGCACAAATGGTACGTAGACCCAGTGGGGTGGGACCAAGTGTTGGATCCATGGCTCCAAATCTACGATGAGCACCATCCACCCTGAGACCCTATAATGACATCAGTGCCGAGGGAAGACCCTATCTTCCTATCAGCACATAGGGTATATCCGTTCGTTCCCATTCCCCTAGAGCCAGATCCAGAGTATAAGGGAGCATCCAGAATGTTCGAGTTATCATACCCATGGTAATGGAGACCAAATTCATTCCATCCATGTGATCTCCATTGATTTGACTGCACCCATATGCAATCTGGTCGATCCAGCATGGTCATTGCATCTAGACACAGATGCCATCGACTGGGATCACGTCAATTCACCTCTCTCACCATCAGAGTACTAGCCTTTCGGTAAGATGTCTCATTTTACCCCAGGGACAACTCAGGATATTTTTCAATCTAAAGAGGAACCTGAGGTTCCCAACGCAGACTTAAATTTAGCTGATGATATCCATTTGATCCCGACTCCACACCAGCTGGAGGACGGATCCCACATGTCAGTCGAGGAGATGACTGACGTAGATATTGACTTGGATCCAATGAATCCATAGATTATCAAGATGGGGGTAAGATTATCCCCTGAAGACCAAGCCGACTACATTGCCCTTCTCAAAGAGAAGAAGGAGGTTTTTGCATGGTCATACAAGGATATTCCAGGACTAGACTTGCAACTAGTCACGCATAATTTAACGCTTGATCCGACAATCAAGCCCGTAAAGAAAAAACTATGTAAGATGCACCCAATAGTGGCCTTGATGGTCAAATATGAATTGCAAAAGTTGTTGGATGCACATTTTGTCATTTGCGTGGATTATCCACCATGGCTGTCCAACATGGTGCCCATCAAAAAGCCCGACGGGAGGATTTGCATATGCACTAATTTTTGAGATCTAAACAAAGCGAGTCCTAAGGATGATTTCCCATTATTAAGCATCGACGCGTTGGTAGACACTACAGTAGGTCACAAAATGCTCTCCCTCATGGATGGTTTCTCAGGATACAATAAGATTCGTATCAATCCCGAAGACCAACTAAAAACGGCGTTCACAATGCCTTGGGGGACATTTTGTTATAAGGTCATGCCTTTTGGCCTTAAAAATGTTGGTGCCACCTACCAACGTGCCATGACATACATCTTCCATAACTATATGCATAAAACTTTGGAATATTACATGGATGATTTCTTATCCAAGTCTCTTTTGCGCTCAAATCATATCGATGACTTAAGCAAGATCCTCGATCGCCTCATGGAGCATAAAGTTAGACTAAATCCCAAGAAGTGCGTATTTAGCGTCACATCTGGAAAACTCTTGGGTTTCATAGTCTCAAAGTAAGGAATCGAGGTGGACCCAAAGAAAGTCAAGGCAATCCTTGAAATGGTTTCCCCAACTACCATTAAGCAGCTCAGAAGTCTACAGGGAAAGGTCGTGTCGATTAAGCGCTTCATAGCACAACTATCTGACAAGTGCCAACCCATGAACAAATTATTGCACAAGGAGGTTACATTTCACTGGGATGACGAGTGCCAGTTAGCCTTTGATGACATAAAACAATACTTGGCTTCGTCGCCAGTATTGGCTCTACCTAGACCAGGAGTTCCATTCTACTTATACATCTCAGCCATCGAGGTGGCACCGGGTGCCATGCTAGCCCGTAAGAATGAACTTCACAAGGAACGAGCTACTTACTATCTTAGCCGCACCATGGTCAGTTATGAACTTAACTATGAATACGTTGAGAAGCTCTTCTTGGCAGTGGTGTTTGCTACCAAAAAGCTACGCCACTACATGCTGAGTAACACTACGTATGTTGTGTCTAAGGAGAATCCATTGCGATACATGATGAGTCGTACTTATCATAGTAGTCGCATGACGAAATGGATCATGTTGTTGATGGAATTTGACATAGATTTTATTGGACAAAAATATATCAAAGGACAAGTCATAGCCGATCAACTAGCAGAGGCTCCTCTTGAAGACGATCAACCTCTGGTCATAGAACTACCCGATGATGGGGTCTTCCATGTCTCAGAATCGCCGGATTCTGATGAGCCTGAGTCACAGGTCGACATAACCCTATTTTTTGATGGTTCTAAATGTGAGCAAGGTGGTGGCACGGGAATAGTATTCTACACACCGCAGGGCGCTCCAATGCCCATGTCATTTAAATTAAACTTCCCGTGCACCAACAATAATGCAGAGTATGAAGCCTTGCTCATAGATCTTTAGACAACAATCACCATGAACATCAAATGACTGAACATCTTTGGTGATTCGCTGTTAATTGTCAATCAAGTCAAAGGGGTATATCAATGCAAATGCCCAGTTCTGCAGGCTTATAAAGCCCTTGTGGACAAATTCCTGGCAAAACATGAGTGGTATGACATCGAGGCACTCCCTCGGTCATCGAATCGTTTTACAAACACAATGGCCTCTTTGGGGTCACTAATTTTGCAAGACCTTTTTGGTGATATGACAACCATTCAAGTCAAAACCTTATCGCAATCCACGATGGAGCGTGCAAGCTCTGACTTGGCACCAGGAATCCACATGATCCAGATTGAACCATCCTCGGATAAGTTCTCTCGAATCCAATATCGTCTGAAGCATGCCAATTGGGGATCCTTGTTCTCCCCTACTCCCATTAATAGCAACACAACACTATTCTTACAAGTTCTATCCCGTTTAGTGTTTGCTAGGGATGAACTTCAAGAGGGATTGGTTGTTCATACCATCAAGGTTTTTGATCAACAGGACTGGTATTTACCCATTAGAGACTACCTCAAGTTAGGTAATCTCCCGCTTGGATTGATGCATGCCGCAAAATGAACATTCAAGCAGAAAGTGGCTAAGTATGTCTTGTTAGGAGACATTTTATACCATCGTAGCTATGAAGGAATCCTCCTTCGTTGCTTGGACCAACAAGAGTCCACTTGGGCGATCGCCCAAGCGCATGATGGTACGTGTGGTGGCCACTTCAGTGGTATGGCCATCACAAAGCGCATTCTTTGCATGGGTTATTATTGGCCATATTTAGAGCGAGATTGTTGCGCATATGTCAAGAAGTGCGTGAAGTGTCAACATCATGCCAATTTGATGCACGTACCTTCCCAGGCCTTACAGATAGTCCAGTTTGCTTGGCCGTTTTCATAGTGGGGCTTCAATCTAATTGGAAATATCTCCCCTGCATCGTTAGGCCATCACACATTTATCATAACGGCCACAGAGTACTTTACCAAGTGGGTGGAAGTAATTCCGCTTACCTCTATGACAGGACCCCGCATTGTGGAGTTCATTTTGCATAACATCATATGTCATTTTGGTATTCCATCCAAAATAGTCTCGGATAATGGGACACCATTCAAGAACAAATACGTGCGTGCTTTGACCACAAAGTACAAAATTTAGCATAGTTTTTTGACACCCTATTATCCGTAGGTGAATGGGCAAGCAGAGGCATAAAAAAAAACACTAGTTGCCATCCTTAAAAAGATAGTCACAAACAGTCATAAGGATTGGCACATCCAAATCCCACTTGCCCTATGGGCCTATCGCACTAACATTCGGACGCCCACTGGGGCCACTCCATTTTCGCTCGTGTATGGCTCCGAGGCAGTCATGCCTCTAGATTTGGAGATTCCTTCCCTACGCATATCAATGCAGGAGTTCATCGATGATGACACTGCACGACAGGCCTGGCTAGACCAGCTTACATTGCTTGATGAACGATGCGTTAATGCTTTCGAGCATTTACATATTTATCAAGAGCGACTTAAGAAAGCTTACAACATGAAATTTCACCTGAGGGACTTTCAGGTTGGTGATTTGGTTTTGAAGGAAAACCAACAGAATTCTAGTTTGTCGTCCCATGTAAGGGACAAATTTGTGGCAAATTGGTTAGGTCCATATGTTATTGATAGAAAAATAGGACCCGGGACGTACCGGCTAGCTTCTCTTGATGGAATCAAGGAAACAAAACCCTTGAACATCAGTCATTTGTGCCCATTCCATATCTAAGAGAGCTGTATCCCCAAAATGCTCCAAGGATTCTCTCAATCGCTTGGTCAATCCCAAAATGCTCCAAGGATTCTCGCAATCGCTTGGTCAATCCCAAAAATGCTCCAAGGATCTCTAAAATCGCTTGGTCAATCTAAAAAATGCTCCAAGGATTCTCGCAATCGCTTGGTCAATCCCAAAAATGCTCCAAGGATTCTCGTAATCGCTTGGTCAATCCCAAAATGCTCCAAGGATCTCTAAAATCGCTTGGTCAATCCCAAAAATGCTCCAAGGATCCTTAAAATCGCTTGGTCAATCCCAAAAATGCTCCAAGGATCTCTAAAATCGCTTGGTCAATCCCAAAAATGCTCTAAGGATCTCTAAAATTGCTTGGTCAATCCCAAAAGGCTCCAAGGATTTCCACAATCGCTTGGTCAAAAATAAGAAAAGTCAAAAATCAAAAACCATAAAAAATAACAAAATTTGCATCTCATTTCTAGGCATGCTCAAATTCATCAATAAAGAACTCTTCTCGCATCTCATCTTCATATTCACAAAAATCAATCCATCAAAAATACAAAAATATGTAGTTGCATTAAGCATCGCACCCATACATTGCATATTTGTGGTCGTAAAGGTCAAAGGCACCATAGACTGTAATTATTCTAATAAGTCCATCTTGTTCCACATTTTTCCATTTTACAAAACAACAAACAAATGCCATTTACTGTTGTTTACCACAATAGAGTCAGTGGTCTTATAATGTATCAAGAGTTTTCGTAATTCAGTCATCATTTTTCTCTTTAGCCACGTAATGTACCGAGTCAGACATATTTTATGAAGGTAGAGTTACACTTGAAATACGCCTTGTTACGTAGCATCCCAACACAAATTAAAACACATAAAAATTCCCAAGTTGTGTGAACGAAAGATGAAACCTGCACAGTAATCCAGGTCACCGTAAGCGAAACGATTATCTTGCTCATCCCCTTGTGCGAATGGTTCTAGAATGCTGAGAATTGATAAAAGGACGAGCTCTTCCCTATTTATTCACCTTAATATATAGTGGTTTTTACCACTACCAAATCCCAATCATAGTTGGTTCCCAAAGTTGTAAGGATTTGTATTACACGTCCCTGCCAAGGATGGGTAGTCATCCCCAAGACCAAAAAGGATCAACGCCATTCATGAACAAAATTCCAATAAATCATCATCCTAACACTTGCCATTCACCTTTGGTCTCCAAGTTGTAAGGATTCGTACTATTTGCCCCTAACCAGGATGGGTAGTCATCCCCAAGGCCTAAAATATCAATGCCCTTAATTCATAATCTCCATCATCCCATTGGTCCCCAGTGTCGTAAGGATTCGTACTATCTGCCCCTAACCAGGATGGGTAGTCATCCCCCAGGCCACGAGGATCAAAGCCATTCACAAGCTCAAACTCACAACCGCTCAAAATACAAAATCAAGTAACAGTAGTTATCACCACTATTCAAAATCTTTGCTCAAAAAGAAAAATAAATAGAAAAATAAATAGTGATTTGCATCACTACATAGACGACCATATCCCAAATCATTCAACCAATAAATAACCTGAACTTGAATCTTTGGAATTCTCATCATTCGAAAACCATCTAGGTGATCCTCATTACAGGTTTGGTTGACAGCCTATCTGGCAATGGTGGTATCCTACCCACATGACGATATGTCTGTCACATTCGCTTTGCATATATGCAGACCAATGTTTGCATAAGGATGAGTGGTATCCTAGATAACACCGCAGATTAATCTAACTAAATACAACAAAGGAGTTAGTGGAGCTAGTTAGGTGATCCTTAGTACAGGTTCGGTTGAAAGCCCATCTGGCACTGGTGGTATCCTAACAAATACCACATAAATGAACTCAATTGCACACACAGGGATGTGAAATAGCTTGGTCAAAAATGAGTTCGATTCATACCTTGGTCAAAAGTCTTGTAAGATAAAGTACAATCATGGCTAGTGAGTTAAAACTATTTGAGTCTCAGAAAACCTTAGCTACATTTCTAAACCAACTGCGCTACTTTTCATCCTTACAATACCATCAGAAAATACAAAAAGAGAAAAACCACATGTATACATGATGAGGCCTGGATAAGCCTCATTTATAGCATGTTTTAAATAGTTAAAACTGCCTAAAACTGCCTAAAACTCTTGTGAATTATCTTATATGCTAGTTAAGTTGATTTAATATGCTCTGTATTAACTCGTTTGCATGATTGCGGTGTTAAGGACATTATATTCTGATTTTTAACAGCTTTTGTATAGTTTTATGTTATATTTTCATGCTTAGGTTGAAAGCAGCATTTCAGTAGTCTTATTTTGATGATCATTAAGCATTAGTTTCTCTAAATTCAGCAAATAGTACAAAGACTTATTATCGTGCAGTAGAAAACCTGGTTTTTCCATATAAATTCCAGCAAGCTACCAATGAATGGCAAGGCATGGAATTCACATCCAAGGAAGAATGAAGACTATTGCAATCTGATCCTGAGGTCTAATACACTTGAGAAATGCAGCCAAAACCATTTGGAGTCAACATAGTTGGTCATTCTAAAGATCTTCGAAATGAACACAGTGTCTTCGAAATGAACAGATATCTTCGAAATGAGAAAACATAGTGTCTTCGGAATGAGCAGATCTTCGAAATGAGAATTGCAGTATCTTCGAAATGAGCGGATCTTCGGAATGAGAATTGCAGTATCTTCAGAATGAGCGGATCTTCGGAATGAGAATTGCAGTATCTTCGGAATGAGCGGATCTTCGGAATGAGAATTGCAGTATCTTCGGAATGAGCCACTTATCTTCGGAATGAAAACATAATGTACTTTTTGACTTGTTGACTGACTTTTGGCGGTGGAAAAGGGGATAATAAGGTTGAGAAAGTTAAGGGAAAATATCTCCCATCTAATTTTGCCGTCCTTGCCATCCAAAGCCATCATTTATGGAAAAGATCAAGTTTGATCTTCTTCTAGGATAAACGCAGGAAATTCTACAAGATATCAGGACAGCATATTTTATGTTTGTAATTAGATTTTAGGCATCTATAAAAGATAGCTCCCGTACAGGTTGAGCTATTAGGAAGAATATTAGATATTAGAAATATTAGATTAGAGATTAGACATATTAGAGATAATAGACCTGTAACAGTTGCAGATCTGTAACAGATTTCAATAGAATTGTAATTATGTTTCTGAAGCAATAAAAGTGCAGTTTCATTCCATTTAATTTGTTATGTCTGAGTGTGAGTAAGACTTAGAGAAGAAATTATACCTTCTTCTGGAAAAGGAGGCCGGCCACTTTCAGATCTAGGAGAAGGACTAACAAACTGGTTTTCAGTCCTGATTTTGTCGCAACGTGAATAAGTAGTGGAACTTGTCAATTTCAGCATTTTGTGGTATTTGATTTCTGTTTTAGTTTTTATCCATCTATTTTACATTTGTGATGTAATCAGCAATAGATATAATCAGTTTCTTTATTTTTCAGTAATTTTCCAATTCCCTGCAATTTACATTTCCAACAATTTACAAGTTTTCTATAATTTCCTGCATTCTTGTTTTTGCTGTCAAACACTGCACAAAAGATTGACGACCTTCTGTTTCAGAGTATTGATAGAAGTTGATTACTTGTTTTATCTCATCATTGCAAAAGTAAATAGGTTTCTCATTTAGCAACTGTAATTAGGATTTTCCTTCTGCAAATCAATTAAGTCTCAATTTAGCAATTGTAATTAGGACTTTATTTCTGCAGAAAGCAATTAGTTTTTCATTCTTGCAAATAGATTAAAGTTAAATTTATGCAATTTAGGGATAGAAGTGACACAAATCCCCCACACAATCAATCCTACCAATAAAGACCTGCTACTCCTAAATGAGCTGAAATGCAACTCTGTTTGAACTTTCTATCGTAAATAGCCTTGGACACCACCCCGGATTGATAAGATCTTTGAGATTTAATGATGGTATAACGACTACTCATCATTTTGGCACCGTTGTCGGGGAACACGGTGTTGTTAGAAGGTGAAAAGCAGTCCAATAATTATTAAATATGCTAAGTTGTGAATTTTAGAGTAAAATCTGAATGTAATGACTGGTATAAGTAATTGTTATTGGTAAATTGTATTTCAGTCCATTTAGGAAATAAGCAAGAAACCACAAGAAGAAAAATTTCACAAGAGGTTGAAATTATGTCAAAAATGTCTAAATTTTTTATTTCCAAAAATGTTGGAATTTTCAAAGAATCCCAATCATCCACTTCCAGCATTGCAAGATCCTTTGAGAAATCATTACAAGGAGGAAAATTAAGTAGTTCAACACCATTTTCTCTTGACAAATCCATACAATCAGGAAAATTTGACAAGATTTATAATTGTTTTTGGGAACCTACAATGGAAGGCTCACAAGAGAATCAAGGTAGAGCCAACAATGTGCTCCACCCTAGTGCAACTAGTGCACTTGCGTAACTTTTCAAAATCCCATCCAACTAGATCTTAATCAAAATGCTCCCATGAAGGTCATTTCACCTGCAGTATTACCAACTTTCAAGGGAATTACATCTGAAGATCCCGATATGTTTTTGTTTGAGTTTAAAATTGTATGTCAAGCTCATGATTACACTAATGACAATCAAAAGCTCAAACTATTTCCTTCCACTCTTAAAGAGTTAGCTCTACGATGGTTTATCACCTTAGCACCTGACTCAATTAGAACTTGGGATGAGATGGAAAACATATTCTTGGAGAGATACCAAGAATATTGTCAAGTCAAGAATCAAAATGATGAAATTCTTACAATGAAACAAGAGGAAAATGAAATCTTAGAAGATTATATAGACAGATTTTCTTTTGTTCATAAGAGATGTGGAAGTGTTGAACCTGAAATTTGCAAAGTCATATTCTTAAGGGGACTACAAGATGAATCTAGGGATGCATTGGATATCTTGGGAAGAGGAGATACAAATGCACTTAAATTTGAGGAAATTATTAAACTCTGTAAAAATTACTCTCATTCAAGACATAGAAAACACAGAATTGGTAATGAAAAACATGATTTGAAAGAATGCATAAAAGAGGCTGATGTTTTAGTACATGATAGAACATTAGATGAAAAAAATGAATCTACTGAATCTTCAGCCATCTATTGTTCAAAATGTAAAAAGCAACACTCTCTTCATGATTGTCCTTTGAACAAAATATTTATACCGCTACATGTAGCATTTGTCAATTAGGACACCCCACGGATCGGTGTAGTTTATTGCCGGAACTTAAAAGTGTCTTTGAAAAATAGTCTCAACCTATGAAAAAAACCAATTTTGTAGGACAAGGACAAGGGAATAATTTTCATAAATTTCCATATCAAAATGCTTCTCAATTTCCTGCACATTGGGGAAATAATCCTTGGTATATGCCATGGTCTGCTTCAGGTCCACTTCAACAATGTTGGAGTCAACCACCATGGGCATACTCCCAACAATGTTGGAGTCAACCACCATGGGCATACTCCCAAGCATGGTCTCAACATGGATGGATGCAACAACAATGGAATCAACAACATCCACCATGGTTGCAGCCAAAATTACAGGGATATCAATGGGTACAACATCAAAATCTGTACAAAGGGCAGCAACATTGTCAAAAACAAAAATCAAATTTGTTGCCTAATTATATCCATAATTTCTATCATGGACAACAACAACAAAAATTAAAACAACCTCTATTTTCAACTCAACTTGTGGTCAATCCAAATCATGTTAAACAGGTAACCCCTGTCTCTATGGTTGAATCAGAAAATACAACCCTAATAAATGTTAGTGATTGTGTTAAAACTCAGTTGTGTTCAGGTGAACCACATCTTGAACCTATTCCACTTATCAATGTAGAAAGTGAAGTTAAAAAGAATGAACATGAAAACAAATCCACACTAAAACAACATCAAGAAGAACAAGATACCTCATCAAATAAAGTATCATATTTTGAACAGTCTGAGATATCAAAAGTAACATCTTCACAATCAGATTTGATGAAGGAATTAGAACATTTAACTGTTACAATCCCTTTACCTCAATTTGTACCAATCATTATTAGGATTGTTCAAGAAATGTGTTTTAGAAAACCAAGAAAAAAAAGAAAAAGTATATCCTAAAACCATACAAAAAGGTGGAAAATTAGTTAACTTGCTTTCGGGTAAACTTATTACACCTAAGTATGATTGTACTGAAAGCCCAGAGTTTCTTAGAACACATAAGGAAAATGAAAAGAATACTTTAGTTTTGGCCTCCATTGGTGTAAATAAAAATGTTTCTCCAAGAACCAATTCAAATAAGCCTGGTACAAAACAAACTGAAACACAACCAAAACAACCTTTGAACAACAATAGTTGGTTGACTAAAAACCAGGGAGCAAATTTGTTTGATATATTGGTGCAACATCCTAATGCTTTACTAACATTTTATGCATCTTTAGCAGTTGGCATTGAGTTGTTGCAGGTACGAAAAAACAAATTTTGCGGTTGAATGCATTTGATGAACTTTGGTTGGAAGCACTTCACCAAATAGAGTTCACTAAAAAAAAATGGAAAATGTGGCATTATGATCACATTAAGAGCAGCAAGGATGAACCAGGGGAGTCTCGAGAATGAAGTTGTTCAACTTTCTTTAGTTGATGATTTAAGGAGGATATTAGTGGTGAATGGACATCTTTTACAGTTGTACCATAAACCACTAACAAAGGTGGAATTTGCTCGGTATTTCACACAGTTACATTTGACAGAAGAGGCTTCTTCTTCTGATGAAGATTCCAAATGATCATATCTTTGAATCTTAAAAATAAAAAGAAAAAAAAATTAGAAAAAAATAGAAAACAAAAAGATGAATAAATTCTGGCTATGAATTCCTTCATGGGCATGATTTCAGGGAAGTCATGAATTCCTTCACGGGCACAATTAGAATCAAAAAGACAAAAAAAAAAAAGAGAGAAAAGGAGAGGTTAAAGAAAAAAAAAGAAAAAAGAAAAGAAAAATGAATAGCTCAACAGTGAAAACCTTTTCTAAGGCGCTACTGAGTTGGTATGCATGAAAACCGGTTTTCTGGCATGCATAACCTTGAAATTTCTGAGTCATCATTGTACAAATTCACCAACTGCACTTGTTTTTGAAGTGTTGCAGGAAGCCTCAGCAGAATATCAATAGAAGCAATCATCTTTCAAAACTTGCATTAACTTGTTTTAACCAGGTATATATGTTTCTTGCACTTTTCTCATTGTAAATATTTGATATATAGTATATGACAATTAACTATTAGTATAAAAGTGTTCATAAGAGTTGGCATAAACAAAACATGCTTGGAGAAAGAGAAAAATGTTGGTTTCTGCTATGTCTTCAGAATGACTGTTGTATCTTCAAATAATCGTGGTATCTTCAGAATGAAGCTTTGTCTTCGGAATGAAGGTGTGTCTTCAGAATGAAGGTTTGTCTTCGAAATGAAGGTTTGTCTTTAGAATGAAGGTTTGTCTTCAGAATGAAGGTGTGTCTTCAGAATGAAGGTTTATCTTTGAAATGAGGTTATCTTCAAATTAAATGCCCAGCTTAGTCTTTAGAATGAAACATAATCTTTAGAATGAATATTTAACCTTTTCACGTGGCATCCAAGGAGGGAGAAAAAGACATAGTCAAGGAGGTAATGAAACATAATCTTGAATGAAGATCTAACAAACATGCCACCACCATTCATTGCTAATAACCACTCATGTGGGAAAATTTGCATGCAGAATGGATGAGCTAAAAATAGTAAAGAAAATTTGATGGCAAGGATGTCCAATGATTGATGGCTAGGTTTTTAGAGCATAGAATAAGGAAGTGTGCCATATTTTCTTTTTGAAGACATATTTGCTAATGATTACAAGGAAAAAAATTAAAAGTTCTTTCTGAAGAAGAACAAGAGCAAACCCTGTAATTTTGTAGAAACCAAAAATCAGTGACCTAACAGATGCTGCAGAGGCTATTGCAGAAGAAGAAATAGATGTTGCAGAGGTTGTTGCAGAAGAAGAAATAGTTGCTGCAGAGGCTGTTGCAGAAGAAGAAACAGCTGCTACAGAGGTTGTTGCAGAAGAAGAAATAGTTGCTGTAGAGGTTGTTGCAGAAGAAGAAATAGGAACTACTGTAGAGGCTATTGTAAAAAAATGAAACACACCCAGCAGCAGCAAAAGAACCATCAAACTCACATACTACGAAAAGAAGAGCTAAAACTGACAGCAGAAAAATAAAATAGAAGAGGGTTCATTTTTCTAAATATGTTATTTATCTGCAAGAATATAAGAGTGAAGTTCACAGTGAAGAGCTTGAAGCTATCCCTACAGCCTGTTACCACAAGAAAATAGGGCAAGAAGAGAAAATATACATTAAGGACTAGGAGGTCTGCAAGACTCCAACAAAAAGAGCAAATTATTGAAGAGAAGACCAGACAGGATAGCCCTGATGTCATAGAAGTGCAACAAGCCACTGAGAATTTGGATGTAATAATAAGATAATTTCATGGAACCTCCTGTACAGGAGTAGGGTCTGAAGCAGAGGATGAGATCATTGTTGAGCAAGCAAACTGTAGTTGATTTGTCAGTATTAGGTTCTGAGTCAAATGAAGAAGAGGAGGTGGACATCACAAAACAACTGAGAGCAGCCAAGAGTGTTATAAAAATACAAATGAGATGGATTGAGGAAAGAAAAGATGTTATTGAAAAACATGAAAAGAAAATTTGAGAATTATAGCAAAAAGTGGAGAAACTAAAAAGCAGGTTGTCACAAGTTGATTTTTGAAGAGGATTCCCAACCAGATGATCAGTTTGAATAATGAATCAGAAATCTTCATGAGAAATTACACAGGCATTAAATTGTTCTATGAAACATGGAATATGAGTATGGACATTTGTGACTCCATAGCCCACTGCAATGCATGAGGGCATGCATTAATATAAGTTGGGGGGGATGATGAGGCCTGGATAAGCCTCATTTATAGCATGTTTTAAATAGTTAAAACTGCCTAAAACTGCCTAAAACTCTTGTGAATTATCTTATATGCTAGTTAAGTTGATTTAATATGCTCTGTATTAATCTGTTTGCATGATTGCGGTGTTAAGGACATTATATTCTAATTTTTAACAGTTTTTGTATAGTTTTATGTTATATTTTCATGCTTAGGTTGACAGAAGCATTTCAGTAGTCTTATTTTGATGATCATTAAGCATTAGTTTCTCTAAATTCAGCAAATAGTACAAAGACTTATTACCGTGCGTAATAAAACTGGTTTTTCCATATAAATTCCAGCAAGCTACCAATGAATGGCAAGGCATGGAATTCACATCCAAGGAAGAATGAAGACTATTGCAATCTGATCCTGAGGTCTAATACACTTGAGAAATGCAGCCAAAACCATTTGGAGTCAACATAGTTGGTCATTCTAAAGATCTTCGGAATGAACACAGTGTCTTCGGAATGAACAGATATCTTCGGAATGAGAAAACATAGTGTCTTCGGAATGAGCAGATCTTCGGAATGAGAATTGCAGTATCTTCGAAATGAGCGGATCTTCGAAATGAGAATTGCAGTATCTTCGGAATGAGCGGATCTTCGGAATGAGAATTGCAGTATCTTCGGAATGAGCGGATCTTCGGAATGAGAATTGCAGTATCTTCGGAATGAGCCACTTATCTTCGGAATGAAAACATAATGTACTTTTTGACTTGTTGACTGACTTTTGGCGGTGGAAAAGGGGATAATAAGGTTGAGAAAGTTAAGGGAAAATATCTCCCATCTAATTTTGCCGTCCTTGCCATCCAAAGCCATCATTTATGGAAAATATCAAGTTTGATCTTCTTCTAGGATAAACGCAAGAAATTCTGCAGGATATCAGGACAACATATTTTATGTTTGTAATTAGATTTTAGGCATCTATAAAAGATAGCTCCCATACAGGTTGAGCTATTAGGAAGAATATTAGATATTAGAAATATTAGATTAGAGATTAGACATATTAGAGATAATAGACCTGTAACAGATTGCAGATCTGTAACAGATTTCAGCAGAATTGTAATTATGTTTCTGAAGCAATAAAAGTGCAGTTTCATTCCATTTAATTTGTTATGTCTGAGTGTGAGTAAGACTTAGAGAAGAAATTATACCTTCTTCTGGAAAAGGAGGCCGGCCACTTTCAGATCTAGGAGAAGGACTAACGTGACTGTGTTTTCAGTCCTGATTTTGCTGCAGCAGAATAAGTAGTGGAACTTGTCAATTTCAGCATTTTGTGGTAATTGATTTCTGTTTTAGTTTTTATCCATCTATTTTACATTTGTGATGTAATCAGCAATAGATATAATCAGTTTCTTTATTTTTCAGTAATTTTCCAATTCCCTGCACTTTACATTTCCAGCAATTTACAAGTTTTCTATAATTTCCTGCATTCTTGTTTTTGCTGTCAAACACTACACAAAAGATTGACGACCTTCTGTTTCAGAGTATTGACAGAATTTGATTACTTGTTTTATCTCATCATTGCAAAAGTAAATAGGTTTCTCATTTAGCAACTGTAATTAGGATTTTCCTTCTGCAAATCAATTAAGTCTCAATTTAGCAATTGTAATTAGGACTTTATTTCTGCAGACAACAATTAGTTTTTCATTCTTGCAAATAGATTAAAGTTAAATTTATGCAATTTAGGGATAGAAGTGACACAAATCCCCCACACAATCAATCCTACCAATAAAGACCTGCTGCTCCTAAATGAGCTGAAATGCAACTCTGTTTGAACTTTCTATCGTAAATAGCCTTGGACACCACCCCGGATTGATAAGATCTTTGAGATTTAATGATGGTATAACGACTACTCATCAATACATACAAAGTCATGCATAATAGCAATCGCCTAAAAAAATAATAGAGTTCTAAGCAGTCTATGGTGCCATAGCCAAACATCACAAATCCCACTCATCCATTTCATTTCTACATATCACATATACATCAGAAACATTTGCATTCATCATAGCATATGCATCCATCAAAATAAATCAACATGCATAAATCCATATTCATCAACCATCATGCATAATCTCAAATAATCACATATGCATAACCACAATAAAGCTGATATATATATATATATATATATATATATATATATATATATATATATATCATAAAAAAAAAATGCCCGTAGGCTACAAAACTAGTCCTCTGACCCCGCAATCATATAACAAAACCACCCAGCCTAAGGCGTCGGCCACCATGATCATGCAGGATCGGTACGACGGGAACTACCCCCCGTGGTGTGCGTCCTATGGGACCTCGCAGGGCGGCTACTGCTAGCCCCAACATCATGCCTATTGTTGCCTCCCTCATCTAATCGCCTGTGATGAGATGATGCTAACTACTCCGTAGCACTGTCCCTCGTCCAGCGTGAATATCCACCTCTCGAAGGCTTAGGTACTCGCCCCCCAAGGTGGATGATCTCCCCCTCCAAATCCATCCGATGCCGGCACCACTCCGCCTCCCGCCTATGGTACATCATGACTACATCATCACGCTACGCCAGTTGGACTCGTAAGATATCCCTCTCCCGTGCAGCATCAGTATCACCCTCCTACCGACGAGATGCCACTCGTGCACTTTCCTAATCTAGTAGCTGAGCCCACAGGAGATCCCTCTCCCACAGTGCATCCCCCATCTCCTGATATCATATCCATAGCAGCTCTGTTAATCATGCATTCTCGATGTGTACCCCAGACTCCATCTCCTTCGTATCCACTTGAAGCACAAGACTCTCTGGAATAGCAACCTGCTCTGGCTCCCACTGCTCCGCCATGTCCTACATGTCTGGCTGATCCGGAGCCCCAAAATCTACATCCTCGCCCCCCACCTCAACCATGTCCACATCCTCCAACGGAGCTCCCAAATCATCCCCTGGTGCCTCAGCACCCTCCACTACCACCTTCGTGCCTCCCAGTGGCCCATCTCCTCGCAATCATCGTAGTACCCACCATGAGTCATACTTAGTGGTAGTCCCGATGTCATCCATGTCCAGGACGTCGATCACCGCATCTGAATCCTTGCCCAATGGTGCGATGACCAGTCGATCTAGAGTCCTCTCATCTCCCCAGCACCGATAGACCACGGGCTCACCAGGAAACCCCTAGCGCACCCCAAACTGTTGTGTAACCTAGCTATATGAGAAGAACTCATGCTTGATCCCGTGTCTCCCAATCAACCATCGCTCCTTGTGTATCCATCGGAGCCACTCTCCAGCCTTCGACCAGGCTGGACAGTCCCGATAAGGGCACCAAACCACCTCCCCTGAAGTGAGCCAAGAGAAGGCATCAGCATAGTGCCCTACGGCACCTGCCCACCGTCGACTCTGCCCCTGCTCTTCGGATCACTACCACAGAACTGTATAACCTATCTCCTTATCCTCCATCACCGCTCGAGTCATCCATGGTAACCCGGTTGGCCTCTCAACTGCTATGTGTTGCCAACCCCATCACTGCAACAGAAAACTGTAGCTGATCCCCTTTCACTATCGATAGTGGACCCCATACAGCTCCCCGTAGAGCTATGCCAATAGTGTCTATCCCCATCTTAGGATCAGTGGTGCCGCTATCGGACACTCTACCAATCGCCACACCAAATCTAGCAGGTTCCATGGGAACCTCGCTCCTGACGAGTTAGGTAATAACATGTTAGAAATGAGGCCCATAAGGAACGTGTGCCTCACTCCTAACACCCCCCTCTCCTGCCACCATCCAACCAAAATCTCGCCAACCTGGCAGTCCACCTCGGTCGTCTCCACTGGGTTCTCTACGCCCAACTGCTCCCCATGCCAAAGCATCTCGTCAGTACAGCAGTCCGTTGATCACGCGGTGATGTCCTGATGGGCAGTCCATCTATCGAAATCCGAAGAAGCCGATAGACATCCTCTAGAGTCACAGTCATCTCCCCTATCAAAATATGGAAGGTGTTGGTCCGCGGATCCCAAAGTTTGATCAGGATCGTCAAATAGGCCTGATCCGGGACCATAGGCTCTAGTCGAGCCACCTGCTTGAGCCCAAGGGCATCAAGCCACTCCCAGTCAGCCTCAGTCAACACCCCCTGCACCTCAGTGAAAGTAGTGGGTACACGGTATCGGCTCCTAACAACCTGCAAAAGAAAACAATTCAACAAAAAAAAATTAAAATCATGGAAAAGAACTGTACAACAAAAACAAGCACAAAAATTCAAATAAAATTTCAAAATTCAAACAATTTTTCAGTTCAAGGGTTCCTAAATCCTAACTGATAAATTTCAAAAAATAAAACAAAACAAAATTTTAAAAATTAATTTTTCAGTCTTAAGGTTTCTAATCTTAACTGATTAATTTAAAAACAACATAAAAAAAAAAAATTCAAAAACACAAAAATTACGTCTTAGGGTTTTACGTTCCGTTATCCTAGGGTTTAGTTGTAAAATTCTTTACCCAGGTTTTACGCTACGTTTAGTTGTACACTAAGTCTTAGTTGTCTTCAATTCAGTTTCAGGGTTTAAGTTTTAAACATTTTGAAAAACATCATCACAAAAATAATCAAATAAAACAATTGCAATTCTAAACAAAAATAACTCTAGGGAGCACTTACTGGTCTCGCTTCGGCTCCGCCGCTCGACCCGGTTTGTGCACTCATGATGGCAGGGAAAATCCGGCAGCGCTTCACTTCGCAGAATTAACCTCCTTCTCCCCAGAGCTCCAAATCATAAGAAAAATTAGATGCAAATGAGCCCAAACTCAAATTTTGGCCCTTAAATAGGCCTTTTGAGCTGCAATTCATCCTTCCCTGGGACGAGCGCTCTGGTTAGCGCTCGTCCCACCCAGGGACGAATTCTAAAGCTGGAATTCGTCCCACCCTGGGATGAATTCAGGCCAAAAATTTCAAAAACATCAAAAATTGGACAAAAATGCAATAAAACAGATAATAAATTTGCCCGATGAGAGTGCTGTTGCACTTAACATCCCGGGCATACAAAACAGATGTTGGGGTCACAAATTGTCATTATCCTACTCCCTAATAAGGCTATCTTAGCCGGACCACTCCATGAGAAGACGAATTTTTGCCAATTTCAGCTCCAAACAGTATCGCAAAAAGGGTTAACACCCACCAAAAACAGGTCTAAATGTTGAAAAAATTGCACATGCTTAACGATAAACCATCTAAAGGCACCCTTGCACAAGTCATCTTGGGTCAAGCGACTCGTCGCTTTTCTCACGAAGGTCATTCCCTCATCGATTCATCACTTGAGGGGGTAGTCACACTTAGTCACCAATCAACAAACACACACCCAATTAAGGAAAACGACATGCATTCAAAGAATCATTAACAAAGACAATTACGCTCCTGCTTGGTGCAGTAAACAAGCAATTATCACAAATTGATCAAACACTTGGCATTCCCAAATCATGAACACAAGGTTCCCCTGTGGACAAAAGGTTGTGCCCTTTGCCTAATCATGACTGATCAATGTCCAAGCTCAAGTCACACCTCACCAAAACAAGTTAACACTTGAAATCAAATTCCTTAGCTCATCAGAAGCAAGGATTCAAGAATGCATGCCCTTTCCATGCTTGGGGCATCAAAATTTGGTTAGGCTACCAAGAAACCCTAATCATTAGTGCTTTGGTTATCTATTTTTGCTCGGTGTTGCGCCATGCACAGCACATCCCAAAAAGGG
The DNA here is from genome assembly GCA_028583015.1 of Wollemia nobilis. Classification (NCBI taxonomy): domain Eukaryota; kingdom Viridiplantae; phylum Streptophyta; class Pinopsida; order Araucariales; family Araucariaceae; genus Wollemia; species Wollemia nobilis. The sequence goes on along the minus strand of JAQPPZ010001843.1, from coordinate 72,596 downwards.
GCATCTGTAGACACCAAAATAGCACCAATCCGATTATGTGACTACGAACACTGATCGCTTTGACACACATAGCCCCCAGGGCAGCCCTCAAACGTTAAACAGTGGTCCTAACCACTTTCATAGCAATTTTGTAAGGTCAAGAAGCAATTTGGCACATTTAGGCACTTTGCCCAGTATTCGTCTCACCTAGAGACGAATACTAACTGGGATTCGTCTCACCCAGGGACGAATTCTGAAATCATCTCTGGTCAGGACGAATTCCAGGTTTAACGGGCAAAAATAAAAATTCCGCCAAGTGGCAGCCGAGGACAGTCAATTATTGCCTCCTGCCGTGCATGCGCGTGTAGGTGGGTAGGTTGGTAGTTAGAGGACTATCACAAGGGCAGTCATGGAAGCCCAAGTCAGGGAGGAGTCTCCTCCCTCTTGGGAAGGCATGGCCGCCACATGGCATCCCTGCATGCCCCTCCAAAGAGACCCCTTGGGTCTATAAAATGGTGGACTTTCTCACCCAAAAGAGGACATATTGGAGGCATTTTCAAGCAACGAAGTGCTACCAAATTGAACACCCTATTGCACCCCTTTTGATTCACCCTTTCACATCCATTAATATCTTTCGCAAGAGAGGTTATTGGGTGTCTTTTGGAAGCGTGGATCCGAACCCAAACCCAACATTTGACCACTTTAATCCACCACTTTGCCGACACCCCATCCCAAGAGATTTTGGGCCCATCCCTAGTGGATTGGCGTCAAAATCAAGTTCCAACGGTGGGCAGCCCCTTTGGGCACCCCACACTTTTCTTTTAAGTTTCATGTTAGTTATCATTTATTTATCTCTATTCCATGCTATGTTGTTTAAGTAGTCTCTGATTTCGATTCCATAAGATTTTGATCAAACATTATCATGATTTGTCGATTTTGTAGCTCTCACTAACTTGCAGGTAGCGACATCAAATTCCCGAGGATAGAGGCCAAATTGGGAGAATCCGACCATCTGGGTCATCCCAAAATGGCCCCAATTACTTAACCCCTTTGTCTGCAGGTGTTTTGGAGACCCAGAGGTTCGACATTTAGACGGTATCACTTCGGCTTTCCTAACACAGTAGAATTCGTCCCACCCGGGGATGAATTACAGCAGAATTCATCCTTCCCAGGGATAGTTGAAAGTAGATTGGCCAACTGTTTCAATGGCAGTGACCCTATGGTAATGTCTTCTGACCTCTGTGAGATTTGCAAGTCATTTAGGATCATTTCATGCATCGTTTTAGTCAATATTAGGCATACATATTTTATCAATTTCAAGGAACAAACTTTTCCTATTTGCAGCAGGTGCTACTAACTCTTTTCGTTGTTTCTTTGAACGCAAGATAAGCAGCGAGAAGCGAGGATTCATCAGCATAAGCAACAACAACACTTTGGCCCACCCATTTCAAACGTGGGCATGCGGAAGAAGGAGTATTGATCACAATTGTAACCAAAACATGCTAACACTCCTAGCCCCTAAAAGGCGAGGAGATGGATTGTAACGGAGTTTGAAATTAATATAAAAGGGCTTTTCTCCTGCTTTCTCTTTATGTTTTGTCTTAATTTGATTACGTTCGTCCTATTTCATGCATAGAGTTAGTTTTTTTATATTGCATCTCAGTACTGTTTTCGTCTGAAATCTCGTGCTTCCATTAAGTTCATCCTTTAGTGGTATGAAGAGGCTGTCGGGCAAAAAATAAACTTTCATAAAAGTAAAATTTTCATCTTAAATACTCCAGCTCGCAGACAACAAAAAATTTCTGAAATCTTGAATTGTCCAATTTCCCACCTCCCTGCTTCATATTTGGGAATTCCTCTGTTCTTTGGTCAATCCAAACCTGCCATGTGGAATGGGGTGGTGGAAATATTATAGAGGAAACTTGTTGGTTGGAAATGAAATTTACTATCACAAGCTAGGAAAGTTACCTTGACTCAAACTTCCCTTCAAAATATCCCAATTTACTTCATGTCCATGTTTAAAATTCCATTCAAGGTGAGTCAGAAACTAGAACAGATCCAAAGGAATTTCTTGTGGACTGGGGCTGAGAACAAGAGAAAATTTCATTTGGTTGAATGGAACAAGGTTTGTAAACCTAAACTTTCTGGAGGGTTGGGCCTTAGAAGACTACAGTTGTTTAATAGTGCTCTTCTGGCTAAGCAGGCTTGGCGATTAATTTCCAAAGAGGATGTGGAATGGATTAATATAATTCATCGAAAATAACTTCAGCAATCTACCTTCTTCATGGTTGAGGCCCATCCTCATGGTTCTTGCTTTTGGAAATCCATTCTTACTACTCGAACCCTCATCCTTAAGGGCCTTCGATGGAGGGTTGGCACTGGTAGTCAGATTTATTTTTGGAGGGACATTTTGGAGCTGGAAACTCCTCTGATTCAAAACCCACTGCTGGCTAATCTCAAAGCGTTCACAGACATCAAGTTTGGTCCCTCTGTGTCTGACTTTATTGAATATCATAATGGGTAGAGAAGGTGGAAGTAGATCAATATCAATGAGATGCCAATTGAGTCTACCCAGCTCCAAGCAATAATCTAGATTGTCTTCATTCGACCGCATGCTCACATTGATCAATTTTTTTGGCAGGGTTTTGAGTTAGGGGTGTTCTTAGTCAAGACTGCCTTCAATCTTCTTCTGCCAACTGAACGAACTGATTTTCCTTTCAAGCTCGTGTGGTCCAAACACCTGATTCCTAAAGTTTCTTCGTTTGTGTGGGTTGCTATCCAAGGGAAAATTTTGACCAATGACAACCTTTTGAAAAGAGGTATGCTTATCCCCAATAGATGTCATCTCTGCTGCTACAATTGGGAATGTCCACGACATATTTTTCTAGATTTCCCATTCACTACACCAATCCTTCACAAACTATTTGACTGTTTTAATATTTCCTGGGCTTCCCCCAGACCCTTGCCGATATTTTTATGCAGTGGCCGAACCCCTTCATCAACCTCCGCCTCAAAACTTTTTGGATTTTATGTCTCCATCATTTTATGTGGCATATCTAGCTTGAAAGAAATAGGTGCATCTTCAAAAACTTGTCCCGGAGCGCTGATTTTCTAAGTTCTAAAATCCTCAATGCTGCAAAAGAGAATGCTGGCTTGGTTCCACTACAATCCAAGTCTTGTCCTGCAGATGAAGTCAGTTTAGCTGAATCCTTAGACTTTCCCATTGTCACTTCAATGCCTTCAAAACCCCAACCTAGGCACTTCTCTAATTGGATCCCCCCGAAGGCTGGGTTAAACTCAACGTGGATGGGACAGCTAAAGGTAACCCCGACATCTTCGATGTTGGAGGTGTTCTTAGAGATTTCCAAGGTAATGTCCTCTGTGCCTTTGCTGAACCACTTGGTTTTCACTCCAACCAAGTGTCTGAAGCTAGGGCTCTTTGGCGGGGACTTACCGTTGCTCAAAGGTTTGCCGATTCAAATATTTTGGTGGAAGGAGACTCCTTAACCACCATCAATTATTTTAAAAATAATAAGACTCCCTCTTGGAAGGTCAGGAATTGTATCGACGAATCCAAACTCCTGTCCCAAAATTTTCAAGAAATATTTTTTCAACATACCTTCGGGGAGAAAAATAAGCTTGTTGATTCTCTTGCAAATCATGTTGTTTCTATTGACGAGTTGTCCACATGGAGTTCTACCTTGCCTCCAATGTTCGAGCAGCTGATTACTACTAATAAAATTTCTTTTGGGGGCCAATCAAGTTCCATTAATGACACCCGTGTTAGTTCCAATCTTGATGAAGTGTGATTTCTGCCCAAGAACCAGAGTATGTCGGCAAGAAAGCGAAAAATAATTGAAAATATTTCCAAAATTAGAAAGAAGACTTATACCATTGATTCTAACAGTGACAGTGATCATAAGCTTCTTAATGTTCTTGTTCGGAGCTCGATGAGAATGAAAAGCAAATCTAAGAAGGAGATTTTCGTGTGTGATTCCAAGGACGACTCTACTTCTGAACCAGAAACCCACCTGGAGAATTATGTTACAAATTATGTTATAAATTCCATCTCCAATAGCATTCTCCACCTTGTAGACCTGCATATCTCTCTCAATGCTCACTTCTTCAAGAAACCCCACACCAACGATGACCTGAAGGTGGTGGTTGATGGTATCTGTATTCTTCCTGAGGACTCCCCTGCTTGGGACTGAAGCTAATACTTTCACTAATATTGGCATGTCTTGAATGTAGAAAAGTCTAAATTAATTTCCGTGGTTCCTCTACTGTCTCTTTGGGCTATGGTCTTTGTTTCATGGCAGTGTTCCTTTTCTTCTGTCCTCTCCCAGGACTTCCTTCTTCCCTTTTTGTTTAGCTTATGTTTAGCTTCTTAGTGTTCTCTCAAAGGTCAACCTCTGTTCCAGTTTATTCTTCTTCTCCACCTTCTTCTGCGGCTGGTATCCTGCTTCCTTTTGTACTCAGGGCAAGGGTCCCTGTCAAAACCCTGTTTTAATATATACTTCATATATTTAACCGACCAAAAAAAAAATTCAATCATTGCAGATGCCTTTTTTATGGTAAATTATGTGGTGACTAGAAACCAAAAATAGAAGATAATTGCAGATGTCTTTTTTATGTATTGTAGGTGTTAACAACAAATTTTACTACTGAAGTCATAGGGAGTGTGTATATTAATATGTTGTTTTTTTATGGAAGTGTATAGAATTGCTTAAATAAATAAAACTTTTGTTGTAGCAACAATTGGTGTCCATGTTTTTTTTAATATTTTATTTTATGGAGTTGTATTTTTATCTGCAAATCCAACTTTTACCTGTCTAAATATTATACCTGATTTCAAGAGGAATACAGCCTTACAACTTTAAAAGCTGAAATAGTCCTATCCACTTGTATCTTTATGGTTATTGTAATTTTATGTCTTGTTTTTAAATTAAGATTGTAAGTGTAAATTTTTGTGTTAAGTAATGGTTGCAGTCTTTGTGGTTTGAACCCTACGCTGGCCAGTTACTAAAAATAATGGTTGTTACCAAATCTCCTATGTAACACTCATGGGCAGTGAGAGCCCTCTTTGATCGATGCAAACACGTTCCTTGATTGGTGATCCTTCACTTCTGCAACTGGTGGTGAAATATATCTTATGATATGTCTCGCAGGGCTTCTCCAAATGCAAGTTTTGTTCATTGGTTTTATGACATCTTAAATGTTTTCCTTACACCTTTGAATGGTGTATAGTCATTTCACCTTGATGCTTTAACTCTATTTGACTACTCCCTTGCTTTGCTTGGATGTGTTTTGCTTCACACACTATTATGTATTTTCTTCTCCAGTATTGGCATCTTAAGAAGGATGGACTTCATGACAAGTGTCACATGAAGCGTTACAAGATAGGCTTATTTAACGTTCCTTTGGAAATTATGGGCGTTCCTTCTGTAATGATGAGTGCTTGAAAATTGGGATAAGTAGAGAGTTTGTGCCAAGTGGCTTGTGCATGCAAGCCTTTTTTCTAACACTCCAAATATGAGCTTGCAACCCTAATTTCTCCTTTATTTTTGCACCTTACATTGTCTTGCTATGTTTCTTGGTATGCAAGCTTTCTTTTGCACACTAGCTTGGTGAGGATGACAGATGGCTACAGCTGGATAGCTTCATCATCTTATGGCACACTTTCAAGCTCTTCTTTTGGTGGACGATTGCTTCAATGGATGCCTTAGGTATAACTCTTATCTCTGCACTTGTTTGCATGTCTTTGATGTTGATTTTTACCTTTCTTCATCGCTAGTTATAACACCCAATGATTATTTGTCTTTTACGTAGATAACATGTCACTGAATTTTTCCCTTATTTCTATGTAAGCATGAGTGATAATGCCTTATTTCAATGGATCCATTGTTGTAGGTAACACATTTCTTATAGGGTTGAACACATCAACTCCTAGACGTGTGAGCTCTTCGGGGGATCTTCCTTTGGACACAAATTTGCTATTTGTGTGAGCTTTTTCATAGCTCCTTCACTTGGCCGCAAGTCTGTTGAACAAGAACGTCCTTCTATCACTTATAAATGGTAATACCTTTTTTCTTCCAAGGAACAAAAGAGGTGCCTTTTGTAATATGTAATTTTTGCACCAAAATGAAGAATTGTATAATCCTTCCTGCTTCTTTTGGATGATAGTCAATCCAAGCTAATGATATGAGTATTCATGCACTCTGTGCTGAAAAATAAAGCCTTATATTCTCCTCGAATCTTGAAGCTTCCAAGGTCTCAATTTGAGGCTTCCTTCAAGTATTTCAATGGTGTTTTTGTACTCGACATTTCTACTTGTAATGGTGGCTTTTTTTGGCCACTAAAGTGTTGTAGATTTTTTTATTTTTGTGCTTCTTGACAACACAAACTAATTTAGAGAAACTAATTAAAAAATTAATTAGAATGGTGCTTAATAGATGCACTATAAATGGTAACAATAAATTCACCTTATTGCTCTAATAATTTCTTGAAAATGATCTTAACAATTCCACTACAACCTTTCAAGTATAATCTGGAATAAATTCTTTTGAAATTCACTACAAACACAATTGTAGGATCTAGTCTTCTTTTTTCAAGATATAAGATAGGTAGTTGATTGTAACTTCAGAAATCAACTCCAAATTAATGTGCAAATGAACCTTAAAAAGAACTTATTTTCTTTTGAACTTTTGAAGAATGTAAAACAATTTTCCTCTTTGCAACTTTTGATCTAACATAAGGTGCTTTAATAAATCTACTGAGTAATATAAGTAATGAATTCACTTGCACCAATAACTACGTACCTTTTTGATAGATTTTATAGAGAATGTACGTCAAGCTTGTTGCTTTACATTTTTGCAACTTTTGTTAGCTTTTCTAAATAGCTCCTCCTTTACCAAAAAGAGATCTTGAACTTTATTTCACAAGCATAGGGTTTGGTGGTTTGATATTCTCCTTTCTGCTATGGATCTAAAGGAATATTTATGCCCTTGAAAGGTAATATTCAATTCTCTCGGCTTTGAAAAAATCCTTTTTTCTTCAAGTCTTCTCGTAAAATTCTGACTTCAACCAGGATCTTCTTATCAAGACTTTGAATATCTTGAGATCATTTGTATCTTCTTTGGCTTTCCTTAGCAATTCCTCTTCTTCTAATTGGGTTTTTTCGGATGGCAACAATTGTACCAAATATTTTCCTTATCAAAGAGTTTCACCTTGATGGATAATTTCTCCAATGAGTTCTTCTAGGAACTCTTTTGATGATCTTTCTTTAGCAACAAGGCTCTCTAAGCCTTTTTCCTTGAGACCTCTCCAAGGTCTTTGACTCTGTACCTACTTTGGTATTCCTTGAGAACTTATTCAAATTATAGAATTGAGATCTCCTTCCTGGATCACTTGATTTTGCTGCTTCTAGATTTGAACATGGCTCTCCTAGTCCTTCTTGTCCTTCCAAGACTAGAAGTTTCTTCAATGAGATATTCAATAGATATCTTCACCTTCAAGTTTGCTTCAGGTGCTAGATTTATTCTGAAGAAAATAATCTTCCTAACTTTCTTTTAGCAAGTTTACCAACTTATTAAATCTCAATCTACTTCTGAATTAGGTACTCTCTTCTGGAGTCTTCTTCAGGATCAAGGTTTCTATGGCCTTTTCTTAGATCAAGGCTTATGTGGCATTTTTAAGATTAAGGATTCTATGGCTTTTTATTAGATCAAGGCTTATGTGGTCTTTCTCTTATATTAAGGATTCCATAGCCTTTTCTTAGATCAAGGATTTTGTGGTCTTTTCTGCTATGAAGTTGACTTTATAAATAGAGATCTTCAATCTCTAGAATTCACTATGAATCATTCTCCTATAGTCGCTTCTGAAGTATTCTTTTTTACAACAACTAATATTTGTACTATGCAGACACTCTGACCTTTGATCAATAAAGTTGAAATATCCTAGATTTCTATTGTAGGAGGTGCTCCAATCATCTGAGGGTTAGTTCCCTACAATAATAGAAACTTCAGATAGTAAAATTCTTACTAATTGATTCATCAAACTAGTGGATAAAATGCTGAGTCCTTATCTTCATGAGTTTTTTCTATAACTTTGTGGGAAGACTTTGAGTCCAATCAATTTTAGAATTTCTCTTTTTAGTCTATTCTACCAGATAATATTAATGAAATTCATATGCAATGGATTCAATGGAACATACAATTTACAAAAATTAAAGCTATGGTGATTGGCCCTATTTTAGTAATAACACTTTCACAAAGCTCTCCATACCACCTTGATTCTTCTAAAGATTTTTGCAAGAGCCTGTACACTATGGTAAATTAGGTTCATAGATAAATTCAGACTCAACAATAATGGTGGTTCTCCTATCACTCTACAGTAGCTAGTTCTACTATGACTAGACCTACCACGACGTTGATACCATTGTTAGCTTTTCAAATAGATTACAATGAGAGATGACAATCACAAGATGCAAAAATATGCTATAAATAGAAATGACAAAAAAATTAATACAATATTTCTATGGAGGAAATGGACACTCCATGCAAGATGTTACAAAACTATAATGTACTCCATCACTAATGGAGTCACCCAATACTACTACTACTACCCACTGACTTACATATCAAACTCTTACAATGAGGCCCTTTTATAATGGAAGATAGATTCCTTGGCCAACACTCTGCCTAGTTGTGCGAGGGACACCTTGCACATTTATGACTTGCACATTGACACTTGTGCATTTATTACATTGCATAAAGTAACTAGATAACTTCCCCCTAAAGTAATCTAATGCCCTAAGTATGTACCTACAAAGTTACATTTACATGATCCAAATGATGTAATAGATTCTAATTCCAACAAAGGAGACCTTCCAAATAATTCAAGAAATAGTCCCATATAACATGCTTCACAAATTTGGAGTTCTCACCTCGTGCCCATGGTAGACAGATCAAAAGTGTTATCTAGATACTCCTTTCAAAAATTATAAACCCTAATTTAGGTATCACTAGATTTCCCCTCATCTACCCATGGTTCTTGTGCTCAATGCTCACTAGTATCTTCAATCCTCTCTAAAGGATTGGAAAAATAGATTTTCTACTATTTGGGACCCATATCTATAACCCAAATTAGCACACTTCTCTTGGTGTTTGTTTTTCCAAGGTTTATCGAATATGGACTAGTTAATTCATTTTGGGGTTAAAAACCCCAAGTGCCTATTATTTCAATGCGAGAGACTATCAATCACTTATTTTAGTTCTATCTTAGAGCCTAAGCATTCTAGTTTATGATTCATGATTTATTCTAGTCATTTCATTCTAGATGTTTCTCATGGCATATGGTTCTTCTTAGGGACAATATAAGCATGCCTATTAGCATTAACCAAATCTAGAAACTAGCAATTTTTAAGATAAAAAATTATGTTTAAAATTTGAAAGGATTGTAACAATGCTATTTTCTCTAGCCCGAATGTTTCTACAAATTATTTAGCTTATGTTAAATTTATAATTTGTTCTAATGTTATGGTACAAATTCAAGCATAGGTGAATAAGGTGGCACTTGAATTTGAGCACTTGTAAACCTTGCTGGATTAGTGAGAAAATACCCCTTGTTCACTGGTTAGGGTTCCTCATTCTTTGATATTTAACAGAGGTCAATCTGAATAAAGTGAGTATCGATAGGGTCACAACTGCCATGATTGACGAACTCATAGTCCATGTTCAAAAAAATGGGTTAGAAGTCCATTGTAGTAGCGACATTATCTTATTTGAATTAGGGGTTAGTATTTCACCCTATCCTCTTCCCCTTAGATGCTCGACTAGAGGTGGGATATTGTTACTCAAGGCCTAGGTTGGGGAGCTTCCAGTTTGGAAGAGCTAGGGCTCTAAGGATTTTCCTTCTTCCATGGATTGAGTGTCCACTAAAGACATCCCGACATCATTATCTATTGTTACTCCTTTTGTATGGGAGCCTATTTTTGAAGAGTCTAACCCCTCACCTAGGTGGGATGATACTAAAGACAAATATCCTCCCCATTTTAGTGGTGCCATAACCACTTAATATTTTTTGGCTCAACATGATTATTCTTTTGTTATTGATAAGTTTTGAATTGTTATTGTAATCCCCTAAAAGTTCTCTTCTTTTTATTGTGGATAATTACTTAATTTAACTTTTTGAGATATGCTTTTTTTTATAAACAATATATTATTTATTCTTTAAATGATAAAAAACACTTTTAAAAAATTATCTTAAAATATAAAAAAAAATGTTACTAAAAAAAATTTCAAACTTTTTTTATTGTTGAAAAAAATCATTTAAAAAAAACTACCTATAGCCATCAATTTTGGTACCTTTTTTTGAACCGCTTCATCTAAATATAACTGCAGCCTTTGGAAGTACGGGTAGACTTGTTTTTATATATTTATTTTAGTAAATTTTTATAATCCTTAGTTCATTGAATAAAAATGAAATTAATTTAACTAAAATAATTCTTTTAAAAAAATTGAAGTAATATATCAACCTAGGTCCGAGGTGTAGACCAATTGGTTCATCCAAACCCCATAAGGGGGCGGATGTCCAAGGTTCAAATCTTGGGCCTCGCCGAACTGAATTCTTGTCCCTTTCTTGGTGCTTTTAGCGGCATAAAAGGTTTAAAATGATTGTGGCATGGTGGTTATAGGGGCGGACTGCGCGAAGATCTGTGTGGCGACTTTTGGGGTGGACAATGCAAAATACTGTGGTGGCCATAAAAAGTTGAACAGCCTACCCGGATATGTGGCGGCTACTGATTCCACCATATAAATTCAAAAAAAAAAAAAATGTAATATATCAACCTTACCAATCAACCTATCTTTAAACAATAATCAATAATATTTCAGCTCTTGAGAGCTAGGTGGATTGGTAAGTGCTTATGTGGCTAGGCACTTATTAAGAAGACATCCAAGTTCAAACTTTTGGGGAAGCATGTTTGCAAAGGTAGTAGTTTTATCTGAATCATCTAAATGGGTGTCACACCAATGATGATGGTATAAAACAAATCTCGAGTAACTGGTACGTAGTCCTCTTTATGCCTTGTCAACAATTACAAGGTGGAATAGATTTGATCGGAGTGACCTTTATGACCAATTCTCTATATAACAAGATGATGATGGGTCTAAGGGTTTGATTCAATGGTCCAAATGCTTTTGTAGGAGCACGAAGGTTAGGGTTTCAATCCCTCAGGGCTCGTAGTACATGTGGGTGTGTCGTGTCAACGTAACCGACTACGTAATAAGATGGTGTCGATGAGTCTAAGGGCTTGATTCAACGATCAAAATGCTTTTATAGGAGCGTAGAGACCAAAGTTCCAATCTCTGGAGCCCCGTAGTACTGGTGAACGTGTCACGTTGATGTAGTTGACAATGTAAAATGTTTAATGGAAGCGATCCTTATGACCAATTTTCCTATATAATAAGATGATTAGGATGACGATGATCAGTCTAAGGAATTGGTTAAACGGTTTTAATACTTTTATAGGAGGTAGCAATCATACGGGTTCCCACTTGTTACTCAGCAATTCCATTCTCCATCCCGCCACGCACATCACTATCATCTACGGAGTGAATAACAACCGATCCACACAAGGCCACATCATGAATTGGACCGTACGGCCAATGAGAGAGCGTCCTGTCTCCACCACAGTCCTATGATACTAATACATAAATGGACCTCTCTCTAATTTAAAACCTTATAAAAAGAATATCGGGCATCTATTCCTCAACCACATTATTCGAATTTTGGAATCCGCCCACGGATACATATATTCCACTGCTTTTCTCAGGCTTGGAATAGTCCATGTTGGCTGTCCTTGTCCATCTTCTTTTAATTGGCCTTTTTTCCCAACCTTTGCTGTATTTTAAAGTCATGCAAGTTGATTTTTCTACTTTTATCTGCCTCCTCTTCATCCGTTTCATTCATTCCAGAAACTCCTGAAAGCCTTGGTCTCATGCCCTATCAGATTCATCTCCAAATAACTGTGGGTTACTCTTTTTGAGTTTTCACCGACAGCCGTGCTAAGGATACCGAGGAATAACATTAGTCACCAGGTAAAAGATATTCTAAATACCCTTTCTTCACAAGCAGGTGCCTATTAAAGGGCGTCCTTGGGCTTGTTCATTCAGTGTGTTATGTTTCTCTAAATGAGTCATGTGTGATATACTTTAACAGGCAATGGTTGCAGGTGCGGCATCATCACGATTCACTCCCAATGCTCGAAATGGGTACTCTGCCCCCACCCTACTGCGCCACTGAGACCCTATAGACTTTGATAGGTCTGGCCAAGTATTTCTTTATGTCTTAGCTAGATCTGTGTGTACTAGTAAAGGGAAGGGGACTGCTGTATTTGGTATGTGATTTGAGTATTTGTTTGTTGTTTTAACGATTGCTATAACTAGAAATGTACAAAGATGGGAAACATGGGAATCTGCATAGATCATATGTCATTTTAGATCGTAATAAACTGTCCCTCTGAACAGCAATACCGTATGTCTTTTGATGTTGTGGGATCAGTTATGTGTTGCCATAAATGTTACAAGTTCATTGAGAGGGAAAATCTGTGTGAGAAGGTGATTAGTAGGAAGATACCTTTTCATGGCCATTTTCTTGTTTAACTGGAGGGAATCGTGATGATGTTGCACCAGCAATAAATGGCTAAAACCGAGAAGCTGCGTGTTGGCGAGTTGCATACGGGATTGGATATATATCCCCACACGAGGTAACTATTCAATACTGTTCGTAAAGTTTCTTTTTTTGCGAACTGAATGTAGATTAGCTTTCTTAGCTGCATTTCTGATCAAAAGTAGTATGCTTTGACTGGGAAAGACACGTTACCTCCTTCTTGTTTAATGAATTTTGAGGGGTACAAGAATAAACACAGCAAAAACAGCGCCCTTCTTGGGGACATCTATCGCCACTGTTTTGCTGTTGTTGTAGCATGTGCACAATTGGACATGTTAATAGATGTTGTTGTATAATTGTTCTTTAATCCCAAAGAGGATTAGTTCTTCGTTGTTATTCCACGACAACGAAGGGAAAGTCTCACGGTTTCTAATCGCATTCTACTGTTAGGGTAAACATCTTATCACATCATTTTCCAAAGAGCGTAGTTCTTGCTTCTTTTGGATTCTATGGTTCTGTTGTTTTTGTTTAAAGGAAGGACTAGGGTTGGGAATCTTCTGTGAAGAACCTAGTGTTCATCGAGTGTACTTTCACTTTCTGATTACAAATTAAATGGTCATTTTCAGAGAACACGTTTTGTTATCATTTTCATTTTATTAAAATCTTAAGCTGTGGGGATCTTATTTCATAGCCATATCGTCTTAGTTTTCGCCATGTTTATCCGAGACGCATTGTCTGCACAGGTATCTAATTTCGTGGCTATTATTCTCTGGCGGTACGAAAAATAATTTTTTTAATAAGTGATTAAACCTAAGCCTTTCCATATTCGTATATCTTAGTAAATAATGTTGATTTAAGAAGTTTAACACGCTGGCCTTTCAAGGCATGCTCGCCATACAACAACATATTATATTGCAGTTCCTAGATGGACGAGGATGTAGGTCAGCATTTCTACTTCGAAACGCTCACTATACCCTTAACATAAATTATAATTTATATAAGAGGGGAGTACTTTGTTAAAAGTGTGTTTTTCTCATCGATGCCAGGAAAAGTTTAGAAGAATGCTAGCGTTATTTCTTTAATTTTTTTTGTGTTAACATAGGGAATGGGTTACATGATGATGATCACTTTTTACTATCAAGCAGGTTTTGAATTTTGGGCTGCCCCTTATAACCCTTGGGGTGTCTCGTTTATGTTAACCTAGTGTGAGATGACAACAACGATGGCTCGGGTTGGTAACGTCTTCTAGCACATCGGTTAAAGAAATTTGATCAGACTACTTCCTTTACCAACAAGCACCACCAAGGGTTAAATTAATTCTTTAAATTATTATTACCATATTTGACAAGTATTAATATTTTTACAACATGTATAATTCTAATTACTTTTATGTTTTATATAAAATTATATATTTTTTTTAAGTTGACCTTGTTTTTAAAAATAAGTATTGAAATATATCTTATCCATATTTTTATTTTTTTTATTGAAATAATACTTTATCATTAATAAACAAATAAAAAATACATCAAAATTACACCAGCTTGGACAAAAACAACAAGCAATCGGATCTAACATTCTTATCCAATTTAAAAATTTGCTTCGAAATAGCTTTGCTAAAGGCCTTCACAAGAAACTAAAACACTATCATTACTTATTAATATATCAACGGGGACCTCCTCTTTTCTAAATATTTGATTACAACGTCCTTTCTAGAAAAGGATAGAGATCATGATGATATGCCGACGAAAAGAAGCACAGTCCAACTGATCCCCAAAAATAACCATCTTCCAGCTGATGAAGCCAGAAAACACACAACTATAAAGCCAGGAAGAATTCCTCCAAATCCGCCTAGATTTAGGGCACTCCCAAAAAATATGCTTTACAGTCTCTCTACGCCCACATGAAGAACAAGTATTTGAAATATGCATCTACTTAGCCAGACGCGCCTTGCTTTGCAAACCTTGCATAATAACAATCCAGGCAAACACTTTCAGCTGAAGTGAAACCTGAAAATCTCAAAGGATATACAACCTCTTCCTCCACTTCGGATTAGTGCAATTGAGACCCCACCTAGCGTTCAACACATCACCAATAGAAATTTTAAGGACCAGAGGCTTTGAACATCCAAATGGGCTTCCCATAGAACCACTCTGCAACCCGCTTGAAAGCTTATATAATTGCTCCATAGCAAGAAGAATCTAAATCTGCTGCACTGTATACTTATTTGAATATTTCAGCTTAAATCTAATATTAAGTTGTTGTCAAAATGCATACATCTATATTTTATTATGATGATTATGTAAATTTAATTATATAATAATTAATTTTAAAAAATATGAATTTATATTTTTCACTATTTGGTTAAAAGTTTATAATTATTATTTATAAAATATATATTGATATATATTGATTTCTAGTACTGTTTGTTTATAATATTATATAAATGATTATAAATTTAATTAAGAATAATATATTAAATTTTTAGTAATTTTTTTGAGATTATTTTTCTTTTAAAAGGAAGATCCATAATTAAGTTTTGAAGAAAAATACAACCTATTATATTATTAGTTTTGTTTGGTTGAACTTACTTATGAATGTGTTACACTTACAAAATAGGAGACATTGACTTTAAATCCAAAAGAGGTTAGATTTTTTTTCATACTTTTTTATGTGTGGATTAACTTATATTAGAAAGGGATAGAGTTATACAATGTATATATTTTCATAAAGGAATTAACATATATTAGATTTGTTTTCCTTCTTTAAAGGATGAGCTATCAAAGAATTAAAAAACTATATTTTCTTATAATAGCATATACTAATAAACATTAACATGAAAAATTATAGCTACATCCTCCTTGAAAATATTGAGCTAATGTCATTTGACACTATATTCAACTTAGTATCAAGGTAAATATTTATTATATTCAAATATGAATTTTTTGTTTTCAAAAAATATATATATATATTATTTTTTGTTAGTTGAAAGTTTATTAACTTATACATTAATTAATAGATTAAATTTAAAATGGTAAAATATTAAATAATATATTTAATACCAATTAATTTATATATCTTTTATTTTAATTTGTATTTGATAAAATGTTTAGTTTAGAAAGAGATCAATCATATAATTTCTAAAATTAGATGTTTAAAATTTTTATAACTAATCAAGCAATAAAAACTAGATGGTCAAGAATTTGAGATTATTATATATTATTTAGTTCTTTTTGTAAAAAATAAAGCAATTTTATTCATTTTTAATAAAATCAATAAAATAAGATATTTTCTTTGTGTTTTATAGTTGTTCAGAGTTTGATTTTCCTACTCCAAACCTTGTATAGGCTTACTTAGTTCTTTTGTAAAAAATAAATAATTTTATTGATTTTTAATGAGATGTTGGTTTGTATCTAAAACGACACATGATATTTTTTCTATATTTTATGGTTATTCAAAGAATTTGATTTTCATCCTCCAAAACTTGTATAGGTCATTCTAAACTATTTTCCTAGATCTAATAAAAACCATTGCCTATCCTTATATAGATTTTAAAGTCTTTTACAATTTTGCAATCTAAAACAAAGAACCTCTCTTTTACTAACTCTAAATATGAGAATTGTTGAATGGTTAGTGAATACCATAACAAATATATCTTCAAAATTAATTAAGCATTTTTATTGAGAAATATAAAAGAAACTTGCTTTTTGATAAGCTCATGTTCCGAATAAATACATTTTTAAATAAAAATATCGTAAAAAATAGAAAATTAAAAAAATCAATTAATATACATTGACTAATATATTTTTGTGTTAAAATTCTATCTATAAAAGCCAACTACCCAAAAAAAAATATATATATATATATATATATATATATATATATATGGTACCAAGATACAATGTTCAAAAGTAAATGAAACATTCCTAACATTTTGTTGGGACTAGATGACATATTGAAGGTCAAAAGTACTTCACAGACATTACTAGCGACAAACTGGATTATGAAATGAAGAATTTTGTGTTTTTATTATACAATTTGTGTCCGTCTAATCATAAAGGTTTTCAAAATAGAATCTAAAATCAAATAAAAATAAGGTTATGTTTTTTTAAAATTAAAATAAAAAAATAAAGTTTATAAATAAACCTATATTAAATAAATAACATTTATATTTTCCAGGACCTCTTAAACTTTAAAAACTGATTACATTCAGGCAACTGCCTATGCATGTCTTTCACAGATTTTTTTATTTTTATTTTTAAATTAATTTTAGCTTGTTAAGGTTAGAAGTTAGACATTCACATTCAACGAAACGCAGGGGCTATCAAAGCACGGGGACTATGATTGCTATTAATGTTTAATGGTAATGGGCACAACAGGACTCATAATATCCAACCTACCTAATTTAGTTTTACTGCAAGATGCAAAATGACAGCAAATATAGAACGGCAGTACTGAACGAGATGTACTAGCACCGAACCACCGTTTCTTGGCAGTACAATCTCGTCTTGTCATCGGCACGCGTTTGGTCATTGAAGGGTGTTCGTGTTTGATATTTCACGAAGGAAAAGAGAGATGGAGTTATCTAGACATTGATTCCTCACTGATTTAGTTGCACACACCTTCCACTGAATAGAGACGTCCCACTGAATGGAAACATTTTCTCTTACAAGCACCAATTCTAAATATCTCGTAGTTTCGGTGACGTTGATCGGCAGAGAATATGTAGTAAAGTAAAACTCTTACGATCTTATATGATGTTATATCTATCATATGGTTATAAATAAATATTTTATTTATTAAATATGTTATTTAACGTTATAATCTTATTCTTTTAACTTCAAACATTAAACTTCATAATAAAACTGCCGTCTTAATTATTAGACGTACTGAAATAAATTCTATATTTAGGGAATGACTTCGCACTCTGCTGCGAGGCCATTCCGTCTGATGTACTACAAATTCCAAAAGGCATTTTGGTGGTTCGTTAAGTAACCAGGAAAACTTGCGTGCAATCTTATACCATCTCAATATATCCATTTCTTCTATTTTTTTTTAAGAGTTGTATTACCCAGTCTTCATGTACTAGGGGCAGTACTACGACGATTAAAAAACAGAAAAACACCCATTTTCAGATACGTGGCATGCTATTGCCTCTTTAAAGAAGTCACGTATTATTAATATTATTATTTATTTTACAGTATTATTTATTTATTTTATTTTTATTTTTAAAAATTTAATTAGTGTAAAAAAATTTTATGATTGTATGGTTGAGATTTTTTTTTGGTATTAATATTAAAGAGGGTTTTGAAATGAGCTCCACAACTTTATATAATAAGTAAGTGCGGAGGCCAATTAAAGCACAAGACGACCTTCATAAGGGAAGCCCACCTAAAAGGACAAGGTATTACAAACAGAGGTAAGCACCCCTAGGGAAGGAGAACCAAGGGAGTTCACACCATCCCCATGAAGGTAAGCCAGGGAGCAAAATCCAAACAACTCGGCCCTAAAGAATAGCAGGACAATGCGGGGGGTTAGAAACTATCAACCCGAATAAATGCATCATTTAAAATTTGAAAGTCACAATAGGCTGCAACGTTCGACAAGCTCGGGCATAAGAAGGAGCGACATCACCAGGGGGCTGAAAGGGACAATCAAGGAAGGCAGGAACGTAATGAGGGGATAGCAAATAAAGGCCAATACACACCATAAATCTCTTAAACCTACGGGTACCAACCAGATCACCCAAATCTTTGAAAGGAACCAAAATTTGACTAGAGTTAAGGATGTTCCTCCCTGACATGAAGTACAATATCGTTGGGAAAAACCCACTGCAAGATAGATAAGCCTTAAGAGCGAACTCCCAAGTTTGCTAAGAGATCAACCATTGAACTGTCTTCTCTAAAAATGTGGGAGAACTCCATGCTAGAAAAGGAACGAGCAAGCCAAGATGCTTCATCAATTAAATTAGCTATTTTTCATCCCGGGTGGGAAACTCCACGAAGCATGTTGATGATGGTTAGGGAATCCCCTTCAATAATTGTATTTATGATGCCAAGGTTCTTAAGGTGCTCCAAGCCAATGACAACCACTCTAGCGTCAGCCACCGTGGAAGATTAAACTCTAAGGCAGTCTACGTAAGCCAGAATAAGATCAGCATTGTTGTCCCTTATTGCACCGCCCGTACCAACTAAGCCAAGGTTGCCTTTAGAGGCATCATCAAAATTAAATTTGAACCACCCAACGGGTGGCGGAGACCAACGAACCTCCCTCCTCAAGTCAGGAGCAGGAGGATGGCGGGTTAATGACACAAAACCAAGTTCTTCTTCCAACAACCGCTTGCTTGGGGAGAGAGTCAGAATTAAATTTGAAGGATTCAAATTCTTGAGAACTGAAGACGCATTTTTTGATACCTTCCACATAATCTTGAGGTTGATTTGGGTGATATTATTCTCCTCTTATTTGAATACCCTTGAGTTCCTTTCCTTCCACACTCCCTAGAAGGAGTGTGGGAGGAGAAATTTCCAAAAATATTTAAATCGGGAAGAAAGAAAGGGTGACTTCCATTGGATGACATAGTCCATTAAGGAATTAGGAAACACCCATGCAACGTCCAACCAAGAGAGAATGGAAGTCAAAATATTCTGTGCACTATGACAACTGAGCAAAATATAAGTCATTTATTCTCAATCATTCTTGTATAAATAGCACCTGTTGACCAGGCACATCTCCCTCTTGAGAAGATTCACGATCGAGAGGATTTTGTTTTGTACAGCCAACCAATAGAAAATATTAATCTTCGACGTTAGATTTTTTAACCAAATTTGATTTATAGGAAAAAAGTCCACCTCCATTGAGCTAAGAGAAGTGTAGGCAGATTTAACCAAATAGGACCCATTCGAGTCCCTGGTCCACACCAATATATCATCTATTAAAACATTATGTACCACAATCTTACATCTGCATCGATGACTAGCTTTGGAAGGGAGGGAGACCAAAACCTACATCCATATTGGATAGTAATAAAGTCTACCACCTTTTCAAGCCCGTGGGTTCTAGAATGAGCAACAAGGGAGCATGGATCATCCCCTAAGGGACTTTCCCTAGCCCAAATATCATCCCAAAAATTAACCGCCTCACCACTTCCAATAATCCAACTACAACAAGACTTGAGTAACCTACGAGATTTGATAAGGCTATTCCAAAAGGCCGAACATCCACTAGGAAGGAAATATGCTAAAAATATTCAAAGTTATATTTAGCCTTTAGGATATTACACCAAAGAATGTTAGAATTTGCAGCAACTTTCCACCCAAGTTTTGCCATAAGAGCTTTGTTCATCATAGCCGAATTTTTGAGATTGAGACCCCCTTGCCTCTTCCTCTTACAAATCTGCTCCCATGAGACAAGGTGAAATTTTCCTTTCAACTCAGGGCTCGCCCATAGGAAGGATGTGCAGATGCTATCCAATTTGGTGGCCACCTTAGAGGGTAAATGAAAGAGATAAAAAATAGATGGGGATGCTCTACAAGATGCTTTGGACCAGCACCACCTTCTCCGCTTGACTATGTAATGCCCTTTTCCATGATGCTAAATTGTGTTGGACTCTTTCAACATCCAGGGTCCAAAACTCATCCTTAATGCAGCCAATAAAAAGAGGGAGCCCCAAGTAAGTGGCCGAGAGAGAAGAAATACGATAATTTAAAATGTTAGCTATTCTCCTTTGTGGGGTCTCTGAAGTATTAACAAAATAAATGATTTTTTTTCAAAATTTATCTACTACCCGACAACCTTCTCGTAGCTTACCAAAATGGACTTCACATCCCTTGCATGGAACACCGATGCCTCACAATAGAGGAGGGTTTCATAAGAAAACTGTTGGTGAGATATCGATGGGAAGGGGAGAGCCAACCTTAGACCAAAATAAAATCTTTTACGAGAAATCGAATGACCAAGCACCTTTGCCATGAGAATGAAAAGGAATAGGGATAGAGGGTCACCCTAGTGCAGACCACGAAATGACTGAAAGAACCCTACATGAGATCCATTAACTAGGACATAGAAGTAGGTAGAATAAACACAAGCCTCTATGAGCCCCACCTATATTTCACTAAAACAAAATTTTGTCAAGATGTAGAATAAAAATTGCCAAGAGATCCTGTCGTAAGCCTTGCTTACATCCAACTTGAGGAATAATGTTGCTCACCTGCTCTTCTTAACTAAGTGGAGGAATTCATGTACCACAATCACCCCGTATAAAATTTATCTGCCAAGGACAAAGGCACATTGGGCACTATCCATGAGAAGAGGTAGGATAACTTTCAACTTATTGGCTAAGGCTTTAGAAAAAATATTATAGATAGTGTTGCACAAACTTATAGGCCAAAATTCATTGAAAGAGGACACATTGTATTTCTTTGGCACCAGGACCAATAACATCAAATTCATTGATTTAGGGATGACCATCTAAGATTGAGAGTCTAGAACTACCATACATACGTCCAAGCTAAAAATATGCCAATACTTATGAAAAAACCCTAGAGGGAAACCATCATGACCAGGCATATTAAGATGGCTTGTAGAATTTAATGCATTAAAAATTTCTTCATCTAAAAAAAGAGTAACTAGCCCCTTATTCATGTCCTCTGTTACCAGGCATGGGATTACCTCTACAATGAAATTCTCATCATCGATTGTGCTTGCCAGGGTCGAGCAAAAGGGAGTAGAAAAACTCCACAACCTCCTCCCTTATTCGGAAGATATTTGAGTCGAGTTTCCATAACTAATTTTAATTTTCTTTATGCAATTGTGGATCCTTCGACGAAGGGTGGAGGTGTGAAAAAACCATGAATTATGGTCCCCTTCCGTAAGCTAGATTTCTTGATATTTTTGCTTCTAGTGGGTCTCTTCTCTAGGTTGAATATTATGAATCTCTACAAGAAAAGATCGCTCCTCAAAGAGAAGCTCCATAGAACCTCCATGCATTTCAAATTTGGATTCAATCTCTAAAAGCTGCCCACGAATCCTTTCTTTCTCTTTGAAAATATTACCAAATGAAAACTTATTCCAAACCTTAAGATTAGACCTTAGCCTTTTAATCTTATTGGATAGTACTTCCATACTCACATTGTTAACCTCCTCTAACCACCATACCCACAAAGAGTTATCAAAACCAATATGTGATCACCACATCATTTCAAAATGAAATGGATGAGGAAAAAAGGCTGACCATTGATGATCTCCAACCACAAAGGATTATGGTCCGAAAAAATCCAGGGAAGAGTGGAAAAAATGGTTGCACCAAATATATGGAGACAATATTTGGATAAAAAAACTTTGTCTAATCTACTGAGGATCAAATTGGCCCCTACCCTCCTATTACTCCATGTGAACTTCGAGTGCTTTAAGTATAGATCTCTTAAACTTGCGATATTAACAAAATTTATGAAATAATTTACTCTTCTAGCATCCACTTAGTTGCCACCTCGTCTTTCTGAATAAAAAATGGGTTGTTGAAATCCTCCAAAACCACCCACACCTCATCCTAAAAGGAGGCTCTCATCTCGAGTAGAATATACCAAAATCTCCTTCTATCAGTAGGAGAATTCATCGCATAAATATTAGAGATGACCCACCTTATTTGGGTAGTCTTACACCAGAAAATAATGTTTATTGCCCTTGAATAGGATGAAACCACATGGTCATCAAACTTAGAAGGGCCCCAAAAGCCTCACTTTTCGCAAAGATAGAGTGTTTCCAAACTACATTATGAACCAAATCCCATGAAGAAGCATCAAGTTTGGACTCTTGGATGCCAAAAAAAGAGGGTATTTTTCTTTCCTAAGGAAAGCCAACAAACACTTTTTGGAGGAGCTATTTAGCCCTCTCACATTCCATGATCACAGCTTCATTGAGATCAAAAGGAGATTTTCTTTCTCGACCCTCCAGAGAGCGAAGGTTTAAAGCTATCAAGATTTAGATGCTTATATATGTTCTCCTCTTCAAAAAAAACCTTGTTTTACCACCATTGGCCAAAGCCTCCTCCATTTGTTTCTTTCTATCGGCTTCACTAGGGGGACTACCCGGACATTTGGACATGCTAATGTCCAAACCCTTCTTATGTTGACTTATTTTCTTTGGGCCTGGGGAGTCCTTTCAATAATTAAATTAGGAGAGACCATTGGGCTACCCAAACCGCTCGAAGGTATTGAGAAGGAATCCTTAGGGGATGTGCAAACCGCCTTGGGAGTAGAAATCACATTCTCCATTGTCATGTACAGAGCCTCCGAGGCCTCCGTTTTGAGATAACCAATTGAGTTAACCAGAGGTAAAGGTGACATTGTCTTCACAGGATGGAAAACCACCTCCAGGTGAGGAGAGGGAGCATAAGATTTTAGTGAGGGGGAGATAACAGTAGGTCTTACCAGATCAACATGGTCCCTTCCAATGGGCTTTGACCCAATCAAAGACATCACCGATTTCTCTCTAGAAGGGCTTAGACCATTATTCCACCAAACCTTCCATTTATTAATAGCTGGTCCTAGGCCCTAAGTATCCCCTTGAGTAGTTGAACGATTAGAATCAATTACAAAGCGCTTTCGAGGTCGAGACAAAGGACAATATTTTTGAATATGACCACTTTGACCACATTTCCCATAGGGGATAGGTTTGTTCTCATAGACCACTAGTTGAACCTAGCAACCCAAGTGGGAAACCAATTCAACCAACTTAGGGAGATACTTCTCCAATTCCATCATTACACACATGTGAACAAATTGGTATCTATATGTTGATAAAGAGAGAGTCAAAGGAGGCGAAGTCTCCTAAAGTAGAAGCCACTACTTTGAACACATTCTCATACTAGAGGGGGGTTGGAAATTCTGGGAGCCACACCCAAATGAGAACAAGATTGATTTTTTGCAAGATGGGGTTAAAATCAAAGCCCCAACGATGCAAGAACATGCCATGCTTACCAAAGAACCAGGGACCCCCATCAAGAATTTTTTGGGAATCAGCTTTAGAGGAGATCTTGATCAAGAAGAAATTATGAGGAAGGGTGTAGTTTCCCCCCCTGTTATGATATTTTAATAGTTGGGATACTATATTTTTTCTTAAAATCATAAAATACAACTCTAGGAAACAGGAAATAACTAGCAATTTTATTTTTCGAATTTCTTTCAAAATAGGGTTCAGATTACAATATTTTCAAAATATAATATTTCCACGATATATTTGCAAACCCTTGAAATATACTAAATCAGAAAACATGGAAAGATACCTCTAAAAACTGATGAAGATCCAAGTGTGAATCCTGTGTGAATTTACCAACAGAGAACTAGGGTTTCGTCCAGCTCCAAAAATTTGAGGGGTTTTGTCCTTAGCCACACCGTTGGGGTTTTTGTCCCTGTATACACCAAAACAACACCAATCCGATTATGTGATGAAAAGAACTAATTGAATTGACATACATATCCCCTAGGGCAGCCCCCAGAGGTTAAACAGTGGTCCTAACCACTCCCACAGTAGTTTGGAAGGTCAAAGATCAATTTGGCACCTTTTTAGCACTTTTTTCTCTACTCGTCCCACCCCAGGATGATTACAAATTGGTATTCATCCCACCCTAGGACGATTATAAGCATTCGTCCAAAGGTGGGGTGAATAGCAGGTTTGATTGGCAAAAATGCAAACCTCGGCAGGTCCGCCACTTAACTGCACCTTTAGGGCATGCAATTGTGAGGAACGACTTCAAATCAAGGAGAGAGACTTCAGTCATGCATGCCTTTATCATTGAGGCCTCATGCAAAGAGACTCTAAATCAGGGAAAAATATTTTCTCCCAAAATAGGACAAACAATTCAAGTGGCGCCCTCACATGCGCATTCAAAGAGAAAGACCCTAGGTCTATAAATTGGTGAGTCTTCTCACCCAAAAAATGGAACAGAGAGGAGAATTTGGAGCAACGAAGTGTTGCTGAATTACATCCTCACCCATCATTTGTGCTTTTACATCCTTGATATCTCTTTTGGAAGGGAGGTTATTGGGTGATTATTGGAAGCGCAATCCGGACCCAAACCCAAACATTTGGCCACAATACCCCACAAAATTTGCTGAAACAACCCCATAAGAGGTTTTGGACCCATCCCAAGTGGATTGGTGCCAAAATAGAGTCCCAAATGGCGGGTTTCCTGCCCCCAGGCACCTCTTGCACTGCTGTAGTTCTAATCGCCCCACCCAGGAGTGATTAGAAATATGTGGTAGATTTCCATACTGTTATTTTTGAATTTTGTTCTAAGTTACTTACATATGCTATCATTTAAATTTCATGTGATTCTGACAAGTTTTGGCTATGATTTTATCATTTCTCGCTTTCACTAACATACAGCGAGCATCATCAAATATAGGGCAATCGAGGCCGAATTAGAAAAATCCAACCATCTGGGTCATCCCAAAATGCACCATTTTACCTAACCCCAACTTTACAGGTGTTTTGGAGGCCTCTGGACTGGACATTTAGGAGGTGGCTTTCAGACAGGTTATGACAGTCCTAATCGTCCCACTCGAAAGCGATTAGAAATATGTGCAAGATTTTTGAACTATTTCTTTTGCAGTGGCTTCCTGGTAATATTTTATTGCTTCTATCAAATTTTCAGCTCATTTTGATATGTTTTATTTATCATTTTATTTATTTTACGCGTGCACTAATCATAGGCTTTGGGGATCACATGTTCTACTTCATCCACAGGTGCTACTAATACTTTTCTATTTCTCTGAATGTAGGATGTCAACACCGGAGGAGCAGCAAGGAATAAAAGACATATTCACGCAAGCGACGATGACGTTTGGTCCACCCATTTTCAATGTGGGCACGTGAAAGATCTCAAAGGGGAATATATCATTCATGGTGTAATCAAAATATGTCCGACGCTCCTAGCCCCTGAAAAGGGAGGAGACGTATTGTAACCCAATTTTGAGAAAATCAATAAAATAAAGGGCTGCACTTTTACACTTGCTTTTAATCTCGTTTCAGTTCGTTGGTTTTCCTTCTTTTCATGCATTCTTGTTCGTAGGACTTAGTGTTGCATTTCCCCTTCTGTTTTTCTTTTGTATCCTCATGCTTTCAGTGGTGATCACGATGGGACCTCTGTCCCTTGATTTTGAGATCAAATTTATGATCAAAAGTTGTGTGTTTTTGCTTACATGTATCAATATTTCAAGCACTGGACTGCTGCTCATTCCATCTTGTAACGAATACAAAGCTGGAATTTGTGCCACCCTAGGACGAATAGGAATTCATCTCACCTTGTGAGAAATACAAATATGTTATTCGTCTCACCCTAGCATGATTATATCTCTATGCAGTTTCAGAGCAGAAACTCAGAGGTATCCGATTTGGGCAGAGAAGAGGTAGGGGTTCTGAGCATCCTCTGTCATTTTTTGTTTTATGTCTCTGTCATTTTCTATTTCTTTGCTTGCATAGGAATGTTTACTGCATGATTTCTTTCTTTTCACAAATAAAAAGAACCCCACACACCACGAGATAATATGAACATCAAGGTGTTGGTCGTAAAACCCCAACACTTGATCAAGACCAACGGTGGATTTCATCACCACCTTAGCTTGAAACTTGCATACATAACCCTAATCGCTACTGTTGCTAGACGTAAATCGACGTGACCAAGTGTATCTGGGGTGATTCCCAGCACATGAGGATAAGTCTTCTATGGTAGGTGTCAAAACAGAGTGATTCCCCTTTAGTACCGCCTATGTTCCACGTACTGTTCTGCTCTCACGTACCAATAGTTTCCCTCACGTAAGGATGGGTATATAGAGAGGTTCGGTATAATGGCCTGGCAGTGGTATATTGAAGGGGTGACCATTTTGGGAGGTATAAGAGCCCTCATATTGAATATACAACAAAAAATTCTTTACAAGGTTTTCAAAACAAACATCAAAACACACTGAACCAGATTTAGGGCACACTTTTCATCCATAAACAAGATAATCATTGTTTTGATTGTGTGTTTCCATTTTATTTAATGTAGCATAAAAAATCATAAAGAAGATAAAAACATACACATCTTTAGATAAACAACACCATGGTGTACACCTGTAGCCGAGCCCAATCACGGGTAGAAGCTGCGAAAAGTGTAAAAAGGGGGACAAGTCCCCTCCGATATAGTCCCGAGGACTTGGTCATACCACCTTGGCCGCTTGGCCCACAAGATAGTCCACATCATGCCATTACAGAACGAGACTATAGAGGCACCCCTTTGAGGGGCACTCCCACTCAACATAGACCCTTTCAGGAGGAGGCCATACACATGGCACTCAACATAGATGGGAGGGCTCCCTTAGATGCTCGTTATGAGTGGCCATCGTGCGATGAAGTGCTAGAGCAACATAGGGTCCATAAGGAGGGGCCACATGATTACGTCATCCCTCATTTACCCCTTATTACTGTCCGAAATAATAGGCCAAATCCAGAGCACAAGGCTCTTCAGACAGGGCAAGCCAATTCTGCCCACCTCTTTCACACATACAAAAGGGAGTACGAGGAAGACCACTACATTCCTCAAGAGAAATATACAGTGCGAGAGCAATGCACCTCTGCGCCTGCTATGTATCAAGATCACCCATTGAGGCCAAAACCTCGGATGAATGTCGCTAACCTTGACAGAGGAAAGCAACCCAATGGGATATCGGATCACCACAACCGAGATAGACATGTAGGAGAGGCATCTAGGCTTCCTAAACACAAGTCAGTAGAACAAATTGACTTGGCCTTTGCCAAACATGTCGTCAACAAGCGCAAATCACACAGCTCAGGCAAGACCAAAAATAGTTAGAGCACCTATATCACCTTAACAAAGAGCGCATTCGGCGTCAGATAGACGAATTGCTCCAGAACACTATGCCTGAGAGGGTCCCAACCCCTCGTGCACATAAGATAGAATTGTATGAGAGGCACCACCCCTTGGTGCGAGACAGGTCTTCGCGACCTTATCAAATATTACATCCAAGACCTCCTAGACCTGAGCGGGAGGCCACAAAGTGCTGCTAGAGCACTTAGATTCTATGGAGACCAAGACTTTTGGGCCCCAAAATCCCACTTTATGCCAGCTCCGTAGTCACCCTTTGCATCCGTCAGTGCCGGCACCCCCATACCTTGAACACTTTAAATTTCCCCAGTTGGCAATATTTAGAGGGAAGGAGGATGCCCAAGAGCACGTGACTAGATTCCTGAGCCAATGCTTTGGCATTCAGGACAATGATGCTTTGCTACTAAGATCATTTATAACCACATTCGCAGGCCCTACCTTGGATTGGTTCACTCAATTACCAAAACATAGAATCAGTAACTTGGATCAACTAGTAGACAGGTTCCTCAAATGCTTCGCCTTCAACACCAAGAAGAAGGCGTCACTAAGTGACCTAGCTAGCCTCAAGCAGTATGAGGAAGAAACCATGGTGGCCTATGGAAATCGATGGAGGATGTTGCTTTCAAAGCTGCCCTACCTCCCTCCCATGGCCGACCTGACCCAAATGTTCTAAAAAAGTTGTTTGAGATCGATCTCCATGCTATTGCAGCTGTAGAAATATGCCACTCTTGAGGAAGCCCTGATGCAAGCCAGAATCATCGAGGAGATCAAGATACAGGATGGCGAGATTGCCAATCCAAAGAAGAAAGAGTGGCCTAAAAATACCAAAATGATGACCACACAACCGAAACCCGTTGCGGTCAATCAGGTTGCTATAAACATGCTGAAGCCTACATAAGAAACACAACCCTCACAGGCTAACTATCATGTAGTTCATCTTGACAGCTATGAGAATGAGAATCATCAGCAAGAGAAAAATCAGCAGCATCGCCCTAGGCGGCAGTTCACACCCTTCATAGAGTCCACAGACTCCTTGTTTGACCGTTTGTCCACGACAAACTTGATACACCTACCAGAAATTTGACCCATAGACCCCAATGCACCAAAGCCTAAGGCCTATAAGGAAGACTTGTACTATAGATTTCATAGGTAGAAAGGACATGACCTTTACGCATGTTGGAAGTTCAAGAGCTTCGTGCAAGACCTAATAGTCAACAAGACGGTGGTGGACAATCTTGTAGCGCCAAACAACCAATAGATGGGAGTCTTCAAAGACCCCCTGCCTGCCCATGATATGCAGGCAAAAACCCTTCACGTCAATGAGGTGACACAGAACTGCCCCATGCAGGGGTATGTAGGGATGATAAGCATAGTGACTAGGAACAAAAGGTACCCAGGAGCTACCCCCGCGATGGCCATAGAAGAGGTTCCATCAACGTCACAACCTCAACAGCACCCTACACAACCTCCCCCGCCTAGACCAGTGGCCACGATTCAGACTAGACTTACCCAAAGTTTAAGGACCACCTCGGCTAGGCTCTCCATTTATGAGCTCCTTCAACAATCACCACCCCATCGGGAGGCTCTAATGGAGATATTAAAAGCCATCGAGTTGCAACCCCATGAAGCAAACTCTTTCAATGACTTTATGGGACATGTAAATAATGTACAAAACCAGTCATCACATTTAGAGAAGACGAACTGAAATCAGTGACTAGTGACATGGCGGATCCACCCCTGCACATCATTGCACGGGTCAATGGGATTCCGTACAAGAGAGTATTGGTGGACACTGGCTTGTCCAGTAATATAATTACAATAGCGGCATTGAAACACCTCAAGTTGCTAGCATCTCACGTCGTGGCCTCCACCTATACTCTTCGAGCATTCAATGATGAGATATGCTCGACGGTTGGCACAATTGTCCTGTCCATCCAAGCGGGACAAAAGACTATTCCTACGTTGTGCCACATCTTGGAAGGTGAGATGGCCTATAATATCTTGTTGGGCTGGCCTTGTATCAGGGACATGAAGTGTTTCCCTTAAATAGCTCATCATTGCCTAAAGTACACATTCGAAGGGTAGGTGCATGTAGTCCCGATAGACTTAGAGCCCTTCAAGTATTGCAATACGGTGCAACTAATGTCGCAATCGACCCTTCCATCGACACATTTGGATTTTTAGTTGAATCCATCTAAAAAGGGTCTGATTCCGCATGCATCCCCGTTGTTAAGTCCATAAAATCACCAGTCAGGTCCATATTCATCATATGGTCCTTCACCAACAACGCCACCTACGGTGGCCACACCAAAGGACAAAGGGAAGAAACCCCTAGAAGAGGCACCACCCCTAGTCTCAACCATCTCTGCCGAAGAGATGCCTAGCCGAATGGAAGTCGAGACGCCTAGTTCACCCTACATGGAGTGGACCCAGGAAGAACTCCCATTCCCTCCCCCTCCACCGCCAATGATCACCGTTGAGATGGCCAATACGGGCCTAGGGGAGTATCTAGTGCGAAACATTGTAGCAACACCCACACTTGATTCCATGCAAGACATGGGGAGATCTCGCATCCCCATCGACACTGTGGTTCCTCTAGGCTACCCACCAAATCAGATAAAATTTGTTTATGGGGGCCTCGATAATGGCATTGAACCTTTACATGCAAGAAGAAGAAGATGACAAGCCCTTTGCTGAGGACGTCAACTATTTTTCCAACCCAGACTTCGCTTTGAGATATCTTGGCCAATGTAATTGGCATGGATATGGGTTGGGCAGGTATGATCAAGGATTGTGCGTTCTTTGCCAACCAAGATATCAAATGCCATACGACAAGTCAAGAGTAGGGTTCAACCACGCCCTGCCCCTTGTCATCTTGGTAGAGAACATGCAAGGCCTAGGGATAGGCAACAAGGATGGGTTGGCATTAGATCCATATGCCAATACTAACACAACATATACATTGGGGGATTACCTCCCATTGCTAACAACCAACCTTGTTGACCTTAACAACCCTTTCCTTTCGATCGATAAAGGAGAAAGTTTGAGGACTCACCTACAAGAGGGATATAGACAAGGCCAAGAAGGGTCTTCAAAATATGAGTCAGAGTATGAGGTAGCGCCTTGGGACCCTTTTGAATCTGATAGAAATCATTCACAAGTGACCCCCATAGATGATTATCAAGAGAGCTCCATGACAATGTTCCCTTTGGATTCTCCAATCGAGCATATGCCACCTCAAGAGAATCAGGTCCTTCCGTAGAGAGCGAAACAACCCCGATGGGACCAGATCAATTTTCTCGAGCAAGACGAGCCTCACATGTCGTAAATAACTATCGAAGCCAACAAAGTCCTCTGGATCTCTGATAGTGATTATGAAGATGAGATTGAGATGGCATATCTCAATCATATGCGACAACAACAATACCACGTGGACATAGACGACATGTTTGAGCAACTACACATGGGGCCAAGGCATAGGTGGCACCTCAACTAGGAGCAGTTAGACCAATTACTACACCCACCACTTTAGGCATACAGAGAGCACCTTCTGCCTAGAGACCCTATAGAGCCATCAGTTTCAAGGGTGAACCCTGTCCTTTTATCCACACATAGGACCGATCCATTTGTGCCAGTACCCACAGAGTCAGATCCGGAGCACAAATATCACCAAGGATGTCCGAGTCACCACACCCACGGTAATGGAGACCAAAATCATTTCATCAACATGATCTCCATTGACTTAACTGCCCCCATCAATAACCCAGCCAACCCAACACGGTTATTGCATCTAGACATAGATGCTATAGACTGGGATTGCATTGACACACCACCATCCCCATCAGAGTACTGGCCTTGTGGTGGGATGTTCCATTTCACCCCAGGACAAACTCAGGATGTCTTCCATGCTGAAGAGGAACCCGATGTTCCGAACATAGATCTAAATTCAGCAAATGATATCCACCCGATCCCAACTCCACACCAGTTGGAGGACGGGTCCCACATGTCAGTTGAAGAGATGACTGACGTAGACATCGGCTCTCATCCAATGAATTTGCAAATCATCAAGTTGGGGGTAAGTCTATCCCTCGAAGAGCAAGCCGACTACATTATCCTTCCCAAAGATAAGAAGGAGGTTTTTGCATGGTCCTCCAAAGACATGTCGGGGCTAGACCCGCATCTAGTCATGCATAATCTAATGCTTGATCCGATAGTCAAGCCAGTTAAGCAAAAACTACGTAAGATGCACCCAACAGTAGCCTTAATGGTCAAATACGAGCTACAAAAGCTATTGGATGCACAGTTTGTCATCTGCATTGATTACCCACCATGGTTGTCTAACATGGTGCCCATCAAAAAGCCCGACGGGAGGATTCGTATATGCACCGATTTTCAAGATATAAACAAAGAGAGTCCTAAGGATGATTTCCCATTGCCTAGCATCGATGCATTGGTAGACGCTACAGTGGGCCATGAAATGCTATCCCTCATGGATGGTTTCTCGAGATACAATCAGATTCGTATCAATCTCGAGGACCAACTAAAAATGGCGTTTACAACAACTTGGGGGACATTTTGTTATAATGGCATGCCCTTTGGCCTTAAAAATGCTGGTGCCACCTACCAACGTGCCATGACATACATCTTCCATGATCACATGCATAAAACTTTGGAAGATTACATGGATGATTTGTTGGCCAAATCTCTTTTGCAACCAGATCATCTCGATGACTTAAGCAAGATCCTCGATCGCCTCATTGAACATAAAGTCAGATTAAACCCCAAGAAGTGCGTATTTGGCATTGTTGAGTGGTGTTTTCACCCAATTGTGAAAGCACACTCTCCGGTAGGATTTGGGTTCCAAAATCCCCTCTTGCAAAGAAGTTAAACAAACAACTTCTCCAAGGTTCTTGTTATATTAGCATTTGCATATGTGCATCAAATAAATATATTCAATTTAAATGCTAGGAACACCTTAGTGATTGCAAGTAACTGTAAACAAGGGGCACTGTTGGTTTATTTTACCATGAAACTTTAATGATTGTTCATTGAACCCCGATAAAGTAAATGTGAGTTGGCCCTCATATGACCACGATGTAATGCTTTAATTCCTTTTATCTTGATGGTTTTAAGATAGATTTTATCTTGCATTAAATCTTCAATGATGAATATGGTCTCCAAATGTAGCTTCGAAATGTCACTTTAACTTATCCCTCTTAAATGAAATCAATTTTCATCAAGATGAACAATTAAGTGCTTTAAGGAAAAGACCTTCAATGTAGTACTCAAATTATCCCTCTTTCGTAAAATTGGAATTTTTATGAAGAAAGGATAATTTTAGGCCCAAAATGGAAATTTGTGAAAATGCCATAAAACATCACTCCTTCAATGAAATTGGAATTTCCATGAAGGGAATGTCATCATAGGCTCATGAATGCAAAACAAAACTAGAAAAACGAAATTTGACCTTAAAATGGAAAATTTCTATTTTCGGATTTTTAAAATCTGTGACAAAACAGCAACTTCGACGAATTTTTAAAAATACTAAACAAGTCCGAAAATGAAATTTCAAAGTGCGTATTTGAAGTCTGAATTATAATCTCCGCAATGGTGAAATCCGTTTTAGATTTTGAAATTTTTTTAATGTTTATTTTAATGTCTGAAAATAGGAAAAATTTCTGAAATTAATTTTTTTTGGAAACAGAAAATTTAAAGTTTGCATCAAAATAATTGCTGAAAACAAAGCAATGCAAAAGCTCCTTCAGTTTGATAGCACCCCGTCCTGCAAAACCGAATACGTGAGAGTTTCATACATGCAACCTAGCTTATTTGACCTGCAAAATAAACACAATCAAAGTAAACTAGGTGTTGGTTCCTAGGGTTTTAAATAATTTCCAGATTGCAAACATTCACATGAAACAACCCAAAATAATGGCATCAATTTCACATACAAGTCTGAAATCTGAAAGGGGAAAAATAAAACAATTAAAATTAAGCATGTAGAAAATTTCTCATTCTTTCTTGCTAACAAGGCCTGAAATTTCTGAATAAAAGCTTTCACATTCCAATTAAAATCCTTGCTTTACAAATGTGGCCATGCCCAAAGTTCCCATTTGGCCATGCCACCATTTCCGTCCCTTTCCGTCTCCTTTTCTCCCTTTCGCGACCTTTTTCAACCTCTCTACACTTATGCATTTTCTTTTTTCTTCACTTTTACATCTAGGTGATTCCGAGATTCTTCTCGCTAAAAGTGGGTCCCCAATTTGGGGTGTGTTGTGGATTAGCCACAACAAATGGCGACTCTGCTGTCAAATGCTCTTGAGCATTTTAGTAAGAACCCAACCTAAAACATATCATAACTCGAAAACATGTGTTAGCACGTAAGCAATATAACAAATGCCCAAATATTAGAAGTACATGAATTATCAGAATCATCAAGCATTAGCTCGGTGGCAATGGTTTCATTCCCTATCGTTTGAAATTAATCAACATTCCATTATCAGTTTTGCATGAATGCATATGTGGGATGGTGAATGATTTGTGTACCCTAATGAATGTGCAAGGAGATTTTGCTTCCATAAAAGGCATGGTCATTCTTCTATTATTATGTACAAGCATTCAATATTGCCAAACCCTCTTAGGATCCACTAATTCATTACCTTATTGTATCCCAAAGTTGGTTATGAGTCCCTACTATCTAGAACCCATGTGCAAGTGAATGTGAAATCATAATTTGGGAATCAGACTCCCAACCAACCGAGATGAGAGTTTAACCCTATCCTTACTATTCTGATTTAGAGTTCATTACCTCACTTTAAGCAAAATAATTAAACCAGTTATGGAAGAAATGGTCATGCTAGTCTAACCCTCTAGACAATTAGTGGTCTTGTTTTTTAGGCAAGACATGATGCCATGCATGGGCATATCTAACCCCACAATCCAAAACTTTCGGGATGACTACCCATCCCTTGCAGAGGACAAGTAGTACGATCCTTACAATCCAAAATAAAGATGAGATGGGAAAAATTTATTTATTATTTATTTTTCTTCTTGGACCTTGGGGATGACTACCCATCCTGGCTAGGGACATGTAGTACGATCCTTACAATCCAAAATTTAGATGTAAATATTAATTTTGTTACTTAGACCTTGGGGATGACTACCCATCCTTTGTAGAGGACAAATAGTACGATCCTTACAATCCAAGACTGATTATGAAATGAGACATAAGAGCTTTGGGGAATCAGATTCTCAACCTAAGCGAGATGAGAATTTATGCCCTATCCTTACTACTCCATGTGGGTCAAATCAAAGCTTTGGGGAATTGGATCCTCAACCTAAGTGAGATGAGAATTTAACCCTATCCTTACTACTCGATTTTAGGCTTTAAGCTCTATGGAAGTGGTCAAAACCATTGTTTTAAGGATCATGTTGCATAAATAGGATAGACATGAAATACTTCTTTCGCCCAACCTTTTCCTCCAAGTTAGGTTTTGATCATTTTGCTCAAGATCCTTTTTAATGTATGAGACGTGCTTGGTTCTAGATATCTCAAGACTCGGTCCAACCTTAGGATTTACTTACATATATGTTATAACATAACCCTAAGAGGATTTGACATACTTTAATGGCTTGTACCTAAGATGCATATGTAACTAAGATGAGATGTATGTAAGGTGAGATGGAACATGAATGCATTATTTCTTGAATTACAAATGGAATGAATTGTCATGCAAAACTGATTCTTTCATGCATCACAAAATCAAACAATATTACTTAAAATGTTTTATGTTACTTGTGGAGCTTTTACAAGACAATTCCAATATTTCATATTCTCCTAACCTTAAGCATAAGTTGACATCTCAAATTTTATTCTTTTATTTTTATTTTTTTTTTTTTTTATTTCAAAATTAACACACATGTCAATTGAAATCAAATCCATAACTAAAATCCTAGCTAAACTAACAATCCTAAACAATAAAAACAAAATCTGAAAATCCCCCACCAAGATCAAAAGAATAATATCAAAGTCTCACAACCTAAGGGCTAAAATAATGCTTTAAAATCTGCCCATTAACCGGTAGCATGAAATCTTCCCCTTCTAATGTTTTTAGCATGAAGGTATTCTTCCCAAGAATCTCTGAAATCTGATATGGACCCTACCAAAGACAATCAAACTTTTGATGATTCCCTTTTTCCTCATGTCTTTTGTCCCATAGTAATACCAAATCTGAAATTCCGAATGATTTAACTTTGGCTCTTCTGTCAAACCATCTCTTGATAACTTCCGGTTTATTCATGTGATTCATGGCCTCTTCTCTCTTTTCATCAAGGTGCAACAACTGGCTCAACCTAGCTTCAACTTGATCATCCGTCCCCAAGTACTCTTGTATGAAATGTAAGGTCTGCAACTTCAAATTTGCTAGAAATATCGGGTCTTGCCCATAGACCAAATGATAGGGAGTATTCCCTATGGACTCTTTCACTGTCCTATCTCCCAAAGGGAAAACTTTAGTTGATTGTGCCGATCCTGAGGGTTCTTTTCTAGAACTTCTTAATAGTATTCAACAAATTCTTATTTGAAGACTCGGCCAACCCATTTCCTTGAGGATAGTAATTGGATGCAAACTTTAAGCTCACTTTGTTATCATATGCCCAATCTGCAAATTGTGTAGAAATAAAATCTTTACCATTGTCACTGACAATAGAGTCGGGCATTCCAAATCTTGTTATAATTTGATCCTCAAGAAATTTAATCACAACATCTATGGTGGCATGTTTAGTAGGAATCGCCTCTGTCCACCTTGCACAGTAGTCCGTAGCTGTCAAAATGAATTTATGAGAATCAAAAGAATTTGGGTTAATAACCCCGATGAAATCTAGTCCCCACTGTGCAAACGGTCTCATTTCGACTACAGGCTGCAACGGCATGGCTGCATTTCTCTCTCTATTTGCAGCCACTTGACAGATGTGACAAGATCGTACATGGGTATGCGCATCCTTGAAAATATGTGGCCAGTAGTATCCTGCTCTCAGGATTTGATGTGTTGTAGCATTGGTTGCACCATGACCAGTTCCATGTTTCCCATGAAATTCCTGCAACACCCTGGTAACTTCTTCTTTGTTCAAGCACCTCAGGTAGATACCTTCATGATTCTTCCTGTAAAGCACACCAGATTTTATCAGATAATTGACAGATTTAAGCCTTAAGGCTCTTCTTTCTGTTGAATTCAGATTAGAAGGACACTTACCAATCAATAAAAATTGCACAATATCAACATACCGATCGTCCTTAGCCATGTATTCGTATTTGAGCATTGACCTTTATTTGCGGATTATTTTTTTTGATCGCCTTCGCCAGTCCCTGTCCTTGAACTAGTTTCATTTGTTGGATTTCGAGATCAAATTCTTGGATGGTTGAAAT
The DNA here is from genome assembly GCA_028583015.1 of Wollemia nobilis. Taxonomy (NCBI): domain Eukaryota; kingdom Viridiplantae; phylum Streptophyta; class Pinopsida; order Araucariales; family Araucariaceae; genus Wollemia; species Wollemia nobilis. Next base: position 35,649 of record JAQPPZ010001843.1, on the reverse strand, counting down.
CCACTTTCCTCTCTTCTCACCTAGTTCATTATATAAAAACATGGTCTTGACAGCAGAATCGGGCACGATGGCGATAATTCTGCTGTGCATGATGTAGTGCCTAAATTTTTTCACCGTTTTAAAAGTGCGTACATTTGCTTATCAAGGATTGAATACCTTAATTGAGCGTCTTTCAGGGGGGCACTTAAAAATGCAATGGGTTTTTTGGCACTATCCTCACCTTTTTGGGTTAAGACACTCGCAAAGGAGTGTTCTGATGCAAAAGCATAAATATAAAAAGGCTTGGAGTAGTCTAGGCTTATAAGGACAGGGGCTCTGGAAATGGCATCTTTGATATTCTAGAAATCCAATCTACTTTCCTCGTTCCATTTTACATCCACATCTTTCTTGAGCATCTGGTTCAGAGGTTTGGCTATCTCAGCAAAACTAGAGATAAACTTCCTCACAAAATTGACTTGCCCAAAGAAAGATCTCAGTTCTTTTTCTTGCTCGGGAGAGGTAGGTTTTGGATAGCTTGTATCCTTTCTAGGTCGATGGATATGCCCTCTTTTGAAATGATGTGACCCAACAATTTCCCTTCGTTACTCCAAAATGCACTTTTTGGGATTTAAGGAAATTCCATGTTCTCTGCATCTTTGAAGCACTTTCTTCAAATCTTTAACATGATCCTCTCTCTTCTTCGAGAAAACTGGGATATCATCCACATACACGATGATGCATTTGCCTATTAGCCCTTTGAATGTGTAATCCATGGCGCGTTGAAAAGTTGCACCAGATTTAACGATCCGAACGACATTCTCTTATATGCAAATGTCCCCACTTGGTAGTGAAGGTTGTTTTCATCCTGTCATCTGGATGTATAAGAACTTGGTTGTACCCAAAATATCCATCGAGAAAGGACATCATTTTAGATCCATTTACCATTTGCAGAATTTCATCGATTGATGGTAATGGATAATTATCTTTTTGAGAGGCTTTATTAAGATTTCAAAAATATATGCATGAACTAATCTCTCCACTCTTTTTCTTCTTGGAACGAGGTTGGCCACCCATGTTGAGTGCCTAACAGGAAAAATGATTTTCGCTTCCAATAATATTTTAACCTCCTTTTCGATCAAAGGCTCCAATAGCGGGTTAACAACTCGTTGTCTTTGCCTAAAAGGCTTGGAGTCTGGCTTCAAAGGAATGGTATGTGTGATAATGTTCTAGTTGTAAGTCTTCAACTCATTGTAGTTCCAAGCAATACAATCTATGTAATGCTTCAATGTCTGTATTATATTGCTCCTTTCTTCCTCTGTACATGCCTTTGCTATGTACACCTCCTTTGGATTGTCTGCACTCCCTAGATTAATTGAATCGCATGCATATTTGGGGAGTGGGACTCTTTTTCTTTTCTTGTTCTTGCATTCCATGTCGAACATCTTTTCTAATGAAACCACGTCTTTAGGAATTTTGTTGGATTGATACGTAGTTTCACTTTCTTTTGTTTCATCCTGCCACCTTTGTTCCTCATCAATCACCCGATTTTCAAAAATACCCGAGTTTGTGACAAACTTGAAGATGTGCTGTCACTTTCAAAAACACTGGAAATTCTTTACATTATCAGGTATTGATGGACAAGGAACCAACTCAATGGAAAACTTTTTACATATTTTTATATCCACCGGGTTTAACATGCCTGCGATGACTGCAAGAGAGTCTGCTATTCGATTTCCTCTCCTAGAAATAAGGGCTATGTTGAATGCATCAAACTCCTCCATGAGGTCCATAACCTTAGTCCTATAAAGGCTCAGTCTTTTGTCGTGGCATGTATACTATCCTTTGATTTGCTTGACAACCAACTCAAAATCTCCCAAAACCTTCAAGCATTTAACATGTTTGCTCAATGCTAGACGTAAACCATAGATCAATGCTTTGTATTCTGCCACATTGTTTGTGCAAGGAAATTGCATTCTGTAAGCAGCTAGCAATGGTTTACCTCCTGGACCAGTGAGCTCGACTCCAGCTCCTGCTCCCTATCTAGAATTTGATCCATCGAACTTGAGCAACCACGTGTAATCATTTTCTTTAGATGAATGACCATGACACACTTCTTCTTTAAACTCTTCAGCGACTTCCTCAACATCAAGTGCATAGACCCCTAAGTCTAGCTCGAAAACGAACTTCATTCGGCTTGTTAAAATCTTTTATAATCTCTTTAAGCCTCGGTTCGTTTTCCACTCTTATTTGATTTGCAATTCCCTTCCATGGTAGCCACATATGCGAGCAGTCTGTTGCAAAATAGCCATTCAACGTTTTCATCCAATCCCTAGCAAGTAGCATTCCATACCTACTCGGGATATTAACCACCAAAATGTCCACAACCTGCTGAACCCTGGGTTCAGAATTCAATTGAATCTTGACATCATATAAAGTCCCCACTACATTTACTTCTGATCTGTCCAGTTGCAGGATCGCAGCATTTGGATGAAATAGGCTGCAGACCTAGCATTTTGCATATCTCCGTAGGCATGAGGTTGCTCGTGGCTCCTGTGTCCACCAAAAAGTTATGCAAGTTCTTACCCGCAATTCTCAGAGTCAATAAGAATGGCGGGACATCCCTTCTCTCCTTTCGCAAAATCAGATGGGATTCAGCTCTTTTTTCCTTCCACATCGGATCAGGTGAGTTCAAAGCTCTTATCAACGCCTCCTTTTGACCAGGCAATTTAGCCGCGTCCAGGAATGAAAGGCTAGATTTGGACTTCTTCATATCCTCCACTACGTCATAATTTGGTTTTTCGAATTTGACTGTCTTCTGGACGTCATTAGACATTTCTCTTCTGAGTGGAGGGGGAGGGTTGTTACTTGCCTTTGTATCTGGAGGAAGAATAGAATTTTTTGGAGGTGTTGATGAGGTTTTAGGGGCTTTAGATTTACTCCTCAAATGGTACCCATGAGTCCCCTTTCTGAAATCTCGAAAAGCTTGCACCTCCTGTTCCAAAACTTCGTCTTCTTCCTCCTCGCTTTCACCCTCTTGGTGATATACTGTTTCCATCACCATAATATTTTCATCTTGATGATACGATGGATCCTCATTTGATACCAGTTCCAAATCATCAACTTGTGCCTGAAGACAATGAGTGTATCTAGCAATCTCAGGACAATTCCTCTCATTGTGTTCTTTTGTGTTATGTAACTTGCACCCCCTTTCCCATGCCAAATCTGAAAGATTCAAAAGAGAATTAGATTGGCTAGGGCCTGCAGAAGCATCTAATTGATTAGCAATGGGAGCAGGAACTCCCCCATTGTTTGGCTTGGTGTTCCAGTGCCTCCCTCTATTGTTAAAATTCTGATTTGGGTGAGGGGCATGGGACTCATACTTCTGTTGTTGAACCCTGTCATTGCTTAGTTTATGCACTAGTTTCTTGAGCTCTTCGACTTCCGAAAAAACATCCTTCGATGGAACCACATTGTTGTTAACCCCCGTTGGATTCGCATAATTAATGGGGTCTTGATTCCACATTTGGGTCGGGTTCTGAGGAATTTGATTCCCATATGGATTGATACCTTGAATCGGGATTGGATTCGGAATAGGAACTATGGCTTGAGGATTGACTTGACTAGTTTCCTGCGTAGTTGATTGACTGTTCTGCAAAAATGTAGGAACAGGTGGAATGGCTGTGATTGGTTGGATTGGAATGGGTGCATATGCGGGTGCTGGTGGATACGACTACTGATATGGGAAGGCATTCATACTTGGCATTTGTGGTGCCATGAGTTGATTTTCCTGGGGAGCTTGACCATATGGAGCACACTGTCCCATCATAGGCATCTGGGTAAACCCGTAGCCTTGCGGTGTCAATTGCTACTCAATAGTCATGGCTTCATTATAGGCCAAAGCCAACATGGTGACCTGAGGATTACGCCTTGCAAACATAGTTGTCATGGGGTCCAATGCCCCAAAATATATCTGCAAAGCCACTGCGGGATCAATGGCAAAATGTCTAATTTCTCTGTTATAGTTCTTTTGGAATCTCTGATTAAACATTCGGATTGGTTCCCCTTGGCCCCGTTTGCATGTAATAAACTGATTGTAAATAGTTGCGGGATCTAAGGGTGACCTAAATTTATTGACAAAGGCATTTTCCATTTGTGTCCAAGAGGTGATTGAACCAGTTGGCAAGCATATATACCACTCATATGCTATTGGATCCAAGCTCATGGGGAAAAGTCTACAGGCTACATCTTCATGCTGAACTTGCAGCCTAATTAAAACATCCCTATAGGCTTGGATATGTTCTTCTACTGTTCTTAGGCCATCTGGCTTGTATTTAGGCAGAAATATTTCAATGTTCTTGGGGATTTCATGGATATCCCCAGCAATATTCAAAGGAGTATTGTTAGCTCCATACCAAGGAGCTGCTGGAGCTTGAGCCATTTGACTCATAATTGATGTAGATAGACCTACAATAGCGGTGAAATATTACTAACTATAGGCACACTAGGGGCAACAGATATTACTGGCGTAGGTCCACTCGACGTTCCTGGAGAAAACAGGCCTTTTGCGATCGGTGTGCTTACGACTTGCTTGGCTTTACCCTTGGGAGTACCGGTAAGGTCGTGAAAAATGGTTTCTCCGGTTGTTTGAGACCCGGTCGCAATACGGCGTGGTGGGTCCAGCCTGCTCGAAGAAACCCTCGGCTACTTCAAGAAAACCCGCAACAAAAACAAAAAACAATGTTGCAGTTTAGCCGTAAATAATTTCAGAATTGAATCAAAAACAAAATATTCAGATATGAAAATCAAAATAGATAAACCAATTCGGCCCTCCTTCTAGCGCCAATCTGTTGAGTGGTGTTTTCACCCAATTGTGAAAGCACACTCTCCGGTAGGATTTGGGTTCCAAAATCCCCTCTTGCAAAGAAGTTAAACAAACAACTTCTCCAAGGTTCTTGTTATATTAGCATTTGCATATGTGCATCAAATAAAGATATTCAATTTAAATGCTAGGAACACCTTAGTGGTTGCAAGTAACTGTAAACAAGGGGCACTGTTGTTTTATTTTACTATGAAAATTTAGTGATTGTTCATTGAACCCTGATAAAGTAAATGTAAGTTGGCCCTCATATGACCACGATGTAATGCTTTAATTCCTTTTATCTTGATGATTTTAAGATAGATTTTATCTTGCATTAAATCTTCAATGATGAATATGGTCTCCAAATGTAGCTTCAAAATGTCACTTTAACTTATCCCTCTTAAATGAAATCAAATTTTCATCAAGATGAACAATTAAGTGCTTTAAGGAAAATACCTTCAATGTAGTACTCAAATTATCCCTCTTTCGTAAAATTGGAATTTTTATGAAGAAAGGGTAATTTTAGGCCCAAAATGGAAATTTGTGAAAATGCCATAAAACATCACTCCTTCAATGAAATTGGAATTTCCATGAAGGGAATGTCATCATAGGCTCATGAATGCAAAAAAAAACTGGAAAAATGAAATTTGACCTTAAAATGGAAAATTTCTATTTTCGGATTTTTAAAATCTGTGACAAAACAGCAACTTCGACGAATTTTTAAAAATACTAAACAAGTCCAAAAATGAAATTTCAAAGTGCGTATTTGAAGTCTGAATTATAATCTCCGCAATGGTGAAATCCGTTTTAGATTTTGAAATTTTTTTAATGTTTATTTTAATGTCTGAAAATAGGAAAAAATTCTGAAATTAAAATTTTTGGAAACAGAAAATTTAAAGTTTGCATCAAAATAATTGCTGAAAACATAGCAATGCAAAAGCTCCTTCAGTTTGATAGCACCCCGTCCTGCAAAACCGAATACGTGAGAGTTTCATACATGCAACCTAGCTTATTTGACCTGCAAAATAAACACAATCAAAGTAAACTAGGTGCTGGTTCCTAGGGTTTTAAATAATTTCCAGATTGCAAACATTCACATGAAACAACCCAAAATAATGGCATCAATTTCACATACAAGTCTGAAATCTGAAAGGGGAAAAATAAAACAATTAAAATTAAGCATGCAGAAAATTTCTCATTCTTTCTTGCTAACAAGGCCTAAAATTTTTGAATAAAAGCTTTCACATTCCAATTAAAATCCCTGCTTTACAAATGTGGCCATGCCCAAAGTTCCCATTTGGCCATGCCACCATTTCCGTCTCCGTCTCCCTATCCTTTTTCATTTGCCTCCCTTTCACAAAACCGTAGCGAAATCGCTACCGTTTCGTCATCCGTACACCTTCGCCGAAACACGTCGCGAAATCGTGACCACTTTCTCCATCGGGCCGCCGACAGGTCGCGATTTCGTGACACCTTTTCTGTTCATGCCACCGACACGTCACGATTTCGGGACACCCTTTTTGTTCATGCCACCGACACGTCGCGATTTCACGACACCCTTTTTGTTCATGCCACCGACACGTCGCGATTTCGCTGCGCCCTTTTTTACCTGCTGTCGTTGACCGCGTTGACCGTGATTTTTTGACACGTCACGATTTCGCTACAGTTTTCCGGTTTTGGTCGCGATGGCGCAGTGTGTCGCGATTTCGCGACATGTCACGATTTCGCGACCCCTCTCTACACATGCATTTTTATTTTTTCTTCACTTTTTAGCATCTAGGTGATTGAGATCTGCTCAGTAAGCCTGCAAAAAAGGTGGGTCCCCACTTCTGGGGTGTGTTGTGGATCAACCACAACAGGCATCACATATGGAAAACTCTTAGGTTTCATAGTCTCCAAACGAGGATTCAAGGTAGATCAAAATAAAGTCAAGGCAATCCTTGAAATGCTTCCCCCAACAACCATCAAGCATCTCAGAAGCCTGCAGGGAAAGGTCGCGTCAATCAAGCGCTTCATAGCGTAGCTATCTGACAAGTGCCGAACCATGAATAAATTATTGCACAAGGGGGTAGCATTTCACTGGGATGACGAGTGCCAGTCAGCCTTTGACGACATCAAACAATACTTGGCTTCACCGCCAGTATTGGTGCCACCTAGACCAGGAGTGTCGTTCTACTTATACATTTCAGCTACTAAGGTGGCACTGGGCGCCATGCTATCCCAGAAAAATGAACCTATCGTAGCCACACCCTGGTCAGTTATGGACTTAACTATGCATACATCGAGAATCTATGCTTGGTAGTGGTATTTGCTACCAAAAAGCTACACCACTACATGCTGAGCAATACAACATATGTTGTGTCTAAGGAGAATCCATTATGGTACATGATGAGTCGTACTTATCATAGTAGCCACACGACGAAATAGATCATATTGTTGATGGAGTTTGACATAGAATTCATTGGACAAAAGTCCATCAAAGGTCAAGTCATCGTCGATCAAATAGCAGAGGCTCCTCTTGAATGTGATCAGCCTCTGACCGTAGAGCTACCTGATGATGGGGTCTTCCATGTTTCAGAATCACCAGATTCTAATGAGCCTAAATCACAGGCCGACATGACCATATTCTTTGATGGTTCTAAATGTGAGCAAGGGGGTGGCATGGGAATTGTATTCTTCACATCGTAAGGGGATCCAATGCCTCTATCGTTTAAATTAGATTTCCCGTGCACCAACAACAATGACAAATACGAAGCCTTGCTCATAGGTCTTCAGACAACAATCACCATGAACATCAAAGGCTTGAACATCTTTGGTGATTTGCTGTTAATTGTTAACCAAGTAAAAGGGGTATTCCAATGTAAATGCCTAGTTTTGCCTACAAAGCCCTTATGGAAAAATTCCTAGCAAAGCTTGAATGGTATGACATCGAGGCACTCCCTCGATCATAGAATCATTTTGTGGATACTATGGCCTCCTTGGGGTCACTAATACCGCAAGACCCTTCTGGTGAAATGACAACCATTCAAGTTAAAACATTATCGCAATTCATGATGGAGTGTGCAAGCTCTGACCTAATTCCAGGAATCCACCTGATCCAGATTCAACCATCTCAGGATAAGTTCTCTCGAATCTGTGATTGTCTGAATCGCACCGACTAGGGGTCCTTGTTCTCATCGACCCCTCTTAATAGCAACACAATGCTATTCTTACAAGTTCTTTCCCACTCAGCTTTTTCTAGGGATGAACTACAAGAGGGATTGGCCATTCATACCATCGACATTTCTGATCAACAGGATTGGTACACACGCATAAGATACTACCTCAAGCTAGGTAACCTCCCACTTGGATTGATGCTTTCCATGAAAAGATCATTTAAATAGAAAGCGGCAAAACATGTCTTGTTAGGAGACATTTTGTATCATTAGAGCTATGAAGGAATCCTCCTCCATTGCTTGGACCCACAGGAGTCCGCTTGGGTGATCACCCAAGCGCATGATGGTACATGCAGTGGCCACTTCAACGGTATGGCCATCACAAAGCGCATTCTCCACATGGGTTATTATTGGCTATATTTGGAGCGATATTGTTGCACGTATGTGAAGAAGTGTGACAAGTGTCAACACCATGCCAATTTGAGACACGTACCTTCTAATGCCTTGCAACCGATCTAATCGGCTTGGCTATTTTTGCAGTGGGGCTTAGATCTAATCGAAAATATCTCCCCTACATCGTCGGGTCATCACACGTTCATCATAACGGCCACAGAGTACTTCACCAAGTGGGTGGAAGAAATTCCGCTAACCTCTACGACTGGACCTCGCATTACGGAGTTTATTTTGCATAACATCATATGTCATTTTGGTATTCCATCCAAGATCATCTCGGATAATGGGACGTCATTAAAGAACAAATATGTACGTGCTTTGACAACAAAGTATAAAATTCAGCACAATTTTTCAACACCTTATTATCTGTAGGCAAATGGGCAAGCAGAAGCGTCAAACAAAATGCTAGTCGCTATCCTAAAAAATATGGTCACAGATAGTCACAAGGATTGGCACATTCAAATCCTGCTTGCCCTGTGGGCTTATTGCACCAAAATTTGGATGCCCACTGGGGCAACTCCATTTTCACTGGTGTATGGCTCCGAGGCAGTCATGCCTCTCAAGTTGGAAATACCTTCCCTGCGCATCTCAATGCAAGAGTTCATCGATGATGACACTGCGCGGCAAGCCCGGTTAGACCAACTTACGTTGCTTGACGAACGATGCGTCAATGCTCTTAAGCATTTACGTATCTATCAAGAGATACTTAAGAAAGCGTACAACATGAAATTTCACCCGAGGGACTTTCAGGTTGGTGACTTGGTCTTAAAAGAGAACCAGCAAAATTCTAACTTGCCGCCCCATCTGAGGGACAAGTTTGCGGCAAATTGGTTAGGTCCCTATGTAATTGATAGTAAAATAGGACCTGTAACATACCGGCTCACCTCTCTTGAAGGAATCAAGGATCCAAAACCCTTGAACATCAGTCATTTGAGGCCATTCCACATTTAGAGAGCCATAGCCCACCCCAAAAGCTCCAAGGATTCCTACAATCGCTTAGTCAACCCAAAATGCTCCAAGGATTCCCCCCAATCGCTTGATCACCTTCAAAATGCCCCAAAGGTATAAATAATCCCTTTGGTCAAACCAAAAGCACCAAGGATTCCCACAATCGCTTGGTCAACCCCCAAATTCCCCAAAGGTGTCCATAAACCCTTTGGTCAAACCAAAAGTGCCAAGGATTTCCCCAATCGCTTGGTCAACCCTAAAATGCCCCAAAGGTATCAATAAACCCTTTGGTCAAAACCAAAAGCTCCAAGGATTCTCACAATCGCTTGGTCAACCTAAAATGCTCCAAGGATGCCAGCTATCGCTTGGTCAACCCTAAAATGCCCCAAAGGTATCAATAAACCCTTTGGTCAAAACCAAAAGCTCCAAGGATTCAACCAATCACTTGGTCAACCTAAAATGCCCCAAAGGTATCAATAATCCCTTTGGTCAAACCAAAAAGCTCCAAGGATTCTCACAATCGCTTGGTCAAACCTAAAAAGCTCCAAGGATTCTCACAATCGCTTGGTCAACCTCAAATGCCCCAAAGGTGTCCATAAACCCTTTGGTCAAACCAAAAGCCCCAAGGGTTCCCACAATCGCTTGGTCAAAAACAAATATTCAAAAACAAACAAAAACAAAAGATAATCAAAAATAACAAAAAAAATTGCATCTCACTTCTATGCATACTCTTAAAAATCAAAATACAAAAACATAATAAATTGCATTAGGCATCGCATACATACATTGCATATTTGTTGGTCATACATTTCACAAGCACCATAGACTGTAATTGCTAGGCAATTTCATCATTTTCCACCTTCAATCCATTTTATCAACATGTCATTCCAAAATAACACTGTCCACATTTTTAGCATAGTCAGTTGTCACCTAATGTATTTAGGGTTTTCCTCATTCAGCTGTCTTTAAATTTTTAGCCAAAAAATGTACAAAGTCAAAAATATTTTACAAGGGTAGAGTTTTACTTGGATAACACTTCGTTACGTAACATCCCTACACAAGTTAAAACACATAAAAAAATTCCTAAGTTGTGTGAATGCAAGAGAAACCTACAAAGCAGTCTAGGGTACCATAGGCGAAATGTTAACCTGTTCATCCCCCTGTGTGAATGGTTCAAGAATGCTGAGAATTGACAAAAGGACAAGCTCTTCCCCCTCCAATACACCATAATAAAAAGTGGTTTTCACCACTAACAAAAATCCCAAAACACCTTTGATCCCCGAAGTCATAAGGATTCGTACTACATGCCCCTGACAAGGATGGGTAGTCATCCCCAAGGCCTAAAAGGATCAATGCCATTTACAAACAAAATTCCAAAAATCCATCATCACAAACTTCCAAAACACGTTTGGTCCCCAAAGTTGTAAGGATTCGTACTACACACCCCTGACAAGGATGGGTAGTCATCCCCAAGGCTTGAAAGATCAATGCCCTTACATAATAACATCCCCAATCACCTTTGATTCCCAAAGGTCATAAGGATTCGTACTACACATCCCTGAACAGGATGGGTAGTCATCCCCAAGACCAAAAGAATCAATGCCATCCACAAGCCAAAAACCTACGAGCTCAACTTTGTAACCTATAATGCAAAATCAAATAATAGTGGTTATCACTACTATTCAAAATCCCTTGCTCAAAAAGCAAAACAAAAGTGTAAAATAAATACTGATTTTAATCACTATGTATACGAGCAAGTATCCCAACAAGTTGAGCAATCGAAAGACTCTTGAGCTTGAATCCTTGGAATTTTCATCATTCGAAAAACCATCTAGGTGATCCTCATTACGGGTTTAGTGGACATCCTACCTGACAATGCTGGTATCCTAAATGCATGATGATATGTCTATCACATTAGCTTTGCGTGTGAGCAGACCAATGTTTGCATGTGGATGAGCTAGCTTATGGTACCTTAGATTGTCCCATAGATTAATCTTACTAAATACAATAATGGAGTTAGTGGAGCTAATTAGGTGATCCTCAGTATAGGTTTGGTTGACATCCTATCTGGCATTGGCGGTATCCTGACAAATACCACATAAAAAAATTCCATTGCACACATAGGGATGTGAAATAACTTGGTCAAACTCAAGTCTGATTTGTACCTTGTTCAAAAATTCTTGTGAGATAAATGTATAGTCTTGGCTAGTTAGTTAAAACATCTGAATCTCAAAAAACCTTAACTACATTTTAAAACAACTGGTACATTTCATTACTTACATCAACATCAAAAAATATGAAAAATACCAAAACAAAATTCACACATGCAAAGTCATTCCACAAAGCCATCACATAAGTACAGAAAGCTAGTAAATCTTGTACAGTCTATGGTGCCATCGACAAGTTATCAACAACTCATTTCATTCATTCCATATGCTTACATCATATAATTAGAAACATCGCATTCATAATAACACATGCATACATCATTATAAATAAATGTGCATAAACAAAAAAAACTAAATCATGCCAAGTGTATAACCAAAAAGAAAATTCATGTATATATATCGTCAAAATGCCCATAGGCTACAATAAGTCGGTCCTCTGACCTCGTAAAACATCAAAAAATCAAAAACCCCCAAGCCTAGGGAGTCAGCCACCGTGATCACGTAGGATTAGTGTGACGAGAACTACCCCCCGTGGTGTGGGTCCTATGCGACCTCTCAGGGCGGCTGCTACTAGCCCTCGCATCACGCCCACTAGCACCCCCCTCATCCAGCTACTTGCAACGAGACAATGTTGACTACTCAGTATCATTGTCTCTCATCCGGTGTGAAGACCCACCTCTAGGGAGCTCAAGTAACTGCCCATCGAGGTAGATAATCTCTGCCTCCAAATCCATCCGATGCTGAAACCAATCCACCTCCCACCGATGGTACGTAGCCACTACATCATCGCGATGCGCCAACTACATTCGTAGGAGATCCCTCTCTCACGTAGCATATATGTCCCCATCTTGTCGATGGTACACAGCCAATGAGTTCTCCCACTCCACCAACTGAGTCCGTAGGAGATCCCTCTCCTGCAAAGCCTCCCCAAGCTCCTCATCCTGTCTCCGAAGCAGATCCTCCAATCGTGCTATCTCAACGTGATCCCTCACCTCCACACCCTTCGAGATATACTGGTGCATAGGCATATCTAGGACTGCGAGCTGCTCTGGCTCCCATCACTCTGGGACGTCCTACATACTTGGCTGCTCCAGAATCCTAAAATCATTCCCCCCAAAGCTATCAACCTCCACCATGTCCGCATCCTCGAGCGGAGCCCCCCAACCCTCTCCAGATGCCTCAGCACCCTCACCACCTATTTTTGCCGCCTCTGGACCCCCTAGAGGTCCCTCGCCTTGCCACCGCCGTAATGTCCACCACTGGTCATACTCAGTGGTTGCCTCGATGTTGTCCATGACAGGGACATTGATCACAGGATCGAACTCCTCCCCCAATGGCTCGATGATCAGCCAGGCCAGAGTCCTCTCGTCGACTCGACGCCTATAGATCAAGGGCTCACCAGGTAACCCCTGGTGCATCCCAAATTGTCACATCACTAAGACGTACGAGAAGTACTCCTACTCGGTCTCATGTCGCCCGATCAGCCATCTCCCCCTACGCACCCATTGAAGCCACTCTCCAGCCTCAGGCCAGGTTGGACAGTCCCAATATGAGCACCAGAACACCTCCCCTAGAGCAATTTGAGCGAAGGCATCGGCATAGTGCCCTACGACACCTGCCCACCGTCGACTTTGCCCCTACTCCTGAGACCGCTGTCACAGAGCCGCATACCCTATCTCCCTGTCAACCATCTCTGCCCGTGTGGTCCATGGCAAACCCTGTGGCCGCTCCACAGCTATGTGTTGCCACCCCCAACACTGCAATAGGTAGCTGCACCCAATCCCTTTCCTCCTCTGGCAGCGGACCTCGTATAGCTCATCATAAAGCTGTGCCAGAAGCATCTGTCCCCATATCATAATCAAGGGTGCCTTCGTCGGACACTCGACCAATATGAACACTACCTCCAGCAGGTTCCAAGGGAACCTCGCACCTGAGGAGTTAGGTAGTAGCATGTTGGAGATGAGGGTCATCAGTAATGCATGCCTCACCCCCAACACGCCCCTCTCTAGCCACCATCGCACCAAGATACCACCAATCAGACAATCCCCCTCTACCCACTCCACCCGACTATCCACCCCCATATCCACCCCATGCCCGAAGCATCGTGTCAGCATAGCCATCCACTGATCTCATGAAGTTGTCCAAATTGATAGCCCGTCTATCAGAATTCGTAGAATCCGATAGACATCCTCAAGAGTCACCGTCATCTCCCTTGTTGGGAGATGAAAGGTATTGGTTTGGAGATCCCACAAGTTGATCAGAGCCATCAGATAGGCCCGATCCCCCACCACAGGCTCTAATCGAGTCACCTGCTTGAGCCCAAGGGAATCAAGCCACTCCTAGTCAGCCACAATCAGTGCCTTCGGTGCTTTAGAAAAAACCGTAGGTACACAGTACCAGCTCTTCACAACCTGCAAAAGAAAAACAAAAACATTAAAACATGAAAAAATAAAATGAAAAACTGTAGAACAAACATACACATTCTCTAAATACAAAAATATTTAATAAATGTACAGTACAAAAAAAAAACACAATACAACAAACAGTTAACCTAGGGTTTTCATCCTAGTCTAAACTGACAAAAATAAAAAAAAATAAAATTAATAAAGTTAACCTAGGGTCTGATCCTAGTCTACACTAACAAAAAACACCATACAAAAAATAGTTAACCTAGGGTTTTCATCCTAGTCTAAACTGACAAAAAAACAAAATACAAAACAAAAATTCACAAGTTAACCTAGGGTTTTCATCCTAGTCTACACTGACCAAAAAAATAAAAAACAACAAACAGTTAACCTAGGGTTTTCATCCTAGTCTACACTAACAAAAAAAAACAAAAAACATGATTTTAACTAGGGTTTCGATCATAGTTCTAACCAAATACAACAAAAAACAAAGACACAAAAACCACACACATTTAACTAGGGTTTTCATTTTTAATTTGAAAAACAAAATACAAAAGAAAAAAAATGAATTGCGGTTTTAAAACTGTAACACAAACCCAAATACAAAGGAGGATCACTTATCGGTCTCGCTTCGGCTCTGCCACTTGATGATCCTATCCATGAACTCATGGTGTCCGAGAAAATTTGACAGCGCTCCGCTACGCGAACTTGACCTCCTCCTCCTCACATCTCTCAAATGCCAGGAAAAACAAATGCAAATGAGCCCAAAACCTAGTTTTGGCCCTTAAATAGGCTTTTAGGCCTATAATCGTTCCCCCCGAGGATGAAAGCTCTATTTAGCACTCGTCCCACCCTGGGATGATTACTAAACTAGTATTCTTACCACCCAGGGACGATTACAGAGCAAGAAATTCAAAAACAGCAAAAACTGCACCAAAAAGCATAAAAAAATAGCAATAAACTTGTCGATCAAAGGGGCATTTGCGCCTGTGATTCTTGGAATGAAAAATAGACGTCGGGGTCACAAATACTTACTATCCTACTCCCTAAGAAGTCTATCATAGTCGGACCACTCCACAGGAGGACGAATTTTCAAGAATTTCGTCCCCAAATGACATCGCAAAAAGGGTCAAAACCCACCCAAAAATATCAATAAACATGTCGAACAAAGGGGCCTTTGTGCCTACGATTATTGGCATGAAAAACCGATGTTTGGGTCATAAATCCTCACTATACTACTCCTTAAGAAGGCTATCATAGCTGGACCGCTCCATGGGAGGACGGATTTTCGAGAATTTCATCCCCAAACGACATCCCAAAAAGGGTCAAAACCCAACCAAAAATAGCAATAACATTGCCAAACGAAGGTGCCTTTGCACCTGACATTCTTGGCATCCAAAATAGATGTTGATATCACAAATTGTCACTATCCTACTCCCTAAGAAGGCTACCATAGCCGGACCGCTCCACGGGAGGACGGATTTTTGAAAATTTCAGCTCCAAAATGCGTCACAAAAAGGGTTCAAACCCACCAAAAATAGGTCCAAATATTTGGAAACTGCATAGGCATTCAATGAAAAATAACTGAAGGCACCCTTACATAAGTCATCTTGGGTCAAGTGACTCGTCACTTTTCTCATGTCGGTCATTCCCTCATCGATTTATCGCTTGAGGGGGTAGTCACACTTAGTCACCAATCAACAAAAATACACCCAATCAAGGAAATGGCATGCATTCAAAGGATCTTTGACAAAGACAATCATGCCCCTGGGGGCAACAAACAAGCAATAATCACAAGCTGATCAAACACTTGGCATTCTAGAATCATGAACTCAAGGTTCCCATAGACAAAAGGTTGCGCCCTTTTCCTATTCATGATTGAACAATGTCCACGATCAAGTAACACCTCACTGAAAAATGTTAACACTTGAATTAAGATCCTTAGCTCGTCAGAAGCAAGGATTAAAGAATGCGTGCCCTTTCCATACTTAGGGCATCAAAATTTGGTTAGGTTACTGAGAAACCCTAATCATTAGTGCTTTGGTTATCTATTTTTGCTCAGCGTTGCGCCTTGCACAACGCTTCCCAAAAAGGGGCATCTGTAGACACCAAAACAACACAAATATGATTATGTGACAACAAGCACTGATCGAATTAACATACATAGCCCCTAGGACAGTCCCCAGAGGTTAAACGATGGTCCTAACCACTCCAACAGTAGTTTGGAAGGTTAGAGGTCAATTTGGCACCTTTTTAGCACTTTTCTCTCTACTCGTCCCACCTCAGGACGATTACAAACTGGTATTCGTCCCACCCCAGGATGATTATAAGCTTTCATCCCAGGGTGGGGCAAATAGCAGGTTTGACTGGCAAAAATTCAAACCTCGGTAGGTCCACCACTTAACTGCACCTTCAGGGCATGCAATTGTGAGGAACGGCTTCAAATATAGGAGAGAGACTTCAGTCATGCATGCCTTGTTCATGGAGGCCTCATGCAAAGAGACTCTAAATCAGGGAAGAATATTTTCTCCCAAACTAGGACAAACAAGTCAAGTGGCACCCTCGCATGCGCATTCAAATAAAGAGACCCTAGGTCTATAAAATGGTGAATCTTCTCACCCCAAAAAGGGAACATAGAGGACAATTTGGAGCAACGAAGTGCTACCAAATTACATCCTCACCCATCGTTTGTGATTTTACATCCTTGATCTCTCTTTTGGAAGGGAGGTTATTGGGTGATTATTGGAAGCACAATCCGGAACCAAACCCGAACATTTGGCCACAATACCCCATCAAATTTGTTGACACAACCCCATAAGAGGTTTTGGACCCATCCTAAGTGGATTGGTGCCAAAACGGAGTCCCAAACGACGGGCGTCCTGCCCCCGGGTGCCCCTCGCACTACTGTAGTTCTAATCGCCCCACCCCGAAGCGATTAGAAATTTGTGGCATATTTCCATACTATTATTTTTGCATTTGATTCTAGGTCACTTACATATGTTGTCATTTAAATTTCATGTGATTCTGACAAGTTTTGGCTGTGATTTTATCATTTCTCGCTTTCACTAACATATAGGAAGTGTCATCTAATACAGGGCAATCGAGGCCGAATTAGCCAAATTCGACCATCTAGGTCGTCCCAAAATTCCTCGTTTTACCTAACCCTAAATTTGTAGGTGTTTTGGAGGCCTCTGGACCAGACATTTAGGAGGTGGCTTTCGGACAGGTTATGAAAATCCTAATCGTCCCACCCCAGAGTGATTAGAAATATGTGCAATATTTCTGAACTGTTCCTTTTACAGTGGCTTCCTGGTAATGTTTTATTGCTTTTGTCAAATTTTTATCTCATTCTGATATGTTTTAGTTATCATTTTATTTATTTTATGCATGTAATAATCATAGGCTTTGGGGATCGCATGTTCTACTTCATCCGCAGGTGCTACTAATCCTTTTCTATTTCTCTGAACATAGGATCTCGACATTGGAGGAGCAGCAAGGAATCAAAGACATATTCACACAAGCGGTGATGATATTTGGTCCGCCCATTTTCAATGTGGGCACGCGGAAGATCTCAAATGGGAATATATCATTCATGGTGTAATCAAAATATGTCTGATGCTCCTAGCCCCAGAAAAGGGAGGAGACGTATTGTAACCCGATTTTGAGCAAATCAATAAAATAAAGGGCTGCACTTTTACACTTTTTTTAATCTCGTTTCAGTTCGTTGGTTTTCCTTCTTTTCATGAATTCTCGTTCGTAGGACTTAGCGTTGCATTTCCCCTTCTATTTTGTTTCTGTATCCTCGTGCTTTCAATCCCTTCGGAGAATAAGTCTCAGCCACTGGCCTCAAACTCCAAATAAAATAACCAAAATTTAGAATATATCAAATGAAGCTCTCAATGCCCTTTTATAACCCACATGATGCAATGCCCTAATTAGGGTTGCACATAATATAAAATATTATAATATCCCCTTTTGTTCCAAAAATTAGTCACTTATATAATATATTTCACTTTTAAGTGACTTCGCTTTAAGTTCTTTAATATCATAAAGCTTGACTATATAAAAATAATTAATATTTCACTTTTCACATAGCAAAACCTTCAGGCATTAAAATATCTAATCTCCAGCGAACTGATTGACCAACTGAAACATGTTCTGAGTACCCATTTTGTTGAAGAATATAATTCCACTATCTGCTCGAATAGAAACCCTAAAAACTAACTTAGTAAAAATAATAAGTCAAGGATCTATCCTTGTGATTCAACATTTGATATTGGATTTGAATACCCATTTCTCTCAATTATCCACTCCTACAAATTTGGTTAGGATCCCCTATAATATTCGCTAGCCTACGGGAACCCGTGAGTAGGCTAAACCACTACATCTAACTAACTACTCAAAAAGGAGACATTACAGTCCGCTATTCCCAAATATTGCTTGTCCTCAAGAAATTCTCATGAATATCCCAATCAACTAAAAATTTCTAGTTTTCATCAATGAAAATACCAGGACCCTAAACAAACTTGATGAATGTCCCATGACAGTGACACAGCCACCAACTGCCACCACAAGAACTGATAAAGCTGGTAACCCCTATCATCCATCTAAATTTGCTAAAGCTGACAAATCTCCCAGACTCCATAACTAAATTGAAAAATGATCCATCATTGAAATAAAGTAGATTCCTGAGGTTCCAAGCCAGCATCATGTCAACATCACCATGTTGACGCTGCATCACTATGATCATAATTGTAGATTCCATGTACCTCAACTAAACTAGCCTCACCAATAACTCGGCAATGAATCCATAATAACCATCCAAGCTGCAATCCCTATGATAATCGAAATCTAAAATATGAAAATCCCCCTGCCATGGCACCACTATACAATCGACATCTATAATCTCTCCTAAATATCATATCCATATTCTATCACAAGTACTGCTCCTTAGACCAATGAGTGTCTTCCACTCCCTCATAAACACTTCTAGATAACTAGGACCAATAGGGAATTTGACATTCACACTACCTGAAGAATACCACTGGGCTAACCTGCACATAGGTGAAATATTGTTCGGCCACAATTCCTTTTCTGCATAAAATCCACTGCTATCTTTGCAAAAATCTAATTTTCCTTTTGATTAAGGGGGTAACCTATAGGCAAGTGAAGTATGAAGTCTATCAAAATAGTCTTTTGGCTCACTACTATATGTCATCAAAAACATGGTCCATTCATTACTAAAATCATCCTGGTTCCTTGTTATGCATGATTCCTAAAAAAGGTATTTTTCCCAAACTCAAGGGTCAACTTCACTACTATCCTCAACTTTATTTGGCTACAATAAGTCACTGTATTTGTTGTTTCTACAGATATGACCAAGAGTCCAAGACTCTTGACATGTGAAACAATGTTGCTCTTTCCTAAGTTGATTCTTGTTGATTGGCGAAAGACCTACAACCTATGAACCATAAGAATCAACTTCCTTTTCTGTCAACTGCTTTTCCAACCTTTCTGGGGCAGCAAGCTCATATGTTCCATATTTTACTTTAGTTGATGAGTGTGGTCTCAACCACTCACGATGCTCTAACAAAGTTGTTATATTTTTCTGGTATGCCATAAAATTTTGTTTAAATTCATTCAAAACTTTTTCAATTTTCACACTGAACTCATCATCAAGTGACCTCACACATACCTTCAGAAGGAAAATAGGAAACTGCCTATACATCCCTCAACGCAGGCAACATGTTATTGGATTATTCATCTCTGAACTCTGGAAACTACAACAAAAATACTGGTTGAGAGAGCTAAAGAAGGACAATATCACAAAACCCTCAACTCATAAAAATCCCTTCACTGGAATCCACCATAACCCTCACTAATTTTTCATAACATGGAATATATATTTTGCAAATTTAATCGATGTCTTTAAAAAAAACCTTGAAATAGTCTAGCTCTAAAACTCTAAAATTTCTCCAAATGTTGCTTGTGAACACAAATCCTCTATTTTCTGCAACTTCACAATATTAATAAACTAGAAATTTATCTTCGAACTACCCAACAGGCCAACAGAAAAAACCAGCTCTGATACCACTGTAGTGTCCCCCCGTGTTTTGATATTTTAATATTTGGGACACTATACTGTTTCTTAAAATCAAAAAATACAACTCTAGGAAACAGGAAATCACTTGCAATTTTATTTTTTGAATTTATTTCAAAATAGGGTTCAGAATACAATATTTTCAAAATATAATCTTTCCACAATATATTTGCAAACCCTTGAAATATACTAAATCAACAAACCTTTAATATATTTTTTGATTTCCCTTTAAGTTCTTTAATATCATAAAGTTTGACTATATAAAAATAATTAATATTTCACTTTTCATATAGCCAAACCTTCATGCATTAAAATATCTAACCTCCAGTGAACCGATTGACCAATTGAAACCTTTTTTGAGTACCCATTTCATTGAAGAATATAATTCCACCGTCTACTCGACCAGAAACCCTAAAAACTAACTTACTAAAAATAGTAAGTCAAGACTTTGTCCCTCCGATTCAACATCTGAGAGTGGATTCGAATATCCATTTTGCTCAATTATCCACTCCTAGAACTTCAGTTAGGCTCCCCTACAATCTGCCCTAGCCTACAAGAACCCATGAGTAGGCTAAACCACTACATCTAACTAACTTATCAGAAAGGGGACATTACAAAGGGAAGCCAAGGCAAGGGAAGCAGTGGGCTTCTACCGCGATAGCACCCAAAACCTGAGGACCTCATGGTCCGGTTTACCTCCCGAGAACTTTCCTACCAAGTCAAAATATCCCTTCTCCAAAATATAATTCATGATGGAGTTGGGAATACAAATTTGGAAGGAATCTACCTCCATAGAATAGGGCTCCAAATTGTCTCAAGCTCCATGGCCAGCAACAACTTCCACAAATGAAATATTTTGCCCAAAATTAACCCCCTCCATATTGCTTAATTTTCCTAGGACCTAAGAAGAGGGTGAACCCAAGCTATCGAGAGGGCCAGATCCCAAAGGTGGGCCCAAATGAATATCGCTAGCAAACACTCCTCCAACCAACGTGTATGGTTGAGCATATTTATTCCATTATAACTTGCCCTATTTTGAACTATTTAAAATTTAAATCCAATAAAAGATAAAATTATGCTTTTACCCATAACTTATATTAAATATACAACATTCTTCATATATATTATCCCATATAGCATATGACCTCTTAATATTTAAAACCTGATGACCTCTTAAACTTTAAACTTTAAGAACTGAGTATATTCACGCAGCTGCTTATGCATGTCTTTCATTTATTTTTTTGTTTTTAAATTACTTCTAAATTTTAAATCCAATAAAAATTAGATTATGCTTTTTTGATGTGCTTAGAAGATGGCTTCATTCCAAAATTTAAACAAAGGGTTCAATGAATGTTATTGGTATGTCAAAGGGATACCTCTTAATCTGGTTTAATATTGAGGAGGATCTGATAGTAGCTTTATTACGAGGTCCATTTTTCTTTGGGAAAAGATCAATTTTCCTAAAATTCAACCTCAAAAAGAATAATTTTTTTATGTTCCCATATGGATTAGGTTCTCAGATTTGCCTATAGAATATTGGTATGATCAAATTATTAAGGGCTTGGCAACACAAATATGACAGTTTATAACCATGGATCCACCTAGTCGCAACAAAACAAGAATTTTGTGTGCAAGAGTCTGTGTTAATGTGAAGCTAGACAAGACAAAGTGGAAAAAATGAGTATCAAATCAATACTTGGAGAATGGGAACAAAAAGTTGAATATGAAAATTTTCTGGTATACTATAAGCAATGTAAAGTGTTTGGACATGTGGATGAGAAATTTCATCTACAAAGACAAACCAAATTTACTAAAAAGTGGCAACAAAAGGAGAATCAAATAAACCAGAGGACCACAAGCATGGAAAAGGAAACTTATAGCCCATAAGAAAGGGCACAAGAAAAAAAACAATATCAAAAAATTTACCAGGAGGTAAATGAATATGCATAAAGTAAAATTAGTTATAGATGTTCTATACAGTACAAGGAAGAACATCATAATCCTAATGAGACAATGGAGTATGCAAGTAGATGCACAAATCTAAACCAACAAGTAGATGAAGAACATAATGAGAAACAAAACTTGAGTGGTTTTTGAAATAACACTAATCAATAAGAGAATAGTATCAATCAAGAAAAATAAAATAATTATGAAGTTGGTAACCATAAGATGAAAATAAATATGATTGAAAATCATATAAATCTAGATATCAAGACACAACAACAAAATGTGATTATAATCAGCACAAAGAATGCATACATTAATTTGTAAGTTGAAGAAATATTAGTAGATGATGTTAAAATGGTAGAGGATACCCCATCAAATTAAATGGACTCCGAAAAGGAGAAGGATCAAATTGAAGGATTTTGGGGGTTTAATATCAAAGAAATAGAGGGATGGTAAGTATTATATCAAGTTTTAAGTTCAAAGAACAAAACTAAACAATTTGAGAAACATAATGATCTAAACATAATATAAAACTCAAACCAGTCTCAGGAGGGTATGCAAACAAGATTCAACAAAAGACCAGATTTGGGTTAAATAACTCAATCAGTATCAGAAGAATATTTAACTAGATGTAATCAAATGGGAGAGAATGATCCTCCTGGAAAACATAAAAAAAATAAAAATAATATAGGTAATTATGGGAAAAGAAATCAACGAAGACCCCCCAAACAAGAAGAACAAAAAGTACCAGAGAATAGGGGAAAAGAATTAGATACAAATGAAGAATGGATGGGTAAGGGTAAAAGCCCATAAAACAAAACCAAAAAATAAAAACCTTTCTTGGAAAGTACGGGGGCTAAATTCCCATGGAAAAAGAAGAATTGTTAGAGATCTACTCATGGAAGAAAAACCCAATATTGTTTATCTTCAAGAATCTAAAATTGACACAAAAAAACTTGACATTATTCAGAAAGAGATTTGGTTGAATACTGAATGGATCATAAGCCCAACAAAAGGTACTGCTATAGGTATTTACATCTTTTGGGACAAAATTAATTTTGAGGGTACTTTAATTGTTCAAGAAGAGAGATTTTACACAATCAAATTGAAGAACAAAAAAACTAACTTTTATTGGGTAATGACAGGGGTTTATGCTCAAAATGATGATCATAAGAGATTCCATCTGTGGAATAAGCTATCTTTTTAGAGGAGTCACATAATTAATTTACATTGGATGATTTTGGGTGACTTCAATACATTCTTAAGGATAGAGAACAAAAGTGGAGGGATGATTAACATCACTCAAGGTATGCAAGATTTTAATGATTTTATTCAGAATAATAAGCTGATTGATCTAGATATGTGTAAAGGTAAGTTTACATGGACAAACATAAGGATGGGAGATAATCACATTCAAATGTGCTTGTATAGAGTTCTTGTTTCTGATAATTGGTTAAGTATAAATAGTATTCATAGACTTACATGTATGCCAAGTATATGATCAGATCACAATCCCCTTTTGTTGGATATGAAAAAGGATGGGAAGTAGGGAGGAGCACCCTTTAGGTATGAGCTCATGTGGAATATGCACCCAAATATTACAAAAAAATCAATCTTGGTGGTAGGAGGAGGTTCAAGGATCAACAATGTACAAAGTTACCCAAAAATTAAAGAACATCAAGTATCAAATCAAAATTTGGAATAAAAAGGTTTTTGGTAACATCAATTTAAGAAAACAACAACTTAAAAAGGATATCCATGATATAGAGGAAATAATGGATAGGGAAGAGATAAAACTAGTACGATCCTTACAATCCAAAATAAAGATGAGATGGGAAAAATTTATTTATTATTTATTTTTTTTTTCTTGGACCTTGGGGATGACTACCCATCCTGGCTAGGGACATGTAGTACGATCCTTACAATCAAAAATTTAGATGAGAAATTTTAATTTTGTTGCTTAGACCTTGGGGATGACTACCCATCCTTTGTAGAGGACAAATAGTACGATCCTTACAATCCAAGACTGATTATGAAATGAGACATAAGAGCTTTGGGGAATCAGATTCTCAACCTAAGCGAGATGAGAATTTATGCCCTATCCTTACTACTCCATGTAGGTCAAATCAAAGCTTTGGGGAATTGGATCCTCAACCTAAGCGAGATGAGAATTTAACCCTATCCTTACTACTCTGATTTTAGGCTTTAAGCTCTATGGAAGTGGTCAAAACCACTGTTTTAAGGATCATGCTGCATAAATAGGATAGACATGAAATACTTATTTCGCCCAACCTTTTCCTCCAAGTTAGGTTTTGATCATTTTGCTCAAGATCCTTTTTAATGTATGAGACGTGCTTGGTTCTAGATATCTCAAGACTCAGTTTCCAACCTTAGGATTTACTTACATATATGTTATAACATAACCCTAAGAGGATTTGACATACTTTAATGGCTTGTACCTAAGATGCATATGTAACTAAGATGAGATGTACGTAAGGTGAGATGGAACATGAATGCATTATTTCTTGAATTACAAATGGAATGAATTGTCATGAAAAACTGATTCTTTCATGCATCACAAAATCAAACAATATTACTTAAAATGTTTTATGTTACTTGTGGAGCTTTTACAAGACAATTCCAATATTTCATATTCTCCTAACCTTAAGCATAAGTTGACATCTCAATTCTTTTATTCTTTGTTATATTTTTATTTTTTTATTTTTTTTATTTTTTCAAAATTAACACACATGTCAATTGAAATCAAATCCATAACCAAAATCCTAGCTAGACTAACAATCCTAAACAATAAAAACAAAATCTGAAAATCCCCCACCAAGATCAAAAGAATAATATCAAAGTCTCACAACCTAAGGGCTAAAATAATGCTTTAAAATCTGCCCATTAACCGGTAGCATGAAATCTTCCCCTTCTAATGTTTTTAGCATGAAGGTATTCTTCCCAAGAATCTCTGAAATCTGATATGGACCCTACCAAAGACAATCAAACTTTTGATGATTCCCTTTTTCCTCATGTCTTTTGTCCCATAGTAATACCAAATCTGAAATTCTGAATGATTTAACTTTGGCTCTTCTGTCAAACCATCTCTTGATAACTGCCTGGGTTTTATTCATGTGATTCATGGCATCTTCTCTATTTTCATCAAGGTGCAACAACTGGCTCAACCTGGCTTCAACTTGATCATCCGTCCCCAAGTACTCTTGTATGAAATGTAAGGTCTGCAACTTCAAATTTGCTGGAAATATCGGGTCTTGCCCATAGACCAAATGATAGGGAGTATTCCCTATGGACTCTTTCACTATGGTCCTATCTGCCCAAAGGGCAAACTTTAGTTGGTTGTGCCAGTCCCGACGGTTCTTTTCTAGCAAATTCTTAATAGTATTCAACAAATTCTTATTTGAAGACTCGGCCAACCCATTTCCTTGAGGATAGTAATTGGATGCAAACTTTAAGCTCACATTGTTATCATATGCCCAATCTGCAAATTGTGTAGAAATAAAATCTTTACCATTGTCATTGACAATAGAGTCGGGCATTCCAAATATTGTTATAATCTGATCCTCAAGAAATTTAATCACAACATCTATGGTGGCATGTTTAGTAGGAATCGCCTCTGTCCACCTTGCACAGTAGTCCGTAGCTGTCAAAATGAATTTATGAGAATCAAAAGAATTTGGGTTAATAACCCCGATGAAATCTAGTCCCCACTGTGCAAACGGTATCATTTCGACTATAGGCTGCAACGACATGGCTGCATTTATCTCTCTATTTGCAGCCACTTGACAGATGTGACAAGATCGTACATGGGTATGCGCATCCTTGAAAATATGTGGCCAGTAGTATCCTGCTCTCAGGATTTGATGTGCTGTAGCATTGGCTGCACCATGACCAGTTCCATGTTTCCCATGAAATTCCTGCAACACCCTGGTAGCTTCTTCTTTGTTCAAGCACCTCAGGTAGATACCTTCATGATTCTTCCTGTAAAGCACACCAGATTTTATCAGATAATTGACAGATTTAAGCCTTAAGGATCTTCTCTGTGTTGAATTCATATTAGAAGGACACTTACCAGTCAATAAAAATTGCACAATATCAACATACCAGTCGTCCTTAGCCATGTATTCTGTATTTGAGCATTGACCTGTTATTTGCGGATTATTTTCTGTGATCGCCTTCGTCAGTCCCTGTCCTTGAACTAGTTTCATTTGTTGGATTTCGAGATCAAATTCTTGGATGGTTGAAATCCACTTTCCTCTCTTCTCACCTAGTTCATTATATAAAAACATGGTCTTGACAGTGAGAATCGGGCACGATGGCGATAATTATGCTGTGCATGATGTAGTGCCTAAATTTTTTCACAGTTTTAAAAAGTGCGTACATTTGCTTATCAAGGATTGAATACCTTAATTGAGCGTCTTTCAGGGGGGCACTTAAAAATGCAATGGGTTTTTTGGCACTATCCTCACCTTTTTGGGTTAAGACACTCGCAAAGGAGTGTTCTGATGCAAAAGCATAAATATAAAAGGCTTGGAGTAGTCTAGGATTATAAGGACAGGGGCTCTGGAAATGGCATATTTGATATTCTAGAAAGCCAATCTACTTTCCTCGTTCCATTTTACATCCACATCTTTCTTGAGCATCTGGTTCAGAGGTTTGGCTATCTCAGCAAAACTAGAGATAAACTTCCTCACAAAATTGACTTGCCCAAAGAAAGATCTCGGTTCTTTTTACTGCTCGGGAGAGGTAGGTTTTGGATAGCTTGTATCCTTTCTAGGTCGATGGATATGCCCTCTTTTGAAATGATGTGACCCAACAATTTCCCTTCTGTTACTCCGAAAATGCACTTTTTGGGATTTAAGGAAATTCCATGTTCTCTGCATCTTTGAAGCACTTTCTTCAAATATTTAACATGATCCTCTCTCTTCTTCGAGAAAACTCGGATATCATCCACATACACGATGATGCATTTGCCTATTAGCCCTTTGAATGCGTAATCCATGGCGCATTGAAAAGTTGCACCAGCATTTAACAGTCCGAACGACATTCTCTTATATGCAAATGTCCCCCACTTGGTAGTGAAGGTTGTTTTCAGATGTATAAGAACTTGGTTGTACCCAGAATATCCATCGAGAAAGGACATCATTTTAGATCCATTTACCATTTGCAAAATTTCATCGATTGATGGTAATGGATAATTATCTTTTTGAGAGGCTTTATTAAGATTTCGAAAATATATCCACAGCCTAATCTCTCCACTCTTTTTCTTCTTTGGAGCGAGGTTGGCCACCCAGGTTGAGTGCCTAACAGGAAAAATGATTTTCGCTTCCAATAATATTTTAACCTCCTTTTCGATCAAAGGCTCCAATAGCGGGTTAACAACTCGTTGTCTTTGCCTAAAAGGCTTGGAGTCTGGCTTCAAAGGAATGGTATGTGTGATAATGTTCTGGTTGTAAGTCTTCAACTCATTGTAGTTCCAAGAAATACAATCTATGTAATGCTTCAATGTCTGTATTATATTGCTCCTTTCTTCCTCTGTACATGCCTTTGCTATGTACACCTCCTTTGGATTGTCTGCACTCCCTAGATTAATGGAATCGCATGCATATTTGGGGAGTGGGACTCTTTTTCTTTTCGTGTTCTTGCATTCTATGTCGAACATCTTTTCTAATGAAACCACGTCTTTAGGAATTTTGTTGGATTGATACGCAGTTTCACTTTCTTTTGTTTCATCCTGCCACCTTTGTTCCTCATCAATCACCTGATTTTCAAAAATACCCGAGTTTGTGACAAACTTGAAGATGTACCTGTCACATTCAAAAACACTGGAAATTCTTTACATTATCGGGTATTGATGGACAAGGAACCAGCTCAATGGAAAACTTTTTACATATTTTTATATCCACCGGGTTTAACATGCCTGCGATGACTGCAAGAGAGTCTGCTATTCGATTTCCTCTCCTAGAAATAAGGGCTATGTTGAATGCATCAAACTCCTCCATGAGGTCCATAACCTTACTCCTATAAAGGCTCAGTCTTTTGTCGTGGCATGTATACTATCCTTTGATTTGCTTGACAACCAACTCAAAATCTCCCAAAACCTTCAAGCATTTAACATGTTTGATCAATGCTAGACGTAAACCATAGATCAATGCTTTGTATTCTGCCACATTGTTTGTGCAAGGAAATTGCATTACGTAGCGACTAGCAATGGTTTACCTCCTGGACCAGTGAGCTCGACTCCAGCTCCTGCTCCCTGTCTAGACTTTGATCCATCGAACTTGAGCAACCACGTGTAATCATTTTCTTCAGAAGAAAGACCATGACACACTTCTTCTTTAAAATCTTCAGCAGCTTCCTCAACATCAAGTGCATAGACACCTAAGTCTGGCTCAGAAAACTGAACTTCATTCAGCTTGTTAAAATCTGTTATAATCTCTTTAAGCCTCGGTTCGTTTTCCACTCTTATTTGATTTGCAATTCCCTTCCATGGTAGCCACATATGCGAGCAGTCTGTTGCAAAATAGCCATTCAACGTTTTCATCCAATCCCTAGCTAGTAGCATTCCATACCTACTCGGGATATTAACCACCAGAATGTCCACAACCTGCTGAACCCTGGGTTCAGAATTCAATTGAATCTTGACATCATATAAATTCCCCACTACATTTACTTTTGATCTGTCCAGTTGCAGGACTGTACATTTGGATGAAACAGGCTGCAGACCTAGCATTTTGCATATCTCCGTAGGCATGAGGTTGCTCGTGGCTCCTGTGTCCACCAAAAAGTTATGCAAGTTCTTACCCACAATTCTTAGAGTCAATAAGAATGGCGGGACATCCCTTCTCTCCTTTCGCAAAATTAGATGGGATTCAGCTCTTTTTTCCTTCCACATCGGATCAGGTGAGTTCAAAGCTCTTATCAATGCCTCCTTTTGACCAGGCAATTTAGTCGCATCCGAGGAATGAAAGGCTAGATTTGGACTTCTTCATATCCTCCACTACGTCATAATTTGGTTTTTCGAATTTGGTTGTCTTACGGACGTCATTAGACATTTCTTTTACGAGTGGAGGGGGAGGGTTGTTACTTGCCTTTGTATCCTGGAGGAAGAATAGAATTTTTTGGAGGTGTTGATGAGGTTTTAGGGGCTTTAGATTTACTCCTCAAATGGTACCCATGAGTCCCATTTCTGAAATCTCGAAAAGCTTGCACCTCCTGTTCCAAAACTTCGTTTTCTTCCTCCTCGCTTTCACCATATTGGTGATGTACTGTTTCCATCACCATAATATTCTCATCTTGATGATACGATGGATCCTCATTTGATACCAATTCCAAATCATCAACTTGTGCTTGAAGACAATGAGTGTATCTAGCAATCTCGGGACAATTCCTCTCATTGTGTTCTTTTGTGTTATGTAACCTTGCACCCCCTTTCCCATGCCAAATCTGAAAGATTCAAAAGAGAATTAGATTGGCTAGGGCCTGCAGAAGCATCTAATTGATTAGCAATGGGAGCAGGAACTCCCCCATTTTTTGGCTTGGTGTTCTAGTGCCTCCCTCTATTGTTAAAATTTTGATTTGGGTGAGGAGCATGGGACTCATATTTCTGCTGTTGAACCCTGTCATTGCTTAGTTTTTGCACTAGTTTCTTGAGCTCTTCGACTTCCGAAAAAACATCCTTCGGTGGAACCACATTGTTGTTAACCCCCGTTGGATTCACATAATTAATGGGGTCTTGATTCCACATTTGGGTTGGGTTCTGAGGAATTTGATTCCCATATGGATTGATACCTTGAATCGGGATTGGATTCGGAATAGGAACTATGGCTTGAGGATTGACTTGACTAGTTTCCTGCGTAGTTGATTGATTGTTACGCAAAAATGTAGGAACAGGTGGAATGGCTGTGATTGGTTGGATTGGAATGGATGCATATGCGAGTGCTGGTGGATACGGCTGCTGATATAGGAAGGCATTCATACTTGGCATTTGTGGTGCCATGAGTTGATTTGCCTCGGGAGCTTGACCATATGGAGCACACTGTCCCATCATAGGCATCTGGGTAAACCCGTAGCCTTGCGGTGTCAATTGCTGCTCAATAGTCATGGCTTCATTATAGGCCAAAGCCAACATGGTGACCTGAGGATTGCGCCTTGCAAACATAGTTGTCATGGGGTCCAATGCCCCAAAATATATTTGCAAAGCCACTGCGGGATCGAATGCAAAATGTCTAATTGCTCTGTTATAGTTCTTTTGGAATCTTTGATTAAACATTCGGATTGGTTCCCCTTGGCCCCGTTTGCATGTAATAAACTGATTGTAAATAGTTGCGGGATGTAAGGGTGACCTAAATTTATTGACAAAGGCATTTTCCATTTGTGTCCAAGAGGTGATTGAACCAGTTGGCAAGCATATATACCACTCATATTCTATTGGATCCAAGCTCATGGGAAAAAGTCTACAGGCTACATCTTCATGTTGAACTTGCAACCTAATTAAAACATCCCTATAAACTTGGATATGTTTTGTTGTTCTTAGGCCATCTGGCTTGTATTTAGGCAGAAATATTTCAATGTTCTTGGGGATTTCATGGATATCCCCAGCAATATTCAAAGGAGTATTGTTAGCTCCATACCAAGGAGGCTGCTTGGAGCTTGAGCCATTTGACTCGGGAATTGATGTAGACAGGACCTACAATAGCGGCTGAAATATTGCTAACTATAGGCACACTAGGGGCAACGGATATTGCGGCGTAGGTCCACTTGATGTTCCTGGAGAAAACGAGGCCTTTTGCGGCCGGGTGTGCTTACGACTTGCTTGGCTTTACCCTTGGGAGTACCGAGTAAGGTCGTGAAAAATGGTTTCTCCGATTGTTTGAGACCTGGTCGCAATACAGCGTGGTGGGTCCAGCCTGCCTGAAGAAACCCTCGGCTACTTCGAAGAAAACCTGCAACAAAAACAAAAAACAATGTTGCAGTTTAGCCGTAAATAATTTCGGAATTGAATCAAAAACAAAATATTCAAATAAGAAAATCAAAATAGATAAACCAATTCGCCCTCCTTCTAGCGCCAATCTGTTGAGTGGTGTTTTCACCTAATTGTGAATGCACACTCTCTGGTAGGATTTGGGTTCCAAAATCCCCTCTTGCAAAGAAGTTAACCAAACAACTTCTCCAAGGTTCTTGTTATATTAGCATTTACATATGTGCATCAAATAAAGATATTCAATTTAGATGCTAGGAACACCTTAGTGGTTGCAAGTAACTGTAAAAAAGGGGCACTGTTGTTTTATTTTACTATGAAAATTTAGTGATTGTTCATTGAACCCTGATAAAGTAAATGTAAGTTGGCCCTCATATGACCACGATGTAATGCTTTAATTCCTTTTATCTTGATGATTTTAAGATAGATTTTATCTTGCATTAAATCTTCAATGATGAATATGGTCTCAAAATGTAGCTTCGAAATGTCACTTTAACTTATCCCTCTTAAATGAAATCAAATTTTCATCAAGATGAACAATTAAGTGCTTTAAGGAAAATACCTTCAATGTAGTACTCAAATTATCCCTCTTTCGTAAAATTGGAATTTTTATGAAGAAAGGGTAATTTTAGGCCCAAAATGGAAATTTGCGAAAGTGTCGTAAAACATAAACCCTTCAATGAAATTGGAATTTCCATGAAGGGAATGTCATCATAGGCTCATGAATGCAAAAAAAAACTGGAAAAATGAAATTTGACCTTAAAATGGAAAATTTCTATTTTCGGATTTTTTAAATCTGTGACAAAACAACAACTTCGACGAGTTTTTAAAAATACTAAACAAGTCCAAAAATGAAATTTCAAAGTGCGTATTTGAAGTCTGAATTATAATCTCTGCAATGGTGAAATCCGTTTTAGATTTTGAAATTTTTTTAATGTTTATTTTAATGTCTGAAAATAGGAAAAAATTCTGAAATTAAAATTTTTTGGAAATAGAAAATTTAAATTTTGCATCAAAATAATTGCTGAAAACATAGCAATGCAAAAGCTCCTTCAGTTTGATAGAACCCTGTCCTGCAAAACCGAATACGTGAGAGTTTCATACATGCAGCCTAGCTTATTTGACCTACAAAATAAACACAATCAAAGTAAACTAGGTGTCTGGTTCCTAGGGTTTTAAATAATTTCCAGATTGCAAACATTCACATGAAACAACCCAAAATAATGGCATCAATTTCACATACAAGTCTGAAATATGAAAGGGGAAAAATAAAACAATTAAAATTAAGCATGCAGAAAATTTCTCATTCTTTCTTGCTAACAAGGCCTAAAATTTTTGAATAAAAGCTTTCACATTCCAATTAAAATCCCTGCTTTACAAATGTGGCCATGCCCAAAGTTACCATTTGGCCATGCCACCATTTTCGTCTCCGTCTCCCTATCCATTTTCATTTGCCTCCCTTTCACAAAACCGTAGCGAAATCGCTACCGTTTCGTCATCCGTACACCTTCGCCGAAACACGTCGCGAAATCGTGACCACTTTCTCCATCGGGCCGCCGACAGGTCGCGATTTCGTGACACCTTCTCTGTTCATGCCACCGACACGTCACGATTTCGGGACACCCTTTTTTTTCATGCCACCGACACGTCGCGATTTCACGACACCCTTTTTGTTCATGCCATCGACACGTCGCGATTTCGCTGCGCCCTTTTTTACCTGCTGTCGTTGACAACGTTGACCGTGATTTTTTGACACGTCACGATTTCGCTACAGTTTTCCGGTTTTGGTCGCGATGGCGCAGTGTGTCGCGATTTCGCGACATGTCACGATTTCGCGACCCCTCTCTACACATGCATTTTTATTTTTCTTCATTTTTTAGCATCTAGGTGATTGAGATCCGCTCGATGAGCTCTGCAAAAAATGTGGGTCCCCACTTCTGGGGTGTGTTGTGGATCAACCACAACAGGCATCACATATGGAAAACTCTTAGGTTTCATAGTCTCCAAACGAGGATTCAAGGTAGATCCAAATAAAGTCAAGGCAATCCTTGAAAAGCTTCCCACAACAACCATCAAGCATCTCAGAAGCCTGCAGGGAAAGGTCGCGTCAATCAAGCGCTTCATAGCATAGCTATCTGACAAGTGCCAAACCATGAATAAATTATTGCACAAGGGGGTAGCATTTCACTGGGATGACGAGTGCCATTCAGCCTTTGACGACATCAAACAATACTTGGCTTCACCGCCAGTATTGGTGCCACCTAGACCAGGAGTGTCGTTCTACTTATACATTTCAGCTACTAAGGTGGCACTGGGCGCCATGCTATCCCAGAAAAATGAACCTATCGTAGCCACACCCTGGTCAGTTATGGACTTAACTATGCATACATCGAGAATCTATGCTTGGTAGTGGTATTTGCTACCAAAAAGCTACACCACTACATGCTTGAGAAATACAACATATCTTTGTGTCTAAGGAGAATCCATTATGGTACATGATGAGTCGTACTTATCATAGTAGCCACACGACGAAATAGATCATATTGTTGATGGAGTTTGACATAGAATTCATTGGACAAAAGTCCATCAAAGGTCAAGTCATCGTCGATCAAATAGCGAGGCTCCTCTTGAATGTGATCAGCCTCGACCGTAGAGCTACCACGATGATGGGGTCTTCCATGTTTCGAGAATCACCGATTCTAATGAGCCTAAATCACGGGCCGACATGACCATATTCTTTGATGGTTCTAAATGTGAGCAAGGGGGTGGCATGGGAATTGTATTCTTCACATCGTAAGGGGATCCAATGCCTCTATCGTTTAAATTAGATTTCCCGTGCACCAACAACAATGACAAATACAAATCCTTGCTCATAGGTCTTCAGACAACAATCACCATGAACATCAAAGGCTTGAACATCTTTGGTGATTTGTCGTTAATTGTTAACCAAGTAAAAGGGGTATTCCAATGTAAATGCCTAGTTTTGCCTACAAAGCCCTTATGGAAAAATTCCTAGCAAAGCTTGAATGGTATGACATCGAGGCACTCCCTCGATCATAGAATCATTTTGTGGATACTATGGCCTCCTTGGGGTCACTAATACCGCAAGACCCTTACAGTGAAATGACAACCATTCAAGTTAAAACATTATCGCAATTCATGATGGAGTGTGCAAGCTCTGACCTAATTCCAGGAATCCACCTGATCCAGATTCAACCATCTCAGGATAAGTTCTCTCGAATCTGTGATTGTCTGAATCGCACCGACTAGGGGTCCTTGTTCTCATCGACCCCTCTTAATAGCAACACAATGCTATTCTTACAAGTTCTTTCCCACTCGGCTTTTTTCTAGGGATGAACTACAAGAGGGATTGGCCATTCATACCATCGACATTTCTGATCAACAGGATTGGTACACACGCATAAGATACTACCTCAAGCTAGGTAACCTCCCACTTGGATTGATGCTTTCCATGAAAAGATCATTTAAATAGAAAGCGGCGAAACATGTCTTGTTAGGAGACATTTTGTATCATTAGAGCTATGAAGGAATCCTCCTCCATTGCTTGGACCCACAGGAGTCCGCTTGGGTGATCACCCAAGCGCATGATGGTACATGCGGTGGCCACTTCAACGGTATGGCCATCACAAAGCGCATTCTCCACATGGGTTATTATTGGCTATATTTGGAGCGATATTGTTGCACGTATGTGAAGAAGTGTGACAAGTGTCAACACCATGCCAATTTGAGACACGTACCTTCTAATGCCTTGCAACCGATCTAATCGGCTTGGCTATTTTTGCGGTGGGGCTTAGATCTAATAGAAAATATCTCCCCTACATCGTCGGGTCATCACACGTTCATCATAACGGCCCAAGAGTACTTCACCAAGTGGGTGGAAGAAATTCCGCTAACCTCTACGACTGGACCTCGCATTACGGAGTTTATTTTGCATAACATCATATGTCATTTTGGTATTCCATCCAAGATCATCTCGGATAATGGGACGTCATTAAAGAACAAATATGTACGTGCTTTGACAACAAAGTATAAAATTCAGCACAATTTTTCAACACCTTATTATCCGTAGGCAAATGGGCAAGCAGAAGCGTCAAACAAAATGCTAGTCGCTATCCTAAAAAAGATGGTCACAGATAGTCACAAGGATTGGCACATTCAAATCCTGCTTGCCCTGTGGGCTTATTGCACCAAAATTTGGATGCCCACTGGGGCAACTCCATTTTCACTGGTGTATGGCTCCGAGGAAGTCATGCCTCTCAAGTTAGAAATACCTTCCCTGCGCATCTCAATGCAAGAGTTCATCGATGATGACACTGCGCGGCAAGCCCGGTTAGACCAACTTACGTTGCTTGACGAACGATGCGTCAATGCTCTTAAGCATTTACGTATCTATCAAGAGATACTTAAGAAAGCGTACAACATGAAATTTCACCCGAGGGACTTTCAGGTTGGTGACTTGGTCTTAAAAGAGAACCGGACAAAATTCTAACTTGCCGCCCCATCCGAGGGACAAGTTTGCGGCAAATTGGTTAGGTCCCTATGTAATTGAAAGTAAAATAGGACTCGTAACATACCGGCTCACCTCTCTTGAAGGAATCAAGGATCCAAAACCCTTGA